>OY728143.1:105025000-107525000 GCA_963277665.1 Viscum album | reverse complement strand
CCTAAAACTGGGAAGGCATTGCCTTTATAAATTTAAATCACACACAAACATAGTACACATGGAAGAAAACCCTAAGTAAAAGATGTATAAAAAGTTTAATGAAAGTAAAGGGGCCAGAAATAAAATCCCAATAGTAAAGTAAAAGGAATGGAAAAATAGGTAAAACTAAAAAGACAAACATCTAGAAGGTGTCTAGAAGCTCTTGGATCTTCCTCCGGGGATCCTACCTGAAGGGTAGGTACATATGGCCTCCACAAAACTCCACATCTATTAGACTCCACCGCGTACCGATACTTCATACGGTACTCCTTCGGGTACCATCCAATCCTGGTGCTCTCGACCTCCATTAGCGTTGTCCATCGTCTGCATCCAACACTACACGGTGCGGGCAAACCCGTGCATGGGTGAGTATAATGATACCCCGTAGGGACCCCGAGACCCTAAAGGTCTCACAAAATCCAAAAAGGATAAACCAAAAAGTATAATTTGAATGTATAACCATTATATAGGTATATGTGCATACATATACTTAAGTTATCAAATATCCTATCTCAATCATGAGGAAAACACAAAGGTCCATGACTCAGATCAAACCTGGATTTTTCATTATCAAAACCATGGCTGCTAGAGAACTCTTCCTATGTTGAGTAAAGTGGGCATGTTGCGACCCCAAGGCGCTTCTCACTATCCTTAGACTACTGAGGTACTCCTCCTGTCGATTACCATGGGTCAGCTTCCAAACCGGGCACTCCGTCCGTTGTGGGTCTACCGCCAAATCGGGCGCTCCCTCTAATAGCTACCAGAGGTACTCCTCCTATCGAGTACCATTGGTCTACTACCAAACCAGGTGCTCCTCCATCCATGGGTAAGCCGCCAAACCGAGCGCTATATACATTGGGCTAATCAAATTACTCCGATTCGAATCGATCAAGCAGTCGTCAGGTCTACAGCTACTAGGTCTCTGTACTCTGTCTGCTCGTCTCTAGGAGGATCTGCTCCATGAACTACTGGTCGATTCTCCAAGTGTCACGAAGTCTCAAGGTTATGTATCTCAATGGACCTCCATGTCATTGGTGTCTCAACGCAACAGACGATGTGTCAATCGGACGCCCGGTCTGTGAGTTATTATCATTTTAGTTCCGGGGACCCGGTTGGATTCGTGTACAAACCAACCTGACCGTAACTCAACTATACCCTGAAATCTAATGGGGTATACTCAAAGGGATGTTTATGCTCCAAGAATACTGATTCCACTGATGGTTCACCAAACTAACGTCTGATGCCAATGATATGGCCAAAGCAAGCAAAGTGTCAGTAATGGGCCCGGGTCCGGTCCGACCCGGTCAGACTGACTCGAACCAACCCAGTCTGGGCTGAACTGGTCTGGGTCAACCTGATCAGACTCGCTGGGTCTGACCTGGCCCATTGGGTGGGTCATCCCACTATGTTATGACTCGACCAAGCGGACCGTGAGGGCGGTTCGGCCCGTTAATCGCCACGTAGGCGGCTCGGTAACTTGGCCCAGGAGACCGTCCTGGTTCAGCCAGTGACACAACGGGTGAAACCATGGGTCGGATCAGAAGTTTCTTGGTCGGGAGGCCAGCAGGCTGGTCACGCCGGGAAGGTGCAGGCTGGCTGGTCACCTGGCATGTCGCGGGTTCACTGGGAATGGTGCGGTAGGGAGCGATGGCACCAGGCAGGCCACCGGTAGGGGTCGGGCAGGCCGCCAGGGCCGCGGGCAGCATGACAGGGTAGCGTGATAGGGTATCGGGGGTGATGGGATGGCTGGACACTGAACTAGGGGTGCCACTCTAGCTGGGAAGCACACCAGGGTGCGCCAGGTAGGCCGGGCAGTGTGCCGGGGGGCACCGGGCTGGCCTGGCAGCGCGCTTAGGGCGCCGGGTTGGCCGGGCAGTGCACCGGGGGGCGCTGGGCTGGCTGAGCAGCATGATGGGGGGAACTGGGCAGGCCGGGCACCATGCCGAGGGGCGAGGGCAACGCGCCGACGTGGCACAGGAAACCTCTTGGTCGGTAGTGTGGTTCACAGAGGCCGTGGGGAGCACGACTATTGTTCACCGTCTTCGTCGTTGTCACCTCTTTGCCGCTTCTAAGAACACCACAATGAAAATCGACGAAGAGTATCCGGCCATGTGATGTTAGACCAAACACTCAGTGTTTATGGTGATAACAACAGTATGTTCAAAATCTAAACAGAAAAATAGAACACTATAGAACGAGAATAAAACCAACACAAATCCCCCTACCTTTGATTCATCGGTAGTCATTCGTTGACGAAGTCATGTGATGTGGAAATCATATCGTTTATGTCAGGAGGAGGTGATGTTGTCTTTGGTGAAGTTCTTCACGGGCGGTGTCTTCTTTTTCCTTGCATCGATTGAAGGAGGAAGAAGACGACGTCAATCTTCGGTGGAAGGAGCATTCTTCGCGAGTGACGGGTGTTCTTCGTTGAGTGGATGAAGTCTTCTCAATCCTCCCCAAGCTCCTCTCAAGGTTCTCCCATCATGAATTTATGCCAACACCCACAATAATAAAATATATCACTATATTAAAGTGTGAAAATAAATAATTCAAAAGAATTCAAATGTGCCAATTAATTAATAGAGGTTTAATTCGAGGGTTGGCATAAAATTAATTGGGGGGGGGGGTTTAGAGGAGTTAGAGAAGTCACGTGGGCCCCACATAATAATCATATCAAGGGTTTATGTGCGGGTGGGTCCCACCACCATAACATCCTCTCAAGTGAGGTTATGTGTGGGTGGGACCCACCACCATAACCACTCATGGGAGGTTATGGTGTGGCAGCCCCCACCACTAACTTCCATTTGGAGGTTCTAACTACCACTAAATAAAATAATGTTATTACATTATTTTATTCAATTTAATTAAAAACCCCCAAAAACTATCTTCCGCTCTAGTTAAAACGCAACTACGGTGAATGTCTTGCTAAGAAATCACTGACGCTGCGAGTTCAACTGTTCCCTTGGATTTAAATTACAAGAACCAGATCAAAATATATAAAATTATAAACACATGTTTATTGAATGTACCCGAAAGAAACTTAAAAAATTGATTTCAGTCACACCGGGCCTTGGAATCAAGCGTCGTCAAAAACTACAGACTCATAAAATTCCCATGTATTTAAGAAAACAAATTTCCACAGAAATTTTGTGTCATTGCATATAGATAGATCATAAATGGGAAATATAATTAAATTTATAAAAGAGAATAAAAAATGAAGATGAATAAAAATCGATATAATATTAATATGAATTTAATATTTTCTATTTTCTTCATTTCACACGACACTATATATAGATTATGTTATATGAATTTTCTTTTATTGGAATTCATTTCCTAAAATACCATGTTAATATTTAACTACGGAAAATAATTAAATTATATTTTGGTACACATAAAATAATTTTTTACTTGTGTTACACATAATGATGAGTCCCTTAAATAGCATGTGTTAAACTCAAGATCTAGTTTTACTATACTAAAATATACTATTAATATTAGTGTTATAATTTTATTTTTTAAAAAATCATTATATTTGACACATAGATATTCAAATTAAAAATAAGAATAATACTAAATATATTGAAAAAGAATTAGTTAAACATTTATATAAAATAAATCATTTGGTTAGCAATTTTATAGAAAATAAAGTAAGAACTTTTTGAAAATAATGAAATTCCTTTTCTATGAAAATTATTTTTATTTGTTCAAACATTATTTTTTATCAATAAAAAAACACTATTTATTAATTCCTAAAAGATATTTTATTTATTATATATTCAGTAAATGTTTTTACACTATTCATATTGATTTTATACATATAAGATAAGAATATATCTAATTTTATGGATAAAATGTTGTAATTTTTCTAAAAGGTAATTTTATCTCCCTTAAATGTTGAAACAATTTTAAATATAAATGCTTAAAATTTTGTAGTTTTTATTTGAAAATATAACATTAATTTTTAGTAGGGTTATAATAATATACTTGGTGTGAATTTTTTCTATTTTCCTAGAATATTCATTTTTTGATGACTAGTGAAAAAACATTGAAATTTAGTTGAAAAATATTTTTTAGTATAAATTTTTTATATCATTAAATTATATATTAAATTATTTATAATTTATATATAGATCAATTATACATCAATTAATATAGTTTAATTTATTTTAACAAACATATGAATGAAATTTGGATATAAGAACATGTCTATCTTTTGAACATTTTCAGTTTATAAATTTTGCATTTTATCCTATTTGTGGGTGTACTTTTAAAATAATTTTTCCACTTAAGAGACATTAAAATTGTAGAATCATTTTGATATTCATAATAAAAATATTTTATAAATTTTAATACGGTCAAAATATTTTTTTACCTAAAATATTAGTGAATGTAATGAAAAATAAATACATAGATAAAGATGAAAACAAACATAATTAATGAATAAAACTTGAATATATGGTGTAAGAATTACATTATACCTATAAAAAATTAGTTTTTTTAATATGTTTATAATTACACTACTAAAAATACTGAATTGTCAGTTTTTAACCCTTGGTGTTCAAGTATACTTTAGGGAGCACTCAAATCATTCCATGAAAACCCAATATGTCATTTCCTCCACTTATAAAAGGCCTCCTCTCCTGCCTATATATTTAGAACTCACTAGAAACTTTTATCTCACAAACCTAGATCAAATATCATACTAAATATTATGTATTCACCTATGAATCATATAATTGGTTTTAAAGCTAACCAAGAATATCATTTGGTGCAAATGATTATTATTTACTGAAAGAAGATATTACATCCTTAAAAAAGAACATTGTTTTTACTTTTTTATCCTCAAAATAATGAAATATTATTATATTATTAAATAATAAACTCATTATCATCAGTTTAATTAGATTTTTGTTTATAAAATTATCTACCAAAAATCACACATATGATTATAAAATGGTATACCCAATCATTATTTGTGTGTACAATGAACTACCGCCCCGTGAACCGATGTTATTCGTTCATCCATTATCATATTTTATGGTCTGGGATAATGATTGAATTTAAGGTTTTATATGATATATATGATATTTTTTCCTATTTATTTATTATAGAAAAAATAACATTATTATTTCTAGTTTGTGTAAATACGATAACTTTGTTTCTAGAAGTTTGGACTACAGCCACCTCAAAGTGGTGTGATTCGCTATCAAATTACAAGGAATGTATCAAATATGGGTTTAGTAAAAATTTACCGTAAAAATGAAATGATAATTATAATATACTTATAATATATATACACACATATTTTTATAAATTTTGTTTTCTAATACTATAGGAAAATCGAAACAATGTTCATGTGTATGTACGTCCTACCGTCTCCTTGAACATTGTATTATATATCATATTTTAAATTTTATAGATTTTTAAAAATTTATATATTATGAATACATATGATATATATATCATGGTTATAATTCTAAATATGATAAATTCGTGATATAAATAAGAAGACCAAAATTATAACAAATCAAAACACTTGCGAAAAAGTGGTTATTAAATATAATAAAAATTTTACATAAAAATATAAATAAACAATTATTATAAATTAATATCTAAATAATATATGAGAGTATATATAATAACATGGTTATATAGTAAATTTATAGTAATATTAGGTATAGTATAAAAATATTTAAATGTGTGAGGAAATTCATGACTTGGGGTACTCGTTTTCTCATCTCACATTTATTCATTGAGATTTTTGATTTATTAACCACTAATATATATTATTTGGTGTATATATATCATATGATTGTATTTTATGATTATTATCCTTAAATATATGGGTATTTACACATCCATTTTATGATATCCGTTATATAAGTTTTATCTTTCAGTAGTTACCAAATCGGTATAATAATTTTGTCTCAATTTTCATTCTTTGAGAAAAATGTTGTGTTATACACGTCTAATCATTTACAAGGTGTATATATTGTCCCTTGAAATTTTATATAATTATTTGTATTCTATTAATAATATTATAATTTTGATTTAATGTTACTCTCTCTTGGGTATTATTATTTAATGTTAAGAATGTGGTCTGATTTTATTTCTACAATCTCATCTTTTATCTGGATTATTTATGAATAAGATTAAATTGATGAAATAATATGGTCCATATCACAAGAAATCTGATGAATATTTTTCCCCTATGGTGATTCTTGATATCCTCATGTTATTGTAACAAATTTATACTCGTTGATAAAACATATTATTAAGAAAATGTTTTTAAGAAAACCCAATTTAAATTTTCTCTTTGGTCAGAAATCTATTTTATGAAAAAACCATGTTTTATAGGAATTTTTTCTAAAAAAATATGTTTTATCATAAAATTATTTTCAAATAAAAATATTTAAATGTTTTTGAATCTTCATTTATAGGTTTCCAAATCTATTTTCAAGGAAATGGTTTTCAAAATGCATTCATTCTTCCTTTTATGTTTTCATGAAAAATGGTTTTCAAATTGTTTTCATGATTAAATTATAAGTTGTAATGATTATTTTTAATGAAAATGGATTGAAAAAGGTTTTATGTTTCAAAAATAATTTTTAAATGGAGAATATAGTTTTTTATCAGAAAATTTATTTATGATATTAAAAATTAATTTCCTTCTACGATGACATTTATTGTTGTTTTTCAATACATTATAAGGATATGATTCATGTGTAAAACTCATATTACATATATGAATCATTTATTTTTTTATTTCATGATTGAAATGAAACTAATTTCACTATAAAAATTTATATTTTTGTGAAATATAATTTTCATTCATATGATGCATGATTTTGAAACCTGCATTATTTCAAGGGTTATACATTGATGAAATGATTATGAATTTTGTCTCTTTTCTAAAAGTTGTGATATGATGGTATGTTTAGGATACCCAAATAATTTAATGAGTACTAATATTATGTTTATGAACCCCATGTATTTTTATATGTCAAGATAATATGAATGTTTATGACCTTTTAGAACACATACATATGATTATATTTTGTGATGGTTGAGACCTTTATCTCCCTCCAATGAATGGGATAATGAGTGATATCGTATGAAATAATCATGGGAAACAAGCTGAATTGTTTGATTCAAATTAGGAAGTAATTTTTTCCTGATCAACAGTGGAAAAGTGGTGTGTCCTGATCCACAATGGGAGATAGGTGTGTCTTAATCTACTATGGTAAGACTGGGGAGCCAGATCCAATATTGGAAGAAGGGTAATCCCAATCAACTATTGGATAATTGGGAAACACGATCCATTATGGGATGAATGGGAAATATGATCAACAATAGGATGACGGAATAACCATACCCACTTCAGAGAGTTTGTTTTGACTAGGGATAGTGGTGTTTCCCACCAAGTGGTTATATTCCACCTTATGTTCCTTAATATGTTTTGAGAATGTGACTTGTCTTGGGGAATATTTTAACATTTTTATCCATCTGTGACAAATTCCATGCATTACTCCAATATTATGATATCATGGATTATGATATTTATAACCTTATAAATCATGCCTTATTAACTACTAATTATGGTTATGTGAAACTTGATTATGAGTATTGGTTTTAATGTAATTTTCATATATTTTTATAATAATGTTTGCATTCCCTTATTCTTAGGTTATTCTTACTTTTACCCGTTATTTACCCTTAATGACCTTATGAGATCACCATTTTTTTATGATTACTTTACACATGTGATGATGAATTAATTTATGTTTGATAACTAATGGGGTGGATCTTTATTTTAAATATTAGAGATATTTCACAATGTTTTTTAGTTATGTTTCCATGCTCCCAAAAGCAATAAACAATTATAGTCCTCAGGTATGTATTTTATGAATGGGATAAACATTATCCTAAAATAATTTTAATCTCCATGTACATTAACCCTAAGTCACTATTGTTTGATTAGGTGGAAAGTATTATTCATATAGGATGAGAAAACATTAGTGATATACCTAGGTTTATTTCTTGGTTTATGTCTAGGAATTTCTCTATGGACACGTATAAAGATGAGTTAATGTGTAGGATAATTTCCCTATATTTTGATAAAGTATAGAGTATTTGGTTTTCTAGAAATACATAATTTTTTATACAAAAAGTGAATTTGGATATGGAACATATGTACATTTTGGGAATAACCATGAAAACCAGTATTGAGTAAGAATCAATTGAGAAATAGTGCAAGTCAATCATCTTTTCTGCACACCTGGTTTGATAATCCCAGAGGATATTCATTGGGAATTCATAAACACTTCATGAACCACCATTAAATATTGAAGTGGAAGATGTCTATGAATAGCCAATTATAAACCTAATATTTCATAGATTAAATTTTTTTGTGTAATAATTAATATATCCTATAATTGATTTTATTAATTATTTCGATTCTCATTAGGATAAGTGTTGTCTAGAATATGATTTCTAGTTTTAGTCAATAGAATGAACTATATTGATCTAATTTAACACTAAGTGTTAAGGATACTTTTTTGATGAAAAACCTAATGTGATTATGATTGGATTAAAGGATGTTGTGATCATTCCTAATCAGTTTTCATGGAACATAAAAATAAAAATTTCCTTAATCAACTCTTAGACTCGCCAATTAAGATATGGAAGTAGTTCAATGAGAATTTCAGTAATGGATACCACATGAAAAGGAATATTTATTATCCTTTTTTTCAATAATGTGAGAAGAAACAGCCATGTGAATGTCTCATAAGAATATGAAGATATTATCAATATGGAATAGAAGAAAGCTAAGCAAGTGACTGTAAAGGAAAATGAAATGTTCTATCAATGAAATAGATGTAAATATTATCCTATCTAATGTATTATCAACATCTAAATGTTGTCAGTGTGGAAGTTATAGAAATTATGAATTTTTATACATATAAATTGAAATCTCATGACGTTACTCAACATTATTGTATGAGTAATGGGTTTCCTATTGATAGTGACGAGACAACAAAAAACACATAAAATGTATGTGATGTTATAATAGTATCATTTTTGAGCATGATTAAAAAAAATTCATGAATATTAAGTCATTATTTTTATTTTATATTTTAAAAATGTCATTTTATGTAATAAGTTGATGAATCCTTGTTAATAATGTATGTATGATGTAGAATAGTCTATGCATTTATGTATTTTGATTCAAGAATTATGTTCTATAAATTGTGAAATATATAAAGAATTTTCACATTTTATTTTTCTATTAGGATTAATAATAATATGTTGAATTATTATAATGGACTAGAAAAGTGATTTAATGGAATAGTGATATTCATGGGAAACACAAGACTATTGGAATGATCACCCTTAATATGTTTTTGATGATTATTATGTTTGTATAATGATATATTTGATATAAATATTTATATTAGATAGTAATAATTACATCTGACATGAAAACAGTTTTAACAAAAATGTATTTCATGGTATTATTGATAATTATTACAACATTTTTGAATTTATTGAATATATCCAATGATCTTTGGAATAAGAAATAATTCATGTTTTCAATAATAATTTATTGTAATTTCGGTTATTTTCATGTTTCAAAATAATATATGATGAGTGTATTCACATTTTTTCATTGTGGCACCCAAGAGCTACTTTATGATATATGGGGGATCAATATTGAACAAATTTTGATATATTTAGGGACATTCATTCTAATGTTTTGTATTTTAATCATTCATAATTGTTATAAGTATAACCATTTATGGAAGGTTTATGTCAATATTTGGATGAGGTTTTAGAGATTAATTTATTATCTCGAAATATGAAGAATTATTCATAATGAATATCCTATGGTAACGATTTTTCTATGGAGATAAATAAATATAGATGGATTGAATTATTATGGGGAAATCAAGAATGGAACAAACAAAGAGTGACATTTTTCATATGAAAAGAAATGAAATCATGTTAGTGTACGTTCTTATATTCATAGACATTAAAAGAATTCATCAACTCTAGGAGAGAGATACTGAAAAATATATATCATAATTTTAATATATATTGAAATGATGGTCTTATAAATCATAATAGATTTCTGGGTTTGAGGTAGATATCATTTCATTGATCAATAAATTATTTTTGATTAATGACCTCAATCACAATTTATACAGATTTATGCTTTTATTTCCTATACAATAGTCCTATTTCAACAATGTTCTCTGAGGTGGAACCTAATAATTTTGTTACATTTGGTAAGAATTATGATTCGAACATTCCCTTTTTAATGTAAGTTGTAGTATTTATTTTTTATGATGTGGGATTCTATGAAAAGAAATATCATTTGTTTAAACATTTATTACCCAAACAAAATTTGTGGGGGATATTCATTTTAAGGTTGGGTGGGGGGGTAGAATGTAACACCACAATTTTTTTTGAATTAGTTCAATATTTTTAATATATTATATTTCATATGACAATGAATATTGCTTTATTTATATGATAGTACTATGATTAGATTCTTTTTCAGGAAACATGATGTTAATATTTCACTATACACACCAATAATATTATATTTCCAATACATAAAACACTATTTTGAGCATACATGACTCATAATTTTAAGTCTCTTTAATAGCATGATTTATAGAAAATAGATTGTTTTACGAAACTATAATGTACATTATAATTTTTTTTAAAATATTATAATATATAAAACCAAGTTTTTGTGATGGAAATTATAAATAATATTAATTAAATTGTAAAAATGTTTTGAGAAATTGTATATAAATTAATTATTTGATTATAAATTATCTATAAAAGAATGTAAGATCATTTTGAAAATAAATTAATTAATTTTTTTAGAAACTATTTCTCTACATACAAACAACATTTTAAATAAAAATATTAAAAAAAACCTTATAATTGAATGTTTTGAAGTAAATTTATAAAGTATATGTTCAATAAATTTCTTTACATTCATGAAATAGGTTTTATATTCATAAGATCAAAACAAATACAATTATAAGTATAAAAAAGATTTATTTTTATAAAATATATTTTTACTACCTTTTAATAGAAAACTTATTTCACAAAATTAATTTTTAAATTTTTTAAATAATATTTTAAAAATTATACTTATTTTTTAATTGGTTTTATCAAAATTTATATTGGGAGAATTGTTTTTAGAGAAGTTTTATTTTTTAAAGAATAGTGAAGAACACTAAATTTTTTTAGAAAAAGATTTATTCATCAGGTTTATTTATAAATTAAAATTATACTTTAAATTAATCATAATGTATATTTAGATGAAATATTCCTCAAATAATCTAATTTATTTTTTTGGAACCAATTTCACATTAAAATTTGAATTAAATACATTTCAAACTTTAGGACTTTTTCACATTAAAAATATATAATCACATCCCGTCTGTATGATTAATATGAAGTTAATTTCTATCATTCATGTAACTATCATTTGGGAAAAAGTATTCTATATTCGGAATAATAATAATTTATAATTTTAAGGAATTTAAACACAGTTTTTTACAAAAAAAAATATTAGTGAATGTAATTATAATTAATTAATGTTATTAGGGTAAAAATAAGCTTAATTAACTACTAAAATTAAAATATCAGGTGTAACAATGACAGAAGACTTGTCTAAAATTTATTTTATATCCATATTTTTAACCTTCCTCATCTAAGGATATAATTTTTATATTTTCAACCCTTGGGGGACATGTAAAATTGGGGGATCACTCAAATCATTTAAAGATTAACCAATGTGTCCTTTTTTATTATAATAAATGGTTTCCTCTTCTACCCATCTCTTCACACCTCTAAATACCTTTTTAGAAGAAAAAACTACACAAATATCCTACCAAATATTATAACATCAACCTATAATCCTCCATTTGGGTTTAATTCAAACAAATTATCCCTTTTGGTGGTAACCAAAAGGAGTCGCCTAATGAAGAAGTAACATCATTCAACAAGAACTTTATTTTTATTTCTTTATCCAGTACATAATATATTCTTATTCCATGATTACATAAAAAAATAATTATCCTTAAAATAATGATATATTTTTATAATAATTTTTTCCCTACTTCCACAAATACTTCCACCAAATGGGATACACAATCATCGGTCGTGTGTATGCCACACTACCTCCTCATGATTAGTTGTCATTCATTCTCCAATTTCAACCATTAATGGTTGGGAATAATAAAGAAATTTATATTTTTATATGATATATATTGTACTTATTATTTATTTATTCTTTTTTAACTATTATATAACACAAACCATCTAGATATCAATTTTATGTAAATATGATAACTTCATCTGTGGATGTGTGGACATTAACCTCCCCAATGCGATGTGAACAAATTTCACATTACGTAAAATATATTAAGAATGTGTTTAGTAAACATATATAATATATATGAAAAAAAATTAATCTATAATTTTAATTTACATATATATATACATATCCAAACATGTATTTTATTTTTTTCAATTCGATATGAAAATGCAATCTATATCCACGTCTATATATGGACTAATATCTCCGTGAAGGGTGTATTACATTTCATATTATATCATTCATATATTGTAATAAATAAATATATAATCTATATATATATATATTATATTTATATAATTTTTATAATTCTGGTAGTGATGAAATAATTATATAAGTAAGAAGACCAAAAAATTTACAAATCAAAACAGAGTTGAAAAACAATGTAGTTATTACGCAAAACGTATCATTAACATGGAATTGTTAATAGATGGTAATATAAATCCATAATATAATTATAAATGGTATTATATATAATAATATGGATATGTGTTATATTTATAATAAAATAATATTTAATATATAGGATTTTTGAACGTGTATGATGAAAACCAAGTCTTAAATTAAGGGTTTTCTGATGTCTTTTTTATTTCTATAAGAAGTATGCCTTATTCTTCACTAATATATATTATGGGGTGTAAATTATTAACATGATTATATTCTATGATTATTATCCTCTAATTTATGATTATTTACATATCCATTTTATTGCCTCCCTTTAATGAGTTTTACTGTTCATAAGTTACTAAATCGGTAAGATAATTTTGTCTCAATTCACCTTATTTGAGAATCATGTTTTACTATGAACCTATATTCTTCTATGACATGTATATGGTATAAAATAAAATTTTATATCATGAATTATACTCTTTTTTGGGTATTATAAATTTTATTTAATGTTTTTTACTCTTGGTTATTATAATCAAATGTTATCAAAGTTGTAAGAGTTTATTGATACCATATCAACTTTTATCATAATTTTTTATTATCCTATGTCCATTGATCTAATATTATGATCCATAACTAATTAAATCTCTAAAATTTTCTGGATATATGGTTATTTATGATATACACATGTAATGGTACCATGTTTACAGTCATTGTAATTTATAATGATTAATAAAATGAAATTTATAAAACCCAACATTATTTTTCACTTCAGTCAGAAATCAATTTTATTCAAAAACCCATGTTTTATTAAAATATTTTCAAATAATATTTTAGAAATATATTTTATAAAATGTATTGAAAAGTTTTTAATTCATAATCTATATTTATTAAAATATATTTTAAATGAAATTTTTTTCAAAATAAATTCAATATTCCATTATAATGTTTCAAGGAAAATGAGTTTCAAAATGTTTCCAAGATTCCTTTATAAGTTTACAAGGTTATTTTTAATGAAAATGGTTTGAAAAGGTTTCATACTTCAAGAATAGTTTTCAAAAAAGAAATAATATATTTCTCAAGAAATTTTTTAATATATGCCTAAATTATTTACCGTTCATGATGACATCTATTTTTATAACTCATTACTTTCGTGTGATATGGTCTATTGAATCCATTCAGATTATTTTAGTTAACAGTTAATGTTTTTTGGGGAATGGTTGTTATGAATCCTGTAACATCCCAGGTAAATAAAGAATAAAAAAATATCATATTTATTAATATATGTAATATAATTATTAATTTTACTTTAAAGTGGATTATTTGATTGATGGCATACCTGATACACAACAACATGTTTCTTTCAAATCTTATGTTGCACACAATGTTGAGTTGTACTGAAAAATAATATAATAATATTATTATTTTAAATTGTAGTTGGTGCCATGAAATTTTAATTGTTGGAATATATATAAGAAACTAAAAAATTATTATACATGTTTTGTTAAATATTTTTAGATTTATCGAATAAATGTTAGAGGCTTAAAATGTGAATGAATTTAATTTACATTAAAATGTTGATTTACCACCTTTTAATGGAGAACCCTCTTTAAATATATTTTTAGTCACTTTTATATGTTCTTTTTGACAAAATAAAATTCTTATTTTGAATCTGGACATCAAAATTCACTTTGGGAAAAAATTTGGTAT
Organism: Viscum album; assembly: GCA_963277665.1. Classification (NCBI taxonomy): domain Eukaryota; kingdom Viridiplantae; phylum Streptophyta; class Magnoliopsida; order Santalales; family Viscaceae; genus Viscum; species Viscum album. The sequence goes on along the minus strand of OY728143.1, from coordinate 107,510,458 downwards.
TTTTTTTTAAAATTCCTTTATTGATGAATAGTGACAAATACTGTATTTTAATTCCAAACTACCTTTTAATATAATTTATTTATATGGTTATATAATCTTATTAATTTGTTTTAAAGTGTAATTATATTATTTTTTTCCATTTAATCCAATTTTGGTCATTGTAATTAATTTCACTTTGAAATTGGACATAAAAAATTGTCAATATTTTGGTAGTTATTATTTTTAATAAAAACATGTTTTTCGTTTTGACAGCAAGAATTAATTTTAAATTAATTTCTGCAACTTATGTGTTTTGAATTTGAAAAAATTGATTTCATATTTGGAATCTGGAGGTCCAAATTTTTTAAATAGATAACTTTTATTTTTAGACATTATGAATATTTATTTCAGAAATTTTTTTTACCATGGTTAAAGTGTAAATATTGAAAACGAGGGAAAACAAATATTATTATAATAATATAAAAATACCATAAAAAGTTTCATAATCCTATTTCTAGATAAGAAACCGACCATGGGAAACTTTGGGTCTATTTTGGGACCCCATGGAGCCACATTCGAGTGATAATGACACTTTATTTTAATGAACTAAAAGTAAAGAAAAAATGGCTTAAACCAATATATTTTAGTAATTTAATTTTTACATATATTTATATAAGTTATCATTTCAAATATAAATATTATTTTTATGTATAAAAATATTTCTTCCATAATGGTATTTGTTTTATAGTTTTAGATATCAAATAAATGAAATTATATATGACACAATAATGATGTAGTGTTTACCTCATTAATAAATGACTTAAATAAATAAGACTATAAAGACAAAAATAATTCCGAAAACCTATCCAATTATTATTAGATGATATTATTTAGAATATGAGTCATCTTATATTCTGCCATTATGATTTTTGGTGTTTTAGAAACCAAAAATCACTATATAATAATATAATACTTTTACACATTCCAAAAGAGCCCCTCCTCCCCCTTATAAAAATCCCTCACGTCTAATCCATTATACACACCTCTGAAGCAACATGGATCGTCCAAACCCTGCCCAAATATGATCTAAATATCCTTATATTCCATCTAGAAGCATTACCTTATGCTCAAGGAACTTAAATTAAACCTTTTGGTTCAATTCAAAGGGAGATACCCATTTTTAAGGTAATGTCTTCTCTTATGTCCTTTTGTCTTATTTTACTTCTCAAACCCCCTAAATTCTATTTAATCATTACATTCATAACAAAAACAGTATCCTAAATATACTAGGTTGTTTTTATGAGATAGATTCAAACTACACTTACACACACCTCCATCTAATGGGTAAACAACATACTGTTTCTTTGGACATCGAACAACTGCCTCACGAAATGATGATTGTTCAATTATCTCCTACCACCTCCTGTGGTGGTATTATGATGGGAATGTATTTATATATGATATATATTATTATTATGTTTTCTTTTTTTCTTATGTATTTTTAATTTACAACATACCTTTATGGTTTCCATTATGAGTAAACACGATAATTTCATTTGAGGAAGTGCAGACTACCGCCCCCTCAAAGTGATATGTAACGACCCAAAGTTTCTTTATTGGAAAATCCTTCTTGATTTTATTAAATGTCTCTTTATATAAATTTTTTTTATAAAATTTCAAATTCATTGGTTTTATGATATTAATTGTGATCGTTATTTTTATAGCCGTTGAATAGTGACCACATGATTAGTATAAATATAGGGCTTTAAAACATCCCATTTTACTTAATCAAAGGAAGCGATGGCCTCATCCAGTAGAATTGCCCCATACAAAGCCCATTTATTAGAGATCTGAAAAGAGGTGGCATCCTTGGGCATGGTTCTTGACCAAGCACAAGCTGATCTTCACCATGTCAAGGTCGAACGGGACCGTCTATGGGAGAAGTAGAAGTTGATAGAAATTACCACTCGAATGATGTTATCCGAGCCACCTCAAGAGTCTGTCACCATCACACACCTTATCCTTAGGTCTTATGCGGCTGTTTTAAGTGGTTATGTGACTAATAGATAGTACCATGTTCATGTACATTATTTTTTTTGTATATAATAATGAATATAATTTCATTTCATTTTTAATACATTGAAAATAGTTTTTAAAGTACAAATGGTGTTTTTAGTTATTATTTAATTAAGAAATATATTTTTTAAAATTAAGGGTATTTTGAATTAAATAATATTTTAATAAAATATTATTATTATTATTATTAAATTAATTTTATTATATATAAATGATAATATAATTGTATGAATGCAATTTTAATTTTTAATATGGTTTGAAAGCCATTTTTTCTCAAAACCCGTGAATTTTTTATAAATGTCGGTTTTCATTCTAAAAGTGAAAGTTAACATATTTAGAAAATTATTTAGATAAAATAAATGTTATTTTTGGAATCAGGACATTGAAATTATCCAACAGTTAATTTTTCATAATTTTCTGAGACAATCAAATTTTTGAGTAAAAATTAAATACCGTTTAAATATATAACGTGTTTTATGACATCATAATGACCCAATAGTGATGTAATAAAATACAATAATCTTTATGATAGGCCAATATATGTTTTACCATTAAAATAATGTAATTTTGGGTTATTTGGTCTTATTTTTAAAGCATTAATGGACCCCTCAAGACTTATTAAACACCTTGTCTTTTTAAATTAATTTCCATGGGAGTGTTACTCACCTCCATAAAAGGAACCCTAATATTTTAAGATGTTAGGACCTTGGCCTTATAAAATATTATTTTCCTCTTCCCTTTTCCAAAAACCATGGGAAAAAACCCTGGGATGGTTTGTGGTTTGGATTACTTTAATATTAGGGGTCCCAAACCTAAATAATAACAAAATCCCTATTGTTCCTATATAAACCCACCAAAGATCCCACTTACTCCTCACTCAAAGACTTTTGAGTTCATAAAAAATCTTCCCTACACTCTCTAGAATCCTCCCAAGGTACCCCAAGCCCCGAAGAAGCCTCTCACAGTCCTCTCTCTAGCCTTTGGAAGCACACTTCCATGTAAGGGTTTTTTATTACTTTCTCATTATTGTCCAAATTTATTTAAGTTTTTTTTCCATTTTAATTTCAAATATAAATGATGGGGTATGGTTTCAAACCTCCCTCATATTTCCCTCTTTATTTTTTAATTATTGGAGACCCTTTCTCTCTCATTATATGACCCCCATGTGCACCCGTTACTATGTTGAAATTCCAAAATGAACTTCTCTCTCCTCTTTTACATTCAAGCAATACTTTTGTATCATGAATCTAAATTCCATTAAAATTGTTGGGAAATATATCTATATGACCTCCTTACTGTCCATTACATTTAAATATGATTAGGTACCCCTTTCTCTCTCATAAACCATTTTTATGAATTCTTATGTCACGCCGTAACGCAGCCGAATTCGCACTGATTTTCTAAGCCAATGTCATTGTGTAGTGAATACCTTGCCCATTTATCCATCAAGGGTATTAAAGTTTATGCACATTTACTTATTGATTGTAATGTTTCGTGTATGAATTCCAAATTCTTTTATAGTGGAATAAATGATTATGTTTTATGAATCCATATTTTATGATCCATGTGGCACACTTATGCATGAAATGAAATGTTTAAGAAGGGTGTGCCCTTATAGCACTCCAATGCATTGGGTAAAGTATAGTATCATGATAGGTCATGTGCAATGAGTGTTAACTCATTCTAATTCATGTTCAATGAGGGTTTAGTCGTTCTTTATGTGCAATGAGTATTTACTCATGATCCATGTGCAATGATCCTTGGCTCATGCTAATTCCATGTTAAGTGTTGTTGACACATTTCCATGTTATGATTATCATGATTTATCAAGACTTTATGTTCATGTTTTTATTATGCTCTATTTATATGCCTATTTGCTAACATTTATTGTACTCCTCATGTAATTCCATGTGTACTCCCTTACTGGGGTTCATAGCTCACCCTTTTCTTATGAATGTCCTCAGGTTATCCCATGCAATGCTAATTATAATGGAATGTAGTGGTCATGTAAAGGATGTTTTCAATAAAGATGTTGTATTTCATGTTTTATGTTTTTATGTAATGATCTTACGCCCCAAAGACACTAAACCTATCGACCTATATTGTTGTATAAAGTGATGTTTTATGTAATAATTCATGTTTAAGTTGTAATAAAAAGAAGGGTTGTTAGAGTTGGTATCAGAGTATAGGTTTGGTTATTTTAGGGATTAGGATTAAGAAACCCTAGTAAAGCCTTAGATAAAAGCCTATGTACAATAAAAACGTCCCTATGTTTTGGTGAGTATTTAGTAAGTGGGTTATCAAGAAAATACATCACTTTCTGGATATGGGAAAGTAGAGGCTGCTCTAGCATAGATGTATCCTAGGGGTAAAACCCGAAAACACCGCTTTGAGCTAGACTCAAACGGGAACTGGGGAATGACAATGGGCCTTGCAGCACTCTTGGTTACCACACTCCTGGGGGATATGCTTTGGTAAATTCAAAATCTTAGTATGGACCCTTTTTAATGGAATTAAAAAAAATTCCCCTAAGAATATATGTTATAATCTAGATCATGAAAATCCTAGATTGATGCCTATAGACTCATGATTTAAGGAAATGAAAATTTATTTATAAGTATTAAAATTTTGTCATTGTATTACCATTTATTTGTTACCCCTAACATTCCTTTTATTCCAGACAATGGCCGGTAATATGAAGACTCGAGCTAACAACCGATGTGAAGATTAGTGTGATGACTGTACTAATGAGATGTACAATCCAATGGGAGCGGGAATAATGAACTTTGTCACGCTTCTCTCTCAGCTAACTCAAGCATTTAATATAATCACAGGTCAATAGGAACGTCCAAACCCCCCTAAGAAAGAACATGTCTCTATCGAGAGCTTCTTGAGACCAAGGCCTCCATCTTTTAGTGGATAATATGATCCCACGATCGCTGAACAATGGATCAACTCCATTGAAAAGATCTTCTCCATCCTTAAATTTTATGCACAAGAGAAGGTTCTCCTGGAAGCTTATCGTATGGAGGGTGAAGCTGATAAATGGTGGACGATGATAAAAAATATGAATCCTGAGGAGGAGATCGAGGCTTTAGAATTGAAGGATTTCCAGAAGATGTTTTTCGATAAATATTATCCATGCACCCTCCGGATTAAAATAAAGGGACTTCCTTTCCCTCAAGAAAAAAGACGAAGAATCTGTTGGAGCGTACGAGGAAAACTTCACACGGATTGCACGATACGCTTCCATATTTGTTGTTACCCCCGATTGCAAGGTTGACCTCTTCTTTGGTGGCCTGAATCCTAGAATGCGGAAATCATTAGCGATCTATGACTTCGACAGCTATGTGGAAATTGTCCGATGTGTCGTCAAGGTGGAAATGGAGATTGGTGAATCATAGAGGTATCATGGGGATATGAATCGTAAGATGGAAATCAATTCTGGTGGGCCGATGGATAAATCCAATGGTGCTAAGAATATCCAGCACCCCACTTACCAAAAGTATGGAATGAAGCACCCTGGAAATTGCCTTAAGGGGATGAGGAAATGCTTCAGGTGTGGAAGAGAAGGGCACCTACTTGTTAATTGTCGGCAAGAAAGACCCACAGCTATGACAGAGGAGAGGAATGATCCTTTCTAACATCAATGTGTTGTTTGATGATACAAATGCAATGAACTGGGCTATTTTGAAAATCAGTGCCCTAATCCAAGGGTTTTCGTAGACAACCAACAACCTCCAAGGAAGCAAGGAAGAGCTTTTGCCATCACTTTTGCCGAAGTGGACCCCGACAACGAAGTGGTGATAGGTACGCTAGTTATTCATTCAAGAATAGAAAAAGTAATTTTTGATTCAGGTTCTACGCATTCTTTTATATCTCGGAAGTTTAGTAGAACAATCCCCGCACCACCACAAATCATGTAAGTGAAGATGTCGGTGAGTACAACAAATGGGGAAATCATTGCATCCCATGAATATAAGTCCTCCCCTGTTATAATCTGTGGATTTCATTTCCTGGAGAACATTTTCATACTCCCTATGGTGGAATTTGATGCAATTCGTGGCATGGATTGGCTTTCCTTATATAGAGCCAACATAAATTGTCGGTTGAGGGAAATCACACTCCGATTATTTACAAGTGTAAGGTGGAAGATGAATCTCCTTTAGCTCCATCATCTCAAGTGTGGATATTAATGCCTTATGAGCATGCGTATCTGGATCAGATGATTGAGTCCATGGAAGAAACAATCCTTAACGAAATTCCTATTGTGAGGGAATTCACTAAAGTGTTTCCTGAGGAACTGCCTGCTCTTCCTCCTAGAAGGGATGTTGAATTCTGAATTGAACATATACCCGGGGCTTTACCAATATCCAAGACTCCATTTAGGATGTATGTTGTAGAGATTGAAGATCTGATGAAACAACTACATGAGAATCTAGATAAAGGGTTTATACGCCCATGTGCTTCACCATGGGGTGCACCAGTCCTCTTTGTCAAGAATAAGGATGGGTCAATGCGGATTTGCATCGATTATCGTGAACTTAACAAAATCACGATAAAGAACAATTATCCTCTCCAAAGAATTTATTAATTGTTCGATTAGCTGCGTGGAGCACAATTCGTATCCAAGGTAGATTTGCGGTCGGGATACTATCTTGTAAGGGTGAAGAAGGAAGATGTCCCCAAGACTGTTGTTCGTACAAGATATGGGCACTATGAATTCATAGTAATGCCTTTCGGAATCACCAATGCTCCAGAAATCGTCATGAACATGATGAATAGAGTCTTTAAAGATTACCTAGACAAATTTTAGGTAGCCTTTATAGATGATATTCTAATATTCTCCAAAACCAAGGAGGATCATGAGGAGCATTTAAGAACTGTACTAGGGACTTTGTGCAAGGAGAAGCTCTAAGCAAAGTACAGAAAGTGTGACTTATGGTTGAAGGAGGTCTCATTCTTGGTCCATATCATCACAAGCAACGGGATATCTGTGGATCCCTCCAAAACAGATGCAATTGAGGGATAGTTGTGGCCAACATCCGTAACAGATATTCGTAGCTTCTTGTGGTTAGCTGGATATTATTGATGATTTGTGAAAAATTTCTCACAATTGTCCAACCCTCTTTCCAAACTATCTCGAAAGGGTGTAAAGTTTTATTGGAGTGAATAATGTGACGAAAGCTTCAAGGAGTTGAAAAGGAGGCTTATCACTGTGCACGTTCTCACTTTACCCATGAGTGGGGAGTTTTTGTGGTATTCAGTGATGCTTCGATGAAGGGATTAGGTTGTTTACTGATGCAGAATGATAAAGTGATATCATACGCCTCAAGGAAGTTGAAAATCCATGAGCGAAACTATCCAACACAAGATCTGGAGTTGGAAACAGTGATCTTTTCCTTTCAAATCTGGCGGCATTACCTCTAAGGGGAGAAATATGAGATATATACTCACCACAACAGTCGTAAATATGTATTCACACAGAAAGAGATTAATATGTGCCAGAGAAGATGGATAGATATCATCAAGGATTTTGAGTATTCAATCCATTACCACCCTGGGAAAGAGAACAAGGTAGAAGATTCCATATGTAGAAAGGATCCAGAGATTCTATCAATGATGATAATTGAGAAGGATCCAATCCTCTTAGACTTGATGAAGACGGACATGGGAATCATAGAGAAGGGAACATCATCAATCCTTTCACAAATGATTGCTCAACCATCTCTTTTGGAAAGGTTACAGGATGATCAAAAGGATGATGTGGGAATTCAATAAAAACTGGGAGCTATTGAAAAAGGGAAATCCTCGGAGTTTAATTTTAATGAAGAAGGAATTGTGCTGTTTGGGAAAAGACTATGTGTTCTATCATGTCCTGAACCGAAGAAGGAACTTTTGGATGATGCACATAGTTAAAATTTCTCTATTCACCTAGGGAGCACAAATATGTATCGAGATATCCATGAAAACTTTTGGTGGGATAATATGAAGAACGAGATTGCTGAATATACATCAATGTGCCTGGTGTGTCAGCAAGTGAAGGTAGAGAGGCAGAAGTCTAAGGGGATGATGAAAATATTTCCCATAGTAGAATGGAAATGGAAAAACATCACCATAGACTTTGTCACCAGACTTCTGAGGACATCTAAAGGAAACAATTCAATATGGGTTGTTGTGGATCGTCTTACAAAGACTGCACACTTTGTTTCTATTCAGGAGGATTTCTCATTGGATAAACTGGCACAGATATGTATCAGGGAAGTGGTAAGGTTTCATGGAGTACCACTATCTATTGTGTCTGACCGAGATCCAAGATTCACCTCTAAGTTTTGGAAGAGTCTTCAACATGCTCTGAATACTGAACTGAACATTATTACGGCCTATCATCCTCAAAATGATGGCCAATCCGAGCGGACTATCCAAACACTTGAGGATATTTTGAGAGCGTTCTCTATGGACTTTAAAGGAGGATGGGATCAACATCTTCATCTGGTTGATTTCTCTTATAATAAAAGATTCCACTCGAGCATCCAAATGGCACTATATGAAGCCTTGTATGGGAAAAGGTGCAGAACACCGGAATGTTGGAATGAGGTCGATGAAAGTAAGCTTCTTGGACCAAAAATGGTCAAGGAAATGGTGGAGAAGGTGAAAACCATTCAGCAGCACATCCAGGCAGCCCAGAGTCGAAAGAAGAGTTATGCAGATAATCATCGATGATACCTTGAGTTTAAAGTTGGAGACATGGTTTTTCTACGCATATCTCCATGGAAGAAGGTCATGAGGATTGGAAAGAAAGGGAAGTTAAGTCCAAGGTACATCGGCCCCTTCGAGATTCTTGATCGTCTCAGGGCTCTGACCTATCTACTAGCACTTCCGCCTACTATGGCCAAAGTATATGATGTCTTTAATGTATCCTTATTAAGGAAGTACATACCAGACCCTTCACATGTACTCTCTTCTGAGGTGGTATAATTGGAAGACGATCTCTCTTATGAGGAGGACCAAGTGAAGATCTTAGATCGTAGAGAAAAAGTTCTACGAAATAAGACAATGCCCCTCGTCAAGGTGTTGTGGGGAAACCACAAGTTTGAAGAAGCAACATGGGAATCAGAGCAAGTGATGAAGCTGAGTTACCAACATCTATTTTAGTGTGTGAAAAGGATGATTTTGAGGGAGAAATTTCTTAAGGGGGAAATATTGTAACGACCCAAAGTTTCATTAATGGAAAATCCCTCTTGATCTTATTAAATGTCTCTTTATATAAAATGTTTTTATAAAATGTCAACATCATTAGTTTTATGATAAGAATTGTGACCGTTACTTTTATACCCATTGAACAGTGATCACATGATTAGTATAATTATAGGGCTTTAAAACATCCAATTTTAATTTGAAAAAGGAAGCGATGGCCTCATCCAGTAGAATTTCCCCATATGAAGCCCATTTATTGGAGCTCAGAAAAGAGGTGGCATCCTTGGGCTTCACTCTTGACCAAACCCATGATGAGCTTCACCATGTCAAACTTGAACGGTACCATCTATGGGAGAAGTGGAAGTTGATAGAAATTATCACACGAGCGATGTTATTCGAGCCACCCCAAGAGTCTGTCACCATCGCACACCTAACCCTTAGGTCTCATGCGGCTATTTTAAGGGTTTATGTAACTAATAGATGGTACTATTTTCATGTACATTATTATTAATTTTGTATATAGTAATGAATATAATTTCTTTTCATTATTGATACATTTTAAATAGTTTTTAACGTTCAAATGGTGTTTTTATTTATTATTTAATTAAGAAATCTATTTTTTTTAATTTAAGGGAAGTTGAATTAATTAATATTTTAATAAATTCATATTACTATTATTATTAGATTAATTTTATTATATATAAATGGTCATATAATTTTATGAATGCAATTATATTTTTTTTATGTTTTGAATGCCATTTTTGTCAAAACCCGTGAATTTTCGATAAATGTCGGTTTTTATTTTAAAAGTGAAAATTATCATATTTATAAAATTATTTAGATAAAATAAATTATATTTATGGAATCAGGATATCAAAATTATCCAATGGTAAATTTTTCATAATTTTCAGAGAATCAAAATTTTGAGTAAAAATTAAATACCGTTTAAATATATAACGTGTTTTATGACATAATAATGACCCAATAGTGATGTAATAAAATACTATAATCTTTATATTCGGCCAATATATGTTTTATTATTAAAATAATGTTATTTTGGGTTTGATTGGATTACTTTTCAAAGCATTAATGGACTCCTCAAGACTTATTAAATGCCTTGTCTTTTTAAATTAATTACCACAGGAGTGTGATTCACCTCCACATAAGCTACCCTAATATTTTAAGAATTTCGGACCTTTTCCTTATAAAATATTATTTTTCTCTTACCTTTTACAAAAACCATGGGAAAAACCATGGGATGGTTTGTGGTTTGGATTAATTTAATATAAGGGGTCCCAAACCTAAATAATAAAGAATTCCCTCACCTTTCCTATATAAAGCCACCAAAGCCCACACTTCCTCCTCCCTCAAAGCCCTTGTAGTTCGTCCAAAATCTACCCTACTCTCTCTAGAATCCTCCCAAGGTTCCCCAAGATCCTAAGGATCCTCTCACAAGCCTCTCTCTATCCTTTTAGAGCACACTTCCAAGTAAGGGTTTTTTCATCCTTTCTCACTTTTGTCGAATTTTCATTAAGTTGTTTTTCCATTTTAATTTCAATTATAAATGTTGGTGTATGGTTTTACACCTCCCTCATACTACCCTATTTATTTTTGAATGATGGGATACAATTTCTCTCTCATTAAATGCCTCCCATGTACACCCGTTACTATGCCGAAATTCTGAAAGAAACTTCTCTCTCCTCTTTTACATTCAAGCAATACTTTTGTATAATGAATCTAAATTCCATTACAATTGATGGTAAATGTATCTATATGACCTAATTACTGTACATTACATGTAAATATGATGAGAAACCCATTTCTCTTTCATCAACCATTTTTATGAATTCTTATGTCACGTCGTTACGCTGCCGAAATCACACCGATTTTCTAAGCCAATGTCATTGTGTAGTGAATACCATGCCCATTTCTCCATCAAGGGTATTCACCTTTATGAAAATTTACTTATTTATTGTTAACATTAATGTATGATTTCCATATTCCTTTATTGTAACATCCCTTGTATGTAATGAATAATAGATATTTTTATCTATGTCTATTAATGAATTAGATAGTGTTTTGGAGGCTTAAAATGAAAATAAATCCAATCTTAAGCATGGAATACACTAATATTTTTAAAAGATTGTTTTACTACCTTTTGATGGAAAACCATTTTTAAATCTATATTTTGATAATTTTATAAAATATTTTTGTCAAAATAAACTTATTATTTATGATTGGGACATCAAAATTTACTTTGTGTGAATTTTTGGTATTTTTCCGATAAAGTACATTTTTTCATGAATAATGAAAATGTTGTATTTTAATTCAAAACCACTTTTTAATATAATTTATTTATATGATTATATTATCTTTTGAATTGGTTTTAAAGTGGAAGTAGAATATATTTTTACCATTTAATCCAATAGTAGTCATTGGAATCAATTTCACTTTGAAATTGGACTTAAACTGGTGTCAATCTTTTGATACTTATTGTTTCATAAAAACATGCTATTTGTCATGACAAAGGGAATTAATTATTAAATTAATTAATGTAACTTATATTATTTTAATTTTTTAAAATATACATCATTTTTGAATTCAGAAAATCAAATATAGCTCTGGGTGAAGTTTTGGTATTTTTCTGAAAAACATCAATTTTTGATGAATAGTGAAACCACTATGTGGTAGTTAAAGAAACTGATTTTTCGTTTAAATAAAACTTTTCCACTTATGTGATTTGATTTTAAAAAATCTGACATACATGGTTGTCATTAGAAGTAAAATGTCGGTCAATTAGATTAAAATAATTTTTTGGTGAATAGTAACTTTTATGTTTGTAATCGCGATTAGAGGTAATTAGTGTAGTATAATGTAAAAATAATGATTTAATAATATGAGATGATCTTGAAACATGTTCTACCCTCATTGGATGTGTCATGGATGACCCAGAAAATACATGGGTCAACATGGGGACCCCATGGAGCCACTTGGTTTGGGAAATGACATAAATAACTTTTTATTTAATGTAAAAGTAAAAATGACACAAACATGAAATGTTTTACTAAAAAAAATTACATGGGGTTATGTAAGTAATATTTTTGACTATAAATATTCATTATAAAGCTAAAAATAGTTCCTACATCATTATATTTTTTTATAATTTTTATACTTTAAATAAATTAAATTATTTTTGACATCATGATGATGGAGCGATTACCTCATTAATAATGGATTTAAATAAAATGAAAGGATACTGTAAAATCTATTACCTACACATGTCCAAAACCTATTGGATGGGTATATTTCGTACCCTTATCACCTTATCCTCTAATTATATCAATGTGGGGCATTTTGAATCCGAAAATCATTTTAAAATAAAGTATCATTTCTTTACATTCCAAGAGTGCCCCTCCTCTCCTCTTATAAAAGGCCCCCACCTATACCTCCTTACCCACACTTCCAAAGACATTGGCTCGGCCAAACCCTGACCATTTTTTCTCTCCACATCCCTCTATTACTCCTTGAAGCCTCACTTTGGGAAGAAGTATTTCCAAGTAAGCCTTTGAGCTCAAACCAAAGGGAGTTACCCGATTTTATGGTAATGTCTTCACTTGAGTCCTTTTGTTTTATTTTACTTATCCTACCCCATAAACTCTTTTTATTCATTTATTTTGTACAAAATCTAGTATACTAAATATACTAGGATGTTTTTATAGGATGTATTCGGGCTACAATTACACACAACTACAACTAATGGTTAAAGAACATACTGTTTCCGTGGATGGCGAATTTCGGCCTCCCGAAACGATGATTGTTCAACATTATTTTAACAACTTAAAAGGTGGACATTAAGATGACAATATATTTATATATGATAAATAATATGTTTATGTTTTCCTTAAGCTTCTGTATTTTTCATTTTGGTCATACCTTTATGGTTTCCATTATGGGTAAACACGATATCTTTATTTAAGATAGTGCGGACTACCTCCCCCTCAAAGTGATTTGATTCGTTAATACCATATGTGGGACGTATAAAGGGATGAGTTATGATATTATATATGATATTACACTGGAATTATAATATACCTATATATCATTATGATTCCATTTTATAAAATATGAAATAGAAATGGAAGCAGCGTTCATTCGTACGTACGGCTTACCGTCACCATAAACGGTGCATTTCATTTCTTACCTCTAAATGTTATATAATATTATAAATGCCTGAATGTACTGGATATATATGATATATATGATATATACATCATGAATACCATTCTGGATATAATGGATACATGAACAACTTGTAATTATAACGTGTTTATTTTTGACTCAAGTACCAATGATCATTAAAACGACTGTTATTAACTTAAATAATTACATAGTGTTCATGAAATAGAAATAAGTGATATAAAAGGAATAATGAACTTGAAAAAGGTTCTTAAACAAGTAGAAATTAACTCAAGTTTATTATTCAAGAGATTAAAGAACGACCGGGTCAAGTCGGACCCGAGGTATGGGACTTCGTCTAAATCTCCTTTCATTGAGGCATATTTTGTTTAATACAAAACCTTCTTTTATACGATGTATAAACCCCTTTGACTTTTAAGTTTATCCAAAATGAATCTTTTTTATACGAAGCGTTTTACTAAACGATAAAAGGGAATGTTTTTTTCGTATGTATGCGGCGACAACGACTTCTCCGCCGCCGTGACCATTATTTGAGTTTCGGCTTCCTCTACAAGCCATACCCTTTTTTTAAAAGAAAAATAAATACCATGTTTTAATTTTCTTTTTTTTTTGGTTTTGAAAATGGTTTTCATAATGTTTTTATATCATTTTTGTATTGATATCTTGTGATTGAAAGGTGGAAATGTTATGTTTCCTTTATACATGTTTTATGTGATACGATTATGTTGATGTTCTTGGGCATTATTATGAAGACGGGTGGTTCCATGATAAACTAAGGGCAGGTGAGCCCGATATAGCTCTCTAATGCATTGGGTAACCCGAAGGAGTGAAACATTAATGTTTCTCTGAAGAGATTTTGGGAATATACCGTGATGGGTATTCCAAACTTAACCAAGTGGTTTACTCCCTAGGTAAGAATGTTTTGAATGCCTCATGTTCCCTTTATGTCTTATGATTTATATGATTTATTCATCATTTGATGAGGTATGTCAATGTTCTTATGTTTTATGGGTAAAATATGATTTCATTCTTATGTATATGTGAACTCATGTTTCCTTTTCATATTTTTATAACCCATACTGAGATTTTTATGCTCATACCAAGTTTGTTTTGAAATATTTTTCACAGGTCAAGGGAAAGGTACATGATATGATGATAGTGTCAAGAAAGTGTAAAGAAAGAATCCATGTTTTATTTTAAATATGTTCCCTTTGATGGAAAAAATGAATACAATATTTTATGTAACCACTTTGTTTAAATGTGGAATGTAATGCAAGTTTTATGTTCTAATTCTCTAAAACTCTAAACCTGAAAATATCCTGAAGGTGTATTCTTGAAATATCTCATGATTAAGTAATGTATAAGGCCAGAGCCTTATAGTTGTTATTAGAGGTCGGTTTAGATAACATTAGGAGTTAAAATTCTATTAAATGATTATCCAAAAATATATTTTTTTTATGGTCAAATTGAAATGATATAGCATTTAAAGATTACCATGTTTCTTCTTCTAAGACATGTTTGTTTAGAATGGTTTTCCATAGAGGAAATATGGAAGCAGTTCTAGGAAGGCATGAAGAAGGAAATAACCTTTCAAATCAGCATCCTGAGATGGTCGGAATTGGAACTGAATAGTTTGTTGCAGTAATGGTGCAGTTGACTCAAGCGATAAATGGTGGTGATATCCATGCACGAGATCAGCTAGATCAACCGCCGAGGAACATGTCAGTGGTGGAACATTTCATGAGGCAACATCACCCATCATTCAAAGGATCATCTCACCCTATGTTAGCTGAAGGTTGGATTAATGCACTGGAGAATATTTTCGATGTCATGGGGTGTTCAGACAATCAAAAGGTTAGTCTTGCTATTTACCGTTTAGAGGATGAAGGAGATCAGTGGTGGTCGATGGTTAAAAATATCAGGGACGCTGATGAAATTGATTCCCCAGACAGGGAGAAATTTAAAGGTATGTTTCTTGAGAAGTATTTTCCTAAAGCTCTTCGACTTATGATGGAAAATAAATTCTTGGAATTGAGGCAAGAGTAAGACTCAGTGGCTGCCTATGAAGAAAGGTTCACTCGATTGGAAAGGTATGCTCCAAATTTTATCTGAGACCGTGATAGTAAAATCAATCATTTTTACACAGGATTAAAGCCAAAATATCGAAGGGCTTTAGCTTCTCTTGAGTTTAAAAGTTATGAAAAGCTTGTTCGATGTGCTGAGAAGGTCGAAATGGAATTTTCTGATGATCAAGTGTTCTATAACAACGAACAGAATAAAAGACTAAGGTGTCAAGAGAAAGAAAATAATTCTTCAAAAATGTTTGATGGTAGGAAAACTAAGTTTCTAGTTTGTGATAAATGTGGTAAAAGGAATGTTGTGTAATGCCTTATGAATTCTCGAAAGTTCTACCGATGTGGTACGATGGGACATAAGGCTCATGATTGCACTGAAAAAGATCAAGGTGATGGTAAGTCCAAATTTTATTTACAGTTAGTGAAATGTTTTAAGTGCAATGATATGGGTCACTTTGAAAACGAGTGTCCGACAAAGAGATTGAGTGCTGGGAAGAAGTTATACTACAAGCAGAAAGGGGTGGTGAAATCCTTTGCAACTACTTCAGCAGATGTCGGGCCATCAAATGGAGTTGTATCAGGTACTTTGTTTGTTTTTTCAGATTATTCTAGTGTGTTGTTTGATTCGGGGTCCACACATTCTTTCATCTCTGAAACCTTTTCTAGTAAAATGGGAATACCATCTCAAGAAATGACTCCTGAACTTTGGGTAAAAACACATGGGAGAAATGTTGAGGAAAAAAGAATTTATAAGAATCTTCCAATCCTTATCTGTGGAAGGAACCTACTTGCAAACCTTATTGTTCTACCTCTAGTAGAGTTTGATGTTATCCTAGTTATGGATTGGGTCTCTATTTACCATGCTAAGATTGACTGTATAGCTAAAGAATTTTCTTTTTAGAAAGACTTTCAGTTTGTGTACAAGAATGAACCCTTACTATTGATAACATATCAAGAGGCCAGAAACATGTAAAAGATGGAAATGAATGTTACCTTGCACACATCATTGAAAATAAAGAAACTGTTTAGATTAATGATGTGCCAGTGGTAAATGAGTATCCTGATGTTTTTTCTGATGAGTTGCCTAGAATAATACCAGATCGGGAAGTTGAGTTTACTGTTGACTTAGTTCCCGATGCTAATCCAATTTCAAAACCCCCTTATCTAGTGGCTCAAATTGAACTTTTAGAGTTGAAGGAGAAATTGAATGATTTATTAGAGAAAGGTTTCATTCGACCTAGCACGTCACCATGGGGTGCTCCTGTTTTATTTCTTAAAAAGAAATATGGTTCTATGAGACTTTTCATTGATTATAGAGCCTTGAATAACATCACAATTAAGAACCAATATCCTTTTCTTCATATTGATGTTTTGTTTGATCGGCTCCAGGGAGATCAGTATTTTTCAATGATTGACCTGAGATCGGAGTACCATCAGCTGAAGGTAAAGGAAGCAGATTTTCCAAAGACTGTGTTTCGTACAAGATATGGCCATTATGAATTTGTAGTAATGACTTTTGGGCTAACCAATGCACCTGATGTATTCATGGATGTAATGAATATAATTTTCCATGAATTCATGGATAAGTTTGTGGTGGTTTTCATTGACGATATTTTTGTGTTTTCTAAAAGTAAAGAGGAGCATGTAAAACATTTAAGGGTTATTTTGGAAACCATAAAAGAAAAGAAATTGTATGGGAAATTTAGAAAGTGTGAGTTTCGGTTGCAACAAATTTCTTTGCTTGGTCACATTGTTTCTTAGATGGGATAACTGTTGATCCTGCAAAAAAAAGGTTGTTGAAGATTGTCCAAGACCCACAAATGTAACTGAGACTCGTAGCATCCATGATTTGGCAGACTATTACCAAAGGATTGTTAGAAATTTTTCACGGTTATCTAGTCCAATGACTAAGCTAACTCGGAAGTGTGTTAAGTTTATTTGGACAAAAAAATGTGATGATTGTTTTTAGGAGTTGAAAAGAAGATTGGTGAATTCTCCAGTTTTGGAACTACCTTCTAGGAATGGTGAGTTTTTTATATACAGTGATGCTTCATTGAATGGAATTGGTTGCGTCCTAATGTAGAATGATCAGGTAATTGCTTATTCTTCATGACAGTTGAAAACTCATGAGGTAAATTACCCTACACATGATTTGGAATTAGCTGCTGTTTTTTTCGCTTTAAAAATTTGGAGGCATCATTTGAATGGAGTAAAGTGTGAAATATATACCGATCACAAAATTTTAATGTATATATTCACTCAGAAAGAGTTAAACATGAGAGAGAGGAGATGGCTGGAATTAATCAAGGATTATGATTGTACAATTCATTACCATCCAGGAAAAGAAAAAAAAGTGGTTGATGCTTTGAGTCGAAAAAGTAATGCTTCATTAGAAATGTTGCATTTGGAACATGATCCTTTGGTTAAGGATTTGATGAACTTTGGCATAGATGTTGTTGGTGTAGGATGTTTTTATGTTTTGTTTCAGCTATCAGTGAAATCTTCTCTATCAGACAGAATCAAGCAAGCACAGAAGTAAGACAGTGAGTTGCAGAAAAAGGTAGAGATGGTTCAGAAGGGTAAGTTTCCTGAATTCAACATTGATAGTGAATGTGTTTTGAGATTTGGGAAGATATTGTGGGTGCCTTGTGTTTCACTATTGAAGAGAGAGTTGTTATGTGAAGCTAATAGTTCTCCGTTTCCAGTTCATCATAGCAGTACTAAGATGTATAGAGATCTGCGGGACTATTACAGGTGGGATGGAATGAAAAGAGATATTGCTGATTTTACTATGAAGTGTATGACTTGTCAACAGGTTAAAGCAGAGTGGAAGTTACCAAAAGGGATGATTCATCCTTTACCAGTGCCAGAGTAGAAATGGGAGAATATATCCATGGACTTTTTGTGGGATTACCAAAGACATCTCGAGGTAATCATGCAATCTGGGTTATTGTTGATCTCTTGACTAAATCTGCTCATTTCATTTCTATACGAGATAATTTCTCTCTAGATCAATTTTCCCATTTGTATCTTAAAGATATAGTCAGGTTGCATGGAGTTCCTATCTCCATTGTATCCGATCGTGATCCAATGATCACTTCTAACTTTTTGAAAGGCCTTCAGATGTCGTTGGGTACTGAATTAAATTTTAGTACAGCATTTCATCCTCAATCAGATGGGAAGTGGGAATGAAAAATAAAGACATTGGAGGATATGCTACATTCTTTCTCTATGGATTATTAGGGAAGATGGGACCAACATCTTTCTTTGGTTGAATTTTCATATAATAATAGTTTTCATTCTAGTATACAGATTGAACCATTTGAGGTGTTATATGGGAAGTGGTGTAGAACTCCAGCTTTCTGGGATGAAGTGGGTGAAAGGAAGTTGATGGGACCTGAATTGGTAGAAGATTTGGCAGAAAAAGTTCAGCTGATACAGAAACAAATGAGAACAGCTCAGAGCAGGCAGAAGAGTTATGCGGACAACAAGAGGAAGGATCTCCCTTTTGAGGTAGGTGATAATGTTTTTCTCAAAGTCTCACCATGGAAAAGTGTGATGCGATTTGGTAAGAAAGGAAAGCTGAGTCCAAGGTTCATTGGACCATATGAAAATTCTGGAGCGAGTTGGATCAGTTGCATACCGAGTGGCATTACCTCCGAGTTTATCTCAAGTACACAATGTTTTTCATGTTTCAATGTTGAGAATGTACATGCCAGATCCATCTCATGTTTTGAGTCCAGAGGTAGTTCAGCTGGAAGAGAACCTATCCTATGAGGAACAACCGGTCCAGATTTTTGACCACAGGGAGCAAGTGTTACGGAATAAGGTGATTAATCAAGTAAAGGTTTTTAGAAAATCCACATGATGGAAGAGGCAACACGGTAACCTGAAAACGAAATAAGGGATAAGTACCCCCATTTATTCGATAAGTAAAGAAATTCTGGGGATACAATTTTCTAAAGGGGGAAAGGATGTAACATCCCAATTAAGTAATTAATAATAGATATTTTTATCTAGTCTATTAATGAATTAGATAGTGATTTAGAGGCTTAAAATGAAAATAAATCCAATCTTAAGCATGGAATACACTAATATTTTTAAAAGATTGTTTTACTACCTTTTGATGGAAATCCAGTTTTTAAATCTATATTTTGACAATTTTATAAGCTATGTTTTTCACAATAAACTTTTTATTTATGATTGGGACATCAAAATTTACTTTGTGTGAAATTTTGGTATTTTCCAATAAAGTTCATTATTTAATGAATAGTGAAAAGGTTGTATTTTAATTCAAAACCACTTTTTAGTCTAATTTATTTATATGATTAGATTATCTTTTGAATTGGGCTTGAAGTGGAATTGGAATATATTTTTACCATTTAATCCAATGGTGGTCATTGGAATCAATTTCACTTTGAAATTGGACTTAAACTGCTGTTAATCTTTTGATACTTATTGTTTCATAAAAACTTGATATTTGTCATGACAACGGGAATTAATTATTAAATTAATTAATGTAACTTTTAGGATTTGAATTTTGTAAAATAGACATAATTTTTGAATTCAGAATATCAAATATAGCTTAGGGTGAAGTTTTGGTATTTTTCTGAAAAACATCAATTTTTGATGAATAGTGAAACCCCTAACTGGTAGTTAAATAAACTGATTTTTCGTTTAAATAAAACTTTGCCACTTATGTGATTTGATTTTCTAAAATCCGACAGACATGGTTGTCATTAAGAAGTAAAATTTGGTTCAATGAGATTAAAATAATTTTTTTTGTGAATAGTAACTTTTATGTTTTTAATCACGATTAGATGTAATTAGTGTAGTTTAAGGTAAAAGTAATGATTTAATTTTTTGAGATGAGCTTGACACATGTCCTACCCTCATTGTCTGTGTCATGTCCGACCAAGACAATCCATGGGACATCTTGGGGACCCCATGGAGCCACTTTGGTTCGGAAATTACATAAATAACTTTTCATTTAATGTAAAAGTAAAAATGAAACAAAAATGATAAGTTTTACTAAAAAAATTTACATGGGGTTATAAACGTCAGATTTTTGACTATAAATATTTATTAGAAGTCTAAAAATATTTCCTACATCATGATATTTGTTTTATAATTTTTAGACTTTATATAAATTAAACTATTTATGACATCATGATGATGCAGCGATTACCTCATTAATAAAGGATTTAAATACAATGAAAAGATAATGTAAAATATATGACCAACACATGTCCAAACCTATTGGATGGTTATATATCTAACCCATATCACCTTAAACTCTAATTATATCAATGTGGGACCTTTTGAATCCGAAACTCATTTTAAAATAATGTAACATTTCTTTACTTTCCAAGAGTGCCCCTCCTCTCCTCTTATAAAAAGGACCCCATCTCTAACTCCTTACCCACACTTCCAAAGCCTTTGGATCGTCCAACCCCTGCCCATTTTGTCTTTCCAAATCCCTATCTTACTCCTTTAATCCTCACTTTGGGCAGAAGTCTTCCCAAGAAAGCCTTTGATCTCAAGCCAAATGGATTTACCTGATTTTAAGGTAATGTCTTCACTTGAGTCCTTTTGTTTTATTTTACTTCTCCAACCCCCAAAAATCTTTTTATTCATTTATTTTGTAACAAATACAGTATCTTTAATATACTAGTATGTTTTTATAATAAGGATTCGAGCTACACTTACACACACCAACATCTAATGGTTTAAGAACATACTGTTTCCGTGGATGATGAATTTCAGTCTCCCGAAACGATGATTGTTCAACATTATTTTAACACCATCAAAGGTGTCCATTAAGATGACACTATATTTATATATGATATATAATATATTTATGTTTTCCTTAAGATTCAGTATTTTTCATTTTTGGCATACCTTTATGGTTTCCATTATGGGTAAACGCGATATCTTCATTTAAGGAAGTGCGGACTACTGCCCCCTCAAAGTGATTTGATTTGATAATACCATATGTGGGACGTATAAATGATATAGTTATGATATTATATATGATATTACACTGGAATTATAATATACCTTTATATCATTATGATTCCATTTCATAAAATACGAAATAGAAATGGAAGCAGCGTTCATGCGTACGTACGGCTTACCGTCTCCATTAGCGGTGAATTTCATTTCTTACCTATAAATGTAATATAATATTATAAATGCAAGAATGTACTGGTTATATATGATATATATGATATCTACATCATGAATACCATTCTGTATAAAATGGATACATGAACAACTTGTAATTATAAAGGTTTTATTTTTGACTCAAGTACCAATGATCGTTAAAACGACCGTTATTAACTTAAATAAATAAATAGTGTTCATGAAATGGAAATAAGTGATATAAAAGGAATAATGAACTTGAAAAAGGTTCTTAAACAAGTATATATTAACTCAAGTTCATTATTCAGGAGATTAAAGAACGACCGAGTCAATTCGGACCCGAGGTATTGGACTTCGTCTCAATCTCCTTTCATTGAGGCATGTTTTGTTTTATACAAAACATTCTTTTATATGGTGTATAAACCCCTTTGTCTTTTACATTTATCCAAAAGGAATATTTTTTTATATGAAGCGTTTTACTAAACGACATAAGGGAATGTTTTTGTCGTACGTATGCGGCGACAATGACTTCTCTGCCGCCGTGACCATTATTTGAGTTTCAGCTTCCTCTATAAGCCATACATTTTTTTAAAAGAAAAATAAATATCATGTTTTACTTTTCATTTGTTTTGGTATTGAAATGGTTTTCATAATGTTTTTATATCATTTTGTTGTATTGATATCTTGTGATTGAAAGGGGGAGATGTTATATTTCCTATATGCATGTTTTATGTGATACGATTATGTTGAGGTTCTAGGGCATTATTATGTAGACGGGTGGTTTCATGATACACTAAGGGAGGGTGAGCCCAATATATCTCTACAATGCATTGGGTAACGCGAAGGAGTGAACAGTTATGGTTTATCCGAAGATATTAAGGGAATATACTGTGATGGGTATTTCAAATGTAACCAAGAGGGTTACTCCCTACGTAAGAATGTTATGAATGCCTCAAGTAACATTTATGTCATATGATTTTAATGATTTATTCATGATTTGATGAGATATATTAATGTGCTTATTTTTTATGGGTAAATTATGATTTCATTCTTATGTATATATAAACTCATGTTTCCATTCCATATTTTTATAACCCATACTGAGCTATTTATGCTCATCTAAAGTTTTTTTGAAATGTTTTTCACAGGTCAAGGGAAAGGTACATGATATGATGATAGTGTCAAGGAAGTGTCAATAAAGAATCCATGTTTTATTTTAAATATGTTTCCTTTGATGGGAAAAATGAATACTATCTTTTATGTAACCACTTTGTTGAAATGTGGTATGTAATGCAAGTTTTATGTTCTAATTCTCTAAAACTCTAAACCTGAAAAGATCCTCAAGGTGTAATCTTGTAATAACGCAAGATTAAGTAAGGTTTAAGGTTTGGGACTTATATTTATCTTGGAATAAATGATTATGTTTTATGAATCCATGTTTTATGATCCATGTGGCACACTTATGCATGAAATGAAATGTTTACGAAAGGTGCGCCCTTATAGTGCTCCAATGCATTGGGTAAAGTATAGTATCATGATACGTCATGTGTAATGAGTGTTGACTCATGCTATTTCAAGTGCAACGAGGGTTTACTCGTTCTTTATGTGCAATTAGGATTTACTCATTCTCCATGTGCAATGAGCCTTGGCTCATGCTAATTCCATGTTAAGTGTTGTTTTCACATTTCCATGCTATAATTATCATGCTTTATCATGCCTTTATGTTCATGTTATTCTTATGCTCTATTGATATTCCTATTGTCTAAAATGTATTGTACTCCTCATGATATTCCATTTTTAATCACTTACTGGGCTTTATAGCTCACCCTTTTCTTATGCATGTCCTCAGGTTATCCCATGCAATTCTAATTACGAAAGAATGTAGTGGTCATGTAAAGGATGTTTTCAATAAAGATGTTGTATTTCATGTTTTATGTTTTTATGTAATGATCCTAAGCCCCAAAGACACTGAACCTCTCGATCTTCTTTGTTGTATCAAGTGAATTTTTATGTAATAAATCATGTTTAAGTTGTAATAAAAAGAAGGGTTGTCATATGATATGACTCATTCATACAATATGTAGGACGTTTAAAAGTTGGAGTTATTGAAATTATATATGATTTTATACTATAATTATAATATAACTACATATCATTATGTTTTCATTCAATTAAAATACGAAATATAAATAAAATATGTGTTCATGTGTATGTACGACTTACCGTCACCTTGAACGGTGCATTACATTTCTTATCTCCCAATGTTAGGTACTGTTATAAATAAATATATATACACTAGATATATATTATATATAATATATCTAATTAATGAAAATCATCTTGGAGATAAAGTAATCTTGACCATATGGACAACTTGTAATTTTAGGTGTTTATTTTTGACTCAAGAACAAAATATAGAAAAAATGACCATTATTAACTTAAATGGACAAATCATGTTTATAACATGGAAATAAGTGATATAAAGGAATAATAAACATAAAAAAGGGTTATTAATCAACTATAAATTATCTTAATTTTATTATTTAGGAATAACAAGGAACAAACAAGTCATGTCAGACACGAGGTAAGGGATTTCTAATATAACTTACAATTCCGTGAGATTTCCTTTGATCACCACTTATTTATTGAATGTATTGTATTTGGTACTTCCATTTGATATATATTATCATGATTATCTGTATATTCATGTAATTCTAGGAAACATTTGGTGGTTATTAAATTTTTTTCATACGACTCAATTGATTACAATGTGGTAAGGGATTTTAATCTTACTGTTTATTCCCGTGAGATTCATGCTATGTTCGCCAATATTTCCTATTGTGTGGTGTATGTACTACCCATGATTATATTAATTGCATAATATAATTAAATTTATGGGTATTTACATCTTATTTTTATGGCCCTTCTTTCATTGGTTGTATGTTTCGTAAGTTACCAAATCAGTAAGGGATCCCTTTAACCCAATTTCTATTCCTTAGCTTAATGTTCTAATTCATAATTATATCATGCTATGATTATGCGTGGAATCACTATTTATTTATTTATATTTTAGCTCCAATCTTCTTTGTGTGTATATACTTGTGATACACATCATTAATCCATTGATAAATTTTAAGTCGTCAATGTGAACTTCATAAGAGTAATTTTAAATCAATTTCCATTCATTGAGTTAAGCATCCAAGTAATTGGTTTTGTCTTAAAAATAACATGTGTGAATATCCTTTTATTGATATATATTGAATATCCAGTCATATTGAGTGTATTTATATATGTCACACATTATTATGTATTTGATTTATCCTTAATATAAGGATACAATTTTTATAAGGGATTTTGTCTCAAATTACATTATATTGAGACTTCATTGTTGTTATTGACCAATTTACTCTTATATAATGTATATACTGTCCTCTGAAATATTATATCATGAATCCCATTATTCTCATGATATTATAATGTTCTGATTAAATGTTATTCCTCAATTATTTCTATTCAAGCAACTCTCATTTTGTTAAAAACTCTTTCACTAAAATAATGTTTTAAATGTATTAATGATCTATTCTTCTAAATATTTATCATTAATGACCATGTTCTAAAAAAATTGTTTTAAGGATTTATTTATATGAACATTAATGTTTTCAGATGATAATTTATTTAAATGTTTCAAAGTGGCATGAGACATTTTGATTCAAAAATCTATTTTTTAATTGATCTACATGGTTTTGAAAATGGTTTTACAAAGAATTGTTTATTTCATTATATTGATATGATATATTGTAATTGGAATGTGGAAATGTTATATTTCTCTTATAATTGTGATCAATGTTATGATTATGTTATGGTTTTTGCACATTTTTTACTTTTACAGGTGGTTATGTGATAAACATAGGGTGGGTGAGCCCGAGATAGCTCTCAAATGCATTGGGTAACATGATAGAGGTAAACGTTAATGATTCTACTAAGAGATTTAGGGAATATACTATGATGGGTATTCCAAATGTTACTACCTTTGTAGCTCTAATAGCTACATTATAAGTAGGTTATGAATTCCATAAGTTACCTTTATGATTTATGATTTCTATGTATTATTCATACATCTTATGATTTCATAAGGTATGTTATGATTAAAAATTAAGGTTTCATTGAATTTTATTTATTGATTGGATAATGTTTTCATTCCTTATTTTATAACCCTAATTATTCTTTTTATTCTCATCCCATGTTTTAAAAATTATTTCCACAGGAATTAAATATGAACATGTTCTTGGATGGGATCGAGGAAAAGTCATGTTGAATAAAACATGGAACTAGACATGTTTGTTTAAAAAGTTTTTATTTTATGAAAAATGGATACTGAGTAGTAGTGTCTACATGTAGTATTCATGTTTTTATGTAATAGTTATGGCATAATTCTCTAAAACTCTAAACCTAAAAATATCCTCAATGTGAATTCATGACATAATTAAAGATTATGTAATGTTTAAAGTTAGGTCCTTATAGTTGGTATCAGAGGTCAGTTTAGAAAACATTAGAGATTAGGGTTTTCATAATGTATAAGTGACGTTACCATAATGGTTTGGATTTTAGTAAGTGTCATAGTTATTTTGGATAAATTTAATGAGTTTAAGATAACATTAATAAGTATATATTAGTATTTACCCTCCTCATAAGATATTATATGATGATTTTATAGATATACTCACACACAACCTTTTGGTTTTAGTAAATGGCTGGATCTAGAAGACACCAAAGTAACAGTGGATATAATGAAAATTATGATGGTTTTCTGAATGAGTAACAGAATGAAATGGGAGTTGAAATGACAACTCTTGTGTTTATTCTAAACCAACTATCCATAGTAACAATTAACCACATGGAACATGTCGATTTTTATATGGGGTCGTATATGCGAGAAACAAATCCCCACAGATGTTTAGGTAATAATACTAAAGGATAGTATATTCAAAAACCAATGTGTCAATGATGTGGAATGAAACACATAGGAAAATGTTTCAAGGGTATATGAACATGCAATAGATGTGGAAGTGAAGGTCATAAAGCAATAAACTTACATGTAAAAAGGAAGCATCCAATTGGCTCTAGGAAAGGGAAATGAGTTATTTTTTAGGGATCAATTGAATTTTTTTAAATGTGCTGTGAATGGTCATTATACACACTAATGTGCTAAGAATAAGGTTTGGGAATGGGATCAGTAGGATCATAAAAATATATTTATACCAATACATAATTGAATTCCAATTGAAGATGAGGAAATCGACAATGAACAATGAAAGGTATGGATTATTTCTTAACTGATGTTTCGACATTATTGATTCCTAGGATATGATTCATGATTTTTTTTATAAATGAATTATTTTATAAGAAGTTGGAAAGTAATGTTTAATAGATAATGAAGAACTTTTAATGTGTAATAAGTCAACATTTAAGGGATTCAAGTGTTATGGTATATTTTAGTATGAGGGAATGCTTAAAAGTATTAAGGTCCTTTTGATGATGGGATTACATTAGAATACTTTTTATATTATGTTTAACATTGAATATTGATATATGAATATTTTATTTAATGATTAATTATCTTTTCATTTGTGGTTATAGTTATAACGAACCATTTGGGTTTATATGATCCTTGAATTTGAGGCAATTACAGGTTAATACATTTTGGGATGCAAAATGAAAGTTATTAGATACACATTGTGGTTAAAATATGTAATGGTTATTTTTGATGAATTTATCTCTTTTTGGGAATGTTATAAATTATATAGTTTTTGAAAAAGAACAACACGCAGACCGCATTAATACCCGCCGCGTCGAACAAAACTGCAGGAATTGAACCCATAACCGAAGTGCGACTGGGATTTATCGCCTACCACTGGACTGCTTGAAGTCCCTGGTTAGTCTGACTAATTCTTTTTAGTTAGATGATTTTATGAATAAATAATAAGTAGATTTTGGGTTATCTATGTAAATAATTAACCTATCAAAGATAATATGTGATTAGGTTATTTATTTTTCAATATGAGACTTCAAGATTAACTGATGTTATTTAGAGATAATCGTTAATATTTATCATAAAGATGAATTGATTAAGTCTTTCTGAGATTTGAGTTTCAATATTAGTTTTGATTAATTTTAATAATTTTATAGAAATTTTTTTATCGAATGGCCTTTGTTGAGATTTGGGTATTGTTTTAAAATTTTTGGAGATTAAGAAAAGTTTTTGTTTTTGTAATAAATTATCCTTTTGGGAGATTTTCTGATATTATATTAACCATTTTGGTTTTTTTTAAGTGTCTAAATACATGGAAAAAATATAGTTCATATTTTTTGGATTATGTGATTCTCTAGAAGTTGATTATAGCACTTTCATTGTGAACAATCCATCTTGAATACTCATCGTTTGAAGAAAAAATGAGTTTGTTGTATGAATTTAGTAAAGGACGATAGTTTACATGAAAAGTAAGTATGTTTCATTATATTTTTACTAATGATCATAATTAAATTTATCAACTTTATGAAATGTAACTTAAAATAAAAAAAATTTCTGTTAACTTTTCCTTCTGGGGAATCAAAGACCGTTGAACCCATCACATGTTTCTGATTTTCTAGTAGTTAAATTTCTCCTAATCATTTTTTCTATCACACTCCATTAGAACATGATGGTTTTTTTCTCCACCATATGATATTTTTCATAGAATAATAGTATCTTTTGTCCTGGGTGACATTTTTACTTCTCTTCATTTATTTAAAAGTAATAGATTTATGGACTCTTTTTACAATGTGGGACATTCAATGAAGTTTATGAGCCCAATTTTAAGATTGCGAGGATGTAATTCCCAAAAGGGGGGAAGAATGTTACATCCAACGTAAATAAAGAATATGAAAATTTCATATTTATTAATATTTAAAATTATTTATTAATATTAATTTAAAAGGGAATCTTTTTTTATTCCATACCCGAAATATAACAACATGTTTTTTTTGAAATCATACGTTGCACACAATGTTGAGTTGTACTAAAATATAATATAATACTATTATTATTTTAAATGTTAGTTAATGCCTAGAAATTTTAATTTAAGGAATAAATAGAACAAACTAAAAAATTAAAATACATGTTTGTTAAATATTTTTACATTTATCCAATAAAAGTGAGAGGCTTAAAATGCGAATGAAACTAATTTACTTTAAAATGTTGATTTACCGTGTTTTAATGGTGAACCCTCTATAAATATTATTTTGGTCACTTTTATATGTTATTTTTGACAAAATTAAATTAATATTTAGAATAGGGGCTTCAAAATTCACTTTGGGTAACATTTCTGTATTTTTCTGATAAAAATCATTTTTTGATGAATAGTGAAAAATAATGTTTTTTAATTCCAAACTAAATTTTAATTTAATTTATTTATATGTTTAGATTATATTTTTAATTGAGTTTAAATTTTATTTAGATTATATTTTTACAATTTAATTAAATTTTGTCATTGTAATTAATTTCACTTTGAAATTGGACATAAACAAGTGTCAATCTTTTGATATTTATTATTTATAGAAAACATGCTTTCCGTTTTGACACCGAATTTAATTTTAAATTAATTTAATCCACTTATGTATTTTTAATTTTAAAAAATGGATTTCATATTTTTAATCAGGAGGTCCAAATTTGGTAAATAAGTAACTTTTATTTATAGACATTATTAATATTTACTTCGGTAAAAAGTTTATATACCATGGTTTAATTGTAAATATGGTAAATAAGGGTAAACAAATACTATTATAATAATATAAAATAACCCTAACATGTGACATAATCTTATTGTTTGCTACATATCTGACCATGTGTATCTTTGGGTGTATTCTGGGACCCCATGGAGCCACATGGAAGTGATAATGACACTTTATTTTTATTAACATAAAGTAAAATAAAAATTGACATAAACAAATATCTTTTTGTAAATTAATTTTTAAATATGCTAATATAAGTTATATTTTTTACTATAAATATTATTTGTAAATATAAAAATATTTCCTACATCATGTTATTTTTAAATAATTTTTAGACATCAAATAAATTAAATTATTTATGACATAATAATGATGCAGTGTTTACCTTATTAATAAATGATTTAAATAAATACGGTTAAAAATATTAAAAATGATACACAAAACCTCTCAGAATTATTATTTTATGATTTTATTTATATCATTAGTCATCTTATCTTCATCCTTAATGTGTTTTGGACCTTTATAAAACTGAAAATCATTATAGAATAAAATAATACTTTCACACTTTCCTAAAGAGTCCTCTTCCCCTTTATAGAAATCCTCACATATAACCCTTTACACACACCTGTAAAGCCCCTTGTATCATCCATTACCTCACTAAATAATCTCTCAGGATCCCACTATTCCACCGAAAATATTTACCTTAGACAGAATGAACTTCAAGTAAACCTTTTGGTTCAATCCAAAGGGAGATATCCAATTTAAAGGTAACATCTTCTCTTAAGTCCTTTTTTATTATTTTACTTCTCCATCCCCATAAAATATTTTTATTTCATTATTTTATAACAAAACCAGTATTCTACATATACTAGTTTTTGTATGAGATGGATTCAATCTAAACTTACACACACCTCCATATAATGGGTTAAGAATATACTATTTATGTGGACGACGAACTACTGACTCACAAAACGATGAATGATCAATTATCTCCTACCACATATTATGGTGGTCATTACGATAGAAATGTATATATATGATATATATTATGTTTATGTTTTTTTATGCTTCAGTATTTTTAATTTACGACATAGCTTTATGGTTTACATTGTGAGTACAGACGATAATTTCATTTGAGTATGTGTGGACTAACGACCACTCAAAGTGATTTGACTTGTTCATACCATATGTGGGACGTATAAATGATATAGTTAATGAAATTATATATGATATTATACTTGAATTACCTTAAAACTATGTATCATTAATTTTTCATTCAATTAAAATATTAAAAAGAAATGAAATTAGTGTCCATGGGTACGTACAGATTACCGTGTCCATGAACGGTGCATTTCATTTTTTTCTCCAAATGTTATGTAATCTTATAAATATATATATATATATACTAGATATATACGATATATATGATATATAAATCTTGAATATAATTCTAGAGATAATGTAATCTTGACTACATGGGCCACTTGTAATTATGAGGTGTTCATTTTTGACTCAAGTACCAAATTTAGACAAAACAACCATTATTAACATAAATGATTACATAATGTTTATAACATTGTAATAAGTGACGTAAAAAGAATAATACCCTTGAAAAAGAGATATTAATCAAGTATAAATTATCTTATGTTTATTATTCAGGAAGAACAATGAACAAAAAAGTCAAGTCAGACACGTGGTAAGAGATTTCTTATCTCACTTTCAATTCCGTGAGATTTCCATTGATCACCACTTATTTACTAAATGTGGTGTATTTGGTACTTCCATTTGATATATATTATCATTATTATCTTTATATTAATGTTATTATTGGAATCATTTGGTGGTTATTAACTTTTGGTCATATGACTCGATTGATTACAACGTGTTAAAGGATTTTCATCTCACTTTTTATTCCCGTGAGATTCATGCTATATTGGCCAATATTTTCTTTTGTGTGGTGTAAGTACTAACCATAATTTTATTAATTTTATAATATACCTCAATTTATGGGTAATTACATCTATCTTTTATGATCCTTTTTTCATGGGTTATATGTTTCGTAAGTTACCAAATCCGTATGGGATCCTTTCAACCCAATATTCATTCCTTCGGTTAATATTTTCATTCTTAATTATGTCATGCTATGATTATGTGTGGAATAATTATTTATTTATTTATGTTTTATTTGCCACTCCCCTTTGTGTGGATATACTTTTGATACACATAATCACTCCATTGATAAATTCTCATGTCTTCAATATGAACATGATAAGAGTAATTTTAACTCAATTTCAATTCATTGAGTTAAACATCCAAGTCAGTGGTTTTGCCTTAAAATTTACTTGCGTGAATGTCCTATGTTTGATTTAAACTGAATATCCAATCATATTGACTGTATTTATATTTATCACACATTATTATGTAATTGATTTATTCTTAATCTAAGGATACCGTTTTTATAATGTATTTTTTTCAAATTACATTCCATTGAGACTTCATTATTGTTATGAACGAATTCACTCTTATCAGATGTATATACTATCATTTGGTATATTATATCATGAAACCATTTATTCTTGTGATATTAGAAACTTCTGATTAAACGTTATTCCTCAATTATTTGTATTCAAGCGTCTCCCATTTTGTTAATAACTCTTTAACTATGAAATCATTTTAAATGATTTAAAGATTTATTATTATAAATATTTATTATCAATGTACATGTTTTAAAAAAAATTATTTAATGATTTATTTATATGGACATTAATTTTTTCAACTATTAATTTATTTAAATGTTTAAAAGTGGTATGGTACACTTTGATTCAAAAATCTCTTTATTAAATGGTTTTGAAAATGGTTTGATAAATTATTGTTTATTTCAATATCTTTATATGATATTTTGTGATTATAATATGGAAATGTTATATTTTATTTTATTATTGTATTCTTTGTAATTATTTGGTTATGGTTATTGGGTATTTTTTACGTATACAGGTGGTTCTGTGATAAACCGTGGGTGGGTGAGCCCGAGATAGCTCTGCACTGCATTGGGTAACATGATGGAGGTAAACATTAAGGATTATCCTAAAATATTTATGGAATAAACTGTGATGGGAATTCCATATGTGACTCTTTATGTAGTTGTGATAACTACAATGTAAGTATGTTATAAAAGCCATAAGTTACCTTTATGATTTATTGTTTCTGTGTGTTATTCACAAATCAAATGATTTCGTATGGTATGTTATGATTAAAAAGTATGGTTTCCTTGATTTGTATTTATTGATGGGATAATGTTTTCATTCCTCATTTTATAACCCTTACTAATCATTTTATGCTCATCCGAAATTTATGAAATGATTTCCATAGGTCTGAAAGATGAATACTATCAAGGATGGGATCAAGGAAAAGTCATGATGTATAAAACACGGAACTAGTCATGTTTATTATTAAAAGTTATTATTTTATGAGAAATGGATATTGATTAGTAGTGTCTACATGTAATATTAATGTTGTTATGTAATATTTATGTCCTAATTCTCTAAAACTCTAAACCTGAATAGATCCCCAATGTTAATTCTTGACATAATTCAAGATCATCTAATGTTTAAGGCCTGGTCCTTATAAAACCAATTTCTCGGTCATGGGTAATATGTTTCTAAACCCATTTATCTTCCATGATTTATTTTTTTTAATAATTTTTCTTTTAACTGGTTTTGATTTGATTAAAATATTTTGAAATCGGTATTTATTACATAAGTCATGATATGATGGCTTTTTTATTATAACCAATTAATTTCATGGGCTATGATAATATGTTTATGAAATCCATCACTTTTTAGGGGCCTTGATATGATTATTTTTATGATAATGTGGTACTCATATGTATTATTATAGCATGTGAATGGTTGTACTTATATCTCCCTCTAATATATTGGGTAAATATTTATATATCATGAAATAATTTTCGGAATCTAGTTGAATGGATTTATCTAGAATGGGAAACAGGTGTCTTTGGACCCAAAATTGTGAAAAGGTGTGTCACTATCCAAAATGGGAAACATTTTTTCCCTAATCCACTACAAGGGGATATGAAATTCAGATACCCTATATGATGAAGGAAAAATTAGATCCACTATAGGATGATGGGGAATCTTAATCTGCTCTGGGTGTAACGTCCCAGATCTAGGTGCCGCACAATGTGTTCCCCATACCCATTTGGTCACATGACCTTATGCGCATTTCCTTAAAATCCAGAGGCTGCTGACTAGTATGGAGGGACTAGTATTGATAGTTGGAAACTATTCCCTCACTTTTCAATGTGTAGAGTAGCGAAAAAAATACAGTCATACAAAAGAAAAAGCAGAAAACAGTATATACCTGAAATTGACAACTAAACTAATGTAATAGATAACCAACCATCATATATATGATGATGCAACAAGTCACTAATTCTATGAAAGCATCCAAAATAGGATACATTGCTATTATATACAATACCGCACAATGTAAAAAGTGTGTCCAAACAAAACCAAAGAAGTGCAATAGGAATGCAGCAGCATCACGAGACAAAGCTCGGTCCCATGCTCTCATGCTCCTCTAAAACAGCCATGTACCTGTCTAGGGACTCATTCCCTTATCGACACATGCATCGAAATAATTTGTTTGGGGCCAAGACATTACCCAAACAGGGTGTGAGAAATAAATCCCAGTAGGAAACCACCAAAGGCCCATGCCCAATTGTCAGTGAAAATGTGCAATAGCTGTGTGCAATAATAAAATGTAGTAAACTAGAAATTACTCCAATGTAATTATCTCTACCATTTACAATTCCATTTTACTAATTATTTATCAATTCCAAGACTGTGATTTAGATTGGCAAGCACAACATAAAAAAATCACCATAGTGAATAGTCAAAGTAAACATTATCCTCAGTCGTGCAATTCCTTACCCTCAGGAAAACAGAAATGAAACCCTTAGGTGACAGCCCTCAAGAATAATGAATATTTTCCTCAGGCATATGATATATTACCCTCAGGCACGAATGTTACTGCCTTTAGACGTAAGAAACGTTTCTCTCAGGATAAACAAAACACTGCACTCAGGCATTCCATATAAAAAGCATGTAACAGGGCAGATCCTAACACATAAGCAAGCAATTTATATATTTTTCGTCTTAATAATTCCCAAAACATGCTATAATCATGGCATACCCATGGGTATCCTTTCCAAACATCTAAATAAGGGAAATGAACCCACGGGGTGGCCCTAGATCAAAGAAACGATCTCAAACAGCAGATTATATTACTCATTAGATTACCTATGCAATTTTAGGTATCTTAATTGTCAAGGCCTCTACCATACGACACCCCGGACATGGGTTTATAGCCCAAAAATACACAAAACAACTTGACAGTTGAAAATAAACACAAGACCACCTATCTCGATCTCCTCTGATCGATATATGTGGAAGATGCCTCTAGAAACAACCAAGAATGAAGTAGTTCTGATATAAAAAATTACTCATTCAAACCTAAATAACATCCCATATAGAAAGATTTGGAAGGAATGATTCAAGAAGAGGGAATACCTTAACCACAGAATTCAAAAGCGATCAACAGCAGAAGAATCATAGTCCCGGTGTGCGATTGGGATCTGTTCCAAGCCTCAGACTCCTCTACCGGTGCTCAAGGTGAGTTCTCTGCCTCCTCTATAGAATGAGGATGTTATTGAATCTTTTTAATGAAAAAACATGACTACACGGTTTGTACAATCAAGTACATGGCAAGCACATTCCTTTTTAACAATTCCTCTGGTGGATACTTTTCACTGCCACCAGGTTGATCTGCCGACTGATTACACAGTGTGTGTTACTATGTACATGGCATGTAGTTAGATTTTACACCCTTAACTGCTAACAAGCCAACACACCCTATGTTATCATTCCACACAACCAACGTACACGGTGTGTGTATGAAAGTACACGACATATTTTTTTTTAACAAAAACCCTACGTGCCCTGTATTCTCATACCACACAGCCAAAGTACACTGCATGTGTACAAAAATTACACTATGTGTACCCATAAATTTTAGATTTTTTCTCCACAGTTCCCTTGTTTTCCCAAAAACACTTAAGGAAAAAGAAACAAAATAAACTCGTACCTTAATAATAAGAAACAATTTCTTATAAAATTCCCCCTTAAAGAAATTTATCCCTGAATTTCCCTTCCAAGGGTGGTGAAGATAAACCTGTGAATAATTCTAGCTACTAAGCACGTATGTCGATCTCCCGCTCCCAGGTTTCATCCTGTACTCAGCCATGCTGCCATAACACCCATACGAGAGAAACTGACTGGCCTTGGAGAACCTTCATGCTCCAATCAAAAATACGAATCAGATGCTCCCAGAAGGATGGATCAACATGAAGTTCAACCACCTCGAGCTGAAAAACTTGAGATGGGTCTGAGTGTTAATGATATAGCTGAGATACGTGGGAGACGTCGTGCATGGCTCGATACCAATGTGGTAACTAAAACATATAGGAAACCGTCCCGACTCTCCCTAGAATTTCAAACAGCCCTACATACCTTGGTGAATGTTTACCATATCTCTTGATCCACCTGTGTCCCAACCTTAGTGAAACATGCAAGAAAACTTGATCCTTGACCACGAACTCCAAGTTTTATCTACTGTGATCAGCATAAGTTTTCAAATGATACTATAAAGTATCCATTGACACCTGAATCAACTAGACCTACTCTAAAGTCTCTTGCATGAGATGTGGTCTTATTAAAGCTGCCTCACCAGCCTCCATTTAGCACAAGGGTGATCGGAAAGGCCTATAATATAAAGCCTCATAAGGTTCCATCACAATAGTTTCCTGGAAACTATTTTTGTAACAAAACATGACCAGGGGTATGTTATACTCCCAAAAATACCCAAATTCCTCGACGAATGCACACATCATGTCCTCTAGAACCTGTATTGTTTGCTCTAACTAGCCATCTATCTGAGGGGGGTAAGCTGTTCTCAGAAGGACCTGTGTACCCATTACCATCCGAAATATCTACGAGAAAGAAGATGTAAAATAGGCATCCCTATCTGAAATGATAGAATGTGGGACTCCATATAGACGTACTACCTCTCTAATATAAAACTTCACGAGCTCATCAACACCGATGGTCTCCGTGATTGGAAAAATGTGTGCTTCCTTCATAAGTCTTTCCACAACAACCCATACGACATCATTGACTTGAGGTGACCTTGGAAACCCGCTCATGAATTCCATCATGACATCATCCCATTTCCAATTTGGAATGGGTTACTGTTATAACAGTCCGATTAGCCTTTGATGCTCCGCCTTCACCTACTGACTAGTGGAACATCTCATAACAAAACCAGCTACCTCTCTTTTCATACCTAGCCCCCAATACTAATGTCTCAAGTCACATAAAATTTTGGTAACTCTAGGATGAACTACCAAAAATGAAGCATGAAATTATTATATCAACGCATCATGTATATCCCATGGAACCCATACTCGTCCATGGATACACAGAACCTCGTCATCGTCTGTCGTCCAACCTGGAAGAGGGTCCCCACTTTCCACTGACTCCTGTAGAACTAGGCCATCTAAATCTGATATTTGTCTCATCCCCACTCTATCCAGTAGGGTAGAAGTCATAGTTACAGATGAAATATAGGTTCACCCCTAACTATCATGCACCCCTAAATGAATCTTAGAGAACAAAGCCATATGCTGCCACTCACCACTGGCCTCCTACACTGTAACATCCCAAGTAAATGAAGAACACAAGATTTTCATATTTATTAATATTTGTGAGTTAAATATTAATTTTACTTTAAAGGGGTTGCTATGATCGATAGCGTACCTGATACACAACAATAGGTTTCTTTGGAATCTTACGTTGCACACTAATAATTAAATATTATTATTTTAAAAAGAAGTTAACTCATAGACGTTGTATTGGTGGTAATGAACAAAACTGACTAAAACATGATTATACATATTTGTTAAATGTATTTATATTTATCCAATAAATTTTAGAGGCTTAAAATGTGAATGAATCTAATTTTAATCATAATTTACATTAAAAGGGCGATTTACCGCCTTTTAATGGAAAACCCTCATTAAATCTAGTTTTGATCATTTTTATATGTTCTATTTGACCAAACAAAATTCTTTTTTAGATTTGGGACATCAAATTGTACTTTGGGTAATTGTTTTTGTATTTTTTCGATAAAGTTCCTTTTTTAATGAATAGTGAAAATATCGTATTTTAATTCAAAAGTGCCTTTTAATCTAATTTATTTAAATGGTTTGATTATATTTTTAATTGGTTTTAAAGTGTAATTAGAATTTATTTTTACCATTTCATCCAATTTTTTTCATTGGAATTAATTTCACTTTGAAATTGGACATAAAAAAGTGTTAATCTTTTGATAATTATTGTTTTTTAAAAACACGCTATTTGTTTTAACAAAGGGATTTAATTTTAAATTAATTAATGAAACTTTTATTATTAGAATATGGTAAAATAGACATCATTTTCTAATTCAGAATATCAAATATAGATTAGGCTGAATTTTTGGTATTTTTCTGAAAAAACATCTACTTTTGATGAGTAGTGAAACCACTTAGTGGTTGTTAAAAAATCTGAATTTTTCATTTAAATGAAAATTTACCACGTCTATGAATTTAATTTCAAAAATTCGAAATACATGGTTGTTATGAAGAAGTAAAATGTGGTTCATTAAGATGAAAATAATTTTGGTGAATAGTAACTTTTGACTTTTATTTACCGCGGTTAAAGGTATATAGGGTAATTCAAGGTTATAAGTATATTATAATAATTACAAATTACCTTAACACTTGTCCAAACCTTATTGGTTGAGTCATTTACCACCATGAGCATCATTGGGTTAATTTTTGGACCCCATTGATCCACATGGGAGTGATAATGACAATTTAGATTAATTAACTTAAAGTAAAGGCAAAAATGACAAAAGAAAATATCTTTTTCTAAATTAATTTGTATAAGGGGTTATATAAATTATCTTTTCAACTATAAATATTAAATGGAAAGAAAAAAAGATTTTCTATATCATGGTATTTTTTTTATAATTTTTAGACAAAAAATATTCTTAAATTATTTATGACTCATTAATTATGTAGTGTTTACCTCATTATTAAATCATTTAAATAAATAGGATTATAATATTTAAAATATTATCCAAAAAATGTCCAATTATTATTGGATGTTTTTTATTTTGACCATCAGTCATCTTATCTTTTACTATAATAATTTTTGGTCCTTTTGAAACAGAAGATATGTTTATAATAAAATAATAGTTTCACACATTCCTAAAGAGCCTCTCCTCCCCCTTATAAAAGGAGACCACATCTAACCAATTCATAATAGCTATT
Source organism: Viscum album (assembly GCA_963277665.1). NCBI lineage: Eukaryota > Viridiplantae > Streptophyta > Magnoliopsida > Santalales > Viscaceae > Viscum > Viscum album. The sequence continues at coordinate 107,471,572 of OY728143.1, read as the reverse complement.
AAGCCATTTGACTCATCCAATTTCTACAAAATTAATCTCCTTACATCTATCTACTCACCCTCGAAGCCTAACCTTATGCAGAAGGCACTTCAAGAAGTCCTTTGGTTCAAACCAAAGGGAGTTACCAAAATTAAAGGTAACAGTTTCCCTTAAATTGTTTTCATTTTTTTTACTTCTCCAACCCCTAAACTCATTTAATTTTTTTCTGTTGTAAAAAATAGTATCCTCAATATAGATTATTTTGTTATAAGAAGGAATCAATCTACACTTACAGACACCTCCATCTAATGGATGAATAACCTAATGTTTTTGTGCATGGAAAAATAACGCCTCGTGAAACGATGATTGTTCAAATATCTCCAACCGCCTCTCCTAGTGGCCATTATGATGGAACTGTATTTATATATGATATATATTATGTTTATGATTTCCTGGTGCTTATGTACTTCCCAATTATATCACACCTTTATGGTTTCTATATGGGTAAATACGATAATCTCATTTGAGGAAGTGCAGACTATCTCCCCATCAAAGTGAGGTGATTCGTTAATGCCTTTTGTGGGATTTATAAAGGATGGAGTTAATGATATTATATATTATATTATACTGTAATTATAATATACCTATGTATCCTTATGTTTTAATTCCATTAAAATAATAAATAGAAATGAAAGTAGCGTTCATGCGTACGTACGGCCTACCGTCTCCATGAACAGTGCATTTCATGTCTTATCTACAAATATTATGTACTATTATAAATACATGTATATAATGAATATATATGATATATATGATAGCTTCATCATGAATATCTTTCTGGATATACTGTACTATTGACCACGTGGACAACATGTAAATATAAGGTGTTCATTTTTGACTCAAGTACCAAATATCGACAAAACAAACATTATTAACATAAATGATTACATAATGTTTATAACATGGTAATAAGCGATATGAAAGGAATAATAAAATTGAAAAATTTTCTAAAGAAAGTAGAAATTAAAATTATTTTATTATTCTGGAGATTAATGAACGAACGAGTCAAGTCGGACATGAGGTAAGGGACATCGTCTCAATCTCCTTTCATTAAGGCATATTTTGTTCTAATACAAGAATTTATTTCATAAGCTTTATAAACACCTTTTACTTTTCAATTCATTCAAAGGTAATATTTTTCTACAAAGAATTTTACTAATAAAAAAAAGAATGTTTCTTTTAACGTACGCAGTGACAATGACATTTTCCTCCACTGCGAGTGTTATTTGATCTTTGGATTCCACAACAAGCAATAGTGTTTTTAAAAAAATAAATACCTTATAATCTTTTACGTATTTTGGTATTGAAAATGGTTTTGAAAATGGATTTTTTATATCAATATATTTATGTGATATATTGTGATTGAAATGTGTAAATGTTTTATTTCCTTTATATTTGTTGTATGTGTTATGATTTTATATTGGTACTTGGACATTGGACGGGTTACTACGTGATAATCCAAATGACTAGTGGTGTTGTGAATACCAGGATGGGTAGTTACATTATAACCTTCAATTCATTGGTTATGGAAGTCGGTCATATGGCTATTCCATTTAGTGATATATGTGGATGTCGACCATATGGAAATTCCATTTAAGTATGTTTATGTCCCAAGTTACCTTTTTGTGTTATGTGTTCTTTATATGGGTTTTATAGTAATCTATTGGTTTCAAAAGGATAAGTAATGATCTTTTATTCTGTGAAGAGTGTTTTCTACTTACTAAAGGTGAAAAGTATTACTTATGTTAACGTATTCATGGTTTATTTGTTGTTTTGAAAAATTAATAGTTTTCCTTCTTTATGTATCCCTTACTGAGCTTTTTTTGCTCATCCCATGTTTTTGAAATGCTTTTCACAGGACATAATGTAGAATAGGTTCAAGGATGAGATCAAGGAAAAGTCATGCTATAATAAACATGGAACTAGAAATGACTCTTTTTTTCAAGAGTTTTTATTTTGTGAAAAAATGGAAACTAGGTATAAGTTTCTACTTTGTATTATTTTGAGATGTAACAGTTATGTCATAATTCTCTAAAACTATAAACATGAAAAGATCCTTAATGTGAATTATTCATTTAATTCAATATTATGTAAGGTTAAAGGCCTGGTCCTTATATAAAATGCATGTATCTATGTCATCTTTCTCAGTTCATCAGATAATGCATTACCTTTACCAGTTGTGTAGGAAAGCTCAAAGTCGAAGTAGTATAGGTATTCAAACCACCTTCACTGTCTCAAATGCAAGTCACACTGGTTAAAGATGTATTTAAGACTTTTGTGGTCCGTAAACACCACAAAATTATCTCCCAATATATAATGTCTCCAACATCGTAACGCATGAACAACTACAGCCAACTCTATATCATGCATCAGGTAATTCCTCTCATCTGGCCTCAACTACCGAGACATGTATGCAACTACTCAATCACCCTTCATAAACACTACTCACATACCAATACCGAATGTATCATAGTAAACTGTATAGATCTTCCCTTGCTCTGGAAGTATCAGGACTCATGATGTTTTCAACCTTCCTTTTAGCTTCTGAAAGGCTATCTCGCAAGCTTCTAACCAAACGAAATTAAAACCCTTCTTAGTCAAACCCGTCAACAGCGCTGCTAAGCGGGAGAAGTCCTGTATATAACACCTGTAGTAACTATAAATCCCCAAGAAACTCTTTATTTTAAACACGTTATCAGGATGATCCTAGAAAACTACTTCTCTCACTTTCTCTGGGTCTACCAAAACATCTTCCTCTGAGATAATAAGACCTTGGAAGTGAATCTGGTCCATCCAAAATCAAACTTTGAGAGCTTATGAAATAACTGATGGTCTCTTAGTGTAATCAATTTGATTTTCAAGATGGGTGTCATGTTCATGTCGAGTGTGATAGTACACCAAGGTATCGTCCACGAAGACTACCACAAAAGAATCCAGGTATGGGTGGAGCACATGATTCATCTGGTCTAAGAAAACTGGTGGTGCTTTTTTGAGTCCGAATGACATGACCAGGTAATCATATAGATTATATCTGCTAAAAAAGTTTGTAAGTAGTATTTATGATGGTCTAAAGTGCCACTGATGATATCTGAATCTCAAGTCAATCTTCAAGAACACTCGTTCTCCTAAAAGTTGATCAAAAAGATCATAAATCTTTGTTAAGCGATGTCGGTTCTTAACTTTAAACTGGTTTAGTTTTTGATTGTCCACACAGAGTCTGAGGGTACCATCTGCCTTCTTAGCGAAAAGGACAGGTGAACCCCATGTAGAAATAATGGGCCAGGTAAAAACCTTTGCTTCTAACTCCTAAAACTACCTCTTGAGCTCCTGTAATTCTAGAATATTAATCATATAAGGAGTAATAGACACATGTGCCTCTCCTGGAAGAAGCTCAATAGAGAAGTCCACCTCTCTCTCCAAAGGAAAACCTAAAAATTCATCCATGATGACATCCTTCAAATGACTAACTCCTAGAGGGAAATATTTCTGACATGTTTCCCGGTCATCCAGATATAAACTCACAATTTGGGATATCACTCCACCTCTCCCACGATGCTCGGGTACATCTCGACTCTCCTTGACATCACATTCACTCTTGTATAGAAACTCTCCACCCTCTGGTGACGTGAAACTCATCCTACGACGATATAAATCTACAAAGGCTCGAAAGGGTACCAACCAGTACATCCTAAGAATGAAATCATATGATATCATCTATTATACATAGAGGTCCCATCGAAAGTGACACCCAACAAACTCTAGGGGAACTCCATGCACTGACGCACACCTACCTTTATTATTCCCATTAATGTGTCTAGAATCATGATATTTTAAGAAGAAGATACCCAAAGCCCAGGTCTTTCCATAACGGACACAGATATAAAGCTATGTGTAGCACCCATATCAAAATGTACATAAGATAAAACAGAAGAAACTTGTATAGTACCTTTGATAGTGGAAGTTCCAGGATCCTTCTCATGTTGGGTCTGTTGCACTGCACATGTCCGGTTGGTCACATGACCTCAAGAGCATTTATCTAAATACTATATGCTACTAACTAGTAGGGAAGGAATATGAATGATAGTGTAGAAAATATTCCCTCATTTGTCAAAGTGTAGCTCGGTGAAAAAAAAATCAATCATAAAAAGTGGAAGTAGTAAATCATATAACCCAGAAATGGACAACGAAACTAAAGTAAAAGATAACCAATAGTCATATATATGATGACGAAACATATCACTAATTCTAATAAAGTATCCAAAAATAGTATACAATGAAATCAGATACAATAAAACACAACGTATAATGTGAAGCGAAACAAAACCAAAGTAGTGCTACATTAATGCAGCCGCATCGCAAGACTAAGCTCAGTCCCATGCTCTCTTACTCCTTTGCAACAATCTTGTACTTGTGTAGTGACTCTTTCCGTTATTGACACCTACACCAATATAATCTGTTTGGGCCCAATTCATGAACCAAATAGGGTGTGAGAAATAAATACTAGTAAGAAACCACCAAAGGCATGTGCCCAACTGTTAGTGAAAATGTGAAACAACAGTGTGCAATAATAAAATGTAGTAAACTAGGAAGTACTCAAAAGTAACTATCTCTACCATTTACATTGCTATTTTACTAATTATTAATCAATTCAAAGCATGTGATTTATCTTGATAGGTAAAACATAAAAAAATAACCACAATGAATATTCAATGTAAACATTGTCCTCAAACATGAAAATCCTTACCCTCAAGAAAATAGAAATGAAACCCAAAGGTTATTTCCCATAGGAATAACTAATATTTCCCTCAGGCATACGAGATATTTCCATTAGGAACAGATTTTACTGCCCTCGGATGTAAGAAAAGTTCCCCTCAGGCATTAAAAACACTGAACGCAGGCATTCCATAGGTAAATCAAATAATCGGGCCGAGCCCAACATATAAAAAAAATATTTATATATGTTTCCTCTCAAGAAATCCAAAATCATGCTATAATCACGGCATACTCGTGGGTATACTGGAAAAATGGCTAGACAAGGGAAACACACCGCCGGGGTGGCCCTAGATCAAAGAAACGATCTCAGACAGCAGATTATATTACTCATTAGATTACCTATGAAATTCTAGGTATCTTAATAGTCAAAGACTCAACCATACGACACCTCGAATATTGGTGCGTAGCAAAATGGTACACAAAACAACTGGACAGTTGGAAATAAACACAAGACCGTCTAACTTGACATCCTCTGATCAATATACATGGAAGGTGCCTCCAAAAACAACCAAAAACAATGTAGATCTGATAAAAACAATTACTCGTTCAAACATAAATATCTTCCACTTGAGAATGAATTGGAAAGATATATTAAATTAGAGGGAAGACCTTACCCAAGTGGTTCAAACAAGATCGATGACGGAAGAATCAGAGTCCCGGTGTGTGATATGGTGATCCACCTAGCCTCATCATTCTCTCATAGTGCTCCAGGTGAGTTATCACCCTCCTTTGTCCAATGAAGAGGTTATTACCAGTTTTTAATGAAAAAACATGACTACACACATTGTACTATCAAGTAAACGACATGTAATTTCCTTTTTAACTGTTCCTTTGGCAGCTACTTTTCACCGCCACCCTGTTCATATGCCGACTGATTACACGGTGTGGCGTGTATTACTATTTACACAACATGTAGTTAGTTTTTACATCATTTAGTGCCGAAAATCCAACACGCCCTGTGTTCTCGTCCCCCATGGAGAACGTACATGGAGTGCATATAATAATACATGGCGTGTTGTTTGTTTTTACTGAAAATCATACCCTCCATGTATTCTAATCCCACACAACCAATGTACACGACATGTGTACAAAAATTATATGGTGTGTACCCATAAATTTGTGATTTTCCCCCACATTTCCCTTGTTTTCTCAAAAACACTAAATGAAAATAGATTATAAGAAACATGTACCTTAAGAATAAGAACCAAATTCTTACACTAGGAAGAAGGAGAAACATGAACAACTATGGGAAAAAGGTATAACCAGGTCCACTATAATGAAAGGGACTTTTTTGGGGTTATTTGTGTGTCCCTTCAATTAGTTTCATCCTCTATAAGGATTCATAATATGTTTTCATAATATAGCTAGGATTAATGTATTTTTATCACATTAATTATTCTTCAAAAAATTCCATATCATGTTCCTATGTTAGGATTTCATGGATTCTTACCTTTATTACATTATTATTCTTGTCTATAAACTACCTATTAATCTTCTCGGAATCTTGATTATGATATTTCATATGAAGGGCATGATATTATAATGTTATGATCATGTTCTCATTCCCTTACACTCATGTTATTCTCATTTATCTACCCTATTTTCCATTATTGAGAATCTAATATAATCCCATTCTAATGATTCCTTTCCACTGGTAATGATGAAATGATTAATGTAGGATTTGGAAATGGGATAATATTAATAGAACATGTTTAATATCTATCATCTAGTTAAATGATTATGATTCCATGTTTCCAAAGACAATAATGTATTATAGTCCTTGGGAATGTATTTTTATATTGTGATATATATTAATATAAATTTACGCAATATCAATGAATGTTAAGACCACCTTTCTATATCATCAAATTGATGAAATAAAGTGTATTCAAAGAGTTAAAAGTTGTCATTATGATGTTTCAAAATCAATATTTTATGAGTCTACTAAAAATAGTCATATAAATCATATTATAACAATTTAAAAAGACATAAAATAAAATAAATACTATAATGCGAAAAGAAATTCATATTATGTAGGATGGAGTTGTATAAAAGTTTAAATCTCATGTATTTATGGTTATAAAATTGTAAAGTAATATACCACTCTTTTTTTAATGTGTACTAATCTAAATTAGGTATATTGTAATTATAATTTTATTTATGCTTATGAATATGATATTGAAAATGGTATTAAAAAATTAAAAACTAAAAAAGATAATTTTTAATGTGATATATTGAGAATGGATTAATAATAATGGCAATTATACATTAAAAATAAGAATAATAAATAAAAAAAATAAAAAACTAAATGATTCTGAATCATCTAATATAGAAGAGAAAAAGGGTATAGATTAAGAAATATATATGGTTAAGGAGGATAATGAAATAATTAATTATTTTTTGTCTAAAAATGATAAATATCAAGGAAGAATATTTAAACTAGTATATGGTGATTTATATAATACTGAAATGGAATGTATGAATATTAAGCATAAAAATAAGAAACTAAACAACTTTGGATCTTGACCAAATGTTAAAATAGGTGATGATGTATATGTAATTTATAGTGAGAATGAAATCATTAGAAAAAAATTATCATGGATTAAATGAAACTATTTCTGTTATTACTTTAGGTAATGGTAAATTTGATAAGATAATGGCTATAAACAAACTCATATATGATAAAACATGTAGTGGCTATAAAAATTATGTTCCTAAGAAGTATATAGCTATTTTTATTAATTAAAAAATTAAAATATTTCAAAATTTTATATCATAATATGATTCATGAATGATCATTAGGAAAAAGAATGTTCTTTAATGTTTACTTAGTCTTTAAGATATGTAAATACATTCATTTCTACAAATCTATCATCAATATTAAACTATAATAAATTTATAAAATAAATATGGGTACCCAAAACTTTCTTACTAATCCAGTTGGACCCAAACAAGTATGGCTACTAAAATAACCATGTTATTTTTTTAAAATTCCTATAAAAAGTCTTAAAAATCACATGGTATATGGAATGTTGGAGCTTAAGTTATATATCAACTGAAATCTCTAACTTTTTATAATTTAATTATATTAATGGATTTACTATCACATTGAGTGGCAAATATAATGATATGGTTAATGGATTTTCATATGTAGGTATATTAATGCATATAATAATTTAAAAAACCATTTTTATTAGGATTAAAATGAAATTTAATTAGAATATCAAAACATTTTTATGATGGTATGGGTGTAAAATTTGAATATAATAAATGTATTTTTTTAACAAATCATCTTTTTTATTTAATGCTAATAGAAATAAAATATATATCATATTAATATTCAAAACTTACCAATAAAAATGTAAAATTCCTAAATGTAATAGGTAAATATCATATTCTGTGGTACATAAGGTTATGAAATGTTCTTACTTGATAGTTGGACAAGATGGATATACATGAGCTTGTTTAAGATAATCCAAAATTCAGTACATGTAAGAATTATGTATGTAATTATTTTATAAAAGTTAACCAACACAATGATTTATTTTGATATATAAATGTGTAAATACTACTAGACACCAAAAATTAAATCAAATTAATCATTTAGGATATATAGGAAGTAATTGTTTTTTTCTAAAAAATATTTGATTGTTATAATATATGATATTATAATATTTAGATGACCCATTTTCATATCTCCTAAAATTGAAAACTCATACAGGTTTGTCACATATTGTAAACAACATAAAAATCAAAACAGTCAGTTAATTTCATCTATTAAAAGTAAAAAGTATGAGAGTTTAATAAAATAGATTTTGAAAAATTAATTTAATTAAATTGATATTTTCATAATATTCCACTCATCGAATTACACTACTGAATAGTGTTATAGAGAGGAAAAATTGAACTATTCCATAAATGTAATGAACAATAAATAACGAATTCAATATTTCAAAATATTTTTTAGTATAATTAGTTAACACTTATTTTCATATCTTACATAGTGTTTACATTAGAAATTTGATATAGAAAAATACCTATGAACTTATTAAGAATAAGAAACCCAAAATTTTTTGTCTTAATGATTTTTAATATACGATTTAAATTTTAAATACTAAATATAATCTGTAAGATATTCATTAAAAAAGGTTTGAATGTATTTTATTAGGATACTATAATAATATTAAAATATATATGGACTATAATAAAACAACCATGACAATGGAATAATTTTTCCATTTCAGGTTCATTTAAAATAATGAAGAACAAAGTAATGATTTTATTGATAATATTAATGATTTTAAAGAATTATACACTGATGAAGACAAATATGATAATAATAATTCATCAGTTTAGGGGGACTATATATCATTTTAATCCAATCCATTAGTATGGTAAAAATAATACTCTTTATAAACTTTTATAGGTAATGACGAATATATGTTTAGAACTAAATATTCTATTTTACATTTCATTGATAATTTTACTGTTATATATTATTTTTTCCAATTAATAGTAAAGGGTATTTCAAATATTCTAATAGGATTAACACCATTCATGATGAAGTTGACATGTTTGAGGGATATAAAATTAAAAATCTAATTGAGTTATATAAATATACTATGTTTATAGTAATGATAAATATTTTTCAAAATAAATTGTTTGAATCCAGTAATGTTGTAATAAATAAGAAAAAGATTAGATGCTCAAGGTTATATTTAAGAAAAATGTATTGATTTTTATTATTCATTTTCACCAGTTTCCTAGTTAGAATTAATTATATTTTGAGTATTTTCAAATTATTAATTTTTTTTAATATTCTCAAATTGATGTAAAATTTTTATTTTAAAATTCGGTAATTTAAGATTATTTTTATTTTAAAAAACCACCTAGTATCGAAAATAATGAAAAATCAAATAAAATTTTCAAAATTTCTATATCCTTATATGTTCTCAATCTATATTCTCAAGAATAGTATAAAATAATTACTCTATTTTTCATTCAATGTAATTTTGTTTAAGTTATGGCTAATCCAAAATTATATATTAGAATAATTTGAAATGACAAAGTAATTATAAATATTTATGTTGACACTATTATTTTGGGTTCTTCAAATGATAGACTATGTAAAGAGTTTTCAAAATTAATTATAAATTACATTGATATGTGAAAAATTTCACAATAAATATTTTTTCATGTTTCAAAAAATATTAAATGGAAAGTAGATATTTTATAAAGTCAATTGAATTATTCCAAATAAATTTTAAAAGGTTTTGTAATTATTTCTTGAAAAACTATGGGATCCCTATGAGAAAAAATTCAAAATTTTATGAAGATGAATATAGAAATATGTATGTGATATGATGTATTGATTCAAGATAATATTCTTTCTGTATATTTTTGATTATAGGATAGATAATAGGATTGTTGTTTTTATTGCTGCTAGATATCAACCAAACCCCCAAATAATGTCACCATAAAGTTGTCAAATGTATTATAAGCTATATTAATGGTACTAATATTACATTAATGTTTCATTTTATTGATAATTTCATCGATTTATTTTCTTACGCTAATTTTGACTTTGGAGGTTGTTGATTTGGTCAAAAAATAACTTAAGGTATGTGTCACATTATAGGAAAAAATGTAATTTTTGGGTGTTTTAAAAAACAAAATTCTATATAACTATCAAAATCTAAAGATTATTATGTTTCTATTTATATTTTATGGCCACATATTATTTGGTTAAAACAATCATTATGTGATTTTGATATTATTTTTGTCCAAATTCATATCTACTATAATAACTCAAGTGATTTTTTAATTTCCAAAACCACTATTCAATATGAATGAACAAAACACATTGATGTTAAATTTAATTTCCTTAGGGTTCATGTAAAAAAAGTGATATATGATTATAATATATTCATAATGAGAAACAATTAGCTGATATTCACACAAAAACCTTAGATTCAATATAATTAGTGATAATAATGTTTGAATTGGATATGCTAGAAGTATAAATTTTGTGTAATTTAATTTATTTTTTGATATATATAATAATTATCTTATTGTGGAATATAATTTAAATGTATACACTCAACTCTGATTAGTTTTAAGTTGATTAAAATATCTTCATGAACACTACTACTATATATCAATTTTTAAAGAATTATTTTCTATTTTGATACATTTATGAATTTGTTTTGTATAGAATTGGAAATTGGTTTAAACATTGAATTATATAATAAATTCTGATTAATAAAAATGGATGGATTTTATAATAAAAAATAATTATTTTATTATGTAATTTGAAAATTTAATAAGAGTTATTATTTGGAATTTACAAAAAGGGGATAATTTTTTATTTGCTATTATAAGTTTTACATCTATATTTTTTTTGATAAATTACTATTGCATCAAATTTAATTAAATCCAATATAATTTAAAAATAATATTTCAAATTAAAATTTTCTAATATTCATTTTGATCATTGGATATTTATTTTTCATTATACCTTTAACTCGATTTTTTATTATGTTTTGAAGAGATTATGGCCCTCTATATAAGACAGTGAGATTGAACCTTGAAAAAACACATATGGAGAACCCGAGTTCATCCCCAATGGTAGATTCCTCAATCATGGAAGGAAAACAAAATGGGTTGTTCATAGTGCATTATCAGCATAACTAGGATGATGTATGTGGCCCATAGTTCTCCTCGCTGGAGAATTAGTGCAAAATTGCTTACATGATAGGCCTGTAGGTATGTGTGTGTTGTATTTTTATTCCATCCAATGATCAAGATGAGATAATTTATGTAACTAATTCCATTTAAAATGTTCATTTCGATGTGGTAAAATGATTTATAATAAAATTTTCCATCCATCTTAAACGTTGACAGAAATGACGAGACACTTATTCATCCAATCCTTTCCCCTTGAACCACCTGATCACCCTATTATCCCTAACTATTATCATGAAATAATGAACTCATATTTTGAAATTATTTTATATTCATAAAATATTTGGATCGATCACTAGTACATCTGTTATATTTATTATATTCAGTAAAATCATAACTGAGTTTTTTCAATCCATCGATTTTACCTCTGTTGGTTTTGGATTCCTATTTTTCAACTTCTCCTGTTTTAATAGTTACTCGACTTCATATTCTTAATTTTTTCTTCTTATACATTGTTTTTTTTCATTCAATAACTAACAAGATCCTTTGATCATTAATTTTGGGGCTTTTTTCACTCTATTGTTTTATGAATATGTCACCATTTGAAAATACAAGTGGTGGATGAAAAGATACTATCATAACATACTAACGTCGGGTGAAGGAGCCACTTTTAGAAACCAATTGTAACACCACAACCCCAGCTACCCAGAGTCGGTTCTTTACTTCGTAACATTGGCATGATCATAAAAGATCATGTCTCGAAAGACCGATTAGTTTAGTAGCCTGGGAAACACTAGATACATTCATAAGTCTTACATTACATCATAAAGTGAAAAACTAATAACAAAGTCTTCATAGTCCACACTGATATCCTCTTCTGACTATCCCTGCAGGTCATTCATAAAATAATTCTTCACATCCTGGAAAATATTAAAACATTGAAAGTGGTGAGCTCAGATGCTCAGTAAGGATAACAATATAGCGGAAACTTTCATCAATAAACATAAACATTTAAGGCAATGTATAACTAAAACAAAAGCCTTTTAAACTTGAACTTGAACATAATACGACAAAAGTAAAATGAGATAATGACATTCACTTCTTCAAATGGATATTCTACTGGTCGAATAATCACATGTAATATCAAAAACCACTTTCATAATGATGGAATGCATAATGCCAGACATTCTGAAACATTTTGTCAAGGCCTCAGCCAAGACGTCTAAAATGATTAAGGCCTCATCCAAAACCATAAATCAAATTGGGAAAGGGCCTCAGCCAATTCTACGTCTAGTTGTCTCATGAGACCTACCGATCCATCGAGGAGCTATAGCGGGCTCCACCCGTCACTTATTATGTCCAATACATTCATCATATGAATAGGTTTAAACATATCATAAACCATAACATAATCGTATCACATAAAACATGCACAAAGGAAACATAAAATTTACACATTTCAATCAGAAGATATTAATACAACACATTGATATAATAAAAACGCTTTCAAACCCATTTTCAATACCAAAATAAAAGAATGTTAAAACTTTGTATTTATTTTTCATTAAAAAAATGGCTTGTAGAGGAAGTCGATACTCAAATAATGGTCACGTCAGCGGAGAAGTCGTTGTCGCCACATAAGTACGGAAAGAAAAACATTCCCTTTTTTTTAGAAAAACGCTTCATATAAAAAGATTCCTTTTGAATAAACGTAAAAGTCAAAGGGGTTTATACACCGTATAAAAGAAAGTTGTGTATAAAACCAAATATGCCTCAATGAAAGGAGATTGAGACGAAGTCCTTAAAAAGATCATTTTTAAATTAAAAGAGATCTATTATGTGTATTCACTATAGGTACAGATAGAGAAAGTAAATATACAAAATAGGACATAATAATATCATGACATAATTTGAAAGTAGGAGATTAACCCAAAGAATGGAAGTTGTGTTATGAAATTCCCTTACCTTCCGTCTTATCCTGACTCGACCGTTCTTTAACCTCCTGAATAATAAACTAGAGTTAATTTCTATTTACGTAAGAACATTTTTCATGTTAATTATTCCTTTTATATCACTTATTACCATGTTATGAACATTATGTAATTATTTAAGTTAATAACGGTCGTTTTGTCGATCTTTGGTACTTGAGTCAAAAATAAACTTCTTATAATTACAATTTGTTCATGTGGTGAAATATCCATTATATCCAGAATTATATTCATGATTTAGATATAATATATATCATATATATACATTATATACATTCATTTATAATATTACGTAACATTTAGAGGTAATAAATGAAATGCACCGTTCATGACGGAAAGCCGTACGTACGCATGAACGCTACTTTCATTTCTATTTCGTATTTAATGGAATGAAATCATAATGATATAAATGTATAATATAATTCCAGTATAATATAGTGTATAATACCATTTACTTCATCCTTTATACATCCCACATATGGCATTAACGATTCAAATCACTTTGAGGGGGCGGTAGTCCGCACTTCCTAAAATGAAATTATCGCGTTTACCCATAATGGAAATCATAAAGTATTCCATAAATGAGAAATACAGAAGCATAAGTAAAACATAAACATATTATATATCATATATAAATATATTGACATCTTAATGGCCACCTATGAAGGTGTTATATGAGTGTTGAACAATCATCGTTTCGTGAGGCAGAAATTCGCCATCCACAGAAACAATATGTTCTTTAACCATTAGATGTAGGTGTGTGTAAGTGTAGCTAGAATCCTTCTTATAACAACATCCTAGTATATTTTGGATACTGTTGTTTTTACAAAAGAAATGAATAGATAGAGTTTAAGGGGTTGGAGAAGAAAAATAAAACAAAACAACATTAGAGAAGACATTACCTAAAAATCGGGTAACTCTTTTTCATTTGAGCGAAAGGATTCCTTGGGAAGAATTATGCCCAAAGTGAGGATTCTAGGAGTAATGGAGGGAAGTTGTGATGGTATTTGGGAAGAGTTTGGCCGAGCCAAATGGCTTGATAGTGTGCATGTGGTGGTAGAGGTGGGGGCCTTTTATAAGAGGGGAGGAGGGGCACTCTTGGAATGTAAGGGAATTTTACATTATTATACAATGCTTTTCGGATTCTAAAGGTCCCAGACATATATATTTCGTGGCTAAGGTGATAAGGGTTCTAAATCTACCCATTCAATAGCTTTTGGACAAGTGTAAGCCTTTTATTGTACATTATCATTTCATTTTATTAAAATCGTTAAAAAACGAGGTCATCACTACATCATAATGATGTCATAAATAATTTAATTTATTTAATGTCTAAAAATTATAAAAAATACAATTATGTATGAAATATTTTTAGCTTTCAAATGAATATTTATAGTCAAAAATATGACTAGTATAACCCCATGTAAAAATTGTTTTAGTAAAACATTTCATGTTTGTGTCATTTTTTATTTTAACATTAAATAAAAGGTATTTATGTCATTTTCCAACTAAAGTGGCTCAATGGGGTCCCCAAGTTGACCCATGGATTTTCTTGGTCGGCCATGGCATATACAATGAGGTTAGGAAATGTGTCAAGCTCAACTCATATTATTAAAACATTATTTATTCGTTAAACTACACTAATTACCTCTAATCGCGATTAAGAACATAAAAGTTACTATTCACCAAAAATTATTTTAATCTCATTGAACCACATTTTACTTCATAATGACAACCATGTATGTCAGATTTTTGAAAATCAAAACACAGAAGTGATAATATTTCATTTAAACGAAAAATCAGTTATTTAACTACCACTTAGTGGTTTCACTATTCATCAAAAATTGAAGTTTTTCAGAACAATGCCAAAATTTCACCATAAGCTATAATTGATATTCCAAATTCAAAAATGATGTCTATTTTACCAAATTCCAAACATATAAGTTGAATTAAATAATTTTATAATTAATTCCCACTGTGACAACAAATAGCGTGTTTTTAAGAAACAATTTATATCAAAAGATTGGCAATTGTTTATGTCCAATTTCAATGTTAAATTAATTATAATGACCACCATTGGATAAAATGGTAAAAACATATTCTAATTATACTTTAAAACCACTAAATAGTATAATTTATCACTATAAATTATTTTTATTAAAAAAGTTGTTTTAAGTATTTTTCACTATTCATAAAAAATTGAAAGTTCTCAGAAAATTACAGAAAACTCAACTTAGGATAATTTCGATATTCTGAATACAAAAATGAAGTCCATTTTGAAATATAAAATTTATATAATTTCAAAAAGTGGGTATTACTATTCATAACAGCTACTTTGATTAGTTGCGGTGTGTTAGAACTCGAAGTTGCGTACAATGCAAGCTATTGCATTATTGAATGAGAAGAGTATCATAGAAGCTTGGGGTGTTACATTATCTCCTCCTTCAATAAATTACATCCTCAAAATTTTGAAATTTTTCTTGGAAAATAAAAGGTTGAAAATAGAAAATACCTTTGTAGAAAACCCACATCGGAAATAAGGTTAATAAAAATATAACTTTAAAAGAAAGAAAGATAAGTACAAAGTTCATCCTAGATAGCCCATACTAGGCTTCTATGAAAATATGGATATGGAAGAAAAACAAACCATCAAGTTCTGATGGAGAGTTGTAGAAAACTGGATTAGGAGAAAGTTAACAATAAGAAAATCACAAACTTGTGATTGGTTAAACGGTCATTGAATCCTCAATTGGAAAATTTAACCAGCAACATTTTTGTTTTAAGTTACATTTTATAAAGTTAAAGAATTTATTTAGGAGATTTACTAAGAACGTAAGGAAATATACATACTTGTCATGTAGACTTTCATACTTTAATTAATTTTTACCAAAAACCCATATTTCACTCTAAATGGTAATAGAACTCAAAAATATTCCATTTATCCTAATTGTATAAGGTACCAAATATAAACACATACCATTTAGATTAGAAAAAATATTTTTTAATAACCAGGTACTTCACGTAGTCCAGTGGTAGGAGATTAATCCCAATCGCACTATGGTTATGGGTTCGATTCCCACAGCTTTTTCCGACGCGATGGGTTGTCACTCGGTCTGTGTGTTTTCCTTTTTATAAATATCCAAAAATAACCTTAACAATAGTATCCAATGTAAAATATAATCCATTCCAACCTTTATAGTTATCCAAAATACTTCTGTCCAACTCACAGTCCAGATTTTATGAGGAAGGTAAACATAATGAAGCTTTTTTTTTCTGCGTAACAACATGTGAACACCTTCATCATGTATTTTTTTAAAACACTACAACATAATGAATTACCATAAATCATTATTGGTTACATTCATGATCCCTTATTCCTTATAGAAAACTAGATATACTCCTTCTATCCAAAAATGTATACAAATCATTAATCAGTTTCAAGGATGTTAAGAATATCCAACATAATTTATCCGAATCAATCATGTCTTATTCCAAAATCACTATCTCGGTATCAGAACCAAATTATGGTTTATCATTCTCTCAACCATATATTTTCCAAAAATTTAACCTACTATGGAGTCACTTTTCTTGGTTCCACACAATCTCAAGTCCTAGATGAAATAGTACTATAGTACAATCCTTATATACTCCATAATTATTATAATCAGTACATCATTAATACAACAATCAAATTACAAAATTATTTAATAAAAACATAAGAACTCTAATCATTACTCCTCATCTATGGTAGTATCATAACTTGATTATTATCCAATAACATCATTTGCGGCATACTCTGATGACTTGGACATTGGTTTGCGTAGTGTCCCCAATCCTTGCATAAAATGCATTGTACATTTGAAACCATTTTCTTACCCTTGCAGTCACACACTTTGTGTCCTTTTTCTCTACACTTATAACAAACTCCCATTCCCTTTAGGCAAGTTCCGTGATGTTTCTTCCCACAATTACCACATATTGGAAAATTCTTCTTTACCCTCATCCCTTTATCCATCATTCTCTCTTCCATCCCTTTCGTCTCTTGCTTCACTTCAAACCCATAGGACTCAGAGAATTCTTTACTTCTCTTATTAACACATGATAATATTTCTTTATATGTTGAGAACACATGGGAGACTATTTCCCTTCGAAAGGTTGGCTTAATACTGTGAAAGATACGATCCTTCTTACCCTTTGGATCATGCGTATTGTTGGACTTCACATTCTTTCTACTGGGCGCCATTTCTATATAATGGCATAAACTAGGTACGTTTATGAATTACAATGAATAATTCCTAACTTTTAAAATACTTAATGTAAATTGAACGGTTTATGGATATAATTTATAATCATAAGAATGTTTTCTTTGAGGAAGTATATACTCATAAACCCTACATAATGGTTTGTAAATAAAATGAGAATTATCCTAAGAAAATCCCTCGGGAGTGTCGTAACCAAGAGTGCAGCAAGGCCCGTTGTCGTGCACCAGTTCCCATTTGAGTCTAGCTCAAAGCGGTGTTTTCGGGTTTTACCCCAAGGTACATCTGTTCCAGAGCCGCCTCCACCTGCTCGTATCCAGACAGGGATGTATTGCTCGGAAAACTCACAACTTCTCTATAATACCAAAATTCTAGGAAGGTCTTCTATACTAATCCTCAAAGTCTATCTTTGGTCTATGTGCTCTAATAAGAGTTTATCTAAATCTAGCTTCCAAGGTTAGTACTAAACTGCCTCTGATACCAACTGTAACGCCCCAACCCCAGCTAACCAGAGTCGGTGCATTACTTCGTAACATTGGCATGATCATAAAAGATCAAGTCTCGAAAGACCGATTAGTTTAGTATCCTTAGAAACACTAGATACATTCACAAGTCTTACATTACATCATAACGTGAAAAAATAATAACAAATACTTCATAGTCCACACTGATATCCTCTTCTGACTATCCCTGCAGGTCATTCATAAAATACTTCTTCACATCCTGGAAAATATTAAAACATTGAAAGGGGTGAGCTCAGATGCTCATTAAGGATAACAATATAGCGGAAACATTCATCAATAAACATAAACATGTAATGCAATATATAACTAAAACAAAAGCCTTTTAAACTAGAACTTCAACATAATATAGAAAAAGTAAAATGAGATAATTCCATTCACTTCTTCACATGGATATTCTACTGGTCGAATAATCACATGCAATACCAATAACCACTTTCATAATGATGGAATGCATAATTCCAGACATTCTGAAACATTTTGTCAAGGCCTCGGCCAAGACGTCTAAAATGATTAAGGCCTCGGCCAAAACCATAAATCAAATTGGGAAAGGGACTCAGCCAATTCCACGTCTAGTTTTCTCATGAGACCTACCGATGCATCGAGGAGATATAGTGGGCTCCACCCATCACTTATTAAGTTCAATACATTCCTCATATGAATAGGTTTAAACATATCATAAACCATAACATAATCGTATCACATAAAACATGCATAAAGGAAACATATAATTTCCACATTTCAATCACAAGATATCAATACAACACATTGATATAATAAAAACGTTTTCAAAACCATTTTCAATACCAAAATAAAAGAAAGTTAAAACTTTGTATTTATTTTTCATTAAAAAAATGGCTTGTAGAGGATGCCGAAACTCAAATAATGGTCACGGCGGTGGAGAAGTCGTTGTCGTCGCATAAGTACGAAAAGAAAAACATTCCCTTTTTTTGTTTAAAAAAATGCTTCATATAAAAATATTCCTTTTGAATAAATGTAAAAGTCAAAGTGGTTTACACACCGTATAAAAGAATGTTGTGTATAAAACCAAATATGCCTCAATGAAAGGAGATTGAGACGAAGTCCTTAAAAAGATCATTTTTAAAATAAAAGAGATCTATTATGTGTATTAACTATAGGTACACATATAGAAAGTAAATATACAAAATAGGACATAATAATATCATGATATAATTTGAAAGTAAGAGATTAACCCAAAGAATGGAAGTTGGGTTAAGAAATTTCCTTACCTTGCGTCTTGTCCTGACTCGACCGTTCTTTAACCTCTTGAATAATAAACTAGAGTTAATTTCTATTTACTTAAGAACCTTTTTCATGTTAATTATTCCTTTTATGTCACTTATTACCATGTTATGAACATTATGTAATTATTTAGGTTAATAACGGTCGTTTTGTCGATCTTTGGTACTTGAGTCAAAAATAAACTTCTTATAATTACAATTTGTTCATGTGGTGAAATATCCATTATATCCAGAATTATATTCATGATTTAGATATCATATATATCATATATATACAGTATATACATTCATTTATAATATTACGTAACATTTAGAGAGAAGAAATGAAATGCACCGTTCATGGAGACGGAAAGCCGTACGTACGCATGAACGCTACTTTCATTTCTATTTCGTATTTAATGGAATGAAATCATAATGATATAAATGTATAATATAATTCCAGTATAATATAGTGTATAATACCATTTACTCCATCCTTTATACATCCCACATATGGCATTAACGATTCAAATCACATTGAGGGGGCGGTAGTCCGCACTTCCTAAAATGAAATTATCGCGTTTACTCATAATGGAAATCATAAAGTATGCCATAAATGAGAAATACAGAAGCATAGGTAAAACAGAAACATATTATATATCATATATAAATATAGTGACATCTTTATGGCCACCTTTGAAGGTGTTATATGAGTGTTGAACAATCATCGTTTCGTGAGGCAGAAATTCGCCATCCACAGAAACAGTATGTTCTTTAACCATTAGATGTAGGTGTGTGTAAGTGTAGCTCGAATCCTTATTATAAAAACATCCTAGTATATTTTGGATACTGGTGTTGTTACAAAAGAAATTAATAAAAAGATTTTAAGGGGTTGGAGAAGAAAAATAAAACAAAACAACATTAGAGAAAACATTACCTAAAAATCGGGTAACTCTTTTTGATTTGAGCGAAAGGCTTCCTTGGGAAGAATTCATCCCAAAGTGAGGCTTCTAGGAGTAAGGGAGGGAAGTTGGGAGGGTATTTAGGCATATTTTGGCCGAGCCAAATGGCTTGAAAGTGTCCATGAGGTGGTAGAGGTGGGGGCCTTTTATAAGAGGGGAGGAGGGGCACTCTTGGAAAGTAAGGATATTTTACATTATTATACAATATTTTTCGGATTCTAAAGGTACCACACTTATATAATTCGTGTATAAGGTGATAAGGGTTCTAAATATACCCATCCAATATTCTATGTACAAGTGTAAGCCTTGGATTATACATTATCATTTCATTTTATTAAAATCATTAAATAATGAGTTCATCACAGCATCATAATGATGTCATAAATAATTTAATTTATTTAATGTCTAAAAATTATAAAAAAAATACTATTATTTAGGAAATCGTTTTAGCATTCAAATGACTATTTATAGTCAAAAATATTACTTGTATAACACAATGTAAATTTTTTTTTAGTAAAACAGTTCATATTTCTGTCATTTTTTACTTTAACATTAAATAAAAGGTATTTATGTCATTTTCCAACTAAAGTGGCTCCATGGGGTCCCCAAGTTGACCCATGGATTGTCTGGGTCGGCCATGGCACATAAAATGAGGGTATGACATGTTTCAATCTCATATCATATAATTAAAACATTATTTTTACCTTAAACTATACTAATTACCTCTAATCGCGATTAAGAACATAAAAGTTACTATTCACCAAAAATTATTTTAATCTCACTGAACCACATTTTACTTATTAATGAAAACCATGTATGTCGGATTTTTGAAAATCAAAACACAGAAGTGGTAATATTCCATTTAAACGAAAAATCAGTTATTTAACTACCACTTAGTGGTTTCACTATTCATCAAAAATTGAAGTTTTTCAGAACAATGCCAAAATTTCACCATAAGCTATAATTGATATTCTGAATTCAAAAATGATTTCTATTTTACAAAATTCCAAACATATAAGTTTAATTAATTAATTTTATAATTAATTACCGCTGTCACAACAAATAGCGTGTTTTTAAGAAGCAATTTATATCAAAAGATTGGCAATTGTATATGTCCAATTTCAATGTTAAATTAATTCTAATAACCACCATTGGATAAAATGGTAAAAATATATTCTAATTATACTTTAAAACGACTAAATAGTATAATTTATCACTATAAATTATTTTTATTAAAAAAGTTGGTTTATGTATTTTTCACTATTCATAAAAAATTGAAAGTTCTCAGAAAATTACAAAAAACTCAACTTAGGATAATTTCGATATTCCGAATAAAAAAATGAAGTCCATTTTGAAATATAAAATTTATATAATTTCAAAATGTGGGTATTACTATTCATAACAGCTACTTTGATTAGTTGTGGTGTGTTAGAACTCGAAGTTGCATACAATGCAAGCTATTGCATTATTGAATGAGAAGAGTATCATAGAAGCTCGGGGTGTTACACCAATGGTGATTCATTTTACCCACCATTGTATATCAATATTAGGTCATCATCTATCTGCTAAGTTTTTTTATTTTTTGTATAATGTATTATAAATATCTTCAATTTTCACATGGAGTAAATTTTTCTATTCTAATGAATGTATTAAAGTATTTATATATATGTTATATTTAATTATTTTTAGTTACTTATATTTTATCAAATGTTTTTAATTTTTATTTGTTTCTTTTATTTGTGGTGTTTTATTTCTTTTAATGCATTGATTTGTGGTGAAAAATTTATTCTTGAAATTTTTTATTATTTTATTATATTTATTTTAATAACCAATAATATTGATTTATACATATGTATTGACCTTTTCCTATTTGGACTTTTCACTAAACCACTATTTGAAATTTCTAATCATTGTTCATCATTTATCGTCAGCTTGAGTAAAATATGAGTTATGAGACACCACTGCCTCAATGAAATAGTGAGTCATGAGTCACCATTGTAGTTACAGTGGAAGATATTTTTTTTTCTTGAAGAATTTGATTTCATGTTGTCCTGGTTTTTTTTGTTTTTCTAGTTCTATTAATTTATACATAAAATTATAATTGGATATTTTTCTTTATTTTAAGATAATGATTTGGAACCATCACACTCTATTTTCAGATTGTTTTCATGAGACACAGTGAGTAAAAATTCATTTCTAAAATATTTATTTTTTAATATTTTGTTAATATTAATTTCCTTCTAAAATGTATTATTATTTAACGGTGAAATATAAGAGAAACATGTGGAAAAAGTATTTTAAAAATATTTTAATGTACAATCATACAAGAAATATAAAATTCATATGATTTTCTCTATTGTACATATTTTTTTATTTCTTCTTATTATTGAATATTATATACATTTCTATTGTTTTAAAATTAAGATTTTTTATAAAAAATACATTGAAAATATTTTATTTTTTTAATTAACGTTTCAAGTAGAATTACAAATCTATATTTTGTTTTGTGTTTTAAATTTATCAAAATATGTTAATGGTCATCTTATTATATTATAGTAACATACATGTGCCATGAAAATATTGGATAAGTATATACACATATAGGAAAATTTCTAAAGATCTGAGAGATATCCTCAATTATTAAAATATGTATAGGTTCATTTGATAAATTCAATTATACTACAATGATATAGTTTTAATTTCTCTGAATTAATAAAAAAACATCTTCTACCTCTATTATTCTAATGTGATCACTAAGAATCTTCATAACATTCTTCTTCCACTATGGTAGTGATAAAATAATCCCAGCTGCAATGGATTTCTATATCATCTACTCAACTTCTATTTTAATTGTTTATTATTCGTTGTAGTTATTCCTACTATCTTTTTTCCCAATATATTATGGTTTACTATTTTACCATCCAATATCAATTATTGGGTTATCCCTCCTTTCAAAAAAAGTAGGTCAGGTTGTGGTTCCATATCAAATGGGTTGTAGGTTGAGACTACTTCAAAAGAACATGGGTTATAAAACTAGTTGGGGAAATGGTATGTTTCAGCTGGATAAAATTTGGTTATCAATCAAATTCAATAATGATGACCAAGTGAATATTAGTCTCCTCATAGTTTATATGATATTTATGAGAATACTAGGATCTTGGTGATGCAAAACTCAATAAAAATCCTTGTGTTGTATATTTTATTTACACTAGAACTTTTAAAAATATTCTAACTCTAATGAATTATTTTTATTTAATAATTCAAAAAGGGAAATACACCTCATCGATTCACTATATCTATACCAATAGACAAGACATAAATGAATATAACGGTAATAAGATCAGTTTGGATCACTATATAATAAGGGATTCATATATACTGGTAGTTGGTAGTTATTTTTTGTCAATCTCATTTATTTAACTTCCCGACCTTAATTTATTTACAAAAAAGAAGACATAACCCAACATTGGGACTACAAAATCAAAGGGTTTATGAAGATCACCAAATATTTGGAGTAATTTATATTTAATTTTTTTAAATAATCTATAAAAAAAATAATTTTTATAATATTATTCCATTACATTCAGTGAACACATGAATCCCCTTTGTGAATAAAATATACACTCTTATTGGTGTATACATGATTTTATAAACATAAGAGTGGTGTAAATTTTCAAATATGATTCTCCTAATAGATGGAAATCCCTAATTCTAAAGAATGCACATGTTTAGGCTAAATCTAATAATTTTATACCTAATAAATTATTATTTATCATCTTTTGCAACCGTTATTCCACACCTCTGATATGTATAGTAAACTACACACACTAGAACCAACGATACCATTATTGAAATTTCCACTAAACTACATAAATGGTAAATTTACTATTTTCTCAAAATATTTTTACGAATATGATTATAAATATTTATTTATGTCATGTTAGGAGAAGAACTTTTTTCATTTGATACTCAAAACCATACGAAATTTATTTCTTTAAATATGTGTCAAATGATGCTCTTAAAAACTAACCATGTGCAAAAAACCATATATTCTCTATATTAGATTTTGTTGATTGTATTTATCTATATGTTATCTCTGTATACCAAGACCCAATAATTGAATAACCTCTATAATCATGAACATGTTATTTCCACCTCATCTTGATGAAATAACGTAACTGAAACACACACACACGCCCTATACAATAATACTATGCAAATAAATTAAAACAAAATCTCATAAGAGGCATAATATTATCAAATGGAAATAATAAAACTCATAAACCATATACATAAAACTCAAAATGGTTTTTATCCATGTAATCACTCATTGGAGCATCTAACTCCTAAAATTTAAATATAATTAGAAATATTTATCACATGAGAGAATCCTATGTACATAAAAAATCACCATAAAACCACTTCATGAAGATTATACATGCACCCTTTGATTAGCTGTAAGAAAAAATTGACTTCTTAACATAAGTAAATTACTCAAACATATCATTCGAGGAATGAATTAGTACCAATATTCATTTCTCATGGCATATACCAACATGGTCCAACGTTCTCATCTTCTCTAATAATTATCAATTGATTCATACATTCACAACACATTATCTTAACGGATATCACCAATAGTAAAAGATAATAATTTTGTCTACATTCTTGATTAATAGATGCTTATATTGATAATAAAAAGATTAATGACAAGAATTTAAACCATTAATAAAAAACACTAATACTCATTGGGAGGACCAAGCCATAATAATTCAATGAATATATTCCTATCAATTTTTATAACCAAACATTATTCAACTCTGGAACACATTATAACACCTTCCCATGTGATAAAAAATTTAAACCTCTAATGAATTACTCATTCTACACTATAAGAAAAGATTCACTATACAATTATTACAACCAAAATTACTGAATAATCATTCTAGAATTGTGATTGTACATTACTATTATGGTCATCTCATAATATATTATTATAATACTATATATAAGGACTAAATAATGACCAAAAATCCACATAGGAAAAATGTTGATTTTCTCGCTATGTTAAAGAATACCATTCAATTACACTTTATGATAATGTCTACTAATGTAATAAAATTAAATCAACATCACCATCTTGGACTTATCTCAAACATCAGATGAGTGCCAGGCCACCCTAGTCGATTTAAGTTGAGTACATATCTCTATCAAAATAAAACAAATATGACTCCAAATATAATTTATCAAATATATAATATATCATATGAAAACATATTCATACTCTAAGGTCTTCAAACACAATTCCAATGTTACACCTATATTATTTTATAATTCTTTATGAAATAAATTTTTTTTAAAAACAATTCTACCACAAGAATCATGGTACCAAATACTGAAAGTTCAATATAAAATAGGAAATATTTTTTATGAAAAAAACCAAATATATAATATGATCCCCAATAATATGGTACCATGGATGGTTTTGTATATGTTTTTTCTATTATCAAAATGTGTGATCTCTATATCAATCTGGTACAGTTAAATAAAACTATTGGAAAATATGTTTCATCATATTCTAATCCCCCAACGAGGGCCAATAGTGGGGAATTAATTGAAAGAAATTATGATTTTTTCTAAAATATATATTCATTAATATATCACTCAAGAAAATATGATACAAATAAAACCATACCATTAATAAGAGAAACTAAAATCTTTCTCTAAATGGTTGTCTCCACCTTCCATTCCTATAATGATAAAAATATCATTACAACATTTTGGTGACCAATTACCCCTATGGGATACACATGAATATATGTTATTATACTATTGGTCATTTCAAATTTGATAAAACTAGGGATTAGTAATCATAAATTACAAAATTATTCGATCACTTCAAAAAGAATCATGAGTTAATGGTTGTCATAATTAGAAAAATCTCCATAGGAAAAACTAATCTTGCATGGGGATTGACTAGAGTCCCCAACTCCAAACCCATATGTTCTTAGAGAATAAATTGATAACAAAACATCTATTATAATGTTATCAAATGATAAGAAATTAGTGGTGCCAAAAACTATATCTATTGATTTTTGAAAATATCCCTCCATTAAACACATCACCCTATATCCAGGTATGTAAACCTCCAAGGAACGACATGAACTAAAATAGGGAGATGATTATGGGACTAATCCATTTAAATTTATATATATGAATTTTTACAGACCAAACATGTAATGACCCGTAAATTTCAAGGAAATTGTTTTCCTAAATTCTTTGGGTATTTACGAGTACGCGGTTTTTGATGGAACCAGATTCCGACGACTTGTTTTCCAGGAATCAATTTCCGAAGTTTAGCTCGGGTACGTTCAGTGAATGAACGAGCGGGGTTTTCTAACTTCTGAACCGTTTCTCGGAATCGAAATCTGATGGCGCCGATGAAACTGCAGCTAAGGTAATTGCTTAAGAAGTCTTTTACTGGGGTTGCGTTATCTCGGGAAGGTTGTTTAAAAATGTGGTTTAAGTGTAAGTGAAATAAAATTGTGTTATAAATTTTATTTCTCCTTTCTAGGTGGTTTATTCCTAGGTATGGGAGTTGGGGTGGGAACCACTAAAATCCTAACCCCTCTTCATTAGGATATTTGTGAGGTGGGGCCCACACGATCCCCACCAATTCAAATTCTTCAAACTCCTCAATCCCCTCATTAATGTTTCCATCTTAGCACACCATTAATTTTGACAACTCAAAATTAATTAGGTGAATTCATCTTTTGAAATTTTAAAAAAAATTTGGCATAAGAAATAAAATAAGGCCAAAGCCTTATTTTATTGGGATTGTTTCATTGTGTGGATATTTTGGAGAGAATACTCTATGTCTTGAAGAACTTCATCTTCTACATTGAAGAACACCGAGGCTTCGACGAAGAATGTCATCACACCATTCGATCTTATCTCCGCGTCAAATAAAGGGATACGTCGCTTCCTCATCAGACGTTCTCCATCGACGTATACAGAGCCACACCCCGCAACGCCGTTTACTATGACGCTAGCTTCTGCGAACTACTTAGAGGTAGGGGTTGTTTTCACGTTCATGATTATTTTGAATTTCACTGTTAATATTGGCCACATGTTATCAATATAACAGGAGGAGGTTGGACTGCATGAACACGGCCGAACCTCCTCCCCTTTTTGTTGATTGTTATTATTCGTGGCTTGAAATAGAGACGAAACCATTTCACCGCAATAGGTCGAGAGAACTGCGGCTGGAGCGGGCCGCGGCAGAGGAGAGCGGCGCCGTCACGCCGCGCTAGTGGGGCTGAAAGAGGGCGCGGCCGGAACCGGGCCGCGGCAGAGGAACGTGGCGCCCTCGCGCCGCGCGGGATCTAAGGGGGGCCATGGCCGGGGCAGGCTGTGGCAGAGGGGTGCGACAATGGCATGCCCCACCGAATAGAAGGCTTTCACGGCCCTTGGCTGCGGTGGTTCAGCAAGGGGGTGGCCGGACTTCCGGCCGCCAATGCTTCAGGAGGCGGGACCCATGGGGGTCCCACAGTAGCCCACTGGCTCGCCAAAATGGCAGACCGTTACCAAGAAGACTGGGGGTTTGAAACCCCCAGCGGTCCGCTGGGGCAGACCCCACTGGGG
The DNA here is from genome assembly GCA_963277665.1 of Viscum album. NCBI lineage: Eukaryota > Viridiplantae > Streptophyta > Magnoliopsida > Santalales > Viscaceae > Viscum > Viscum album. The sequence continues at coordinate 107,443,461 of OY728143.1, read as the reverse complement.
TGAAACGTTTCTGGAAAAGTGGAGGGCATCCCCCCCCCCCCCCCCCCCCCGCGTCCAGCACAGCCTCGAGCAGAGCCGCGACCCGCGGTGGGCCGGACCGCCCGCACCTGGCCGGACCTAGACCCAGGTTGGGTCGATCCGATTCGGGCCAACCCAGGGGGTATCGGGCCGGGTCGGACTGTGCCCAGACCCCATGATTCCGAACAGATCCATTCAAAAGCCCATAATATGGGATACGGACCGCCGATCAACATATTTTCACTTTCATATCGATCCTTGGATCGAGACGGTCATTTTGGTATATTACACTCAAGGTTTAGGAAAACTTTGGGTACAGCCGGGTTGGTTCGAACACAAAACCAACCAGGCCCTCGGAGTGGAAACACTTATAATTTGAGCTCCAGATGCTGATTGACATGCCGTCTACTTTGATGGATTCCTCTTAGTGAGATGATTCATTTGGATTACTCCGCTTGAGGTTTGGACATAGCTGGAGTAAGGTCAGGTAGGTTTTAACTTAAAAATCAACCAGGACCCTTGGACGAAAAGGCCAATAACTCTCAGATCGGGCGTCCGATTGACGCGCCGGCTGTCATTTGAGTTATTTTTTACGAGTCGGAACTTTGTGATACATCAAATCAAGAATTTTTGATAGTTGATGTATCACCCCCTTGGCTCGTGTAGCAGACCCTCCGGGAATCGATCATGCTGTGTGCGGGAACACTAGAGCTGGCTACGATTGCGACGACGATGACGACCGTACTGGAATCCTCCGTGGGATTGACGGAGATGACTACTATTCTTGTATCCTATGTGCGATCGGCAGTATTTGAATATGTACTTGTATCCTATGTGGTTCTGGCAGAGTAGCTGATCATGTATCCATTGTGGGTCCGACAGCTTAGCTGGTCTTGTATCCTATGTGGGTCTGGCAACATAGATGAATCAGTGGCCACATCTGATAATCTCTATCACTTTACGAAGAGTATACCTGTGTGAGATGAGTCTTAACTTACAATCAACATCATAGATATGATTGTTGTGCTTTCCTATGTGGATTGGGGTGTGCTTTCCTGTGTGTATTGGGTTGTGAATTCTTATGTAGAATGGGTTTTGTTTTTCCGCTGCGGACTGGGTTGTAGTTTGGGCTCGTGTGTTGGAGTCGAGCTGTAATTGATGACTTAGGTATATGTATGGCCATATACCTAAGTAGAGTTGGGTGTTACTTCTTTATTGTATCTTCCCAAAGTGGTTTATCCTTCGTGGATTCTGGAAGGCCTTCCGGGGTCTCAGAGTCCCTACTGAGTAGCATATACTCACCCCTACACAGGTTATGCCCGCACTATGTTGTGTTGGATACAGAATAAGAACAATGCTGATCGAGGTGGGAGCTCATTTAGATGGATGGTACTTGGAGGTGGATCACTGGACGGGACGCACACGGAGTGGACGGCTAGAGCCGAAGAGCAGAAGAGACTATCTGTACCCATCTTTCAGGTGGGATTTCCGTAGGACGGCTCAGAGTTTCTGCTTTACTTATTTTCTATTGTACATTATTATCAGTTATACTTTACTTTCAATTGGGTATGTATTCTGGCCCATTTACTTTCTAGAACTTATATTTGTACTCAGTTTACTTAGTGTTTACTTCAGCTTGCATTCTTTGTGGTGTTTGTTTACTTTATAAAGGCAATGCCTTCCCTTTCTATCCAGATTTACGCCTTTGGTGCTAGTCACCTTCCCCTGGCCTATGGAAGGCGGGCTAGGGGTATTCACAACATGATCCCCGAGGACGGGTCGTGACAAATTGGTATTAGAGGAGTCGGTTCTACCGCAGAACTCTGGACTCTAATAATATCATCAGTGTGAAGCAATTGTGTTTAGGGTATCGAGTGTGGTTATCAGTCTAGGGTGTCCAGTGTTGGTGCAGTAGCTGACGTATCCATACACCAGGACCCCGACTTCTGATTTCCGACTCAACGCATGAAAACATTGATTGCATGTGTGTTTCAAAATTTATCTTTGTGATTACTTTGTGTCATCTCACTAGGTATATTGTATTGATCATGGCACACCTATCTCTTTTCAGCATGGCCCCACGATGGCATCCATCTAGGGTTCCGAGGTTTGTGCGAGACGACAGCCCACCGAGTGACATGGCTTCGGTGCAGGGCCCCTTTACAGCGGAGGCACCGATGGTACCTCTACCCACCGATCCACCGATGCCACCAGCCCCAGCCGCTGAGAGTTCACGTCACCATAGTTCACTGCACATGTTTCAGCATCAGAGACTACCTAGGTTCCATGGGGAGATGCACCCTCAGGATGTCGAGGATTTCCTGGAGGCTGTTGTTCGAGTTTTCAGATTTGTAGGGACACCCGCTGACCTCATGGTTATCCTTGCAGTGATTCTACTGCATGCAACAGCAGGTAGATGGTGGAGCTTGATGCTCCAGGTGAACGATGAGGCATCTATTCTTTGGATGGAATTCGAGAGCCTCTTCTGCTCAGATATCATTCCAGCCACCCTCCGTGCGGTGCACATTCAGGAGATACTAGAGCTGCGGCAGGGCAACATATCAATAGCCTAGTACTCTGTGAGATTTACTGAACTCTCACGGTACTCCACGGACATGGTACGAGACCCATTCCTTCGGGCCCGGACCATCGAGTATGGACTGAGGCATGAGATCAGGGCATTGATGATCTCCCACAGTATTCTGACGCTGGCATGAGTACTGGAGTGAGCCCTCCTTGTATAGAGGTTTCTTGCTGAGCCGACACCAGCAACGAGACCTACCGCAGGGCTGCACGCAGCGGAGTCTTCTACCGCTGGAAGTCGATGGATTTCACAGGGGTCCAAGAGGACCAAACCATCAGGCGGACGACCTCTGGATATTGGCTCGAGTTGAGGGTCACACGACATAGAGCCAAACATCCGAGGAGTAGACAGTGTTGTGCATGCGGCAGGCAGGGCCACATGGCTCATGACTACCCGACCCACCATGCAGAGGAGCATCAGACGGTTGAGGGACCACCTAGACAGAGGCAGAGATCCGACTGTGGCAGTCCACAGGGAGCAGGCGGATGAGGCAGAGGATCTGGTTGAGCGGAAGGTGGTGGACGATGTTTTGAGGTACTACCAACACCACCACCATTAGGTCCACCCCGACCACAGGGAGCTGGAGGACAGAGACAGACCCAACTCCAAGCAGTGGAGGCCTATGACCATGGTGCACCAGAGATGATTCGAGGTATTATCTCTGTATACTCCACCTTTTCTATAGTTCTTATAGACACAGGAGCGCATTATTATTTCATTGACGATGCCCTTGTTTAGATCTTGGAGATTTCGATGGAGCCGTTGGCTTGATCCATACGGCTAGAGACTCTTACGAGAGTAGACTCGACGATTTCACACTGTTTCTAGCAGGGTGAGATTACTCTAGGAGGTGATAGCTTCGGCTGGGTTCTTCTTGTAGCGGCGTCGAGGCATTACGACGTCATCTTGGGCATAGATTGGTTATCTACGATCTATGCTCAGATCGACTATATTAGGTGCAAGGTGCGGTGTGTCCCCATCGATGGGAGTAGGTTCACCTTCACCAGTGAGAAGGGATCCTTTGCAGTGAAGTATGGACTCACATGGAGGAGAGGACCACCGATCACTCATCAATTAACTAGTATAATCCTAGGAGTAGTTGATGTGTAGGGTCCGAGTTTTCCTGTTGTTGTGGAGCAGTATGTGTACGTATTTCCTGATGATGTTCCAGGACTACCTCCTCACAGAGAGGTAGACTTCTATATTGACCTGTACACCATGATAGCCCCGATATCTACCCCAACATATCAGATGGCTCCCGCTGAGCATCGAGAGCTACGAGTATAGCTGGAGGACTTACATGGAAAGGGATTAATTCGACTTAGTGTTTCACCCTGGGCTTCCCCGATTTTGATCGCCAAGAAGGTGGACGGGAGCTTGCGACTGGGTGTCGATTACCGTCACCTGAACTTGGTGACCGTTAAGAACAAGTATCCACTTCCGAGGATTGATGACCTCTTGGATCAGCTCAATAGAGCACGATGGTTCTCAAAGATAGACCTTAGGTCAGGTTATCATCATCTCAGTGTTCGAGATGAGGATGTGCAGAAGACGACCTTCATGTATCGATATGGCCAATATGAGTTCATGGTTATGCCTTTCGGCGTAACCAATGCTCCATCAGTGTTCATGAGTCTCATGAAAAGGATCTTCCATCCTTACCTTGATCGATTTTTCATAGTCTTCATTGAAGACATATTTATTTACTCGACCACTGAGGAGGAGCACGCCTACCACTTATTGGTTGTACTGGACAGACTCCCAGAGAACCAGCTTTATGGTAAGCTCTCGAAGGGATAATTCTGGATACATGAGTTCTACTTCTTAGGGAACTTCATCTCCGAGGCGGGAGTTGTGGTGGATCTTGTGATGATTGAGGCAGTGCTAGCATGGGATCCACCCAGAAGCGTGATGGAGGTGCGGAGTTTCCTAGGTCTGGCTGGGTACTATCGGAGATTTGTGCCAGACTCCTCCATAGTTGAAGCAGCGCTTTCAGCATTGACGAAGAAGGGGAAACCCTTCGTCTTTTCATATAGATGTCAGTAGAGCTTCCAGGAGCTTTGAGAGAGATTGACCAGTTCACCTATGTTGAGGATACTGGAGGAGGGATAAGGGTACGTACTCTACTTGATGCATCAGGGACCGAACATGGGTGTGTCTTGATGCAGGTGCAATAATTGATTGCCAATGGATCATGACAGTTGAGGAAGCACGAGAATATCTATGCTACCCATGGCCCGGAGTTAGCAGCAGATGTCTTTTATCTAAAGATGTGGCATCACTATCTGATGGGAGAGCACTTTACAGTCTACTCTGACAACTAATGTCCCAGGTACATCTTCACGCAGAAGGACCTAATCCTGACATAGCGGCGATGGCTCGAGTTCCTCCAAGACTATGAATTTGAGATAGTCTATACTCCTGGAAGGGGAACGTAGTAGTCAATGCTCCTAGCTGGAGGACATGAATTCAGCTACTTGGAGAGGCGACAGATCAGCAAGCCTCGTTGTAGATATCCATTGTGAATAGGGATGGGGCAAGCTTTTTTGCAGTTGTTCACAGTCACTCCACCACTTCTTTAGTGGGATAGAGAGGCACAACATGGGGACGATGACTGTGAGATGCGGCGTGCACATATTTCCATAGTACATGCACCTGATTGATTTTCTGTAGGATGATATCATGTCATCCTTTTCAGAGGATGTACCATGGTACCGACTTCATTAAAGGAGGGGTTGTTAAGAGAGTTTTATAAATCCCCTTTAGCAGTACATTCAAGAGTGGCGAAGAAGTACCATGATATAAGACGATAGCACTGGTGGCCAGTATTAGAGAAGGATGTGGATGAGTTCGTTTCTCGATAGCTCACCTTCCAGCAGGTGAAGGTGAAGAAAAAGGTACCAGCAGGCTTGGTACAACCCTTGGAGGTCCCGAAGTGGATGTGGGACGTGATATATATGGATTCTGTGGCTTGGTTTCCATGCACATCCAGAAGACATGACTCTATTTGGGTGATCGTCGACCGACTCACCAAGTTGGACCACTTCATACCCATCAGGGAGCAGGGATCAATGGAGAGATTAGGAAACCTCTACTTTCATGATATCGTACGACATCATGGTGTTCCATCATCTATCGTCTCTGATCGAGATACTCGCTTTACTTCCCGGCATTGGAAGATATTGCAGGAGGTATTAGGGATGTAGTTAAGCCTGAGCACCGCTATTCACCCCCAGAAGCATAGCCATATGGAGAGGACCATTCAGACTCTCGAGGACATGCTCTGTGAATGTGTCCTCAACTTTGGTCAGAGCTGGGAGTATCACCTACCTTTGGTGGAGTTTGCGTACAAAAATAGCTACCACTCCACCATCGGGATGGAAACATACGTGGCATTGTATGGCCGACCTTACAGATCACCTCTGTGTCGGACATACCCTGGAGAGTAAACACTTGTGGGACCAGAGATGGTCCATGCTACGATGGAGAAGGTCTAGGTCCTCCAGGAGTAGATGAGAACAGCCCGGAGCAGACAGAAGTCATATGCTGATAGGAGGCAGACACCACTAGAGTTCGAGGATGGTGACCACGTTTTCTTAAAGGTCTTATCTCGGTGATGATTACAGAGTTTTGGTCGGGGCGACAAGTTATCTCCACACTTCATCAGACCATTCTTGGTTCTCAGCAGGATTGTCTAGGTGGTTTATCGCCTGGGACTTCTACCTCAGTTGCACTGGGTGCACAACATTTTTCACGTATCTCAGCTGAGGAGATACGTGCACGACCTGTTGTATATCATCGACCTTGGGGAGCTAGACATTGATGATGAGGTGAATATTTCCGCGGTCCTGGGGGAGATCAAGGATCGACATGAGAGGGTCCTATATGGGCGGTCGATCCCTCTAGTGCACATAAGGTGGAAGCATGGGAACCTCCAGGAGAGCTCTTGGGAGCGGGAGGCTTAGATGCATGAACAGTACCCTCATTTGTTTCACTAGTTTGTGATGTATCATTATGAGGAATTAAATCACTGAGATGGGAGTAATGTAAAGACCCGTAAATTTCAAGGAAGTTTTTTTCATAAATTATTCGGGATTTTATGACTAAGCGGTTTCTGAAGGCACCTGATTCTGAGGCCTGGTGTGCCCAGAATCAATTTCTGAAGATTAGCTCAGGTACATTTAGTGAACGAACGAGCGGGTTTTTCTAACATTCGAACTGGTGCTCAGAATCAAAATCTGAGGGCACCGATGAAACCGCAGCGCCGATAATTTCTTAAGAAGACTTTTACTAGAGTTGTGTTTGCTCGGGAAGAGTTGTTTAAAAATATGGTATAAGTGTAAGTGAAATAATATTGGGTTATATAATTTATTTCTCCTTTCTAGGTGGTTTATTCCAAGGTTTGGGAGTTGGTGTGGGAACCACTAAAATCCTAACCCCTCTTGATTAGGATATTTGTGAGGTGGGTCCCACACGATCCCCACCCCTTCAAATTCTTCTAAATCTTCAATCCCCTCATTAATGTTGCCAACATATCACACCATTAATTTTGACAACTCGAAATTAATTAGGTGAATTCAACTTTTGAAATTTTAAAAAAATGTTGGCATATGTAATAAAATAAGGAAAACACCTTAATTTTTTGGGATTGTTTTGTTGTGTGGAAATTTTGGAGAGAATACTCTAAGTCTTGATGAACATCATCTTCTACATTGAAGAACACCGAGGATTCGATGACGAACGACGTCACGCCATTCCATCTTCTCTCCACATCATGGAAAGGGAGATGTCGCTTCCTCCTCGGATGTTCTTCATCGACGTATACGGAACCACACCCCGCGACGCTAGCTTCCACAAACGACTTTGAGGTAGGGGTTGTTTTCAAGTTCATGATTATTTCAACTTTCATCATTAATATTGGCCGCCTGTTATCAATATAATGGGAGGAGTTCAGACCGCACAAACATGGCCGAACCTCCTCCCATATTTGATGATTGATTTTTTCGTGGCTTGAAATGGAGGAGGAACCGTTGCACCGTGAGAGGTCGAGAGATCCACAGCCAGAGTGGGCCGCAGTGGAGGATCACGGCGGCGTCGCGCTGCGCTAGAGCCAAGGAGGGCTGCGGCCGGTGCTGGACGTGGCAGAGGGGCGCGACGCCTTCTTGCTGCGTCGGACAGAAGGATGTAGCGGCCCTTGGTTGTGGCGGTTCAGCAAGGCGGCATCCATACATCCAGCCACCGATTCTTGAGGAGGCGGGACCCTTGGGGGTCCCACGGCAGCCCACCAGCTGGCCAAAATGGCCAACTATTACCAAGAAGACCGGGGGTTTGAAACCCCCGGTGGTCAGCTAGGGCGGTCCCCACATGGGTCCTCAATTTCGGGAAATCTAGGGGGAATTGCACCCCCTCCCCCCCCCCCCCCCCCCGCATCCATCTCGGCCTCGAGTCGAGCCGCGGCCCGCGCTGGGCTGGGCCACGCCAGACGGGCTGGGCCGCGGCAGCCGGGCCGGGCCGGACCCGAACAAAGGTTGGGACGACCCGATTCGGGACGACCTAGGTTGTATCGGGGTGTGTCGGACCGGGCCCAAACCCCCTGTTTCAGGACAGATCTGTTCAAACACCCATAACTTGGGATATAGACCTCTGATAGATGTATTGTCATTTGCGTAGAAATCCATGGATTAAGACCATCATTTTAGTATATTACACTCAAGGTTTCGAAGAACTTGGGGTATGTCTGGTTTGGTTCGAACAAGAAACCAATCGGGCCCTCGGAGCAGAAACGCTTATAACTTGAGCTATGTACGTACAATTAACGTATCGTCAACTTTGTTTCATTCCAATTAGTGAGACGATTATTTTGGATTACACTGATCGAGGTTTGGACGCAGCTGTAGTATGGTCGGGTTGAATTTGACTTAAAAACCAACTGGGCCCCTAGGACGAAAAAGACAATAACTCTCAGACCGAACGTCCGATTGATCCGCCATCTGTCGTGTTGAGTTCCTTTTGACGAGATAGAAATTTGTGATACATCATTTCAATACTTTGTGAAATTTCATGTATCGCCCCCTTGTCTTGTGGAACGGACCCTCCTGGAATCGAGCGTGCTGTGTGCGGGAACCCTAGAGCTGGCTGCCATTGCGACGACGATGATGACCATACTGGAATCCTCTGTGGGTTCGATGACGATGACTACTATTCTTGTATCCTATTTGGGTATGGTACAATTTGACTATGTAATTGTATCCTATGTGGGTCCGACAACTTAGATGAATCAGTGGATATATCTGATAATCTATACCACTTTATGAAGAGTATACATGTGTGAGATGAGTCTTACCTTACAATCAATATCATCGATATGAATGTTGTGCTTTCCTGTGTGGATTGGGATGTGCATTCCTATGTGGATTGGGTTGTGAATTCCTATGTGGAATGGGTTATGTTTTTTCTGTGTGGGATGGGTTGTATTATGTGCTCGTGTGCTGGAGGCGAGCTAGAATTTATGACTTAGGTATATGTATGGGCATATACCTAAGTAGAGTTGGTTGTTACTTTGTTATTGTATCTTTCCTTTGTGGTTTATCCTTAGTAGATTATGGGAGACCATAGGGGGTCTCTGGGTCCCTACTGAGTAGCGTATACTCACCCTTGCATGGGCTATACCCGCACTACGTTGTGTTGGATGCAGACGACAGACAATACTGATCGAGGTGAGAGCTTGTGGAGCTGGACGATACATGGAGGTGGATCACTGGACATGACGTACACGGAGCGAACAGCTGGAGCCGAGGAGCAAAGGAGACTATCTGTACCCATCCTTCAGGTGGGATTTCTAGAGGAGGGCTTGGATTTGCTGCTTTACTTTTTGCTGTTGTACTGTCTAATCAGTTGTACGTTAATTTAAGTTGTGTTTGTATTCTGGACCATTTACTTTCCATCACTTACTTTTGTACTCAGTTTACTTAGTGTTTACTTTTGGTTGCATATGCTGTGGTCTTTTTTTATTTTATAATGGAAATACCTTCCCTTTCTATCAGGATCTACACCTTTGGTGTTAGTCTACGGCCCCTGTCCTATAGAAGGTGGGCTTGGGGTAGTCATGACACGGGCCCCGAGGATGGGTCGTGACAAAACACTATCATACTAATGAATTATTTGTAAATGAATAGACCCAATAACTAGGAGAATTTGGATCTCATCACCATCTTCCACATGGGGGTCCCTCAATAGAATTAATCTGACTATCTATTAAGGAAATATTGTCTTTCCTAAATAGATAGGGTGTATCTTTTCCATGAATAATAATCATGCAATACATGTTTTTATGTATTTATAATTATTGTTACTTTATGAAAACAAAATTAAAATTTGATTACTATTACTCTAGAGTATCTTCCCAATGATGATCTAAAATAACATTCACTAAAATTTATGATAATGGAATCACCTCATGTGATATGTGTTCTTTGATACACACTCAGACAATGTAACATTGTATTATATAGGGTCACACATAATATAATAAAAATAAATCCTAGAAACTAGAATGAACTACAATTATGGAGGACTTGTCCCATATTGAGTTTGAGAAAAACACCATCCCCTAAAAACACATCATATAATATAAGGATATCAATTCATAAATCTAAATTTGTTCAAAAAATTTCTAGACCGAACTAACATATGTGACCCAAAATCCATAAAAACATTGTTCTTATATTAAATAGTTACTCCACAATAATCCATTGGGACTCTTTGATAAAACAATATTTACACATAAAACTTATTTACAGTCTTGGAAAACTCAACTATAGTTACCATCCATTATGTGAGAAAATTATACATGATGTTATATACCGATAGTGTATTCCTCAAATATATGGAAAATGCACACCTCTCGACAATGTTAGCCAAATATAATTCTCCATAAATCACTAATATTTTTCTAGTTTCCTGACTAAAGTAAATGATTCTCTATGACCATACTTCCATATAAAATATTGATTTCATTAAGTATAACCCTACATTTTATAGGTTGAAGACATATTTTTTGTGGATAAAAAGATTATTTCACATAATATGTTCATGGAAAATAATTACTATATAATATATGATGTTTGTGGAAATATAAAGTATACCCCAATACAATTCATTGTTTTTATGTGTCTAATAAATGATTTCAAAAGTCACAATGAAATGATACATCAACCATTCCACTTATGATGGAATCCTAATACATATAAGTAATATCAACATCCTCTTATCAAAATTTCATTAAATTTCCAATCATTTACATGAATTATATAATACTAAAAAATGTATCCCAATAATATACACACATTGATAAATCTCTTACATGACCTGATCAACTTTTTTCCTTTCCTAGTCCAAAAGAAAGACAAGTGTGTCATCCAATTCCTTTCATCAATATTCTATGGGTTATTAACTACCATTGGTTAAGAGAATCTCAAAATATGGGAGGCCTTAGTCGATATCTTCATAAAATAGACATGAAAATAAAATTCAAAACATGTTTTATTAAACCATCAATTTATATTTATATATAAATAAATAAACATCTTAAAACAGATTATTGAGACAAATAGTTTAGTTACCACCCCGCATATGGAAAAAGGATCTATAAATATTGAAATCCTATATACGTAATATATACAATGAAATATGAATATATTTATCATCAAATGTATTAATAGAACTAACTTTACCTTAAAAGGGCACTACCATAGTAAATAAACACCATGCCTCAATATGTATGATAAAGAATCCTCAGGAATCAATTCATAAAACACTTAAAAAATCAAATAAACTAAGATAATTTCTGAACATGTTAATCATATAAAATAAAAAAACATATATTGGAATATGTATTATAAATAAATGGGTATAGAAAAACACATTATGATACCCTCATAACCAAAAAACACCGAGAAATATTCATCTCAATGAACCAAATATTATATGGGGACCATGAGGAATAAATGGAAGAATGATCCAGATATTCTTAATCAACAGATGTCTCAAGGATATATAAAATTCATTATAATTTCATATACAAACATCATAGATCGAAATACCTAATTATGTAATCATATTCAAAGAACAAAAAACACAATAAATTGAATAGAAAATACACCAACACTATGTATCAACATGATGGCTTCCCAGAGGATCATAAGGAGTCATAAGTCTTAAATTATTATATATCATTATCATTTACAACTAACAAAAAATTAGTAAATCTATTAAGTGGATCATACTCATAACTAATTTTTTCTCTTAATTTGAGGGAGTGTCGCACCCTCTACTATATCAATACCATACAACTATTCAATAATAAATAGTAGTATTGCAATTTCACCTATAAAACCTCACTAGAAAAGTTTTAGAGGATCTAATTCCCTATGAATGTGTGTTTAATAACAAAAATAAAGCAATAAATTACAATGAATGATCTATTAAACAAGAGGAACTCCAAAAACATTGTCAATCGATGTTGGCTTTGATTTTTTTGGGGGAAATATCTTACAAAAATCTTAGATGAATTGATGATAGAGGATTTGACACCCGAATTATATGGGTTTCTAATTTTTACCCTATATGATGGATGATAGATTGTATCCTATTTTCTGAGTATATGGATTTAATAATAACCATTCTTATACAGATGCCCACATATAATAGATCGTGCACCCTGAGAATTTGGTCAGTTAATGTTCAACCTACCTATATAATGTGAATGATGTTATTGTAATGTGAATACCTAATAATCATATATATGGATAAAATATGAAATATACCTACATGTCGTCAAAAAAATAAGTCTGATGGGATAATAAACCAATACATTTTGATCTATGTAGAAAAATAAATAGAATGAAATTTTTTATTGAAAAAATTAATTGAGGAGAAAATATGAATTTAATTGAGACACTAGTGAGAAGTGATGCATGATTAGAACTGGGGAATGTGAGATGAGTTAGAAATGCTTATCTCAATGTCATGCTGATTAAATTGTGTCAAGGTCATGATCAAAATTGTATAGTCAAACAATCAAAAGATATCATTATAAAATGATAAGATGAATCCGTGAATTTGAATGAATAATAATACTAATTTAGAATTGTTTTTTATAAATTATATATAAAATAAAAAAAATGGAATCCATAAAAATTAATCATATATTCAAGGATTAATGTTTAAAAAACCAATCATCTATATGTGGGTTCAAATCAAATAATAATAATTACACTGGAAAATGTTTTTACTAGAAACGCTTAATTTCAGTAATGGATTGAATATTCATACAATTATAATAATAAGGCATAATGAAAAACTCTGAACTTTACTTCATATCACTCACTAATGCATTTTTCATCTATTTTGAGCAATGTATTATTTTTTTTTCGATCTCATCATCAGTCTCCTAGAACATATTTGATTTTAATACCACAAGATCTCTCCCTATTATGGAAATATAAAAATCCGTATGTCTATGTGGCTAACCATTGAGATTATATAACAATTTTTTTCAAATATTATTTTAAAATAAATTTTTTAGTTAAGTATAATATATCAATTAATTAATTTAATCAATTATTCCTCCCCTGATAGTGAATCATCAGATCTCTACTGAAAATTCAACTTAAAAATCAGCTAGGGTTTACCCTATCGTAAAAAACACTATATTATGGTCCTCAAATATGATGATTCACATATTAAAAATATAATAATTATCATTAATTAACATTTATGGGAAAAACTAAGTAATTTTTATTAATAATTTTATATATTTTTCCATTAAACATGAAATTTTATATCGACATAGCCCAATGGAAAACACCACACAATGGGATCAATGAACCCATTAGAAAATTTTATTATTCACCTAAAAGATTAAATTTTCACTTTTACACTTTTAAATGCCTTAGGACTTTTGTTGTATAATTTTATTATATATTTTTTGGGAATAATAACTGGGTCAATACCCTACAAAAACAACCATATTTTTTTTGTAAAAATATAAAGGTATCATTTATTCAAATATTATATCTAATAATAAAAACATAATATTTCCAAGATTAAATAAAGATTATGTATCCAATTCATGATATTAACACTTGATAATACTTTTTTTACTAATACTATATTTATAGGAATTTTAAAATCTATAAGCTTATAATTATATTCTAAATCCTATGTAAACATATACTTCCACTAAAAACTATGTCACCCAAAACATAACTTATGACACTATTAAATGGTTCACTTTTATACTAATTTTTTATAAACCATCCATCCCAGGTAAATCTATAACTGTAAAAACCCTAAGATTCCATTTTGAGACTATATTTCCAAGAAATTGTAATTCCACCATCCAATAGCAGTTATGTTCACTATAGCTAATTTATAGTGATCTAAAATCAAAATATGTATCATATGAAATAGATAATGTTTTAATTTCTCTATATGAGTTATCGTGACGAAAATCATTCAAAATATTTTCAAGAAAACCTATTAATTTTGGAAGGTTGACCAACTGTGGATTCAATTTACTGCACATGAACATTATTTTTAGACCAAAATTATATTCCTATAATCAGTTTTCTATCAAAAGTTTTTAATAATAGATAAAAGGGATAAGGTTAAACAATTATTTGAAATATATAAATAAACACATGTGGATAATTTTATTGGATCATTAATTTTGTGAACTATAATTGGTTATCCACATTTGGTTCTATTTATTATCATTGTCGTACTATAATGAAAAAAAATTTATATGTTGAACATAATGATCATTCCATACATTGAATAAAATAGATATCAATTTAAAATTCATGTTTTTCCATTTAAGACATTAAAATACTTCTAGGAGAATTTTTTAATGTAGGAGCTAAAAAAGGGTGAGAATTTGAGGTTTGGTGAGTCTATAGTTTTTCATTTAATGATATTCTATATATAAAATCACATGTTCATATTTTTCATGAAAAATAATAATAAATAACAAATAGAGTTGTTAATTAGAAATATGAGACCATCATTGAGTTTAAAATGTGGGTTTTACCCTATCCATTATATAATAATTATCGGTGTTGGTAATTCTGTAAAAATATATCACATGTAAAAATAATAAAATAGATAAAAATATATTTTATTTTTTCCGATAGAGTAAGCTTGTTTTTACTCCATACATAATCCACTGTAACAAATTTTTGTGGATATTCTCTCAACTTTAAGAATTGAGAGGGATATTGGAGGATCATAGGTGGGAATCAGGATCATGGATAAATGATCAGAGAATTGTAATGATCTCTAATTACAATTCATCTTTTGGATCTTCACAATGGAAAAAACATTGCATCAATATTCATAAGTGATTGATCAAAATCATTTTTGGATGCTCATTTTTTGTATTTAACCCCATTTTAATTTATCTATGATGAAAATGAATTATTCACCAAACAAATAAATTCTTGGATTGATTGATAGATTCATGTTATTTATTTATATTCTTGTGGTATAGGAAATCAAATTGGTTATGTTTATTATATAATCTTTTATCATCAAATGATAAAAAATAGATGCCAACTTGAGAATTGGCATAGGTTTAGCACCATTGTTTCTATTTTTTTCTTTCCCCCAATGTTACACATTTCTTGATCTTTGATATTTTATTTTAGAATATGATTCTAAAAATTAATAGTGAAGGATAATTTTACATTATAAAGTTTTTACAAAAAATCATTATTATATATCTTTGATATAACTATAACAGAATGGTTGTTGTATTCCATGATTGTAATTAATCTTAAAAAGTATATGGTGTAGATCTATGTTCCTTGTGCATGGTTTTTCAAATCCCAATGAGGATAAGTTATGGGAGGTTTGACTCTAAGAATTTTAAGAATGGATTTTGGGGAGTATTAATAGCAGGACTCGACTAGACTAGATCTGAGTTATATGGGTGAAATAATTTTGGATTTCAAATGATTTGTGGAATGGTGTAATATTCATAAAGAATCGTCTGGGTCTTATAAAAAGAAGATTTAAAAAACACATAGTCCAATAACACATTCCATGTAGTCCTATATATGTGACATTGGGTTTTCCATGTAATGATATGTATTACACACTTTTTGAAAATGAGAACTTAAAAAAATATAAACATTTGATTCTTTTAGTGATTGTATTCATATGGGATAAATTCAATAGTCGTAGATAATTTATGGTTTATGCATAATAATGAGTCTTGACATCTGATATATTGAAATATATTATTTTAGGAACAATGGTTTTATATTTAGTGGGAAAACAATGATTAAAATTAATAAAATTCAGGGTTAAGCTGATTTTTTATATTGAGGTAAATATAGTAATTCAAGATAAATGGTTATTATAATTTTAAGAATATTATTGTATTAATTTATTTTTATAGAAATTTTCAAAAAAATTTATTTCTACAAAAATGTATATTTTGTTTTTGGAATAATGATTTACTATAATTTTCTATATATAAATGATATATTTTTTATTTTTAATAATTATAATTAGTAATTTTTGTAAAAAAGATATTTTTTCTGATTATATGACTGGGGAATAATCATTTTCAAAAGTTAATTTATGAAATACTTTTTAAGATAAATATTTATTTGATGATGGAATAATGTGTTATAATATTACTTATATATTTCTATTTTGAATTGGCAATGGAATATTTTTTAGAATTTTAAGGACTTTTATTCTTGAAAAAAATTTATGAATAAAATCTCATGTTATTTTATGGTCATTTATATTAATTTAGTATTTATACATTTCATGGTTTAATGATATTTGATATAATATCTACCTATACTAACAAGTATTTCATTAGGTTCTTATTGAAAAAAATTATAAATAACTTGTAATCATTTTAAAGAACTTTTGATTCAATTGAATGATAATTTTTGAGATTCATGAATTAATAAATCATCATTTTTTATTTATCCTATTTGATAAATAAATGGTTTAATAATACTCAAAACACAACAAAGAGACAAAATTGAACTTATCAAATTTAATTAAATCATGATACATTTCTCATTGAATATGTTGAAGGTAAAATAATTCATCAACTAAAATAATATGAATATAAATGATTCATGTCTTATAGAGATAATAACACACAAATATTATGTTATGATTTCTGAATCCCTTTTTCGTTAAATTTATTATAATTATAAAAATACAAGTTAAAAAATATTTCATAGATACTATTTTACCCAATAGTAACTTATAAATTCTTCATCATGATAAAGTATATATATATATATATAATTTTTTCATTATCAGGATACATTAATTTTTTTGTAAGAACCTCAAATTTTTAGAACGTAAAATTTATTAGATTGGTATTATATAACAAACCAAAATTTAAATATTAAATTTCTTTTAAATTATAAATGGATATATTTTGCGTACCACATGTAATTTTAACATTAAAATAATATGATAGGATAGGTTGAAACAATATATTCCACACCCTTTGAAGACCGTTACACAATATAAAAAGTACTATAAAGGGTTCATTCCTTGGAATAATGTATGAAAAATATAATTATTTCAATATTTTGGGTTAATTGAGGGTAAATAAAATAATTTAATATTATGAAAATTAGGGGGATTATTTAGTTCTAATATTTTTCAACATTAAATTTCTCTCTTCAAAAAGTTGTGTTTTTACTTTTCAATAAGGGGGATTAAAAGAATACATTCAACAATTTATAAACATAGTTATGAAAAATCACAATGAACTTCATTAAATATTTATACATATAAATTTTATATACTTAAAAAATTTTATGTTGTTTTTGTAGGAACAAAAATTGATTTATAGAAGGATAAATATATATTATAATAGAAAAAACATTCTTTATATAACTAGATAAAATACATACATTTTAGTAGATACAATTTTCTAATGGCTACAAGATGGAAAAATAATGTGTTAATCATATGGATGTACGCATAGTTTATTATATGGGTTATAATAGTATTTAAAAAAAGGATACTATAAAATATTGAATGATGTTCAACTATGTATACCAAATGAAAATTATCAGAAAGAGTAATACGTGTCTATATGATGAAATTTATATAAATATATATGATGAAGAACTTCATGAATTCCCATAGATGATGACTTTCTAATCAACCAGATGGATCCTTTGCAAACTTTAGTGGTGTTAATCATCATGTCTATCTGATGGAGTTGATATGTTTAACTTTATATGAATATGTATTTCAGATGATTCCTTTTCAACTGATCTATAGGAATGTATAATATTAAATTAGGAATAATTCAATCAAATAGATAACCAAGAAATAGGTGAATAATATTTATTATGCGCCTTCCTGGCATAGGTTCCACATACAACTACCCCTTTCCAATTCATTAAAAATGACCTCAAACATGCCTCCTTATATTACAGGGGATATTGACTAGTATAAAAGGTCTACAATGCAATGTGGTGAAACTATACATTCCTTATTAATGTATCAAATTAGTATACATTAATTAAAAAAATCCAATTTATATTAATAATCAACTAAAATAATACCAAAACCAATATTATACCATGAATCACATGGTGAGTGAAAACCATGAAAATAAAACCTAAAACCAAAGAAGTAAATATTTTATGTTATACCAGTTTAATTTTTATTAAGAAAAAAAATAACACACAGTAAAAACTCATAATCAATTCCAATAAAAACATATAGATTCCAAATACAATATTTAGCCTAATTCCAAACTCATCCATTAATCAAATGGATCTGTACGGTGTCATGTCATTAAAATATACAGTATATTTGGGCATCAATCAGGCATCCTGAGTAGATTGTGAGTAAAATTTAGTATTCCACCATCAAATGTATCTAAAGGAATATGTATCCAATAACATTGTATGAAATTGTTTAAAGACTAAATTAAGAATGACAGAGTAAGTAGTTTCTATATTTAATATTCTTCATTTAACAAATTAGGAATCTATGTTCACAATGAGACCAGAACCGATCATACTTGCTTCGGCCTAAGAGTTATTCTTAACCATAATACACTGGTATTTCATAAATCATTATTTCACGAGACTTCACTATTCATTTAATTCCAATTTTACAGTCATACATTGGGTTCCTAGAGTAGTTGTCTTATACCCAATGGGTATTTGGAGTAGAAGTACATCTCACAAAAATTATTGATAAAATCCACATATATATATATATATCTTGGGGTATAGAGTAGAATTATAGTACCCTGAGGGTATTTAGATATGCATTCCTTAAAGAACAACACAATGTTCACCACATTCATACATATCAAATACAAAGGTTCTATATTTATAACACATTTATCAACCGTATTTAAAGTTTGTTATACAACCAGTTTCATAAAACCCTTTATGATTCAAATTCATAATCATTTTTTTCTTCCAAAAGTTATTGATAAATCATTATTTCAATTATATTGGCACACCCAATGTGTTTCTATCACGTTCGGTCTCAAAAGAAAAACAGGTACATGGGATCCATGAAGTGTTTCACAATCTCAAAGGAAATATGAATTAAATAAATATAAAATTATATTTCCCAATATGAAAATTCATATTTCACAATTAAATGATAATAATTTTAATCAACACTATTTGAATTTAAAGAGATAACACCTATCTAACGATAGTTAATGAGTGATTTCTAAATCGTAACCCTGAATTTAGTGTGGAACAGTCCAATATATAACAGAGATGATGATTTAAGACCAAACCCTATAATTAAACTACAATTAATCATGATCCAAAAAAAAACCATGATCTAAATAGTCAAAAAAATAGAAGAAAACTATTATTTCTAGTGTTAAATAATGATGGGAGATAAGGGATCCGAAATGATAAATAAATACCATTCTAGAGAGGTGTCTATTCCTTCTAATGGATCTTTGATTCCCAACAAAAGGGGTTCTAGGAGCATTATAATCTTATATAGTGACTCCAGAATGGAGAGAAATAGGGTCATGTTGATTAGGGATAATGGTAATAAGAACTATGGAATTATATATATTTTTATAAAAAATATAGGGTATAATTTCAATGTGTACATCTTCCATGGTAAGGACACAGGTTTTTGGAAACCAAGTCCCATAACCCTACAACCATACTGTATGGGTTAAAATGGTACTCTTATGTGTAACATGTATTGGAAATCCATGTGCCATGGATGAAATTACCTACTCTCTAGGATGCATGGTTTTAGGGAGGGAGGCACGTAGTTTTGGAAAACAATTCTTGAATCGTGCATTAAAAAACCCCTCAAAACCCACCAAATACTTTCCCAATCATCTAGGAAAACCGTCAAACGATGTATGAATAAAATAATGGTATGATAATATCATAAAATAATTAATATATGTCTCCATAATGGTCAATATGATACAATTTTCTAACTGTATAACAACCAATAATTGTGTTATACTCCCAAAAATTTCAATGGTTCTATGTTAAAAAAGATAAGTACACAAGACATGCATATCCACTTCCCCCTCCCTTTATTTCACTTCAGCATGTATATGATACCCTAATACTAAATCAATCAACATGGACATTCCCATTAAACTTTTTCAATTTAATAAACAACATTAATCAAATGATCCTCAGTGGCGACATTACCCCAAGCTCAACATCATCAACAATATTCATATGAGATGGTTAATTTTGATACTTTTGAAGTTGTGACACCTAAAGCAAATCATTAAAAAGACTATACTACTTAAGAATATCCAATTGATATTCTACCGGTGAGATTCTAAATACGATATAAAATGGTACAACAAACCCATGCACCATTCATACCTACCTTTGAATCGTACAGTAACCCAATACTAGAAACACCTGAAGGAACAAATGATAACCCAATGTAAACATAATGGGTCATAGACATCGATCAACATACAACATATTCCTAATTTTTTCAATATCCAAATAGTGTAAATTTAATAGAACATACATCGATGAATCCCATATGATACTCAATCCCAAAAACTCAAACACACTTTACTCCATCCCACGGAAAGGTGATCTTCCCCCCCATAATGTGAATCATATGGTGTCATCTAAATAGTATCTTGAAAATTTTTTATAGGTGTACTCAAAGAGGGAAAAATAATTCTACCAAGTCCCACTTAAATCAAGGGAATATTCTCACAGTATATCCTCTATCACTTGGATAGTGCATTTGGATTTCCCATCTATCTACATATGGAATGGAGTACTAAAAAAATAAACCCTCAATGAAATAAGTAGTCTCTTCCAGAAGAGAGATGTAAATATCAAGTCATTTTCCCAAACAATAATATTTTTCACCCTATATAAAGTTACTATATCCAAATCTTACATCTCACCCAACTTGTCTAGGGTAAAATTCTTCTAGATAAGTAATAAATTGGATACTATTGTCAATTGGTCCATAATCATCCAAATTGCATCACTCTTTTAGGGGCTCCTCATAAGGTCCACCATAATTTTAATAGTAATTTCATCAAATTTTCAATCTAGAATGTGAAACGGCTATAGAAAAAAACCTGATCACTAATGCTCATCCTTCCCTTTTTGATAGGTTTATCATCGTGTCAAGAAATATACAATCTTCCTATTCATGTATGTACAACAATACTATCCATGTATGTCATGGTAAATTTTATTCAAATTCTGTTTCACCTCCCAGATTTAGGTATGAAACTCACACATAAACCATTCATGCATAAAAAATGTAATGAAAACATTGTTTTAAACATTTATTTACTCATCTTCATCTATGGTCCAATCAAAAGTTGAATCCAAACCATCAAGGATTTCCCTCGCTAGAAATTACTCAACATATTAAAATTCGCACTACTTGATTGAGTTTAGAGGTGTGGAATCAGCTGATAAGGATAAAAGGTTATCCTTATCATATCCCTCAAGAACCCCAACATGCATCTCATCCATCACGGTCAGTATCGTCAACTCAGAACTTAACTCCTGAACTGCCTATTATTTATTTCTTCTTACTCAAACAATTAACAACTACACTTCCCTTACCTGGTAAATATACTATATAAAAAAGATGTTAGTACATATTCTCAAATAATATCCATTATTAGAGGTTAAAATATCATTGTGATAATATGTATATTTATGTCTCATGATCTATATAAATAATAAAAAATCTTCTTATCAAGTAATTCCAAAGAAAAATAAAGAATAAACCCCCACAGCAAAATTGGTATCTTTTGTAGGGTAATTCCATTAATATTTCCTCAGCTAATGTGTCCCATACACCACAACTCAATTTACCTACATCAACACAACCCCATATCTAATCCCAATAACAAGAAAAACCATAGTATACTCCACACCCAACTTGGGTAAGACTAAAATTAATGTGTAATTCAGTTTCTTCGTTAACTACAATAAATCGTTCACAAAATCATCAAATCATTAAAAATTAATTTTTTTTACAGTAAAGAATGTTTTCCTTCAAACAAAAAAATTCATAGATAAATATACAATAATAACCCTCAAATACCATAAATATACATCTATAAAAAACATTCATGGAATTCTCTCAAGAATCCTTCGCCTAAGCCTTATCTAGTCCTACATAAAAACATTCCTCTGAGATGATGTGACACATGAAATGTACCGTATTAATCCAAAATTGAAACATATTAGTATTTGTGTTTATCATATAGAATATATATTTACTCAAGATGATATCAATTTGTTTAGCATGATATTAATGATTCTTAGAGTATACCAATAAATTTTCTACAAAAACCACCAAACCGTTTTCCAATTGTGAATTATTTGATTCATTGATGATACAAACTTTAGAAAATATTTTTTCATCCCCAATGTCATTCATACGAACTCATATAGGCACTACCTACTTTTGATATAAGTTTTTTCATGATCATTTTTTATATCTCTCAACTGATGATACAATAATCCCAAGTAAATCATAAGGAAAACACATGATCCGCACAACTAGTCAAAGAGCTCATTGATACATGGAAGAGGAATCTAGTACTTCATTGTTATATAGTTCAACATATACTAATAAATAAACAAACGCAACATACCATCATAATTCATAGAAAACATACTAGAGAACCCCAACGTGATATACATGAATGAATAAATCTGTTATACATAAATTATTCATGTTGATTCATATGTTCCATATTCTCTACGTGTTATATTCAATAAGCTGAAATGGAAACTAGTTCAGAAACATACATTATTTCAACTATAAACTCAAAATCGTCATAGGTGGGATCTCTGATAAGTGTTCAAGAAACACATCTGAGAACTGGTCTACTATGGGTGGATGTAATCATGCCTCACACCCCCATTTTCCAAAAAAATAATTCTATCCCAGGTGGTGAGAATACCTATTTTATGATTTACAATCCTTATATAGACAAAATGGATATCCCATTTCCCATGTAGAATATAACTGACACCGTCTAAGTAAATAAATGTCACTCATTTATTATAAAAAACAAATTGGTCTTTGTATGATATGAAGTAGTCCAAACTAATAATCACGTCAAAACCTGACATGTCATTAATATTATGACCCTACAAGAAAACAATACTCACCTACTTTGAGAGAAAACCCCTTATATAAATAAATTTCCCTGAACTATACTCTAAACAGTGTTTCATTCATCATAACCCAACTCACAAACTTCACCATTAGAGTCAAATAGTTTACATATTTGGAAGATAATGAAGAATGTGAGGATGTTGTATTAAATAAAGAACTAACATGCATAGAATATAGAATTATATTATATTTGACTATCAATGGTCTGGCCTCATTTTCCAAAATGATATGATGAGATGCATACAATGGCCATGTACCACATCCACGTGCTATAGAATGAGTCCCTTGAGCTACACAACATTGATGATACATGTGCTCATTCAATGATATAATGAATTCACCAACTCAGCTACAATAGATAGAAATAATCTAACTAACATACTGATGTAGGGTAGAAACCCCAATTCTACTACACTGATTTGTCCTATGTCCTCCCTTATTCTCCACCATTTGAGATTTTATACAATACCTCTAGATGTGACCCATTCTATCGTAGGCCTGACACTATATTGGTGGTTTTTCAAACTAGCTAATAATGATATTTGATCTCCCACACTGGTGAATTTATACTCTATTACTACTCTGGGTAACTAATCCTTCTCCATGTACACATTACATTTGATTTCCCTAGTTGGCATTCTCATAATGAAAAATCCTATACTCAGAAGTCATACCACATTATGGTACAAAAAACATCATGTGTTTCACTATATTCCTTCTTTGAGTTCCTCTTGGAAATAAGACATTCATTTACGACCAAAATAATTATTTTGTAGTTGAATGGTGCTAACATGGGACATAAACTCAAATTTAATTCCATCATAATAAATTTGTGCTGGCATTAACTCATATCCTTCATAAATATTGAATAAAGATCTAAATTTCACTCAAGTGAGTAGCATAGTCCATCATGGATATACTCTCCCTCATATTCCTCATAAATTAAAATTCTCTCTACCAACTAATAATCCATGGGTAAAAGTTCTTTAGAAACTTCTCTTGAAATTCCTTCAAATCATTTTTCTCTAGAAACTAAAACCTTTTTTGAATATCCCTCTAGTTCTTTACAGATCCATTAGTAATATATCTGTAAAATTAGAATCTCTTCTCTACAAAAGAATATAAATGTTAATGTACCCTTTGGATAGACTTATCTAGTACTCAAAAATATTAGTTCCTCCCATTATGGTGAAGGCTGAAGGGTTCTACAACTAGAACTGCTATGAAAAGTCATACATATTCTGTAAAACCCACTCACTATCTCTATCAATTAATTTATATAATGAGAAATGTTATCATTGAACTTATCTTTTTTACTTCACCCAAATATGTCATAGATTTTATTTCCACTTCTAGAGGAACATTTCCTTCCATCCCTCCTATTATTCTATAAATAAATGTCATAATAGAGGAAGGTCCCTACAATTTCAAACACCCATATTAGGAAACAAAACCCATGATTATCACAGTTATATATGAATGAGTCACATGAGTCTATATAAATTCTTTATCCACACTTCATCATAAGGTAAAAACTAAGTCACAATCTCTACCCTCAACCATCCATCTAATGTGTTTTGGATAATATAGTGTAAAACACTTCCATAATTTAATATTATAAATAGAAAACAATTTTATCCATCTAAAATTACAAAATTTAGCATCATTTAGTATTATTAATATTTTATAATGAACTATTTCATTTTTAAAACACTGAAATAGTGGAATGAATTTTCACTTCAATAACTCACCCAAAACAATTTTCTCATGATTTTGTGAAATGATTAATGTAATATAAAATCTGGAATTCCATGAATGATTCTTATACACACTACATCCATTCCATCCTGATACATGAGTAAAATCACAAAGAAAACATCACAAAACATTTGTATCACACAAGATAGAATTTCATTAATCTATTACAATAATAATCATGAACAACAATTACACGACGATTATTTTCTTCCCCCACACATGGGATAACTACTCCCATGAATGAACTCATGGACAAGTATTGAATCATCCCAATATCTTATCACAATTTCCTAAATAGAATTACAACAGAGATAAATAGAAATATTATCTAAAATGAATTTGTGACATTCTAAACCATTTACCCCATACAAGTGTGTCGATCTAGTTCATCAAATGACCTCAAGAACTCTTCCTTGTACTCCAAATGTTTCCAACTATCATATAGGGTCTAAAATGTAATGTGTGAGTACTATTCAGTATTTTTTGAAGAATAAAAATAGCGTATATCAATAAACATTATCTAAAATATAATATCAAATAACCAGGATAAAACCAAAATCATTATAAGACAAGTCATCACATGGTGAATCTAGAATAAAAAAATATCTAATAGAAATACTAAAAACACGACATGTAATATTTGTGTCATGTGTCTAAATAAAAAATGAATCACAATAAAAACTCCAATATTAGTCATGACATCATGTTTTGTTCCATTTTCCATTATCCATCCAAAATCACATCTCATCCATCTAAAATATGGTTCTTCCTATTATCACGTCTAGTAAACCCGAATAGCCTAAGGCCTTCTTTTTTTACATATTTTTGATAACCACACTTTTAAGGGATGAGGGGGAACCCTTACAAGGCCCATAGGTATAGAGATTACAAGACTAGTATGTATTAAGAAATAAGCAACCTATAAATACATGGAACTGCTCCTCCCTAACTTCATCATCGTGATTTAATCTCTCCACCTTCGCATGGGTAGTTCAACTAGGCTTCTTATGCAAGCACAAGCTGGTCCCGATGAAAATTTTCATACCCTCTCTTTCCAAAAAAATCTTCTTAAGCATCAGATCTGGTGAATGTGCATGCTCTGAATCCACATCTGGAGTCTGCTCCTTGTAGAGTCTTCCTAGTCGTGAAGTACATTTTTAGGTGGCGCGGAGGACTTTAGGTGGCTTGAAGGCCTTGTGGTGGATAGAAGCCTATAGGGTGGCCTGAAATCCTAACTGGACCATAGGCTTTGGCTGGACTGAAGGCCTTTATGTACATAAGGACCAAACTGGTGGACTGAAAGCCCAATCAGATGAATGGTCATATCTACTATAGTACTATACAGTGCCTGCTAGATTACCTACTATAGTGCTGCTAGAGTACCCAAAAATATGTCTCTGCACGGTTTTGAACTCGGGTCTCTTGTGAAGGTTTTGGGCATAGCGAAATCACGGTTGGGAAGTGACCCAATTTGATTTTTACCATGATCAATGATTATTCTGGTATCAATATGACGATGAACACCAGTATCCACATAATATAATAAAATATTTTGATAAATCAAAAAGAGGATCGTTACCTTTAGAGATGATCTTTCTCATCATGTTTATAATTAATTTCATACAGAAAACTAATATTTGGATCTTTGGTATTTTTCATCGTTGATGATATTGATCGTCCGTAATGACCCTTCCAGATTATCTTGTTATGCTTGTAGGAATCTAAACTAGAATCCCAATAGTAGTGATCTACACGAGCTCTGATGGCCTCTGATAAACATCGGTTGTTCTACGGGTGGTAGCGCGGTGAATCCAGTGTCTTGGGTCAGTCGTTCTTGATTGCTTGTTCTTCATACTTGAAGAACATATCTTATTCTTGAGAGGGGAGAGAAGAAAATTAGAGAGGGAAATTATTTGGCACAAAAATTATCAATTAACTAGGTGTGTGGTGTGGTGTATGGAACAATATGATTTCATCCCTATTTATATACATGGAATTTGATAGAAAATATTTTATTTCATAAAAACAATCAAATACATTCATGAACATTGAGAAAACCCTTTAATTTACTAATAATACCATGTAATTATTTATGGTGCACCAACTTGCGCAAAACAAAATTATAAGTAAAATTCCATGTCACAAAATAATATTATCATTATTTTAATTTGGGACAACTAGTAAAATAATTATTTATTGTCCTAAAAATAATTATTTTACTACCGTACCGAACTTGGTCCCCTCAAAATATAATACCATTTATTGAACACCCGAATAAATAAATATTTTATTTATTTTATTAAATAAATATTTTATTTACAAAATTCTAAATAAATATTTATTATATGTTCGATAAAATAAATAAATATATTTTATTTAATTGATTCGATTATTTTAATATGAATAAAAATTTTCCGTGGTCTTGAGAATAATATTTATTTCATTAATTAAATTTTAAAAGAATTTAGCTGAGACCACAAAAAACAGTCATTGTGTGACCCTATAGGATTATTTCTCATTGAAATTAGGCAGGATTCCCTAAAGTCCAAGAGTACAATCTAGAAACGGGTCACGACACCCATGAGAATGAACGTAAAGTCGCCAAAATGACATCCACATACGAATGCTCACTATGTAATATAATACCTTTATCTCAATATCTCATCAATCAGGTTTCAGTACTATGTCATCAACATTTATGCTTGATACGTCATTCTATGACTACATAAAAAAAACTCATCATTACACCATGGACATGGAATTTTGCATGACTGTTGTATTTCAATAAAAGGGCCGAGAAATCTACTTCCATAAATGGAAGGGAAAATACTTCTTCGACTTACCCAATAATAACATGCCACTTGTGATGCACCCAATGCACCCTACTACCCGCCAACTTTCTGCATAACGGGTTTCTTCAATAAGTCAATGTGCATATGTCGTGACACATATTAATGATAATATTAAATTCTAAGGATCATTACCTAGACTCACAGATAGAAATATCCAATGACACCAAAACATGAGGAATTCCTACTAGCTGGTCTATTTTCATAATCTAATATCTTAGAGATTACAAAGTGATAACTTCATGAGAGGAAGTCTCATCTACTTACGAGTAATCACACCAGACGGTATGCATGTTATGTGTCCCATCATAGAATGTCATGCAACTGCACGAACTATATTTAAGAATATTGTTATATCATTTCAAGGTTCTCATCATAGCGGGAAACTTCCATGACCTTATCAATGTAACAAATACTCTAGGAAATTATTACATCATATTCATGAAGAACAATGAAAATTATGAAAAAATACATTAAATATCTATGTAATCTAATTAAAACCAGTTGGTTTTCGGACTCCAACTCTTAAATCTTGGATGCTCTTGTCGAGTCCTCGCCATCTGGGCTGAGGATCTTGTACATGTCAAGTATCTCTATGTTCTATTTAGGTACTGATCAATTATCCGGAGTAGTGTGTTAGTACTAATCTATAGGCCACCACTAACTGTATCTGAATCAATATGTAGTTTATAATAGTATATAAAGTTTTATAAATAATAAAATAAAATATATAGAGTAAATATTTTCTACATTTAATATAAATTAATTAACCAGATAGGCCCCATGTTCATGGTTCCCCCTGAACCAAACATAGTTGCTTCGTCTCATGCTTTATTCTCAAAAATATTCTATATGAATTTAATACATAATTATTTCATTC
Source organism: Viscum album (assembly GCA_963277665.1). Lineage (NCBI taxonomy): Eukaryota > Viridiplantae > Streptophyta > Magnoliopsida > Santalales > Viscaceae > Viscum > Viscum album. The sequence continues at coordinate 107,414,663 of OY728143.1, read as the reverse complement.
TATTTCAATCTTCATTGAATTCTAATTTCACATTAATACATTGGGTATTAGAGTAACATTCTATCACCCCATGGGTATTTGGGGAATCATTTCTTATCCCACAATATAATAATCAAGTGTAAATACATTTATATATCATAGGTCCTAAAAAAGTTACCCTATATTATCATGGGTATCCATAGATGTAGTCCCTATCCCATAAATCAATGTTAAAATCATTAAAAAATACCAGATACTGTGGTTAAAAATTCCTAACCCATTTATCAACAATTTTTATAACTGGTTATTAAGAAAATTCATAATCCCATTTACAAACCATGATCATAATATCATTTATAAACCATCCATATTTCATTACATACTATTTAAATTATATTGGAACACACCATGGGATTCCATCATGTCTGGTATTAATACACCAATTGGTTCGTGGGATCCATAAAGGGTTTAAAAATATAAGTGGAATAAATTAATTAAACCACTTTAAAATTAGTTTTCATAATTTGGTGACTGAAATTTCACAATTTAATTCACACCATTATAATAATGATGATGGTATTTATACATTATACCACCCAGATCAAGAGAGATGATGAACACTGATTAAATAGTGACTCATAATTAATTGTGGAACAAACCAATTCATAACAATAAGGAAGATATAGTACCAAAATAATGCATCAATATCCAAGGAGTCATGATCCATCAGAACCTATATATATTCCAACTAAAATGAAGGAAAATTATTCTTTTCTAAATGGATTGAACTATGGTAGAGAGAGGAACACAATCATGGATGAGATCATGGACCCAGGAGGTCAAAATTACTCCCCATAAATCACTGATTCTCTTGGAAAGGGGTTAAAGTAGCCATGGAATCCTCTACATAGCCTCCAAAATCAATGTAAATAGGGTTATATCGAATAAGTCTGAATATAAATAAAAACAAGTGGGTGAAGAAAATTTTATAAAAAATATGGTGGTATAATTTCTTTATGCACGATTTCCTAAGAAGGGATTCATGGATTCCGAAACTGTGTGCCATAACCAGGATTACCTACTATACAGGGTGCATGGTTTCTCATATATAAAACACGATCAGACTTAATGTGTACCAGCTATGAAATATCCCTATATTTGGGATCCACAGTTTCTCGGGGAGGGTGAATGATTTTGGGAAATTCGCATGATAACTATGCACTAATCGAAAACCCTCCAAAATCACCAAAACTCATCCATGTCAATAATCATCCAAAGTATGTATATAATAATAAAATAATAATAATTTAAAATGATCATGTTACAAATATTTTATGGTTACGTTATTAAATTTTTCAATATTAATGATCAATAGTTATTATGAGTCTTATATGATTAATTTTAACCTATAATAACGTCATTTCTATATTTAGATAGTTATTAATTAAGGAATACATTTTTTATGGTTTTTGGTAAATGAATTATGTTTTAGTATTTTAATTTCTATGACTATTCATTTTTGATCCAGGGATCTCATGTTAGAGTGTCAGGGGTTATTATGATCAGTCAAATCACTATTTCTTATGGGTTAGGGAAAAAGATATGCATCCGATCTTTGTGATCAAGGGATTTATTACTTGTTAAGAGATATTAATATGATATGGTTAATAAAATAGATACCTTAATTATGGTGGTAGAATAATTTTACGCTAATGGAAAAGTTTTTTAAAAATTTACAAATTTTTTTGTACATATATTATAATATTTTGTTATACTATTTTTGTGAAATATTTTAAGTATTCTATGCATTTATATTGAATTTTTTTTATGTTATAAAAAGTTTATTATAATGATTATACAATAAATCAATATTATAATTAATCCTATAAATTTCATAAAGAAGACATTTAAACTTTTATGGATAATATTTATAAGATACAATTAACTCCCCATTTTGGGAGAGAATGTATCATTTTCTATCCTACATGATATAAAATTACATTATTATAATTTTAATGTACCTATTATAACCCAAATTTTGGATTTATGGGTATGAAAAATATTAATCATATTCTGAAATATATGTTTAATTTTTCCTATAAAAAAATCGATCTATCATATATTTATTATGATTTTTTTAGAATTGAAGTTATAATCATGGGAAAATATAATATGTATTTTCATAAAACTACTTTTATGTGAGTAATGAAATTTTATTTTAATTTATTAATTTAATCACTATTTAGAAAAGATTCTTCCAAAATTATTCGTTTATATATCTAATAAAATGTTGCATAACTCATTTAATTATTTCTATTATGATTAGAATGAAAATAATTCCATTTTATACATAAAATATACATTTTCATGAAAAATATTTTTCATTGGTTTTTTTTGCATGGATATTAAAATTATTGTATTCCAACTTTGATAGCTATATTTTCTAAAAATTATATCACTTAAGAAATCATAATATCAAAATTATCATACCGTGAATTTTTTTTCTACAAAGATTGATGTTTCAGTGTATAGAAAAAAATACTTGTTTTTATAAAATAGTCATTAATTATCTTTAAATAATATAAAAAAATTACCATTAAATTTTTTATTTCATTTTAATGTGTCAAAATATCCATTTTATTGGAAATGAAATACTAAATTCCATTTTGATCATCATTATACATGATTTTTTAAATTATTTTTATAATCTAAAGGGTATTTTCCAATAATAAATGGGGTTCATTATGTTTCAAACATATACAATTTTTAAAAATTTAAGAAATTATATATAATAAAATGGATTACTTTTTTTAAAATATTGATAAAAAATATTTAATATGACCCATTCCATTTTTAGTCATAGTGAATAGTATCCATAGTAAATGTTTATTGCAAAAAAAGGGTAAAAAGGGTTAAACAGGATTAAAACTATGAGATAAGGTATAGAAAATGATCAAAAATACAATTTAATTTAATTATTTGAGTTTATTTTTTCCCAATATAATACTATGAAAAAAATAATATTTTTTTCACTTCCCTTTGAATACATCCATTATATTATTTTATGTAATGAAAATTTTCAATTTTTCTCTCTCTCTCTTTATTATTATGCTTGAAGACATGGATGAAAATAAAAATTTTATATTAATTAGCATAGAATAATAATTTTATTAATAATTCATTACATTATGTATATTAATTTGTTTTTTATTTTGAGGGATTATTTTATTACCATGAACGTGTATGTATTACCGACGTGGTTCTTGTATAAGAAGTATAAAACAAAATTTATTATTTTAGAAAACATTAAAAATATTATTTTTATAAATATGACATTTTTTTAATAATTTAAATGGGTAATAATAATGTAATAGTGATTATTAAAGTATTTATTTTCTAATTCCATTATTATCTTGACTCTTTTATTGTAAAATTATGCGAAATTTAATGAAATTGAAATTAAATAATATATAATGAATATAAATTATTTTTGTGTCCTCTGACTATATTAAAGTTCTATATTAACTCAATATGATGGTATATTTTAGGGTCTATAATTATTTATCCTTATATGTGACTATTTGAATTTTTATGATTACTTAAACATCCCTTATATATTGAAAATTTATGAAAATTTTGGCAGCCTTTTCTAGTATATAGGATCTTATGTAATCATTTCAAAAATAGAAATAAACATAGTGTTCATCTCTAAAGTATCGAAATATACCTCAATAATAATAAATTTTCATATACCCAAAGTCATTTTATTGATGATAATCATATCCATGAAGGGTAATAATCTATATATAAATATATTTATAATAATCAGATATTTGTATCTTTACGACATTCTATGTGATGATTTCTTCTTCTAATTCCTTCATATCTATAATAAAATTTATGATATATTAATATAATTATGTAAAAAATAAAATTTTATTATTTTTATGGATAAACCATTTTCCCCCAAAAATTTCATCCATTGGAAGATGCACACTTCACTGGTGAGTATTTACGGACGACCGCCTCCATGAAGTGACGTGACACATTTTTCATTATCATCTCATGAGATTAGTTATAAATATATAAGTAATTAATATATAATTTCTTATGAAATATTTTTTATTCTATAATTAATTATTATTATCTACCTTCTTACTTTACCGTCCAATGAAAAAATAAAATATTTCGTATTCATACATGTGGAAAATCTTATCTACAATGCAAAAAGAATAATTTTTTATTACTATCTCAAATGGTTGGTCATAAAGATATTTATAATTTATTCATATATTAATTTTTATATAATTATGATTATTTTATGATATATTAAATTTTACGAGTTAGTCATTCAATCCATTTAATAAGTGGAATCATCAATCATGCATACATACAAACTATGGTATCTATAATGTGATGTAATTTATATCTCATGAGACCCATTCAAAGACTTTTATAAAATTATATAAAATGTATAAAAATGATAAATATAATAATGTTTTTATTTTTTGTGTGATTTAACCATTACCCATCAGATCATAGTCATTCTATCAAATCCATTTTTGAAATTAAGTCATTAACATCTTTAAAAAACATCTCTTGTAAATTTAACTTATTTTATTACTAAATGAAACAGAAAAACTATTTAATTTAAATGAAAAATAATTAACATAAAACTACTAACTAATAATTTAAATTGATCATATAAATTTACATTATTTATTTATACAATGTATGTAACAAGTCAGGACCCGAGGTAATGGATCTTCCTATAAAACAATGTTTTAATGTGACTCATTCAAAAAATATTTTTTGTATCCATTCCGTATTAAATATATAAATAATATTATCGTTTTTTTATAAATGATTATTTATGATAAATTTAAACTAATTTTCAATTTCATTAAAATTATTTGAAATTTAGTCATTTATACCTTTCCAAAATGGGCTATTTTGTAAATCTTTAACGAATTTCAAAATAATGATTTTTATTATTTAAAATATAACCATATTCACATAAAATCATTAACATTTTTATTTTGTAGTAATACTTTATAGGTATATGTAGTGTATCAAATAATATTGTATTCCTATTATGTTTCAATTTGGTATTTTTCTACTTTTTCAGATGAATACAATATTTCATCCTACATTAAATGTGACTTTCTTTCAGCATTATAATTTTTTTCAAATATTCAATCAATGGTAAAATATTTTTATATTTTAAATGGGGTATAATATAATTAAAATATAACCCTTATTTCTATAAATATGTTATGATCAGGCTGTAATATGTTTTGATTATGGAAAATATTGAGATTTTGTATTCTACTTGTTCAATATGAATTTTCATATTATTAAATATTTTATTATCATTATTTTATTTCATATGTTGAATAAATTTGGAAAAGTAATTGAAAGCATGTGATAAAATATTTTATAGTCCCTTAATTCATAAATATATCTTCTAATACAAACGATCTTTGATATTTCTTTTATTTTTTTTCAGATTATGTATGATGTTGTAGATTGATGACAAAATTGAATGACTACGATCTCTTTCATGATAAATTATATCATTACGAAATAACTTATTATTATCCATGGGATTATTTATATTATTATTCAATGATATATTTTATATTTAAATTTATAATTTTTTGGGAAATGTTTTTATTTCATATCATAAGCAATGAAGATAATGATTTAAATAAATATTTCATGACCATATAAGAGAAAAAAGATAATTTTTCATGAAAATGATTTCTTGTTTTTATTAATAACCTTTATGAAGAAATATTTTATCTTTTATATATTGTTATTGAATTTTTATGAATAAAATTTGGATAAGAAAAATTAATAGTGTGTAAATGATTATTTTTAGAGGATATTTTTTCGAAGGGATGACTTCATTATAGATTTCATGGATTTTAAATTTATTTATGGTTTTCGTCAAAGTATTTATCCATTACTATGATTTCATTGACTAATAATAAGTTTATAAATTATTTTCATATGTATTATGGTTTTTTATTGACTATTACATGCTCAATAGTTACATTTCATGAAATATTAAAAAATTTAATGAGTGAAAATAGGAGTGTCAACATAAGAACATATTTTTGTTTGAAAAATGTACAGTGAGTCTAAATTTAAAAATTATATGATTAATTTTTTAAAATATTCATAGTATATAAAACTAAATATTCTCTATTATAAAGGCGACTTAGTATTAGTTTTTGAATTTTAAATTATAGAATTTTCAATATTACTTGGTTTAGTTCATATCAAAACCAAAATGTAATGTGTTTTTTTTGCACCATATTCCGGTGAAAAAGTCTACGAACTATATGTGACTACTGTATTAATATTATCATATGTTTTAATGTTATTGTATATTTATAATAAGTAATTCCCTATTCATTTTTAAATAAATGGGAGAATATGTAACTGTTTTATCTCTTATCTTGTAATGATTGTAAATAATAGTATGTATAGAGAAATTATAACATCATGTTTAATTATAAAAGATTTTTTCATGGGAATTGATTATAAAATTATATCATAACAACTACCTTAAAATTTACAATATAATATATCGAAAATAATATTTAGGTATAATCATGGTAATTAAATGGATCCAATACCAAGTGAACACATATAAATAATCTTTAAATACTCTGTCTCATAGCCATCCCAATTCAATAAAATATTTTGATAATAATGAATAATTAAATAATTTTTTTATTGACCTAATAAAGAAAATTGTTCACATAAATATATAACTAAATATAATAACCATAATTATACACATTTCCCATGAAAATATAACATCAGTAATTATAAGATGAATTTATCAATTCTATCTTAACAGAAGTGTAATAAATTGGTCTCCTCCCACTATAAAAATATTTGAAAATAATTTCATCTCTCTACATGGGGTCATTATTATCGAGTACTATGTCCCAAAAAATAAAAAAATGACTTCAAATCATCAATAAGGAATTATAACATTTATTTTATACCACATAATTTATTTCAATGATGATTACATGTGTAGTAAGCTATGAAATTTAATCAATGTAAAATTTTTTATGGATCTTTGGAGTACATGAATTATTATATATATATATACCTCAAATATCTTTATATTTTTTTTATTTTGGGATAATTTGGATCCTTTTATTTAATATTATTTTAATCTATATTAGTTAATGATTTTTGGTTTGAATATCATATTTTTTAACTTTAGAAACTATGAGAAATACAAAGAATGAATATAATTAGAAAAAATATTTTATAACTTTTAATTTACATATTTCTTTCTTCCAACATTATTTTGTCTTTTATATTTACTAATTAATACATTGAATTATGTAAAAAAATTTATATATCAAAATAAATAATAGGGTTTTTTTATAAATCTAATATATAAATATGTATCTCTTAGATAATCATACATATGTTGGATTTAATAACTCATTGCATCGTTTCATCCCATTTTAATCATACGCATAATTTTGGATTTCGATTTTATACAAACATAAATAATTTTACATGAAAATAAACATAAAATAAGAGGATTTTAATAATACATAAAATAAAAAAAGATTACATTAGTCATTTATTTAATCAGTTTAATAATATTCTAATGACAATTTATTATTACGAAACACACATTTAATTGGAGAATATATTATATATATAGGGGAACAAACTCCTTTTATCACAACATTATTGGAAAATTCTATATACAACTAAGAATAAATAAATTGAATTTTTACGAGGAAAAAAAATAAATGAACATAAATTAAAATAAAAATATAATTCAATATGATATAAATGTTGGAAAAAATAAATTAAAATACTCACGGAACCATATTTATATTGTAAAAATAAATTTTTATCGCCCCATGGTGAATCACTATGTTGAATGAACCCATTTTAAACCAACTCCTACAAATTCTATTTCTATACATGAAGTTATACTTGAAGCAATAAAAAATGTGGAATTTTAATTGTCTTAACATGTAGAACTAATGTAATTGATAACTAGGATTCCCATTTAGATATAAAATGACGATACTCAATCAAAAATTCATGTATATATTATTTTACTACCAATGCATAATTAATCTCAACAGTATCATACTTTTACAAATCGTGAGAAATGTAATATTTATTTATATCTATTATCATCTTTTGAATATAATGATATGTTATCAATGTAATGAATTAATTATTATTAAAAATAGAAATAAATTAAAAAAATAAATTCATATTATTTGTAATCTATATTAAAATGAAAACTTGATAGCCAATCAATTCCAAATATTGTAAAAAATTAATGGGTGGGAATAAAAGATATATTTATATGGAAAACCATTACAACAACCATAATATTAATTTTAGTATAAAATCATGATACTATAAAACTATGAAAAGTATTATTTTAACAAAAATCCCCTAATGTATTTCATGAGGTAAAAAATCTAGTTTAATATAAGAAATTTTAATAAAAGAAATAATGCATAGACCCAAAATAAAATAATAAATTAAAATATTGAATATAATCATTTAGTAATACTAATACAATATTGTATGATTTCCCAAAATAATAGGATTCATTTTCAATTTATTTCTCCATACTCTTCAACTTATATATTTATTTCATCCCATCATTCAATCTCAATTTTAGACCCACATAGTCATAAAATTTATTTAATGAGTATTAATATGAAATGACCTATTATTCATATAATTAACGTAAATATATAACAATTATTTAATTAATATTATTATGAAATGAAAATTATTTATATTAACATTTTCTAGGGTGATAAAATGAACTATTAAAATAGTTCATTGAAACATTGGAATATCTCACCCTCAGATAGTTTAAAACTAAAAAAAGTTCAATCTTGGATGACCACCAATACACCATTAAATAATAAAAAAGACCATAAAAATAGGTAAAAGTGTATTTATATTTATTTTTAACCAACTTTATCTGATGTTAAATTATATATAAATATAGGGTATTTTTAACCTTGTTTGTAATAAGTACAGTTGGGGACCACGAGGATAAAATGGGACAAATGAGCCCATTATATTATAAGTTTCTTAGTTAAATATCCTATCAATTTACCTCATTAGGATTCAAATTATATCAAATTATATATTTTATAATTCAACCGCACAATATTTATAGAAAACTCAACTTCGCACACTAATTTTAATCCTGAGTAATCTTCCATGAACATTTAAGTGAATTTCCTTATCGTTGGACACAACACACTCCTAGATCATTCCACTAAAAATTATAATAAATTAAAATAAAACTAAAATGTGATCATTTAAAAATATAGAAGAGGAGGTACTTTTTGATTTGAACTCATAAACCATTATTCCTTTAATTATGGGGTTCCCTAAGGATTTTTAGATAATTTCACTATCTATTGGAGAATATTGATATGAAATTTTTAGTTGGGTGTCTAGTTACTCCAAATAATTATGTCCATAATATAAATTTAAAATACAATAGTTTATTATATCCACTGAACTGCTAAAATATGAAAGGTATAAAAATTGAACAAGAATTATTTTATTTCACTTTTCCTTGATTCATGATTGTGTCCATAATGTGGGGAGGTAATTCTAAGGGTATCTCTATATGTTCAGATACCATGAATTGTTTAAATAGGGAGAGATTCATCAATATAATATAAATTATTATCCATTGGGGATGGCATAAGAACCATAAATAATAGTATCATCGATCTTATCACATATTCCACTTTCACCTATCCCACTATATTCAATAGATTCACCTATGAATGAGAATTGGGCATGCCATTGGACGAAGGCTCAACCCTTTAGTTAATATTATCAAATTAATGATCTAGTAATTACACTACACCCATGAGTTAGGGTACTCACTAATCAAATTGAATTATAGAGTATAATGTTTCATAGTGGGTCTGAAAATCAATCGATACTCCATTGAGGGAAGGTATGTTGATATAATCTCTTAAATTGGTCTATAATTTAACATGAATTAAATTCATTAGGATCTAATTAGGATAAAGAATCTATATTAACGCACTTTAACATGATATTGGAACATAACTTACCAACAACCATTAGTTTTCACAACTAATGTTTATTAACGATGTATATTACTGGTATTTTTTCCCTTTCATGATTATTACCACTTCCAATTATTAACTAAAGCACCAGCCCCATCATCTATAGACATTTAATGAAATCCAATTATTATTAAAATCATATCCTTATTATTCACTTGAATTAAAAATGATGAAGAAACCTTGTATAGGTTTTTAGATTCATCAAGAATACATTTGATGAAATATTTGGTCATAGGACTATCTCAAAGCATCAGTTTTTCATCTTTTAATTTGAAAATATTTCTAGAGAAATATGAATCAAGAAAATAAAACCAATTACCCAATCCACCAATAGTGTATTATCTTATTGGAGGAACATAAACTATTATGATTTAAAAATCACCATGATTTTAAGATTCAATAATTGAATGTGAATTTATGGAAAAAATATTCTCAAATAAAAATATCACATCAAACTATATTAATATTTATTTAAAAATGTAATTTTCCATACTAGAATCATTTAGGTATTTTTCCTTTTGAATAATGGAAAATTAAAAAAAAAATTCTTAGGTGAACTAAATATTCTCAAATAATGTTCAATATATCTACCACCCTTCGTAGAAACTTCCTACATATAACCATTATTAATAAAATTGGAAAAAAAATATATTAAAAGGTGATATATGATGCTATGTAAGGGTACACATGGGACATATCAATGATCACATAAAGATAAATGAGCATAAGAGAATGAAAACATGAAATTAACCTTTGAAAACAATACCATATATATCATTGATTATAAAAAATATTCACTACATAATTCTTGGTAGGATGTAATACATGATTAATAAAGTAATCAATGTATGTAATCCATGAAAGTATAACATTGGAATAAGACAATGATTAATGCCAAATATGTAAAATTATAACATTTTGATCTTTTATAAATAGAAATATGTTTACTCATTTAAGAGAGGACATGAAATCATTCCCTCTCATAATCATATTTTTATGAAAGTTTAGATGCATAAACATGTCAACAAGAATTATGGTTGAAACCTATAATATCATTACCCGATGGATTGGAGGGATATATAGGTACCACCTACACTTGGTTATATTTTGACCACCAAAATTGGTTTTGACATAAACACTACCATGGGTTATAACAATTCCAATATCCTTGGTTATAACATAACCACCATTGTTTGTTATAACATGAAAACCATTACATAATTAAAACAAATCATATGTTTTACAGTAGATCATAAAACATTCATCATATCAGAACACATGAAATGAAATGTGTTTCATAAGCATTTCATTGTTTTATAACTCATAGAAACTGAATAATTTTTATAAATATATATTCATAATATGTGTAAACCACATAGAGGTTAAATAAATATGGTATATTTGGATAATATACATTGTAACATTTCTTTAATATCATTTTAATTCATCATATATAGATTTTTTTTTTAAAATATCCCTTCAAGCATTTCTTAAAGAAAAATAAATATTCTCTTAAAATAATAAGTTTTAAAAAATTCATAAAATAAATTGGAAATCCATTCCATTGATAATAAACTATCAAAATTATAATTTATTATTTAAAACATTTATTGGTAATGATATTGGTAAATTGTATTCATGTTGTACATGTTAACACAAATATTCCATACACATTTTCCTAAAGATCCATACAGGTATTGTTTGGAAAATAGCATGACGATCCCAGTGAAAAAATTTTGTAAAAAAAATCCATTTTTTAAAATTAAATTAATTTATGATTTTTTTAATATTAATAATTTTGTTGAATCATTTTATGAAATTTTTTACATGGAATAAAAAAAATTGATTGAATAGTAATATGAAGTCGGTTTTCATTAAAAACACTAGTTTGAAATGTTGGGTGTATAAATATAGGAAAATGAAGAAAAATTGTTAATCTTAAGAACCATATATAAGATCATAATATTTATCTTCTTATTGAGAAATTTATCATAACATATCATTATCATAATCATTATCTGAAAAAATCTTGATGAATAATGAGATTTTAATATGAAACCATTAACACTTCGATAAATTTTTGAATCATTTACTGATTTAATAAAAAAATAGAAAAAATAAATATAAAAAATATAATTAGTTTAATGATATAAAATGTCAATGGGTTATTATATTCACCTCATAAAATAAGATAAGAACATATCACAAAAAATGTGTGAAATAAAGAGGATTGAGACAAATCTGTTCCACTATGTCTCAACAACCATTGTACATGTTTCAAACACATGTATAATAAATATATTTTTATTATAATTATATTAACGAACTATAATAATAATTATAATATAATATATGATCTATTTATGACCATATATTAACCATTTGTTATTAAATCTTCCTTAAAACAATGTTTCGGGTAAGAACTCCTTCAATTTTTTATATATGTTTTGGTTTGGTATAATTAGTCTATTAATCATAATCAAGGGACCATCATCTATATAATTTTTATAAATAAATAAATATATATATATATATTATTCATTATATATTAATTTATAGTAATCAATTAAAATTTAAGAGAGAAAATTAATTACACTATTCAACAAAGATGGTTGGTTATTCTTACATTTGAACATTGATTCCATTTTCATGATGGTTGAAATCAATTATAGTTAAATAATATAATTAATTTAAATAATTATATTTATATCATATATATTACCTATATGTGTTAAATTAAACCTTATTAACTTATAATTATAGAGTTAGTGAAAAACGAATCACATCAAATTGTGAAGAGTTAGTCCACCTTAAACAAAAATGAAATTGTTGTCTCCCCCACTGAATGGAATATATGAAGTTATTATTATATAATAATTTAGAATTTAGAATTAGTTTATAAAATATTATATGTTTATGTAATATATCATTACTATAAATAATGTAGAACATAGATGGAAAAACCTCACAACGGTTCGTGAGGTGGTAGTTCACAGTACGAAGGTAAAAAAATATTATTTTTAAAGGGGTTACGAGATAAGAATTAATATATGAAAATATAATTTTATATATATAATAATATAATAAATAAAACATATAAATAATATATCCATTTTCATATCAATCTATGATATGTTTTTATGTAAAATCAATAAAATCAATTAATTAGGTGGTAGTTCATCGTACAAATGCTCAAAATATTCTTTTCTAATTAGTTGGAAGGGGGTATGGAAATAGGATATTAAATTAAAAATTAAAATGTAATTATATGGTATATTTTTTTATTATTATATCATAATAATTTAAAAGTATTTGATGGAGGTGGATGATGAAATAAATCAAAATGAAAGGTTATGAATTTTACATTTTTTTTTCAAGAATATCTTTTGTTTTACTCTTAAATCCTTAATATAATTGTATATTAATCTACTGAGGGAATCTAAGATATGGATATAGAATTATGTGTGATATATGGGAATTTATTGGTATTAAAAACATTTTGTATGTTTAAATAGGAGATTAGAGTGAGTAATATTTTATATTTGGGGGAGGGGATACATATGAAAATTTTGGACCGATTAATGTGTACCCATGTTTTACACATTTCAAAATTAACAAAATGTGATAATTATCTAACAATAAATGTGATACTGTTTAAATATGTCCATATAATGTGTTTTGGACATGTTTATATTACATTTTACCCATTATATTTTTAGTTTAACACCCTACAATACCCAATGAAACCTTAACAGAACCAATTAATATTTATTATTTCTAAAATAATTTTTATGTATTGTTATAGTGAAATTATTATATAACATTATTTACGAATATTAAAAATTACATTTAATTGTTAAAAAAACAAATTTATAATAAACCCATATACTTTATGGGATATATGTTTAAAAAGAGAATCTTCTCAAAAGTATAAAAAGTTTTTATATCAACATAAAATATAAAGTTTATTTAAATAACCTTTATAGGATTAATAATAATGAAATTTAAAAAAATTTAGTTTTAAAAAAATATTACGAAAATATGGACCTTATGAATTATTTTAATTTTAATTTCATGTTAAAAAACCAATATTTTGTACTATTCATTGAAAAATTAATATTTACAGAAAAATATAAAAAATTTCCAATAAGATAACATATGAATATTTATTAAAAAAAATTTTTTAGTTTCATTAAACTAAATTATTAATTCATTTAAACATTAATTTAAATATTTGTTCATAAAAATCAATATATTTAATTTTTAATAAAACAAGTATTATTTTTAATCATATAAAGACTTCCATAAATATAAAGTATTTTTTAATAATATGATTTATTTATATAAAACCATTTTACAAATTTTTAAGAAATTTCAATTTCCTATTAATTCTAAAATTATTATTGTGAATGTAATAATGGTACAATTTGAATAAAAATATTAACAATTGGTTCCCAATTATTAAAATTCAATGTTTTATATAACATAATCTATTGGTGACATTGAGTTTATTAAAAAATTAACTTAAAAAATATTATGGTTTTGTAGTCAAGAACACAAGAAATGAATTTAAACTTTTAAATTCCATCATATTGGTATGAAAATTGAGGGTAATGATTCTTAATTACGTCCTAATGTTCCCACAAGAGATTTTATTGAATCTCCAACATTAAATATATAGTCCCAAAATGATCAATATTTTTAAAGGGACCAATATACATAAAGCTTTGATATATATTCATTCCAAATCACCTTAACTTGTCTCAAGGATGAATTCTTAGCTACACCTTATCTCCAACTTCAAATTCTATATCATTCTACCTATTATTATAAATTTTATACTATGTTTTTTCATCATATAAGCGTTGTTGATTTTCAGTGACCATCTCATACATTTCGTAAGATAGATCTAGTCCAAATACATTTTATTCTCTTATATTATCAGTGTAAGTTTGAGTTGAAAACATTATTTCACTGAGGTCTTCATAATAATCCTTTTGGATTCTTGAGTGAATAGATTTGTTTTATTAAAACGCAACTAGAGGACAGAGTTCACCCATCACACCATGGAAATCCATATGATAATATATAAATATATACTCAAGTGTATGATTTTTGTTCTCATAATGGCTATCTTTATAAGGATGATGTGAAGTCTGGAATGTCATATCTATATATCAAGTCTTCTCAAGACATCCCTATAACTCTAAGGCAATCATCCAATCATAATTACACAATATTGAATTAATTAATCAAAAATCCTTAACACGTCGTTAATATATTTCCTAATAATATAATAAATATTGATATATTATCTAATATAAATTAATTTTTATGAAATTTTATGGAGATCCAATATAACCCATATAGCATAATTACCTTTAGATGTTTAGGGGAGTCTAATGAAAAAGTCCTTGGTGATGTTTCCAATTTTCATTTTGGTTGGGGTAATTATTGTAACATCCTCTTAATATTTTTACACTGAGATAGAACTTACTAAAATTATATGCATTGAGACACAAACTCTATAACACCTCTCTCTCTATTCTATCCCACTAAAATTAATATTTCAAATCTATTTACATATTTTTACTTCTATGATAAATTGAATATGATGAACCATGATCCTCCAGTGATATATTTTTCTTGCAGATCTGGTGTGGATAAAACACTTACACCATTACTAAAAGATCAATCCATCATGATTAATGTTATAATTAGGAACATTTCTTGACTTCCTTTTCGCCTCCCCATAATCCTTGTCCACATATTTTTATCCCTGTTTGGATAGAGGGTTGAAAATGTAATTTTTAATGATAAAATTTCTCTCATTCCTTCTATATATCAATATCAATCCTTTGAAATTAACAAAATATTAGTTATTTTTTATCCTCATCATGGATATTCTAATATCCCCCTTTGGAATAAAATAATTCTCCACCATTTTCACATTCAAATAGTGTAAATGTGTTTAAAAGTTGTAATCATTAATAAGTTATAAAAATCTTATCATGTGCATATTAAACTCCATAAATGAGAATATATAGATTAAACTTTTTATTATTATATATATACATATTTTCACTATAAAGATAATTATTCTATATCATTAATGAAAAATATACCATGGATAACTCCATATTATTATTTGGGTTATTTATCTCATGAAACATCATTTTATTGAGGCATAATCTATAACAATTTAATTTTACATGAGAACACATCACAATCCCTTCATCAATGGATCACTATTGATTATGAACCCTTATCTACTATATGGTAATGAGGGAATATGAGTGTTGACTAATCTTTTCATTGGTACCATTAAATTTTCATTATATATAATAATTTATCATAACATAAAAATATTCATTGTTAAATTGGATAGTGGATTAGACAGTCATTAGATATTATCCATAAACCAACAATAACATTCACATAAAACCATAATGATATAGATCCTAATCACTATGGTTTTTCTAAGCCATCATAAATTATACTTCATCATTGGTATATCAACTGATATACCATCTCATTATATTATATGATAAAAAATCTAATTTTTTGTAACCAATATTAACACTTTATAATTTTTTCATGCAATTTTTATATCTGTAATATCATTAGAAAAATTCCCAATTACTATTCATACTCTTCATTTCTATTTCATAAAATTAGAATATCCTTTACAAATAATAAAAAAATCGATCAAGGAAATATATATTGACTATATTCAAAAAATCTATTAATGTAATAGGGAAAATAATAAGGCCAAATATTATCACTAAATACTCATAGTGTCAATAACTAGTAAAAAATGTTTACTTAGTTATAGCCTATTCCTTTTAAATTTGTCGATACAATATATAATGGAGTTAAATCATTGAAAGGTATTTATATATATTCAATTAGTCTAATAGGTCTTCGATATGGATTAGATGATACTTGTTATTGATCACGATCCTTTTAGTTTCATGACAATCAATGCATAGTCACATAGATCCATAAATTTGAATAACAAATAGAATAGGAAAACCATAAGGTTACATTTACATTTTTTTGAGTCCGTTTTTATTGTACCCCTAGAGTTTCTTCTTAATCATATAACTCAACCTTGTACATTTTATTGGGAGTCATTGAAATATTTGTTCTAGGAGAATGAATTATATTGATGACTCAACATCAAATATCAAGGGAGGACTAAAGTTTTTTAAAAAAGTATAAAAAAAAACTCTAGTAAGTATAAATTTCATCGATGTTGAGTTTCTAATCAACCATCTAAGATAATAACACCCTTTTCAGTTGTAATTATTCCGATAAAATGGATTTTCATTCTATGAGAATTTAACCTTTATCATCAAAAATATATTATTTTAGTTTGTTATGTAATATAAAACATGACTTATATTCCTATGAAATTGAGATGGGATTTATGTAATGAAAGAAAATTTGTGCTAATATGACCAAAAAATCAACAACATGGAGGAAAACATGATTTTCAGGAGGTTAATTTCCACAAATATTAACTGGAGAAGAATCATAGACATGAGATGTAATCATAATTCCACTAGGGGGGTTATAACTTCTCATTAATAAAATAATTATTTGGTATGGAATTTTAATTCTTTGAGACATTCCATGATATAATAATAATAATATAAAAATTCACAAAATTGTTTTATTAAATAATTTATCTTACCTATTACTAACTCAATTAATTTATATCACTTAAATCCCTTTAAAAATACAATATATTTAGTATAATAATCAAGATATATTAATCAGAGTGTTTAAACATGAAATGTTTTCCTTGGATGTCTAAATCATGACACCTTCAATACATTCTATGACACCTTATGATTTAATATAGTAATTCAAGTCCATTATACAAATCCATCATGTTGTTTTTAAAGGAAAATAAAAGTATGGAGAGTAAATCCCCTAGGAGTTTCAAACTAGGATGGTATTAAAGACCATTTTTTGTGTACTAGTTAACTCCCAAGATAACTTGTACATTCATTATTCATTGTTTTTAACCCGAGGTTCATTTTTACAAAACCACATCCACATGTAGTAATCATACAAGGATGATATTCTATATAAAATAAAAAATTACTTCAATGATTGATATTTAGGATGTAAATCTATATATGGGCTCATCCAATGGGTTCTCAGGAAGAATTTATTATCTTAAATTTCAAAGGATTAAATAAACTTTTTTCGGATACCAAATGTAAACACCAAAATATATCATAAATAAAAATCACATAATAATTTATGAATATTAAACACATAATGATCGATGTAATAATTTTATAGGTTCATTTTTTCTAGAAAAATTGTTCATTGGGGAACTACATCTTTTCCCACTATGTTCTTCTATCATAGCACCCTTTTCAAAATTATCACAAATAAAACCATTCTTTATTAACTGGGGGAGAAATAATTACAAATCACGAGCTCCGATTCTTAATAATCATAAAAATGGATTTTTCAATCATATCAATATAATAAAATTTAAATAATGGAATATGAAAAATATATTAACATTTGAGAACCATTTCATGCATACCATATATCATAAACATAATTGATGGAATAAATCATGTTATTTCATAAGACATGAATCATAAATGAATAAAATTACACAATAAATTAGTGAATAATATGGTCATAATACATAGAATAGTTGAATAAACAAAACATATAAAATTATGAACATGTATCAATAAAAATGGGTTTACTAATTTCATTAAATTCATGAATAAAAGCTTTCAAGTAATCCAATATAGATAAATGAAGGTATGTACAAAAACATATGACCATTGAGTTTATTTATGGATAAATATCATTATCTAATGAAATGGTTATAGAAATTGGTCCCACTCCTCCATTATTAAAATGTGACCATTATTCCATGTTATAGAGTAACCACTTAACATATTTCTGACATATCTACCATCCATGAATATAATATAACATGAATTAATTTTTATATGATAACCGACATCAAATAATGAAATCCAAACTTATCTGTTCCACATGATTATAAAATAATAATCTTATAATGGAACATTAATATAAATTTGTTTAACAAAAATTTCATCACAGTAATACCAATGAAAATGGAACAGTATTCGTAATCATTGTTTTATTATATAAATTAAACATATGAATGATGAAGAAGGATATTATCTTGGGATTATATCATGAACAATAGATCAGTAATATAAAATGATTTAATTGTGGTTGGAGAATTATTTTGAAATATCACATTAAATATTTCATGACGATAATAAATTTTCATTTAAAATATTTTCTTAATAAAAAAATTTCATAAACCATTTTAAAAATACTTTATTTTTTTTAAAAACATATAGGGAAATATTTAAACAATTTATTTTCCTTGAAAAAATGACTTTTTTGTCAAAAAAAATTTAAATAAATATCTCACTCACATTTTCGATAAAATCCAAACGATTTATATTTGGAAAATGATGTGATGATTCAATTTAGTTTTTTTAAATGAAAAACAACTGTAAAAAATTACATTAGGGAATATTTTTCTAATAAAAATACTTTATTTAAAAAAATTTATAATACATTGAAATAAATGAAATAAGAGTTTTTGAATGAATTCATAAATATATTATGATTTATTTAAAAAAATTATATTACAGTATTACGTTTATAATGAAATTAAAATTAATCTAAAGCATTTATTCTCATGAAATATCTAATAGGGAAGAAACTTCATGATGTTTTTTATGAATGGATCCTAATATTTCATCAACAAATACATCATCATAAAAAATATTGAAAATTAATTAAATTTTAACATCAAACAACTACCCCATGAGTAAAACATTCACCTTATTCAATATTAAATAATAACATCAGAAAAAAATATATCATGAATAAAATGATATAAATAACATAACAATTCATCGGGGATGTAAGTGAAACTGATAAAATAATTTATGTGCATAAAAAATTAGTTAATCATACTATATAACGATAAATAAAAGGATTAAAAATATGGAACAAATTTGTACTTATTATATAAATATTTTCTTTCAAAACATAATTTAAAATTATTCACAAAATATGATTGAAAAGTATTATCAAAAAGAAAAATGTTTCAAATATTATTATATTTTTTTATCCATATTAAATATTAAATTGATTAAAATTTCCTTTATTTGATAAATTATAATATAATTCATCAAAAATTAATTCTAGAACAATTTTAAAGGAATATTTTACCTCATATATACTTATAAAAAATGATCATTATCAATATATTTTATTATTTTCAACTGTTAATTGAAAAATTAATCAATTCCATAATATCCAAAAAAATCAGCCTATGATAGTTTTTTCATGTTGACTGGAAAAATGAATTTTATATTTTCTAATTAATTTTTTAATTTCTCAAGGACTAGTTATATATATTTATTAGAAATAAGATATATGGTTCTTTTTTGATAAAATAAGTATTTTATAATTCATATAAAGTCTTTACAAAAAAATATGTAATATTTTATCTAAATTATATTATTATATACAATCATTATATATAATTTTTAAAGTGTTTTTATTAATTTTTATTTACATATAAATAACATATAGGTAACAAGAGACACTTTTAAATTATAATCTGTAGTGTTTTTCTTAGTTAGTTAAAACATAGTGCTTCATATATGATATTTATCAAAGAAAAAAAATTTATTCTAAAAATAATATTATATAAAATATTAGGGTGCTTTATAACATTACCTTAAAGTAAATAAAAATTAAATATATTTTATAATTTCATGAATCATCATTCTAAATACTTTTGGCTAAGTACTTAATGATATAATTTACCACACCACACTTTTGTAGAATTATGATTCCTATAAAATTATATGATCCACTCAGTATTTTATATCTATTCCTCTTCCTCCTAATTATTATCTCATCCTATGATTTATGAATCAATAAATCCAAATTTCAATCATTATAATCATTTTAATGATATTAATTATCTTTAAAAGTATTGGAACCCATCCCTTAGTCCATATCACACCAATCCTAGACAACTGCTTCTATAATGTTTTGATCAACTGGTCGATAGTCTCATGAAATGATAGAAACAACCTATGCTTGTAGATTCACTCAGGTTAATATAGGAACAATTAATAAACCTAAATTAGTCAAATAGGATAAAAGTTCACCCAAAATATTAATTGATAAACATCACAGGACAAATATAGGAATCAATTGGAAATAACATAAAAAATTGACATGCTACCCAATTTTCCCCCTATACACGATCTACAACTTGTACATCCCTTCAAGGTAAAGATATTAATATGTAATAAATTTTTAATATAGAAAATATTATTTCATTTATTATGGACAAAAGTATTATAATTATTATTTTTAAAAAAAATCTCTAAAATCCTACATGTTAAGTCTTTGTAGTTTTATTTCCACTCTCTCTTGACAACTTAAATACTATAAAAATAATAACTATATTGAGAAATAATTTTTAAGTATACCTATATCTTATACACCTAATTCACCATTACTACATGGTATCCCTTTGTGATCATAAACACCCATTGTGTCGTACCACAAATTGACTAGTGCCTGATGTCAGCTGTAGCCTAATTTGGTTCATGACAGATTAAGCTGGTAGCAAATGTGTATTTGAGACACATTATTTTCATAAATATTTACAATAGAAAAATATTATTGATTGGATCACCAAATTAATCATATAGGACCATTATACAGAAATGAGTGACTGGGATATCCAAAAAAACATCAATTACAATAAAATATTAACTATTTAAGAAGACTTTTGAAAATGTGATGATGATATATGCCACCCACATATATGTGGGGGAGGGAAAATTGATACCCGAATTCATGACTAGTGAGTAAGGTGAGGAATCATAAAATAATGAATTTCTATAAAATAAAATATCCTTTTATTCAAACATATTAAATTAATACATATGTATATCTCATTTTTTCATAATTCAACTGAAGAAAATATCACATAGTAATCATTTATCCCCAACCTAATATTTTAAATAGTTATTATGGAATGATATTAATCATAAATTTTGAACCAATTTATATAATAAATTATAAATATCTAATATGACATATTATAGAACAATTAATGTGAATAAATTGTCTCTTATAAAATAATTTTGACCCAAGAACAAAATATCCCATCATAATACACATTTTACCCCTATCCTATATTTTATTCTTATTTTAAACACTTAATTCATGAATTCTATATATATGGGAATTTATTATATCATGTTTTCAGTGTATATGTTTATGCATCATTTCTTAATTACTTATAAAAAATATTTCAATTTTCATCAATTTCGAATAACCGTTGTATCTCATGGAATAATTATTATTATTATTATGGAGATGAATATTCTTTTTTAAATAAATTTTTTATTTCAATTAATTTATATTCCACTATATAATGTAATTTATTTTCCCTTTCAACAAATTTTGTATAATGTTTTTAATATTCAATATAATTTTTAGTGGTTCTTCTACACCTAAATAACATATAAATCATCTAATATCTTTACTAATATTCATAATTATTATTAATTTTCCTTATAATATTTTATTAAATTGTTATAAAAATAATTTCATATGAAATTTGAGAATGATATATACATCAATAAATTATTATAATAATTTCACAACTTGTTTTATGTAGGGTCTCCTGTATTATTCATCCAAATTTTATCAAGGATTCCCCTAAAATTATTTTTTAATGTTATATATATTTTATATATTTTTTCATTTGAGTTAAGTACTAATATTTGTATATTGAATTTTATTTCAATAAATATTTTATTAATTAATAATTACTATAACCTAAATTTATTTTTCAAATTGAAATCTATATAAATTATATCTATCATATGGATTATTGTATTTTATTATATCAACATCATCACACAAAAGTTATTTGTAAAAAAATTTAATTTAGAAGTAATTAATTGATTATAGTCTACCATAAAAGCTCCACACAATAACTACAAGACATATAATATAATTTAGAAATATTTTAGTAAATTTACATCAATAATTCAAATGATTAATTTTATATTTTATAAATCCATGTTCCTCTTGGATTATTATCCATTTTTAAGAATTTACATTACTAAAAAACATTATATGTCATTTTTATCAAGAAAGGAATATTTCACGCCTAATGTGAAACATTTAATAATAAAATTTAACCCCCTTTCCCGATTCATGTATCAATTTGACCTAATTTTTTAAAAAATATAAAATATAAAAATATATATTCATTGACCATGAATGAGGGGAAATCATATTATGAATTATTTTATTATTTATTTTTATGTTATTATATAGTTTGATTATAATAATTAAATACCTTATTGTTATTTATTTTATAATTAAAAAATACTATATAATTAAATTATAAAATAATTTTAGAAATATATAAATAAATTTTGTTTAAAATATTAATGAATAATTCAAAGTTTTATTATTATAATCATATCATTACTTGATTAATTGTAAAGAATATGTTACCATTTGAATGACAATTAAGTTTATCTAAAAAACTTCATAATAAATATTAGATCTATGATTCTCTAATCTTTATTACTTTTTCAAGTAAATTATAATTAATTAGTGTTTTTCGGTATTTTTTTATAAATTACACTACATATTCTACTTCATTTATTTTATCATTTTCACTAATCATTTATTTTATTTTTTCACTAAAAAATACTCTCCATAAAAATATCTTAGTTAATGACTATTGTAACAAATTTAATTAAAATTTATATTTTATGGATCAAATTATTTTATAATTAAGATCATACCATAATCTCACTGTTCAATATTTAATGATGAAAATGTGAAGAATTTTCAAAAAAAATGTATGAATTTGTCAATCAATGTCTATATAATATGATTCCTTATATGTTAAAGTATTTCATTAAAATATTTACAAAAATATTATATTGATACATGAATTTTTAATTCCTATATTCTTGTATTGAAGAATATTGTTCACATATTAGGGAGTTTATTATCATCAATAAAAATGGCAGTTTTTTTATAAGGATTCAATTATTGTGAGAAAAAGTTTTTTCTTATTTTATTTTATTGAAAAAAACATTTATAATTAAATGAAAATATATTATTTATATATTTGGATGTTTTTGGTGTTCATATTTCATTTTTTGGAATGTATTAGAATTTAAGATAATTTATTAGCTGTTTATTATATATAAAAGATTTCAATCCATGATGATATTAATCACACCACAATATATATGGTAAATTTCTAAAAAAAGTATAAAAGTTAAATGAATATTAAATGTATATATATTGTGTCATTATATTATATTAGAGGTTAAGATTTTTCAAATGGTTATAATAATTAACAAGTAACAACTATTTAAAGAAGAAATGATTATAATGTGATTCCAATAGTCATTATGAAATGAAAATTTCACTATAAAGGAATTTCTTATGATGAGTGATCAATATGTTATAATAGTAGGCAATTAAATTTTTAATGGTATGAAAAAAGGCATTTTGTTATAGGAATTCAGTATAATTAAATAATACTGTGAAAATGGTTCAAGGGTTTAAATTATTGGGTTATCATTTTCTCATTATGCGAATATGATAATGTAGAATATAAAACAATGGATCATACTTTGAAATATTCAGGAAAAAAGTATATAAAAATAATATATGTATTATAATTTGATTCTAAAGTAATACTTTAAATTATAGCATTATGTAAAAATTAAAAAAAATAATGACATTATTATATATCTATGTTGAATGTTTTGATGATTTTTTATGGGGTATAGAATGTGGGATACATGAAGTTAATCCATAATAAATTTTTAATTTTCCAATAAATGAATGAATTTCTAAAATATTATAACAATCAAAATTTAAAATAGAATTATATGTGGTTGTTATATTCGTAGCTCCGTATTAAATTTTATTTTAAATTTTCGGTTAATAAGAATTTGTGTGTAACTAAAAGGGAGATCATAATATATTTGTTAAATTTGAAGAATATAAGACAGAGTATATGAAGATGGATATTCAACAAAATGATGAAAAGTAGCATGTTCTTCTTATGAAAATTCATTACTATGAAGTCATTGGAATTTTTTGAATAGAATCATTCTTTGAAGATAAAAATGTCTGATTTTTTTTTGGAGAATCATTTATTGTTGTTTTTATTTAATATTAATAATCTATTACTCATCTATACATAATTATATGAATTTTTATGATGAATAAAAAAATTATATTCTTCTAGAGAAGATAATTTTTAATGGATTATTTTATTGTTGACATATTTTCAGATATTTTTACTAATGGATGATGACTATATTTATCTATAACCTGAGAAGATATATATGAATTTTTATTGGGAAAAAATTATCATGTTAGTATAAATGTATATTCACATGATTGTTTTTATAAATAATAGTTCGTTTAATAGTTTAATGATACTAGTGTGTCATAAAGAAATAGAAAAAACTATTCCCTATGAAGGATGTTATGATTTTTTTCAATGTTCATCCATGTCTACAGTTATTTTAAATATTATTACCCTGATGTTATAATTATATATCTATATTGTAAATATTTATTTCTAAAATAATTTTAAGTATAAATTTAATAAGTAATATTTTTTTTCATTAATCTTAACCAAGTATAATTTTTATTTTATACAAAATCAAAAAATGATATATTTTCTGATTCACACCACACCTATGGATTTGTACGAATCCTCTCTATAATTGTTATGTAATTAAATTATCGGATTTTAATTTTTGGGAAATCTAATATTTGGGTGAGTGGTTAATGATACATATCAACCCTTTGGATTCATAAATTTTATAGATACGATAATGGGAGGAATGTAATTTTTTCATAGAAGGTCCCAATGGGGTGTCCATGATTCATACCCATTGCTTTAAAATGGAGGTGGATAAATAACTACCATAGAGAAAGATTTATGGCATCATGTTAAATAATATATATTTATCATTTACACTTGAAACACTATACGTCGTATCACATTAGTGAAAATTTCATTCATTAAATATATTTTTTTATTTAATGTAAAAGATTTCATGTTTTTTATTTTTGTTGTATTAATTTTTATGTTTATCACAAAACATGTTCAATCATTGAATTTTGATACAATTTTTGAATTGGAATATAAATATTAAATTGTTTATAGGGAATGAAAATTTCCATAATTTATTTCATTGGATATAGAAGTTTTTTTGATTTTATACTTTATGATACATCATTCGTGGTTCTTTACAATTTAATTACGTGTATGCATATTATCAATAATCCCATTGATATGTTCCCTCCACTTTAATATATTACTTTTATAAGAAGGTAAATTTAAAGGTATTGGATGTCCATGTCTTATTTTCACATGCCATAGGATCTAGTTATACTTCCAAACAATGATGGTGCTAATGGACTCTTGGTGAGAGAATATTTTTTGAATATCTTTATCTCATATTTGGTATTTATGTTTCGTATACCATTTTTTGAAATATAATTTAGTCTATTTGTTTTTATTCTATAAAAAATATTTCTTTTAATATATTAATCTATATATAATGGATTATATTTTTTATTATTATTACACTATTTTTTATTTCACATTATAGATTTAGAAAATGTTTTAAAACTATATATCTCATGAATGTTTTAAGGAATGATTCAATCTCTTCTTATGGGTAAATGAATTTGGGATAAAACATTTTCTTTTAGAATACTAATACAAAGAATGATATTTCCCATTCAACTAATATATATGAATTCATTTGTTTTATGTGTAATTTTAATTTGGATATATTGTGGATATCAAAGAAAGTTACATTATAATTTATATTCCAACTATGTTTTCATATTTCAGGAATTTGAATCTCTATTTAGATGATTATAAAAACATTGTGACTTTATAGTTATCTATTTAATAGTCATAATCAATTTAATTATGTTGGGAACATAACCTATACATAGATGACTTGGTTTTTGTTTATGAACTATAGGCTTACATGTCGATTGTCATTGAGGGTCTTAATAATGATATGGTGAATGATGAGATTATTTATTTGGATCATCCATGAACCATGATATACATTATTATAAATCTCATAAATATATATTGATTGGATACCAATAATAATATGGTACCAAATCAGTTTATTCATTCTTTTTGTTTGGTGATAATGTAGTTATAATTAGTGTATGATTTTTCATGATTGAATCATCAACAAAAAATAAATAGTTCTTCCCCATTTAATTATTATGACTGTGTAGGATAATATATGTTAACAATTTAGGTCATTTAGGAATTCTATTCTATTTTCTTCCACCAATACCTAGTAATTTATATTTATAGTTCTAATATCATTCATTATTCATATCCTATATCTAATATTTATTCTTTATCATCTCCCTCAAAACATATTTAAATAAAATATTTTAATATATATAAACTAACTATGTATAGTGTTTACTAATATGTTTGTTACTATTTCACATTTAGAAATGTCTATTGAGCATGCAAATTTATTCTGTAAAATGTTTTTATCTAGTAATGAGATTACTTTTCTTTTAATTTATTTTATTATAGAGAAAAATAATCTTTTCTATAATCGCATTCCTGTAGTCTATTAGTGTATCATACTTAACAAATTGTGTAATATATGGTTTATATGAATTAGTAGATATGTACATCACACTAACATTATTTGAAATGATATCTTTTCCAAAACTACAGTTTCATAGTAATAATATTTATGGTCTTATTATTTATGTGGTGAAATATATTTTTTAAATTGGATAATAGTTTTGACATAAATGAATTTATTCCAAAAAAAATTGTTTATAACCTTCTTCACCAATGTGATTCGAATTTTCATATGGGTTTTATATACAAGTCTGTTTTAGGATGAACCAAGAGTATATAAATTCTAAAACAAGTTTGGAATTTCAAAATTTTGTTGAATATAGTATAAAATCAATTCAATTACCTTTTGTAGTAAAGGGTAATAATTTTTGATATATCACGACTTAGTTGAATGATTACAAACAAAATTTAATATTACATATGATTTTCATCTTATCGGGTTATCTATAAATAGTAAACTTATTAATAACTAAATTCAAATTACAATTTCTTCAAAATAATATGTATAAAGAGTATATTTACATAAATAATAAAAAATAGGGGTAAAATATTCATAAACATTCATAAGAGGACTATATATTTGATTTCAACTTATAACAATGTTAGCCAATAAATAGAATGATATTTTTATGATTATATGTTTTTTCTAAATTCAATGGGGGTTTGTTTCCCGGGGTTAGTAGTGATTAATAACAGTTTTAAATGTAATATGTTGGATCACTTATGATATTTGGATTGTGTATTATCTTTTTAATAATCGATATACCTCATGGATTTTGGATATTTTTCTCTTTGGTATATTGTATTATATCAGCATTTATTCATCTGTGGATTGATATATATTTTAGTGACTCTTCATATAATATGATATATCATGGGTATTTTGGGGGCTATGAATCATTCATTGAATGTGTCTTTTGACTTCTCATTAATGTGACATCATATTGTTGGGAGATATATATACAATATTTTTCTTGTTTCATTTTTGGAATATATATAGGGAGGATAAAATTATGTGTGGTATTAAATATGGTTTCATATATAAAGGGAGATTCAGAGATTACTTTATTATAAATAGACGATGCCTATATATTGGAAATTATGGTGAAACTAAGAAATGAACCATAATTTTATTAATTTAAATTTCATTATTATAATTATTTCATATATTATAAATCACATGAAATAAAATTGAATTCAGAATAAAAAAATTATAAATAAATAATGAATGAAATAATATGTATTTCTATTAATTAAAGAAGCTATAACTATGGAATAGTAAATTGACTGTTGGAATAGTAATGTGACCTTTATGAATAGAAATATGGCCATTATAATAGTTACCACATCTATGAATGTATAAATATATTTCATGTATCTTATAAATGAAAATATGATATATTTATATCATGGAACTGATATTTAAAATCATAAACTATGTACTGATATTTTTTCAAACAAAAATGTAAATTTTAAATTATTATAATTAATTGTTAAATTTATTTTCATGAAATCTATTCATAAAATAACAAGTATTTTTCTTTTGATTATAAGATAATTTTATGAGTCCTTAATTAAATTTTCAATGTGTCATAAAATAATTTAAATTATTATAATCTATATTTTTTTGGAAAATACTTTTTTTAATTAAAAAAAGAAATTTCTCGTATATAAGAAATTATTTTAATATAGTATAGTCTATTTCATAGTTCTACACATCAAAAAATTATGAGCATCATTATTTAAAATTTTTCTATAATATTTGAATTTCTATCGAATAGTGAAATACATTAATTTAGGGTATTTAACATTTTATGTAGAATATATAGGAACGTTTGTGTCATGAATGATGTAAGAAACTATATAATAGAACTCACATGAACTAGATATAATATATAGTGACACTAATCCTCACAATATATAGTCTTGATCTAAAAGAATAGTTAAATGATAAAAAACACCCCTCTCCTCCTCTATAAATACCACCCCTCAACACCTCTTCTCTACACCCCTACTATGACATTGAGAATTAATTCATTCTTTACATATTCTCTCCCAAAACCCTCTCACATTATATAGTCTTTTTAGGATAATTAAAATACAATTTATAAGTACCTTAATGAGATCCTCAATGAGGTGACAATCAAGATGTAAAACAACCTTTTCCATTTTAAATTTCTTTTATTTTCTTATCCTTACCTCACCCATCCTCTACACTGGGACACGATAAATAAAATAGTATACAAATAAATTTTTTTTATTTTCATAATTGTATAACCATCACAAATTATATTCTCCTATCCTTTTTTCTAAGAATGGATACATTGTCCATGAGATGTCGATTTACTGAATTCATGGACAATGCGTTTTTGTTTTTCAATTCCAACTTAAAAGATGGGAATAAACTTTTTTTTATTTTAAAAAAAATATTATAATAAATGTGGTAAAACTTATTGAATGTTTTGTAATTGCATATATGAATAATATTAAATAATAATAATATGTATTTTATAATGATCGAAAAAATCACCAAACTAAATCAATAATTTTCATCAATGTTTTATCTAATGAATCATTTGTATATCTATTAAAAATGATATGTGGGACCATTTTAAATCATCAAGGATAGTAAATATCATATAATTACACTTGTGATGTTTTTCTACAATTTTATAAGAACACTAACAGTTAAACTCAATGGAATCAAACAGGAAATCCATAAAAAGAATTCTATCGGAACGAATAAATTAAACACTATACATTGAAAAAATCCAATAAATAAAACTAATAAAATTTTATAAATTAAATAAATTTAAAATATTATAGAATTTTAATTATTTTAAGTATTTAATTCTATTATATAGGAAATTAAGTATGTGTTTAAAACACTTTTGGTCAAATTGTAAGGGATTACTTCCAAACTACCAAGTTAGAATTTGGTTATTCTTTCTCTCTCATTAAACTAATTAAAATATAAATTATTCTTATATATTTATTCTATATTATTTTTACACGTTCTAAAATTATGTATCTATATCGATTAATTTTTCTTTAGGGGGAATACATGTTTTATAGGGCCCCTTCACAATTATTCCTAATAATGAAACCTGATTAAAGGTAACATATCAATTTCATACACATTTCTATGTACTCTAAAAAATTTGTTCAAATACCAAAATATTTATTTGAAACATTATTTTTATCATGATATTCTTTCAATTTTTTTATTCAATGAAATATGTGTTTTAAAACATTAAATAATGTTTAATATTTTCCCCTTAACTATACTCAATAGAATCTTTTCTAAAGTTTCATAAACACCATTTTCACATTTTTTACACTTATGTCGGACATATTTTATCATCACTATAATTTCATTGATTTTCCATGTATTATTTTTTAAATATTATATGGAATTATTTTAGATCAGGCGTGAAGACGACACATCGTTCCGAGGCCCAGTGACCCCGGAATGGTGGTTTGAGCTTTTTTTTAAGTTAAGTGAGTCGAAACTTGTGTGCGGTTGTGGCAGTTTCCAAACGAATGCTTGGATTAAAAATATATAGGGACCATTACATCGGGGGCAACAAAATTACCTTTGAAAGAGCCTAACATCGACCGGCTCGGGTTGAGGAAAATATTTAATTTTCAGATGATTGATGTAAAATAACATAAAATTAATTCGCAAGTTTATTTTATTTCATTTATGTAAACATCTGCTATAATAATGCAATAGGGAATCCATTTCCTTAATAAAATGGCGCGTCATAATGACTCAATAATGGAATGTTGGACTCATTAATACCACAAAATTTCTCTTTTTATTGGGATAATTGAACGTCGATCATTGGTGAAAAATTAATAGAAATGCTGGAGAAAACTCTCAGCGATGAACAATGATGGATCGAAGCTGTGAATTGCTGTTCCAACAAGGTTGGAGGATCTCGAAGATGATGGTAGCACGACCTCTTCTTCGGTGATAAATCCCTTCTTCAAGTAGGGGTCGCTATTTCAAATCTCTTTTCCCAGTTTTTGATTTCAAACGACGAACGCGGATCAACCATGAACAAGTTGATCCGTGGATTCGTATGTTTATTGTCGGAGGGTTTTATTTTGGGATGATTCGAGGAATTGATCCATGTTGATTATTGTTGTTGATTTCTGCTCTGTTTATGCCTACTAACAAGAGCTGGTCAACGCCATTACGAACGACGATGGATGTTCATTCCTTGATCTGTTTTATTGGATTTATTCTCATTTTACACTCTTCGTACATTATTCATGTTATTCACGGGGAGAAAAAATGGGTCATTTCCCATCCATTTTGTGACGAAATGATCACAAATTGATGAATCAAAACCACAACGACCTTGAAGAGGTGTGACAACAATTGAGGACAAAGTAAAAGACCAGATCGGGAAGGGGTATTCTTCGCGCGTCCTTCGCACGGATGGATCGTTGTATGTTTTTGAAGCCTATTGGAGGTCTAAAAACAACGGAATCAGCTTTGTGGTGTTGGGAGTCCAAAACCTAGGAGTTTCATCGTGATCAGATGGTCGGATCGATGAACGAAGCATGGTCGGTGGCGCAACGACCGATGTCCGCATTTCTAAAAAATACCAGAATACATAGTGTGTACATGCAATGAACATGTCGTGTAGTGCTGGCTGCATCGACTAGTGTTTCAAGGGTCAAAGAGGAATCACACCGCGTGTGACCCTAGTCACACATCATTTTGAACTTTACCCGAAGCTTGGTGTGTATTTTGGGAAGTACAGGGACATGGGATAATCTACAAGGCCTCAGAACACAGCGTGTACAACATGGAATAGGCGGCTACAAAGGACTCGGCATGTATCTAGGGGGTACACAGACATGGGATGGAGTACATGACCCTGTACCTTATCACTCGGCCATGCGAGGCAAGTAACACGGGTAACCCCGTGTACTGATTACACGGGTTGGAGTACATGGGTTTATGACCGTGTATGGGAACGTGGTCAGCATACACAGAGCCAAACCCGATCTCTCAGACATGGTGTGTACACCGTACTACACGCCGTGTACTCAGTTTTTCTACACGACCATCCTTACGACATGGGCCGTTGTACACGGGTAGTACCCAGGGTCAGAAAAGATGACATGTAATGTTTCTACACGCCATGTGCTTTTTTGGAAAACCACATTGTCCTCTTTTTCACTGTATCATTGACGTTTTTTGTTTTGCTTAGTGCCCCTTATTCTCGTTTCCATGATGGCCAGACATTCTTTCCTTTTACAGAAGTATGCTTCGTTCAGTATGACATTCTATGATAGAGTTTGGCATCCATCCAGGAGGACCGAATCAAGATCCTCTATCCATTCTTGTCCCTAGGTTGAGTCTGGAATCGACGTAACTAACTCCAATGGGTGTCGATACTCTACCTAGCATATGAATTCTAGATGAGTCGTGGTATATGCCATGGCCTTGGCAGTGATCCTCATATGTGTATCGTGATCTTTCCCACTCTAGAGTGTGTCTCCCCTAATGAGTTCTTCTATCTATCAGAATCTTCCAACTCAGGAGTGTGTCTCCTGAAATGAATGTAACTACCTCTTGTGATGGTTCCCAATGAACAGTACTTCTCAGACGGATGTCATCATAAATATAAGACTCATGGAGTGTGTTCTCCCGGAACAAGTGCTTCGTAGAATCTTTGAACCGAACCCCTAGCTAGGGGTATGCGGTTGTGTGGCATGTCTTTAGACTATGGGTCAGTGTTTTGATTAAATCTAGTTTTCTCTATATGATATGTAGACATATAATATTTGTAGGTGAATGTACCATTTTTTTGTACTTCTTTGTGTTTTTTGGGCCCTATACTGAGTATTGTTATACTCACCCCTGTATGTGCATTGCCCACACGTGTCATGTCTTGTATAGATGAGAATCATTTTGGTAGAGTCCATGGAGGACTAGGACATGACCGAGATTTTTGAGTTCCCTATAGGCCAAAGTGTTTCTATGTCCATGAGAAGCAGTCCCAGTACATTTAGTGTTTACAGGTTGGACTTTGTAGTTTTCAGAATTTTGTATTAGTGGGATTGTATTCTAGCCCATTTTACTTTCAGTAAATTACCTTCCGTCGTACTTTATTGGATGGGTTAGCTGTATGCATTCATTTTTTCCTTAGTGTTTTTACATTTCATAATTTTTGGGCTTGGAGATGTGTGTGTGTGTATAGGTACATAGGTAATTTCTCCAATAATAAGTAATATTCATACTCGATGCCAGTCACCAGCCCCTGGCCTATTAGAGGAGGGCTTGGGGAGTCACATAGTGGGCCCCATTGGGACGGGTCGTGACCGAGTGGTATCAGAGGTGGTCGGTTCAAAAATATGACCAACAGTCTATGAGATTGTTTTGGGGCAATATTGTTAAGTGTTTCGAGTTCGGATTTCAGGCCAGAGACTCCAGTGTTGGGGCGACGGTCGACGTATACATACACCAGGACTATGTTAACCTTCCTTTTTACTCATTTCAAGAAAACACTAGTTGCGGGGAAATAAAATAAAAGTAAATGCATCTTATAAAAATGGGTTTTGTTTTCCATATACTTTGTGTCAGCTATCCAGATATACTCATTTACCTTGTTACATCTTGTTTCGTTACAGGATGCCTCCTCAATGCATACCCGCTAGGATTCAACAGCGTGATCACAAGGACAACCCCTCAATAACGGGGCTTCGACATGGGGACTAGTTCCCCAAGCGTTTCCACCAGGTGGTGCACCTGCTATGCCACCACTAGTGGAGTGTAAAATGGTACATGTAGTACCGACAGAGGAGGAGCGCAGGATTAGCACACTCCATGAGATCCAGAGACAAAGACCCCTCAGGTTCTGAGGGGAGACCGACCCTCAGGCGGCACAGGACTAGCTTGAGGCGGTGACTACAGTTTTCTTTCTAGTGAGGACACTAGCAGACCAGATGGTGATCCTAGGAGCGAGCCTTCTTCGGGGTTCGGTGGGATGATGGTGGAGTCTGACCAAACAAACTCATGACAAGGAGACTCTTTTATGGATGGAGTTTGAGCGATTCTTCAGGGAGGAGTTCTCTCCTGTTATGCTGAGATCAGTATGCATCGAAAATATTCTTCAACTCCAGCATGGACATATGATAGTAGCTTACTATTCATCTAGGTTCACCAACCTCTCCTAGAACTCGATTGATATGGTCATGGATCAATACATCAGTACTTAGACCTTTGATAAAGGTCTACGATGAGACATCTGAGCTGGTGTCGTGCCTCTATGCATATCAACTTATGCTGGAGTGCTCGAGCTGGCCTTGGTGATCAAGAGTTTCTTGGCAGAGCAGAGACAGCTGACGACGGTCCGCAGTAGGAAGACAGGTGTGGAGACCCCAAAAGTAGGGATCCGACATCCGGCTCAGGGATCTGGACGTGGGAAGCATCATAGGTGGAACCAGGACAGAGGATCGATAGTCAAGGGCTCTCATACTGTATCCAGTCAGCCTAGGGAGAAGTGATGTTATCCGTGCGATGGTAGGGGACATCTCTCTAGAGATTGTTCGACCCATCGAGCTGCTAACAGAGAAGCGGTGGATGGACCATTGAGACAGAGGAAAAGAGTGGAGCAGACAGACCCGCAAGGCGGCCTAAGTGGAAGAGGAGCAGGGAGAGCTGCGGATGTTGGCAGTCACTTTGACTTATTTCCATCACCACACCCAGGAGGTCCGCACCAGGATTAGGGAGCTGTGGGATATGGGTGGGGATAACTGCATGCGGTCGAGGCATATGACCAAGGGCATCCAGGGATGATTCGAGGTACGATCTGTGTCTTTTCTACCTGAAACACTATACTTATAGACACAGGTGCTAGTCATTCCTTCATAGCCACATGTCTTGTACAAAACCTTGAGATTCTGGTAGAGCCATTGACTCGGTCATTACACTTGGAGACACCTGCGAGAGGAGACTCGACGATCATGCACCTTTGCACACAGTGTGATCATACACATGGAGGTGAGAGTTTCGATTGGAACCGCTTGGTGGTAGCATTGAGGCCATACGACATCATTCTTGGTATTGATTGGTTATCCTCGGTCCATTTCCATATTGACAGTGTTAGGCGAAGAGTGTGGTGTGACCTCTGTGATGGAACGAGGTTTTCCATTGTCGGAGAAAGGGAAACCCCCGCAATGCAGAATGGGCTTATACATAGGAGGGTGCATCCAATCGCTCATGAGTTGTCTTTTCTTGCACTCGGAGTAGTGGATGTTCTGAGATCTTAGTTCCCAGCAATAGTGGCGGAGTATGAGGACATCTTTTATGAAGATGTTCCATGATTACCTCCATGTCGTGAAATCAACTTCTGCATCAACTTACACCCTGGGATGGCACTGATTTCCTCATCAGCATATCGGATGGTTCCCGCAAAGCTTCGTGAGCTGAGGGTGTAGTTGGATGATTTGTAGAGCAAGGGTTTCATGAGACCTATAATTACCCATGGGAGTCCCCAGTATTATTTTCCATGAAGGTAGACAGGAGTCTGAGGTTGTTCATGGATTACCGGAACCTAAATATGGTGATGGTCAAGAACAAGTATCTGATTCCAAGGATCAATGACCTCTTCGATCAACTAAGAGGGTCATAGTGGTTTTCGTAGGATGACCTTCGATCAAGCTATCACCAGCTATGATTTCGGGACGAGGATATACTGAATATGGCTTTCAGATTCCTCTACGGTCACTATGAGTACTTGGTGATGCATTTAGGCATAACAAAATGCCCCTACAGTGTTCATGGGACTGATGAACCAGATCGTCCAGCCATACATGGACCAGTTCATAGTGGTTTTCTTCGACGACATCCTTGTCTACTCGATGTCAAAAGAGGAGCATGCGAGACACCTGCGGATGGTTCTAGATGTACTTCTGGAGCACCAACATTATGGGAAGCTCTCAATGTACCAGTTCTAGATTCAGAAGGTCCACTTTCTGAGACTTGTCATCTCAACAGATTGAGTAGTTGTAGAACCATCCATGGTGGAGGCTGTGTTAGCATGGGATCCACCTCGGAGCGTGACAGAGGTGTGGAGCTTCCTTCGGTTGGCATGATATTACTGGAGATTCATTCTTGATTTCTCCTGGATATCATCACCAACGAAATCCTTAACCTGGGATGGGAAACCCTTCATGTGGATGGACAAGTGACATTAGGATTTCGCGCAGTTGAGATAGTGTTTGATGAGTGCCCCAGTCATGAGATTGTTGGAGGAGGGGTTCGAGTACACAGTTTTATGCGACGCATCAGGTACTAGGCTAGGTTGCTTCCTGATTCAATGGAAGACAATGATTTCTTATGGTTCGCACGTTCATAGGCAACATGAGTAGAACTATTTGACCAATTATCTCAAGTTGGCAGTGGTAGACTTTACATTGATGATGTGGTGACACTACCTTATGGGAAAACAATTTATCATCTAATCTGACCATAATATCCTAAAGTACATATTCTCACAGAAGGATCTGAATCTGTGGCAGAGGTGTTGGCTAGAGTTCCTCTAGGATTATGATTTCAAGATCATCTATACTCCTAGAAATGGGAACAAGGTTGCTGTTTTTCTTAGAAGGAGGTCGATCTCACAGCTGTTGAGTGAGGCGATAGTGTAGTTAGCCACGTTGCAGTTACCCTTCATGGATGGAGATTATACAACTTACCTATAGTTGATGGTTGTCTCCCCTCCACTCATACAATGAGTAAGGGAGGCACTGATAGGAGATGTCGACTATGTGTCCATACATGCTCAGTTATCCACATGACATGATCCTGATAGATATTCACATGGTGGGGAGTACATACGTCTTTTCAGAGGAAGCACTGTTGTACTGGTGGCATTGCAAGAGGAGGTCCTGATGGAGTTTCATACATCCCCTTTGGCGGTACATCATGGAGTGGAAAAGATATACCAGGACCTCCGATGATAGTTCTGGTGGTTAGGCATGATGAAGTCCGTAGTAGAGTTCGTTTCTAGAGGCCTTACATGCCATCAGGTGAAGGCTGAGCACCCGGTTCTAGCTGGAATAGCTCACCCATTGAATTTCCAGAGTGGAAGTGGGATTGAATATCGATGGACTTTGTGACAGGCTTACCATAGACGTTGAAGGGGCATGATTCCATTTGGGTGATCATCGACCGACTCACCAAGTTGGCCCACATCCTAGCTATCAGGGAGCAGAGTTATGTAGAGAGCTTGGGACGCCTCTACGTGCCGGAGATAGTTCAACTTTATGGCATCCCCTCAACAATAGTCTCGGACTGAGATTCCTTATTTACATACTGGTTGTGGAAGTGATTACATGACGCTTTTGGTACTCAACTATGCTTGAGCATAGCATTTAATCCTGATACTGAAGGGTAGATGGGGAGGAAAATTCATGTTCTAGAGGTTATGTTGCAAGCCTATGTCTAGGAATTTGGTCGTAGTTGGGAGGACCACCTATCCCTGGCAGAGTTTGTGTATAACAATAGCTACCACTCTACCATTTGTATGGCAGCATTCGAGGCCTTGTGTGGGAGACCCTTCCAGTCTCTGATTTGAAGGACCAACCCTAGAGAGTCAGCACTCGTGGGTCCAGAGTTGGTGAAAGCTACCACTGAGATGGTGCAGATCATCTGGGAGTAGATGATGAATGCACAAAGCCGGCAGAAATCATATGCTAACAGACGACAGAGATCTCTGGAGTTTGAAGAGGGAGACCACATCTTTCTTCAAGTCTCACCTCGACAAGGGTTATAGGGATTTGGTCGAGGTGTAAAGCAATCTCCAAGGTTTATAAGGCCTTTCCAGATAGTGTGCAGAGTTGGTGAGGTGGCGTACCGCCTAACTCTACCACCATAGTTGCATCGGGTACATGATTTCTTCCACGTGTCTCAACTAAGGAGGTACATGTATGTCCCATCACACATAATACACTAGGGAGAGCTTGACATCGAGGATGGAGTGACCTTTGATGAGTACCTGATGGAGATCAAGGATTGTCAGGAGATGATCCTTCATGGGAGATCGATTCCCTTAGTACGTGTCTGGTGGAATCTAGAGAATCTTTAGGATAACAGGTGGGAGTCGGAGGCCTAGATCTGTGCCCAGTACCCACATCATTTTCAGTAGCCTTTGTTTTGGATTTTCGGGGACGTAAATCCCCAAGGTGGGGAGAATGTAATGTATCAAATTTTTGATGTATTATTTTTATTAATATTATACGTAATTATTTCGAGACCGGGAGCGAAGGCGGCACATAAATCGGAGGACCCATGAGACCGGAATTCTAGTTTGAACTTTTTTTAAGATAAGTGAGTCGGCACTTGTGTGCGGTTGTGGCAGTTTCCAAAATGATGCCCGGATAAAAAATCTGAGGATACCATTTCATCAGGGGTGATGACTATAAATATGAAAGAGCCTAACCTCGACCGATGGGGGTCGAGGGAAAAAGTTAATTTTTGAACATTTTATGTGAAATAAAATAAAATAAATTTGCAGTTTATTTTATTTCTTTTATGGAAACATCCACTTAAGCGCGGTAACAAGGCAGTTGTTTCCTTAATAAAATGGCACTTCCCAATGACTCATGAATGGAAAGTTGGACTCATTAATACCACAACATATTTTTGAATGTCAAATGACGTTTCCCTTCTTATTGGAATAATTGAACACCGATTTTTGGCAAAAAATTGAGAGAAAATCTGATGAAAATTCTCAGCGACAAACGACGATTGATCGAAGCTACAAATCACTGCGCCAACAAGGTTAGAGGATCTCGATGATGATGGTAGCATGGACTCTTCATTGGAAATCGATCCCTTATTAATGTAGGGGTTGTTATTTCAAATCTTCATTCCCCATTTTTGATTTTAAAGGACAAACGTAGATCAACCATGAACAAGTTGATCCACAGATTTTTACGTTCTTACAGGAGGGTTCTATTTGGGATGATTCAGGGAATTGACCCATGTTGATTATTGTTGTTGATTTCTGCTCCATTTAATCCTACTAACGGGATCGGGTCAATGCTGAGATGAACAACGGTAGAGGTTCATTCCTCAATTTGTTTTGTTTGATTTCTTACCTTTTTCCTTTCTCTGTGCGTTCTTCATGATCTTCACGGGGCGACGAACAACGAATCATTGCACAACCTTTTTGTGACACAACGATCCCAAATTTAAGAATCAACAGAACAAAGACCTTGAGGAGGTGTGTTGATGATGGCTGCTGACGAATCTGACTGGATCGGGAAGTGCCATTCTTAACGAATTTTTTACGCGGTTGGATTGTTGCATGTTTTTGGAGCCAATCAGATGTCCGAAAACAATAGAATCATCATTGTGGTGTTAGGGCGACACAAACCTGGGAGTTTCGTGGCGATTGGATGGCTATATCGATGAATGGAGCATCTCTAGAGGCGCGATGGTGGGGGTCCTCATTTATGTAAATTTCCAGAATACACTGCGTGTACTTCCGAAGAACACACCGTGCAGTGATGGTGGAGGAAGCTAGTGTTTCAAGGGTCAGAGTAGAATCACACGGCATGTGACCCTGGTCACATGGAATGTTATACTTTCCCTGACTCTTGGCATGTATTTTGGGAAGTACACGGACATGAGATGATCTACACGGCTTCAGAACACAGCATGTACTACATGGTAGAGGTAGCTACGCAGGACTCGGCGTGTATCTAGGGGTTACACAGACACGGGATGGAGTACATGACCGTGTACCCCATCACCCGTCCAGAAGAGGCCAGTAACGTAGGTCACCCCGTGTACCGATTACGTGAGTTGGAGTACATGATTTGATGACCATGTACAGGCACCTGGCCAGCGTACATGGATCCAACCCCAATCACTCTGACACGACATGTAAACCATACTAAACGTCGTGTACTCATTTTTTCACCATGACCAGCCTTACGACATGAGTCGTTGTACACGAGAAGTACCTGGGTTCAGACAACACGGTGTGTAATGTTTCTACATGTCGTGTACTTTTGGGAAAACGTCATGGTCCTCTTGTTCACCATATCTTGAAATTCTTTCGTTTGGGTTAGTGCCCCTTCTCCACGTTCCCATGAAGGTCAGGCATCGTTTCCTTTTACAAGAGTAGTATCCCTTTAGTAGGAATTTTTGTGATAGAGTCAGGCATCCTTCCGAGAGGCCTAGATTGAAATGCTCTATCCATTCATGACCCTATATAGATTTTGGCATTGACATGAACAACTCCACCGGGTGTCAATACTCTAACTAGTAGGTGAATTTTGGATGAGTCGCGGTATCCCCCTTAGCCCTGGAAGTGATCCTCATCTATGTATCGTGATATTTCCCACTCAAGAGCGTGTCTCCCATAATGAGGGCTTCTATCTATCATCATCATCCCACTTAGGAGCGTGTCTCCCGTAATGAGTGTAACTACCTCTCGTGACGCTTCCTGATGAACTGTACTTCTCGGACGGATGTCATCAGAGCTATAAGACTCGTGGAGTGTGTTCTCTCGGAATGGGTGCTTCGTGTATTCTTCGAATTGAACCCCTAGCTAGGGGTATGTGGTTGTGTGACTTGCCTATAGACTATGGGTCTAGGATTTGATTATATCTGGTTTACTATATATGTCCTGTAAATATATACTATACATAGCTATCTGTACCTTTTTTTGTGTACAACTTTTAGTTTTTCAGGGTCCTCTACTGAGTATTGTTATAATAACCTCTGAACGGGCTATGCCCAAACATGTCATGTCTTGTGCAGACGAGCAACCTTTTGGAAGAGTCCATGGTAGACCAGGAAAAGACCAAGCTTTTTGAGTTCCCTACATGCCGATGTGTTCCTACAGCTATGAGCAGTATTCCCAGTACCTTTTGTGTTTACAGGTTATATTTTTTAGTTTTCAGACTTTTGTTTTGGTGGGATTGTATTCTAGCCCTATTTACATTCATTACATTACCATCCATCATACTCTGATGGTTGGGTCAGCTGTATGCATGTATTTTGATCCTTTTTGTTTTTAAATTTCAGAATTTGTGGGTTTGGATATGTGTGCGTGTGTACAGGTACTTAGGAAATGCATCCCATGATTAGTAATATGCCTACTCGATGCTAGTCACCAGCCCCTAGCCTATTGGAGGTGGGCTTGGGGATTACGGCGAGTGCACCACTGGGATGGGTCGTGACAATCATATTTGTATATTTTAACTAATAAATGTCCATGTACGATTTAAATCCATTTTTCATGGACAATTTTATGATACTCCCATTTTTAATCTCCATGACATGATTATGATACCCATTTCATTCCATGCAAAAAACCTTATTTTTATGTTTGATTTGTTGTTTGGAACATATATAAATGAAAATTTCATTATGGGTGAACCAATATTGTTCTCATTTTCATTAGGTAAGGCTTAGCCTCATGAGACATCATGTAGGGATAGAGAGTGAATCTAATTCTTCTATGGGACTTTGTTCCCCCTATGCAATAACCTTAAGAGATAGACATTAATCAATAATATCACATGTATAATTTTTTTCCAAATTATAATGCTTCCATGGATACATAATACAGTTTTCTTTTATTATTCCTCATACTTATTCATGTCCCATTATTTCTTATGATATTATTTTATGCCTTCTAACCAATGTGATGGGCTTTTTTCCAGTGTTTATTCCATTACTATTATTTTTAGATCATCACATTTATTCATGAATTCTCCTAGATATCCTATAAATATGTAATATTTCAATGGGTGTTAGGATCTAATTATGGATTTTAAAAAGAGTTGTTTGTACTTTTTGTTTAAGGATGTCAAATTAAGTACATAATCTTCCTAAAACACTATAGATTATGATCATTTACTTGTAATTCATGTTTAATTATTTCTAATATCATCTAATAATATGTGTAAAAATATGGGGTCATTATATTTGGTATCATATCATGTTATAGTTTTATTCGATATTTAGAATATATATCTTTAATAAAAAACCTATGTATAATTCTATCAAGTTTGATAAAATTTATTGAAAATTAGGGATTGAAAATATTTTATATATTTTACATTTAAAAGTATATCCATCTATATTTAATGTTTTATTTTAATATTCTTATTATCAACATATTTGATCCCCCTAATCTTAATTTTAATAGATAATGAATAAAAATTGGAGAACTCGTGCATATAGTCAACGCGATATCCACTGTGACGATAGATCTAATGAAATTCCAAATCTTTTGGGAATGGTAGCTCAAAACCTAATGAATGTAATTTCTCAACTGTCTCAATCAATTAATAATATCATGAACTATATGGAACTCTCCTATTACCTAATTAAAATCCTTATGTTTTTTAATCCTTTAATATACAAATACCTACCATCTTTATTGGATCATATGATCCTATCATTGAGGAACAAGTTATTATCTCCATTAAGAATACATTATATATCCTTTAGTACCAAAATTTATTGATATTTTTACTATAAATATAATAATTTTATTGGGATTATATGTAGTTGTGGACATTGAACATGAAAATGAAGTCCTAGTATGATATTGATTTAATGGAATTGGAGGATTTTAGGAAAACATATTTCAATAAATATTTTCCCCAATTTGTCCAACATAATATCGAAATTCTGTTTATCAGAAAGAAGGGAAAGGAAGAAGAGTCTATTAGGGTGTACAAAGAAATCCTTAAAATGATTTCAGGATAATCTTCCACTATTTTCATGTGATCTGAAATCTTGGAAGATATCTTATTTCATAGAATAAATTTGAGTCTACGATAAGTGTTGGAAATTCATGACTTTAGAAACATTGAGGAGATTGTTTGTTGTGTCCTAAAAGATGAAATAGAGATCAGAGACTCTCAATGGATTAGTTAAAACATAGGTAAAAAGTATAAAATCTATTATAATGTTGGATTATGAATAGATAAATTACATTATGGAAATAAAACCCAACACCCCATGTTTCCAAAGTGCGTGATGATGCATCACGGAATGTGACAAATGGGAACCATTAGATGATTCAAATATGGAAGAGAGCGGAATATGACTAAAATATACAAAAGTGACATGATGAGTTTCTTTAATGAGGATGATGAATGTATGGTTCATATCAATACTCACCATATAGTGAAATGGTTCAAATTCATGGATTATGGGAATTATTCGAGCTATTTCATTGAGACACGGGTTTTTCGAAGAAATCAACAATAACAACCTCCAAGGACACACATAAAAAATATGCAATCACTACTCTAGCTATGGATCTTGAAAATTTAATGATGATAGGCATTATAGTTATTCAATCAACAATAGAGATCATACAATTTGATTCTAGTTGAACACATTCATTCATATGTGGTATTTTTAATAGAACTATTTAAATGCCACCGCAAAATATGGAGGTTGTGAAATATCTGAGAATATAAAATATGGAAATTATCTTATCCATTTTATATATATTCTTAATGGTAAATTATTTTGGATATAAGCATTCAGTAAATCATGTTTTACTTGAATTGGTGGAGTTTTATGCAATTTTGGGCATGGATTGGATATCCTTATTCAAACACTACGTTAATTATCAAGAAAGGGAGATCAATTCTCACATCCCAAAGCATCCACCAATTATGTAAAAGTGTAAAGAAGAGGTTGAATCTATTTCAGAATAATCATCTCAATTTTGGATATTATTAAATTATGATAAATGATATATACCTCAAATTATTGAGACACATGAGA
This sequence comes from Viscum album, assembly GCA_963277665.1. Taxonomy (NCBI): domain Eukaryota; kingdom Viridiplantae; phylum Streptophyta; class Magnoliopsida; order Santalales; family Viscaceae; genus Viscum; species Viscum album. Next base: position 107,369,965 of record OY728143.1, on the reverse strand, counting down.
TTGTCATGTTCAAACTCATTCTCATTTTGAGGGATTGCACTTATGTTTTCCATGAAAAATTACATGGTCTTCCTCCTAACTGGGAGGTTGAGTTATCAAATGATTTTTTTCTTATATCTCTTTCTATATCAAATAAACCATACTGAATGTCCACCATTGAGTTGGAATAACTGAAGATGTATTTAAAAAAGAATCTATACTGTGATTTTATATGCCCAAGTGCATCATCACAGGGGCGAACCAGTCCTCTTCCTCAAAAAGAAGGACCAATAAATGCACCTTTACAAAGATTATCATGAGCTCAAAAATTTCACAATAAATAAAATGTATCCCCATTAATGGATATATGACTTATTCTATCAATTGTGTGTGGAAACCTGTTTCTCTATTGTGGGACTTTTTTCAAGATATAACCATCAATAGTGAAGTAATAAGATATTCTGAAGACTAACATTCAAACAGGGTACGGAAACAATTAGGTCATAGTTATTCTCTTTGGACTCACTAATTCTCTGTTGGTTTTCATGAAAATGATTAATAGTGTTTTTAGATATTAGCTAAAAAAATTTGAGGTAGAATTTGACAATGATATTATAATATAATTTAAAAGAAATTAAAAGAATGAGAAGAATTTGAACACTATGCTGCAAACATTGTGAGGGGAGAATATATCTATATTGTACGAAAAATGATATTTTTTGATGGAGGATGTGTCATTATTGGGGAATGAAATCACCAGTAGAGGGATTATTTTAGACCCTTATAAAAAATTCAAATGGATGAATGACCTAGATGAGAATCTATAGTAATGATATATTGTTTTAATGGATTGTCTATGTAATAAAGTCATTTTATGGGTAATTTATCATGATTTCATGACGAATTAACTATGATAACATGGAATGGGGAATGGATTTAAGGACTAAATAATGTGATAGAATCTTTAAGGACATAAAAAATAAGGCTTATCAATGAACTGATACTCTCACTTTTATCACGTGGGGAAATACTTTTGGTATACATGAAAGAATAAAAGATGTTATTAAGCTATGTTATGATGCATAATGATAATGTGGTAAACTATACCTCACAGAAGTTGAATATTCATATGAAAAACTATCCCACAAAAGATATGGAGTTGGAGGTTATTTTTTTCCTCTTAAAAATATCGCAGTGTGATATCTAAGGAGAGAAGTTTGTGATATATACAGATCATAACATCCTAGAATATATATTCACAAATAATAAAATTAATATGCACCCATGAATATAGTTAGATCTTACCATGTATTATAATTGTTCAATCCATTATCTTCTTGGTAATGTAAATAAACTACAGGATGCTCTATGTAGAAAGAATCATGTAACATTATCAATTAGGAGAAATGATATAGATATAATATTCTAATATATTCAATAGATGGACATGGGAATATTTACGGAAATAAAATCATAAAAAATTTATCAAATGTTATATCAAACAACCCATATGTAGAAAATAAGGGATCCTCAAATAAATTATGTGGTAATTCAGAAAAAAGGTTGAAGCCATCAGAAATTAGAAATCCTAACAGTTCTCATAGAGTGAAAGGATTTTTAATATTTTTCTCATAAATATATATACCATCTGATCCATAGGTAAATAGAGATATTTCTAAAAATGTACATAAATTAACCTTCTCTATTTACCCACGATTCTAAAAAATATATCATGATATAAGATATCACTATATTGGGAAATTTTGAAGAATGTTAACTCTGAATTCATATTGATGTTCCTGGTATGTTATAATATGTAGGATGAAACGAAAAAGTGTAATGGGATTATGAAACAATTACCCATACCAACATTGAAATTGGAAAACATCACCATATTTTTTTTACCATACATCCAAAGACATCGAATGTAAATGATTCAATATGAGTTTATTTAGATCATAATATAAATGAAGAACACTTAATCTAAATTACATAGGACTTATAACTAGATCAAGTTATAATGATGTACATTAGAGGAGTGTAATAGTTTCTTATAAAACCACTATCAATTATTTCTGATCAATATTAGAGATTCACCTCCATGTTCTTAAAAATATTATACATTATTTAATTAAAGAGAATATATTTTGTGGGTCTTATCATACTCAAGCTCATGGAAATTCTGAGAAGACCATTAAAAACTAGAAGGAATTGTGATTTCATGTTATATGGATATTAATAGAGGATGGGACCAATATCAACCTCTGGTCGAGTTATATTATAGTAATATTTTCTACTCGAGAATCCCAATGGCTACATATGATTTCCTTATGGGAGAATATACAGAACACTGAAATGGTATTATTAAATAGATTAATGTAAGGTGTTAGGACCTGAAATGGTCAAAGAAATGGTGAAAACCATTTAATAGTATGTCAAGGTGCCCAAACATTACTAAATAACTATGAAGACTATCATCGATGGGACATAGTGTTTGAGGCTGGAGAAAATGTATTCCTCCATATATATTCTTTGAAGATAATAATAAGATTTTGAAAGAAATGAATGTTGACTCACAGGTACATCAACCCATTTGATAGTTATGATCATGTCAGAGTTGGGGGATATTCACTAGATCTTCAAGATAACATGTCTTAAGTAAACGATGTATTCCACATATCCATCTTGAGTATGTACGTACTAAATCTCTCAGATGTACTGAATCTAGGGTTTTTACAATAATAGAATGACCTCTCATATGAAGAGTTGCAGTTGAAAATTTTGAACCATAGAGATAATGTTTTATGCAACATGAATTCTTACATATTGAATGTACTATAGAGGAACCATATATACAAAGAGGCAACCTAGAAACTAGAAGAAGAAATAATGGAGAATTAACCACAACTGTTTCCACCTTAGTATGTAATACGAAATTTCAAATGAGAAAATTCATAAGGGGGGAATAATGAAACTACCCACAATTTCATCAATTTTAATTTTTTTTATATAATTATTTTATATGTTTTAAATCACAAAAATCACATAGAGAACACAAGAAAATCATTATAAATGAATAATGGATGAAATATGTGGTATTTCTATAAATAATGACTCTTATAATAATGGAATAGTAACATGATCATTGGAATAGAAATATGAAAATTAGGAATAGTAATATAGAAAATGGAATAGTAAACTCACCTATTAATGTATAAATAAAATTTATGTATCTTATGAAATAATTTATGATATATTTATACCATAGTATATTTAAATAATATTGTAATCCTGATAAATTTAGTATTCCTATTTTTGTGAAATGTAAATGTTAATTTAATAATTTATAATAAATATTATTCAAATTTTAATAAATATAATTCTTATATTAATATTTATTTGTCTTTTGATTATATTATACTTTTTGAGTCATTAACTAATTTGAAAATGTGTCATAAAATAAATTATAATATTAAAATAAATATTTTTTAGTAGTTGATATTAATTAAAAATGAAATTTCTTATATTTAGGAAACTATTTTAATAAAATGGATAACATTTTTTAATTCTACACATTCACAAATGGTTGGGGTGAATATATTTGATTTTTCTAAAATAGTTGAATTTTCGATGGATAATGAAATATGATAATTTATGGTATTTAATATATAAATCACAATAAATGTATTTTTGTGTCATAAATGATATATGAAACCCTTGGTTCTCCATCCAATGCACTAAGAACAATAAAATTTCATAATAATCACCAATATTTATAGTCTTGATACAAAAAAATAAACAGACGAATAAACTAATCAAAAACCCCACATCTCCTCCACTATAAAAACTACCCATCACCACCTCTTCCCCCAAACCATCAACATAATGGATCAATATTATACACTACAAAATTCATATCCCTAACCTCATCCCCTTGTTTTGGTCTTTTTTTTATCACCAAATGATCATTTTATGTGCCTTATGAAGGATCTCAAGGAGGTGACACTCAAGAGGTAAACAAATCCATTTTTTCTCTTTTAATTAGTTTTAAATTATTATCTTACCCTCACCTCACATGTCCAAGGGATATGATAAATCCTATATCATATATTCATTTTCGTTTTTATTTATTAATAGTATACCCATTATCAATTCTCTTCTATTATCATTGTATTATAAAAATGAAAAGATCATTTATGAGGTTCCAATTTACCGCCATTGTGGATGATGAGTTTTTTTATCAATTACTCCATCGAGGATGGTCATAAGATAAATTTTATAATTATAAAATATATAATATATTTATTAAAACTTATTTAGTTTTGTATAACCAATATATATTCATAATATTAAAGAATAATAAAAACTAGTTTTTGTTGGTAGAGAACCCTCCAAAATTAATCCATCATTTTTTATTAACATTATATCTAATGAATCGTTAATATATATGAAAAAAATGATACATATTTATAATTATACTTCATTAGTCATTCTAACACATTAAAAAAAACTCACATAGTTAAAATCAAATGTACCAACCAAGAAATCGATGAAATGAATGATCCTGAAACAAAATAATTGAACACTATACCTCAATGAAATTTCCATAAATGAACCTAATAAAATTATGATTAATAGTGTAAATTTATAAGATGTTATAAAATAAATTATTAATTAATCAAATTTGATTATACATGACATTATTTTTAACTGTAGAACACGTTTAGACATAAGGTAAGGGATTCTCTCCAAAACACCCAATTACCTTTCAGTTATTCTTTCTGTCACATTAAACAAACATAAATCTAAATTATTCTTATATAATTTGACCACATACAATGTAAATATTTAAAAATTGTGTATATAGATACATTAATCCTTATTATATTGTGAAATACTTGTTTTATATGGTTACCTACTAGATTCTTCTTCATAAGCATGATCGATTATATAGAACTTCCCAATTTCATACCCATTTTCAATTAATCATAAAAATATATTTTAAACCACCAACATTTCCCTAAAAACAATATTTTTGTCATGTAATGATACCTATTTTCATTTTTTATTCATTCAATTATTCATTTCCATCTTTAAAGACTCTTAAATATTATCCCTTAAACAAAACTAATGATGAACTTATATATGGTTGTTGAACCCCTATATGAACTTGTTTTCACTTCATTTGAAAATATTTTATCATTAAAAAGAAATAATTTAACATAAGAATTTCTATTTATGACTTATAACAATCATTTCATTGAAATTTTCCTGATACACCCATTTTTTATGCATCGTAATATGACGGTGATACCCATTTTTATCCATGGAAAATCCTAATAATTATGTTTTATTTTACATATTTCATGTATATGAATGTACATGATATGATGGGTTACACAAGATAGTAGTCCAACACATTGAGTTATTTTTAGTATTAAGTTCCATCATGTAGGGATAGGTTGTGAACATAATTTCATTATGTGTCTTTGTCCTCCATGTTAAATAATATTAGAAATTATATATGGCTCATGATTATGTAAATTTGGATATTATTAACACATTCCAATGATACAATGATTAAATAATTCCATTTTCAACATGTTATTATTCCTTATATTTATTTATGTTCCATTACTTTTTTACCTTCTAATGTTATGACTTCTTACACATGTATCATTCTTGATTCCTATATTTGTTCCCTTAATGGGATTTTTTTCTCATCCCTTTTTTATTTATTCCCTAGGTTATCCTATTTAGATGTAAGAGCTCTATGTTATTTAACAGATCATTATGGAGTTTATATAAACAATATCTTTATTTTGGTTTCATGATTTTTAACTATGTGCATAATCTTCCAAAAGAACAAGAATTCATGATACATGGCTTGTAATTCATTGGTAATTATGCTTAATATCCATAAATAATATGTGTAAAAGGATATGGTAATTATAAAATGGGTTCCTCATGGGAAATATTAGGAACCTATTGAGAAAGACTAAATGAGATTTTTTATGGCTTGCAGTTGGAGAATAAATAGACCAAAAATGGAACAAGAAAGGCCCATGATGAATAATCAATTTAAAATAAAGGGATTTATATATTTTTTGACCTATTATCTTCCACATAATTTGGATTCCTTTTTCATCTTTCTCCCCCAACCATCCTTAAGCCACATCCCTATATAATGTATTCATAGTTTTTTATTCTTCATCTTGTAATGTTTTTGTTTTTCTTTGGGTTGTATCTTTGGAAAAATACAATTTAAAATTTGATTATTTTTCCTTATCCCCTCATTCGTCATTATTTTCATATCTATCATCACATTGGATAAATTAAAAGAATTAATATCATATGAACATGGTAGAATTTAATATTGATGATTTTTCATTGTAATTAAATTGATATTGGGAGATGAGATAAATATATTTTTATCTTATAATCATTATATTTATATAATTTTAATAGGGTTTTATTAATCCTAAAAATATTTAAATTTTATTTTAAAATATGAATTAAATTTATGTGATTTAATTTGGGGTGTTTAGTTTCAATTTTATTAAATAAAATTGAAGAATAATTAGCCTATTTTTTATTCAATTGTACAAATCTGTTTATTATATAGTAAATAGTTTTATTTATTTTTTTATGTAGTAAATTTTTCAAGGTCATAGGTTTTTCTGAAGATAATAATGATCTATAGTAATGCTCACTATTATCATTATCATGTTTTATCAACCCTCTTAGTGATTGTTTGTCTATATTAGTGTGTTATATTGTGTTTTGGACATAAATATTCATTGAAAAATCATATATTTCAAAATATGTATTTCTGGGGTTTAAATGATATTTTCTAGTATAATATGTATTGTGTGGTCAATTAATTATCTAGTGAAACTATTTATCTTAGTGTTCTTTTTATAATTTCATTATGATATTTGGGTTCTAAAATGAGGTATATGGTTATTTTTATGATCATAATATTTATTTTGGATTTCTCATAAGATGGTATGGTTAGTATAAATAATTAATTGTTTTTTATTTTATTCATATATATCCAATCCTTTTTATGAATACTTGGAGTTTTTTTAAATTTATCATGAGGTAACCTATTGGGATTTTTTTTCTTTTCAAATAAGAATCATTTAGTCTAAATGATGACTTATATAATGAATTCATTCATTCCATCCAAAAAATAATAATTTTAATTAAATTAACCATAGACAACGTTTGAGAATATTTTTTCATCCATGATGATATAATGGTTGGTTAATGGTTATATAAAATGAAATTAAATTACAATTTTTTCCATTTTTATTCCATATTATTTTGAATTTACATTAACAATAGATTGATCTTTTTAAACTAAAATTTCAACCCAATTATTGTTTTATATGAATATAATACTATGAGTAATATACATTAAAAAACAACTTTTGGAATGAATATTTATCCATTTTAAGGATAACAACTTAGAGAATTTGTTTCTCTTACTAATGATTTTTAGAAAATCCACATCACCACTAAAAAATTTCAATGATTTATTCATACTAATTTATTACTTATATTATAGTTAAATAATTTTTTACTAAATTAATTTATTTTTAGAATATGTAAAAATATTTATATCCATTTTAAATGGTTTGGTTGTATGAATAAAATTTTTTTGAGTTTTAATTTAAATGTTGAATGTGTAGGGAGTTCGTAGAAATATATATTTTTTAAAAATATTTTATTAATTCATTTTTGATAACATTATATTTTTATATAGTGGTAAAAATATCTAACAATTCTAAATAACGAATAACTACTATTTATGTATTGTCTTAGAAAAATATTGTTACAAACTACATATAAAATGTATAAATTAGTTTTTTCTCTTATTGGATATACCATTACTTATATTTCACAATAATTTTAAATTTCATGTCATGTATATAATATATATTTTATTAATTATATTATGATAGATGTTTTTTAGAACATTTATATTATTTTGATCCCACCACAAATGCTTAAGAAAATCTATAATTGAATAACTTCCTCAACGATTCGTATTATTTTATCCAAAAAAATGGATTATGTGGAAAGAAATATATGATTACGAGTCGCATAGATCATTTAACCTATAGAAGTACATGTGATTACATGACCCTGTAAGGTTATGTAAACGGATCATGCACTATGCCTGATCTTTTTATGATCTTGTGATGCCCCTCAGAAAAACCATCATGTTCTTTCAAAGATACATAGACAACATACAATGGTCATGTGAAGTCTTATACATGTTTTCCTCATATCATGTGACTATCCAATCAATATAAGATAGACAATCAGACAGTACCAATTATAATATAATGGAGGAAAAGTGTAGAAGGTTCGTTCTATGTAGAGGTATGTTTACCATAATTTGATGTGATTATGTTATTTTCAAGACCTTATAATGCCCCTAGGATACATGTTTACCTTTTCCCATGATATTGTGTTCCCATATCACATTCATCTTGAAGATAACTACAAACATGTATATTCAATAACGTGATGTTACTTTGGAACCATAGAAAAGAATGCAGATTGTTTGTGACAATCCTCACACACCATCATTTGTTATATCATTGGTCATGTCATTAATCACAATAAATTAGAGACATTATCCATGAATATGATCGTAAACATTACACGATATCTAATTATACTAGATATAAGGAATGAAACCAAATGGTAAATGTTAGAGGCCTCCTGTAGAGGGAGGATGCACTAATCCAAATGTAAAAGGGGTTATTCACCGCTGGAGATCATGATTAATAATTTTCATTCCCATTTATAAGAGAACTCGTTATCATAAAAATCCCTTGATAAGAGTGTTTGATCTCAAAATATTCCCATGGGAAGCCATCTTGGTCGCATGAAATTCCTATGTTAATCCATAATAATTCATAGAGTACCTTGAAAATTCTTCTTTAATCATGTGATAGTTATTACAAGGGAGTCAGGATCTCGTTAAGGCTATCAGACATGTCTCCTCATTCGTTGAAAGACCATTTTACCTGCAAACATTGATATAAAAAATCACCATAACAGGATGGGGTCCAGTAAAAATTGAGATGGTTGAACATTATTGTTGTCACTAGTATAATGAGATTCCATGGAAAGCCCTTGAACTGAACATGTAAATCATGCAATACAAGAATACCTCTACAAAATACTACTCATATATGTAACATATAATCCATAAAAGGTATCATATAACTAGTGTGGTGATTCCATTAATCTCCAAACCCCCAAAACACAAATAACACACCATATAATGTCTTCTACCAGGGGTTTTAGGATAAGACTTCTCAAAGATTAATTTCATGTGACCAGTAATTTATACCTCCACATAAAATCTATTAAAAACCCTAAGGAATAACATTTCATTAATATCTTTTATATATATCTCCCTATAAATCATGTGAAGTACCCCTGGAAGGTCATCAAGATTATACGAAGGAGTTTCATCCTTCCTACTTGGTAAAGGAAACCCTAAATTAGCTAATTCTTGAAAAAACACGAGGAACATATTAAATAATGACTAAAATTTCTTGAAAAATTTATTATTTATATGAATATTGATACAAAAATAATATTGTTCATTGTATGTCCCACCTATATCACATGGAAACACCAATACATATAACCCTTGTCTCGTGAGTTCCATGTGACATTTCAAACAAGTCTTATGGTTTCCAACAAACATGTCACCCAAGTAAAGAGACATCACTAGAAAATGTCACAAAATTCTTATGGAGTCCTTTTATATGTCACCCATGTTTTGTGACAACACTAAAAAATTACACCCATGTCTTGTGGACTCTTTATAACATGTTACCCAATCCATTTTTGGTCCTTCAATATTTCTATAAAATATAACAAATTATGACATCTATATTAATTAATTCATGTAAAACCGTAGAGATATTCCATATAAATCATGATACTTACTTTGGAAGTCTCACACAACTGTAGTTACTCCATCTATATATATAATTCAGGTCATGCGATGGTATCCAAACATATCATCCATATCGAGCTATGTTGTCTATAAAAAGTAAACTAGATATCATGATCATCTTTAGAAATGTATTCTTGGAAACGATTACATGATCAAATATCCTATGACATGTTATAAATTCACCAAAAAATTAACAGGAAGGAAAACATGACCTTTCAGTAAGATAATCATTAGGCGTCAAAAAGATTCTTCATGACATGTTAACCATGTCCACTGGACATATTTTAGAATACCCCCACACTAAACATTGATAAATCTTATTATTTTCCAAATATAATATGTAGGATGCCTTCCTAGGGCTCTATATATAATAGTAATCCACCTTGGTTTAACCCCCTCAATTTATCTGATATTCAAAACCATGGGACCTAGACACTCATAAGTGCTTGACTACCTTCCTCACTAATCGATGTATTTAGATGATGACTGGTCTATGAGTACTATGATTTACACAAAAAGAATGATACATAGTAGGCCATCCTAAGGCTTAAAATACATGCCAAACACCCAATAATGTCTCCCATAATTCAAATGTTCTAAATCCATAGGCAATGACACTAATCATTTTCCATCCAATGTTTACCACACCAAGCATAGATCAAGTGGTATTAGGGAATTGAAGTGTTAATATCATATGAATCATGAATCTCTCCCAACTAGGGTATCCTTAGGGTGTAATCCCATTCAAAGATATTTTCTTCCCCAATACTATTGGAATCCACCTCATGGTTAGACCTGATGGAATTATTAAACTATGATGAATCATATTCATATCAAATAATGATACAAAGGTCCTTATCCTATATGCGTTTGGAATCCTATTATACAAATTATACATAGGACACCACAAAATGTCTGAATACCGTACTAAAAAAAATGAATATCCTATCTAGATGAATGTAATCTCTAGTGTTCCTTGTAATATTTCATCAAAATAGATTCTCCAACCCATTTTTAATTATTGGTGATAAATGGATGATGAAAGGTGGAGAAATATTGATAGTCCTAATAATAATACACAGATTACATATAGAATTATTCAACACATGATCATCTAGTTAGGGTAATTGGTTCCATATTGATATTAGGAAGAGATTCATTAATATATATTAAATCTATAATAAGGTCCCAAAATTGGAAATAATTCCCCAAAATGATATTGTGATCCAAACCTACCATTCTCTCATCCAATGTGATTTATTAATCATATATCGATTAAAAAACCAATTTATTTCATACCTTTGGAATGATGTTTGGTACATTTCTACGGATATGGATGCCATTGAATGTTTGAACGACCTAAAAGTGGTGATCTGGGAGTGAATGATTGTGAGAGCATGACTAAAGCCCCTTACTAAACTATAAAAATTTAAATAATGATAGAAAACCACATACGAAAGAATTTTAGGATAGAATACATAAATTATTATATTCATCAAGAACCTTGTATCCTAGACTAATGACTCCACACATTCTTTGAGGAAACGAAATGTGGTGAAAATGAAATAATTCAATAAAATAAAAAAACAAACATTAAATATTATGTCAAGAAATTATATTTAAAACATCCTAAGAAAATAAAAATTTTGCACTCGAGGTATAATCTTATACAACCTTTATTCCAATGATATAAGTCCATTATCACTTCGAAAATACCACTCAAGAAAAATAGATGAACCAGGATAAAAAAAGTGAAATTTCATTACTTATGTATATCCAATTGGGAATGTATCATTAGTGTAATAATGATTTTACTAGTGACCACATTTCATGTTGTCTTTATGAAACTATATAATGCATTAAAAAACAAAACATCCAATATATATCATTTCTTCTTCTAGAAAATATTCTTTAAAATCAATTATGGTCCTAGCTCATGTGAATCACATCACAACCCCACCTGGCCAAAAAAATTAATTTTTGGTGGAGAATACACTGTTTTAGTAATAAATTAATTGTGGTATGATCTCAACCCTTTGGGATTCATGTAAGGGTATCCAAATGATGGAACTAATTATTCAATATCATCCAACAAAGCTACCATGAAACTGGTGGTGCTCTTAGCCACCGCTGGTCACAATAATGGCTTACAACCAAACCGTGACAGTATGAACCTTACATATATGAGGAAGCTGAATAATTTATATTACAATGGATCAATTTCAATTGCAGATCCACCGAGGTGGTATCCTATCATCCTTCATCACAAAAATCATCCCGTCTATTTTTATTAGACTCCTATTGAGGAAACCACCTGGCACATTGCCACCCAATAAAATAATACACGAATACCAAAACATTGACGATATAAATATAATAATATGGATAAATGGAAATGAAATCATCTTTCTTATTCCATTTAAGAATCATGTATAAATATTCTTGTGGTAGCTAGTGGGTAGGATCATATCCCTGCCCCCAAAGATATGGTATTTACATGTATTCTTGTTAAAAGAATAGGGGAGGCACATATCCCTACCCCAAAAAGGAATCCAATTGTAATATTCTTATGGAATAAGGTTGATAAGGGTGGGATCATACCCCCTCTTCAATATAATAAATATAAAACAATTTATTGGAGATATGAAATGCATAGGCCAACATTCTTTCACAGATATTTCTAATGTGTCACTAATTTCTAGAAATAGTGGTAGAACTCCACCGACATATTCCAAAACTGGTATAGATACAGGGATTGTTTCATATTCATATATAGACATCCCGGGTAGCAAAAAATTATAATTTAAAAAAATAGGTGGCTACTATAGGTAATTCACACAATCTATCTCCTTTTCATAAATATTATTAGTATATTCTGAAAAAAATTTAGGAACCAAACGGAGGTCAACTTTCCATTGAGATGTTGTCTCACAAATAGACAGAGACACATGCCTTAGGGGAAGGTCTATATTTTTTATCGAAAAAATAAAGGATACATACTCTAATGTAACATGATCAGGATCATACATTCATTCCATTTTAGGATCACTATGTAAGACCCGTAAATTCCTTAGGAAGGTCACATATTCTTGTCGATAAATATTTTTGAAATACACAAAATCCACAATACAATGAACAAATAACTATTCTAATTTTATATTAGTAAGTGAGAGTTGATAAATCATGGGATATTATCATATTCATATTACTGAAGCTACTTGGCAGACTATTGTATCTCATAGAATTATGGCATATATCCATATTTCCATTGATATATGACTGCACCGATATCCTTCAAAATCTATACATGAGGAGGCACATATCATGTGTCCAATTATATAGGTAAACTAGAAAAATTAGAATGGTGAAGGAGTTTTTTAACCATGCTAATATCCCTACTTAATCCTTTATTGATTTGAAAATTCCAACAACCACCCACATGCATGATCATATTAATTTGGATAATATAGAAGCTTACCAACATACTCCAATGAATTCTTAGTAGCAGAGTCATATTCCTAAACAACCCAATTACTATCCATATATTCTGATATCTTTCTCTGAGAAGTCTCATATCCCTTATCAAAACCTGATGGTAGGATATCATATTGTGATTGTGACATATAATGATTCTCATAATCCTGATAATCACATATCCATTGTATTTGATGATGTACGCCACTTATCTGTATCAAATCAATGGTCTCACATTTCTTCAATTCTACAGGATGGAAATCATTATCTAAATATTCTTCCATGTGTTATCCCATTCCACATAATAGAGTTTTTACACCATAAATCATTTTAGTGATAAAGGTTCACTACCAAGACCATCATTGTGTACAAAGTAACATACTAAACCTAGTTTAATCCTTGTTTTGGTCACATATTAAATAATATGGTTCACTACACCATTTTTATAATTATATTATTAAACTAGGTTCACTAAATGTTCCATTAATATATTATGGAACCATGTTTACTCATTTTTATAGTCTTCTCTTAATAAAAACAAGTTCACTACCATTTCTAGTCTTTTATATCTCATGAGATATAATTCCTTACCCAATTCATTAGAGGAAGACATATGTTCCACCTATATTTAGTTATAATGTATCCTCCAACAGAAAATTAGAATAACACATATGTTCAAAACAGTATCAACAAAACATTCATCACATCATAACCCATGATATGAAATGGTTTTCATAAACATTTCATCATAACATAATCCATATAAATGAAATGGGATTCAAAATCATTTCATTAGAAATGCATAACCCATGAAAAAAATGAGTATCATATGAATATTTCATCAAAGATAAATAGGTTTCATAAAATACATTTTATCATAATCCATTTTGATAATTAATAAAAATGTTATCCATGGTTCATATACATAGTAAAGAAAATGTTACATCAAATGATGTGATATTAGATCGAGAAATGTGTTGAATTCTAAATCACATCGAATGTTTAATAATAATGATAACTATTATTTTAAAATATGGTTTAAAAAAAATTATAATGAAATTATTTTCCTTTAATATTAATATTAAATCATATAAATTATTCATTAAAATTAATTTAATTGTTTTTTATGGAATATAGCCTTTCATTGTTTAAAAAACTAAACAATAAAACATTTTCAAAAATTATTTTCATTTTGGAATCAATTATTTAAATTCTAAAAATTTCCCAAATATTATGGAAAAAATATTCATTCAAAATATAATTTCAAACATATTTCAGTAACATGAAATAAATGAGTGGTCATGATATTAGGAAATGTTTTTCACCCTTCGTATATTAAAAACAATGGTTATTTATTTATTTTCAATAAAATCAAAATGTGATTTATTTTAAAATGAAATTAAAATTCCATTTTAAAAAATTGGTAACAACTCAATCATGTTAAAAATTTTATATTATAAATAATTTTATATTAATGATAAAAATAATTTTTTAAAAATATCTTTAAAAACACATATTTGCAATAAAGATAGTTTTTTGACCGAAAATACAATTTTTCCAAAAAAAATTATTTTTGTACTATTGAGAGAACAAAGGGAATGATATGAGAGGTAACTATTTATTCTGATTAAATAATTAAAGTTGGGGAAATTAATTGAGTTCTCTGGAGTTATATCGTAGTATTTGTTCAATGTTTTTATAATAAATATTAATCGCAATAAGGATGGTATTGTAATATAAAACACTTACTAGTTAGGTGTCTTTGATAAATAATCCCCATAAAATAATAAAATTTAATGAAATATAATATATCATGAGGATAAATAAATTCATGATATTAAATTTCATAGGGTGTGTATATAGCAATTGTATAAGAATAAAATTTCATAACATAAAACATGTATTACAAAAGGAAAATTAAGACAGAAATCCCATACTGCATTGTCATATTTTATTTTTAAACACAAAAAAAAAGAATTAAATTCAAATGGATGTGTAAATTTTTTTTATGATCATAATCATAAAATAAATTTATATAAAATATATAAACCACTTAAATGAAATATGTGGTTAGTATGGTATGTTTCCAACAAAAGTAAAAAGTGACTAGAAAATCACTTACAATACATCTTGACTTCCTTAAAACATGTTCAATGCTAATGTAAAATAAATATATGTTAATAATAAATATATTACATAAAAATTACAATTATGGTTTTTATAAAACCCATATATGATTTTATTATGACATTTTATTTCTTATTTCGTAAGAATTCCATTTTAAAATCATGTTTCAGGCAATAACCACATTATTTCTCATGTACAGAATGACATTTTATTTTTATTCGTATTAAATAGATCATGGTTTCGGAATAAGAAGAACCCAATCCCTGATTAAAATATAATTTATATTAATTATATTTTTTAATTTAATCCATAAAATTTAGTAATAGAAAATGAAAAACACATTTCATTAAGATGTTATGACATACATATGTATGAACTTTGTATCCATTTTCTTCTCGGATTGAGTAATTGATATATATATATATATATTATCATTATGAAAAATTTTTATTTTATTAATATGTAATATGTTTATTAAATTCATTGTTAATACATTTCATTCAAATTTTTGATGAATTACACCACTCATGAGGTGTTAGTCCACTATACATGAGTGAAATTATTATATTAAAAAAATAGAATGATGGAGATTAAGTGTGATTAAAAAATTGATGAATCATAATAAAAACATAAACATTATATATAAACAATAAATCAATCATTAAGACAAACTTTGAGTTTTGGTAATTGAAGAACAATTGTTATTTGTTCATGCAACAGTAGTCTACCGTACACACAACCTATAATTTCAAAACCCAATTGATGGATGTGGAGATTTTATATAGGTCATTAAATTAACATATCATAACCTAATTATATATAATATTATTAGTTTTTTATATAATATTCTTATAATAATAATTTAATGTGGTGGATGATGAAATATAAAAAAAATGCACTTTGAATAATGTTACCACTACTATAGGAATCATCCATAATATATCACTAAAATCCAACCTAGGATAGATTCAAATAAAAAATAAGGGTTACAAGTTGATATTAGATAATATGGTACATGTTTTTGGTAGGTATTGGGAAATAAATATTAGGTAATATAGTGTTAATAATAGAGGATATGTACTTGCCTTTTATAAGTGTGTGAGAAGACACCGTTGGTGTTTTTGATAAGAAACAAGTTCCCCCAGGTTATTTATAAGTCACAACGGTCAAACATGGACCAATTATGTAAAATAGTTGTTTCATGATCAAAATATGGTCATAAAATAGTTATAAACATGTTTATAATTTATTTTCATCCTTATTGTTTTAGTTTAACCCTTAGTAAATCAATTTTTACCTTAATGGCTGTAATTAATTATTTCTGCATTCACTATTCAGTTTTGTCAAAAATGAACTTAACCATATTATTAAATAGAAATTATATTAATTCTAAATATGGAATAATTTTTTGTTAAATTCAATTAAAATACAACGAAAAGTTTAATTCAAAACTAATATCTCAAATGTGAGGAGATTGTATGTTTCAAAGAGAAAAATATAAAATTATAACAATGTTTTCATATCAAAATTCTATATTAAATTTATTATAATTACCTAAATTATATTAATATAAATTAAATTGATCAAATTTTACTTTTAACCAATCATAATATATAGATTTAACATTTCCCCCGTGCTTTGGTGGGGTGGTAAGGGTGGGAAGAGGATTGGGGCGTCCTTGTGGGGTCAAAACCCCGAGCCAGTGGTTTAATGTATTTTTTATTTTCTGTGTGTGAAACATTCATATTTATAAAAAATTTCTAATATATATATATATATATATCAATATAAATAAATTTTACATAATATAGTTTTCTATTAAAATTTAGTATTTTTCTCTATTTATTAAAAGATAAATCTTTTCAAAAAAATTATAGTCATTCCCCATAAGATAATGATCGTATTAAAATTTAAAATTGTTATTTTTTTTCATATAAATTATATATAATTATTAAAAAATAATTTTAAAATAACTGCCTTTATGGTGTTGAAACATCTTTTTAGAAAAGTATTATTTTAACAACAGAATCTGATTTATTTTTATCACTTTGTTTAAAAACACATAAGATAAATTTTAAATAGTTGATTGAATATATATTATATAAATTTAATTAAAAAAACACAATTATAAATTTGTTTAATTTTTTGATGTAAAACACAATTGTAAATATAAAAACAGTTTTTCAGAAAAGAGATTTCTTTTATTTTTGAATGGATTTTTTTAATTATAATTAAATGGCCCCCTAAAAATAATTAAATAAAATGTTTGAATTTATATTTTAATAATTTATTTTATACAAATAATATACTTTATTTTAATGTATATGTGATAATAATCATATTAAATAATAATATTTAAATTGTATTTCATCTTTGTTTAAAACTCGGTGTATCTTGTAATGCATGCTAATATCTGAATTATGTGTAACATAAGAGAAGCATAATATTATTTGTAATTCATGATAAAATCATATTTGTTGTTAACATAAACCGAACATAGTATTGATTATAACACAATCTAAACTCAGTGTTTAATGTTACCAAAAATGACAAAAAATTCAAAAAATATAAGAGTCTTACAGATTAGGGTTTATATCGATTTCAGAAACCGTATTCAAAATTTATGAAAAGTTAATTTCTTGTTTCTGATCAAGATATATTGATCATTGAATTTTATGGTTTGTAATCCACTACTTTTCATTATGGGTATTTAGGGTAAAATTAGATAAAAATATCCACATTAGTTTAGGAACACACCTCCATCAAAGCATCGCAATGAATTTTTTTATATTAGGTCATGATCATTAGATTAATGAAAACTAAAACAACTATTAAACAAACCATGAATAATATATTTAAAACAATCATGGAATGGATATATGAATATTAATTTTATGGTCTAGTAAATAAATCACAATAGTGAAATTAGATCATCATGAATCATCGAATAATCATCAATAGGATGTGACATCAGAATTTGAAGATGAATACATTTATGTGAATCAAATTCTAATGTAAACAAATTTTTTACCATTGAGTTATTTGACCATCAAATTTTTGTTGATACTGAAATATATAGTTCTATAGTTGAAATTTTACCCCTAAAAATCTAATAGTATTTTTAGGGAAATAATGGAACCTCGACTTCATTCAGCGTTTGATATCTATCATGGCAGGAAAATCTATTCCCTTATAATGTTAATAATGAATGGAATTGCCTACTTATTGGATGACAAAATACAAGAATCAATTGATAGTCTCGAGAAGTACATGATTCATCCACTGGTAGTGATGTTACCAGTGCATGGAATGTTTTTCATCATATAGGTGTTCACCATCGAATGACCAGTCAATGATCTCCTTGCATATAAAAAAAATTACATGGAATGAAGATATTCTCTAGTACCACATTCAAATCATACTATGTATTAATGCATGTTATTTTAATGATGGTAAAAAATATATTTCATAAATATTTGTATTACAAAATAAGAGGCTTTACATAATGCACCATGAATTCTACTAGGTATCTCGCATTTACTCACTCAATTATATCCTTGGTCATCCCATGCTCACTGAGAATTTGGATTGATGATTAGTTTTTACTAAATAGTATGAAATAAAAATTGTGTAATAGAAAGAACTGAAATGGAATGAAATTACTGATTTCCTTGTGGGGAATCTCTCCCTGTAAAGTTAACTAGTGGAAATAAAACATCCATATGGTGGGGTTTCTATAATGATGAAACTCCCAAAAATGGGAGTAGTATATTAGTGGTACCTCTATAATACTTATTAGAAAGACGATTCAAAGAAAGAATATCAATTGGGTTTTTCTAATTATTATATTTTTTTCTTCATACTATTAAATTACTCCTCACTCCTTCTCAATATTCAAGAGGTAGACTAATTTTGAGGCATAAAAACTATCAATCATTTCATGATTGGAACAAGTCCGACAACTACATATATCAAACTCGAACATCAAATAGGATTTGAATCTAGTGATATTGTAGTTCAATGGATACTATTTCATCAAAAGTAATAATTGTTTCCTCTATCAGGATACATCATAGGACTGATGGTTTTGTTCCCTTTTGAACAAACATTTCATCATGTACCTCATTGAAAAAATGAATATGTCGATATACCCAATAATACAACCACAATCCTAGCTAACCCTGACCATGATGAAGTGATTTTCTACATCACCCATAGAATAATGGTCTCATTTTTCATCATTTTTTCACATAGAATAAATCAATTAGATCAACATCACCCATGTAAGGATAAACATATATAAACATCTAGATATATGGATCCCATAATTTTTTTATAACATGGTACTCTCCTCATGGAACTACCCATATTAGAATAGAATCGACATCGAGCAGCGAACATTACCCAAAAAAACTTTCAAAATGAAAAAAAAACATCTTTATAAAGTGATTCAATTGAATCATCCTCAGTTGAACAAGATAATGATGAGTTTCCACCTTCAAGGAAGAAGTCCATAGAGGCCGTTGTCGTCACTACTAGTCCAGAACCATACATTGAAAAATATTAGGATTCTTAAGTACTATAGAAAAAAAATTATAGGAATACATGGAATTTACATGTAAATGTCATTCATTCCATATTCGTGAAACTATTATATATCAACCCCCATAATATCAATATATATCTAAATATTGATGATTGATATTTGTATGGAGAATAGATATTGTGGGGGCATATCCCTCAGATAGAGCTAAGTAGTTTATGTACATCCTTACTACATAATATTTATGTTCTAAATATGATATGAAAATATCCATCAATATTTTTGGGACCAAAAATATCCTTATATATTTAATGTCTAATAACATCCTCATATTTGGAGTCCCTCATATGATACTGACAAAAAATGGTATCTACTTCTATTTTACTATGTTTATGAAATTATACCAAGAGTAAAATATTGATTGCAACCACTTATCCAACAAGCATGAAGATTCAAATAGAAAATTATAGAACTATAGTAAGACTTTTTTGTATATACACTACTATGATCTTTTTCTATTCCATATTTTAAAACAATTGTTGTAGCCTAGAAAATTGTCGGTATAGGCTATACCCACGGTTCAAAAAACCGTGGGTCCATAACCCATCATGATTAAAGTATACTCACGGTTCATAAACCATCAGTGTAAGAAATTAAAATAGAAAAACCAATACCCATGGTTTGGTAAACCCGCAGGTATATGGCCTCTAATAAAAAAAATACTCTATTGGAATTTGATCCAAATAACTTCGGCAAACACTTCAACAAAATTAAATATATTATATATAATTTTTTTATATATATATATATAATTTATGAGAATTAAATTATTTATTGTTATTGTTAATATTATGAAAAAAGTTGAAAAAACTATAAAAATAGTATGTTCAAACTATGGTAATAGGTTATTTTTATAATATTATTCACTATGAATTGATACTAACACCTTCTGCCTTTACACCAATTACTTTACCACTATATTGTAAAAAACATTCTGTTATTATATTGATATAAATATATAAATATTATTGTTATTGTCATTATTTTTTAAAAAAATGGGTCATCCTATACCCACAGTTTGGAAAATCAAGTAGTGTATTTGGGTGATTAGAAATATTTCATATACCTATAGATTGGTCAAACTGTGGGTATATGATTTTCTTATGAATTTTTTCCCCCCAATTAATCATCTTCCACATTTTATGAAAACTATTGGTATAAGGTTTACCTATACACATTGTTATTGGAGATCCATAGTTATTGATCATCACTATGAAATTGTTTTCCCATGAGAAACATATTACCATAGTAATCTAAAAATTGTGGGTATAGAGGTTTCCTAAAAATATGGTTTTTGGAGGACCAAGGGTATAGTTCCTTCCATTGAAATTTATTTCTATGGCTATAGTTGTGACCTATAACCTTGTTTTTTTCAAAACCATGTCTATAAACATCCTTCATATTACTGATAATCAATAACATGTTTAATATAGAAAATATTCAATAGATTGATAAGATCCACCATGATTTATGTGCCTAATGTAACCCCATGTGTACTACTATAAAATAAACTATATATTCATTGGTTTATGAATAAAAGGTAATTTTTCCCATATAAGTATAGTTTCCATTAATTTTAATATATATATATATGTAATTATATTAGAAGATGAGAAGTCATAAAAGAGGCTAGATGAGCTAGAAAATCTTGATGAAGAATGACTGCATAAAATTCACCACCATGAATTACATCAGTATCTGATCACATTAGACATCAATAAAATGTTTTCACATTATTCATTCCATCATAGAAAATTGATAGTATCCATCATAAAACCATTTATATTAGTAAAGAAACCACCAAATCAATAACCCATGTGCGAAAGGATTTATATCATATTGAATTTTTATTACAACAGTGACAACTCTTTCACTACAATGGATGGGGAACATTTTACAACCCCACCTATGGAAGGATCATCATAATGTAATTTGTGATGCCATGACAAAGTATCCAGAATCAATACATCAGGACTTTAAAATGTAAATATGGAATACTAGTAACATGATTCTATAATAAAATATACACCAATACTATATGACCTTAAAACATACTAGATATAGGCTTGGCTACAATACTTTTAATCAACAATAATCGTACATCCCAAAAAATGATGTTAAACTAAATAGAATTTATTCTCATTTAATGATTCAAAATATAATGACTCGTCTTATTCAAATGATATAAAAATAAAATATTTCATTTTTCTTTACTGTGTGACATTAATTTTAGGGAAAATGTTACTTCATAGACGACCAATTACACATGACCAACATTTGTAGAAAAGTAAAATGAATCACCCTCACTAATGTATTTTTTGTGAGATCCACATTGGAAATCACTCTTTTTGAGACATACTTATGCCTTTATTCATTAAATAACATGGTATGTAGTGACACACTGATTTCCAATTCTGTGATCATCAACAATATATATGTCATGGTCATAAGATATGATATTTCATGAAAACATCTATAGCTCCTCATATTTAATGGTAGTATTACAATACGAAGTAGGCATAACATTCGTTGTTTTACCATCTTAGTAATCCTCATGACACACACATATAATTACTCTTATGAGATGATATCCTAAATTCCAAGATAATGATTATAAGGATTAATGAAATCATTTTCATTTTGGGGAAACTTATTCCTCGACACATAATATTAAAAAATATGGGTTTATTAAACTACTTATATATTGATTACAACTATAATTAGATTTTTAGAGACACCGGGATCCTATATCATGGCTAGAGACCACATGATAAAAGATTCCCATGTTCATTACCTTAATCTCCCTTGTGTGTTCACTGAAACACTAATCAATTCAATTTTTCTCACACTGATAATACCTCACAAAGGATGTGTAGTTTTTGTAAATTATTTCATGAATGATCAATATATATTAGTTTACTAATGTTTTAGAATGGTCTTTGATGAAATACCGTAGAATTTTATCCATAAATCTTTATACCATGGCATTAAACATCATGTTTTATGTCTCTTACATGACATAAAACTACTATTTATTATAGACCTCACTTGAGAGTGTTGTTATCCTCGGTGTTGGTCACCCACCACACCTCCCTTCAAGAAATATGAGTTTATTTATTCCTATCATAGAAGGATACATAGTGATGATATTATCTAAAATCATATATATAGTGTAACAATTACCCCTCAATGTATGTATTAGACCTTCCTAGAGTGTTTCTTATTCAATAACTACGTTTTTCATGATTCCAATCATCATATTATATGTATTGATTCTTAGTTTTCCAATAATGTATCTATCCTCATAAATAAACTGTAATAATGCACCCTTATATGTATGGGTCAGACAGGTGTAGAGAGTTTGATATTTAGGAACTATATGTGTCTTGATTATTATAATCATAGGATACATAGTGATTTTGAGACCTACAATCCAGGGTCAATCTCTAACTACCTATGGGGAAAATTCAAAACACTATATATGGGTTAGACCTGTATGGATTGTTTCCCATTCAATAACAATGTGTGTCTTGATTCAAATTATCACATGATTTGTAGTGATGCCTAGATCTCCAATCTTGTGTCTAGTTGAAAAAATCAGTAGGAACATTTTCCCTATATTCATATTGGTCAGATATGTGTGGAGTGTTTCTTGTTCATGAACTATATGTTGCATGATTCCATTCATCATATGATATACATTGACACCCATATATATAATCATTCATTCAACTACAATATAAAAAATTTTCCCCTTTCAATGTGTGTGTTAAACTTTCATAGGGAGCTTTCATGAAATAACTACATGTGTTTTTATTCCTTTAATCACATGATCTATATTGAAACCAAGATATCCAATCATTTGTTCAGCTATTATAGAGAAAATATTAAAAATGAACCACTCACAGCATATGGGATGTCCCTGTACTACTATCTATCTGAGACCCACTCTTCATGGCAATGTTGATTTCCACATTTTCCCATGATTTTTTTCCACATATGTCTTATATATGTTTAAGAATCATATCAAGCCACTATTTCCATCACAAATGAGATGTATCTCAGATAATGGTCAATTTTATAGCCACGGGATGTTAAACTGTACAAAAAATGTATTTACATTGAACAAAAAATAAAAATATAATATACCACTTTTATAGAGTTCCATATCATGAAATCGTGATCTACCTACACACAATTCAAATATACATATACATTTTATGGATATGTTATAAATTTTCATAGAAATTGATATAGTAATTGGATAATAATAAATCAAAATGTTCATGCATAAAATAATCTCCAGACATATAAATACCTCTAACCAGTGAAATGTCTCCCCAATGACATCTTTCACAATTTTCATGTTAGTTATCATGTCCTTACTAGATGACATCATTCATTAAATAAATGAGAACATTCATTGTAACATCCCAGGTAAATAAATAAATAATAAATTTTCATTTTAATTAATATTTTCTTAATTAAATATTAGTTTTACTTTAAAGGGGTTTCTATGTTCGATGGCATAACAGATATGTAACAACGGTTTTCATAGAAATCTTATGTTTCACAATAATAATATAATATTATTATTTTAAATGGTAGTTGACTCATAGTCATTGTACTGGAAGGAATGAACAAAACTTACTAAAATATGATTATTCATGTTTGGAAATTATTTTTAAATTTATCCAATAAAATTTATAGGATTAAAATTTGAATCAATCAAAATTTAAGCATAATTTACTTTAAAAGGTTGATTTACTGCCATTTGATGGTGAAACCTCTTTTAATCTAGTTTTGGTCACTTTTGTATGTTCTATTTGATCAATTAAAATTCTTCTTTAGAATTGGGACATAAAAATTAACTATGGGTCAAATTTTGTTATTTTCTGATAAAATTTCATTTTTGATGTATAGGTGAAAATACTGTATTATAATTCAAAACTACCTTTTAATCTAATTTATTTATATATATAATAATATTTTTAATTGGTTTTAAAGTGTAATTAGATTTTCTTTTTACAATTTATTCCAATTTGGGTCATTGAAAGAAATTTTACTTTGAAATTGGACATAAACAAGGTCAATCTTTTGATGGTAATTATTTCTTAAAAACACGCTTTTTGTTTTGAAAAAGTGAATTCATATTAAATTCAATATTGAAACTTATATATATTTAATTTTATAAAATATTCATCATTTTTTAATTCTTAATATCAAATACATCTTAGGATAAATTTTTGGTATTTTTCTAAAACACAAAAAAAAATTATGAATAGTGAAAACTCTGAGTAGTAGATAAAAAATTGGCATTTCATTTAAATAAAATTTTACCACTTCTATGAATTGAATTTAAAAAATCCAACATATATGGTTGTTATTAGTAAATAAAATTTGGTTCAATATGATGAAAATAATTTTTGTTGAACAGAAACTTTTGACTTTTATTTACTGCGGTTAAAGATAAATAGTGTAATTCAAGGTAAAAATAATATCCTAATAATATAAAATTACCTCAACACTTGTAAAAACCACATATTATGAGTCACGGACGACCATGGGAATCCATGGGTCTCTTTTGGGACACCATATATCCTCTTAAAAGTGACAATAACACTTTATTTTAATTAACACAAAGTAAAGGAAAAATGAAATAAACAAATATCTTTTTGAAAATTAATTTTTACCTAAGGTTATATAAGTTATCATTTGTCCTATAAATATTTTTTCGGATATATAAAAAGATTTTCAACATCATGGTATTTTTTTATAATTTTTATATCTCAAATGAATTAAATTATTTATGACACAATAATGATGCAGTGTTTACATAATTAATAATTGATTTAAATAAATGAGATTATATAGATTAAAATAAGATCCAAAACCTGTAAAATTCTTACTGGATGATTTTATTTCGGCCGTGAATCTTCTTGTATTTTACTACTATTATTTATAGACCTTTAGAAACCAAATAAACATTATATAATAAAATAATACTTTTATATTATCCTAAAGATCCTCTCCTCCCCTTATAAATAGCCCTCACCTCTAACCAATTCCTAACACTTCACAGTCCCCATGGATCCTCCAAAACCTATCAAAATAAGCTCTCCTGATCCCTCTTTTCAACCTATATGCCTTAATATAGGCAGAAGTTATGTCAAGAAGTCTTTTTGGTTCAAACCAAAGGAAACTTACACGAATTAAAGGTAACAGTTTATCTTAAATTGTATTCTTTTATTTTTCATATCCAACCCAAAAAAATATTTTCATTATTTTCTTTTACAAAAAAATATCCTCAATATACTAGGATGTTTTTATAATAATTATTCTAACTACACTTACTCACACCCCCATCTAATTGGTAAAGAACATATTATTTCTCTGGACGATAAACTAACGCCTCACGAAATAATGATTGTTCCATATTCTACTACCACATATTATGGTGGACATTATTATGGCACTATATTTAAATATGATATATATTATGTTTATTTTTTCCTTATGATTCTTTATTTTTCATTTATATCATACCTTTATGATTTCCATTTTGGTAAAACTTGATAATTTCAATTGAGGAAGTGCAGACGACCGCCCCTCAAAGTGATATGACTCATTCATTCCATACATGGAACATATAAAGGATAGTGGTACTGAGATTATATATATTATATTATACTGGAATTATAATACACCTATTTATCATTATGTTTTTGTTACATTAAAATATGAAATATAAATTAAAGTAGCGTTCATGCATACGTACGACTTACCGTCTCCTTGAATTGTGCATTTCATTTCTTATCTCCAAATGATATGTACTATTATAAATACATATATATACTAGATATATATGATATATATGATATATAAATCATGAATATCATACTAAAGATAATATAATTTCGACCACTGATCAACTTATAATTATAACATATTCACTTTAACTCAAATTCCAAACATTGATAAAATGTTTGATATAAATTAAAATAAAAAACTAATTGTTATGGAAAGGTAACAAGTGATATAAAAAGTATAATAAACTTGATAATGGTTCTTATGAAAGTAGAAATTAACATAAGTTTATTATTCCGGAAATTAAAGAACGAAGGGGTCAAGTCAGACATGAGGAAAGGGAACATTTAAACCAAATTTCTGTTCTTTAGGTTGATATTCTCTTTCTTGTTTATGGAATTATTTGATTATGTGATAAATTAAATTTTATATATTATTACTTATATATACATTATTTATCTGTTATTATATTGAATACACATAATCAATATATTTTACTTAAAAAATGATCTTTGTAAGGGACTTCATCTCAATCTCCTTTCATTGAGGAGTATTTTTTTAATACACGACATTATTTTATATTCTATATAAACACATTTGAATTTTACTTTTCTTCAAAAGACATATATTCATTATAATGAATTTTACTAAATAACAAAAAAGAATGTTTCTTTTTAACGTAAGAAGTGACAACAACCATTTCTCCACCACGAGTATTATTTGATCATTGTCTTCCTTAATAATCTATAGTGTTTGTTAAGGAAAATAAATACTATATACCCTTTTTACATATTTTGGTATTGAAAATGGTTTTGAGAAAGAATTGATTTTTTCAATATCTTTATGTGATATATTATGATTGAAATGTAAAAATGTTATCATTCAATTATACTTGTTTTATGATTTATTGTTATTTGGAATTGTTTACATATACAGGTGGTTCCATGATAAACCTAGGGCAGGTGATCCTGAGATAGATCTCCAATGCATTGGCTAATGTGACGGAGGTAAATGTGAGTACTTCTCATAAGATATTTAGGTAATACAATGTTATGGGTATTCTAAATGTAACTCCCTTTGTATATGTGATAACTACAATGTATGTATGGTATAGATGCCACAAGTTACCTTTATGATTTATGTTTTATATTTTTTATTCATATATATTATGATTTCATGATGTATGTTAAAGAGATTATGGTATGTATGTAATGATGAACTAATATTTTCTTCGTTTTATAACCCTTATTGATCTTTTTATGCACATCCCATCATTTGAAATTTTTTCACACGACTTAATGGTAAATGGGGTCAAAGATGTTATCCAAGATAATTCATGCTATATAAAACATGGAACTAGACATGAATCTTTTTTCTCAAGAGTTTTTGTTTTGTGAAAAAATAGAAACTGAGTAGAAGTTTCTACTTTGTATCTTTAGAGATGTAATGTAATAGTTATGGCCTAATTCTGTAAAACTCCAAACCTGAAAAGATCATCATTGTGAATTATTCATTTAATTCAAGATTATGTAATATTTTAAGGTCGGGTCCTTATAGTTGGTATCAGAGGTCGGTTTAGACAACATCAAGAGTTAGGTTATTATTAAATTAATATCCATAAATTACTTTATGATAATATTGAAATGATATAGAATTTACAGCTTACCATGTTGATTCACCTAAAATATCTTTGTGTTCAGATTGGTCTTCCATAGAGGAAACATGGTTGTTATGTTAAGACGACATCAGGAGGAAGAAAACCATACAAATCAGAAACCTATGATAGTCGGAATCGGAACTAAAGAGTTTGTTGTAGTGATGGAACATTTGACTCTGGCTATAAATGCTAGTGTTATCCATACAGAAGATTAGCTCGATCAACCATAGAGGAACATGTTAGTAGTGATGCATTTTATGACGCAACATACCCTATCATTCATAGGATAATCTGAACCTATGCTAGAAAAATGGTGGATTATATCACTGGAGAATATTTTTGATGTTATGGGGTGTTCATAACAACAAAAGGTTAGTCTCAATGTTTACCGTTTTGAAGGTGAAGATGATCAGTGGTGCTCAATGGTGAAAAAAAATCAGGTATAGGGAGGAGATTGATGCAATTGATTGGGATGAATTCAAAGGTATGTTTCCTGAGAAATATTTCCCTAAGGTGGTTTGTCATAGGATGGAAAAACAATTCCTATAATTGAGGTAGGAGGATGACTCAATGGCCACATATGAAGAAAAATTCACTCAACTAGCAAGGTATGATCCAAATTTCATATGATATCTTGACAGTAAAATCAAGTGTTTTTACTCAGGATTAAATCTAATTTATCGAAGAGATTTATCATATTGTGAGTTCAAATGTTATGAAAACATTATTGATGTTGGGAGAAGGTAGAAATGGAGTTTGTCGATGATCAGGTGTTCTTTGACAGACAATAGAATAATAGGTCGTAGTGGTAGGGGAAAGGGAATAAATCTTCAAAAAATTATGATGATTAGAAACTTAAGTTTACAGTTTGTGAAAATTGTCGTAAAATCATGCTGGGGAATGTCTTTTGAATTGTAGTATGTGCTACTAATGTGGTAAAATGGTACATAAGGATTGAAATTTCACTAAAAAATATTAGGTTTATTGTAAGAAAAAATATGATTTACAGTCAGTAAAATGTTTTAAGTTCAATGAAATGGGTCATTATGGAGATGAGTGTTCAATGAAGAAATTAACTAAGGGAAAGTAACCAGACAACAAGAAAAAATTGGTAGTGAAGTCCTTTGCAACTAATTCATCATATGAGGGTCCATCAAATGAAATATTATTATGTACACTATTTTTTTGTTCAGATTATATCAATGTGTTGTTTTAATCGGGGTCTACGTATTTATTCATTTCTGGGATTTTACTATTAAATTTGGATTTCCATCTCAAGATATGAATCATGAACTTATGGTAAAATCACCTGGAGGAAATTTTGAAACAAAAATAAATTATAATTACCTTTTTTCCTTGTCTGCAAAAAATATCTTCCAACAAACCATATTGGGTTGCCTCTAGTATAGTTTGATGTTATTTTTGGTATGGATTGCCTTTCTGTTTGTCATGCTAAGATTAAGTACATATCTAAAGAGGTTTCATTTCAGTAATATTTCATGTTTGTGAACAAGAATGGACCCGTAATTTTTATAACATATTAGGAAGCTGAGAAACTAGTAAAAGATGGAAATGAATGTACCTAGCACATATTGTTGAAAATAAAGGAACTAATTTGATTAATGATGTCCCAGTGGTAAATAAGTACCTTTATGTTTATTCATGATAAAAATCCTGGTATTATACCTGATCTGGAAGTTGAATTTACTATTGAATTAGTTCCAGAAGCTAAGTCAATTTCAAAACCCCCTTATCAAATGGCACAAGTTTAACTTTTTGAGGTAAATAAGAAATTTCAAGAGTTATTAGAGAAATGTTTATTACAACATATCACATCACCATGGGGTGACCCTATCTTATTTGTTAAAAATAAATATGATTCAATGATAATTTTCATTGATTGTAGATCATTGAATAACATCACTATTAAAAACAATTGTCATTTTCCTCAAATCGATGATATTTTGGATTAGCACGAGGGAGCTCAGTAGTTTTTTGAAGATTGATTTGAGGTCGGGGTACCATCAGTTGAAAGTAAAGTAGGAAACATTCCAAAGACTATGTTTCGTACTAGATATGCCCATTATGAATTTTTAGTAATGACTTTTTGGTTAACCAATTCACCTACTGTATTAATCAATCTCGTGAATAGAATTTTCCATGTGTTCTTGAATAAGTTTTTGGTTGTGTTCATTAATGATATTTTGGTTTATTTAAAATTTAAATAGGAGCATGAATGTCATTTTAGGTTTTTCTTTAAAACCTTAAAATAAATGAAACTATTTGGGAAATTCCACAAGTGTGAGTTTTGGTTATAGAAAATTTCATTCCATGGTCACATTATTTCAAAAAGTACTATAAATATTGTTCTTACTAAAATAAAAGTTATTGAATAATGGAAAAGTACCAAAAATATAAACAAGATGAATAGTTTTCTTGATTTGGAATGTTATTACCGGAGGGTTATTGAGAATTTTGCATGGTTATCTATCCCACTGACTATGTTAACTCGAAAAGGTGTTATGTGTGTTTGGAAAAAAGAATATGATGATTGTTTTCATAAATTGAAATAAATATTGGTGAATGATCTAGTTTTGGCACTACCATCCAGAAATAGTGTGTTTGTTATTTACAATGATGCTTTGTTGAAAGGAGTGTGTTGTGTCCTTATGAAAAATGATTAGGTAATTTCTTATGCCTCACACCAGTTGAAACCTCATGAGTTAAATTACCCTACACATGATTTAGAATTAGCCGTTGTAGTTTTTGGTTTAAAAATTTCGAGAAATGATTTTTATGGAGTAAAATTTGAAATATATGTTGAAAAAAAAAGTTTGAAAGATATATTCACTCATAAATAATTGAACATGAGACATATGAGATGACTATAATTAATCAATGATTATGATTTCATGATCGTTTACCATCCAGGAAAAACAAATTAAGTGGTTGATGCTTTGAGTAGAAAAATTAATGCTTCATTAACCATGTTATATTTATAATGAGATCCATTAGTTTTTGATTTGATGAAAATTGGCATAGAAGTTGTTGGTGATGTAAATTCTTTTTTTTATGGGTGTCAGTGAAATAATCCCTCTTATAATTAATTAAGAAAGCGTAGAAGAAAGGCAGTGAGTTGGAGAAAAAGGTCGAGTTGGTTCAAAAGGGTATGTTTCAAAAATTTAACATTGGTAATGATTGTGTTTTGAGATTTGGAAAGAGATAATGTGTGCCTTGTGATTCAGAGTTAATGAATGAGTTGTTATGTAAAGCTCATAGTTCCCCATTTTTAGTTCATCCTGCCAGTACTAATATGTACAAATATTTTCAGGAGTATTACTGGTGGGATGGAATGAAAGGAGATGTCGTTAATTTTCCTCTGAGGTGTTTAACTTGTCAGCAGGCTAAAGCAGAGGGGAAATTCCTTAAAAGGATGAGTCAGTTCTTACCTATACTACAGTGGAAATGGAAACATATATCCATGGACTTAGTTTTGGGATTATCGAAGGCATGTCGAGGTAATAATGGATTCTGGGTTATTTTTGATCGATTGACTAAATATGCTCATTTCCTTTCTATTCGAGATACTTTGTCTCTATATCAACTTTTTCGATTGTATATTAAAGAGAGAGTTAGGTTACATGGTGTTCCTCTCTCCATTGTATCTGATCATGATCACATTTTTATTTATAACTTTTGGAAAGGCCTCCAGAAGTGGTTGGTTACTGAATTAAATTTTAGTACAACTTTTAATCTTCAATCACATGGGCAGTAAGAATGAAAAATTCAGACCTTGGAAGATATGCTATGTGATTTTTCACTAGATTACTATTGAAGTTGGGACAAACATATTTATTTTTTTGAATCTTTTTATAATAATAGTTTTCATTCCAGTATATATATGGCTCCATTTTAGGCGTTATATGGGAAGTGATGTCGAAATCCTGATTTTTTGGAAGAGTTTGGTGAAAGTAAATGGATGGGACCAAAATTGGTAGAAGAGATGGAAGAAAGAGTTTAGATGATTCAAAAAAACATGAGAATAACTCAGAGCAGGCCGAAAAGTTATGTGGATAATTAGAGGACGGATATCTCTTTTGAGATGGGTCATCAAGTCTTTATCAATGTTCTTAATTGGAAAAGAGTGATGTGTTTTGGTAAGAAGGGAAAGTTGAGTCTGAGGTTCATTGGACCTTATGAAATCTTAGAGAAATTTTGATCAGTTGCGTACAGATTGGCTTTACCTCCAAGTTTGTGCCAGGTACACAATTTTTTTCATGTTTCAATGATGATAAAATATATGCCAAATCCATCTCCTATTTTAAGTCCAGAGGTAGTTCAGTAGGAAGAGAATATCTCTTATGAGGAACAAAAAGTCCAGATTCTTGACTGTAGAGAGAATGTTTTGCGGAATAAGGTATTTCACCATGTAATGGTTTTGTGAAAAAACCATATGGTTGAAGAGGCAACTTGGGAATCTGAAAATGCTGTGAGGGATAAATACCCCCTATTTTTTGATAAGTGAATAAAATTATGAGGAAGAAATTTATAAAATGGGGGATTGATGTAACATCCCAGGTAAATAATGAAATAATAAATTTTCATTAAAATTAATATTTTTTGAATTAAATATTAATTATACTTTAAAGTGGATTCTATGTTCGATGGAGTACCCAATACCCAACAACGGGTTAATTTGAAATATTATGCAGTACAATAATAATATAATATTAATACTTTAAATGGTAGTTAACACATAGATTTTTAATTGGTATGAATGAACATAACTAAATAAAATTGGATTATACATTCTTGTGATATTTTTTTCATTTATCCAATTAAAAGTAGAGGCTTAAAATGTGAATGAATCTAATTTGAAGCATAATTTAATTTAAGAGGTTGATTTACTACCTTTTATTGGAGAACCCTATTTAAATATAGTTTTGGTAAATTTTATATATATTAATTGACCAAATAAAATTCTCATTTATATTCGGGACATCATAATTCACTTTGGGTAAATTTTTTGTATTTTCTTGATAATATTCAATTTTTAATGAATAGTGGAAAATACTGTATTTTAATTCAAAACCACATTTTAATAAAATTTATTTATATTGTTAGATTATATTATTAATTAGTTTTAAAGTGTATTTATATTATATTTTTACCATTTAATCCAATTTTGGTCATTGGATGTAATTTCACTTTAAATTGGTCATAAACAAGTGTCAATCTTTTGATAGTTGTTATTTCTTAAAAACCCACATTTTGTTCTAACAATGGTAATTAATTTTAAAATAATGAATTAAAATTTTATGTATTTAATTTGGTAAAATATAAATTGTTTTTGAATTCTTCATATCAAATATATCTTAGGCTAAATTTTTGGTATTTTTCTGCAAAATATCAATTTTTATGAACAGTGAAAACACTATGTAGTAGTTAAAAAACTGACTTTTTCATTTTAATGAAATTTTACTACTATTTTAAATTTAATTTAAAAAATAATACATACATGATTCTTATTAGTAAGTAAAATTTGGTTTAATAAGGTGAAAATAATTTTTGATGATTTGTAACTTTTGATTTTTATTTATCACGGTTAAAGGTAAATAATGAAATTCAAGGTAAAAAAAATACCATAATAAGCTAAAATTACCTTAACACTTATACTATACATATTGGATGAGTCATTGAAGACCATTTTCATCCTTGGGTTTAGTTTGGGACCCCATGGAGCCACTTAAGAGTGATAATGGGGCATTATTTTAATTAACTTATAGTAAAAGAAAAAATAACATAATCAAATATCTTTAATAACTTAATTTTATATAGGGTTATATAAGTTATAATTTCGTCTATAAATATTATAAGGAAGTATAAATATATTTACTTCATCATGATATTTTTTTTATAATTTTTAGGCATCATATAAATTAAATTATTTATGACACAATGATGATGCAATGCTTACCTCATGAATAAAAGATTTAAATAAATAAGAATATATAGATTAAAATAATATCCAAATCCTGTCCAATTATTATTGGATGATTTAATATTGAACATGATTCATATTATCTTCTAATTTAATTAGTATTTGACCTTTTTAAATAGAAAAGCATTATATAATAAAATAATATTTTCAAACTTTCCCAAAGAGCCCCTCCCCCCCTTATAATAAGAAATCACCTCTAACCCATTCCTCACACTTCACAAGCCCCTTGTCTTGTCCAAACTATACCCAAATAATCTCTAAAGATCCCTATCTTCCACCTAGAATCCCTAACATATGAATAAGGAACTTTAAGTTGTCCATTTGGTTTAGACCAAAGGGAAGTTACCCGAATTAAAGGTAACAGTGTCTCTTAAATTCTATTCTTTTATTTTACTTCTCCATTCCCTAACCAATGTTTATTCTTTTATTTTATAATGAAACATTTATCCACAATATACTAGTATGTTGTTATAAGAAGGATTCTAACTACACTTACACACACCTCCAGTTAATTGGTAAAGAACATACAGTTTATGTGGAAGGCAAACTAACACCTCACAAAACGATGATTGTTCAATCTTATCCTATCACCTCTTATGGTGTACATTATAATTGAACTATATTTATATATGATATATATAATTTTTATTTTTTTGTTCTTCTGTATTCTTCATTTATTTCATACCTTTATGGTTTCCATTATGGGTAAACACGATAATTTCATTTGAGGAAGTGTGGACTACCTCCCCCTTAAAGTGATATGACTCGTTAATGACATATGTAAAACGTAAAAAAGTAGTAGTTAATGAAATTATAAATATGATAATATACCTATGTATAATAATTTTTTTATTCCACTAAAATACGAAATAAAAATTAAAGTAGCATTCATGCGTACGTACGACTTACCGTCTCCCTGAACGATGTATTTCATTTCTTATTTTCGAATGATATGTACTATTATAAATACCTACATATACTGGATATATATGATATATATGATATCTAAATCATTAATATAATTCTGTAGATATCGGAATTTCAACCACATGAAAAATTTATTATTATAACAAATTAATTTTAACTCCTATTCTGAACATCGACAAAATGTCCGATATGAACTCAAATAATTAAAAAATTGTTATATAAAGGTAATAAGTGATATAAATGGAATAATAAACTTGAAAATTTATCTTAGGAATGTAAAAATTAACATATTTTTATTATTCAAGAAACTAAATAACAAAGGGGTCAAGTCGTACATGAGGTGAGGGAACTTCTTAACCCAATTTTCTTTCTTTGGGTCGATCTTCTATTTCTTGTTTATGTCATTCTTTTATTATGTGAGTAATTAATATTTATATATTATAATGTATTAATAATTTTTTATGTGTTCTTATATAGAATAAACATAATTGATCTATTTTATTTATAAAATTATCTTTGTAAGGGACTTCATCTCAATCTACTTTCATTGTAGCATATTTTGTTTTAATACATGAATTTATTTTGTACGCTGTATAAACAAATTTGACATTGAATTTTTATCAAAAGGAATCTATTCTATATTATGAATTTTAATAAACAACAAAAAATAATGTTTCTTTTTAACGTATGTGGTGACAACGTCCTTTATGTCTCCTTGTGTATTATTTGATGTTGGGCATCCTTAACAATCCGTAGTGTTTTTTAAAGGAAAATAAATACTATATACTATTTTAATATATTTTTGAATTGAAACTGGTTTTGAGAAAGAATTGATTATTTCAATATCATGAAATGATATATTGTGATTGAAATGTGGAAATTTTATCCTTCCATTATCCTTGTTTTATGTGTTATGGCTTTTGGGCATTGTTTATGTATACAGGTAGTTCCGTGATAAACCTAGGGTAGGTGAGCCCGATATAGATCTCTAATGTATTGGGTAATGTGACAGAGGTAAATGTGAATATTT
This sequence comes from Viscum album, assembly GCA_963277665.1. Lineage (NCBI taxonomy): Eukaryota > Viridiplantae > Streptophyta > Magnoliopsida > Santalales > Viscaceae > Viscum > Viscum album. The sequence continues at coordinate 107,333,366 of OY728143.1, read as the reverse complement.
CTCCTAAGTTATTTATGTAATATACTTTTATGGGTATTCCAAATATAACTCCCTACGTTTCTATGATATCTACAATGTAAGTTTGATATAGATGACACACGTTACCTTTATGATTTATGTTTTCTATGTGTTATTCATAAATATTAGGATTTCATGAGGTATGATAGAGAATTTATGTTATGTACCTAATGATGAACTAATGTTCTATTTATTTGTTTTATTACCTTTGCGGTGATTTTTATTCTCATCCCTTGTTTTGAAATGTTTTTCACAGTTCATAAAGATTAATAAGGTCAAGGTTGTAATCATGGAAAAAGTCATTCTGTCTAAAACATTGAACTAGACATGATTGTTTTTTAAGAGTTTTTAATTTATAAAAAAATGGAAATTGTGTATAAGTGTCTACTTTATATCTTTTAAGATGTAATGTAATAGTTATGGCCTAATTTGATGAAACTCTAAACCTGAAAATATTCAAAATGTCAATTATACATTGAATTTAAGAATATGTAATGTTAATGGTCAGGTCCTAATATCCTTACTACATGAAGTAAAAATTAATGAAATATTTCTTTATCAGTTGAATGTTAATATCATAATAGTTACCTCTCCACTATATGTTGTAAAAAAATTTAGGCCATCACCCATTATCAATCCTTATCCAGTGACCACATTATATTGACCCTAGAAAATAAGAGAATGTATGGATTTTATCAAATTAAAATAAATTCATGAAGTAAATCAGATATCATTTATTGATCACCATGGGATGCGTCAAATAATACATATCCCATTGGAAGGAAATGATTTCTCTCTATTTGAATATATATTCAATCCATAATGGAATTTACATAACATGTATATGTATCTTGGCCCTATAGAAAGTGTTTTATATTCCTCAGGATCCTAACATCCGCATGGGAGAACTCATCACCTTGTACTATTATTGTTAATCCCTGATAATATTATCCCATGTTTTTACTCATAGCGTTAAAACATCAAGAAACAACATAATTTTTTTAAACCCCCTCAACAAAGAAGGATAATGTACTCTAGAACCTGTGTATCCTTATTAGACTATTCAATAAAATTCCCCACATAAAAGGTCCACATGCATTATGACCATCAACTAAATTAAATTTGGTCAATGTTGAATGACCATAAAATTTTACCAATTATTTTCTAGTTTAAAAACCCATAATATCTTGTTATATATAGACAAAACATTTCAGGTTTAAAAAACCAAAAATATTAAATTGAGAAAAAGTGAACTCTAAAATCACAAAACAATTCTTCCCTAAATATTATGTAAAATGTATATCGTAAATAAATGAGGAAAAATTTCCATATGGACCACATGGGCTCCCAAGTAAATGTCAATCCATTCCCAGTTGACCCCTAGTCTTTGGAAAAGTGATAGTGATGATTTTTTTACATGTCATCACACTGATAAATTGATTATTAGTAGGTGGATAATATTTTAGGGAACTCAAACAGTTCATGATTCATATAAATATTCCATAAAAAACCTTAATTCCATGGATGTATGAGAAGATAGAACATGTTATTTGAGTCTGTATGCTTCACATGGAACCCCATGAACCTTTCCCTCCTTTTCTATAGGTTATTCCTTGTTGAAAACCAGTAATAGGGTTTGGTTTATGAACATAGACACATGGGTCCCAAAAAGGCCCCCTTAAAATAATGAGTAACTTGTTAGCCTACATGAATACCAATGGTGGACCTTAACCCACTAGTTCCAAAAACATGTTAACAAAGATATTAAATAATGATGATTCAAAATCCCCACATGCATACTATCACTACCACATAAATCACCTTTAGTGGTAGTTTTTTAGCGGAGGTATACATAATCTTCACTAAACATTTCTGTAAAATGGTTTAGTGGCGGTTTATTAAAAACCATTATGAAACAATTTTAATTTTTTACAGTGGTGATGATCCCCCCCCACACCTGAGCTGACACTATTCCCTGACACCAGCATCCCTTTTCCCCCGATGAGCCCCAACCCTAGCTCTGCTCCCTTACAGTGTCGCAGATGATCTTGCCGCTCTTCGCTGTTGACCCCCTTCTCCCACCGACACCTACAATGTCGCATTCTCCCCCGACCTCGTCATGTTCCTACCCTAGGTCGGCTCTCCTTCCCTACCTCCGGTGGTTTTCATAGTCATAGGTATTGTTTTTCATATTTTTTTGGAGCTTCTAGTGCATAGTGTTATAGAAATATGCAACCCTTTTGTGTGTATAAACATGTATTTGAAGTGGTTAGTGTTCATTCATGATTCATATATATTCACCTTTGTTGGATTGGATTTGAAGACCAATTCTGTTTAATTAGGAACATAGATTGTATGACCAATTGATGACTTGGGTCAAGGGGATGGGTTTCTAATAATTATTTTGTGTTATTAATTTGGTCCTACATAGATTCTAGATACACTAGGTTAGTTAAATAGCTCCCCGAGGGATGTTTTAGTGTATTTTATGGGTGTGTGATTTCATTATCTAGATGTGTGATATAGTGTGAGTTTTTTTCACTGGTTATATATATACACGATTCATTGGTTTTAGCTTCTCTTTTATTTTAAATAAAATGTGAGATAAGTTTTTTTATTATAGTATCATGTCTAGGAAATATTTGGTTGACTGTCTACTGGGTGTACATACTCACACCCCGCATATGCATCTTGGTGCATATGAAGTTTGATATGGTATAGGTAAAGGGAAGACCCCTAAATTATATAGATGAGAACCTTGAATTTGTGGTTATTGGTGATAGAGGTATGATATTAGAGATATTAGTGGTTTTTAGCTTGGTGTAGTTCCTTGTTTGGAACCCTATTCTTCCTTTATAAGTTTTTTTTCTTGTAGATTAATTTGATGATGTTTTTTTATTTTATCTCTGGTTATTATTATTATTTTATATTATTACAGTTTCGTTTTTCTTTTCTCATGCAACATATTTATATTTTACCATTATAGTTATTCCACTGATGGTTATTTATTTTAATGGAAAATCATCCCCCAGTAATATTAGTAACCCTAGGTGTTTATTTCCAACTGGTAGTGTTTGTGGGATGGACCTATGGTTATTGGTATTCCAATATTATCTAATGTGATCTGTTAGGGTTGTGATATTACAAATGATTTCATTTTGGTTTGATCAGTTAGTTTGGAAGATAGGTATGGATATACGATGTTTTAAGACGTGAAATATATGGTATAAAAAGGTACATATAACCTCTTCATATTAATATTCGTGTAACCTAGGTGGTCTGAGTATTAAAAGTGTATTAAAATAATTTTAGGAATGTTTTCTCCTTATCATCAAGGGTTTAGCCAATGAGAGTTTTGTATCAACATTATTAAAGACACTTACAACCATAAATTCATCATTCACAAGATATTTCATGGGTTGTTACTTTGAAAATTTCCCATTTTATCTTTCTTGTGTATTATTGAACTCTATAAAACCTTTAACTAAAGTGTTGGGTGGTGACTAAGTAATGATTTTAATATCATCGAATATGGTTATAGTAAAAACTTCCACTAGTTAGAAGACCTATATATTAGCAATAGTGTGATACTATGAATATGGTTCCACCTAAACCATAAGTAAATTACTATGTATTAATAAGAATAGTGAAAAAAATTTGGGTAGTGGGAAAGAAAAAATTGGAATGAGGAACAACATTATATGAATCAATCATTGGAAATTCAATGTAAAATCCTACCAATATTATAGGGTGACTTGGGGCCCGAAGATTCAAAGTCATGGATAGGTTGGATAAATAGGATCATAGAATTTAATGGAATAATTGATGGGACTAAATTAAATATAGTAGTGTTCATACTCAAAGGACTGTCCTGAAAATTGTGGGACTGAGTCATCAATGTTAAGGTTGATCAAAACCGTACCTCGGATGGATTTGAGGATTTTTTGAACTAAAAAATTCTACCTAAATACCTTTCAAGTATTAAGAAAATTGTGTTTTTTTGTCTTAATCATAGAGATATCTCAGGTATTTAATATAGAGCCCAATTTTCTTACCTTTCTCACTTTGTACTATAAGTGGAATCTAGTTAATCTCTCAAATAATGTGTGTTTTAGTTGGTTCTATGACTTCTGAATCACTCTAAGTTTTTCATGTTTTTATTGATAATTTCATTGAGATTGAGAATAACTTGATGGTATAAAAGGTGTATATTATAGGGAATATTAGTGGAGGGAACACCATTTTCCACATGAGCATAGGTGGAAACTATGATAGTAAAAATAAGTATAGAAGGACAAATTATCCCTATGGTATAAAAGCACTAAATAACCAATCTACAAGGTCGGTTTACTTTTATACACTTCAAAATAATTAGTTGGGTTAATTCTAATATGTCACTTTGGATCACTTAAAAAGGAAATCAATTATAATACTATGAGAATTTCACAAATATGGATGAATATGACATATCAAATGATTCTTTACTTATCTTATAAATTCAAAATGAGGAAATGGTCAAAATCTAACTCAATCCTATCATGATCAACTAGTACGATATCATCAAATTATTTTACATCCAAAAAATGTTTTTTTTATAGTGATTCCAAGAACCACCCCAACATCCCAGCAATCCTTATCTCTACATGGGGGGCAGGAATTATCAAGGAGGTGATGAATGATAAATATTTACGGATAATAAAGAAATATAATATTAGTAATGGGTTCCCTTAATAGTGTCAGTTACTATTAGTTTTCATTTAACCATAATGCATGTATTGCTTGATGGTCTATAAAAATAATCTAATTCACAATAAAATAATTTTTCGCAACACCAACATTGATCCACAACCCATGATCATCTTATTTCATTTCAATAATGACAGTAGGTCTTTTTTATAACTTGTTTATTTTATTTAGGGAATCCAAATTCCTTTATTTTATTATACACCTTAGCTAAGGTGGAATATTCTATAAAACATTTCAAAATCAACACTTGTACATAATTTGATTCCGACCCACTCCCTTCATAAAAAGAGATTTATAAAAATTATTACGAGATGGTATTGGTGGTAGCTCTTCCCTATTAGTTGTCTAATTATACTAAATTTACTGCTTCATATCCCTTGGAATAAACTATATTAAATATTACATCATTGATTCTCTTAGTTAAGTCTTGGAAACCTCTTTTTATTCTAGAATAATCATTTTTATATAATTCTAGATTAAAAAAGTTACTTTACTTCAACATGAAACTTCTAGATCAGGTTTTGAAGAAAAGAAAGTGGTTTATTAACACTACTTGATGAGTCACGATCAACCATGAAACATTTTGATCGTATTTTATATCAAATGATACTTAGAATAATTATTACATCACTTATTTCATTCATTTTTTGGATTTAATCAGATCTTTCATTAGCTGAATAACATGTACTTTATTAACACATCCACCTCATGGATCAGATATTCCCCTAAATATTGGGTAACATCAAACAGTGGTTTGAATTACTTAATTTAATGGGAGAGGGGAACCACCAACTTTCTTAAGTTGAGTAATGTGGATGGACTTTGTTTAGTCACCCTAATATCCCAATTTAATTCTAATCCTTTGTGGTGGTACTACTTTAGATGACACTAATAGTGGGTGATTCAACATATGTATTGATATAATAAATCATTATGTAACATATTTATATATTTTTTCAACCAGTATATATGAATCTCTTTCCCTATTTAGTAATAGTTATATGTTTTATTTTTTTTTTAAATATTGTATAGGCACATTGTGATATACAAGGATAAAAGCTGGATCACATTACCAAACAACACACCTCATTATATAAATGGTTTCAATGAGTTTTTAGATTTTTCAATTTCCAATCGATCCGTTAAATGGAGAATAATATGCCAATGTCCTAAATGTAAATTTAGAAAATGGTTGAAGAGCAATTATGTTTATGAACATTTAATAGTGAAGGAATTCCCTAGTCAATATTTCTATTGGGTTTGGCACGTAGAATTGAACGTTACAGAAAGGTTGAGCACTGATGTCAATCCACATAATGACCTAACATCTTCGACTACAATGGAAAATGAAATGTAAAACCTTAAAAATGATGCATTTGGTACTGTAAGAGACTACCATCAATATAAAAACATATCAGATCAACCAGATGAGGGTGCTACAAATAGCAACGAGACAAATGTTGTTTTTTAGATTGTAACACAACCAAATCGAGATTGTAACATATCATTGGATCCTCCACTTGATTCTATGGAGCCAAATGTAAGAGAAAAATTCACTGATGAAAATGCGTTTCATGATTTATTTGACGGTGGAAATCAAGATTTCTATAGTGGGTGTTTGAAATATTCAACCTGTTCATTTCTACTAATGTTGCACCATATCAAATATCTATGTGGAATTTAAAAAAGGAAATTTCCATGATATTGGAATTGATTCATGATGAATTTCTTGAAGAAAAAATCACCGAGTCATTTTATGATATGAAAAAAGTTGTTAAGAGGCTTGGTCTAAATTATCAAAAAATACATGTGTGTCCCAATGATTGTATGCTTTGTTGGGGAGAGGATTAAATTAGACAGAATTAAAAAAATGATATTCTTCTAGATGGGAGTCAAAGGGTGATGTTGGAAGTCTAAATCAACATAATTTCATGGAGAATAAGAAAAGTAACACACCTGTAAATGTTTTATGTTACTTTCCATTGAAGCCTTGATTTCCAAGATTATTCATGTCATCGAAAACAACTGAACACATGATGTTTCTTTCAGTAGATAATAACAATGATGTGTTAATGAGACATCCACAAGATTCAAAATCATGGAACACAATTGATTTTTTATATACATATTTCTTAGCTGATCCTAGTAATGTTCGATTGGGATTGGCTGCCAATGGATTCATCCAATTTGGGACTTTGAGTACCAGTTATGGTATTTGTCCTGTTGTTTTAATACCTTACAATCTTCCTCTGTGGATGTGTATGAAACAAACATATTTTATCATTTTGATGATTATTCCTGGGATAAAATGGTTGGAAATGATATTTATGTATTCTTGAAGCCATTGATTGACGAATTTCAGGATTTATGGAGAAACAGTGTTGACACATTTGATGATTATTCTGATATAATGTTCAAAATTCATGCTACTTTAATGTGGACCATTAGTAATGTCAATGGGATTTGGAAGTTATGTGGATAGAAAACTTACATGGGTTTGAATTTTCCCATTTTTAACTTTTATTTTGATCCCAAATGGGTACCTTATAGTAGAAAATGGTGCTTCCTGTGCCATCGAAGATGTCTTGATGCATCTCATAGATTTCGGCTCAACAGATCAAAATTTGATGGATTTATTGATCGTAGACCACCTCCAATGTTGTTAACTGGTTTTGAAATATTTTCACAACTTGAAAATGTTGAAATATAATTTTGGAAGGTTCATCATTTTAATGATAGCGGAATACGGGTCCAAAGTGCATCATCAAGTGAAATCAGAATGCAACAATAGAAGAAAAAAAGTATATCATTCAATCTTCCGTATTGGGAATTTAATTTTTTGTGGCATAATCTTGTTGTGAGGCATATTGATAAAAAAAATTTGTGACAATTTGATATTCACATTACATAATGAACATGGAAAGTCGAAGCATCATCTCAATACTCGAAAATTATTACAAGTAACGAACATAATCCATGATCTCTTGCCAGATGAGAATGAAAATTATTCTCCAGCAATTTTTGCAATGAAAATAGGGATAAATATACATTCTTTCAAAATTTAAATAATGTAAAGGTATCTAAGGGGTATTCGAGTAACATCTCGATGTGTGTTGAATTGAAGAATCGTAAGATACATGGATCGAAAAGTCATGATTCAAATATTTTGATACAACTATTACTACCATTGGCATTTCATACATTATTACCTGAAAAAGTTACTACTATTGTACTACAATTCTGCACATTTTTTAGGCAATTAAGTGAGAAATCATTACCTCCATTTCAGCTTGAAAACCTCTAGGAGAGGTTTGTATTGACCCCTTATACAATAGAGATGATCTGTCCTCCGTTGTTTTTTACGGTCATTATGCATTTAACTATGCATTTCGTTGAGGAAGCTAAATTATGAGGCCTCGTTCATTATCCATAGATGTATACAATTTAGAGGTATTTTATTTATATATTTTTTCAGTTATGTAAATAATTATTTTCATTTAAATATATGCATAATTATTATTTTTTTATTTCACAGATATCTTGGGCATTTGACAGCATATGTGAGAAATAAATCTCAACCAAAAGGCTCTATCGCTGAACGCTATATGGCTGAGGAGTGTCTTAGCTATTTTTATAGATACATGGATGTTATTGAGACAATATTTAATCAATTTGTATGTTTCGATGACACATCGACTCAATCTTAAATACATCAGAAATAAAAAATATTTCCTGTTATTGGCTGATTAGTTGGGAGGACCACAAATGCGACACTGACAGAATTGGAATTATTACAAGAACATAGACCTGTGCTGCTGAATAGTGAAATTGCAGATCCATTTATTGAATATTTGAGGATAAATACAAAGAGGAAAATGAGTGGATGAACACGAAATGATAAAGATATAATGAAAGGTGTGAATAATGATCATATATAATGGTTTGCACGATGTGTAAGTTCATAAATATTGCAATAAATATGAATATTAGTTTGACACATACATTTTTGTAAATCAAATAAATTATATTTTATTTTTTAGATAATTAATATCGATACTCATGAAATGTTGTTAGACGATTTTAAGTTTCATGCTAGAGGTCCTATAAACAATGTTAGAAAGTTCGATGCTTACAATGTGAGTGACTTTAGATTTCGTACAGTCGATGAAGAAGTGTGTTTGAAAACATAGAATAGTGGTATATTTAAATTGGATAAATTGGGATACTATAGAAATATACTTGATATTATTTAATTAAACAACGATGGGAATTTTTATATTGTTTTATTAAAATTCAATTGGGTTGATATTGTCAGGGGTGTTAAAAGAGATTCCTTGCAATTTACTTTTGTGAACATCTCTCGCTTGATGGATATTGGTGATCGTGAACTGCATGATCCATATAACATATCAACGCAAGAAAAAATTGTATATTCTATGAATTATGATGTGGATGAAATTTGAAGTTTAGTTTCTCACGTAATGTAAAGAGATTTGTATGATATGGGTGATGAAGTGGAAGATTCGACCTCTGAAATTGAATCTCATTAAAAACTAGAAGTAGAATTATTTGTCCATCATGATATTGAAAATATTATTCAAGCATGGATAAATGAAGTGGATGATGTAGTGGATCAAGAAAACTGACATGATTTAAGGGGAAAATGATTGTATGTACATTTATTTATTCATTCAGCAACCACTTATGTAATTTGTGCAGTCAGTCATTATCAATGTAATATATATTTTGTTTTTTAGTACTGTGAATCTATTATCATTTTTAATTTTTTTTTCTGCATATTTTTTTTGAAATATATATTCTGAACATAATTTTATTTGATTAAATGAGAGGAATGATAAGGAGGAAGCGGTACACTATTTCATCTACTAATGTGATAGATGACGATCCATTTGCCTCCCTCCCCACAGCATCTGAGCCACCAGCTGCCTACACCCCTGCACCATGTCCCCTTGCAGCATCTCTCACACCCTCTGTGGGTGTCCCATTAGAGGATGAGTCGTTGACTCTCCCGTCATGAGCCTCAGTAGTGTGGCGGTAGAACACCTCATCCTGTTGATCACAAGCATATTGGAGGGTCACTGTCATAGGTACAAATTATAATATAAATAAATTTATTTCATTTTGTTTATACTAATTGTTTTCTCACTAAAGATGAAAAAATGCAACCATGGAGAAAAAAAATTAAAAGTTCAATTGTTTGGTATATGAATGGAGGGAAGATAGTCGTTCCATTTGATTCATTTAGGGCCCCAACGGATTACGCTGCAGGGTATCTTGGCCAGATTCAAGGCCAACTGGTAGCGGATCCCATTTCCCAACCTATAATTTATGATGATTGGAGACATATGCCTCCATGTTGAAAAAATGCAGTTGTTGATTCCCAAATAAAGGTAATTTTAATACATTATGGTTTAATTGAATGTCATGTTACTAATATGTTCAAAATGAAATCTTGTATACAGATGTTCTTCCACTTTACAGTTGATGATGTGATAACAAGAAAGTGGACGTTGAAAATTCATAGTAAGAAATGGAAAGAATTAATATTGATATTGTGGTACGATGTCAACAACAATTCATTGACCGTGCAACAAATGTTTGAGAAGCTACTCAGTAGGGTACTGAAAGAACATTGGAATGTTTTTGTTGACAGACATCGTGATGAGAAGCGGATGGTTTTGAAATATATATTATTATATTATCCTAATTTTACATTTATACATGTATATGAAGAGATGAAATTGAATACATTATAGTTAAGTTTCATTTTTTTTATTTCAGGATCTCTCAAGATAGAATGCATCAAACCGGGCTAAGCAAGTCATCACTCACACTGCGAGGTTAAAAATCTTTTCGAGAAGTCGAACGACTATGGTAATAATATAATTAGTTTAAATATTTATAAGAAAAAATTAACAATTTAATATATTAAATTGTTGATTTTTCTTTTCTTAATGCAGTCACAGAGTTTAGGGCATGAAGCATACTGAACTAAAGTGTGGTTTAATGTTCACAAAAAATCAGATGGATGTTTTGTTAATGAGCCAGAAAAAGAAGTTGGGTATGAAGCCAGTTTTTTATTATAATAACTTATTATCAGTTTTTACTTTGTTATTATTTATTGATATTTTATTTATAGGTAAAAATTAAAGATCTATGGGATTCCAATCCTGGGCAGTCCTACTCAGTTTACCATGATGACCCAGTTGCTAATATCCTTGGGAAGGAGCATCCTGGTAGAGTGTACGGGAAGGGTTTCGGACCCTTACCATCTGAGGTCTTTTTCATGCCACCATTGATTCAAGATTCATCTACTCCTGGTTATATTTAGTCCATACCCGAAGATGTTGAGAGGGATATTTCTTCTCTACGAACCACAATTCAAGACCAGGGAGCTCATATATCCTCTTTGCAGGAACCAATGAATGATATACATCAGGAGATGAGTAGATATTCCTATAGTGGTAGTACACCGACTGGTGGTATGTAGGTAAATCAGAAATAATCAAAATTATTTAGTTTTCAAACATTCATTGGATTTATGTTATAATATAAATATGCAGCAGTATTTAATTTTTAATATAATATTTTTACAGGTGACAACAGAAAGTGGAAATGGAGGTGGAGAGGGTGACAATACGTGTACATCATTGGGCCGTGAGTAGTTGTATTGTTGATGTGTTGGACAAATATGGGAACAATTTGTTTGTATATGTATGGTTATATGTCTGTTATGGAGTGTTTGATTCAATTTACGAGCTTTTAGGTTTTGTGAATATATGTCTTATAGATTATCCATATAGTGTGATATGATTCGCTTTCGGGAACAATGATTTTGTTTGATCATAGGTGAATTTAATTTTTTTTTCCACCATTTTAAAAATAAATAATCTTCTCATTACATAACTTAACTCAAGGTAATGTTTGGCCAGAAAGAAAGGTAGTTCAGTTTGTTGACCCAATGGAAAATTTTTTGTTAGAAGGATGTGACACTTCATGACCTATCATTAAGGGAATAATTTATAGAGCATTGGTATTGGTAATTATATTTTCTATCATTTTTGTGGGATGTAGGGATTCATGGGGAGACTATGTGATCGTAATCAAGTTGAGTGTAGATATTTCAGTAGGATGCGCCATCTAAATTTTTTTTGTAGATCTTTTCTTATAGTATACAGTGAATTAGTGTCTACAATGAATTGAGTATTACCTCCAATCACATTGAATATTAATACTTATGAAACACATGTGTGTCCTTATATGATGTTTATAAATAACAACATTCACCTACTAAGAATGAATTTCTAATGGTCTTTCATAGATAATCCAATTTACAATAAAACCCAATTGAAGAGGGAATATTATTATATAAATAAATATTATTTTAATTCCATTAAAATGTATATTTTACACTATTGTTCCATTATAAAAAATTTGGAAAAAACATTAATGGAGATAGCCTAGGATGAAGTTAAGGAGTTGTCAAAAAAATAGTATATTAAAAAGAAGATGACCCATTCTTTATCCCCTCCCACCATCAAATATGTATATAATTTCTAAAGGACTAGAGATTTAGTACTCTATCTAGGGATTCCTATATAATTAGTTTGAGCTAATGAGAATTGGAGTGAATATGTTTTGGTAGTGTATGAATAAAAAACCACACCAACCTTTAGATTCCAGATAATTAGTAGTTGCATGTGCTATTGAACGGCGTATTCGATTACTGGTTTTTATTTTAAGAAGACATTAGTATTTATACAAGTTGAGAAGAAAAAATAATGTTGAATAAATTTTTATTAGAAATTAATGGTGTATGACCATGAAATAAGAGTTCATAGAATATAGATACACCATTTAAATTGTTGACAAAGAAAAAGGATAAATTAAAATTATATAAATTTCTAAATATTGAGGATAGAAATTTGAATTCATTCTCAACTTCAAAAATCACAATAACAGTAATGTGTGAACTGAAATAAGATGTTCCTGATACCATAACAGTAATTTTTATTATGTTTACAAAAATCCTCCATAGGAACACTTGTCGCCTTCTCTTCCTCCACCAGAACCATCAATTTCTGCATCAATGAAATCTTGAATGAATCAAAATTAATTTACATAGATGATGACCAGTTTTAGAGTACACCCCATCTCTATCATCATTGACATATTGATTATTTTTAATCTTATGATCAAAATTCCAAGCAAGTACCATGAAGGGGACCGAATTTCTTCCATTCATTGTAGTATTTCATGATCACTGGCTTTGAGAACTCTATCTACATGGTATGGATCAAAATATAAAAAACCATTATTTTTATATATTCTTATTGTAGGTGTTGTGTTTTATAAGGCATTTTCAATATGTGAGCCTAATTCCATTAAAAGGATAAAAAATATGTACATACTCACTATTTCTATGAGATGGTACTGGATAATTTGAGGAAATTTATTATGAATGACATGAGTTCCAATATCATGGTGGATATTGTTGATCAAACCATATTCAGGTTCCCGCATCATCATTCCCCCAAGAAGATACCTCAATTCATTTCGAATATGTAATGAACCAAAGAAAGAAGCTGTGGGTGAAGATGTTTGTCCATTAATATTAGTGGTAAAGAAAACAAATTGGAAACAATTCATTCAATCAAAACTACTTATCCAAACCTTTAAGCAAAAACCATTTGATCCCCTGCCTAATGCATGTTAAAACCTTTATAGAAAAGAAAACGTTTTTAATGACCATATATCCTTTACTTATTAAGAACATGAATGTTTTATTTGAATGTCATACCTTATTGTGTTACCAAGAATGTCTTTCACCTACATGTCATTATAAATTCCCCCATTCGCACGGCACTATATAATAAATATTATTATTAAAAATATAATAACATTTATCAAACACAATAATTCATATTAATATTAAAAATATTTGAAATCAAAATAACATACATAATGTATTAAAATTTAGAGACATTGAGAATCAAAAGTTACATAAGAGCAGACTTTTCTATCAAATAGATAATAAAGGAACAAAAGTTACAAATAGACTATAGGAACAAAAGTTGCAGAAATTGAGGAAACAAAGGCATAATGAACAATATTATATGTAAAAAAATGTTCCAAAACTGATAACTGGATTTTCCATCAACTTCAAATTACTGATTTTTACAACACCATGGAAAAATTCAATTGTTGCTTACTAAAATGCATCCAGTTGGCCGGAGGGATTATGACAATGTGATTGTAACTTTGTCTTATTTAGAGTTTCATATTCATGCACTTTTGTCACGACCCATCATCGGCGCCCGTGCCGTGACTACCACAAGCCCGCCTTCCATAGGCCAGGGGCTGGCGACTAGCACCAATGGAATAAATCCCGATAACTGGGAAGACATTGCCTTTATAAAAGTTAACAAAACACCACAGAGTACAAGCGGAAGTAAAAAACTAAGTACAAATGAAAGTGCTGAAAAGTAAATGGGCTAGAATACAAACCCAAATGAAAGTAAAAATACAACTGAACAAGTACAACAGAAAAAGACAACAGCTGGAAGAACGGAGGCAGCTCCTGGGTCGTCCTCCTCGGATCCTACCTGAAGGGTAGGTACAGATGGCGCATCTCCTGGATCATCCACCACAGATCCTACCTGAAGGGTAGGTACAGATAGACTCCTCAACGCTCTCGCCCATCAACCTCCTCCGTGTGTTGTCTTGCTTTGATGTCCACCTCCAGGTACTAACTCGTCGTTTAGTCCACCTCCGGGTACCGTCCAGTCCTCGAACACTCAACCTCCATCAGCACTTCCCATCGTCTGCAACCAACACAACGAGGTGCGGGCATAGCCCGTGCAGGGGTGAGTATAACGATACTCAGTAGGGACCCCGAGACCCTCAAGGTCTCACTAAAACCAACATGGATAAGCACAAATAAGATCTCAACAGATAACCTCTACTTAGGTATATGCCCATGCATATACCTAAGTTATCAAGTAACCCATATCAATCATGAGGAAAACACCAAGATCATGAAGTCAACGGATAACCACTACCCAGGTATATTCCAATACATATACCTATGTTATCAATGTAACCATCTCAATCATGAGGTAAACACAAAGGTCAAATGTCTCACCTCAAACCAGGATTTTCATTATCGAAACCGTAACTGCTGAAGAGCCCCGTCTCTGGAGTGTACAGTGGTCCTGTCACGACTCCAAGGTACTGCTCACTAACCTAAGACTGATGACGTACTCCTTCTGTCGAGTACCGCGGGTCTGCAACCAACTACCGGGCGCTCCGTCTACTGTGGGTTTGTCGCCAAATATCGGGAGCTCCCCCTAATAGCCTATAGAGGTACTCCTCCTGTATAGTACCGCGGGTCTTCGGGCAACTAACGGGCGCTCCGTCTGCCATGGGTTTGTCACCAAATTCCGGGTGCTCCATCCACTGGGCTAGTCGACTCACTCCAAGTCGAGTCGGTCAAGCAGTCGTCAGGTCTCAGTCGGCTACACGGTCTCTGTACTCCGCACGCTCGTCTCCGGGAGGGTCCGCTCCACGAGCTACTGTTCGATACTCCAAGTATCTCAAAGTCCTACGAAGAAGTATCTTAAGGTACCGCCTCGTCATAGGGGTCTCAACGCAACAGACAGCGCGTCAATCCGACGTCGGTCTGTGCGTTATTAGCCTTTTTCGTCCCAGGGGCCCGGTTGGTTTCGTGAGCGAACCAACCCGGCCGTTTCTCAACTGTACCCTGAACTCTCATAGGGTATACTAATAGAGACCATTTCTCAATGTGATCACTGACGGCGCTGACTGTTCGTCAAACGGACGTCCGGTCTGAAAGATATGAGCTTTTCTGTTCGAGGGGCCCGGTTGGATTTCGGGTACAATCCAACCCGGCCACTATCCAACAGCATCGAAAACTCGGGCGAGGTATGCCAAAAGTTCCGTCTCATCAATAGGAATCCAACGAGACAGACGGCGCATCAATCGGACACCCAGTCTGTGAGTTATTGGCTTTTTCGTTCCAGGGGCCCGGTTGGTTTCATGAACGAACAAACCCGACCGCACTCGGACGGTATCCAAACCTTGAGCGGAGTAATCCAAAAGATCCATCTCACTTATAGGAATTAAAAAATTTCAACGTCACATCAATCAGGCGTCCGAAGCTCAAGATATGAGCATTTCCGCTCCAAGGGCCTGGTTGGTTTCGTGTACGAACCAACCCAGCCGAACTCAAAGTATTCTAAAACATTTTGTGTGATATACCGAAATGACCGTCTCGATTCAAGGATCGAATCTCCGCTGACGGCGCGTCGTTCGGAGGCCCATAGATCATGATACGGGAAAAAGACCGAAAACGGTCCGAAGACGGGGGGTCTGGGCCCGGACCGACCCGGCCCGACCCCCCCTGGGTCGGCCCGAACTGGGCCGACCCGACCTGAGTCTGGGTCTGACCCGACCGGCACGGCCCGGCCGGGGCGCAACCCGGCCCAACGGGTCAGCCCGGCTCGGCTCGGCCAAGGGGCCGAGTGAGGGGAAGAATCGTCGCAGAAGAACGTTGCGAGAGAAGAATCGTCGCAGATGATGGAACGTCGCAGAAGAACGTTGCGGGAGAAGAATCGTCGGCTTCGCTGAACTTGGCGTCGCGTCATCGATCTCCGAGGGCTCGGAGTTCTTCGTCGCCCTTCTTCGAAGGCAGACGTTCTTTTCATTCTTCGCGTTCTTCACGTTCTTCGTGTTCTTTGCGTTCTTCGCGAAAGAGGTTGAAGGACTTAAGGTTCTGTCAAATCCTCTCAGTGAACAACACACACGAAGAAGAGTGTTGGTCTTATTTTATTAACATGCCAACCAACGAAAAAAAATAAGTTACGTAACGACCCATTTATTCATAGAAATATTTCAACGAATAAAACCACCCAATTAAAAGGAGAATTTAATAGATTAAGAAACGCCCCGGTTGACTTTCAATTAATAGGGGATTTTGCGGGTGCGTTACTTAGTGGAAATGAAACGGTGGGGCTCGTGCGGGTCCCACTTCACAAATATCCTACCAAGAGGGTAGGATATTTTTGGGTTCCACCATATCCGCTTCAACACAGCTTAAGCAGCTTTAAGTGGCTTTTAAGTGGCCTTAAGTGAAATAAAAATAAATTTGTCGCACCACTTTATTTTATTTCTTAACTTAAAGCCCAAAAATTTAAAAGCCACACCTAAGAAAACACAACTCCGGAAGAGGCGTTTCTAAGCAAGTACCAGCGCTGCAATTCCATCGGTGCCCTCAGAATTCGATTCTGAGCACTGGTTCAAAAGTTAGAAAAACCCGCTCGTTCATTCAATGAACGTACCCAAGCCAATATTCGAAAAATTATTCCGGGCACACCGGGCCTCGGAATCAGGTGCCATCAATAAATGCATTCTTGTATAATTCCAAACAAAATTAAGAAAAAATATTCCCTTGAAATTTATGGGTCTTTAAATCACTCCCACCTCATAGATTTACGTCCTCGTAAAGCTTTAACACAAACTAGGGTTACAAAAGCGGTATTGAGCACGCATCTGAGCCTTCCGCTCCCATGTGCTCACCTGGAGTTTCTCGTGTTTCCAAAGAAAGTGCACAAGAGGAATCAACCGTCCTCCTAGGATTATCTCCTGTCGATCCTCGATCCCCACGGGAACCTCCGTGGAAGTCACCTCATCGCCATTGTCCAGCTCCTCATGGTCGAGGATATGCGAATGGTCGAGCACGTATCTCCTCAGTTGAGATATGTGGAAGTCATCGTGCACCTGGTGCAACTGAGGTGGATGGGTCAAGCGGTAAACCACCCCACCTACCCAGCTGAGGACCTAAGAAGGTCCGTTGAACCTCGGAGATAACTTTCTGCCATGGCCACATCTCCATAAACCTCGTCGAGGTGAGGCCCGTATAAGGACGTGATCGTCATCCTCGAACTCTAGAGGTCTCCGATTCCTGTTAGAATTGAAACTCGAAACGACTGCTGCCATGAGGGTATGGTTGACCGAATCAAGATTTATCGGTCGCACCCTCCTGTGCATGAGTTACCCTGTTCCGCCTCGGGTTTCCTTTTTCGCCGACCAAGGAAAACCCATTATGATGTCATAGTTAAACAACAACATTTTTTCCTAATACCTTATATTTGTGTATGAACTGTGATTGCCCAGTCCATACTCAAACGAACGTCGTAAGGCCCCGACGCTACCACCAAGAGATTGCAACCGAAACTCTCACCTCAAGGGTCTAACAACACCGTCGACGTAACTGTGATTATCGAGTCTTCTCCCAAGGTATCTCCAGACGTGAGGGTCAAGTCTACGGCTTACCGGAAACTCTAGTTCTGAGAAGAGATTTGTGACAGCGATGAATGATTCATATCGATATCTGTTACAACAGAAGCTAGTAGTGGACACAGACCGTCTCTTGAATCATTTTTACAGTCATTGGGTCACACTCCTTGACCGCATGCACCCGCACTCTTCCTCCGCCCTCCAGCTCCCTGAGCCTGGTGGGGATAACTAAGGTGGGTGGTTGTAGCATGTTAAGATGAACACCACCTCATGATGCTCTCCTAGCTCTTCCTCCAAGTCTGCCACTTCACAGACTCATCTCTCTTTAAAGATTCCTCTTCTTGAAATATTTAACACGCCCTAATCTCTAAGACTGGAACCAGTTTCCTGTTTCTTACTGCACTGTGCAGTCCTCATCCGCTCTTGGATGACCTGGACCTTCTTTAGTCTCACAATAGCTACTATGATTTCTTCTTTGTCGATAAGAAAAATCTGGTCTCATCCACTGTATGAACCACATTCGTTGCCTAATACAGTCAATCTCGACATGAAGGATGCATTCATGCCATGGATGACATCGTAAGGCCTCAACGTAACTACCAAAAGATCCAATTGTCACTCTCGCCTCCAAGGGTCGAGTCACACTGTTGGCATCAGGGTGAGGTCACTAGGTCTCTTCCAGTAGAAATCTCGAAAGTGAGGCTCAAGTCAACAGTCTTAACCAGGACCACTCATTATAAACCAAACCAAAAGGACAGGAAAGCAAACATCACAAGATAAGTGTCTTTTTATTATTGCAGCTAATAGTACATAGACACGAATACATCAGAAAGATGGAACTAGAAGTGCAAAGGACACATCCACTAGTTCCTCTCCTGTCCACCTACTCCCAGAGCTCTACTGCCTTGTCCACTGCTCGGCTGTTGCTCATGCACCAGCTGCTGCTTCTGTCTCGGTTGCTCCTCCAACACCCGCTGATCAACCGTGCGTGGGGTCGTACAGTCGCGTGTCAGGTGACCCTTCCTGCCGCAGGAGAAACACTGTCCATTTCTAGCACGCCTGGCTCTGACCCCACCCCGGGTGCCCCGCACCACCGATCCTAAAACCCGAGATCTCCCAACTGCTGGTCTGGTCCTCCTGGACCTCTACATCATCTGTCTACTGCCCACAAATGACTCAGATACTTATCGAAAACCCTGCGGAAAAGGAAGAAGCTCCTGTACATGCTTGGGGTGTAGAGCTACTAGCACAAACTCCACCCTGAAGTAGGTATCAAAGTCTTCCCATGCGAAGTTCATTCTGTCACAAAACTGGAACAAGTGTTTCCACCACCTGCCTGAGGATTCATGAAGAAGGCTGGCAGCATGGATCACCATGAAGTCTACCGACGTCCCCACTGGCCTGAAGACTCTCACCACAGCCTCCAGCCAATCCTCAACCGCCTGTGGGTCCATCTCTCCCCGGAACCTGGGTGGTCTCTGGTGCTGGAACTCATGCAGTGCGCTCAAGTGGTGTGCATCACCTACTGCTGGGGACGGTGGCATCGGTGGCCCAACGTATGGTAGTACCGCTGGTGCCTCCACTGGTGCCTCAACTTCAAGAGGTCCCTGTACCGAAGCCTCGTCGCTCGGCAAGCTGTCAGTACGCACGTCCCTCTGGGCTCTGGATGGTCGTCCGAGAAAATGAATCCTGAAAGAAACAACGTGACACTGTCAAACGATTATACCTCGTGAGCTAACCTGGTTTGAGCTGACATTTAAAAAATTCTGGAAACACACACGCAAATAGTGTTTTCGTGTACAAGGTCGGAAATCAGTAGTCAGGGTCTTGGTGTACGGATACGTCAGCCGCCGCACCAACACTGGACTCCCTAAACTGAAGACCACACTCAGTACCCTTAACATTATTCATTCACATAGAAAAAGATCAGAGTCCTGAGTTCTGCGGAAGAACCGAACTCCTCTGATAACAATTTGTCACGAACCTTCCTTGGGGCCCATGCCGTGACTACCCCATACCCGCCTTCCATAGGCCAGGGGATGGAGACTATCCCCAAAGGAGTAAATCTCGATAACTGGGAAGAAATTGCCTTTATAAAAGTAAACAAAGCACCAAAGAGTACAAGCGGAAGCTAAAAAACTAAGTTCAAAAGAAAGTGATGAAAAGTAAATGGGCCATAATACAGTTCCAAATGAATGTACAACTACAACTGCACAAGTACAACAGAAAAAGACAACAACTGGAAGAACAGAGGAAGCTCCTGGGTCTTCCTCCTCAGATCCATCCTGAAGGGTAGGTACAGATGGAACAGCTCCTAGATCATCCACCACGGATCCTATATGAAGGGTAGGTACAGATAGCCTCCTAAACGCTCTCGCCCGTCATCCTCCTCTGAGTGTCGTCTCGCTGTGAATTCCACCTCTACGTACTGACTCGTCGTGTAGTCCACCTCCGGGTACCGTCCAGTCCACGAACACTCGGCCTCCGAAGCACTGCCCGTCATCTGCAACCAACACAACGAGGTGCGGGCATAACACGTGCATGGGTGAGTATAACGATACTCAGTAGGGACCCCGAGACCCTCATGGTCTCACTAAAACCAACATGGATAACCACAAAGAAGATATCAACAGATAACCTCTACTTATGTATATGCCCATCCATATACCTAAGTTATCAAGTAACCCATATCAATCATGAGGAAAACACCAACATCATGAAATCAATGGATAACCACTCCCTTGGTATATTTCCATTCATATACCTAAGATATCAAGGGACCCGTCTCAATCATGAGGTAAACACAAAGGTCAAAAGTCTCAGCTCAAACCATGATTTTCAATATCGAAACCGTAACTACTGAAGAGCCCCATCTCTGGAGTGTACAGTGGTCCTATCACAACTCTGAGTAACTTCTCACTAACCAAAGACTGTTGAGGTACTCCTCCTGTCGAGTACCGCAGGTCTGCATCCAACTACCTGGCGCTCCGTCCGCTGTGGGTTTGTCTCCAAATACCAGACGCTCTCCCTAATAGCCTACAGAGGTACTCCTCCTGTCTAGTACCGCGGGTCTGCGGCCAACTACTGGAAACTCCGTCCGTCGTGGGTCTGTCGCCAAATATCGGGCGCTCCGTCCACTGGGCTAGTCGACTCACTCCAAGTCGAGTCGGTCAAGAAGTCGTCAGGTCTCAGTTGGCTACACGGTCTCCGTACTCCGCACGCTCGTCTCTGGGAGGGTCCGCTCCATGAGATACAGGTCGATACTTAAAGTATCTCAATGTCCCACTAAGATGTATCTCAATGGACCGCCTCGTCATAGGGGTCTCAACGCAACAGACAGCGCGTCAATCAGACGCCTGTTCTGTGAGTTATTAGCCTTTTTCGTCCCAGGGGCCTAGTTGGTTTCGTGAGCAAACCAACCCAGCCGTATCTCAACTGTACCACGAACTCTCATAGGGTATACTCATAGGTACCCTTTCTCAATTTGATCACCAATTCCACTGGCGGTTCGTCAAACAGACGTCTGGTCTGAAAGATATCAGTTTTTCTATTCTAGGGGCTCGATTGGATTTCGGGTACAATCCAACCCAGACACTATCCAACCCCATCCAAAACTCGGGTGATGTATTCCAAAAGTTCCGCCTCATCAAGAGGAATCCAACGAGACAGACGGTGCATCAATCGGACGCCCGGTCTGTGAGTTATTGGCTTTTTCGTTCCAGGGGCCCGGTTGGTTTCGTGAAAGAACCAACCCAACCGCACTACGACGATATCCAAACCTCGAGCGGAGTAAGTCAAAAGATCCTTCTCACTTAGAGGAATTCAACAAAGTCAACGACACGTCAATCGGGTGTCCGAAGCTCAAGATATGAGTGTTTCCGCTATGAGGACCCGGTTGGTTTCGTGTACGAACCAACCCGGCCGAACTCAAAGTATTCCTAAACCTTGAGTGTGATATACCGAAACGGCCTTCTCAATCCAAGGATCGCATCGCCACTGATGGCGCGTCTTTCGGAGGCCCGTAGCTCAAGATACGGGCAAAAGACCTAAAATGGTCCGATGATGGGGGGGGTCTGGGCCCGGACCGACCCGGCCCGACCCCCCTAGGTCGCCCTGACCCGGGTCGACCCGACCCGGGTCCAGGTCCAACCCGGCCGGCCCGGCCCAGCCTGGGCGCGACCTGGCCTGGCTCAGCTCGGCAGAGCGGCCGAGTGAGGGGAAGCTGCGGGGGGCTTGCCGCCCCCGCGGGAAGAAACGCTGCGGCCCCGGGTGGGGCCCCCTCGCCAGTGGACGCGGCGGCCGGGCCGCGTCCCTCCTCCCGGTTCCCCGTGGCCGCGAAACCGGCTCGCCACCGTGGCTTTAGCCGCGGCGGGTTTTTTCCGGTGGCACGCCGGGCGCCGCCACCTCCTGCCGCCGGCGCCGCCGCGCTGGCGGGGCGCGCCGGCGGGAGCTTCCGTGGGCCACTGGATGCGCTCCGGTGGTCCGTTTTGCGTGCGGTCTTCGCCAGTGGTCCTTTAGGGACTCAATCTTCACTGCCATGCCATCGAATCACCTTTGCGGCCCCGTTTTTCGTCGTCCGTCATTTCACGCACCAAGAACAAAAATGTGTGGTGGGTTCGGACTTGTTCGTTAGTCCGCAACCACCGCGTTAGCGGTCTTAAAGATATTCACCCAACAATATTTAAACGACCGGGAAATTAATCACAAAGATTTAAAGAATCAAACCCCTACCTCATCGTACGTGCTTTCTTCTCGGAATTTATCGTCGTGGGAGAAGAGGATCGTCACGTCGCGGAAGGGCGTCGCATCGTCGCGGTATACGGCGTTGCGTCGACGAACTCCGAGGATCAAGAACATACCGATTTAATTATAACAATTAAATCCTTGTTGTTGCTATAAACCACAAAGAATTAAAAGGTTCGCAATCACTTACCTTAACGGATGATCGACGTTTTGTCGCGGATGAAGGAACGTCGCAGAAGAACGTCGCGGGAGAAGAATCTTCGGCGTCGCAGAACTCAGTGTCACGTTGTCGATCACCGAGGGCTCAACGTCTTTCATCGCCCTTTGTCGAAGGTCGGCGTTCTTCGTGTTCTTCGCGTTCTTCGTGTTCTTCACGTTCTTCACTTTCTTCGTGAAGGAGGTTGAAGGACCTAAGGTTCTGTCAAATCCTCTCAATGAAAAACACATAAGAAGAAGAGTGTTGGTCTTATTTCATTAACATGACAACAAACGAAAAAAATAAGTTAAGTTACGACCCATTAATTCATAGAATTAATTCAATGAATGAAACCACCGAATGAAAAGGAGTGTTTAATAGATTAAGAAACGCCCCGGTTGACTGTCAATTAATAGGGGTTTTCGTGAGTGCGCTACTTAGCGGAAAAGAAACGGCGGGGCTCATGCGGGCCCCACCTCACAAATATCCTACCAAGAGGGTAGGATATTTTTGGGTTCCACCCTATCCGCTTCAACTCATCTTAAACAACTTTAAGTGGTTTTTAAGTGGCTTTAAGTGAAATAAAAATAACGTTGTCGCACCACTTTATTTTATTTCTTAACTTAAAGCCCAAAAATTTAAAAGCCACACCCGAGCAAACGAAACTCCGGAAGAGAAATTTATAAGCAAGTATCGGCGCTGCGATTCCATCGGTACCCTTGGAATTCGATTTTGAGCACTGGTTCCAAAGTTAGAAAAACCCGCTCGTTCGTTCACAGAACGTACCCGAGGCAAACTTCAGAAAATGATTCTGGGCACACCGGGCCTCAGAATCAGGTGCCGTCAGAAACTACGTTCTTGTAAAATTCCAAAGAAAATTAAGAAAAAAATTCCCTTGAAATTTATTGGTCTTTAAAACTTTTTATTGAGCAACTACAGCTTCCCATCTCTCCTCGCAATTTGCCACCACCTGTTACCCTCAACCGCTTGGCTGAACTCATATGATTTTTCATCGGGGAGGGATGGAGGGAAATCCTGAAATGTAGAGAGATGAACTGAGAAATAATGAACCCATGAAAGCAGTTTTGGATGATTATTTAAGTCCAATGATATTAGTGGTAAGGAAAAAAATTTGGAAAAAATCCATTCAATCAAAACATTCTATCAAACCATTTCATAATAACCCATTTGATCCCCTGTCTAATGCATTTTAAAGGTGAATAGAAAAGAAAACTTATTCTAATGATGATATGTTATGTACATATTAATAACTTGTTCTTACTGAATATGAATCATTTTGCATGTTTTCATTATATAATAAGATATTATATGTTCATATTCTCGTAATATTATTTTTGATAGAAACTTCTGCAGTGATTTGAATGTCATACCTCATTGTGGTAAATTAATTTAACTATAGGGCTCATTCTAATGAAAGATGTGTAAATAAATTCAACTAATGGAGCCATTCTATAGGATAGAGGATTACTATCAATAGAAATGGGAATAGAATATAAGCAGAAAAATCGGTTAGGGAATCTATATTGTAAAAACTCAATTTGAGTCAGAAAAGGGGGTTTAAGGATCATCAAACAATAGTAGTAAAAAAGTGTTTTCTTTGCATGAATATTGTGGAATGTTTGAATGAGTTCAACAGAATGTTTGGGACAAAACAGGAGATATGTTTTTGGATTTTTATTTTCTAGGCAAAGATCATAGATCTAGAAATCAAATTTCATTAAACAATACAAGAAAATGTTGTTTTTCATTAATGGGAACTGAAAACCACATATGCATTTAAAAACTGAAAAGCGAGAAGGAAACTAAGAATAAACTTTTCTAGCTAGGAAGGATGATTAATAATGGAGAACAACAAAATATAAATTTAAAATTTTTCCCATTACCTTGGATTGGGGCTCTTATAGACTATATTCTTCTCATACTTCCTCCACTTGAAACTGTCATACAAGATCTTCAAATATGATTTCGTGCGAAACACTACCATAAACCCACCGTCCACCATGTTGTTTGTCCTAATACCTTGTCTGAAAAAGTACAAAAAGACGGATATGAGTAAAAAATATTATGATGATGATGAATGAGTCTTATTCATACAAAACACATGTTCTGTTACTTCTAAATAAGAACTTAATTAATACAGAAATAGTATTGTAGTGCAACAACCAAGGATATATTTACCTAAATAGTCTGTGAAATGTCCATTAAAGTGACCACAAAAGCACATATTGGATAACATGTTACTTGAGACTTGCACATTAAATGTCATTTAGAAAAACATGCACATTAAAAAGGAAATGTCTCACATTCACTTTAAATAGGAAGGTGGAAACCATCAAATACATTGAAAAAAATATAGAAACAGGAACATAGATGTTTTTTTCTGCTTCAATCAACAGTATGATTATATCTTTAAAAGGTACGTGAAATGATGTACAACTATTTTATTTCCTAGAAAACAAAAAAAAATTGTTTATTGAATATTAAAATAACACTTTATCGAGTTTTTTTAGAGAAACATGCACAGTAAATGGGAAATGTTTCAAATACTCTATTGAGTGATGATTTTAGTTCATCTTGAACTTCAACATGAGTTATGTCAATAAGTTGTCCATTAAGACCTCTCACCAGCTCTTCCTTGTATGCACCCCCTAAACATGCACTGAAATAATGAGAAACTGCAAAATAATAATTCAAATCACAAATATTTCTGATAATAGAATGATACACGATCATATAAAAACCCTAGAATATAAATACATTAATGTTTATTCCTAAATATAGTCCCTATTTAACTTCATAAAAATTAATTTTTCATGTGACTGATTAAATTCGGATAATAAAATCATGTAATACAATAGGAAAATAGTTTCACAGGAGCAAACTTAATGTAGAAAAAAGGTAGTGAGAAAAAAATTCTAAAACATACCAACAGACATAGATGAAAATATTTTAATCAGGTTTGGTATCGGGTAGTTTAGAATTTAATGTAGCTGGTAATAGGCCCACTTTTCAGTAGTGTGGTGGAACACTTTATCACATTCATCAGCAGGTGTCACTCAATGTCAAGCATGTCACCTGGAATCTCAATCTCGCATATGAGCTGCTTGATGTCATCGCCCACCTCAAAGATCACACATGGGTAATTTGGATTTTCGGTATCTTCTTGTGAATAATTGAATTGGTTAGAGTAATGAATTCATAAACTCAAAATGATTTCAAATAAATGATCATGGAAATCAACTAAATGTTAGATGATCAAAAGTAAATTTACATGTAGATGTAAATCTAACTAACAGAACCTGCAAATTTTGCAACTCAAGTGAACCCATAGATGATAAATTCTAAAAATTTCCAGATTCTCCTTTATATTTGACAGAGGAAAAGAAACAGTGGTCATAAAAAATTATAAATCAATGTGTAGATAATTATTTAAAAAAAAATATTCAGAAAATATTCCTTGGATGATGATGAATCAGTCTTCTCCTAAAAAACTAAACAAAGATGCTCTATGTATTCAAAATAACATGGTGACTTGACTGTATGGAGGGGTACAGAACACATGTATTGTTTAAATAATTATAGAATGGGACTCTACAAACTACAATCTGTATATGAAACATCTAACTCAGTCAATCAACTCCCGATATTCAAATAACTTCCTGATCACATGTCAATCAGTTCAAGAGGGATGATATCTTTTTTGAGCTCCAAATAATATTGAAGGCATCCATGGCTACTTATGAACACATTTAGATTCAGTAAAACTGGATGAAACATAAATGTGCTTCAATTACCTATAGAAACCTCCATGAAAATAGTCTCAAGGCAGTCCTGCTAGTGGAACGAATATTGATCCATGAAAAATACAGTTGAGAAATATAGTCCAGCATATAACAACATGAATAATATAGTTAATGAACCTTATGGAATATCTAAAAAACCTCACTGGAAAAAAAATGTCCAGCATATAATGACATCCCTAATGTATAACCAAAGGGAATCAATCTGTATAAAAATTCAAACAATAGTTAATGAACCAAATGTATATATAACTTAGTTGATACCATAAATAAAATGTCAAACATATTTAGGATTTCCAGTATCCGTTTTTGGTCAACACTATTGAGTGTTTATTGTTGTTCCTCTTGAACTTCAATGTGAGTGAATTCATTATGATGTACATTACGACCTCTCACCAACTCTTCCCAGTATGCACCCCCCTTCACATGCACAAAAATAATGAGAAACTGCAACATAATAATTCAAAACAGAAATATATCCTAAAATAGAACCGTACATGATCATATCAAAACCCTAGAAAATAAATACATTAACCTGTATTCCTAAATATAGTCCCTATAAAAATTATTAACAATGAATGTACTTGAATTACATAAAGAAACCTGCATAAAAATAGGCTGGAAGACTATCCATCTTGTGGAACAAATATTGATCCAGTTTTTCCCTATAGTAAACTGAATGTCCATGAAAAATACTTTTGATAATTAAATAATGAATTGAATAGAAAAAAATATCATTAAATGAGTAATTCTGAGAATGAAACCCATCTAAAAAATCTAAAAAACATCATATGAAACAAAATGTCCAGCATATAATGACATCCAGAATGAATAACAAAAGGGAATCAATCTGTATAAAAATTCCAATAGTTCAGAAACATGATGTATATAGAACTGAGTTGATACTATAAATTCAATGGAATGAATTTTGGTTTTCTAGTAGGCCTTTTTTGGAAACACTACTGTGTGTTGATTGTAGTTATTCTTGAACTTCAACATGAGTGAGTTCAATACGATTTTCATTAAGACATCTCAGAAGCTCTTCCCAGTATGTGGCCCCTTCACAAGCACACAAATAATGAGAAACTACAAAATAATAATTCAAAACACAAATATGTCCTATAATAGAACTGGATATTGTCATATCAAAACCCTAGAAAATAAATACAGTAATGACTATTCATAAATATAGTCCCTATTTAACATCTTAACAATGTTTTTTCATGGTATTTATTAAATTTTGGTTACAAAAATCATGTAATACCACATGAAAACAATTTCACAAGAGAAAACATATTGTAGAAACAATGTTGTTATCAGAAATGCTAAAACAAACCAGCTGACATAGATGAAAATATATGAATCAGGTTCAGATTCGGCTAGTTTCGAATTCCATGGAGCTAGGAAGAGGCCCTCCTCTTGGAAGTGTTGGTGGCAGGCTTTATCCCATTCATCAGTAGGTATCAATCAATGTCAATAATGTCACGTGGAAGCTCAATCTCGCGTATGATCTATTTGATGTCATCACCCACCTCGAAGACCACATGCGGGTCATTTGTATATGTGATATCTTCTTGTGAATAATTTAATTGGTTTGAGGCTTGAATGCATAAACTCAAATGATTTCAAATAAATGTTCATGGAATTAAACAAAATTTTAGGTGATCAAAAGTAAATTTACATGTAGGTGTAAATGTTAAAAAAAACCAGCAAATTTTTCAACTCTCGTGAAAGGTAGTCTGCAAACAAGATTCATCATATGAAACATCTAACTCATTCAATCAACTCTGAATATTCATATAACATCCTGATCACATATCAATAAGTTCAGGAGGGATTATATCCTTTCTCATCTCCAATTAATATTTAAGCCATCCATGGACAGTTATGAACACATTTAGTGTCAGTAAGACTGGCTGCAACATAAATTTGCGTCAATTACCTAAAAACCTTAATGAAAATAGGCTAGAAGATTGTCCTTCTTGTCAAAAAAATATAGATCCAGTTTTTCCCTATGGTAATCTGAAAGTCCATGAAAAATACAGTTAAGAATTAAATCATGAATAGAAGAGAAAAAAATTTCATTAAATGAGTAATGATGAGAATGAAAACCATCATGAAAATCTAAAAGACATCACAGTCAACAAAATTTCCACCAATTAAGGACGTCCAAAATTAATAACCAAAGGGAATCAATATATAGAAAAAATAAAACAATAGTTAAAGAACTTAATGTATATAGAACTGAGTTGATACCAGATATTCGATGGCATGCATTTCAGTTTCCAGTACACATTTTTGGTCATACAGGAAATGAAAAGATGTTGCGGGATGGAATAAAAGATGCAGGAAGCATGCCGGGAAGGGAATGTGGCGTGTCTTGACATTCCACACCCAATAATCCCTTGAATAGACACCTAAAATATCAATAGGGAGGGTGTATGAATGGAGGGAGTTATAGAATAATCATGCATCTTGGAAGGGATTATGTTTTAGTGGAACGTATGGAAGGAGGATTGTGGTGGAATATACTAATGTAGGTGGGTTGAATTTGAAGGGAATCGTGAGATAGAAAAGCTGTGGTTTCATTTTCAAGTGGGATATTGAACACGAAGAAGTGGTAAAGTAAAACCTGGAGGAAGACCACGATGTAGTAGAGGCACACCAGATTGTTAGGAGATCGGGAAGAAGTTGACGCTTGCGTCGGAAGAACATGAGAACCCTAGAACGCAATGTGATAATTCCCAATCGTGAACGACAGATGCAACTGTGTGAAGAACCCTTGATCATGAGGAAGGAGACTGATGGAGTACAGTGGAATGCTAGGTCAAGACCCGTGCGTATCTCAGCGGAAGGAATTGTGGTAGCGATTTAGGAACACGGAAGGAAAAAAATGAAACCGTGGGGAGGAGGTATGTGGAGATAGGGCTGATTGACACGTTAGAGAAATGGGACGTGGATGCATAGTGGAGGGACACGTGGAAGATGGAAATGCCATGATTATTATAGTTAGTTTGTTTTTTAATGGTTGGGGCTAAAGCCTCATTTTTATTATTAAATCAATGCAAAGGCCTCTTTTAACTGGGTAGATTGAAACTAATTACATAGCCCGATGGCCCAGTGGGATTGTAGCCCAGTACATAGCCCGTAGGCCAAAATTATAAGGCCAATTCACATTCTGTGAATAGTAACCTGCTACTACAGTACCACACAGCATAGTCGCCGCTACAGTGCCCTGCCGCCGCTACAATACCCGCTGATTGGTAATAAAAAACACAATAATGGGTGTAGTATCAAATTTAATGAACTATTAAATGTGAATGGATCATTTTTAAATGAAATAGAAGAGTATAAAAGTGGGTAATGTATAAATAATTGGTTTTCATTAAATATGAAATCAAATGGAATTATGAATGTAAGATGACTAGTAAATGATAAATCTAAAAAGGGTTAATTGTTCTTAAAAATGATAAATTTTGAATGATTGTTGTGGCTCTCTGTTGAAGAAAGTGATGATGGTTTATAATATAAGAATAGGCAGAAATGGTAGCATAGTGTTTTATGAAACATATCGGCTGATGAGTGAATGGATGGATGACAACTCGCTCTTTTTAAATATCTCTTCAATATGTTGCACTATTATTATGACTCAATGTATTTATATGAATATGGTATATAATTGATTTAAGTATATTATGTGATGTTTTTTTACTTGAATCTGTGGTTGAGATGATAATATATGGTGGGGGTCGTGTATAGTAGGAGGAGGGAATGCAGTTGATATCTTTCATGTTCATGATACCCTGCTATAATTATTATGTTGATATGTTGATTGATATGGAGGTGTTTTTTTTATAATGATAATGTGTTTGTTATATGTCGTCTGGTTTTGAAATGAGATATGATGTGTTGTGATATGACCGATGAAGGGATTGAGATCCCCATGATATTTTTTATTGGGGTGGGAGAGTGACAAACTAGTGGAGAATTTTTTGTGGGGTTCCTTTTGATATATTATATAATTATTATGTTATTATACATAGATGAAATATTGGTTGAGTGAGACATGGTTAGGTTGGGTTATAGTTTACTGAGTAGATTCTAGTTGGTTATTTTGTTTATTTATTAAAGTATTAGTATACTTCTTCAATATTTTCCTGAGAGATCTTAATGAGGATCCCAATAATTGTGTATGTATGATCACCCCTATATATATATAAATTTTATAGGTTTCCATGATGGATTTGGAGATCAATATAAATACTTCTAGCTCATTGCTTTCAATTGTTATTAGTTATTAACTAGGTATGGTTTGTTTTTCAGGGATCTAGTGCGGGGGATGTAGTGCTTCTATTTTTTTTCATCAATCAGCTTTTAGAGGAGGTTTTAACCGCCTCTAAATGAAACTGGTAAAATTTTAGCGGTGGTTTTAACTGCATCAAAATATTTTAATTTTTCTCGTAGCGGCAGTTATTACCGCCCCTATAGTGTCCCACAATCTGCATGTACTCCATTGTGCTGTTGATTATTTTAGCGGGATTTTTCTGGTGAGGGGGAGTTTTTTATTCGCGGTGGTTATAACCTCCATGAATAAAAGAGATCCAACGGCCGTATAAACTACCGCTAAAAAAACCTAAACTGACACTAAATGAGGCAACTATGATGATTAATTTAAACCACCAAAAAACTGGTATAACCACTTCTAATAATTTCATGACTTGCAATATAGGTGTAGTTTCCTAGAACTGCCGCCATAGCATATAGAGGTGGTTTAAACCGCCACTATATGAAAAAAAAACACCACTAAACCCCTGTCATGTTGTAGTGTATTCATATAGATTCTACATCCTAAAAATTATGCCTCTGCTAATTTTCCATTTCTCATAGATGGAATGATGCATTCTATTAATAAACCTATTTATGGCCCACACCATATCACATGAACCCATATGAACCAGGGAACATGTTTAAAAAATTAAATCTCAACATCCCTAAGGTGACATAAGTGGACCTAAAAATATATTTTCTCTATAACCCACTTCATTTCTTAGATATTTGAATCATTAACATATTTTATAGCCCTTGGAAAAGGGTTGGGATCCCCTTTACATGACGAAACAAGTGGGCCATACGAGCTCATGCATAAGGTCATCTGACCTACCGACTAGAATAATATCTTCCTTGCATGTATATAACTCCTATAATCATTAGCCTCAATAACAATTTGGATGAACTCATCACCTTAGGGGATTTGGATATTTCCCTGTTATGTCATACCCATTCCATACACATTAATTTTAACTTTTGGGTTTTGAATTACCCCACCCATACACCAAAAATCCTAATAGACTCAACATTCATAATATTTTTTCATTCTGTCGTACCACAAATATAATCATTCATTTCCCTTTGAAATTTATCTGTATAACTCTACTTAACCATGCACATAATCCATTGGGATCATTAATAAGGGATTATGACTTACCATCTAGAGGCATCATCTCCTTTCATGGAAATAACTCATATCATTATGAGCCCTGGTGACATCGTAGTGGATGTCCTCATCGTAGATTGTTTTGGGAGACCCTAAAATAACATACACATTCTATATTCATCAATCATGTACTATAAGAAAAAAAATTAAATTCATATCATATTTATATTCATAATGCATGTAGTTAAACTACATGGAATACATCCTTACGGTATTATATTAAGAAACATGAAATATGTCCTTACAACATGATTATAAACTTTTCAAGGAATATTTCCTTACTCATAGATTCAATATTCATGGAGAACAATACATAATGTATTTTATGTTAATAGAGAAAATAATGTTCTAGAAAAAATACTCTAAACTGTAGAAAACAACAGTCTTACATTCAATACCATAAAATAGACAACTAAAAGAGGAATAATGCACACTCAGTAGAATACTAGAAAAGGAAACATTGGAAAAAAGTGAAGTATCATATCATTTGACATGAACATTTATTACTCTAGAAAATATTTATCCAACATAAAATGGAAAAGGTGTAAAACATCTCATGTTGAAAACCCATAATAGGGTGGCTCAAGAAAATGGAAATTACATGCCCACTAATACTTCCATTATATAAATCTTATGAAATAGATGGTGTAATATAAATAAATAGATATAATGCTTCTATGAATCAAAATTTTTCCATAAAAATTAAAAATATTTTTTCTAGGAAAAATAATTTCATGAAATGATAGAGATTTATCCTAGTAGAACATATATATTAACCAATTTATACATATAAATCAATTGATCTCATGACAACTAGAGAAGGGACATTAATGAGGAATAAAATATAAATGATATTTATTGATTATTTCCAAATAAATATTTTTTATCATTTAGTAATTCTATTCTATGTGTATATGGATATTTGGTATTATAAAAATGATGGGTATCATTTTTGATTAAAAAGTAATTAGATCGGTGAAATGTAATGAACCTCAAGAGTAAAAAAATGTAGGACAATGAGAAGGAAATTTTAGCAGATTTATTCTCTAATAAGGATTTAAAAAATAATTAGTACCCATATTTTGGGAAATCTCTCTAAATTCAATCAATAAAAATATATATCTTTTATATGCCTATAATAAAATTAACTATGATGAATTTTAAAACTCCTCCAAATATTAGTGAGAATTATCAATTGGGTGATAATGTTACATCCACCCCGCTTATTCGACTACTTCATAAGAAGGAAGTGTCCTCATTATAGAAGGAAACATGTAAAATCATTTCAGAGTAGCATCCAATATAAGATTACAATGATAAAAGAAGGTTCCTTGATAAAGCTACGATATCATCGTATTTATTCAATCTTTGTTCTCAAGAATCAATCTAGGTGTAAACCTGGGAGATTATATGTGGGTTATGTTTGAGAGACACTTAATCATATCCATAGACTATTTAAGAGTTCCATCATCATAAAAACTGTAGAAATCCCCCTCCATACATGAAAATTATTTTTGGTCATGTTAAATTTTTACATGATGTCACATAATGGATAGTGATAAAAAAATTCCCACCCCCAAATAAAAAAGTACTAGTGAAAGTGTTCTTATTGGTCAAAAAAGTATCTAGGGATCACATAGATCATGTATTGAATCAATATATATATTAGCCTACATTTTTCTTGGGCCACTAAAACTGGTTGGGTAAGTACTTCAGAAGGGGGAATGGTTAACAAAGCTAAAGAAGAAGCAAGTGAGCAGGCTTCATGTTTTCCTCTTTCAAATGATTCATCATTCGTCACTAATATTAAGGACCATATTCTTTAATAAATTATTCCCTTCCATTTGGGTGTTCATAAATATGATGACAAATATTCTTTGGTGGATTGCCTAAGTTTTATATAAACACCAGTGTTTCTATAGATATAAGGGTGGAAAAAATACTAGTTTCTCCACCTGATGGACAAATAGTTTCAATATATAATCCAATTAGAATTAAACACAGTTTGGTGAATAATAATTAGATAGGAATTTATGGGTTCAAATATGAAGAAATATATTCTCAATGATTGAGTATTCATGAACCAAAGTATTCAATAATTTGCATATAAAACAACTTTCATTCTACACGAATGTCTTCTAAAGTGAGAGGATGAACCCTTTAGATGTTACTAAATTGTTGAGTGAATCGATAAGAGGTATAAAAATAAAAAATAATTATCTCCACTATATATTCCTTGAGGAACCCATATCTAAGATAGATTTTTTATGACTGTTCATAATGATACCCATATTCGTTATCAAGAATTGGACCAATCGGTGCAGGATAATGAATTAAGACGAACCGATTATATAGTGTCAAAATGTTAAGGACTTCATAGAGTCCAAGAATAATTGAATCAACCGAAGAAATATTTAATATACATGGATGAAATGAATCATAAAGGATACCAATAATTTCATAGTATTTCTAACTCTGTAAAATGTATCATATCTAGTAATATACCAATTTGAAAGGCAATCCAATCATAATAAAGATGTTTCCTTATGGAATATGGACAATAGGTAACTATATGAGATAAAGAGTTGGGAATAAAATGTTACAATGCCACTGATATCCTAATTGAGTCACCATCACCATCATACCAACCATGATTACTATGAATAAATCCATATTCCAAATAATTCTACCATTAAAAAAATAGATAAAACCCCTCAAGCCTAATGATTGGGGATATCTTTGTTCTCACCCAGTATCCTCATGTGGCATATTATCTAGCATCAATGATTTCCCAATATGATACCATGCTATCATGGAGAATTCAGATTGGGAACCAATGATGGTGTTTAGTTGTTGAATGACTACCTCTATAGTAGAGAAATATGTTGATCGAGTCCATAAAAGAAACAAGAAATAAAATATATAGTTTCATTATTAAAATATCCTTTACAATATTAAGAATTTCCCCTACCGATACCACATATTTTGTAGGGTTTTCATAAACATTTTATGATGGATGAAAATGGTCAAATATCACACCAAGTTAAGATATCCCTTACAGCTAGAAAATATACTTGAGGGTTATCCCTACGTCACTACGCGTTAGTTGAATGTAATTAGTGACATTGAAACCGATGTTTATTCTTCTCTTTTATAATATTTCATTTATGATTCCTGATGAAATGATAAATCAATGATTCCTCATAAAAGATAATAGTGTTTAGTTTGTCAAAAAATACTAAGTTGGTCCCTCTAACCCTTAATTGAAATGACCATTAATCAGAAAAAATTCGACAACGTTATAAGTCCAATGTGTCACTCTAATCAATTCTCATATTATTAAAAGAGTATATGAAAATGGTTGAATAACATTGAGAAATTGGCTGATTGGAATAATGAAAACCATATAAACTTCGAGAGGATTTGTACAACATTTAGGATGACTACATTCACTATATGATGACAAATTGACTAAGTGTGAAAATTAACCATTTAGGAATAATCAAGAGAATATGAAATCAATCAATATTGAAGATCATAATCTGATAAGGGAGTAATAGTATTATCTATTAGACAAAATCCATACAAATTAAAACATTGTGGAAATGGATATCTCTGAATTTTAGATGGGGGAATCCTCTTTAGATACTCATTATTAGAGGACATGTGATACATAGGGTAATGATTTTGATTCCCATTAATCACATCAATTTTAGATTTTTCATAAAAATATGTTTGTGAACACGAATACATCATCCTAAAAATAAGAATCATGCAAAATTTAATAAAAAAAGGTCAACAGATATACATAACTCCGATAACATCAGGAAAATATTTTGAAAATGATGTATTTCAGGATCGTATGAGCTAATATGGGTCTCACGAAATGCATGACACATGAAGATCTCACAAATCACATCACCCATAGTTTTCTTCAGAATGCACGATCTTGCATAATATATGTGACCATTCCACCAAGATATTTTAATGAGAAACAAATAATGTTCATGTGACCACATGTCCAAGCCAATGGATCATGAGAATCCTAAAAGACTAAAATGGGATAAAGGACACAGGTCAATTCAGAATAAAATCAATGGGAATTATTTTGTGATTAATTTTAAAACATGATGTGATTTACTAGTCACAACATATAAATAGGTGGTCAAATCATGGGGAATAGTCCTCGTGAAACAATCCACTGATTCATTCATGACATCGGTTATTGCACAGACATCTTGAAAAATGGATCTTCTGATAGATTCGTTTGAATGATTCTTGACAATGAAGCTATCATAGGAAATACAAAATTCAAATTAAAATGTGGAATAGTACTTCTCTCCCTTCCCTATCTATAGGATTATCTATGGAATATATATAGTTACTCAGATGAATAAACAACATCTGAGACATAGATCAATAGATTCCATGAAAAATTAGAAAGGGATTTTCATTCCCCATAACTGAGTCATTGTCCCTCTTGATGTCATTAGATAGGGGGACTTTTGGTTCCCTAAAAATGATCATTTAAAAATATATAACGGATAAATATCTAAATCTTAGTTATTATTTTCTCTTCAAAACAATGGAAGTAGTATCTATAATCATAGGTATTTGAATCTCATGGGACACATAATCTCCAAAAGGACATG
Organism: Viscum album; assembly: GCA_963277665.1. Classification (NCBI taxonomy): domain Eukaryota; kingdom Viridiplantae; phylum Streptophyta; class Magnoliopsida; order Santalales; family Viscaceae; genus Viscum; species Viscum album. The sequence goes on along the minus strand of OY728143.1, from coordinate 107,296,358 downwards.
TGATTTCATTACCCTATAAGGTCATGTAAATGGATCATTTTATTCAAATTATCATCGTATTATAACATGAATACCCTCTAACAAACCATCATAATCTTTCAAATATGTCTAGACAAGCATAAATTTTTATGAAAAGGACTCTAGAAGGGTTTTTATAGTATTGAAAAATTTCAATCAACCGATTAATGACAATCACCCAAAACCCGTTATAAAATAACATTTTAAAATTTTCGATGTTTTATGTGATGGAGGTATACGTTGTACTTAATCAACAATATTATGTTATTTATAGGGCCATGCAATTCCTCCTTGAAAGAAGTCAATATTATCATGTTATAGATGGTTTGTGTGTCAACTTCATCATGTGAATGACTATAAAGATGACTATTCAAAAATGTTATGCCCCATTGCCTCTATAGATAAGAAAAGGGATTGATTATAATAGTGATTAAACACCATCATGAGACATGTGATTGGTCACAAGATGTATCATAGTCATGGAGAGTGACATTCCAGGAAAATTCTCACTTGACATTCCAAGATACTAATCCCTTGTAAAATAATTATTAAATAAAACTGGAAAAAGTGGAATTGAATTGAATTGGATGGTTGTTTTTATCTTTATGTGAAATGGGTTATGTACATTGGGTGATCACCATTTATAACATGAAGTTCCGTGGATAGGCTAGCTCCATGTCATGCAGAACTATTAGCAAGCCAATGTAATCTTGCGAGAGGCTAAGGAATGTCATCTTGATCTCGAGAAAGGAATATAACAAGTCATCAATGTTTATAGAAATCCCCCTATCATGTTTTATTTGATCACATGAAATAAATTCTAATATTATCGTAATACCAGTAAGGCGAGAGAACATGTCAGATCCCTAGTGAGAAAACTATTTTTATTATAAAAATATTTATGAGAAATCCATAGGATGAACTAGAATCGAATTAACATGGACATGGGAAAACATTCTTATAACATCTATTTTCATTAAATACCATGAATGATATGTAGAAAGATTATGAAATTTAAATTATACAAGAATACATCTACTGAATCAGTCTCATATCAATGATATCCACACCATGAAAGATAGTGTATAACTATGGTAAAAATACCTAAAAACAATGCCACCCCCTTATCATAAAAACACATAAGACGATTAATTATACATGGTATTGAATAAGAGGACTACTCAGTGAGAAATGTAGTGAGATCAAAAGGGTCTTCCACTAGGCAGAACCTGGGGAATGACCTAAGAGACTATGAAGAATAAATATGTGATCGTTGTGATTACCCAAAAGATCACAATCAATGCTTCCATTGGGCTAGTCAGATTATGAGAATTAGTGTATACTTGTTAATTAAGAGATAAAAACCGTAAATATTATAATACATGAAATACCTTATGGGACCTGTGAAATTATTACTGAAAAATAAGAATAAATGAAATACAACTTCTGTAAATATGGATATGAAAAAATTCATGTAATTTTCCTAACATACCTAGACAATACGATAACATAGTGAAATTTCACCAATGTCTTGCGATTTCCTCAAGAAATATCTATTATGACATGATAATTCCTCCAAAAATGTCTCTAAAATCATATAGCATCACCAGGAAATGAAACCCATGTCTCGTAGATTCCTTCTAACTTGTCGTCCATGCCATTCAGCCACACTAGTACATGCCAACCAATGCATCCCGAGTCCTTTTAACATATAACACAAGTATTGTGGAGTCCATTAAACATTTATCCCATGTATTTAAAATTACATAAAAAATTATCAACCATGTCATGAGATATCCTCTTGAAATGAAATCTAGATCACAATTTGTCCTTTTTAAATGTCTCAAATATCTTGAGTCTACCATCGAATATATTTGGCATGTCAGGTGTCACCCTCTATACATGTTATCTATATCAGGCCACATCCTCCATACTAGTTAGTGGACCAAAATATTGTCTCTAGAAATGTTCAACATGAATCTATTAAGTTCCCAGAAATCATTAGAAATGCCATAAAGGTTCCCCATACATGTTAGGTATACAATTTTGACATTGCATATAGATAATCGAGACGGGTCAGGAAGATACCCTGGGATATAAGCGAATTTCCATTGTACATATTAATGAATACCCCCACATTGATCTATGAGAAAACTTATTCCTATGAAAATATGATATTTAGGACACCTTACAAGGTCCCAAGCTCTAATGAGAATCCACATTGATGTATTCCCCTCCATGTCACATGAAATCAAACTCATGGGTCGCAAAATCTCTTTTGGTTTCATCTCCCGTTCAAATCTATCAGATAATTGAGAATATGAATGAACTATAATGAATACTATTTTTTATGAAATTTGGATTCATAGGATTTCTTCCCATGGAATGATCTACATTCCAAACAACCCAAAATTAATTCCTTGTGGAAGAAGTCATAAATTCATATGGAATACCTTTGATCACATTCTATCAATTGTTTCTCACAATGATAAATAGTAACATCAGATAGTGATTTTTAGTGGTCATATCATTCAAATTATGTATCTAACCTATCTCGAGAAATCTTAGTTTGTATGATCCATTAAAATGTATGGAATCCCCCTTATAAGGGAATACCCTTCAGGGTATGTCCTAAGGGAATTATTAAACTACAATATTTGTGATTCCTATTGAAATAAGATACATATGACTCCTTCAATGTCTTGAGCTCCAAAACCAATTCAGAATTTCTATCGTATATTTAAATTCCATGTGGTGTTAAACTTTATTGTTGGAACAAACTATTTACCATTGATTACTAGTATAAATATAATACTTATGACTCCTAATAGAGTTTCAATATCATCCTATAACTATCAATCACTTTCATATATGGTAACAAACTTTTGAGTGCCCAGTAATATGGATTAAAAATATAATTAGCTACCCATTTAATTGGATATAATTGAAATAAATGATAAACATTGGAAACATACATATGGTCGCATTAAAAGAACACTATTTATATGTGGAAGGAATAAAAAATCACCCATTTTGTTAGTGTTACCACTTATATAATGGAATTATTAAGTGATTCGTGAACATATCTTAAAACAAAATAGATTCATAGAATAAGAAATAATTACATCCAAATGTCTGTGAAAATCCTGAAATCCCATACACTCATCCAATGTGAATTCCTAAGCGTCATTAGCTATGAAGCCCAAATTGACCACCTTCCATTGGAAATAATGTTTTCAACATTTTACGGATGTGGTGTCCATTGGATTTTTCTAGGAAAAGAAGGTGTTGAAATGGGAGTGAATTATTTTGAAACCACACTTGAACCTCGATTATTTGCCCTTCAAAAAAGGGTACAATTTTTTTTAACTCAGTAAATTGATATATAATGATAGAATTAATGAATCATTATAAGCATCAGTAACCTTTTATACAAAACATATGACACTTTCAAGTCCCCAAGAGAAACAAATTTCATTTATATTCATCGATTTATATGTAAATATTTGGAATCTCTACCACTTGTATTAGTAATATCTACCATTTTATGTGATGAATTTTTAATTATATGTGGTAGAACATGGTTATTATTTGGACATGGGATACATTTTTGTGTCGTTATCATCTGTTATTGGTCCATTTAATAGGATTCCTTTTGATAGTATTATATATGGTTGGATTTGTATTAACTTATATTTCGTATTAAATTATAAGAGGCTTCCTTTTTAGTCTTCAATATGGGACTTGTATACAAATGAAATAAGAAAATATATGTATAAATATGATATTTCCCTCCATGTGAGGAGAGTGGAATCTAATAGAGGAAGGATTAAATATATTTTATTTTATTTTTTAATAAATATATACACATTAATATTTTCCATCCAAAGAGATGATTCGTCATAAGAGGTAAGGATATTTATATATTTCCTCTCTATCATGTGAGACCACTCTTAATGTAGGATAAAATATACAAATTGTTCCTCTCTTTGAGGACTGATTGGACTCTAAGAAATAATATTCCTAGATAGATTATATATTTATATATACATATTTATATATATACACTTCCACCCTCAAAGGCTGGTTTTAAATGGAAATCCTTGATATAAAGGTCACATATGTTGGGTAGGAACAAGATTATAATTATATGGTAGCAAGAAGAAAGTTTTTCTAGTTCCACTAAAAATTATTAAATCATTTCTAGTCGTGTTATTTTCTTATTATTTATATAATATTATATCTATATTTCAAATTATGGTTATAAATTCATATGGCTATCTATTTATTTTTTCGATGATTTATGATATAATTTAATGTTTTTTTGTATTTATATAAATCTGATTAAAGAATCATGTCTGTATACATTTATAAATTTGTGTATGTTGGGATACCATTAGTGGTGACCTATTGAGTAATTCTTCTCAAACATATTATAGAAATCTTAATGGTCAACTAGTCTATCACTTTTTGAATTTAATGTATAAATAGATTTAGTCATAATCTATAGATGTTAATGGGATAATTTATCAATTCATAGGCTTGGGATTAGTCTCTAAACTTATGTTAGAGTTGATGGATGGTTGACTAGAATATGTGATAGGAAAGTAAAAAATCATATATTTTGTTTTTTTGTTTATTATGTTCGTAATAATTTTCTAATATATTAGAATTTTTTTATAAAAAACCTAATTTTGTTTTTCATTTATAATGAAACTGATTTATATATTGTATTCACTATATATATTATTGATATTAAATCACTGTAAAATCTATACACTCTATTTGAGTAACGTACACAAGAATTTTCAAATAGATACTTGTAAAATAATTAATTTACTATATAGATAAACATGAATCAATCTTCTATGAAATTATGGGATTGGATAATCCTTTGGGGAAATTAGTATTTTTATTATGGAATGGTTTGGGTTTTATTTCTAGGGTTACAAAATAAATAGTTCATTGTTTGCACTTCACATTAAATTTAATGACAGTTGTGGTGAAATAATAAATTTCTATAGTTTAATGATTATATAATTTATTCTGATACCTACTATTCTGAATAATTTATTTTTTTCTTTATAGATAAATAATCAATTTTCATTAAAAATTAATCTATTCTAAAATATAAATCAGGTGTTTTAGAAAATTCATATTCACTAATCACTCTAATCAATCCAATATTGATTGTTCATTTAAATTTTCTATAAATTTTTGAATGGTTATAAACCTATATAAATTAATATTTGATAATAATTATTCCTTTAATATGAAAAAACAAAAGAAAATATAGTGTATAAATTAGAATTAATATTAAAATTCTTGATGAAATCATATGTTTAAATTTATTTTATTAAATCTTCTAAATTTATATATACTCTTTTCCCTCATAATAAATCTCAATATCACAGAAAAATTCCATATTAATAAAATTTTAAATAAGGTGAAATATAAAATTTTGAAAAAATAAATTTTGGAAAAAAATCGAAACATAAGAAAAAAATATTTCAATATATAATTGAACCAAAAAAACAAACAATAAATGTATATTTTACATTATCTCACATGTGTTTATCAAACTAGTTTTAATATGTTACATATAATTATTAATTTGAACCTGGATTACTTTTTAATTTTTATTACAACTCATACATATAATAAAAACATGTGCTATTTTTTTAATGTTTTTTACAATTGACTTCAATAAAAATACTCCCATGGAATATTTACTACACCCACCAATAATCATCTGGTAAAATCCCTCGTAAAATTAATTTTGATATTCATAACATTTTTATTGGTATATTTGAATAATAATTAATGAATGTATCATAAAAATTCCATTAAACCCATATTTATCACTTTAATACCAAATATGAATCCTATAAAAGATATTTTTACACGTATAAATTATGAGGGGGATTATACTAATTATATTTCATTCCATGGTAGACAATTTTTTTAAAAAACCAATATTTTTATATTTTATGTAAAATTCTGTGAATAAATTTGAATTAGAAAAATTTAATCCATTATCAATTAACAGAGATAAACAGATATATAGAAATTTTTTATATCAAAATTTTAGTATTTTTTCTTTACATATTATGATCATTTAGACCAAAGAATGACATATCCACCAAATATTCACATTATAATAGATAATCATCCAACTATATTTTACATGTTAAACATAAAGAAACATTACATTACAAACATGAAATATAGGGTTTTTAATGTGTATCATTATATCCCATATAAAAAATTTATATGCAATTGATGTGTGGAATGAAATTTCATATTTTTTTCATATTTTTTGATAACGAACTTAAAAATAGGTAATAAAAATATATTGATTTTAAAATAAAAATCCCTTTTAAAAAAATACATCTCATTTATCATTCATTACCTTTTTGTAAATTTCCATATGCTAGACCTATAAAATATAATTAATATTACTAAATTAAATTGTAATTCAATTTAAACATCAAGAAGATAATTTTGATCAAGTATATACTTAAAAATAAGAATAAAATAGTTAGTCAATCGAATTCATAAGGAATTATGAAAAATTTCGGATTTTTCTAGGAAGAATGTTGGATAATATATTTTTCCATAAATTATGTAATTATAAATTTAATATAGTGAAATATTATAATTATTTTAGATGATATGGATCATTGAATTTCTTTCAGTATTTTTCAAGAATATGGGGAGGTGATATTATTTTCATTGGATTAGTCTACTAATTTTTATAAGGATGTATTTACTACCCATCTATTGGGATTTTTTTCATTATTTTATATGTTCTTTATAATTAAAAAATAAATTTTGACCAATCATGTTTTATTAAATTTACCTATTTATTCTTATATTTTGTATGAGTTTCTTTTATCATTCCCAATAGATACCAATTTCCTTGATTTATATAACAAATATTCTAACACATTTTAATTATATTGACCATTAATATTATTTTTAATATATACAATTTCATTTATATTTTTTAAACACATATATTTATATTTATAATAGACCATTTTGAAAAACCAATTCATACATGTATCCCATAATTGTTATTATAAAAATATCATGAATAACCCTATGAATAGTGGCCATATTTTATCATGTTTTATTTCCTTTTATTAATGAAACTAATCTTATAGTACATTGTATATTAAATAATTAATGAAAACAAATAAAGAAAATTATTTCTTTATTAGCAGTTATCAAAGACCAGAATAATTTTGTTCTCATTTGGTAGAATCAAAATATAAAAACAAATGGAAATTCAAAAAAAATAATAAATATCCATTATAATGAAATCCCACTAATATAAGACATGAAAATTCCCAATTGGAAATAAGAAAATTCATAAATAGTTACTTTAAAACACAATCACATAATGATTTCTCATCCGTGTTCCACAATAATATAATCACTTGAGGAGAAAAGAAAGTTAGATAATTAATTTTATGTGTCAAAATACAATATAAAACATCTTTAATAGTTATTTATCAAGGTACGAGTTAAAAATATTCTATACTATCACTTCAAGATCAAGTTAAAATGTGTGTTGATGTCCCCACTAGAAATATAGTTCTTTCTAGTATATTTGGATATGGAAGATTTATTATGTAGTTCATGCCTATAAAAATAGTCTATTTGTTGGAATTTATGTAAAAGGTGTATTTGTGATCAAGTGATTCCATATTAAATTCCACTAAATTCATCACAAGGATTTATGATACAAATAGAGAATTATTACAAAAAAAATAGAAACTCCACCGAGAAGAGGGAATTTAGGTATTATGAAGAAGAATCCACATGAGAAATAATGAGATTGATTGTTTTTTTATTATTATATCCAATATATTCTAACATAATATAATCTCTAAAGACACTAAGAATTCATAGTTTTTAAAATATTTCGTTGGTGAGATCAATTAATCTTATTGCTAAATATGATGATGGAAATCTAGAAGAGAAACTGAAATCCCTATTTGGTGGTGGGTGCACATGTATTTGGAATTCCTTATCAACAAGGATCCCAAAACCAAAATGCACTATAAATAGATTTTTTTTGTCTAATTCATTAATAATAATCTTAATATTTGACAATTCCTTATGCTTTTTAACATGACAATTCTCTTCTTCATCCATTGTTTAATATTATGTGAGAATTTATTTTCAAAATATCTCTAAAAACTCCCAGATATATCTATATTATCTAGAATTGGTCTCTTAGAAAAAGTAATAAAGAATTTCATATCAAAATATTCACCCTTATACTCAATGATTTTATATAGTTTTAAGGTTATATGTTTTATTATATTCAGAATAAATTATAGATTTCATAGATTAAAATATCAATACCTTTTAAAGGTGTTATATTGCATGAAATATAATTGAAAAATGTAATTTCTCCTATGATATAACCATTATCATATATTAAATAGTAACTACATTTTATTATAAATATTAATAATTATAAAATGATATTAAAGCTACTAAAGGACTATTTTTTCGTAGGATTATTGATGAATGATATCAAATTATTTATAAAATAGAAATTTGAAGGAAACAATTCCACAGAATATTAGTAGAGATTATGATTTTATTTCTTTATTGCACACAATCACTCAAAATCTCACATCTCAATAATTTTTTAATATTTTCATATTAATTTAATTAAAAAATATGAAAACAAGTTGATTATTTTTTAATGAAAATTATAAAATGAAAAATAATTTAATTATTTTATGACCAATCCTTGGAGGAATTGAATACCAAAAAATCTTAGTTCATTTGGAAGTGTTTCACTCTTAATTCACTTAATGAAAAAACACACTATCATTTATTTTTATTCACACACTAATTTTCATAAAGGAATAATTCCACCCCACAACAATAGAGTACTATCACTCATTATTTAATTATATAATTATAACCATGTACCATATATCAATCAAATTATTCTTTACCCACAATATGAATCTAATCCAATTTATTCAAAATATAAATTTGAATTACTATATCAAAAAAGGATAATGAATAATATATTTGATACAATATAAATCAAATAATTATTATATAAATATCTCATTATCATGGTTCATTATAATGATGAAATTCCAACCACTGATTCCTATATGATGATCATTTTTGGTATATGATATGAACATTCATAGAGTAAATCCCAATAAAAGATATAAGGAACTCAACATAAAAATCATATGATATATGTATAAAGAAAATAAATTTTATAATAAATCATTGGATTGAATAAAATAGATATAAATGGTTGTAATTATCTATAATTGATGTATTTGTTTCAATAGGATATGAATCCTCTCATTTTCACATTAAAATTAAAAATCCTTAATGTGAAGGCGGGTTATAAATTTATCATAAATATTAATGTCTTCATTTCATTCCAACACTACACATTATCTTTTCATTATGATTCAACTGATCAGAATACAAAATATCACACATGGGTCATCGGGAATGTTTTTATTTAATTTTATCAATATTCTAAAAAATTTCTACCCATCAGAAAGATAAAGATAATCATATATCTGATATAATAAAGTAAAATTTAATTACCAGGAATACTCTTCATTCTCCCATAATCTGTGATACAATGTTTAGTAGAAAATGAAAAATAGTTTTTCCTTATTAGATTCATAAAAAAAATTTATTCAATATATAATTACCTACTATTCAAGAAACTGGTGTCTTTTATAAGTACCATTTGTTAAATATGTGGGCCAATATTTAATTTCATTCAATATATGGATTTTTTATTTTCATTCATTTAAATAATTTATCTAGGAATACTGCATACTAATTCAACAAATGGTCCAATTGAATTATTGATGACCAACAACCATGTATCCCAGTATGAAAAGGAAATTTTTAATTAGAATATTTGTATTGAATGTTATTACCAAAATACAAAATAGTAATTTTTCATGGTAATATAAATGAATTTTTATCTAATTTTTTTATTAATTCTTAATTAACGAATTTAAAAATTTAAGTTTAATTTAAAATGATTACATTATGGGATTAAATATTCAACATCCATTATATACATAATGTTTATATAAAAAATAATAGAAATATAATCATGAGAGAAAACACCAACAACAATGAAAATTCAGTCATAAGAAATATATATATATATGAATAAAAATCCACATATTAGTTAGATTTTATATAATCTACATGATTTTTAGGATAATTATATCAATAATTTCTTTTTCTAAAACTATTATTCCATTAATTTAAAATCTCTTGTACCAAGATTCATTTAATTTCATTCATTCAAGCATTTAAAATATTATTATCCAATAGAAAAAAATTAATATCACTGAAATATTATGTTTTATATGTGTTATATTTTTTACTCAAAAGATATTCATGAAATTCAGAATATATAATTTTTTTAAAAAACTTATAAAAAATGATATAAAGATTCACGAAAAAATCCAAAGGATTTTCAAGGTTTTTATTGATTATTTGGGTTGTTGGGATCACTGTAGAAAACATTAGTTCACATAAAAAATAAAAATACATGATCAATAATTTTAAATGTAGTGTCGATTATTCACACAAATATCCCCTCATATAATTTACCTAACCAAATCATACCATTTCAAACTAACCACAAAAGTTGTATAAAAGGAAGTTCCATGAGGGTTTATTCTTCTTAATTTTGTTTAGTTTTTTATATTATTTTATAATTATGAAGATTAATACATTTAATGAAATAGAACTCATATATTTCTCATATTGACAATGGTTTTGTGACATATAAATATGTTTTATGATTAATTAATTTCATAATCACCATTTTTCAATATATGTAATTGATAATTTTTTATCAAAATGAAAATTGTATAAGTTAAATTACATAACATATGGTTCTTCCAAAAAATTATTATTCCACATGCTCATTATCATTCAATGTAACCTGTATCCAGGAAAAACATTTATCTACCAAATTCCCTCACACTTGTTTTGAATTATAATCCTGAAATATAATAATAGTAATGGTATGCTGGGAAAATACACTAGTATGATAGAAAACCAATAAGTTTATTCTTGGATACAATTGAATTAACATTGTACAATGTAATGTTATGTATAAATAATTATAAAAAGGGGTTATTATAAATAAAATTCCTTATTTATTAATGAATTTTAATATATCTAAAAATTATTTACAATGGACAACCCCAATCTCTATTAAAACAATACAATATTTGTCCCCTCATAAATTGAGGGTAATGTGAATAAAAATATGAGTCATTTATAGGGAACCTATTGGGATCAAATAAATAATTTTGGATAGAAAATAAAAATTTATGTGTTTCAAAAACCAAATAATATCATAATAAAATTTTAAAAATCTAAAATCAAGAAAATGAATCGTATAGATATTCATTTGAAACAATTTTTTGGAGTTCAATTAAATAACTCACATATTACTCAATAATTTAAAATGATATTAGATATTCCATATATAATGGTGAATTTAATAAAATATATGAAAAATAATGACAATAGAAATGAAGGGAAACTCATAAAAAAATTTGGATTTCCCCTCACACATAATTGATATTAGACCTCCACAAAGACCAAACGCATGTTGTTTTGAACAATAATCACAGAAGAGATGGAGATACATAATATTATTATTAAATTTATTAATATAAAACAATTCTACATGATCACTACTCTCAATAGCATAAAAATATATTAGAAACAAAATGTAATTTTATTCAATGTAAAATATTGAAAATTGAAATGTGATAGGGGCAGAGGATTGGTTTAGTGATATTTCCCTAATAATGTGGTTTTAATGTTGAAAAAGTATAGTAATGTGTATATATTATCCATAGTAAGATTATAGATGATGTTTATATTTGAGAAACCACCCCATGTTACATATTTCAAATATCATTAGTGGTCACTGTAAGTGTAGTAAACAAGAAATAAAGAAAAATATTTCATCCCCAATATGAATAATGAGAGATAATTATTCTGAGGTAGATAAAATAAATAATGATTTCTCTCAATTTTAATCTACCTCCCCATTGTGCTTGTAATAATTGTTCTATGGGAATTTTCTTTACTAAATTTCCCATAATCAAATCAAAAGTCAACACATCCACCATTGTTTTAACTTCCTCCCTTATATCACTTTTGATGGAAAAAAATGTGTTAGACGAATCAGAATTAAAAAACTAAGATATTTAAAAGACAATTAAAAGTGAAATAATTTTAATAAATATGATTTTAATGGGGGTTATACCACCAAATCTAAATCAACTCACATATTTTTATATTCGTCTTATAGTTTTTAATGGTTTTTTAAATGTGTGGTATATATGGTTTCTAATTTTGAGGTTAAAACTAATACATGTCTTTTTCAATGTTATGATTGAATGGAAAAAAGATATTTTTTCGTTTAACACTTATTTATACACCCCTAGAAAATGGAATAAGAAATCATTAATCACCTTAGACAATTTCTTAATATATATTTACCATTGGGCTTCAGTGGGACCGATTATAATCAAAATAAATGAATCTATATATTAATTAGTCAAAAAAATATAAAAATATTTTTTATAGATTTACTAAATTTAATTTATATATTCTAAAGTACATAAATATTTTAATATTTTCATTTTTTAAAATGTAGTGAAATTAATAACATATATTTTATAAAAATGAGTGTTGTACTTTGGATTCCCTGGAAATAGTAAAATATTTTTTTATACATGTTAAAATAGGATTAAATGAATGGAATTTGTATAATGTAAAATTATTATAGAGAGTAACCTTTTTTCATAGAGGTTAAAAATCACTCTTAAATCATTATTTCACTAATTCAAATATTTTTTTTTAAATTTCAAGAACAAATATAATCAAAGAGGTTATTTGATTATTTATGAAATACATAAATGTGAACAATGTTTGAGAAGTGTTTTCACATATATGTGTCCATGTTGCATAGTTTTATATTATATTATGTTTTATTGGATTTTTTGGGAGTATTTATTCTTTTATGGTTTTTATTATTATCATATGTGTTTATAGAAGGGTTCATGACAGCACACCATAGCATAGAAGAAAATGAAATTTTTGTTGTATATTTGGTTGTTGGGGTTCTATTATGGGAATCATTTTTCTTATTAATATTTAGGGGAATCCTTGAAAATTATTTTTAAGGGTTAATGGGAGATTCACACCATGTTTCATGCATTATGGGGAGTCTAGGTACTGGTATAGAATGCCCAAAAATATTATAGGTGTGAATAAAGAATAACCAGTGGGGATCAGGGTGTTTGAATAAAATTACCACAACATAGCTTAGATAATGGATTCTTCCCTATTATAATGATTTGATGTGTTTCCTAATTTACCATTATTTTATTTGAGGATTATTTTACACCCTTTTACCAACATATCTATATAATTGATCTTGGGAAAAAAGGGGACTCTCCACCTCTCCCTACTCACATTTTTAACATATCTTCCCTATTAAAAATCCAATTCCTTATGGTAAATATCTAATTTCTTCTCGATTCCTCCATCTTCTCTCATCCTCCTTTTCATTATTCTCTCTTCCACACCCAAAATCTAATCATGGTGTTGGTTGATTTTACGTTATAATATTTCTTAATCATGGGGTTTTCTATATTAAGGAATGTAGAATTTATCAATTTTCTTGTTGGAGCATTCTCTAACAAAGGTTATTACATCCAACTTCATTTCCATCAAACATAAGTAGGTTATTACATGTTCTTCATTAATTTGGTATTTAATATACTAAAAAATGTTTCAAAATATATTATTCTTAAATTATGACTCAATGTAGTCATTAAATTGATCATTAAATTCTAAAAAATAATTTTTTTTATTCTAAACAAGGTGATGTAAATGGTTTTATAGTCTATAAAGAGGGAATTTGAGTTCTACGTGTTTATGAAGATGGAACACATTTTAATTTAAAATGAAATTAGAATTTTGACACAATGTATCCCATTTTATTTCTGAATATAAATGATATCCGGGTTTTATAAAACAATTTATTAAAATGAGTTATTTTTTAATACATAGGGTATATCCCAAAAATGGTTTATATATAAATGGATTGAAATTATGTTTGAAATATTTTATTTTAATGAATGATTTAAAAAGAAAATTTTCAATACTGGAAAATTTGTTTTGGTTTTAGTGATATTCTTTGAAAGGAATTTCAATGGGTTGGTTTTATTAAGTCATTTATAAAAATAAAATTCAAATAGTAAGGAATGGGTTTTTATTCTGAGTTTATTTTATTGTTGGATTGTTTACTACATTAAATTTGTCTTCAAATTAGGTAGGCGTATAGTTTCCTCTTTGTACACCTACACATTTTCTTAATATTGATTAAGGACCAAGTAGTTAGTCTTATATTTTAGGGATTTGGATGATCTAATCATGGAAAATTCTTATAAGAGTGTTCGAGGTGAGAGAGATATTTTTTATGATTATACTGGATGACTCTACTTCTGAATTTAATTGGATAAATCAGATCTACATTAGATGTAAAATTTTATACTACAATATATTTCATCACAATAATTGTTTCCCCTAGTTATGTGATCCTACGTTTTATGAGTTCCCTTGATACTAGGATAAATATTTGCTAATCTAGTGGAATTTGTGTGGATTTAGTTTAAGAAAATATTTGGACCGTATTTAGTAAATTATAGAAAAATTTGTCTTTTTAACATATTGTTTTTATCATAATACTAGATAACTCTATACAAAACTAGTTTTTATTTTCTATAGATGAATTTATATATGTGGAACTATGTCTTACAATTTTATTTTATAATCAACATTGTCCATTAATATTTGAATATTTATTAATTTATATTTAATTTAATTTAATAAATATAAATTAATATTTAATTAAATAGGTTTTTTGATAAATTAAATTGAAAATATATTTTAAATTTTTGATTTGATAATGAAGGATAACGTTAGGAATTTTTTTTCATCAAATTTTTATTATTTGATGAAAATAAAAAATAAATGCTTATAATATTGATTTTGGTAATGATATTTGTTTTTGTATACTAATTTATGAAAAGTTATTTTTTAGAATTATTTAAATCATGAATAAAATGGAATTATTTTTTATAATAAGATCATGGAATTCTTGGTTAAATCCTACTAGCCATAATTCCACTCATATACTCTATAAACAATTTATTATACCATGTCCGAATGTTTTCTTTTAGATTTCTATAAATTTATTCTCATATATCATTAGATTCAAATCAATAGCCCATGATTGGTAGGTGTTGTTATTATATCCATTTCTTTATTTTTTTGTTGTAAATTTTTATTTAAAAAATATAATGTGTTTTATTATTTTACTATCATTGATAATATTATTATTAATATAAGGTCAAATTTTTTATTTCTATGAATAATCCCTGGATGTTTTTTCTATAAAGATTTGAATATGACAAATCTCAATCCTTTACAAAGTCTAATACAAGTGAACATATTAAGGGTGTGGCAGTATGGCTCATGAAAAATTAATATCTGTTAAACTTATTGACATTTATGGTATAATTAGGTACTATAGTGACAATAATTTTCCTCGGGAATTTTTTTGAGTTTGTGGGGATGTATCTTACCGAATCTTCATAGAACTGCACTATTAGTTTATATGGGTAGTTGGGATTTTGGTCATGATTTTAGATTCATATTTTAGTATATATTTGGGATTTTTATATAACATGGTCTTATTTTATTGCTATTTTACAATGTAATATTTTACATAGGGGTATCCAATATTGATTTATAATATAAAATATTTTATAGATGTGTGAGATTACCTTGTATATTTCAGATAATCATTCATAAAAAATAGAGTGAATTTTGAAGTGTTTCTAGAACTATTTCATAATTATAACTTGAAATTTCAAACATATCTCCATGTTAATCATGGTTCATTATCCCTTATGATATTATAATTTAGAACCCATGATTCATGGGAATTTCAATTTTATTCTTGATAATTGTATGTAAATCATGATCTATCTTTTAATTTTTTTTATATTTTTGAATTGTACTTAGTTGAATCATGTGTTTTAAAATTCAAGTGGGGTATATCATGAGAAGTTTTTTTTGTGTGAGAGGAATATTTTCAAAATTATAATTCTAGTAAAAAATTCATTTAGATTTTATTGACATTATTTTGGATTTCAAAATCAATAGAAGTAGTTGATACAATAATGAAAAAAAATAATTTGGATTCAATAATAATGAAAAAATATTTTAAAAGAAATTAATTATTGAACCATGGATTTAATAAAAATTACTTTTTACTATTTGATTTTTTTGTTTTGTTATAGAATGATTTTCATTTTTAAAAATAAATTCGGATTTAAATGAATGTGCATGCATATGAATGGAGTTTTTTATGATGGAATTTTTTACCTTTTCATATTGTTTTTATTAGAAGGAATATTTCAATATGTTGTTTCTTTCACGGATTTCGAATTTGGGGAATAAAATGTTTTATAAATTTTAATTTATAATTATAGATTTTAATTGACATTTTATATTTATTTTCATGAGTGATTTTTCTTTCTGGTGGTGTATTTGTTTTATAATGGAATCATGTGATTTTATTTCTAATACATGGAATAATGGATACCATAATTCATTTTATTTATAATATGTCACAGAAAGATTCTTTATATATTATTTTTATGTACATTTAGTGATATTCACTTCATGATAGATCATTTAATTGTTTTTGAGTTATTACAAGACCTTTTGACTCTTCCTGGACTCAGGCTCAAGTAGTAGAGAAGAATACATTAATTTCCTTAAGATATGACCATTACATATCATATATTAAGTATAATAATCATGATATTGGATCTCTTTTGATAATTGTGAGTGGAGATATTTTTTAGTGACTGTAATGAGTTAGTTGATCTGAAGCTCAACTTTTTCATGATAATTCCTATTATATTCATATGAATAATAAGGGAACACAACTCATGTTAATTTAATGAAGATATCATAGACATTGTATGATGTCATTTAGGAATGACCAGAGGGATTCTATTTGATACAATCACTTTTTCCACCATTATATATTATAAAAATTTCAGTTTTGAAAATGAAAATTCCATTTTTATTGAGGATTTAGGAAACTATTTTTTATTTTTTATGTATTATCTGGTATTTACTTCATATTTATAGGTTTTTCTCCAATGGAGTTTGATGAGAAATATAAATTTGTGTACCATGTCATCTGGTTGTATAATCTCAGATGTGTGGAAAGGATGTGGATTTTTAGGTTTGATTTATGATGGGTTGACTATGGGACACCATTTGTTCCATTATTAAGTGACTAATTCCATTATGTATATCGCGAGGGTTGGGAAATCATTAGTTATAATTTTCAATTATTCAGTTTCCCTGTGAATAGTGGTTTGGGTTGGTGGTCATAGATTTTTTTTAGTGACATGAGGTTAATAAACGATGTTATCTCAGGTTTATGATATTTGTGACTATTTTATTTTTATTAAATTTTTGGATCTGGGTAATTATTTTTATGTTATTATTTTGATGTTAATTTAGTTCCTTTGTTCCAAAGGTGTTTTTGATCTATTTATTAATTTTCTTTTAATTTATTGTATTTTTAATAGAGTTTTTCATTTTGAGGATGTTTTTCCTTAATGTTTGTTTTCCATCCGCTTTATACAATTTTATATAAATTAAAATTGTTTAGATACATTTTACATATCAATATATAAATTAATCTACATATTTAGTGATCATATTTGGGATACTAATAATATTTTTTTTTGTTTAAAGGACCCAGTCAGTTGATTTAGATGAATTTTTTGGCAATGATGGTCTACTTCCCTAGTTTATATATTATTTTTTCAATCCATTCACATCAAGAGGTTAGGTGTTGAGGTAATATTAATTTTAATATAATCCTCAAGGAAAAGGTAATTGGGGTGGGGTACGTAGAATTATCATGTGATTTATCATATTCCAATTTACTTGTCTCGTGATTTTATAATAATTAATGTTTTTTATATTTATAATGTGTTTCAATATTTTTATTAATTTTTTAAGAATCTAATACAGGTTTCTAGCCATATGTAATTTATAAATGTTGTTTTACATATGGATAAGTCATTAAGAGTTCCATTTTGGATGAGGGGGTCCCCAATGGGAAACAATGAAGACACCATAGGGGATGTGATGTTCGTCTTTTGGTGTATATTTAGGCTCCACACAATAGTTCTCCCATATATGAGGCTTATAGAAAATGTCCATAATTATTATTAGAAATTTAACAATGGAATTAATATTGGTTAATAGTGCATTATCAGTTCATTAGAAAGAACCATTGTATGTTTCTGGCTATGGTCGCCTCACATGGGGTAAACATTTTGTGACAGTCCAAATTACCCAATATTAGATTTTTGGATTTTATTATTCCAGTTTATCGATAATTAGACTATTCTAAAGAATTTATCAAAAAAATAATTCCTCTACCTCTAATTCCATCCACTTTTGAGCTCCACCATCTTCATTCCAAGTAAATTCCTAAGTAAGTTACCTCTTTAATACATATTTATCCTTATATATTATATTATCCTCTATTCTATAACTATTTATTTCTAAAAAAACCTTCTGTATACCAATATAATGATATGGGTGGCTTATTCCTGTTGGGTGGGAGGGTATTATGTAGTGGAGGGGTAATCTGTTTAATTATTGGTGAATTCACCATTAAACAAGATGATTTTTAGTTTGATTCTTATCTAACCGAGGGCAATGAATCTCTGTGTTTCCTTTATTCATCATATCATTTATTTCCGTGTGTTTCTAAATGAATTATTCATATAATGTTTTCAATATTTTATCATCAAATAGATATATATTTTTTATAATTGTTTTTATCTTGAGGAAAATATGGGGTTATAATTGTTTTATATTTTAAAAATGGAGAATATGGGAACCATGTGTTTTTTTAAATTGATTTAAATTTTTTAGGAATTAAACTCCTAATTAAATTTTTTATTTACTTTTATGATCTAAATGTGAATGATATTTCAGTTTTATAAATAAAAATTAAAATAATGGTGTTTTTTATACCAATGGGTATTAATAAAAAAATTTATGAGGAGGTTACAAAGATAGAAATGGTTATATTTAATGAATAAATTTGAACTTAATTTTTAGAAAGATAAAAATATCATTTAATTTTGGGTTTTTTATTTGAAAAAATCATTGTATTTATAATGAAATTTAGTCAAAATTATATTCCAATTGACGAGGAATGTCATGGACTTATGATGTCATTTTTTCGAGGTTTTTTATGGCACAATCATATTATTTTCCATTATTGTGGGTTTGTGAGACCCAATTAAACCCCTTTTATTTTTTAAAATTTGATTCATTCCGATCATGAATTATTTTTTATTCATTTATTTTGCATGATGTGTTTAGTGTTTTTTCACACAAGAGTGTTGGATGTGAGTGGGATTTATTTTTGATACCTACGTTGAATTTTTTATTATTGTATTATTAATCCACTTATACTGATCTAATTTCATGGGGTAAATAGTCATTATGTGAGAGGTCTCTATTTATCCTATACTCTATAGTCTAACAATATAATTACCCCTAATTATATATTAATACCAGTAGTGGAGTGCATCTGATTCTTGACTATGTGTTGGATTACCAAGAGTCTTATGTTACGATATAATATATGCTTCAAATTGGTCCCTATTTGGTAATGTATATTCCTATATGACCTTATCTCTTTTTTATTTCTGATGAAACAAATTGGATACATTGTGAACATTTATTTTTTATCTATCTTGATTGATGTATGTGGCACCGTGTCATTCAATTTTACTTTATTTGTGATTTAAGGCATCATATGTGATTTATTATTTGTTTCTTTTAGGTATTTTTGAAATATTACTAATTATATTTTACGTGTTCATGTTTTTAATATAGAAATCAAGATGGTATAAAATGGTCATTTTTATAAATTAGGCTTCAACTGAGAAAACCTATTCTATGTGATTATTTTTAATTAATGAAAATTTATAGTGATTTTAATAATAATGTTAATAAAAAAATTATATTTATTTTTAGTAATAATTGATAAAAAACTATTTTTTAATTTTATTTAAAACTAAAATAAAAAAATCCCTTTAAAAAATCTAATTGGATTTTCAGTGAAATCATACAATGCTTGGTCTCATTCACACAATGAATACAAAATTTATTCTATACATTACATAGGTTTTATTTAAGAATCAATCACTTTAGTTATCATATATTATCAGATTCATGTTATTCGGTTTTGATCGTTATGTGATATTGTTCACTTTCTTTCACTTTTTTCTACATTGTTTAATTTTATTTATGTTTAATACTTAGTTTTATTAATTTACTATTATTGATCTGCTTATTATTATTATTTTAGGATAAAATCATACACATTGTTTTATCTATTGAAGTTGTGTCACTTGATTCCATCCTACGGTGATAGAAAATGTTCCTCCTTCCTTTTAAAGAATAGATTTAGGTTCTAGCTTCAGGGTTCTTCCATGTTAACTCATTCACTGTGTAATAACCAATCCATTAATTGATTAAAATTTAAACATATTAATTTTTATGTGTGACCTGTTCCACTATTAACGTGTTCGCTGACAAAATATAATAGTAGTCATTTAATCATTTTAATTAATTAAAAATAAATGAATTATTACACTTCATAACCATGTAGTATTGTTAATTATTTAATAATAATATAGTTGTAACCATTGACAATACAACCAAAAAATTATTTTCCATCCACCTTTTGGAATACAAATGAAATGACTTGCAAACTAAATATTAAATAGTTTAACTAGAATAAAAATTTAACAATATAAGTGATATAATTGAATATGTATTATTGTAATATATAAAGACAAATTCCATGGTTAATGATAATGATGGAATGAAAACCTCCAATTTCATTACTACTATTCTATAGGGCCCATGAAAAGAATTTGAAAAACTATTACACAATGAAATAGATGAATAACTCAAGTCTAAAAATAAATTCTACCATAATTATGGAAACAATGTTAATAATCCATCATATGAAATAATACTAATGAAAATAAAATAATTTAATATTTCATCACATGTGTGTCCCCTCCCATAGACATATAGACCCTCACCTATTCTTATAAAAATTCATTACTACATGAATGTAATTGAGGGAAAAGATGTATAATAATGTGTAGTGAATTTTTTTCTAATGAAAAATCCATAGAAATTGGAGGCATGTGTGGCCCAAATTATTTATGAATTTCAATTCCATTAGAAACATGTTGACACTTTTATAACTAAAATACTCAATTAATATTTACTATCACAATTAATAATTCAGATTATTATTCTATAGAGCCTAATAATTTCCATCTTTGAAACTAGTATAAACATATAAGATTAAGATAATTATATTATTCCCCATATAATTGTAATGATATGTATAAAATATTATCTTAATTAGAAATAGTGTTTCAGTAATATGGGACCATTGTTGATTTTTTATTCTTTGGAAAAATATCATACCTTCATTAGAATGATTATTTTCATAATATTATCCTCTAATTTAGTAATTATAATAGTTTTATTAAATGAAACCTAACAATAATTAACTTATTAAAATAGAATATATTAATTTTGATTTGTGTAGTGGGGGCTATTCTAAGAAAACAATATTTATGTTTTTCAATTGATACATCAGATATTGTGAAATTTAATCTTTTTAAAATGTATGTTAATAATAAAATAAAAAACCAGTTGGATGAAAAATGATTAAAATGTTGGAAACTAGAACCAATTGACATTTTAAATTCATTTTTTTGTATTTTAATTTTTTTTATAATTCATTAGGTGATCTATGATCATATCATTTTATGTTAAAAAATTATATAAAATATAATTTATTGAGTCAGTTATATAATATTATTATCCTTACCACTACTATTCATCCAAAACCTAACACATTATTATATCCTGATCCCCAATAACCACATTTTTTTAAAATTAGTTATATATATATAGTTCTCATACGTTGACGTAAATGTTTTGAAAGTTACTAAAAAATCAGTATAGATATACAAAGGTAGACCCAAATGTATTCTATATTATATTAGTGGAGTATATTTATGACATTAAAAACATGTTATATTACATAGCTTGAATGAAATCATGTTGTTCCATCATGTTCTTATTTGGCCACCATGGTGCTCGATAATACCTATTACATCAATTATTGAAGAAACTATTCATTCATACATGGGGAAGAGAACATTAATTTCATAAAATCTACCATGTGTAAGAATATATATTATCATTTTTCAGAAGACACAAATTAATATTATCCACAATTAATGGATATACATATGATGGGTCCCTGTGTCATAACCATAAATTTTTTAAAACAATAATTTTTTATATATTTTTTCTTATAGTAAACCATATGGGAAAAAATAACACGTATGTGACATGGCCCATAACAATCCCTAATGTTAAATATATATTAGGTAAATTACTGAACTACATGAAATCCTATGACATAATCATCACTTTTATAGGAGATCCATCCCCTCATAATAACAATTAATAACCTAAATCTTTTGATAAAATAATAACTCATTAATAAAACTACCCAAAACATAGCTTACAACTAATTACCATCCAATATATAGTTTATATCTAATAACAAATACACTTATTCCAATCAACTATAAATGAACACACATACTAATTTATTATCTTGAGTCACATTATCATGATCATAAATTATTAAAATAGTAACTAACTTCCCTTAATACTTCTCAATAATGTCTAGTTTATTTTTCCAATGGTTCATAAATTTATTGAGTAAAAATTTAAATTCATCTAAAACCATCAGGATTCACACCCCATACACTAAAATATATATAATTACACCTCCTATAGAATATATTGAATCCTTACATATTAATTTCCGCTATTCCAAGACACCATAATGGTGATTTCATATATTAAATATCCTAACCACAACCAGTGTAAATAATAATCCTATAGATGAATATACCACTCAGAAAACTATGTTGAAATATGTTTCATTATAAAAAATATATATTCACAACACCTTCATTACTTTTTATATAGTATAAATACAATACTAACCATTGAATGTGAAATATTTTTGATCACATCGTAGAGAAAACATATAAACATTGCATGAGGATGAAGACCTTCCCATGATATAGATGCAATTAAATAATTTTATCACATTGATCCCATCATAATTGCCTTATAACACTATTAATATGTGAGTTAAATACATAATGAATTAAAAACAATAGATAATTTATAATGGTTTCCAAATTATGTAAAAACATTAACATTAACCTCTATGAATACCGTATTGGGAAGTCTCCATTATAATAGATGAATATGAATAATCTTAACTATAATGTTGATTTTAGAGATAGTAATTATCCCATTATGGATAATTAAAAAAAGTGAAAACATCACTACTTGATTAAAAAACTTTGGATACGTCTACCCATGATGGTCTCTACTAAATATCTATAGATAGAACATCTTATGTTCTATATTATTTATATTAAGTCTATAAAATCTTTTTTAGTCCATAAAATATAAATGGTTCATTTTCCAAATAAATATGTATTCATTATGTGATAATA
Organism: Viscum album; assembly: GCA_963277665.1. Classification (NCBI taxonomy): domain Eukaryota; kingdom Viridiplantae; phylum Streptophyta; class Magnoliopsida; order Santalales; family Viscaceae; genus Viscum; species Viscum album. Next base: position 107,272,500 of record OY728143.1, on the reverse strand, counting down.
TAACAACCCAAAAAATTGACTTAAGTGTTAATTATCATCCTTTGATACTTCCATATTAATATTAATATTATTATGGTAAAACCCACAACCACTTTATTTATATATATTAAAAATCAACATACCGTTATTCCATATCACGCATTAAGCATGTGAAAATTTTATAAATATATAATGGTCCACATAACTTTTTCAAATCATGGTATTCTAATCCAACGTGGCTAGTCAATACATACTCATTACATCAAAAAATAATATTAGAAAAATTCTATTTTTGGGAACATCCCCATGATCACATAATATATGAATAGAATAATGAGAGTTACCATCGTGCTTACCATAACATATCATGTACGATTTAAAATTTTTAATCAATTCATTCATTATGCAATGGATAAAAATCTATGTGAGTAATTATAAAAGATAATATGAAGAGAAAAAATAAGGCTGATGGTGGTTGGACATCTAATTTGATATTTATATGGTGTTATAAAAAAATTAATAATAAAACAAAGAAAAATATTTTTTAAAATATGACATTATATTTAATTGCAACGAATGTTGATCTTTATTGAATATTTGGTCATTTAATACACTCTAGAATGGATTTATAATGATATTTTAGTTTCCTAACAATGAATAATTTTTTTTCTAGACCAACTAAGTGATTTCTGTCACTAAAAAAACATCTTGTTGGGTCACTTTACTATATAATATATTATTATAAATTAAAAAATCCGAAAATATTACTCTATGATTTTTTCCCACTCCAGGACCCATAACATGTATCCATTATAATTTATAACATGACTAAAACCCCTTAATCAATTACCAATTCACAAATTCAAAATTTTCCACTATATCTAAATTCATCAAATGTGATATTAGTGACCTACAATGATTACGGTCATTATAATCCACACACCCCAAACATTACCATCAAAATAAATAGTCTCAAAATATTCACTAGACTTATATCCTAGCCCCTATAATTCAATTCAACATTTCCCTTTCATTTCCATACTAGAAAAAATATTACTTCCTATTAACCTAATCCAATTATGATTTACTTTCATTGGAATAACTATTTTTATTATAATAGGCACTATTAGTTTTTTCCAAAAAAATCACAACCCATTTATATTCCTCTATATTTGACCACATATAAAAAGTGAATATCAATTATATTTTATAATAACATAATTCAAAAACAAAATGGGTTCTTTATATTATATTTTTATTACTGATTCCTCAACTATAGTGAGATCAAAAATTCCATTAACCACAATCACTAGCATCCAAAACCTAGATAAAAACAACGTTTAAATAAATGTCATCACATAAAAAAGATCATCATCATAATTTTAACAGTAATTTTGAAATCATATAAATTATATTCATTACTAGATTTTTTATTAAATTCAATATTAATTATGTTACTATATTTTCTTAATTTTTTAACATTCATAGTTGAATCCAAATATTCTCTATTCATTAATTACAAAAAATAATCCATTAGAAAATTTTTACATTGATTTGTACAGAAAATGAAATTCAAATTATAAAATCCAAACAATATACTATCTCATCATGGAATGAAATGCATTATTATATGTACTATAGTATAAAATTTTATATATTATTTATCTATTAACCACTATAATAATTTTTTTCAATAAACTAGTTAAATCCATATATGATATTTATGCCTTCCATATATAATGATAATTAATATATTGAATAAATGTGACTCATATATTGGAATTCAAGTGATATTTTTTAAGAAACTGACCCCATACAAGTATTTAACTTCCTGAGGAAATTATTTTTTAATCCCATTGAAGGTCCAAATATTATATCGATGTTCAGAATGGAATTTTGAATGTTAGATCCTCTTATATGTTGTTTTCATTAATTGGAATGTGGTTTGAGTTCTTTTAGGTGAAAATATGAGATCCATAAAGGTGGTTCAGGTGGATGGGGACGTAGTTTGTATAATCGTGCTACCTATTATCCATATTATAACTTAGCTATCTAGTTCTAAACACTGCATGCCTAGTGTCCTTACACATCCTACTTTGAGGTCATTAAAATTTACACATGTACAGATCAATATTTTAAATAGTGATTACCTATTATGAATTTTTTGTTTATATGTTTATACCATCTCATATCAACCCTTTTCTCCACACCAGCATTAAATTGGGGATTTTTTGTGATGATTTTCAAAAATTTGGTGGATTCCACCACCTATGATTTCCTCTCATGAGCTCGTTCTATATTTTTTCTTTCTCTATGATGAGAATATTTAATAATTCCACTAGATCATGGTGAATTCAACATGGTATGATGAGGATTTTATGTATCCATTTATAAGGGTTTCCATTAACACCTCTGACAATGAATCTCTTTGAATTTTAATGATTTTACATTATGATTTCAATTCACTATGGAATGTTATTTAAATTAGATTATATTAATGATTGAAAATTTTCAGATTATTATTTACTTGACTAGACATAAAATCGGAGTTTAGATGGGAGCTACCTTGGGACCATGAGAGTAGAACTAATGTGATGGGGAATCCTTGTTGTATTTTAGAGTTTATATATTATTAAACTATTATAATTAATTAAATATAAATATTATATTAAATTATTTTTTATTGTTAGGATGTTTTTTGGGAATTCAGTTAGTTTTTGATTGTGGGTGGGACATGGATGGGCTTTTGAATCTCTTGTAAAGCCTACCCAGAGTGGTTGAAATATGAAATATATAAGTAAAAAGGCATCAATCGAGGTAGGTGTTATGATACATGAACACCGATATTATGGTCATTATTTATATTTCCTTTATTATTTTCCCAGAACATGGTGGGATTGAAAAATAAAATAAAAAAAATTGACATAATTAATTAATTGAAATGACATATTTATAATTAAATATAAATAATTGTTTGAATGAACCATGGTCCCATTGGGAACATTTGTTAATAACTAATGTTTCAACCACCTCCATCTGAGGATTACTCATCCAAAACAAATCCGTATGTAAATGAACACCCATTAATGGTTCAATATGAAAAAATAAAAATAATGTGATGTGGTGGTTCTAGCGTTGGAGGACTCATAAGCTTCATTATGTTGGTGGGTGATGGACATAGTTTTTTGGGAATAGTAGGCCTCAATTTTCCCTTGCATTGAATATCTTAAACCACCATTGTAATAGAATGTGATGAATTGTACATAATTTTTCCTTTCAGTATTATTGGATTATTGTATGAAATTTGATATGAGATTGAGATTTCCCAATCTTAGGGACTGATTCCATAGTGACATACCATATTATTTGATGATTTTTTGTAATAATAATAACTATAAAAAGGATAGTGATTTTGATTGAGGACCCCAACTAGGGTTCATTGACATTATACTAACATAGGGCACCCAAGAAGGTGTCTATATGATATATTAACCCATTGAGAGTTCATTATTGGACTAGAATTGTTGTTTGTGCATCTAGACCAATATTTCAAAATAATTTAGTGGGTCGTGGTTTACAATAATGTTATTAAATTGGTTCTCAATGATGATTTATAGGATCCAAACTATGATCCTAACACAATAATATAATTTGTTCTAGGGAATACACTCTGGAACTGTTTTTGATTTTGTAAACACAAATGACACTGGAGGTATATAAAATTTATTGAAATTAAAACCTCCCTTGAGGGGATATTTATATACAAGGAAATTAAATATTATGATTTAGGTGTTTTTAATAAGTTATAATATTAGGTGTGGCGATGTTTTTTATCTCATGGTAATGAGGAAATGATATATATATATATATATATGACCGTATTGGGGGTAAAAATACATTAGGATGCCTTGAAAAAGTTTCATGGTTCGAGATGATTATAACAATGGAGAAGACAAGTATTTAGATCTGAATATTAAATTAGTGTTTATTGGGGAGGTTGTGTACCGATTTTAAAATTTTGGTTCAAATAGTGGGGGCGTAAGAATGAATCCATCATGTATTATCATTGGGAGTGTTTTAGGCTAGGTTTATCAGGTACTATCTAATAATGACAATATATCTACCAAGTAATTACCAATCATGTATACATGTGGAGTTTCTACATGTTCATTATCAATACATATCATGAGTGATATGGTCCCTATGTTTTTATAATGGATTTTTTGGTCACAGAATAGGATTAAACACATTCTAGAACAAATAAATGTAGTTATGGTCAATCAAGGATTTTTTCTTAAGGATCAATGATGAAAAAATTTCATTACTATAGGGAATGATGGGATTAAATGGTTTGAATGATAAAATTAAATTCATAGATACTTTTTTTCATAGATTGATAGATTAATAACTACCATTTGGATTCATTATGCAACCTGAGTATAGTAAAATTTATTTATTCTTGGTCAGTACATTATTTATTATTTTGATCATGACTCATACATACATAGTACAATTATTTTTAAGGTTATGTGTCATGTCGGTGGTTAATAGTTTAATTGTATACTCATCCCCAACATGATAGGTCATTGAACTTGTATAATTATGAATATTTCACATGTTTTAGGAATATGATGGTTTAATACTTGATATTTTATCAATGAGAATCATATATTTGGGTATAAAGCATGTGATTATGATGGGATTTCTGTTGGGAGTATATTATATTTTTTATTTTATTACATATATTTGTTTTTCAATATATGTGATCAATATAATGGGAAATAAATTATATATTATGATCAATGTATTTAATTTTCTTATATCATGTTATAGTTATTTTTTCTTTGTACATAATTTGATGTGTATAATTCAAGGGTGTTTGTTTTTTATTTTTCAATATGGTATGTGGGTATTTTATCCCCATGGTATTGCCTTAGAAAATCAATAATAATTTGTCACAGATACTGTATGGGTATTCACACACAAGATTATGTTGTTCCCTTAATATATTCACTACTCATAGTTATCTGGGTAGGGATGTTACAATGTGGTATTTATTTTTTTTACTTTTCTTACTTTTTTATGTATTATTGAGATGAGACATGGAAATGTATTAGAGCATGTGTGGTAACTAATATTTTTCTTTCATAAACACCATTTTTGAATGGAATTACATTCCACAATGTATTGGAATTATCTTTTGAATTTTCATATTATAGTATATATGAATTTCTCTTAATCTGATTCATAAGGTGTTTATATCTTTTTTTTATATTGGAATTTGTTGTTGGACTACTGAGGTAAGACATTTCTCATGAATCATGATTGGGCACATAATATTCACATTAAATTTATAAGTATAATTGTATAATTGTTATAATATATAATAGAGGTTCAGTTGTTTAATGTGTCAATAATAACAAATGAAATGTTTTACCATATAATTTATTGATGGAATTCTACTTTACTAGAATGACATGTACATATTTCATTTAGATCACATGTCATTTGGACTTATAGTGAGAAGCATAAGGATGTGAACTAAGATCTTTCACCTTATTACCTAATGTATAGTGACCCTCATTAGGTTCTAATAAACACTTGTTTCTTTATTAATAGATGTTATCATAAATCGTGGTTTAGTTATATAATGTTTCAGAAATAAACATTATGTTATTACACCATATGTAATGGAAGATATTTTTACTCAACTAGTATAGTGACCACGATTCCCTGGACATAGATAATATAGGACATCACTATTATATATTCATATTGACCCCACTATATGATATCTGATTCCCTAGGGAGTATACCAATGGTACAAATTCTTGAAGAGTGTGGGTAACCTGGTAGTTAGTGGGTTTTTTAAATTTATGATTCTATATTTTTATTTTAGATATGGGAATGTAGGACATCCCATAGATTACGACCTTAAATGAAATATGAATAAGGAGGATGATGAGAGACAGTAGTGACCCATATATGTTCCAAAGTGTATTATGTGAGTTAATACCCAGTGATTTTTGATGTAAACCTATAGGATGGGTAATATTGTGAATATGAATACCAATAATGGGATTTGAGAAGTGGTGTGTCATCTTTCTTTGAATTTATTCAAATTAATTCTACATAATTTCCTGCGTTAATTATATCAAAGCCAGTTATTTAAGTTAGGAATAGTCTAGTGTTTGGATATATTGGTTATGAATAATCTTATGATGGTGTTGAAAGAGTGGATATATGATTTTTTATTAAGTACTGATATCCCATAGATAATTTTTAAATTATTATAGGATAAAAAATAAATAAATAATAAAATTAGACAATCGAAATAAAAAATTGCGGTACATGTAATTCCTGATTGTTGATCCAAAATAATTTCCCGTATTCTTCAAAATATTTAATTGAATTGAATCTTCAATTGATTAATATATTGAGATTAATAGAGATCATTCATAAAATATAATTTTTTGATATCAAGAGATAACACATTCAATGTTAAATTTTTTGGGGGTCTATTCACTAGGGATTCAATATATGTTGGGTTAATTCCTGTTTGGTGTCGGGATTGTGCTAGTAGAAATCCTTGGTTTTTGTACCCTACATTAATCCTTTGATTACAACATTAGAATGGTCGCCTATTTTGGGAAATCACACAATTAAGGCATCACAAAACCATATTTAAACATAACTTCTTCACATTTCATTCTGTTCATACACCAACTATATCAATTAATTTATTTCATAAAATAAAACTCTTCAATTCACAATACAATGGTCATGTAATTAAAAAAGAAAGTAAAATGTTATTAAGAATTGGAGTTAAATCCATCCAAAACATTAAAAAATATAAAAATAATCATTTACCACACATACCCCCTAATATCACATCACCTGGGACAAAGGAAACTACTCACTCATGCTAGGAATGATTATAACAGACAACATGGAAACTCAAGGACGAATTTTGGAAAATAATAGTGGTGAATAAGATCTCCAAATTAGGGGATCCTTCCTATAAAATTGAATGTGCATCAGGATATGTGTGGTCTTTTAGGGAGATAGTTTTAAGGGATTAATAAATAATCAAAACATCAAAACCCTTACATTTTTAATATCTAAATTCTACACTTCTAATGTGTTCATAAATTTTAGGTTCCACATTGCATGTAATATATATAGTCAATGAATTTTCCAAATTCCTTATGTCTTCAAGACATTCAAAACATGTATTATATTCATTATGTGTAATAGATTTTAACAAAATTAATAACATCATTACATGAAATGGTGGAGATGACGGGTTCTCTTCATAACATTACATATTGTACTATTTACCTAATGCTACAAATTTTTTTCTATTTATTTAGACCTCTAGGACTTCTTGTGTTTTCAGCTTCTAGAATTAAAATTCTATTTTTCCGTGAGTTTATTCCTTATGGGGTGAAATTTTAAATATTTCTAATATTCACCTCTTTTAAATCCATTTTCAAATATCTATTATTTCATTCCATAAATCACAAAACACATCATATAGTCCATTAATTTTAAAGACTCAACATTTAAATATATAATTCAATCCATTATAACATCCTAAAATGGATGTAAAATATTCACTTATCAGGCACAAAATGGGTTATTTATATTAGTGTGAACAAATATATAACTGGGTAGGTACCCAATTTTGATGTGGATCACTGTGGGTTCATATAATAATTGACTTTAAAATGTAGCATGGTCATGGTCAGGGGTAGAGGTTCATGATCTTAATATTGAAAAAATTATATTCATGGGATCATGTGTCCATTTTCTCTATTTGGAAAACCCTTAAATCATAATCCAATTATTTTGGATGATATCGAGGTAATAAGGGGTGGGTACAAGAGATGATGTTGATTTTTTGATTTAAAAGTGGTCATGTGTGAGTTGAAGAGCGATGATAATTTTGAATAATGGCTGGTAAAATTTTTTAGATCTTGAATTAATATATGGAATGTACTTCATTGTGAGGGGATACATTGAGATGGATTTAGATCTATTCGATTGTCAATATGAGTTTTTTCCATATATGAATATTAGTTGAGAGGTATAGTGTCATAGGTTGATAGTGGATTATCATGGAAAATGGTGAATGGGACACATATAATGGAGTTATTCAATGTTTGGTAAAGGAAGGGTATAGGGATAGAAAATTATGATGATGAAAGCACCAACCATTATAGGAAATAATTATCATAATTTTTGGGTTTATAGTATGTCAACTTGATGTGATTCTCTTTAATAGGAAACATGATGAAAAATGATATGTATGGTATGTTATAAGTTATGATAGATCATAGATTCAAAAATAATAATTTTTTCTAATGTATCCATCAGTTTCTACTATATTCTAGTATTTAATATAATGGATGGAAGATAATGAAACATCTATGGTGGGGAGTATCCTAATGTTTTAGCTGACACAACCCTGGTGTGGGTGGGGTTTTGGTTTCCCAGAAATTATCAATCAATGTCATTGTTGGAAATTGGGTTAAAAAGGGCATGATAATGCCTTATTTCAAATTAATTTTCATGGTGGATTGTTCTACACATTAGCCTCGAATATATTTCGAAATATAGATGTATTTTTGGTGAGATGAAATATTTATTTTTCACTGTTAATTATATTAAAATATGCCTATTGACCATTAGATATATATATATATGTATATATATACATGGACTCTCATTAAAATTCTAGTGTAGTCTATAGTGTTGTTAGTGAGATGATCATGGATATACATTGATAAGAAGTGAATCATGATCAGGTAAGTATGTTAATTTTTCAATAGTGGAATCATAATATACAAAATGGTCATTATAAGTAGTTGGTTTGATTAGTTTGATCAAACCACTCTATTAATATCCTTTGAAATTTATATTTATTGTTTGATAATCATTTAGGGAAATTGGGAAATGGTATTGTCTTTAACGCATGTTCACATGTGATGAAACTCATCTGGTAGAGACATTAATCGTAGATGACACGTGGTATCAAGAAATGCTTGATTATTTTATATATGATCTTATTAATTATTTTATAAACAACATAAATTACATTTTCAAGATTTAGAATATTTGTTTTAGTAAATTATTATTGTTGAAGTCACTGTTTTAATAACTATTTTTTATAAGCTAATTCTTGTAGCGGGGAGAACCCATTGACAAGATACATAATTATATGGGATAACTGTAAAATCCTAGGATAGAATGGTGTTTTGGGAAAATATTAATATTGTTTGATGATTAGTTTGGTTAGATGATAATTGTTTATTGGTTTGAGTTACTTATGTATAAATTTGAGTTGTGAGTTTTTGTTAGGAATTCATAGATAAAAAATAAGAATTTGGTCATGAATTAATATTTGAGGATGATTAGGATGTTTAGTTTGGTGAATACTAAGTCATATCAAGGATGATTGTAAATATTTGTATAAGGTTTTAAGAACATGAGAATAAAAAAGTCATGAATTTCTTTAGAAATTTGTGTTCTCTATCATTTGAGTGGGGGAATTTTAATCCAGTGTTCCAAAAGGAATTTTGAAGACTAAAACCACATAAAAGAGATGTTTGGGCTTAGAATAGTGTTTGAATAATGGAATTTTAAAAATATTAAAATCCATAGGATGGATGGGAAGTCAACTCTATAATTTGTATCCACTGGGAAACCACAGGATAATCACTATCTATTCTGTGGGAAATTTAATAGCCTACCGATATTCTTGGGAACACTGAATCAATTATGTCATATTACTATCTATCTAGTTTTCATTAATATCATAGAAATTATAATTTTTTTATTCTAAATATGGACACATAGGATTCATACATCTCCCTTTTTATATGCTATATGAAACACCATCTCCACATCTCTTTATAGATCGAATATAAATTGGATTGGGGTGTTTTTATGGTCATTTACTATGATTCTGTATAATCGTCATCATCCATTTTCCCGTTGACTTCATCATCAATTATTTTATAATTTTTTATTTTTAAAGGTTATTGTTCTTGTATTATTCCACAAAAAATTATGAAATCATATCGATATGATGTTTATTTCATATATCCTTTCTTTAGGAAGTATCATAACACCATATAGAAGCTGACACATGGTGTATTATTGATTATAATTTATTCTACAATATTATAATTATTTTCATTAAAATTAAATTATAATAATTTTGTAACTGGTTTGGATTATTAGGGATTGGATATTTTTTATGTCATGGATACATAGAAAAATTTCCCTGGGTTCATGGTTACTTCCCCGACATGGAAGACTCATCAATTAATTTTTTCATTTTTATTACTTTTTTAAAAAATGGTAAATGAATTATAAATGCAATATTTAATTGTTTTGGGTCACCTTCCATAATTTAAGGCCTCATGTGTGTTTTTGATGGCCCATGGAAGAAGGATAGGCTTGAATGATGATCGATTAGATTGGTAAGATCTCTTAGGCAATGGAATTAATAAGGTTTAAGTCATCAATTTATATAGTCGGTATTTAAACAATCCCTTTGGGATTATAAAAGATTTTAATATTGATTATGATATGTTTTAATCAAAACCTAGTGAAAATCCATTAACTTAATTTTTTTAAATATAAATTTGTTAATTTAAATGTCCAAAAAATATTGATATTTATTATAACTATATAAATTAACCAAGGGCCTACATGGACTCATAATCTAAAACTCACATCTCAACTTCTTATGGTAAGGATTCCCATTCCAAATTTATTATATATTTACTTGTACCATAATTCGGGGTGTAATTCAAAAAAAAATATGATATGGTTTCCTTAGAGTATGAGACCTTATAAACTTTTTCTGAATGAAAACATTGGAAATTGTTGTTTTTTGCTGGTATTATTTATATGACCATTTTGTAATACTCTTAAAAATACCTCATACTGGAAGAAGGATAACATCTCATATATGGTCCTTATAGACCCAATTGGATTATGGGGTGATTTGAGACACATTATGGGTGTTTACAAATGTCATGGACTAATTGTTTGTGTTGTACATTATACAACAATGAGGTCACCATATAATTATTACAAGATAAAGGATAATTATCTTTATTAAGGACCCCATGTATAGTTTTGTCAATATAAAGTGATTAATGGGACCATAGTATGAGCCATAATAATAAATTGACCATATAAGGGTTCATTTTGTGGTTATTATAGATGGTGTTACGTTTACCCATAGATATTGAACCCACAATTTGTGGTTAATATCTTAATATTTCCATTAAATGGGTGCATATACATATTTCCTTGGATATAAAAAATAATTCTACTATTAGGGATTGATATTGTTTAGGGAATTTACTCATGTAGTTTTTATTATTTTATAAAGTTAAATTGTCCAATTATATATATATATATTAAAATAAAATATTAACTCCCATGAGTTTTTTTTATTAATATAAATGTAAAATTCCATATAGGATATTATAATAATTTATAGGGTCAGGTTCTCATACAATATTTATATCGAATTAATGAGGTAATGATACTAGATATTCCCTTATGGATGTTATTAATATTTTAGGATACTTTGTATATGTTCCAATTATCCTAATAGTTAAATAATGGGGATGCTGTATATTTAGAGGTGATATATTATAGTTGTTTCAAGAATGGGTATGCCCCATGTGTTATCCCTATACGGGTATTATGGTGGGGGATTGTTACTTGTTTTTTTACCAAGGGTTTTCTATCATCCATGGTATAATCAATATATCGATCTTATAGAAATAAGACTGCACTCCCATATGATATCATAGTGGTGGTCACTCTACAAGTGGTCATGGCATGATATCTATTGTGTCCCTAATATCTTACGTGTCAAGGATTTTCATGTATATTAGGGGAGTTATCTCTCGGTCCTTACCACTATATACCATGGTGGATTAGGCCCCGTAGGTTCTTATAGTAGTTATAAAGTCCACCTCAACCTGGTTAGATAAACTCTAGAAGTTTCTCATTTATTTATGGCCAACCATTGATGTTTCATAATGATAAATAATGCTCATATTTAATTTGTAATGGGATATATGGGTTTTGGTGGTTTCCATGATCAAATAATGTTAATAGCAACATTATATCATGAGAAAAAGTAAGTTTAATAGGACTCGGGTCTCTATGTTGAACATGAGGGTGGGTTACAATATTTATTTAAGTTAAATTGTTTTTTAATTATTATGATCATGTAACATTCATATACAATTATCTTAATAGATATGATTTCCATAACGTTTGTTGTTCCATACTAATTTATTTACTCTTAGTCTACTAGAGAAGCCATGGAATATTTAAACCCAATGAGATCACTCTTGTTTCTTTCATAGGTTGGGAAAATATCAAATATTTATTTCTTCATGACGTATTCCTCATAATATTGAGTATATGATTATAATATGATTGTTTTCATATAGAAATACACCACTGGATTTTACTTTTTTTGTCAATTATGTATATTTGATCAGTCTAATAGAAAATCAATCTTATATATTTAATTTCATTTCATTATCTATATATTTTATTATTTGTTTTTTATTTATAGTTACTGTAATTTGTATGAAAACTATTTCTTTTCTTATTGTTTTTAACTCTAATATAGGCGTTGTAGTATCCCATTGGTAATACATTAGACACCCAATACTATTTGGCAACCTATGGAATATGGGGATGTATTATAATGGATACATAGTACCATATAACTAGTTAATATTTAGAATAATCCATGTTATAATGATACAAAACATAAATCGTCAACCAATGGTAGTAATAGCTGACTTACCATTTAAATAGAATCATTCACCAATTTCATTAAAACCCCCTAACAATCAATTTTGTTCTCCCCATGTTATGAATTCATTATTTAATAGTTTGTACCCATTTACATTTCTATTCTCAATCATAAAAGACTATTTTTTTCTCAAATACTATTAAAATATCATAGGTGGTAGGTTTCTCTTAGAATTTATTTCAATCATTTTCTATATGAAGACTCTATTTTGATTCATTAGGACTAAATTGGTTTCCAATATTTTTATTACAATTCTCCTCCCAATATATTTAGATGGTGATGATTGACCCTTTTATTTTTTGTTATGGTATGAAGTAAAATAATCACATTAGGAGTGCAATTTTTGAGCCTTAAATGCTTCTATAAATTCAACACATTTTCATTAAATAAATTATGATAAAATTAAAACATATTATTTTGGGGAATTTGTTGAATAACAATATATATTAAAAATACCTATAAAATGATAATTGTATTATTTATCATTATCCCATGTGTTTGGTTAACATATAATTCAATTCCATATTTTATTGGTCACTAGAATTTTAAAGAATCCAAGAAGTTTTTAGTCTCTAATTAAATGAGTACCGTGTTTACATGGAGTGTTTGAGCCCATAAGATCGGCCTCATATGTATCCTTATTAAAGGAATCATTACCCATATAGTTTTGTGTAATTTTAAGATGACTTAATTATTTTTATGATCATGTGAGAAGGAATATTTTTATTCCTTTTATGGTTATTTGTTGTTACTATTTTTTTTATCATTTATGGTAATGAATATTTAAAAACATATAATTAGTTGTATTTTATTTTATGTAGAAAATTGAGAACTAGATCCTAGGAATTTTGTAAAGTAGGCCTTACAAAAAATAAATGAAATTGGGATTAACCTGTCAAATAAATTATGTGATGGATTTTATATGACTCAATAATAATTTATCGACTCCCAAATTTTTTTTTGAAATCCATGAAATTTTCTGAAACCCCAACAAGGATCTTCAAGAATTATAATTTTAGAAACCATAACTGGTATTTCTAATGTAGGGAATTTTTTAAAACGAAAGGAATATCATAACATAATTAACATTGATAATCCAAGAATTTGATCTTGAATTAAGGAATTTGGGAAACCAAAATGGGAATCAAGAATCATGTCATATCTAAGGGTATTATATATGAGATTTATATATGAGAAATATTATATATAATACATTAATATACACTGAATCATACATATTTATGGCTATATTCTATTTGGAAAACATGATCAATATGAATTTAGAGCCCTACTAATTATTTCTTTATGATATTTTTTTATCCATTATTATAAATCATTAAAACCCTTAAACATAATTTTTAATAATTTGGGTTATTTCTTGTCCAATATTACTAAAATATATATTATCATAAAGGAGAAACATAAATTAAAATATTATATCATTTTATAAATTATTTGGTACTTATGAAATGATTATTCTACACAAAATGTTTTTTAGATATATATATGAAGGATTATTTTATAGAAGGGGATACCCAAATCAAATGTTAAATATAATTAGATCACTATAATGGTGTAATTAATTTAAATTAATAATCCATAATTTTACAAAAACCTTTTTTATGTGATTTAGTGGGTCCACCATTGAATCATGGTTTTATGTTGGAAATAGAGAAAGGTTTACACATTGTAAAACCTCTAAAAATATTTACTTGGACCACCATGTGGGCTCTATAGTGGATTTATATTCCCCTATACCATTAATGATTTATTTTTAATTTTAATGGTGAAACTAAACTTACACATAAATCATCATACTCATCTCGATATAAGAGGAAATTCTACCATATAAAATTCATCTCTATTGACCGTAACCCAAATAATTTACTATCTATCAATGATTTTTTTTGTTAATCAGACAAGTTAAAATTTACATGTGTTCCTAATGTTTTTGAATGGGTTAAAATGGATTTATTTATATAAATATATATTTAAAAATATATTCTAATATTTTCTCCTAAAATTCCAACAAAAATTTATGAATCTCACCAAGAAAACGAAAATGATTGTATTCCCACATAATTAAATTTTTTCTCTATATAATTATCTCACAACTATATATAATTCATTTACATATTTCATTAAACATTGATAATTAAATTTCTAACTCATACATTGTCCTATATCATTTATTATTGGTATTCCTATAGTTTCTCAACATCATCCAAAAAATTATTCTATTATGACTCCACATAATTCAGTTATGTGATTTCATCTACTTATCATGACTATATGACGTGTAATTCAATCCCTATTCATAAAATTTAGATTTAAAAATTATTAAATGTATAAAGATAATTGAATTTTTAAATCATTCATTTTATTTAATTCTTTTCACTAAATAATTCACCACATAATTATATTTTGTGCATGTATGATTTATACAACTATATTGTAAGAAATATAATTCCATTGTAATTTTTTTGGGATATATGAAATTCATATTATTTCAATGAATCATGGAATGGATTTCAGGAATATATACCTTAAAATACCTCCCCCACATCATGATTAATAATGTATATACATAATTATTACATAGAACACATATTTCATTTTCATATATACCTCTTTTTTATGAATCATTCAAAAGTCCATTCATTCATGGAACCACATAAATATTTATTGGAATTACTTCTAAGTATAATAGTATTTTAACATATAATTACTTCATTAAATAATTAAATTAATTCTTATAATTCCTTTCACAGTACTAGATATAAAAACTTATTATTCATTCGATGACTTTTTGATTTATAAAATGTTTATAATAATCAATTATTATAAACATAATAAGAAACTAAGCCATCAATAACTTCTTATTTTTATGTCAATTTCAACTAAATGAGAAAAACATTGAATCTGGTAATGATGTCTATTAATCAAAATTTAGTGGAATTCTTTTTTATGTTTCCAGGCACACTAAAATTGGATAGAAATATCTTTTTCAATTCATATAACGACCGGTCTAATGATCTATACAATAAAAGATAAAATCTATGTCTTGAACATGGGGGATGGTTCCTAACCCCAACTTACTATATTGTGTATTTTTTTCATTCATTAATTTCATGGAATAAATAATATATCACATAAATATCTTTTTTATATTTCTTATGAAGTATGATTATCATAAATATTCTGTTATCCTCATGTTCTATTAGAGACTACTGTTTAATACACTACTAGAATGTGTTCATAATTGTTTTTTGGCATCAAGTTATTTAGATCCAAATTGGATTTAATGCTACTAAAAATAATATGTATATTGGGTAAGATAAATTCATATATAAATTCTTCTAAATAACATGGATTAATCATATAGAAAAGGATTCCATGAACATATCATGACTAAAAACATATGATGCCACATGTAGTAATACTATATATGTGTCTTTTGATACCAATATAAAAAATTAATCTACCAATTATTATGGGTCTTGAAGGTAAATAAAGGGCACACTTATTTTTATATCAAATGAAATAATAATCAACTAGCGGTTTAGAATTTCTATATGAAGAATAACTGACTAATTGATTTTGGGATTTTAAGAGGAATAATCATGTCTATGAATTTTATGTCATAAAGAATAATAATCAACCCATTGTATGTGTCTCCACTAAGTAGTATACTAAAATAATGGAATTTCATTTTCTAAGAGGAATAATTTATTTATGGATTCTGGGTGCCCAAGATGGGGAATTATTCGATGAAATTTTACCTATCATAGTTTAGTACTGAATGTGAAGAATAAAATTTTCCATTAGGAATATTCAATTCATGTATTATTTGTTTTAAAATAAGATTTATTATATTGAGTCATTTCATTTACCCAAATGGAATACTCAATAATAAGAATTTTGATGTCTAATTGGAATAATAGACTCCGGGATTTTGGAATACCACTATCCATAATTTCAAGAAAGTGTTTTATTATTTTAATGGAATACTATATTCTGTTATTTTATTATTCTAGAAGGAAAAATCAAATCAACATAATTTAATTTTAAAATATGAATCAACAAAAGTTTATTAATTTCCACGTGGAATAAATTACTCATGAAATTAGATTTCTTCTTGAAAATTACTCGACATTGGGAATTATATTTTCCAAGTGGACTAATAAATCCATGGAATATTTTTTCTCTATATGGAAAAGTAAAATAATTGAATATATGTATCCATGTGAAAAATAATATCACGAAACAAAATTTTACTAAGAGTAAAACATGGATCGAGTAGTTTTATTTTCCAATAGAAAAAAGAAGTCAATGATTTTCATTTTATATGAAAAATATTATATTCTATAGATTTGTAATTATATAACATGGTTAATGTTTTAAACCTCAACATGAATTTTTAAATGTTTAAAATTATATTATGGTAAGATGTAATAGAATAAACAATATTCTACATCCAATTCTACGATCTAATATCTATAAATCACTTTGTATAATATGACAACAACAATAAATGAACATAGCTCTCAAAAGAGATTTATATTTTATTTTGGGATTTTACACTTGTGAATATGAAATGGAATGACTGAATTCCCTATTATTAATGGTTATAAATATTCCATGAATGAATTTCCAAATTTAACAAGTCTATAAAAAGGTGAAAATAAGGTATTATTGATAAGACTAGGTTAGTGGGTCTGAAGTCGAAATATATCCTATAAAAACCGGAATCAATCCTGACATATATTATTATGGATGAATCTATACATGGATATGTTTCATTGATAAAAAATAATAAATTTTTTCTATCATGGATAATTTTTTGGAGATTTACTGATGTCCATTATACACACTGAACTTCTTCATAGTTCATGATCATACAAAAATAAGAATTACAAGATATAGAATAGTATAATGTATTATACTTCTGATATTATAAGATAAAAAATTATGCAACATGTTTTTAGTTCATGTGAAAGGAACCATGTAATGAATAGTAATTTTCAATGAGGATAAACTCATCTCAAGTATTTTAGGTTTTTTAATAGTGTGAATTTACTCATGGTATTTTCCCTATTATGAGTAGTGTAATGAACTCCAAAACATAGGTTTATAAGTGGAGAATTTTTACTCATTGGGTTTTTATTAATTGATAATAAATACAATGATACCAATTTTTATGGGAATGATATGTTATAACCTTACATTGATAATGGATATGATGTGAATATTTATAAAATCAAACCTAATTGAATTAACATGAATTTTTTTTATTGTATGACTAAATGAAAAAATAACAATACATATGTTGATTGGAGTTGGTTAAAAATGATAATATCTAAACCTTGGTTAATGGTGGGACCCCCACACCTTCTAGAAAATAACATAGTGGAATCAGGGGGAAATTTATTCAAGGACCTAAAATATTTCCTATGGGTAATATATAATCTTCCATGTAGTTTTGCTATTATTTAACCATATTAGACTATTTAGAGAAATATTTTACGCTATTATCATGTGAAAATAATTTAGAATCGGGATGATATAACCTGTTATTGTTGGGAATACAATAGGATAATTTTGAGTAAAGACTATGTTTTTCAAGGATGGGGTTCAATCACAAGGACTTTCATTTCATCTGGATAAGAATACATACTCTTTTTTAGGTTAGTGATGACTAAAACATCAATTATTAGAGTTGTGTTCATGGAGTAAATAATATTTATGAATTAATTGATCATCAAAAGGGTAATTTCATTTTTTGTTGTATATTCTCTCATAATGTAGTTATATAATAAGATAGTTTATGAGTATATTATAATATAACTGTGATGGACTTATATATATAAGATGTTTCTCTTATAATAAATTTTTAATTACAATAGATATATTTTAACCTAGAGTGCATGGAGTGAGGATGGTGTGATCTTATTTTTCTTATACTGTTAACTCTATTGGTTATAGCTTGAATACTGTTGGGGGCTACTTGTTGTTGCAAAAAATTTAATCGATTCTCTATTTGTACGCTGACATTATCCCTTCGAAAAAATAGGAATAAATACTAAAATTTATCCTTTTATTTACCAATTCTATAGTTTATATGTTTATAGTGATAAAATTATTCATGAATATTATATTTTAATCTTATTTATTCTTCTTTATTTATACCTAATATTTGAAAATAATATCTTAGTTAGCAATGACATAAAAATTTCTCAGGTATCACTATACAATTTTTAATAATAATAAAATGTATTTTTCATTCATTTTATGTTTATTTCATGAAAATTATGACTAAATGGTTGTTTATGATATTTATGTTCATACAACATATACCTATAGTGAAAGAAGTTTATATTCATACAACATTGAGCTAATGCAAGGTGGAATATCCAATAAGAAGGGGAAAACCTACAATATGTTATTGATAAATCATAAATAGACACAAAACATGGTTTATATATACTTTTATAACAATTATAGTGATTTAAATCATGTATATTTAGGTAAACACAATTTTTATTTAACCTTCACCCATTTGGTTCCATAAATTTTTGGCCATCGATTAAGGAAAAATAGAATACACTAATAGTGATGTTTAACATTTAAATTTCATATTATTTCTTATAATTTATGTCTATTGAACTTGTACCTTGTTTTTTTCCTTGAATAAATCTATTTATGTATTTATAATAAATAGAATAAAATTTATTGTGATGAATAATTTCTTTAATCAAAAGAGAATGGATCTAATATTAAAGGATTGATCAAAACTACATAGAGGAAATGAGGATTCAATGTGATAAGAATTTCTGTCTTGTCCATTAATTGAAGATCTCTAAAATACAACACATATCATGAAGTTAGGATTCAATCCACTCATAGTTCATTCAATTTTATTGTTCCATCCAAATATTGGTCTATTTTATGAAACCCAAAAACAATCGTTAAAGATATACACCTAGATTGATTGTAGTGTGTAATCAAAATATGGGTTATACTTTTTAAAAGTGTGAACTATTACATAATCACTATGAATCATTTTATATTAATAATAATACAACATGCATCATTGATATAATTATATATTTCGTATTTTAGGTGAGAAATGAAATTAGGGTAGGAAGACACAGATATATCAATTAAATATCATACGATGTATAATTTTTATATAGATAAAAGTCATATATAAAGAGTTTTATTTTATTTATTTTCCAATTTCATGGATAAAAATTTGTTAATTATGGTTATGTTTGATAGTTCTTTGATTATCATTGTTTATGTTCATAATTCATTCACTAATGAATCATAATTTTTATAATCATATGGTATGAACTGTCAAGAATATTTTATATAATCCATAAAGTAGTTAAATTTAGAAATAATTTGTATATTTTTAAAAATTTGTGATAAGGATAAAGTAAATAATGTTTTGAATTTTCCTAAATAATATATAATGGAATGTTTCCAAATGTTAATAGTTTGAGGTAAATACCTATGCTGAAAAATAATTTCCATGATAGAGATCCGGAAATCGTCATACATTCCTACTCATACAAAAGTAGTTTCCAACTAATAATAAGATTCCAAACAATTTTAAATGTGATACTATAAACAAGGTACCATATCCATAAAAATATATAAATAAAATAAAAAAACTCATAGTAATAAAGGAGAAAGAGTAATCATCATAATTTCATAATAGATGTCATACATGTCATAGAAATTAAAAATCCCAGAACCATGTTTTGATTGAAATTATAGAGTATGATGTTAAAAGAAGGAAATAACAACTTAGAACAACTACATGATCCACCATCCATTTTTCATATATATTTCATAGTCCCCTTGACTTTATACAGTTCCAAATACATTATTTATCCATTCACATCAATATTTCCATGAAATGTGTGAGTAATAAAACTCAGTATGATAACACTACTTGGTCACTAACTGTGTACATAGATATAAATCTTGTATTCCATGATAATAATATATATAAATAAAATAATAAACAAACATGTCATAAGAGTTTGTATGATAACCATTCCAAAATGGAACCCAACCGTACAAAATGTATGTCTGTTATAGTAATATAATACATAATATCAAAGGTGATCATGCACTATATAAAAGGTTCATGGACATGTTATTTGGTACCATCTAGGAAAAATCCTCAATTTAGGCTACAAGGAATACTATTTTACATTTACTCATTATCTAGAAGGAATCAAATTTTGAACTGTTACTCAGTATCCAAAATGCATTGAGTTTCAGGCAAGGCCATAAGGATTTCATACTTCTACCATACGAGGCTCTAATGTCATCATTGTTATTCATAGTCTTCAATTTATCTCTAAGGTGCTATCATTATATGATCGTGAGACCATTATTAGTATATATACAATACCTATGTGGGGTGGTAAATTCAAAATATGGAGATATCAAAATATTGAAATAATAAAACTTCATCTTAAGAATATTATAATGATATCTAACATCATATTATCAACATGAAAAATGAGAAAAAAACTCTAAAAATATTTATGGAATGTAGCATCATATATGGATATCATAGGACACAAACAAATACAAAAAATCACCATAAATCATGGTCAATAAGATAATCAATCACATTATGAAATCAAGTAAATGTGAGTATACATTGGTTAATAATGGTAATGTACTTCCTACATCAAGATAATAACTGAATTAATCCAATATTAATCTTTAAATCCAATATTGAACTATGTTGAGCACTCAAGGGGTTCTAGTTCTCAGGACAAAAAAATCTATCTTCTGATCTAGTTTACCAAAAAAAATTTGAAAGAGACATGTGGAAATTTCTTAACATTAATGGTTTTCATATAATTTCATAATACATAGATTCCATTAATGGGACTAGATCTCAGATATGTTGATGTAGATGAATTAAATTTACACTTTTTATCAATTAATTAACGAATCATGTAATCCTCATCAAATATGGAAGAGAACATTGGTTGTATCCAATGAACATAGATCCACCATCAACAAATACATATAAATTATGTACATGATTATATTAAAAAAGAAGAAGTTGTAAATATGATCAATCTATGATAACATACATAGAATTATCCACCATTCAAAAGAGTTCTAACTCCATTCTATGTGGTATTATTGACATGTTTAAAACCATGATCGATCTATCAATTATCAAAGGATTTATAATTTGTTTGTAGAGGAATATAGTAATCGGGGGATACAATTCCTGAATTATTATTTACTTTAAGGGTGTTTTTTATATAAAAAAACCTAAAAAATGATTTCTTTTGGAATCACAAAACATCATTTATAGTTATCCACTCACTTAGATCTAATGGAAGAAATAATTGAAGGATATAAACTCATCATCGAATTCTAGAATTTCCCCATGAATCAATAAGGTATTATGTAAAAATACTTATACAAAAAATAGATCTTAAATTTCCATTATAGTGAATTTTATATTCCTTAAATTAATATGAACATGGATTTTTTTTTTTAATTTGGTAAACTATTCATAAACATTATGATAAATTATTCCTCTTCTAGTATCGTAAAATTCTTGGTCACAGAGTTTCACAAACTGTGTGCCAACCATGTTGTTGTTTACTAGAGAGTGTCACATGGTTATTCATTGGGTTTTCATGGTTTTTACAAACTTTTTATTTCACTATGAACAATCCTAAGAACTAATAGTACCAATATTATAGGTTCCTAGAATATTTTAATAGTTTGGAAAAACCATGTTCAAACCATGCACCTTAAAAAATATCTCTATAATAATCCAAAAAAATCAAAACCACTATTAACATATATCAATCAACTCATTTCACAATAGTATATGATTAAAAGAATGATTTACCATTTAATACTCCATGAATGTAATACAATATACTAATATCAACCTTTATTATATTTTCATTCCCATGATGAATCTCTAGGAATACTTCTTGAACAACATATGCCACTAAGAATGATATCGTCATCTCACTCCAATGACTCATCTTGGTTTCACTCATTATGAAACTAGATCTTGAAATTGGGTTCCTACACCCCCTAAAACATTTTCTCTCTCTATTCATTAATCTACAATGGGAATCCCTCATACAATGCATCATGATCAATAACAACATCCTCTTAATATATGTAATTCATTGGATCAAAATTGTACCACCAGTTGGGTTACATATGAAAGACATTAGGAATAACTTTGTATATAGTGGGATTATATAGATTGTATGACAATATGCTAATCCACTATGTAACCTAAATGGGTAAGCCATAACATACATCAATCATCACATGATGTTTCAAACATATACAACCTAACTTTGGAGTCACTCTCAAATAAACATGGTCTCCTAGAGAAAACGTTTTAGGTTTTTTACTATTGATATAACATTGTAGTTTCCTAATCATAGATATGATCAACCACTTATGAATTAACTACATTCTCAAAAGTCTCCTATACCATTTTATTTTCCCAAATTACTTCATCATTATCCTTGTGCCACTAAATTGGTAAATGAAATTTCATACCATAGGCAATTTTATAATATTCCACATGAATAGAAACATTGAATCTATTATTGTTTAAAAATTCTACCATGAGTAGGTGATCATTCCACGCCCCATAAAATTCAAGAATCCATTCATAGAGAAAATATTATAATATATTTGTTGTTTTTTCTAATTTTCCATTAGTCTGGGGATGAAACATTGTCATCCACCTCCCCTGAGTTCTTTAGTCCCAATGAAAAAACCAAGATATTAACTGTTCATATCTATCAGATAAAATGGTTAATATGACTCCCTAAAACCATAAAATCTCAAATACATATATCATTCCCAACTCATGTATAAAGTGAGTACAATGGATTCTTAATAAAATAGAAACTTTTATTTTCCTATCACCAAACACACAAATATCATCGCAGCTCATCAGGGTCTTAGAAAACCCTATCACAAAGTCCATTAAGAAACCACTCCTTTTTTACATTGGAAAAATATAATATTATATTAAACCACTTATACATTAGTGCTAATTATATATCATTTAAAAGGATATGCATTTGGAAACTAATCTTGAAATATCCCACTTCATCCTAGAACACAAAAACTATAACCATGAGTAATGATACATCAATACCCCTCTTGGTTAAATCATCTATTATAAATCATGTATATATCTCAATAGTAGTTCCTTGATAGAATTAGAAACAATAGATATCCCATGTTTTATAATCAAATCAACATCATTCATAGACTACTCAGGTATCAGGTCACCACATATTATTTTTCCCACATCAAAAAAAAATTATAGATCAGCTTCTTGATTAAAATTCCTCAGATCAACGGATGAATATTAGAACACTACTGGGAAAAAAAACATCAATATGTGCTCCTAAAATTAATTAATCCTCTAGTTGGCCAAAAATAACATTTGGATATACTATTCCTCTAATGAATATTCACTATACTCATGAGATACCAGTGTAAAATGGGTACATCTATCATTTTTGCTACTACCATTACCTATTTTACAGTCCATACCAAAGTAAAACATCATCATCATATTTATATCCCACTGTGTGAATATATTTAAATAGATCTTATGTTCCTAGTAAATTTAATTCCTCTCACTTGAGAGATAGTGTAACTACCACTTTAGAGCATTGAACAGAAATTCATACTATATTTCAAGTGTATGGTAGTTCATTTAATTGTGTTATATTAGTTATGAAACATAATATACTACAATCTCTCTATAAATTAAAATTTTCCAAAAACCAATGCCATATTAATTATTATATTATAAAAACAAATAACTAGTTGAGGAAGAATAAATATTTTTATTTTCACCTACCAATTATTTATCTCAGGAAAAGATTCATCACACTACTCCGACCACAAAAAAATTACAACTATCTTAGTTAGATCAATAATGGATATAGATAAATGGGTGATTTCCAAGATAAAACCCTTGTAGTTTACTGTTAAATATAGAATATTAAAAAATCTAAAACAAATTCAATGTACATGTCCAAGACTACACCACTTTTATATTCTTGAGATCTACTAATATACTGATTTCATAAATTCCATTCACCAATAATTTCACATTCTATATCATGAAGTGAAACTTTGATAAATTGGCATATGGTTGATGTACTCATGCTGTTTGTAGGACTATATCATAATTTTTTTAATGCTTTAATATAGTCAATGAGTATATGATAATGTCTTTAATAACCATTCAGATGAATGATACATGATATGGGTGGATGGTATTTTTTATGATTTCCATGAACACTACTAGAAAATTCGTCAGCTCAAACAGCATAAATATGTTCTCATATATCATATCCCTAATCTCAAATATTGTTTTCATAACTTAGTCGTCTATAACCCATGAAAATAAATATCTCGATTATAGATCAGTAATTGAGAACCACCAATATTTCCATAAGTGTTCAATGATATCATCGATCATGTGAAAAGGAAACATATTCTTTATGGAGACCAGATTTGGTTTTACTTAAAATATAAAAATTAAAATAATTACATGATGATGGAAATCCAGTCCTCATAATCCAATGGTATGTTGCTTCCCTGGAATTTTGGAGGATATTAGAGATTAATGTCCATATAATAATCTAAAAATATCTTGAATATTCACCAGCTTGAACATTCACTATGTGGAAGAACCCATTATGATTAAGTCTTTGTATTTGAAAAACTATAATGGTTGTAGGATGATGCTGGAATACATTTCAATAAATTTCTACTGAAAGAACCTTTACATCCTCAACTGTGGGGGAAACCTAGACTGCTCCACCAAGTTGTCTAGTTAATCTTCATGGAGAAGTGGTAGTTTAAAATTTAAGGTATCATTTTAAAAATCTAAAGTGGTAGTGCTATATAAAATATTTTCTATGGGATCACAAAAAATTTATCCTAGAAAGATACCCATATCCATCGGTATATAAATTATACAAGTAACAAAGGTTATTCATCAATACATATTATTCAAAAACACATATATATTTAAACTATATAAAATAATAATAATGGTTAGGTAATTCATAAATTATATATATCACAATAGAAAAAAATATAAAAATATATCCCTGAATAAAGAATACATGTTTATCCTGATTAAAAAACGATCATAGTAATTATATTAATGAAAAAATATTCAACTTTTAATATATATATATTTTTCATTTGATCATATGTTGCTATTCATGATTCATGAATACAGAAAATTCATATAAAACTATAAAATTGATTTGATCAATAATAACTCAGAGGATCGTTGCAATTGAATGGGAAAGGAAAATGGAAACTACACTAACCAAGTCTCAAATAGAAAATATTTTTTTCCATATCCCAAAATATTATAAATTAATGAGGAAAATTATTATCGAACAAACTATTTAAATTTCATGGCCTAATAAACTATGTCTGAGACTATGTGACATAAGGCATAATGTATGTCTCCACACACAGAATATGCTATTAACTACAAGTGAGGGAATGTAATATAAAATTTTTGATACTATACCCTCATTGTGATATCCATACACATCCTATATAAATAAAATATAATAAAAAGTAATAGTAAACAAGGGGAATGAATTTAAATCGTAATGTATTTTCATATTTAATGCATATCATGAAAATAAATGAATAAAAAACCCATTATGGAAAACCATAAAAATGAAGAAATGTACAAGTGGAAAATAATAATAAATAAATACATAATATTCTGATGTCTATCCCAGTACTGATACTACATCCATGGTCCACTATTCAACTATCTTATATGTCCCCTTTTTAATAGATGTAGTGAATTTACTTCATCATCTTCAATATATCTCAGATCTAGTTCTCCTAACATGCATGGTGATGTATGTAAGTCTCGAACTACCATATAGTACATGGAATCTTTTCAATCATATTTTCAAGACCTATCTTTTGATAAACCAAAACCAGATATAAGCATCCTTGACATGTGAACTTGATTTTTATTTGTATTTAATAAGGCTTAGTCTTTGATTCCATGATAAATATTGGAGTAAATAATATATTATATTTATGAAGGAAACTATATTCCATTTGAGGACATTGTATACTCATGTTTCATTGTTTTCATATTGTGATGGAATATCTTTTTTACCATTCTTTTTGGATTACTTTTTTTGTGTTAGTATATCTCATGAGAGACATATATGATGGATGATTTAATGAAAATTTCTACTATAGCATTCACCCATATTAATGGTGATAACATACTATTATATTATAATAAAAAATTCTCATGATGATATGTTATATATTTCGTATTATTGTATTCTATATTGTGTGTATTTAAAAATACTTTGGGGGGTTTTCTCTGTAGATGTAACCTTAAGAAATTGTGGTATCATTACCCATATGAGGGGGTCTGCATATCTTGTTATAATGTTGATGTAAGACCCATACATTTTGTGAGATGATAATATCCTTAATTCCTATATTAAAACTCGATGTCATGTGGATACTGATTAACATGTTGGAAGTCGAATCCTTGTGTATACTGAGTACATGTTCACTAGTTGAGCATATAACACAACCTAATAATTCATGCCTTTAGGATACTTAGTAACATGGTAATGAAACCTATGGATATGTCTTGATCATCTCATATTTTTTCATTATCGTACCAGAATAGAGATGAATCTAGTATGATTTGAGATTTTAGTGGCTTTATTACCAATTTAATACTCAACACATGATTGGTTTTAAGTCTTTTGTATTTATTATTTTCAATTAATAAAACTATTCTAACAAATAAAACATGTTAAGGATTTATAAATTAATTCATACATGTATATTTTTATCACACCCAGCAAGGGATTATCTCTATGCATGGACACATCATGTATATGGATCTAGGAATGTGAAAGGGCCCCTTTTCCAATAACTATGGAGTAGAGGATAGAGTTTATAATTGTATCAGGAAAGAATTGTGGAAATTCTTGATAATTTCATTATTATATTCTTTGATTTAAAATTTTACTCTAGTTTAGATTTACAAATTGGGATATTGGTTATTTATTTTGAATAAATGTATTGCATAGATTAATATATTATTATTATTATTTATCTCATCCGATTAATCATATTTATTTATATATTTTATTAATATTTTTTGAATATGGATATGATATTAATGGTATAGTGTCATTATTGATGGAATTCCAATATTAGTTTCTTATTGGAATCCACATTTATAAGGGAATCCACACATTTTTTCCTTGTGTCTCCCTAGCTCTGAATTGGGGGGTTTGAGTTGAGGTCTTTCAGTTGACTAGTAGTCAAGGAGAAACTACTAATGAAGCAGTATAGAATATAAAATATATTTTATGTGACTCGTATTCATAACAAAAAACATTCCCATTGGGTTACTTATTGAAATAATGAAATGTTTTTTAAACCATTTATTCAATACATAGTCTATTTATATGAGGCAGTGAATCGATTTCATTTTTTTTGAATATAAAACCATTAATAAAATATTAAGACAATTTTTTTGTCTTTATAGTACTATTACTTAATTAGAACTTTGAATATCACTATGTGAATAATCAAATCTGGGTGATTTTCTATGGTGATGGATAAATTAATGGAGTAATCTTTATTTTTTTTGAAAATTTACATTTTAAAATTGTATTAGTGTACTCTGATGTTATAAAATAATTTATGGGGAATGATATTTCATTAAAAGGGAGAGGGTATAATATAATTGTATGAAAAATAAAATCTTAAAAAATATAATGTGAGGTTCTGAGATATATAGTGTTTTATCTTGGTGTTAGCTATGTAAACTATATTATTCATTAGAAAAAATATATTTAAATTTGGTTTTCAACTCTTTTAATTGAATATTTAAGGGCATATGAAAAATGATTCCCTACAAAATGGGAGAAATGTATTTTAATTTTATCTACAACTAATAATATTAAATTAGATAATTTTATATAGAATAGATCATAAGAAATATAGTTTATGTTTATGTCTTAATAACCTACTATCACGCAACATAAGGTCTTTTCAATTAAAATTAGTGATTTGTAGTATAAAATCCTGTTGAAATGATTTTTGGATCAGACATGAATCATTATGAATGATGATTTATTTATTTGAGTTGGAATTAATATAATTTATATTTCATTTGACTTTTTATTACCCTACTGTATCAAAAAATCAAATATTTTCATCTAGATACAATTCATAAATACAATATATTAATTGATCTTATTTTCATGATGTTCATGTCAAAAATAATATATTGGATTATAATTATTAATTTCTATGTAAATTATTAAAATTTACACTCTCTAAAGAATTTTTTGTCAATAATACATAAAGTATATAACTATATATTTGATACTAATATAGTAAGATCTATTACATCTATCATTGAGTTATATGTGACCATAATTATTTATAAACATTTTTTTCCATACTATGGGTTATCAAATGGAAAAGGATGTGATTTGTTTGTTTGTGGGGTCCATTATCTACTCATATATTTTATTTTTAATCCAATTTTTAATGATGAATCAATTAATGACTTCATTCCCGAAAAATTCATTATTGGTGTAAAAATATTGATGGTCTTTAAAACTAACCATCACATGTAACATGATCTTTATTAGTGAAACAAAAATATTCTACATTTTAGGAAGTACAAACTCGAAAATTTACTTTGGTTTAATGAAATATACCCTAATTATTTTTTCATTACATAGATATATTATTTTCTCTCAAGGATATCAAATATACATTTATCAGTGTGAGAACATTGATGAGTTTGTCATATTAGATGTAGTTTTATAATCCATCACTGTTTAGGGGGCAATTTTATAGATTTTTGAGATTGATAAATTAAACGGAAAACCCTATTATAGATATATACAATAAGTTTTTAGACTGCATGGTAGCCACTACAGCTGTATTAAGTCTCTAGTGAACTCAAAATAGGGATATGTAAAATAAAAATTCCCCAATTACATTAGGAGGGGTACATCACCATAAGAAGTAATTAGGACGTATGAGTGTCACCTTTGATCTTGAGTAAAATATCCTTTTAGATCCAAATAATTATATTCATTCAAATATGAGGACCCTATATGATTCAGGTCATTTAATATACCGATTTATACTAAAAATAAACTATGATATGAATTTATTCTAAATGTATAACCAAAACTGAATTCCATATATTTTTAATCTCAATCTAAAAGTAAAAAATTACTTAATTAAACGATATGGTCTCAAAATAATTAAATATTTAATGGGTATGAGACATGAAAATTCCCTTATAATTCACATTTTCAGGATGAATGGCTGATAATGTGAGTCTATGTGTGGAAACCAATGATTGTATATTCCTTTTACATTTGGTACATATCAACTCATTATTTAATTTAATGAAATAAATATATTTGTAGATATATTCCATATAAAATCATTTTTTATAACCATGTTCACAATCATCCTTGCGATGAGTAAATGACTAATGAACACAATGAAACTTGTAAAATTTTATAATAGTGAGATAATCAAAAAAGAGAATTTACATATCATAACCAGGTGAAAACCACATAAACCTAATTGATAACGTATTGGTTTATATGGAAACTATAATTTTAAAAGATACTTCCTTATCATTATTATTTCCCTTCACTAAGATAACATTGTATGGATCTATGTTGTTGACTTTATTAGAAGGATATCTCATTGGTGGGATGGTTTTATTATAATTATCCATTATAATAATTCACATTTATATATTTATTAAAATATAATTTCTATTAGATTTGGGAATAGTTTTATAATCTTTTTTGACTTTTATTTCCCTTTATTTATTAACTGTTGATTATATTAGGTCTCAAAAGTATATAAAACAGAAGTGGTTAAAGTCAACTTTTATGAGGTAATTCAGGTCATCACTCATGAATTCACTAATTCACTAATGATTACATTTTTATGGTACAATATTTTTTATATTTCCATGTTAAAAAATGATTTTATGTACAAATATGGTGCCTCATCCTATTATTTTATTTATTTGGGTAGAATGGTCTATATAAATTTCACATTTCTCTTATGAATATGAAATTATAAAAGAATATAATCGACTATATTTTTCTTTATTTAAATAATTGAAAATAAATAATAAATTATGTGATAATAATATATTAAGGTAAATATAGTAATTTTTTTATTATTTGACTCATATTAATAGGTATTCTTGATTTATAGAGACAAGATTATATTATTATTTATGAGATAGATGAACAAACATTTGACAATATCATTATAGAAATAAAAAAATTCCTCTTTTTATTAGAAATTAAATTTTGTCCTAAATATTATTTCATTTACATTGATAAAATATAATTTTTCAAATAATAAATTATTTTCATTGATTTTTTGGATTGTTATGTTGTTTCATTGTTTCATTTTATAACATCCTCTAGTAATTTATCTATAGTAAATAACTCTGAAACAATCCCAATTACTTTAAATTAGTGATCATGTTTTATAAATCTTCATGTAGTCGCATTACATAGATATAGACTGATTATTCCTAATGAATCTATATTTCCTAATAGTATGTCAAAAGCTTTTCTTCTTCATGAAATCATTAACTACCTAATTCTCTCACTGATTATAAATAGAGTGGTTAAATAAGGTTCTTTCTATCACATAGATTATAATTAGGTTAGGTTTTCATATTATAAATATTAAAATATATAATATAAAAAACAAAAATTTGAATATATCATTTAAATATGGAAACTTCATGTTCAATATAAATCATTTGTGTTTTTGTAACTCTAGTTGTTATTGGATTCTAGTCATTGGGTCACAAATGGATGTAAAATGGGTTAATTTATATAGTATGTAACACATTTGGTTGAATATTGAGATGTTATGATTATTTATTTTTGGAAGAAGCAGATTCAAATATAGTGATAGTAGATATTAAAATCATTATAATTGTATCAGTTAATGTAGAAATATTATATCATATATCTAATAAGAAAAGGAATCCAATGATTTCAGTGATGTGATTTCATATTTTGATAGGTGAATCAAAATATATTCATGGGGACAATGTTTTTACCTGAATAAACAGGAGACTAATGACTATACTCATATATATTTGCATGATTTTATTTGGATACAAAATTATTTCACCCCAATAGAGGGTATTTTTCATAATCCATTTTTACTTTATTCAATCACGTTAGTATAAAGTGTTTAAAATTTTATATGAAGGATTTATCTAATGCATATTGGTTGAGTAATCTACTCTCTTCTTGTAGGTAAACCCGGTGGAGGAAAGACATATTTATCTGAATAATTCATCTTTGTAAGTATGTTTTCATTGAGTTACAGTACATTGATCATCAAAAATTTCTTTTTTATAGTTATAAATTGAGAAATCCATTATTAATTTAGGATAGACTCATTATAATTTATTATTTGTGGGTAGTGGATTCATCCACACAATTTTTGTTTTTATATGAATTATAATTTGTAGAATTCAATGTTTGTATTTTCATTGGTTGTCGAAAATATAGGGATTAATTTGGATTTTACATATATACTAGTTCATTAAACTCTTTTTGAGTTGTATTATATACTAATTCCTCTATATTGACAATTTTTTCAACATTTTTATTGTCTATAACACTAGTTGGGTCAACACTAAGGATATTTTGCAATGTGATAATTTTTGTAGGAAAATTTTATTTCGTTAAACTTAGTATATATTTAATAAATATATTTTTTTTCTACTGGATTATACAAGACATTATATTGATGTAACTAATCTCTCAACACTGCAATATAGAATTGTCACATTGATATTTCTCCTATGGGTATGTACATAAATGAGTCTTGAGAAAATATTCTACAGAATTTTGAATATAGTGGTACATCACGATATATATTTCTTGGAGGAAAATTTATCTCCCCCACTTTTTATAAATTTTTTTGGTGTTATATAGTAGGATAAAATTCATCAATTATAAGTTTTCTAGATATTAATGTTTAATAATTGTACTAAAACCACACTCAATATATTTTAATGGGACTCAATATTCAAATAAGAAGTTGAAATTTAGACCTATATTTTTTAAGTTGCTTGAAACACTAAATGGTGTATAATTATAGGTTTTCTAGTTTGATAAATTCTTAATGAATCATCTTTCTATTTTTATTTTTATTGTATTAAGGGTATGTATTGATGGTGCTAGTTTCCTTTACTAGATGGGTCACACTATAAAAGATTTTGGAATAACATTTAAATGTAAGAAAAATCCTCCATAACATCCACATGAAAAGTAAAATAGGGATTTCCTTAATTAGGGGGAATAATAACATAAACAGTTGATGTGAAATTCATAGTCTTTTGGGTACTACTGATTTGTCAACCTAGATCCAACAACAAGGATTTTAAAAAATCTATACATTGATGTTGTATTTTTAGGGTTGTGAATACACCTTATTGGGATATTATAATAATATTTAATTTACTATGTTCTATTTTTTTATCAGTCGCATGACAATATACATTGGAACCTCTATGATTGGAATATTTTAGAGAATGAAAATATGGTTGAGGTTCTCTTAGTTGTATGTTCATGTAAAAACTAAATAATATTATTTTTCCACCAATATTTCAAGATATCCTGAATATCCCAGGTATCCAAATCTTATATTTAACATGTATTTAAAGAGATTATATGAAACCCCTATCTTGTGTGTCATAGATAATAATGTGTGGCCAATGTATATAATTTACTAATAAAACATTTCACATAATATTGATTAATTTTTAATATTTAGATTTATTATGGATAATTTATCAATATTTTTTTCTAATATAGAACTCCGAATTTTAATGTAACCTGACTACTCAGTTACCTTTTAAGGTGATTGTGGCACAATTTAGGAGACTATAATATGTTATGTAAACTAATCCCATGATAGGTATTATTGTCTAGAACATTCCACTTTTTCATCATTAAAATATATTTTTTATATGCTTCCCATGAATAATACTTTTTACCCTCTATTTATTTGATAAATGTATAGCTTAAATCAATACAATAATAAACTATAAAGTTTATCATTAACTAGGGATAAATTGAGTTCATATGGATAAAGGGGATATCTATTATTATGTAATGATTAAGAGATTTAATTTGAAATACTAAATATCCCTAGTTGTTAAATTATAACTCACATAGTTAAATTCCATTTAACTAAGATTTTATTGCCATTTTATTTTTGGTGACATAGACTATTGTGGTTTATTTTAAGGTTATGCAACTATTAATATTAGTGCATGTTTTATGGTTTAACATCTAAAATAAGAAACCAAAATGTATAAAGTAGTGAAATGTGAATGGCTTGTAAGTAGTTCCTAGTAATGGCCTAATGTAGGACTTCCAAAAAATTATACCATTTAGTTTTAAGTAGATATATGAATCAGGTGACTGTATTTTGGGGTAGTTACGATGAGGATATTGATTCAATTAATTTGAAAAAGCCATGATGTTCATGTGGAAATAATTAAATTTTATAATACATGGGGATAATATAATCTCTAAATGACATAGAAATCTATGTGGGATATATCATCTCATGTAATTTTTCTGTTCTGTATTTTAAAAAGTGTTAAATACCATGGAATGAGGAAGGAAAAGAAGTAGGAGGGTAATTGTTAGGATATGCCTTCCTCGTGATGAGGTAAGGGACAAAAAAGAGCCATGGCCATCTTTATTAACTATGAAGGAGTGATAATGACCCTCAATTCATGCCTTCAATAGGCCCCAGAGTGGCAACTGTCCCCAAGGGTATAGGATTTCACACAAAATTGAAGGAATCACCCTTTTTAATGAAAATATGATTAGAAGATAAGATGGTAAAAAACCCCAAAAAAATCACCAAACCTTTAAATTAATGAAACAAATATCTAGCCTAATCAAGATTTTAATGTAAACTGTGAAAAACATATAACCAAGTACCAATGCTAGTTCCAATAGAAAGATACAGATCAGTCGCACACCAACACTCCCGACGCCAGAGCTAGTAATGTCTAGAATGGTCTTACAAGTCCTCTTGGAAACCAAAATATAGTTTTATAGGTGTAGGGTGAGTATATAAGTATACCCAGTAGGAAAAATAAATCCACCTGTGAAAAAGTGGGGGAACATACTAATTCCCCAATAAAAATAGTAGAACCTCAAAGCACCTAACAAAAAGTACCGACCAACCTAGCCACAATAAGGAACACTCACTAAATAACATAAGTCATGTTAAGTAGTAGTATGAGAACATTATCATTTGGGTACCCCGCACCACATTCTTAGTGGTTGGATACTCATTCATTACATCTATTGTCTTGAATATACCACTCTTATACAATGCATTCCCACAAGCACAACCTGACCACACACACATATGCCTCAACCACACCACACATATCACCCGTAGAAACATGGGCCACAGAAACCACTCCTCTCACCGATAGAAACATGGGCATCATCTTGAAGAAGCTTTCTAAAACAAACTAGGCGCATAGGATCTTAGACTATGGTAATCCTTATGCCATTACATCTTTATCAGATATGATTGAGCAGTAAGAACCCCGAAGAGGGTGAGATGATGAATGTAAGTAACCATCAATCTATCCTCCAACCAAGATGTTTGAAATAAGCGCTCCCCAATAAATTTTGGGTGTTCACACATGGTTCTAAATTAGAGTGGGGTGAGTATAGAAAACAAACCAAACTGAAATTTATATATATAAGTAATCAATCACTCATCACAACCTATGGATACCAAAACAAACCAACAACCCACACAAAAACACATTTTTTATTGCCCCTAAATGCACAACCACACCGACATCCACTGCCAAAGGATAAAACCAACCCATTTTTCATTAAACCTTTTTCCTTTTATTTATTATGGGTTTACATCAATTTATTTTGGAACTACCCAGGGAAACTACCAAGAACCACACCGACAACCATTCTCAAAAGTCAAAGAGATTAATCAACTAAACACACAACGACCTACCCAAACCTCTAGCCTTGGTGCCCAGACATTTCCCAAAATCATTCCCACTGCATAACCATATTCCATCTCCACTACCCAATGTCACATGATGGTCACAACAAAAATTAATGATTTCTTACTACCTAAACATCCATCGATTCCAAAATAAGTTTGTCACTCAACCTCAGATTCCAATACACCACCCATACCACTCCACACACAAAGCCCACAACAACAACCACTAAACCCCAGCCTCACTTCCCAAACATACAAAAAAAGTTACAAACCCAATAAAACACATCACAAAACCACACCAATCAAATAAGACATATTTACATTTGGTAAACACAATTTATTAATCCTCTTTGATAAAAAGGGGTGATCATACAAGTGTTTTCATCCTAGGGAATCCATTTAATTTAAACAAGTACATGTGATTAGACTGATTTAGTGTTACATCCACTTAATGAAACATCGCCAGTGCATAAGAAAAGGCAACCAAAAGACATAATTTTTAGAAGGAATTACAGCCATAATAGACCACATCATCAAAAATGATAACAAATAAAACATGTGATCAATATCAATCCACTCCCAGCCTATTATATCATGGACCGAGTTATCTTTTGAACATATAACCTTCTTATTTACTACCCATTTAAAAAAATATTCACCTATTCTTCACGATGAATCATTAGTACACCCACTCTTCATGATTCACAATTAAAGAGAGGCATAATAAATTTCTACTTGGAGCAACATGTGACCAAAAATCCTCATTGAGCCACAAATAGGGGATCACAAGAGTAGTAGGCAATAACACCAATAAAATTAGACAAGAGTGGATTTTTCAAAGATTATCAACTATTTGAGAGAGTAAGGCTTTAGTTTTAATAAGAGAGAACGAATTTAAAACTAGAAACAGATAATCATGGATTTGAAGAGTTATATATTATATTAATGGATAAAGGGTTTCAAAAGTCATTATTGAGGTATCATGGTCAAGATCATGTGGTTTGAATATCTCAATGTCCCTGGAGAATTAATATATTAATGATACATATAATATCCTTCAAAATTCCCCTAAAATACCCAAACAAGGATTTAATGATTATTTATATCAAATAAAACATATGATAGGTGAAACTAGATAACTGGGAAAAACTCGATGAACTGTAAATGAGTAACAGATGGGTGAGTCACTGATGTTTATCCATCGACATGTGAGCTACTTACCCAATGACTCATAGAAGCCCTAACTCACTGATTCCCTGACACTGACACCCCGACACAGTTGCTCGGGCGCTGTTGCTCTGACACACTGACACTAATGCCCTCGACTCACTAACATAGATGACCACATCTCACTAGCAACGATGCCTACAAATTACAAATGTCGATTCCCCTAATCCATGGATGGGCATGACCCTGACTCACCGATATCGATTCCCCTATGTCACCACTAATAATTCCTCTTACTCACTGATTTTGATGCCCCAAACTCTTCGAATCTGACACCCCTAACTCACTGATGCTGACAATTTAAGATGGATTTTTGGCTAAATCTCAGAATGAGTCACTGAAAGTTCCTTGAACACCCCAAACACATATTTTTGAAAAAAATAATGGTCTAATAAAATCCAGTTCATTAGATTAGATGTCTTTCAATATATTCTCATCCTCGAGAATTGAAAACAAACCCAGATGAAGGAGGGGTCTAAAAACCACCCTGTAAGATACCTTTCAAGGATGAACTACCTTGTGTTGTTCAAAAACTGTATTAAAAACCATGGCATCCAAGGACACCTCCTTGACATAAATCTACTAAAAAATATATGTAAACTAAGTCCTAAATTCCACAAAAATCACCACACACCCATGACCATTCTTCTAGACACATGGATTTGGGAGATCCTTTCTCCAAGTCATGATACTACCCTCTTTGGGTGGCACTGGCTATCCCACACATGTTTAATCACATCCATATTAATGTGAGTCGATTATGGATAAATTCCTCCCAAACCCATAGTCATGAAATTTGACACACATTCAATGAATAGGGATACAGCTCATCATAGAATCAATAAGGGAAATAATTACATCATAAAACAAAGCACAAAAGAAAAAAAACAGTGCCAAACATAGAACATCTTTGGGTACTGGGAACACATCTAAGCCTCATGCTCCCAAGTACTCTCCTCAAGGACATCATTCCTTGAAAACACATTCACAAAAGGAATGGTCCATCCACAAAGAAACGTCTCCACAATATCCTTGATTCTTTCTGGTCACTTCACAAAAATCACATCATCCTCGATTTTCAACTCTCCCCAGTCAATTAAGTGCGATTAATCAGGTAGATATTGATGGAGATGAGAGACCTGAAAGACATATTGTATACTTTCCATCAATGGAATCTACTCCAGCTAATATTCCACCTCACCAAGCCATCTAAACACCTCTAATGTCCTAATGAACCTGGGCGAAATATTTGTTCCCTTACTGACACTTTGCTACCGATGCCAAGGGGAATCCTTCAAGAATACATGTTACCCAACAATGAACTCCAAAGACCTCCTCCTATTATAAGCATTTGAATTATAATGTTCTGGTTCTACCTTAATCCTCTCACAAAAAAGATACAACTTCTATTTAATACACTGGAATACCACTGGTCTAAGAAGGGTAGTTTCCCTAACCCTTATCTAGCACAAAGTTGAACAACACGACCTACTATATAGAGATGTGAACAGAGCCATACCAATGTAACAGTGATATCTATTATTGTATAAAAACTATAACAAGGGAAAATAACTCACCCAATACCCACTAATGTCTATAACACATGCCTATAACATATCCCCCAACATCTAGATGGTCCTCTCTCTTTGTCAATATGTCTGATTGTGGAAAGCAGTGTTGCGGCATAACTGAGTACCAAATGAATGTTGCAATCCCGTACATACTTGTGAAATAAAATTTGTATAATATTCCCAGATATTGGATATTGTAACTCTATGTAGATGAATCACTTCATCCACATACCTCTTGGTTATGGAATCCACTGCGCTCGACACCATGATAACTATGAACTGAGCTGATTTCGTCAATTGATCCACTACTACCCAAAGGGCATCGAATCTTCCCTGATTCCTAGGTAATCATATGATGAATCCCATCATGATTTACTCCCACATCCATTCAAGAACAACTAAGGGATGAAATAGATAGCTGAGAACATAGTGCTCTGCCTTCACCACCATACACACTAGACACTTGCCACAAATTCTTCTAATTCTCTCATCACCCTGGGACACCAAAACTCTTCCCTCAAGTCTTAGTACATTTTCGAACCTCTTGGTTTCATCTCCAATGGTGAGATATGGAACTCACAGATAATTATGTAACACATTACCAATAGGAAAATAGCTTCCCCTAGAATAACATCTGACTGTAACTATCCTCTGACCATTCGTCTAGAAAATCTCCCTAGAAAGCACAATCACGCATCACTTTGGTCACTGAGTATCCCCACTGAGACTCTTCCACCTTCCATGCTAAGGAATATTACACTATCATCTTAAATATATAGAATATTTCACCATCCACTCTCACATCCAAGAGAAAAGAATCCAACTCCTCCATTTCCTTCCAAGCATCTATAGATTCCCAATCTACCTCCTTCTTCGACTTCCTGATTAAAGGCATCAGCGAAAAAATTTTCCTTCCCTGGGGTATAAGAGATCTTGAAGTCGTATTCCTAGAGAAACACTATCCTCCTTCACTATCAAAAGTTAAGGCCTCACTATGGGTAGATATACCTCAAACACTTATGATCCATGAAGACCAAAAATCTCTCCTCGATGAGGTAATGTCACTATAACATTAGCATGAATATGACCAATGTGAGCTCCAGATCATGGGTTGCATAGTTACGTTCATTTAGGAATAATTTCCTATACCCATAACAGATCACTCTATGATGCTGCATCAGTACACATCCCATGACTAGAATGCATGAATTGTTGAAAACCTCGAACATCACTCCCTCCTAGGAAAATCGATGCACTATAGCACTGAAAAACATTGTGTTCTTGTAGTTGAACTGTTCCTGACACTTCCTACTCCACATCAAGGCCTACTATCTTCTGCTAAAAGTTTTCAAAGGATCCTATACACAAGATATGACAGGAATAAATATATTATAATTACTTGTAAGTTCTAGGAAGCTATAAACCTCTACCATATTCTTGGGTACTACCCAAGAAACAACAAACTCGACCATTGACAGGTCCACTACTATAACATATTGACACCCCACATGTCCAAGGAAGTGAATCTCTCACATCTAGAACATGAATTCGGACAACATCCCATAGATCTGGTGGTGCTGGAGGACCACCAAGATAGTCCTCAAAGGCTCGACGTGATCCGCCTCTAACCATAAGTTGATCTAGATTTCATCAATGAACATGACGAAGAAAAAGTCCAGGAACATGAGAACGATAGAGTTCATGAGCCACATGAACATGGTCGGTGCACTAGTTACACAGTAGGGCATGGCCACGAACATTGAAATCCTATACCTGCACCTAAAATCAGTCTTCAAGATGTCACCCTCCTTCAACATCAACTAGGGACATCCATACTACAAATCTTTCTTA
Organism: Viscum album; assembly: GCA_963277665.1. NCBI lineage: Eukaryota > Viridiplantae > Streptophyta > Magnoliopsida > Santalales > Viscaceae > Viscum > Viscum album. The sequence continues at coordinate 107,231,808 of OY728143.1, read as the reverse complement.
GAGAACAAACCTTCTCCCATTAGCTGATCCAAAATACCATCTATTCTCTAAAGTGGGTAATGGTTCTTGAATGATACTTTATTTGGTCGGCATCAATAAAAAAAATGTTTCATATGGTTTTCAACGTAAATATTCAAATCATGGAACTCAGAAGGAACTATCCGATAAGGATCCATCAAAATCGGACGTGCATCGGGTTTCATGTCTATTCCAAACTCAACATAATTACAAGGGGGTAGAGCCATAACTTCTTCTATTTAGTCATCCAAGAAACTCTCTAACAACCCCTAGAACCTCCACCATATCAATGTATGGTGTTCCTACTAACAGCTTAGCGAACAGAGAGAGAATAGTCTACACACATGCACCGACCACCTAACAACTACTCTAACCATGGAAAATTACATGCTGGCCATCCATATCAGAAAACTAGACTCTTTTAGAAGAAGATGATGATAGTATACACGTAAAAAAGTCTATGCTTAGGATGACTCTATACGGGTGCATCTGTAGCAGAATAAGATCCCCACTGGACTGATATGGCCCTATCATCAGTCCATAACCATAGAAAACATAAAATAAACTAGTCTGACCACTAACTGGTGTACTCAACACTATGGGCACAAATGGTATATTTATGTCTAGTCCCGAGACATGGGCAAGACTAGGTGAAACAAAGGAGTGTGAATCTCCTGAATCAATCAGCGTGCATAGAAGAGTACTAAACATAATGATCGTACCCTGAACAACATAATCCCCACCTAAACCAATACCTCGATAGTGTGCAACTAACCTCACCTAGCTCTTATACCCCTCTAATGTCGACTGCCTCCCTGAGCATTCCCTATTCAAGGTTTCTGAGGATTACCTTGACGTTGACTTCCCTATAACCATTAACCCTCACTGGAGTGGGTGCCCACTTCCCCGAAATTCACAACAAAATAAATAGCCACTGCCAAATCATAATCCCAACCCCTTTTTCATTAAACCAATTTCCATTTATTTTTAATGGGTTTAATTCATTTTATTTCGGAACTACATGGGAAAATTACCAAAAAACACCAACAAATTTTATAATATGTTCAACACCTTGATTAACTAAACACACAGGGACCAACCCAAACCTCCATCCCCACTGTCCAAATATTACTCACCTGCGATCCCACTACATAACCATATTTCAGTCCCACTACCCCACATTCCTCAACAGTCACAACACAAAAAAAGTCCCACTTCATACAAGTCCATCTATTCCATAATCAGTCTCTCAACTTGAAATTCCAATAGACCACTCATACCACTGCACTCGAAAATCCCACGATAAATTCCATAAAACAACATCCTCACTGTACCCACATATGACACAAGTCAAAAACCCAATGGAACACATCCCACAACCACAATTATCAAATATTAGGTATTTAAATTTGGTAAATAGTGTTCTTTAATCCAATTTGAAAAATCGGGGTGATCACATACTGGATTTCATCCTAAGGTATCCATTCTATTTAACCATGTATATGTGATTAAACATATTTCATGTTATATTCGTTTATCGAAACACCACAACAAAAATGATACATCACTAGTGTGAAATCAAATTCCACAAATGGATATAATTTTTAGAAGGATATACAAACAAAACATATCATACCATCAATAAGGATAACAAATAAAATAGTTGATCAACATCAAACCACTGCCAACCCATTATTTCATTGACCCTCGTTATCTTTTTATCATATTTTCATCTTATTCACTACTCGTTTTAAGTAATGTACTCACCCGTACATCATAAGAAATAATCAGTTCACCCACCCCTCATGATGAAAAGTTAAATACAGGTAGATGAAATCCCTACTATGAACTACAAGCAACCAAAACTCCTCCTTAAGCCAAAACAAGGGGATCCCGTGTGTAGTAGGAATGAACTCAAAGAAAACTATGTAGGGTGGTCATAGCACAGGTACATGAATCGTCTAGAGAGAAAGTATTTAGGTTAACCAAGAGGTAATGTAAAACGTACTAGGAATGGAAAATCATGGCTTTGAAGACACTGATCTTATATTAATGGAGGAACAATACTAAAAGTCATTAATGTGGGATTGTGGTCACGATCACACTGTTTGAGTATCTCAAATTCCATAGAGAATTAGGATACTAAATATATACTTAATATCCTATAAAAATATCTTAAAAGTCCCCACGAAAGGTTTAAAACTCGGTTTACATCAAATAAAACATTGGAGGAGAAAAATTGGAAAATTGGAAAAATTGGAAAAACTAGAAATGACTCATTGATGGGTGAGTCACCAATGTTGAGATACTAATGGGTGAGCTACCAATGCAACAACTCACCCATACCATGAATCATTGATACCCTGACTTTATGATTAACTAGCATCGATGCCCCGACACCAACTCCCTAGCAACGACACTCTAACTCACCAACACGGAACACCCTCGACTCACCGACAATAACGCCCTCAACTCACTGACATTGATGCCCTCGACTGACCGATGCTGATGCCCCTGACTCACTAATGCTAAAACCAATGACTCACAAATGTTGACACCATGAACTCACTTAGGTTTATTCCCTTGACTCACAGATTTTGAGGCCCTTAATTCATCGATGCCCACAGTTCACATAGTATTTTTGGGTAACTCCTAGAATATGTCACTGACAGCCCCCAGAACACCCCCAACACTAGTTTTTTCACAATGTAATAGGACACAAAAATCTAGGACATTACTATTTCACAATTTCTCTTAGAACCCCTAATTATCAAAAAACATTATTTTCATGGAATCATATAAATTGACCATGTTTTTCTTACCACTATCACTTGATCTAAACACACATTCTAATTGGTTTCCCAGCACTATGTGTGTATTTCACCAAGATCCACCACTGTTCTGCACCCAACTGACCTTACATTTCAATAATGTGCTCTAAAACCAACATTAAGGAGTCCTTGTATTTTATTATATATTGGTCCCTTGGGATAATAATTGATATATTATGAACGGTAAAGGAACACTATGTTGATCTATGTTCCCCATTATCATTCCCATATATATAAATCCTTCCTCATATAATAAATTATAAAAACATAAGGGAATTAATTAAAATAAATAGAAAATATTTTTATTATGGTTAAAAAATAATAAAATCATAATTTGAAACATTTTCACATATATTTCAATAAGAATATTGTTACACAACCACGTAAGGTGACATGATATATTTTTAATTTTTATAAACTCTTCTATGGGGCCCCTAAATATTATGGAGAAGCCTTATCCAATTTTCATTATATGGGAGGCCACTTTTATCTATTATCAATTCGGTGAAAACCTATCAATAGTATTATTAGTTTGGTCACATAGATCCAATATTAAAATGGTGAATAATTCTCCCTAGATTCACTAGATCTGTACCCATTCACTAAAACCTTTTTTGGGAGATAATTCTATATTCCCTTAATAGGGTGATACATTTTTTAATTAACACAGCACTAGGGATAATATAAACCTAGTTATTCAACATTGAAAAATTAGTTTCATCCACTCATAGACTAAGGTACCATGAAAACCTCATTTTATGATGTGAATAACCATTTCAACCGGATCACTAGCTTCAGTATACATTTTGTAAGGACATATATTAAACCATTAAGTGTATATTTCAAGTGAATATATTCCAACGTAAAAAAATTCAATCGTTTATTCTCATTATAGAAGGAGTTTTCGAGACCTTTCTCAATGATATCTCGAATATCTCGGGTGATCTCAATGATGTATACACATGATAATAAGGGTATATATGATGGGACTCTTAGTTAGTCTCTCTTAGATCACTCTTCTCATCATGGATTCCTATGTAATTTATTTTTTTCCATTTTCTAGTTAATGGGAAATGAACACCAATTTTTGGGAAGAACATAGCCATATGTGTTCCCCAATCATATTCTCTAACATTTGGAGAAGTACTATGAACCTAATTTATGGCATAAACCACACTCATTCCCCCATTGATTTTCTAACCCATTTAGTCTATTCATTGAGATAATCTCTCCATTAATGTTCATCCAAATGATAATTCCTTATTCAACACACTATTATATCTCTCTTAAAGACACAAAAGTCCTTGTTCATTATGATATATTAAAGATTATATCCTTGTTAAATATCACTATGGACATATATATTTTCATTCAATGCCTATTAATATACATTATGGGCAAGTCCATAAACTTCCTCGTGGGCCATATCACCACGAGACAAAAAAAATTACCCATTTTTTCATAGGGGTATTTTCTCTCCATGTTAAACACATACCCATAAGCCCATGTATAGATGGAAATCAACCAGAAAGGGTCACTCACTTATAAGTATCAAACAATACATTTCTAGGAACCATTATCTCATAATTTCACTTTTCATGAAATTATCCAACTACAGAATGTTCCCTTCCATGAGTACAAAAATAATAATGATGTGTTGTGTTAATAGGCACTGAATTGTGAACATAAAGATTCATTTGAGTAGGATAATTATGATTCCCTGGTGATTGATATGACCCCATTACCAAAAACATCTATCATATTATAAAATTAAAAACTATTCCATAGTTCCTTGCTAGGTGGAATCAAACAAAATCATCATTATATGAAAATATAATGACCAAGAATATTAAATAATTATAGATATTACCATAAATGGGGAAACTATGATAGAATTACATGTTCAAATATATAAAAGAACCTATGAAACATTTTGATGTTTATATCAACACATGTTAACAACCAGTCAGATAAAAAATAGAAACCAATACCAATTTTTGATTTGCGAGGTATTAAAGAATTTATTATTAACTAATATGATGATGATAAAGATTATCATTAATGTTTAGATAGAAGAATTAGTAGAGAACCATTAATAAATAAAAATCATCAAACTACTGAGGGAACCCCTTACACATATATATTATTATATCTACATATGTTAATGATCACATACTATTATAATGAAAACCCATAATTTTTTTTTTATTTTTGATGGATTTTGTATTTCATCATTAATCAAGAAAAATATAATTGTGTTTGACATAATTTCATACTTTTTTTTTGTGATGAAAAAACCTCACAACCTATCAACCAACTCCCATTTTGATAATTCCCTAGTTAAAAGGAAAAGAATTTATTATCTTTGAAGATAATTTTTTAAATTACTTATGACATCATGGTCCTATAGTCACATCTGAGTTCCCTTAAAAAAATTCACAGTGAGAAGCCAAAAGTTATTCTACAATTATCTGGACTGATTATACATGATATTACATGCGATATTAAAATTACGAGATTATTTTTTTTCATTAAGATTTTAAACTCTTCATAATTATCAATTTGTATAATGTCATAGAGCCATAATCAATAAAATGTTCTTATGATTTAGTGGTCAAAAGAATCAAAACTCAAAGATCCTTGGAAAACTATCACCAATTAAAATATCAATATAAATACTACTAATGAACTAATTAGGGAAAATGTATCAATAGTATAATCCCCTAAATGGTCTTAATATAGTTGGTATTATATTTTACAAAGATTCACTAAATTCCTCATCTGATAAAGGCTATAATGAAGCTATTAGAAGAATCCTACATTGTTCAATGATTTAGGAGAATATCTATGAAGCATGAAAATACCATTATTACTAATATAAATAAGGATAAGGGTCTCCATAGTGAAATTTTGTCTTCTCACAATCCACTAAGTGGGACTGTTATTACTAGCCGTCCCAAACACTATCATCATTCATTCTCAACACCTATAGCGATGATGAAAAAGGTCACCCTGAAGTCCCCAAAGTCTTCCATTCTACCCAAGATTTGTATTGATACAAGTCATCAGATGCAATTGATATGGGGTTGGGCCTATATTCTTTCTCATATGTAGTACTTCTGTATCACCCTAATATTTTATGAAATATATTTTTTCAAATAAATTTTATATATTCAATATCTAGAATTTCATGCATCATCAGATTTCAATGAAACCCTAAATACTATTTATATTATTATTTTAAACCACTTATAATAATGTTATCATATTTTTAATTTTTAATATGAGTATATTTTTTCCAAAAATAATATATAGAATTTTTATATATGTAATCTATATTGATAAATATGTACCTGATTATTGGTAATGTTTCCTATATGCTATGAAAATTTATTTTTTCTAAAATGTCAATTTAATTAATTTTCAAATAAATTAATGACATTAATTTTTTAAAATACTATAAAAATTATTTCATATTGTAAAAAATCATATTCCAACTAAACAAATAAAATTTATCTTATTATGATTTTTTGGGATATTATTGGAAAATATAAACATCCTATTCAATTAAATCATTTAAGATGATATATTTTGTTTTAAAATTAATTAAAAATAAATCTAGGTAAAATAAATTATAATTTTTCTAATTTTATTCATCATAATAAATTAAATATTTATTTTTTATATTAATACATTTTATACTTATAAATATATTCTATTTTGACAACAAATATTTTCATCAAATCTACTGGTTTTATTTAAAAATAAATTAGGATAATTCTATGAATTTAATTTGACGAATTGGATTATATATTTTTAATTATCATATTTTTACTATTTAAAATGGTTTAGAAATATTTTTTCCATAATTAATATAAAAAAATAAAAATATAAATATTGTGGTTAAGGATAAAACAATTTTTTGTGTGTTACATACCTGTTTGTTAAAATAAATTTTGATGTCACAAAAAATCATTATTTAATATTATATATGTATATATATTATTTAAAATTGGTTTTTAAAAGTTATCTTATATGTATAATTTTTTATATTTGAATTATAAGTTAATTTGGGAAATACAAATAGACAAGTTACTATTGTGAAAAATAAATTGGTTAAATTTAGTATACTTGGAGGCTAACAGAATAACATGATTTAAACATGTTTCCTTTTCATGGTGATATTTTTGATCAACCATGTTATCCCTAAAATATATTACTTATCAATTTTGGAGGCACATCTCTTGTACTTTCTTTCCCATTGGTTATTAGTTTTGGGTACTCACAAGAAATTCCATCCTCCTCAATTGAAAAAGGGGACGTCCTCCCATCATTTATTAATAAGACATGTGAAATTTTTATACAATAACAACTAAAAAAACTCCCCTAAATCACTATTAATACTATAATTCTCTATTTCTTCCCAAAATACAAACCTGATGGTCATTAAAACAATATAAATAGAATGTTTTCTTAAGTGATCTTATTTCCTTTCACTGAGATTTTTCTATTTTACTCTTTCTCATACAACATCCATTTATGTTTTAATAATTAAAATATAATAACTCAATTATCAATAATATAATTTTATGTTTTATATTAATTAAATAACCTATATCTATTTTCTCTTCCATAAAATCGGAAAATGATGTACTTGATTGTGTGTATAACGGACTCCTGCCATGTGAATCGATTTAAAATGGTTTCTATAACTACCTCTTATATGGGAATATAATGATGGATTTAATGTATATATATGATTTTTAAGACATAATTATATGTCATCAATTATAATATTAAATATTATTTATTAATATCTAGTCCATTAGAAATCTATAGCAATTCTCAGGTGTACATGTGGAATACTGCCTCTATAGAGTGATGAGATACATTTTCATTTTTATATTAGACTAGATGGTTATAAGAACAGATTAAATAAAATTATATGACATATATTATATAAATATTATATTTTAATGGATAATTAATATTTACCATTTTTAGTGATATTATTCATGAAAAGGGAAATAGTGTACATGCGTTCATTTGGAATACTATCTCTATGTGCAGGGTAATTCATTTTCCTACATCTAAAATTTATGGTTTTTTATAAAAATATATATAATTATTATTTGGTATATTAATATTATGATTAAATTTTAGGATAAAATTATCATTTTAAGAGGACCACTACGACGAACCCAAAACATAGATTAATAACAAAGAAATTATTATCTACAATGGTTATATTAACAATGAATAGTTAACAAATTTGTGAAAAAAAAGGTATAGGTAAATTATAAATGTTATGATATATATGATTATGATTTTGTAAAAAAATGTATAATAAACCAATATAAATTGTACTTGAGTATTGAATGATTGTGAAAAATTTCAAGACATCTTGTAATAGATTTCTTTCTCAAGATGCATTCTTTTGCGATGTCTGTTATGTTCTTAATTGATATACTATTATGTGTTTGATATATAGTAACATTGAAATTTTATATTATTAATATATTTTATTTTATAATATTTAATGTTTCAATTTATATTACTCTTTAATGGGGCTTACGAGGTAAAATATTCTCATTTGGTATGATATTTTCATCTAGCTATTGTTACAATGGGAGACATACTTTATTTACCACATATATCTTTTTGTGTGGTGTATTATTTTTACATAAATATATTTTATGATTAATCTAATATAATTATTGTATATAATTTTTCATATAATTTTCATTCACTCATGGGTCTTCTATATAAAAATTATCAAATGTGGTAAGAGTTAAATGGTACAATAACATTGTTTATCAAAAATTTTTGTTATTTGGATTCTAATGGTGAAATATTATGACCTATATATAATAATGTTTTTTAATTTTATTATGGTATAGTTATTTCCTAATAATTAAGGTTTTTGAATTCTATTTGTTCCCTTTTCATATTTGTGATACAAAAAATACGTTTTTAAGAAAACACAACTATATATCCTTCTATGGTAAAAAACATTATTCCATATCCCTAATTTCTAAAAAAAAGTTTTCAAGAATGTTTTTACGATTATTCAGGTATTTATTTAATCCAATTTTTCATTTTTGACTATATTTTAAAAAATAATTTAAATTAAATCATCTGGTTATATTTAAATTTTTTTATGGTTTTCCAAATAGACTAAAGAAATATTCATTCTAACATGTATTTAAAGAATGGTATTTTTTATTGTCAATAATGATAAATTATTTGAAGCATCATTTACATGTTTTCAAGATATTATTCATTGAATATGGTTTGCGTCAAATTTATAACAAATAATAATGTGATATGAAAATTAATATAATATTTTCTACAAGAATTGATTAATGATATTCCTATGGAAATATGATTCATTAATGAAAAAAACCTTAAGTGTTTCTTTTTTCTTATTAGGGACATGATCCAATGGTACCATCATGTTTCTGAGTTGTTTATGATTATTTTTATGATGAAAATATTTTAATGAAAATTATTATTTTCAATGGGTCATACTATGATGTGATGGTGAAATTTCCATCAACCCTGTTTATTTTCTAGGTGTTATGCTATGATGTAATGATGATCTTATTATCAAATCTATTTGTTTTACATGGGATATTCCACAGTGATTTTTATAAAACCCATTTATTTTAATGGTTTTTCATATGAATATTATTATATTATCTTCTAGAACACATTTTTATGATTTTCATTGTGTGATGGGTTGGACTTATCTATCCCCCAATTAATTGGGTAAATATGTATATCACATGAGATAAATATAACTATAATTTTGTGAGAAACTATAACTATAAGATTATTTATCCTCTATGATAGTTTTAGGAGTGATCCATGACTATTATGATGATATTGGTAGTAAATGCATTCCACTATGAATGTTTCAGCAGTTAACCTTTACTATTAAAGAAATTATTTACTATTGTTATATGTATTCCAAAAATATATGTCTAATTAAAATTTCATGTTCTCATGGATCATGTTACATTAATCTATTTTGTTTTATTTCTTATGAAATTACATGATTTATTAAATTTCTCAATATTACGATATTTTATATCAAGTTTGTGGTTTTAAAATTTTATTTTAATGTTCTCATGCCTTTATTCTCAAGTTATTATTATGTTATCATTTATATATCCATTCTATTCCAAAAACGATAATCCTAAATAACAGATTTATTTTATTCCCCATTTTATGAATAATTTATTATGTGTTATGTGTCTCAAGAAGGGTGTAGTAATGAAATCACCAAGTTCATTAATTAACCATGTTCATTAATTAAATCAAGAAATAATTTATTAAACATATAATATCAATTATATAATTACATAAAAATAATTTCAATCAATATTGCTAGATTATTATTATATAACACCTATCAAAATTCGTTGACAAATGATCACCGAATAGAAACTCCAAATATTAATGTAATAAAAACAAAAAACAAGATCCTAATCTTAAACCTAGAATCAATGTCGAAAAATTATGATCCCAAAAGTGTACATCTATATCCAAAAATCATAGATTTGTATCTATAAAAAATATGTATTAATCCCCTTATAAAATATGATTGATATATGGGGGAGAATAAGAAAAAAATAGTATTATATCCACTTATTGTGTGGGTTGAAGAACTTAAATCCTATATTCTATTATCCAGGAACAGTTTTCTGGAAGGCTTAGAAGGCATCCATGACCCTCAAGAAATGGTAGAAAACTATTTGGGCTGAGCGGGGTCGATTTTGGGGTAACTAGGGGGTTATGATAAATATAAATCTTATTTTATGATTAATTAAAACCATATGAACATTTAGAGGAAGAGGCACATAGTTTTAAAAACCGTGTTCTTTAACACTACATCTCTTATAGGGGGTACACAGTTTATTCATTATTGGTAACATAGTTTGAAAATTTGTGCACCATCTATGTAAAAAAACATCTATCCAGGGTTGCACGGTTTGGTTGGCCAAGGCACATGATTAGGGAAAACCAAGATCCTACTTATCAGTATAATTTTCTTCTAAATTTCTTTAATTTTCACCCAAACAACCCACAAGGTAAAATACAAAATAAAATGTACTCAACATAAGGAAAAAAGTGTACTTGTAAAGGATCCTGAAAAATCTCTATAAAAGATCAAGGTTTTACAATATCCCTAACATAGTATATGTTATCCTTGACCTATAATCTTGATCATCACTGGGATTATGACTAAAAAATATAGAGAAAATAATCCCTCATATATTATAATATCTATAAGGAATATTACTTAACATGCTCATGTTTACACAATACACAAATTTTAGGCACATTCGTTCACTACAACACCTTATCCTTTTGATCCAACACAAGTATTAGATGTTCCTTAAATGAAAAAATATCTGATGACCAATATCATCCACCTCAGTCACATGAGATGGGTCAGTGTGATACTCGTGATGTTTTGAAACATGAAAAATTTCAAGCATTTCACTATATCTTAGTGGAAGATCTAATCAGTATACCATCGATAGTATTCTCTAAACAACCTCAAACTGTCCAAAAAACCTGGGATCCATCATTCCTAGTCTCTTTATCCAATGGTGACCCAGTCTAGGTGATTCTAAAAGGAATAAATGATCACAGAATATAAACTCTAGGGTTTATAAACGTTTTTCAACATATGAATTCTTTATACTCTGATCCATAGACATAATATTTTGAATCATTTTTACTATTTACAATGTATCCAAAATCATAATTAGTCCCAATAGCTCTTACTCACCTATATGCATCCAAAATAGTGGTGATATGCATGGGATACCATTATTTTCCTCATATGGTTCAATCTGAATTGTTTCCGGATAACTGTTATTATATGTGAGTTGTAATAAATCCTAGTGAAATAACCAAGACCCACTGAAGTCTTGGATAAACGATTGTAGAATATCATCACAATTGTGTATTGTATGATATAATTGCCCATATTTCTATTGGTGTAATGTTTTACTCAATAATACATGTGTATCAAGATACTTCTGAAAGACTATCCAAAATAATTATTTATAATTCATGTCATGCTTTAAAAGAAAGTCTATGAAACACCCTGCAAATAGAATATCTCCAAAACATACAGTTCTATGAACTACCCCATAAATAAAGTCTCTCATATGTTATATAAAATTTCTACAACTGTTAAATTGTTGAAAATCCTTAAATAGATTCATTATTATTAGGCTAACATGGAAGACCCACCAAAAAATACATTATATTGTCATCCAACATATATCCTTTAATTGGAAATTGATATAGTAAACCTCAAGTTTTATGATGCTCAAAATTTTCCTATTGATAGGTTAAGAATCATGTTACGATCCCTTTTATTTATTTTTCATTTTTTTCCATGAAAAATATCATCTTAGGTCACAAAACCTTTTTGTCAGACCTGGAAGTACCAACCACTTTGAGACATGAAACCACACATCATCTCATCACACATTCTTGTAGGAATAAAAACCTGATTCCTGACATAGGGGATCTCATCTTAATATAATATCCTATTATAAATTGACTCCCCCCTTCAGGGATTTTCTTCAAGGAACAAAACTCCTAATGCTCATACTTGTTTTCCTCGATCTATCTCAAAAGGATATGCTCTACTAAAACTAATTAAAGAGTAATCTGGTTATGACTCTCTTGAACCACAACATGTATCTTAACAAGTAAGGTCATCATTTTACAAATAGAACATGACTCGTAAACTTCTGAATCATGAGTTTTCTAACTCAAAGAGTCTGCCAAACTATTTCCCTTTACAAGTGAATATTATAGATCAAAATCAAATGACTACATATAATAAACCCTCATACAATTGCAGAGATTCAAATACCAGTACAAAATGATACACATCATGATATGGTGATCCATATACACAATAATCTTCTCACCCAACATATAATGATTCTAAAACATTAAATCATTGAATATTTCAGCTAACTCATGGTAATATCTAGGGTAGTTTAATTCATGTGGACTAAAACTCTATGAACCATAGACGAAAACTTGATATCCCTTCATTAGCATTGCTCCGGGTCTGATCCTAGAAGATTTAGAAAACACTATATACTCCTCAACTGGCTGATGTAGGATTATTAGTGGTGTGTATACCAACCCCTTCTACAAATTTTATAAGGATTTACAACATACTTCCAATCATTCAAAAAGTATCCTCTTTGTGGTCAATCTTGATAGTCGAACTTCCAACTGGTAGATTTCCTCAATAAACATCTGATACTATGTAGATAATTGTAGAATGTTACAAATTTCAATTGTATTCTATAGATTCTACCAAGACACAACATCCAGAACCTTATCTAGATCTAATGACACACCTTCATCTAAGATGATGTGATCCAAGAGGGAACATGATCAATCCAAAACTAACACTACGATAGAATAACATAAAAATTATGTTCTATTAGTATACTCTATAATATTTCCAGGTTTTAAGGATGAGTGACATGAGTCTTGGAGTACACAAACATGGAATCCATGAAAACTAACATATACTAATCCAGGTATGGATCAAATATTTTTTTTATCAAGGACATTAACACTGGCAGTGTATTCTCCAACCCAAATAGCATTCTGATGACCTCATATATGTTATTCCTTCAATAGAAAGTAGTCCTTGGTATATCAGATTTTAAAACTCTCAACTGATAGTACCCCAATATCAATTCAATCATGGATAAGACACAGGGACCCATAAACTAGATAAAAATATTATCAATACATAAAAGACGATACTGGTTCGTGCCATTCATATGCTTCACCTTCTAGTAGTCGACACAAAAGCATAGAGTCTTGTCATTCTTCTAGAGAAAAAAACTGGTGATCCCCAAGGTGATGTACTACGATGGATAAAACCCATTTCCTCCAACTCCTCCGGTGAATTATTAAGCTCTTAATTCTCTAGTTGTTCCACTCTGTATGGTGGAATATAAATCAGCTCAACCCAAGGAATGATATCAGTAGTAAGATCTACTTCTTCATCAAGTGGAAGCACTAGGATGTATTCAATAAATGCATCCTTAAATAGTTCTAAAACAACCAGAAAAACATATTTCATTATAACTTTAACATTCAAAAACAAACTACCATCCTAGGTGGTAATCCCTACAAGTTTCTAGTGAACTAGACATTCTTATCCCACCTTCATTACCCACTCTCCACTGTGAATATATTAATCACCAATAAGATACTTAATATTCACTCTTCTGTATTAACAATTAATTTATGATTAGTATGATACTAACAAATTGATACACATAATATGATAAAATATTGACATGTCAATGATATAAAGATATCATACAGAAAAATTTTAACCAACCATTAGAGAACATCATTTTCAAAATCTGATGTCTATAGACCATACTCCCAATGGTGGGACAATAGTAATAACCTCGCACAAAAACTCCACTTCCATGCTCAAACCAATCTCAAGTTGTAAAGAAATAAAGGAATGAGGGGTACCGATATCATATAAGGAAATAAATAAATTAGAAGCTACAATAATATTATCCGGTATGGTTGATTTTTCATCATTCTTATCCACAAGTGTATGATGAATTAAAATCAATTGTCCTTCCCCATTTCCCTATAATGCATGATGAGTCCACTATGCTACACCACTATACTAATAGGGGTGATATTTCCTAGAAGAACCACCTCCAATTCCCCAACTACCTTGTCCTATAGAACGCTATATACCTGACTGATAATGTGAAGAAGTTCCCCTACCCACACTTGGGTTCTGTCTTGCTACTCTATTACAACCATTCTATAACAGGTTTCTATAAAACCTTTATAGATGTACCATCTTGTGGAACCCTTGGAACTCTATTGGTGGTCCGTGGAACATTTTATGGAAGTGTCCCGACCTACCTCATTTGGTGAAAAAATTGACTAATATCGTGAGAAATTGATCCTTATTTTTGGGTAAATCACTTCCCACTACACTGTCTAACGTTGTCACAGTGACTCTTCATGCTCTTAGAAGTCGTACGTTCTAAACATCCAGTTGGAACCATAAATACTAAATTGTAATCCTCTATCAAGTTCACCTTATATATGTGAGCTTGATTAACCACCTTATAAATATTATTCAACCAAAATAGGTTAACATGGGATTTTATTTCACATTTAATCCCATGTGGGAAACATCTCTCAATAGATGTTGAATCTCCTCCAAGCGATGGAACAAATCATTACAAGTATGTAAAGTGTTAAAAATAATACATAATGTATAGAATACCTTGGACCAATCTCATTAAAATATACACTATCATCTTCCTAATCATCTCTATATAAAAGTTCTAAAATAACCTCTCAATGATGTTCTTATATAACATAACTTTATCTGGTCCAGTCCGAAGCTGAATGTTGCACCAGAGTTTCTCTGATCATTAGAGCATAAAAAAATCCATCATGAACCTCATATTAATATGATTCTAAAAATGTTCAAGGATATTCTATTTGGAATCAATAGAAAACTCATTTAAATCAGTTCCACCCTTTCCAGTAAATGATAGAGGGTGATGAAACTAGAACCTTCATGTCAGGTTCGACATGTTCCCCACAACCCACTATAGTTCCCTTTCAATAAACTACACGAAACAATAAAATAACTCCTAAAATTTATCTCTTTCATACCACATGGAACTATTTTTGCCTCATGTTTCACCACTATAAGAACAATCCATGCCATGTCTTCATGTTTTCCTCTAAAAAAAGTTGTATTAGATGAATATCTCTACAATTCCAAACAAACACATTAGGACACATAACATGTATCAACCCGGGACTTTGTGGACCTTTTTTCTCAAATAAATTAATTGGTGACTTTCACTACACTAAGTCAAAAATTCATTTCATATGGCAGTGAATTGGCTTGATCTATATAAAACATCGACTTGGCATATGTTACACGCAACACAAAATTTCTACAAAACATTATTTTATTGTTATAAATATTTAAACAAGAGAGTTATAACCGAGATAATAACCATAGTAACATGAATAGTAATAACTACATTTAAATTTTTTTTATAATTTTTTATGTAAAATAAAAATATTCATGGTGAAAAATATTTTTATATAACGTTTTTATATGATTAATAATACCATGTTCTCAAATGAACTATCTTTCATGTCCTTTTGGGAAAAAGGAAGAATTAATTTAAAAAGATTTCAAAATATAATTTGAAAAAATGAAAATCATTTTTATATTTATAATTTCAAAATTATATTTGGGTGAATATTTTTTTATTTTTCTGAGAAATATCAAATTTTGATAAATAGTGAAAAATACTTAATTTAAACTCAAAACTATTTTTTAATCTAATTTATTTATATAGATAATATATATTTAAATCTGGTATTAAATTATAATTAGATAAATAATAAATATATTATTCTAATTTAAAAAAATTTAATCATTTTATTTTAGAATTTAGATATAAAGGAATTATGATCTTTTTGAACATTCTCATTTTAAAACCATGTTTCACTCCACATATGCAAGATTATTGTTGAATTTTATCTTCATAATTCTGTGATTTAATTTTAAAAAAATGGAAACAAAGGGAAGTAGTCAATAAAACATTTGTGGTCTAATAATACTAAGATGATTTTTTACAAAAAAATATTTTTGAAAATGGTTAAGATTAATTATAGTGATTAAGGTAAAATTGAGCATAACAATGGAATAATCCAAAACATCAAGAGGCAAAATGACCAAGCAATGTGTTGAAAATCCATTGTATGCTAATAGTTTTGACATATGATATATTAGTTAAAAGGTTTTTGTTCATTATGATAATATTTAATCGTGTTTCCCTATATGATAAGTTATGTAAGGATAATGACAACAATAGTACTTTCCTAGCATTTAATATTTTTAGAACACTGATATATGAAAAAAATCATATTTTCTATTACATAGATCATTTTGAAAAAATAAATGACCTATATTTATTATAATGACATATCAATAATTTTTATAGTAGATTTAGTTACTAAATATCTTTAATAAACTTCAATGTAGAGATAATTTAGTTAAAAGTTAACTAAAATAAATGATACTATGAATATTAAAAGTGATGTGAATTAGTTCAATTAGTGTCATAAATAAATTTTTACATGATTATATCATGTTAAAAATATATGAAAATAATAGAGTTGGATTAAAATATTGTTTTTATATTTATTAAACTAAAATTATATAAATAATGACAAAATTGACATTAATTTTATGTCACAATAAAAAATATTTTATTAAATGAATTAAATATAATAAAAATCATAACTACATACAACTTTTTTTATGTGTTAATAAATATAAAAGATTTTACATCAATGGAAAAATTTAAATTTTATAATAAACATGTTGACCCATTGATATAAAAAACTTTGTTAGCATGTTCATTGTTATAATAATGAATTTTCATGTTACCCATGCTTGTTTTAATATTAATTTTCAAAACCAAAGTTATTTTCGTGTTTTCAATTAGAAATAAAATTTATAATTCACATGGAATATTTATTCTAATAAATATCATTCTATTTTAGTCTACTATTAAAATGAATTATGTTATAATACTAGATACTTTATTAAATACCGAAATAATAAAATTTTAAAAATATAGAAGTAAAAGAAACTGTTTTTAAAAACGATGAACTTTTTTTTGTTTTGTAGATTTATTTTGACCATTATTCACCTTTAACCCCTTATTTTCCCATTTTTTATTCATATTATGTAATTTATATCTCCCATTATTTTATTCCTTTTTTTAAGAGTTCCACTGATCCTCCACTATAAAAAGGCCTCATGTCCTCCCAATTCTTCACACCTTTCTACCCAATTAGGATCATCCATGCTCTAAAAAATTCCCTTCCCAAAACCCCAAATCTTTTTTCAAGACTCTCTTTGTGTATAAATCAATAAATGGAAGCCATTTTGTGATAACGAAAATGATTTACCCAAATAAGAGGTAACATCCTTCGTCAACATCATTTCATTAATTTTATTTCTCCACTGCATATATTAAAACAATTAAATTATTATACAATAGATAAAATATAATAAACTTGATGAGTGTTTTTAAAACTAAATATTTTTCCTACACTTACACACACTTGCATCTAATGGTTATGCAGACACTATTTCTTTGTACAGTGAACTACCTCCTAACAAAATGATGATTGTTAATTTTTCCTTTACCACCATGAAAGGTTAATCATTATGATGGAAATGTTATTTAGATATGATATATATTATATTTATTATTTATTAATTATTATTTAATTATTTTACAACACACACCATTATAATTTCCATCTTAGGTAAATATGATATTTTTGTTTGGGGAAGTGTCGACTACAATATCTTCAAATTGATGTGATTCATTCAAAACTACATAGAATGTATTAAGGATAATATTAGTGAAATTATATGATATATATAACATAATAATTCTAAATAAATGACATAATAGATATATTTATATATTTTATCGATAATATTTCTTTCCATTTTAAGAGAAAAATAGATACAACATTCTTGTGTACCTATGGGATACTGGCTCCATGAGCTTTTTATTAAATATTACACTAATATATAATATATATTTTTATATCAAAAATATTATGAATATAAAATATATTTATACAATTTTTATAACTATATAAACCATGATATATTTATATAAGGACCAATGATATAAAAAATTTATACAAATGTAAAAAACAACTAAAATATTTTCCAAGTGTAACCTTATGATGAAATTTTCAATACGAGGGTAATATAAATATATAATAAAATCTTATGTATTATTTTATATAATAATATGGTTATAAATAATATTTATAATATACTTATATCCATTATACATGAATTTATTATGATTAAGGTTAGAGTCAAGACCTAAAGTAATGTAATTTTATCTCACTTTTTATTTTCATAAGAAAAATGCTTTAATCAAAACTCACTTATTTTTTTTAGTGTATAAAATAACAATTAATGTATCCCATGTATCATATAATTAAATTAATGGGTATTTCCATATCTAATTTTTGATGATTATTTCAAGGTGTTTATTTTTCAAATGTTAAGAAATTAGTAAAGTAATTTTTTTTCAATTTTTTTTATGAGACACATGCCTTAGTATGCACTTATATATTTATCTATGGTTTGTAAACTAAATTTTACATGTTATATAACAAATATACTTATTTTAATGGTATTTAAATCTTCATGTAATTTAATATTCTTAAATGGTCAGTATGATCCCATGATACCATGTCGTAATAAATTATTGAAACAATCTGAATACTTATCCAGATTATTTCTGATTTTTTATAACATATTATGAAACATATATCAAGAATAATCATGGGTTTTCATTTTATTAACTTCTTTATTATATATCCATCTATTATTACTATATTTTCAATATTTGGTACTTACGATAATTCAAATTTTTTTTACTAAAACCTAACTATATTTTCTCCATTAGTCGTGAATTTGTTTTATTTCAAAAATAATGTTAAAAAAATTAATTATATTTGAAGATCATTTTCCTGTAAAAACAATTTTAAAATATTGTTATAGTTTTCAAATAATACTTTACCAGTTTTCAAATCTATTTTCCAAAAAACTATATATATTAAAAAATATTATCTATCTAAAAAGTATTTAACTGATTTTAAAATAATCCATTATATGTTTTAAAAATAATGAATATTATTTAAATGATTGAAGATTTAATTATATGGTTTATAAGTTATTTTATAAAAAAATTTAAAAATATTTCCAAAACACTTTTATAATTTTTCAATGTATTTTAAATGAAAAACAAATTCATTCATTTTTTTAAAGCCTTCGAGGAAAATTGTTCTCGTGTTTTTTCAATAATCTTTTATATTTTTTATAGTTAATTATCAATATAATATATGTTTAAATTGTTTTAGTTTATAAAATAAATTACAATAAGAAATGATATTTTCTTCAGAAATGTTTTTTAAAGATATTTCAAAATTATTTCTCATCTATGATGATATTAAATGGTGTCATTCAAGCCTTTCTATGGTAATAATTCAATTTTCCATCAATATTATTTCACTACTTGGTTTATGTTTCTATGTCATTATTTTTATGAAACTAGTTTTTCCTTTGTGGGTTATATGATTTTGAATCGCCCATGTTTCTATGTGTTATACTATTCATGAAATTATTATAAAACCTATATATTTTCCACTAGTTAGGATATGATTACCCATTTATGATATCTATTTCAATTCATGGGTTATGATATGATTGTTTATTATTTTTTTTGAAAAAATATTTATGATTTCATTATGATATGGGTGGGACCAATATTACTCTCCAATGAATTGGGATAGGATTTCTATCTAATGTGATAGACTAATATAGTAATGGGAGTGAACCTTTACTTAAAAATATGGTCATGGGAGTGAACGATGACACCTAAGATGTTATGGGGAGTTAACACATACTAATAAGATGACCATGGTAGTGAAAAATGACTACCACGTTGGTATGGTATGTAAACCCATACTACCAATATGGCCTCAACATCGATTCCTTGACTTCTATGGAAATAATTTTATACACTTATGTTTCTGGAACAAGTATGTGTCTTATTCCTATGTTATGATTTAAATAATTATATTCATTATTTCATTATCATTCATGTATTATTAACTGCCACTATTTTTTCTGTGATTGATATTTATGATCTCTGATATGCATGGTATGATCTTCTATTATTATGATCACATTCTCATTCACCTATTTTCGTGTTTATGTATACATAACTCCTTTATTTACACTCACAAAGCATATTTTCTTACTATTTCTATGTCTCCTTCCCCCAAGTTATGAGGATATTTATTATGTATTGTGTTACAAATAAGGGTTATATTCATAATGGAACTAGTAAGATATAATGTATATCACTTATGTAATAGTGTTTATGTTTCCATGTTTCTAATGGAATAAAACTAGTACGATCATTGGGATTCTATTTGTATAAAGTTTTATGTATTAAAAAACAGTATTGTAATATCTATGTATGAAAAACTATGGTAACTATAGATGGTATCTAAGAAAAGTTTTAGTTTACCTTTGTAAACATGGATGTGAAAACATTATTGTGATACCTATGTATATTTGTAGGAATATATATAAGTAAGTCTCTAAAAATAAGTACAAGGATAAGTTACCATTTAGGAAATGTTTATAGAATTTTGTTGAGGTATAGAATGAGTGGTTTCCAAAAAATAAAAACCTTTATAGAAACTACTATGGGATGTGGATCTAGAATAGATATAAATAGGATTAAAAACTCTGACAAGGTGTTTCCGGTATGTCTCAGCGTAACCTGGTACATGACAACATGCCATATTGCACACCTAGTTTGACACTCTGATAGGATATTCCTAAGAAATTCAAAAACTGGTCATGAATTATCATCAACGATTTAAATTAGCTTTCGTTATGAATAATCTATGATAAACATAAGGTTTCATAATTTATGGAATGTTTCATGAATTATACATCCTATAAGTCACTTTTAATGATTATTTGTTTCCTCGTTAAGATAATTGATTCATATTTAATGATTTCTAGTTTTAGTTAATGATAAGAACTAGATAGAACTGTGTTAACATTTAATGTGATGAATAAATTTTATATGAGTATTCATGTGTGATAATCATTGGAGTGATGGATTTTTTGATTGTTCCTAAACAGTTTTCACGTAACATTATTAACATTGTGTACCTTAATGTACTCTAGAACTCACCATGGAAGATAAGAAAGGAGCCCTTCTATATTTTAGGTAATGAAGACCATGGAAAAAAAGAATATTGAGTTCCATTTGTGTCAATAATGTCGAGTTAACCACCAAAGTGAATGTCTTATAAGAATAAGAAGATGTTTTCAAAGTGGTAAAGAATAACACAAAATAAAAAAATAAAGGGTTTTGATAACAAAATGGATGAGAATATTTTCTTCCTAATGATATAATAAAAGGTCAAGTTCATTAAATGTGGAATGAATGGACATTATTAAAATTGATATCCTAAGTTGAAAGACCACAAAGAGAATTAGAAGGGTGCTAGAAGTAATTGTTGTATTACTAATGATGAAGAAAATACCGATGAAATGTGAAAACAATGGAATGTTATATAATATGATGGTGTAGCCTTCTAATTTATTATGGATAAAGTATAATAATTAATGTATTTATGTATTTTTATTTATGAATTATAATATATGAATGGTGAAATATTTAAGTAGTTTTCTTTTTCATATATTGATTTTTCTATGGATTCAAAAGTCTATGTTGAATTATTATAATGGACCAGAAAAAAGATTTAATGACAAGGTGATATTTTCACACAACGAAAATAGCCGTTTATATTTTCCTTATTTTCTGATAATTTTTTTTCAATAAATATATTTTGTACATAAGTATTTAAATTTTATAGTATGATTAACTAATAATTAATTTTTTTTTTAAAAATTAGTCTATGCTGTTTAAATAGTTATGGATTTAAGTAATATATCTAGTAATATTTTGAATAGGTAATCATGCTTGTTTCCCAATATTATTTACGGTAATTTATGTTATTACCATGTTTCTAGAGAATATAAAATGAGGGTACTCACATGTTTGGAATGAGACATATAAGAGATACTAAGAAATTTAAGGGGGATCAATGTTAATATGCTTTCATGACATTGTTTCAGATGTCTTTGATTTTCATATTTTGGAAGGGTTATATGGTTTACCATTTATGTAATGATTATGTTCAATTTCAAATGATGTCAATAAATTTATTGTGTTATCTTACCACATGAGGATTTATTCATATTGGATAGCATGTTCAAACATATTTTTGTTGATGATAACTAATGAATGATGGGATGGCATGTGAAGGATCACATGATCTTCTAGTATATAAAAATGGAAAATTCACCTTCTTTGTTAGAGAAATAGGTGAAGTGGATAATGTAACCACAAAATGTGAGGTTTACCAAAAATCATTCAATTAAGTCTTTCCCAAAAAAATATCTAACTTTACTAAAAATATATTCTAACCAAAAAAATTTATCCTTGTACCTTCATTTATAATTAATCATATTGTCACTTAGCTCGTCTCATATTTATGGCTTTGAGATTTTGAAATTTCTTTTGATCTTGTTCACTATCACTCTCCATCAGAACTTGATGGTAATATTTCTCTTTAATGTCCAAATTTTCACATCCAAAATATGTTTTAGAATGTCCAAATATATTCATGATTATAATTGGGTAACCATTATTGTTCCATTATTATTTTTGTGAGGTATTTTTAGTTTTTATTTCTATATTGGTGGTTACAATGAATGTATATTTCAAGTAATAATATTTGGATAATAGAGATGAATTTCTACGGTGGAATTTATTTTAAGGGGGGTCAAATGTAACACTATGTTTTTATGAGCCTTTTTTTAAAATTAATTAATTGTTTTCTTCCATTATACTATTTCAAAAAAACCCTTTCACATGGAACATCCTTATCTTTCACTGCATGCAACACTAATATGGTGTATGTTACACGCAAAATTGAGCTTCTACAAAAAGTATTTTAGTGTAATAATTATTTAAACAAGATAGTTAATCATTGTTGTTAAAATAGTAATATAAATAGAAATATATAATGTTAAAATATTTATTATAATATTTTCTACTTCAATTAGAAATATTTATAATGATAAATATTTTTTTATAAAGTCATTGTATATTTAATAATATTAATTTCTCAAATGAATTGTCTTTTACGTCATTATATGAAAATAATAGAATTAATTTAGAAACATTTAGAGATATAATTTTATGAAATAAAAATCATTTTTGAATTTATTATTTTAAAATAATCATTCGCCGATTTTTTAGGATTTTTTTGAGAGACATCATTTATTGATTAATAGGGAAAAATACTTATATTTAATTCATAACATATTTTTATTATAGTTTAATAATATATATATATATATATATATATGTTATCAAATTATAATTATATAAATTATACATATATGAATCTAATTTAGGTCATCTGAGTCATTTTATGTTGAATTTAGAAATAAAATCTAAATGAACTTTTTGAACATTCTCGCGTTAGGGACCTACTTTCTCGCAACATCTATGTAATTATTTTTGAACATAATTTTTCTACTTATTTGTTTTTTAATTTCGAAAATTGTAAATAAATGGTTATATTTAGTATATAAATTTTGTTCTTGTAAATTTAACTTGTTTTTTAACCAAAATGATTACTGAAAGTGAGTAAAATTAATTAGATTGTTTAAGGTAAAATTAAGCATAACAATGGACTAAACAATAATCTTAAGGTCAAAAATGGCCTAATAATCTTTAAAAAATAAATTTGATGCCAATAGTTAAACTATATACCTTATTATTTAGAATTTTATTTTTTATTGGGATAAAATTTCATTAAATTCACCTATATAATAATTTAACTAGGGGAAAAATGAACGTTCCTTACCTATAAAAATTAAAAAAACACTGAGATATATACCACATAACATATATTTGGTTACAAAATTAATTTTGAAAAATTAATTGTCTATTTTTTTAATAATTAAATATAAATAGTTTTTAGAGATGATTTAGTTACCTAAAATCTTTAATATATGCAAATGTAGTGATTATTTTGTTAATATTTAACTAAAATAAATTATACTATAAATCTTAAAATTCGAGTAAATTGGTTGAATTAGTGTCTCTAATTATTATTTTAGATGAATATATTATGTTATAAATCTTTGAAATTATTATTTTTTGATCCAATATTTTTTTTGATATTTTTTAAATTAAAATTTAATAAAAAAATTCAAAATTGACATTAATGATATTTTACAATAAATGATAATTTTTAAATGGTTTAAAATTAATAAAAACATACCTTCTACTAAGATATTTTTATGTGTTAATAAATATAATAAATAATTCATTTATCGAAGAAAAAACTTGTATGATTAACATGTTCTCCCATATATTGTAAAAACATTATTAGTGTAGTCTCAATTAAAGTTGTTTTTGCACGCTACATGCGCTTATTATAAAATTATTTTCCAACATGAAAGGTATATTTAATTTATAAACTATAAAAAATAATTATAATTAAGTAAATATAATATTTTTTATAAGTATCACTTTAATTTTTTATTAATGGTAAAATTACATGTTATATAATACTTAACACCTAAATAAAAACAGAAATGAAAAAATTGGGGATGCATAGAATTTATGGAAAAAATTTATAAAAAATAACTTATTTTTATCTGATGTAGATTTTTTCAGACCCCAATTACCCTTTATTCCATTATTTTTTCATGATTTAGTCACATTAGGTAAGAGAGACCTCCCATTATTGTATACCTTTTTGTATTTATAAGAGTGTCACTCCTCCTCCACTATAAAAATTCCTCCCCTCTCCCTATTTCTTCAAACCACTCAAACCACTTAGGTTCAGTCTATATTTCCCCAATGAACTTCCCAAAAACCAATCCTTTCCTCTAGAACACTAAATTTAGATATAAATCAATCCAAGAAATCCATTTTGTGGAAACCAAAATTATTTACACAAACAAGAGGTAACATATAACACCCCGAACATTTTATGGTATGTTTCTGTTAAATACATTAAATTCATTAGATTTCTAACCTTGCATGAAGAACAAAGTCACTATGATATAAAACATTTTTGTTATAGGATGTAGTCATAATCTATCCACTGAACTTATATTTTCCACTTAAGTGTTTTGAATTTCAAAAAACAAACATACAGGTTTGCGATATGAGTGATATTTGGAGTTTGATAGAATAAAGTTAATTTTTTGAATAATAGTAACATAACATTATGAATAGTAACAAACCCTTAATAATAGTAACCTACCCTTATGATTAGAAATATTACCCATATGAATGGTTGTTTCCTCGCTAGAATCGGGAAGGACCTCCTGGATGGGAGATTCAAACGTTCCGATCGGTTTCTAACGGGTTTGTTCGTAGAACCGGAAACATCCAATGAGTCCACATCTGTTTGGACCTACTTTCCAAAGGTAGGTGCTCATTAGCTTGTGGACTGATGAGGCATAGGAATTTTCATTGGTCGAGAGGATGGGAGGTCGGACTCATCACACCTTTTTGAGGGGAATTATTGTCTACTCCGGGACTCTCTTTATAGATTTAAGTTATGTTCGTGAATCCTTATTACATTACCAAGTATAAAATGGGCATTCCTTCAGTTTAACAATCAATGATTAAATATGTAAGAAATTTAGAGGATCTTTTATATGTATTTGAGGTTCTTCATCATTATAGAATCATCTTGTATCTATTTAGAGATTCTTGGTCAATGGTATCCTTCAAAACATTTATATAAAAGTCTCCTGGTAATTATGATGACCAGGATGGTTTTAAAGCCACTCAGTGGGGCACTTGAAGTTTATCGTCATTCAAAAGGACAATGAATTACATCAGAGTTGGGATTGAACCCATAGATGGGCTACCTACGTATCCTTTGTTTTGAAAAAGGAATCAGAACCCTCATAGTTCGAATAAGGGTATGATGTTTATGATTGATGGCTCAAAGCAGGATGTCACAATTACTTTTACACACTAAGCTCACGTGAGTCATGCTCGGTGTGAGAAACAATAGGTATTGGTAAAAATTAGACAATTGTGCCATGAAAGATGCAATCATAAGAAATGGTTTGGGGCTTATGTATATATGACTGACCAGATAGATGAAGGTCTAGGATTTACTTTTAGGGAGAAAATCCAGTAACAGGGTCCATAAAGTTATATGTGCTTTATGGAGATTTGAATACTCTAATTTGGGACTTATTCCTGAAAAGGAAACCCAAATTAGGAGAAGAATGATTATTGGGTTTTACTCCTGAGAAGGAATCCCAGATCAAATGAAAATTTAGGACTGGTTAAAGAGAAATTAAGGGACTTGGGGATTACTCATGAAAAGGATGCCCAAATTAAGGGACTCGGGGCTTACTCCTGAGTAGGATGCTGAAGATTTATGACTGGGACTTATTCCTGAAAAGAAAGCCCAGGTTAAGGATTATGGTTTGCGGATTACTCCTGAGGAGGATGCCCAAACATTTAAGGGACTTGGGGCTTACTCCTAAAGAGGATGCCCATATCTGAGATTGGGTCTTATTCCTAAGAAGGATGCCCAAATTAGAGGACTTGGGGCTTACTCCTGAGGAAGATGCCCATATTAAAGGATTATGATTGGGTCTTACTCCTGAGGAGGATGCCCAAATTAAGGAATTATGTTTTGGGGCTTACTCCTGAGAAGGAAGCCCAAAATTATAGAACTTTAAGAATTTGGGACTTACTCCTGAGGAAGATGCCCAGATTAAAGGACTTATAACTGGGGATTATTCTTGAAAAGGAGACCCAGGTTAAGGATTCTCTCATCATAAAGGATGAGGTTGAATGAATGAACTCTCAATCTTTGGTGACATAAAGATGTGTAAATCACTAGGTTTTGAGAGATATTCCACCGAATTCCTTTCAGATAAGGAAGTCAAATCAAGGAATCATGCCATAAATGGCTTTGAAGAGTATCTTGAAGACTGACTCTTGAATAGGAATGGTGAAATGGCTTGAGACGGGTAAAATGGGCAAGATGGGCACCCAAAAAGGTAGGGGCACGCAAGTCTTGAAAGGCGCGCAAGTATTGCGGCGGCGCGCAAGTATTGGTCGTGCAAGTATATTCGCGCGACATGAGGGGTACTTGCGCGATTTTTAACCAGCATTAGAATACTTGAGCGACTCTTTATAAATCACATTAGAATCCTCTTGAGGTTCTTCCAGAAAAGGGACGTGCAACTTCTATTGAAGGAAATAAGGAGGCGCGCAAGTGTTGATGAGTTTCAACACTTATTCCTTCCTTCTTCTCTTTAGATCTTCCATTCTAGGTAAGAAATTACCTTAGAAGTGTTCCGGAAGCTTTGAGAAGGGACTTGGGCGTCGGGAGATTCAATCTGAGTTTCTGGAAAAAAATCCTCCCTGAATGGGGGGCCCACATGGTCTATTTATAGGAA
Organism: Viscum album; assembly: GCA_963277665.1. NCBI lineage: Eukaryota > Viridiplantae > Streptophyta > Magnoliopsida > Santalales > Viscaceae > Viscum > Viscum album. Next base: position 107,203,713 of record OY728143.1, on the reverse strand, counting down.
AAAGAAGACCCTGGGCTGTTACCGGGCGGTTATCACTTTGGTCGCGCATGTCACTTGCGCGACCAAGGGTGTCACACAAGTGTACTTGCGCGACAGTGATATAACTTGCGCGGTGCAGTTTTCTTTTGATCCTTTGTTCATGCCTTTGTCGTTTTTTGATGTTTTCTTCAAAGGTTGAATCACTTTGAGCTTAGATATTCCCCTTTTCCGATCTTTAGATTTTGTGACCAAAGGAGCGTCAACAAATGTCCCCCCTCATAGTTGGATCTGGAAAGAAATGAGGATTAGTCTCTGAGGAAATCGAATCCATCCAATGGAAAAGGGGGCGCGCAAGTCTTCAGGGCACAGAGGGCGGCGCGCAAATTTGCGTTATCATAGCCGCGCAAGGTGCTCTGTTTTCCAATGTTTTCCTTGATGTCGCGCTATTGTAAAGGTACTTGTACTTGCGCGGTTTACACTTGCGCGTCAAAAACTAGCGCAGCACATGAATACTTGCACGCCATGTTTTAGACTTGCGCGCCTTAATGCCTTAGCCATTTTTTTCATTTAAGAGTTATTTTATTTATCTTTTCTGCAGATTCAGTGGTTCCCAAGGGAATTGGAACGGCTGATGAACTGGCTAGCAAGAGGATTGATGACATGATAAACATTATTGGCCATGATTACTATGATATCTGCAATAGCACTCTCTCAGATTTGGCTAAGTACTTGAAGAAATATCGTCCTAGTTTTCCACATAGCATCCATCTTCCTTTGTATGGTCATGGTCATCTTCAAGGAGTCAATGTTCCAAATGCAAACAATTATACACCTGAGATACAGCTGCACTGCTACTTCTCTATTTCGGTTATGCTGTGCATTAAGAGCAACAACAATGGTGTGAACTTTCAAATTCTTCCTCCATGTCATTTCCATGCAGATATGAAAATGGAAAACCCATGGGCTGAAATGTTTTCCACTAATGGTTGGTGGAGAGAAGACAAACATGGTATTAGAGCAATATCTGAAAAGAGTACTCTCTCCAAATGGCTCTTTACTTCCAATGCTCCATTCTCAAATCCATGTATCCATCTTCCAAGTCTCTTGGACAGAAACAGATTCACTTTTTGATCAGCAGAAAATTTTCTCCAACCGCACTCAATAACATCCTTTTACAATTGTTCCAAGAAGAGTTGGTATCACTGCATCTCTTATTGTATCCAGTTGAATGAATGAATTCCAGGTGGTTTCTGATGAATCTCGGGATGCCGTAAATCAAATGAAGTGTTATGTTGAAATCCTCTTGTAAATCTTGAAAAAGAGAAGAGACTCCAGTCTGTGGATGTCCTTCTAACTCTTGTCTATCAATGAAAAAACACTTTCATCTTCAATCATTTGTACCTGCATCCATTCACTACCTGCTTCAAATTTACTTAAGCCAATGGTCCTAGGAAGCATAGTTTGATTTTTACTAGGTTTATTACAAATAACCCTACAAACTTTGAATCTTTTAATTGCTCAATATAACCTAAATCATACAAAAATGTATGTTTAGTGAGCTGGAACTTGACTTTTATTCATAGTTCCTTTGTCTTTTGTGGGCAGTTTAAAGTCATGCATGCCGGACATAAAGGGGCTAATGATTAAGGTCACCATAGCTTTGACCAAAATGGATAAAAATTGATTCAATTCCTTGACAATTTTTCTGAAAACATATTACCATACTCAAGTATGAGAGAAAATATGTAAACTATGGCTTCAGACTATTTGAATCTGAGGAATGATATGAAAAAGAGCTAAAAGGAATTAGAAGAAGTAGTTTCCAAGAATGAAGTTACTATTATTTAACAAAACCCGTTAGGGGGTTGAAATATGCAGGGCCACCTATGGGCATTGGTTGCATGGTCAAATAAATAGTATCTTTCGGCTGACAAGTCTGTTATGTGGACTATTTATGCAAGGCCACCTATGGGCACGTGCTGCATAGTGAGGCGATAGAACTCTCAAAAATTTACTTTCCTAGTGCTAAAAGCCAGTGAATGTTTATGGGGATTCAAATTTTCTAAAGTATAGAGTTTATTGTATGGAAAGTGGAACTTGAATATGGAGAAGATATTTTCAGACAAGATTATCGAAGAACTTGATGAATATCACTCGTACGAAGGTCTGACCCAAACGTAGGGAAGAAGAATAAACCATAGACTTGAATACTTTCAGATCATGAAAAAGGATATGGGAAAAATATGTTAAGGATGTCTATTTTTGCGGATCCCTATATACTGTCGTTTAAGACAAATAAGGACAAAAGAGGCATTCTTCCCAAGAATGAAGTTACCATTATTTAACAAACCCGTTAGGGGGTTGAAATATGCAGGGCCACCTAAGGGCATTGGATTCATGGTCAAATAAATAGCATCTTTTGGCTGACAAGTCTGTTATGTGGACTGTTTATGCAAGGCCACCTATGGGCACGTGCTGCAAAGTCAAGCAAAATAATTCTCAAAAGTTTGACATTTTTGTGACTAGAAGTCATGAAAAGGGTTATGAATATCTGAAAATGTTTAAGGTTAGGATTATAACACATAAATATGGGTGTTATCCAATGTATATAAGGAAACATAGGTCAATGATAAACATAATCATGTTGTGGCTGGGTGCTGAATTGAAATTTTGGACTTCACTACGTATCTCATAAGAATGAGAATCAAGCCATACGTAGTTCTTGAAATGCAGTCTAATGTCATGCAGGATGAAAGAATGAGAGATCTTAGTTTAGGGTCATAGAATTCAGACCATAATAATGAATACACAGTGTGTGTTTTCATAAGGACTTTTCTTCCAAGGGACTGAAAGTGAAATTTGGGGTTAGGCCCAAAAGACTTGGGACTGGATTCGAGGGATACTCGAACGTTCCTACGTATCCCATAAGGATGGGATTCAAGCCCACGTAGTTCTAGAACTACCCTTTGTACAAATTTTTTTCGTACATGTGAAGGGTGAAATGGGACTTTAGTGCAATGATGGTTTAACCTGAGATAAAATGTTTAGGCATTACCATGTATGCACGTAGTCTTTTGAAATGAAACATGATTGGAAAAAAAAATCAATGTCAAAAATGCTTCCTTCTCAAATGTGGAAATCAAAGAATATTGTAGTTTATTGTCATACCGGACAAAAGTGTTGTATACTTTAACGTCATATAACAAGGACGCAAGTGAATCAATGTAAAGATATTGATTCTAGGTGCAGTTTCACGAATCAACATCATATGAGATGGTGGTGAACTGATGTAAAGATATTGTTTTTGGGCTTGAACCCTGGGAGGTTGCCTACATACCCAGTCTGGAGGGCAAGGATCAAAGTCCATGTAGTTCAATTAAAGAATGAATTAATGATCAAGTTGTTCTTGGGGACAATGATCTAATAAAAAATGTTGTTGGGACTTACACATGGTTAGGGGCCCAAAGAGAGTGTTATGGTTGAGGTTTTCTCTAAGCTCACATGAATCATACTCGGTGTGAGAAACAAGAGGTAACAACAACCGTAATGATGCACAATTTAATGTCATGTAGGACATATCCAGGGACTATGCAGTTTAAAGTCTTGCAGTTAGGACTATTGGTGCTGCACAGTTTAGTGTCATGTAGCAGGGACAAAATAACAGTTTAATGTCATGTAGGAAATATCAAGGATTTTCTGTACAGTTTAGCGTCATGTAGTTAGGACGATGGGGACAATACCGTTTAATGTCATAATGGACGAAAGGGGGATTGTGCAGTTTAATGTCATGCAGTAAGGACAAAAGAGTGTACCATTTTAACGTCATGTCGGACCAAAGTGCGAATAGTTTAAGGTCATATGCATGGACCGTGAATGGTGCAGTTTAATGTCATGCTGGACCATTGAGATAATATAGTTTAACGTCTTTCCGGACGTAAGGGACATTTATACAGTTTAGCATCATGTAGTTAGGACGTCACAATTTAACATCTTGCTGGACATAAGGGAGTTGCAAATAGTTTATGGTCATATGCATGGACCAAGGATGATGCAGTTTAAGGTCATGCTGGACGGTTTAGGGAACTTTTTCATAGTTTAACGTCATGTTGGACAAAGTTGCAGTTTAAGGTCATACTGGACCATGGATGATGATGCAGTTTAACGTCATACTGGACTATTAAGTGCTTATGTAGTTTAACGTCTTTCCGGACATAAGGGACTTTCCTACAGTTTAACGTCATGTTGGACGTTGTTGCAGTTTAAGGACATACTGGACCATTACTAATGCAGTTTAAAGTCATACTGAACTATTAATGATGCAGTTTAAAGTCATACTGGACTATTAATGATGCAGTTTAATGTCATACTAGACTATTAAAGATGCAGTTTAAAGTCATACTGGACTATTAAGTGCTTATGTAGTTTAACGTCTTTCCGGACATAAGGGACTTTCCTACAGTTTAACGTCATGTTGGACGTTGTTGCAGTTTAAGGTCATACTGGACCATTACTGATGCAGTTTAAAGTCATACTGGACTATTAATGATGCAGTTTAAAGTCATACTATACTATAGTTTTTATGAACCACTTGTAAGAATCTTGGTTCTGGGGACCATATTTTGTGTTTATACAAATTATTTCTTCAGAAATCGGGCATTGGTTGGAGTCGTGATGAGTTCTCCATCCATTGAGATTAATGAATATGCTCCATTGGAGTAAACCCTATGTATTGAATAAGGTCCTTCCCATTTTGGTTCAAGCTTGGGAGGATTCTTTCCTGGTATCATTGGTGTTCTGAGAACTAATACCAATTCTCCCTGAATGAATGAACGAAGACGAACTTTTTTGTTAAAAGATCGTGCTATTCGATTCTGATAGATTTCCAAGTGATGCAAAGTGCAAAATCTTTTCTCATCTAACTGTTCCAATTCATTCAATCGCTTTTGGGATTTCTCATCTGTAGATAACTGATCACAAATGGCTACTCTGAGTGAGGGCAATTGAACTTCAATTGGCAAGACTGCTTCTGTTCCATATACCAACAAATATGGAGTTGATCGAGTTGCATTGCGGGTCGTAGTCCGATAAGACCATAAAGCATGAAAGAGTTTATCAGGCCATGACCTCTTATCTTTATCCACCATATTTTGTAGTATATTTGAAAGAGTCTTGTTAAAGGCTTATATTTGGCCATTGGCCACCACATGATACCGAGATGAATGGTTAGATTTAATGTTGTATTCTTGATACAATTTCTTCACCTCAGAAGAACAGAATTTGGTGCCATTGTCCATCAATATGGTATGAGGGACACCAAATCTAGTAATGATGTTAGACTTGATGAAGCTAACAATGCATTTAGAACTGACTTCTTTGAGAGGTACTGCCTCTGCCCATTTGGAAAAGAAATCAGTAGCAGTAAGAATGTACTTAAACTGCTTGGTCGTAGCTGAAGGGTAAGGTCCCACCATATCCATTCCCTATGTGGAAAATGGCCATGAGTATTTAGCTATATGAAGCAACTCTGGAGGTTGATGAATGAAGTTGTCTTGTACATGACATGAATGAAACTTCTTTGTGAAATTAACACAATCTTGTATCATTGAAGGCCAAAAGTATCCATGCCTTCGAATTTGATCAGACAATCTATGTCCAGACTGGTGGGCACCATAGACTCCTCCATTCACTTCTTTCATGACAGCCATTGTCTCTTTACCATTAATGCATCTGAAGAGAACTCCATCAAAACCACGTTTGTAGAGAATTTTCTCTAGGTGGTTTGGGCTATCATAAAGAGTAAAATTGACCACACGTCACCAGATTTGCTCTTTCTCGTCTCTATCAGGTGGAAGTGTTCCATTTTGAAGGTATTCCCTAATAGGTCGCATCCATCCTGTAGTATGACCATACGGTTCAGGAGTGGGACTAATTTCATTAATTTCCTCTGTTATGTCTTGAACATATGGTGAAATTGCACGACGGTGGGCAATACCGATGGTTGTCTCGTCCTGATTTGGATCTGCTAGAGTTGAGGCTATATTAGCCAGTGCATCAGCTTGAGCATTTTGTGATCTTGGGACATAAGAAAATTTCGGTTCTGAAGGGAATTCCGCCATTAACTCTCTGACATAATCATACAAAGGGATTAATTCTTCTTTTCTGATGGCATAATCCCCATTGACTTGTTTGATTACCAGGTCTGAATCACCTTTCACCTTTATGTGATTCACTCGTGCTTGGAGCTCTAACTCCAAGCCTGTAATAAGAGCTTGGTATTTGGCTTCATTATTAGTACCACCTTCCCACAATAAGAAGGAATAAGGTAACAATGACTTATCTGGAGAAATGAGTACAATTCCTAAACCAACTTTGTTGAATTTTTGATTTTCCATTTTCTTCCCTGTTGGACTTTTGGAAGCACCATCAAAATACATTTCCCATGTATGAGGACTCTCTTGAATAGAGAAAACTTCCTCATCAGGGAGTTCAATATCTGAAGACGTGTCTTCCATGGAAGGATGTTCAGCCAGGAAATCAGCCTAAGCTTGGCCCTTAATTGCCTTTTGAGATACATACTAAATGTCGAACTGCTTCAAAATAACTGCCCACCAGGCTAGACGTCCTGTAAGCATTGGACGAATAAGGATGAATTTGTGAGGATTATTGCGAGATACCAATTGGACCTCATGATGTTGCAGGTAGTGTCTCGTTTTCTGAACTGCAAAGATTAATGCTAGGCAGCACTTCTCAATACTTGAATACTGGGTTTCTGCTTCAAGCATTGTTCTACTGAGATAGTAGAGGCTATTTTCATTCCCAGCATCATTCTTTTGAGCGAGAAAGGCACCCAATGATCGCTCTAGAGCTGTCACATAGAGGATAAGTGGTCTACCTTCGACAGGTGGCATGAGTACTGGTGGACACAAGAGATATTTCTTGAGAACATAAAATGCTTCTTGACATTCATCAGTCCACTAGTAAGTGACTCCTTTTTTCAATAATTTGGTAAAGGGTAAACTTTTGCCTGCCAAATTGGCGATGAAACCCCAAATATAGGCTAAGTGTCCTTGAAGTCCTCTTAACTCTTTCAAATTCTGAGGAGGTGACATACCAAGGATTGATTTGGTCTTCTCAGGATCGACTTCAATACCACGATGGCGTACAACAAAGCCGAGGAATTTTCCTGAGGTTACCCAAAAAGCACATTTTAAGGGGTTCATCTTCAAATTATGTTGTCGAAGTTTGTGGAATATGACTTCCAAATCAGCCAAGTGATTAGAACGTTTTTTGTATTTAACTACCAAATCATCCACATAGCACTCAACAAACATCCCTAATAAAGGATTGAAGATACGATGCATGACGCGTTGATATGTTGCACCTGCATTCTTTAAACCAAAGGGCATCACCCGGTAACAAAACACACCTTGAGGGGCTCTGAATGCTGTAGATTCCTCATCTTCTAGGGCCATTCGGATCTGATTATATCCGTAATATCCATCCATGAAGGAAAGTACTTCATAACCAGCCGTCGCATCAATTAAGAGTGCTGTAATCGGAACTAGGAAATCATCTTTAGGACAATACCGATTAAGATCTCTGAAATTGATGCAAACACTAATTTGTCCATTCTTTTTCTTTACAGGGACAATATTAGCCAACCACTTGGGATACTGAACTTCCCTGACGAAGTTATCTTCGATCAGCTTATCCACTTCAGCTTCAATTTTGGAAGCATAAGTTGGGTGTGTTCTTCTCACGACTTGCTTAAATCCTCGATGTTCTTTTGGTAAACCCAAATGATGAGTAGCAATATCAGGATCAAGCCCAGGAATTTCTGTATAGTTACAAGCGAAAATATCTTTATTTTTCTTTATAAAAGATATATACATGTCTTGATCTTCAAGGGTCATGGCCGCACTAATTAAAGTGGGGTGTGGATCTTTCTCTGTACCCAGATTTATTTATCCGAGTTCATCCACAGTGGTAGAGATACCCTCTTCAAATGCTGGAGGAGCATCTCTAAGATCTTCCTCTTCCTCTTCATCATGTGCTATTTCTTCCATTTCTACTTACATAGTAGATGACAAAAAAATATTTTCATGATCATAAGAGATATCAAAATTTTCACATTTTGAAGAAGAAGCTTCCATTTCTGACCCTATTGATGATAAAGGGCCTTCTTTGGGAAATAAAGAGGAGATGATGGATTGAGAATTGAATACATTATTCACCTCTAGTGTTGCTATAACTTCTTCTGGCCTGATTGGCGAAGTATAGACTTGTTGGAATTCAGCAGATGAAATGAAAACATCACCACTTAGGCTTTCATCACTGTTTGGTAGGTTACCAATTTCTCCCCTGTTGTCTGCCTCGATTGTCGTAATTGACATTATGGATCTTTCCATAAGAGTATTTTGATTTGTGCCTATTTTGTCAATTTGACTGATAGGTAACACATAATCTGTACTCAAATGTGTAAATGGATTTATTGGAATATTCTCCAAACCATATGGATCATTAACTTTGGTAATTTCCATCATTGTAGATTTTTCTCTTCCATTCGTGTGATAAAATTCCGCCTCAATGTATTGAGACTCACATGTCTTGAATGGGGCCTTATCACCATACAATGTTCCAACTTGACCATTGAAACAGTATTTGAGACATTGATGGTATGATGAAGGAATAGTTGTATGCTGATGTAGCCATGGTCTTCCAAGCAAGACGTTGAAAGCTGAGTCTTGATCAACAATCATGAAATCCGAATTGGATACAAGATCTCCAAACTGGGTTCTGAGTGTAACTTCTCCCAGTGGTTCTTGTTCATTTTTATCAAATCCTTGTAACATCATGGTAGAAGGAGATAAATCATATTCCGTGAGGCCCAATCGACGAAGTGTACGAATGGGCATGGGGTTGACTCCTGAACCATTGTCAATGAAAGCTTTTCGGATATCTACTCCATTGACTTTTCTAGATAAGTAGAGAGGTTTTATGTGCCCATGCACAAAAACATCTTCATCTTTATCAGTAAAAGATTTCACTACATGGAATTCTGCATGATTAGTCCCTATATGATAGACTTCAGTTGTAGAAATTTTAGCTTCAAACTCCTGAGGACTTGACAAAGCATCGATGAGGGCTTCTCGAAGATCTTTTGACAGATTCAAAGCATCCAAAATTGATAACTTGGCTGGTACTTGGGCCAAGTGTTTCAATATATCATACTTTTGATCTAGAGGTCTGCGTTTCCCAACAGGAATATGCGGTTTAGCAGGTACCTTGGAAGCAGATGCCTTGGAAGCTGATGCATCTTGTATTGGGACAGAAGTTGGCAACATCCTTGGTTTTGGAAGATTAAACTGATTAGATCCATTTACTTGCTGAGATAAAGATGATGGAACCTTTAATCGGTCTTCCAAAATAATGGTGCCAAAACTGAGTTGGCCATTGGCAGAAGAACTTGCTTGTTCTTTTTGATCTCACTGAAGGGCTCTACGACGAGTTTCTGCTGCATACACAGTGCTAGCAGGGGTAGAATTGGAGTAGTGGCTTCGGAAAGATCCATGTCTTCCCCTGTATCCTGAACCTCTAGAACTTCCTCGGATTCCCTTATTTGATATAGGAAATTTAGGCTCATCAAGACTGGAATATGGATCTGTTAATTGAATCATATTAACAGAACCGAAGATTAACTCTTCATCTGATAAAGACCCTGCCTGACTAGCCTGTTTAGGTTGTTCCATTTGATGGGGCGGTGCCCGTTGAATTGAAGTAGATGGCATAAAATCTGCCACAGTCAAAGACAACTTAGGCCTCGATATATACTCATCTTCTTCTGATTCATCTTTCTTCTTTGAATTGCGCTTCCCTTTTGAGGATTTGTCTTTTGATGGAGGCTTCACTGTAGCTGTTGTAGGAAACACAACTGGCTTCTTCAATTGTGTTCGCAAAATGGCATGGGCCCGATTGATTGTCTTTCTGACCATCCAATCATCATATTTTTGCACAGTTTTGCTTCTGACTTCCTGCCACTTGCCTCCTTCCTCTGGATCTGTAGCAGTAACACACGCTTCATGAGCTGAAGAACCCTTAAATTTGACTTATCCCACGTCGACCATCTTTTGAAGGAGGTCTTTAAAGACAAAACACTCCTTGATGGGATGCCCCAACATTTGATGAAAGGGACAATAATTGGGATGGTCTTCATCTACTTCCTTGTTTGGACTCTTGGGAACTGGTAATTGAACCAAATTATTTTCCAGAGATGAAATGAAGTAACCAGGAACTTGCTCACTTCAAAAAGAGTATGTTGTACTCTTCATATCCTCAAATTGTTTTCGTCGTTGATATCTTTCATCATTTGGACGAAACGGCCTTTGTTGTTGGAGTTCAGGAGGTGGAGTCCTTCAAGAAGATGAAGGTTTTGATGTAGAAATAGGTATAGGTGCTTGTTTAAGCATAACTGTAGCAGTTTCTACTTTACCCATTCTTCTTCCTGGATTTGATGGAATTACACAAGATTTAACCTTAGCCTGTATAAGGGAATCTTCAATCTGCTGAGCGATTGAAGTGTGGTCTCGAAACCCTCCTGTGTATTTCATAGGGATCAATGGCGTGCGTAATTCATCACGCAAATTTGCCACACAGATTGGCAATAGTTCTTACTGAGGGAGTGCTAAACTGAGGGAATACGTTAATCCCTTCCAGCGAGCAATGAAATCAGAGACTCTTTCATTCTCCCTTTGCTTGCAGTTTGTAAGATCGAAAACTATCGTTTTTGGCAAAGGTGAGCTGAACTGAAGAAGGACTTTTTGACGAAGATCCTCCCATCCGATGATGGACCGGGATTGTAAGCTTGTATAACAGACAAAAGCTGGTCCTTGAAAGGTTCGCACGAAGCATCTGAGTTTCACTGCTTCTTGCTGCTCTGGAGTTCCCATCATAGGATCACAACAAGACACGTAATGCGTCAAATGTTGTTCAGGGTCACCTGATCCATTGAAAGTAGGGAAAATAGGGTTTCCAAAACTAGATGGAGGAGAAATTGAATCTACCCATTCAAGGTAAACTTTATTTTCAGGTTGAACTTGCGCCCATTTCCCTTCCATAGTTTCTAACCGATATGTTAATGACTCAATAGTAGTTATTAAATTTTGAGAAACAACAGGTTGAACTTGGCTTTGGGTAGGTGCAATGAATGGAACTTGGACAGACGTGGTGGTTGGTGCTGCAACTGATGGTAGCAATGCCAACCGTTGTTGCGCATGACCCGTAGGATTAGACTTCTGAGGGTGTACTGATAATGGAGGATATTCTAGATCCATCTCATTAACTGCAACAAATTCCTTCGGCTGTCGGACTTCAGCATTCTTAAGAAGAAGACTACTCTGAAGTAGTTCTGCATTCAACCTTCTTAACTCTTTCATTTCTTCCTCTTGTTGTGCAAACCTTTTCTCTAACGAGAGTGATTGACCTTCGCCAGAGGAAGGATATGTAACCTGATTCTTTCCCCTCCCTTTGTTGGATACTTTTTGGAGAGAAGGAAGTGGATTAACTAGGTTCTGATTAATCCTTTGACTTCGTGTACGCACAACTTCTTCATTTGTATCGGTGCGTACATTTTATTGAGAAGGGCGCTCTTCATCTGAGTCCCCTGAGTGAGTCTCCTCTGGTGGATTAGAAACAACGGCATTGATGACATTGATTGATGCATAATGCATCACATCTCTTCTATCAACATTTCTGTGATATTGTCTTCTTTCATGTCTTTGATGAGACATTGCCTTGTGTTGATTCAATCCTTTAGGAACTTCTTGATGAGCTATAACTTGGAGGGAATCTCCTGATAATTTGGCTCTTCGTTCCTCTAGGGGCTTCTTCCCTAATCGAGAAAAGACCGACATTCTCTGAGGAGGGGATTGATGATTTGAAAGAGTCCCCAGTCTCGAGAACTGGGAATGTTCCAGCTGCTTCCGCTCAACTCCTCGAATCCCATTTTTTGACTCTGAGGGTTGGGTTAGAGAAGTCCCCAGTCTGACAAGCTAGGGTGGCTCTTGACATGCTACGTCTGAGATCTTCTTAAAAGATCTCTTGATCTTGCGAATCTTAGTTCGAAAATTAACTGGATGCATTAACCTGTATCCACTTTTATCACCTGGTTCAACAGACCATTGGATGATTTCCGAAACGTCTTTCATTTGATGACGTGTTTTCTCCATATGAGAGGATTGTGCAATATTCTCGCCTGCTTTATGTAGGAGCAATTCAACAACTTGTTCTCTATATGCATGATTTTGAGAGGAACTAGTTGAAGCCTATTCTTGAACAAACTTTTGATTATGAACAAAGCCCATTTACTGTGGCCGGCCATGGGCAATAACATTGCATGAGACCATTTTCGTGGGGCTTTGCTGACTGGAAAGCACTGTGAAATGTAGTGCTCCGTGAATACCCCATCCTCTGATATGAACATCAGATTGAGCATTGGTAATTAACTGACACAACTTTCTTAGTGCGCCAAGGCATGAATGTTGAAGGGTTCTCTGTTGTTTTTCAGCCTTCGGATACCGAGAGACAGATAGATATGCCAAATCAATCTGACGTTGTATCCCTTCCATTATCTTACGATGATGTTCATATTCATCATAAGATAATACCTTCTTCTTCAATAGACAAAGTGTTTTCCATATGTTGAGACGAATATCATGGATTCCATCATCCGTTAACATCTTTGGAATGTCATACTGGGAGTCAGCCAAAGGCCAAAACATGACTGGTACTTCACTTTTCTCCAGTTCTTTCCTCATGTCCAGCATTTCCTCTTTATCATTAAATGAAGATTCTTCTACCTGTTTTGACCAGAGTTGGTGTTTCCTTGTTGCTTCATCGGATTCAACAAGATTGGTAGAGAGATCATTGATCAAACTTGAAGATGCATGACTTAGGGGTGGTTCGGAGAATGACCTACACCCTGGGCTATCATCTGATTGAGAAAGTATTTCACTTGCTAGCGATAAAGAAACAGACATGACTGGTTTCGCATTTGAAAGTGCCTCAAGATAAGAGGGATTTCTCTGCACTACATTGTCTACTGGAGTATTTTCCATACAATGTGAATCACTACTGCGAAGAGGACTTTCGTAGCGAAATTCATCATCATGGGGAGGACCACCATAATGGGTTACAACAAAAGATGAGATCTCTTTCTCCTTGTTCTTCTGACCACACAGAGGGTTCCTGTGGTTCTTATCTGAAGAAGAAACTTCAAGATTGACCGAATTTTCATGAAGCAAGCCTTCATGAAGAAGTGTCTATTGAAGTCCTTCATAATTAATGTTCCCGTTATTTGGAACTGAAGGAGTAGAATCTTGAATTCCAATAGATAAATGTATGAGGGCTTCAAGAACTCCAGCATCGAGCAAGGCTTGGTTACAGATTGGGTTTTGATCTCCTGACTATGCTGGGTGGATCTTTTTCTTAGATGCCTTCTTACTCGCTTTGGAAAACACTTTTTGACGAAAGTGGTTACTCTGAGCAGGTGTATGTTACTGATCAGGAAAGATGGTCAGGTTAGGCTGACGATCTTCACTTAAATCAGGTGTATGTGCCTGACTTGGGTGTCCGTATGATATGGGGAAGTATGCCCCATGACCCTCTTGGACTGGAACAGATGTGTGTGTCTGTTCCGGAGTGAATCGTTGATGTGTCACTCCACTACTGGGGATAGATTTATGTGTCTATCCCTGAGATGATGTTGAAGCTGTTATGATATCCTGGAAAGCATCCAGAATATGAGCAGGAATTTGCTTCTGCTCTTTCACCATTGATAAAATATGTTTGGTGACTTCAGCCGACGGAACGGGGATATCCTTCCATTCCAGGTTTGGAGTAGGTGTATGTGCCTGCTCCTGTCATCATGTTCCTGTCAGTGAATCCTGAGAGTACTCAAGTGTGGAGGTAGAGAGTTGAGTCTGCCTCCTGTTTGTCGTCGGGGCTTTCCGACTGACTTCTATATGCGCTACCAAGCGAGACTGTTGGTAGACTTGATTAGTATTAGCATGTGTATGTGCCTGCTGATTACACTTCGCCAAACGTAGTTGACGATATCCATCATATGTAGTCAGACGATCCTGATGACTAACTGGTGATGCATAAGCAGGTGTATGTTACTGCCTATAGTACTCCGCCAGAATTACCTGGCGAGATTGGCTTGATGCTGCCAGACGAGTCTGCATGACAGGGGAATTAAAACGGGCAGGTGTGTGTGCCTGCTCGTTATTTTCCACCAAGTTGGGTTGGTGGAATCCATCATATGTAGTCAGGCGATCCTTCTTACTAACTGAAGATGCTTAAGAAGGTGCATGTTCCTTCCTATAGTACTCTGCCGGATTTGCCTGGCGGGATTGGCTTGATGCTGCCAGACGAGTCTGCTAGACAACGGAATTAAAACGGACAGGTGTGTGTGCCTGCTTATTATTTTCCACGAAGTTAGGTTGGTGGAATCCATCAGATGTAGTCAGGAGAGCCTGCTGACTAACTAATGATGCATAAGCAGGTGCATGTTCCTGCCTATAGTACTCTGCCGGATTTGCCTGGCGGGATTGGCTTGATGCTGCCAGACGAGTCTGCTGGACAATGGAATTAAAATGGACAGGTGTGTGTGCATGTTCGTTGTTTGCCACCAAGTTAGGTTGGTGGACTTCTCCGGAGATGGCAGGGATGAAAACATGCCCATTGTTAACCGGATTCTGTCTCTGGCGGTTTATCTTGCCTGCTCGGGTTCGAGGAACCTGAAGTGAATGCCTGGAGTCGGTACCGTCATCATGTTGAGGGCGCACTACCGCACGAGTCTGGAGGTGATTGTTGATGGGAGCCCTCAGGAAGGACTCCTGTATTTTTGAATTAAGGCCCTGAGGGACCTGCTCATTCACTTCCTCAGAGTAAGGGAGTGAATGAAAATTGCGTTCCGGGGATAACGACCCGAAACGGTTGGATACGGTAGTCAGCACCGCCAGCTTCTTGATCGCTGGCCGCCGTTGTCCAGACGACCAGGTATAGTTGTTAACTTGGAGGGCTTGACGAGCGGCCTCCAGAGTTGGGATAGTAACATTACGACGGTAATCCTTAACCAGTGCATTAGAAACCCAGCGTTGAAGACGCTGAGTTGGTGATGTCATCCTCAGAGAGGACGACGTTCCAGCAGGAGTAGCAGCATTGGTTTTCACAGCAGTAGACCTCACAGTAGAGGTGTTTACAGCTGTAGTATTAACAGGGGTGAATTTAAGGAAAGCCATTTTACATAAGATCATGAGAAAAGAGTGCATGTTCAATATAACAGACATAATAAAGATTAATCTGGCCACTGCATCTTTTGGATGATCACATGTCAATGATTGCTTTGTTGGCCCAAGGGGCCTAACAAATAATAAGAACATCACTTTAACTTGGTTAAGGATTCACGTCGGGTTCACCATTTTTTTCCTCACTGGAATCGGGAATGACCTCCTGGACGGGAGATTCAAACGTTCTGATCGGTTTCTAACGGGTTTGTTCGTAGAACCGGAAACATCCAATGATTCCAAATCTTTTTGGACATACTTTCCAAAGGTAGGGGCTCATTAGCTTGTGGACTGATGAGGCTTAGGAATTTTCATTGGTCGAGTGGATGGGAGGTCGGACTCATCACACCTTTTTGAGGGGAATTATTGTCTACTCCGGGACTCTCTTTATAGATTTAAGTTATGTTCGTGAATCCTTATTACATTACCAAGTATAAAATGAGCTTTCCTTCAGTTTAACAATCAATGATTAAATATGTAACAAATTTAGAGGATCTTTTATATGTATTTGAGGTTCATCATCAATAGAGAATCATATTGTATCTATTTAGAGATTTTTGGTCAATGGTATCCTTCAAAACATTTATATAAAATTATCGTGGTCATTATGATGACCAGGCTGGTTTTAAAGCCACTCAGTGAGGCACTTGAATTTTATCGTCATTTAGAAGGATAATGAATTACTTCAGAGTTGGGATCGAACCCATAGATGGGATACCTACGTATCCTTTGTTTTGAAAAAGGAATCAGAACCCACGTAGTTTGAATAAGGGTATGATGTTTATGATTGATGGCTCAAAGCAGGATGCCACAATTACTTTTACACTCTAATCTCACGTGAGTCTTGCTCGGTGTGAGAAACAAGTGGTATTGGTAAAAATTAGACAATTGTTCCATGAAAGATGCAATCATAAGAAATGGTTTGGGGCTTATTTATATATGACTGCCCAGATAGATGAAGGTTTTGGATTAACATTTAGGGAGAAAATCCAGGAACAGGGTCCACAAAGGTATATGTGCTTTATGGAGATTTGAATACTCTAATTTTGGACTTATTCTTGAAAAGGAAACCCAAATTAGGAGAAGATTGATAATTGGGTTTTACTCCTGAGAAGGAATCCCAGATCAAATGAAATTTTAGGACTGGTTAAAGAGAAATTAAGGGACTTAGGGCTTACTCATGAAAAGGATGCCCAAATTAAGGGACTCGGGGCTTACTCCTGAGGAGGATGCCCATGATTTATGATTGGGACTTATTCCTGAAAATAAATCCCAGGTTAAGGATTATGGTTTGGGGCTTACTCCTGAGGAGGATGCCCAAACATTTAAGGGACTTGGGGCTTACTCCTAAAGAGGATCCCATATTTGATATTGGGGCTTATTCCTAAGAAGGATGCCCAAATTAGACGACTTGGGGCTTACTCTTGAGGAAGATGCCCATATTAAAGGATTATGATTGGTGATTACTCCTGAGGAGGATGCCCAAATTAAGGAATTATGGTTTTGGGCTTACTCCTGAGAAGGAAGCCCAAAATTAGAGAACTTTATGAATTTGGGACTTACTCCTGAGGAAGATGCCCAGATTAAAGGACTTATAACTGGGGATTATTCTTGAAAAGGAGACCCAGGTTAAGGATTCTCTCATCTTAAAGGATGAGGATGAATGAATGAACTATCAATCTTTGGTGACATAAAGATGTGTAAATCACTAGGTTTTGAGAGATATTCCACCGAATTCCTTTCAGATAAGGAATTCAAATCAAGAAATCATGCCATAAATGGCTTTGAAGAGTATCTTGAAGACAGAATCTTGAATAGGAATGGTGAAATGGCTTGAGAGGGGTAAAACGGGCAAGATGGGCACCCAAAAAGGTAGGGGCGTGCATGTCTTGAAAGGCGCGCAAGTATTGCGGCGGCACGCAAGTATTGGTCGTGCAAGTATATTTGCGCGACATGAGGGGTACTTGCGCGATTTTTAACCAGCATTATAATACTTGAGTGACTCTTTATAAATCATTTTAGAATCCTCTTGAGGTTCTTCCAGAAAAGGGACGCGCAACTTCTATTAAAGGAAATAAGGCGGCGCGCAAGTGTTGATGAGTTTCAACACTTAGGCCTTCCTTCTTCTCTTAAGATCATCCGTTCTAGGTAAGAAATTACCTTAGAAGTGTTCCAGAAGCTTTGAGAAGGGACTTGGGCATCGGGAGCTTCAATCTGAGTTTCTGGAAAAAATTCCTCCCCAAATGGGTGGCCCACAGGGTCTATTTATAGGCAAAAGAAGACCATGGGCCGTTACCGGGCGGTTATCACTTAGGTCGTGCAAGTCACTTGCGCGACCAAGGGCGCCGCGCAAGTGTACTTGCGCGACAGTGATATAACTTACGCGGTGCAGTTTGCTTTTGATGATTTGTTCATGCCTTTGTCGATTTTTGATGCTTTCTTCAAAGGTTGAATCACTTTGAGCTTAGATATTCCCCTTTTCCGATCTTTAGATTCTGTGACGAAAGGAGCGTCAACAATGGTAAACTTACCAAGAAAAGTGTAAATAGAATTTAGGCTCCTTAAAAATGAAGATGAATATTTTAAGTGTTGTTATTTTTTGACTAAATGATGACTTTAAATAATAAATTAAATTTCTTCTATTTTACATATTATTTTGGAATAATGGAGTTCATTTTTGTGCTCTACACATCAATAAATGGTTAGTGTAATTTTTTTGTGATTTTTTTAAAATATTTGAATTTTTTTGGATAATGAAATTCATTAATATAACATATAAGTACACTACAATTTAAATCAACTTCTACAAACATATTGAGTGATATAAGAACCCAAATATCAAACTGACATGCACTTATTACTTTTTTAGATAATGTAATCCTCACTATTTCTCATCATAGCATAACATAATAAATTATTGATTAAAATATTATGAAAACTATCTTTCCCTCCAATATATTAACCACCCCTCACCCCCACATCCTCCCACACCAAAAAAAAAATTGAGCCCTACCTAAGATCATCCAAATAAACATCCAAATACCTCCCCCATTTTTAAGACCATATGGTCTCACCGAAAGGCAAAAAAACAGCCCTTAAAAATAATTTAAAGGAGTACTCAAGAGATGAACCTCTCTTCACTTTTCTTTCAACTTCTTTTACCAGTTCCATTCTTTTGATTTTCACTCCACACATACCCACATCTAAATTCTATGATAATTACATTACCCTACATGGAATTTAATTTTATTATGATAATATAATGTTTCATCATTATCTCACATTTCACCCTCCTCATACAATAAAAATGAATATACCGTCTGATATGTGTTAATTTATCACATTCAAGGATGATGGGTTTGCAATTTATGTTACTATATTCAATACTAGTAATGAAACATTTTTAATGGTTCAAACAGATCATAATACGCAATTTTTATCTTATTAAATGTTTTTTAATCGTTATACACTCACAATATAACATAATAATACAAATAAAAATTCATGATGCACAAAACTGCCAACTTAATCCAATTGTTTTTAATTAACTTCTAAATAATTAGTAATCCACATGGTATATAACCCAAAATTATTATAAGATCATTTATATCTTTTTAATATCACTAAAAATATATATTAACAGTTATGGATGTTTAAACATAGTTCAAACAAACATTAATTCATGAATACAAGTATACCGACCATAGAAAACAAGGAAGAAAATTCTTCCAAAATAATAAAATTGAACCACTTAAAGCCATAAAAAAAACCATTAATGAATCTAATAAGGATATAATAAATCAATTACATGTAGATAAGGTTTTTGAATTTTTAAATAAAGGAGCTAAATTTTATTATTCTTGTCATTAAGATCAATCGAGAACACATTCATGCATACGGTAAGGGGTTTCTCATCAACATTATTTATACATAATAATTCTATTATTTTCCACATATTTCTTGTATGTGGTGTGTATTTAATTCCATTTTATATATAACATTGTGATTCTATTTATATTCATATTATTCAGTGATTCCCTTGATGATTATTAACTCGATTGAGTACTATGTCGTAAAGGTATTTGTTTTGGTTACCATTTCATTATGATTTACATGGTATTGTGCCCTTAATAATTTTTATGTGGTCTACTTACTACCCATTTATGATCATTTTACATTTGAAATTGTAAATATATTATAAATTCATATTATTATTTCATGGAAATGATTATTTTCTTAATCTTTATACCCATTTACATATGTTGTTTATTTGAATTTTTTTAACTTCGAAAATATTGATGAATCTATATCTGTTAATCTATACGGATATTGAGAAGGAATATTTAACATGTATTAAATCTATTTATAAATAATGTTTTATACATGTAGTGATAGTCAAGGACCATTATATCCCACAGATGCATCTACATTTCTCATTAGACAAATCAGTTGGTGACAGACCCTTCGAGTTTATATCTGAAATAGAATCAGATGGGAATCTACACACATACATAAAACACTTCGATGGTATAGTGGTATCATGTTCCCGATACATGGTGTCTATTTAATAAGAATACTTTTTATTCTTTTTTAGTTATTATTATCCATGAGGTTTTTACTATGACAAAATATATGGGTGTAGTTTCATTATCTGTTTATTAATGCATGTGTTTTTTATTTATTTACCATTCCATATTGACTATGCCAATTTTATTATTATTTAATTATTGTTAATTCATGCCTCATATATTTATAACCCTTACTGAGCATTGGAACTCACCCCTTTCATTTGATTACCTTCAACAGTTTATATAGAGG
Source organism: Viscum album (assembly GCA_963277665.1). NCBI lineage: Eukaryota > Viridiplantae > Streptophyta > Magnoliopsida > Santalales > Viscaceae > Viscum > Viscum album. The sequence goes on along the minus strand of OY728143.1, from coordinate 107,183,572 downwards.
AGACCATTTATTGAGTTCTCATAGATACAATTTATTAGTTTTTGTTATTTATTATAATTATGTTACCTATCCCAATATACTTTAGGTATCATGTTTGTATCTTTCTTATTCAAGACTACTAAACTTATATTTCCTTCGTGATTTAATTCCGTTCAATCATTCCAATTTAATATGTAATCCACCTACTCCTGGATTTTGGGGTCAGGTTGTTATAGTTGGTATCATAGGAAGTTAAAAAACAACATTGTAAACCAGATTTAGGGAACACAGTTTATAAGACATAAACCTAAGTTATACATAGAAGATAATCATATAATAACATCCTGAAATTTTGGAAAGTAGATATTATGTGGTTATTCCTATAAAATTCATTCTTATCTGGATACTATAAGAAGACATTTTTCTAAAAAATATTTACCAAGGAGAATCAAATCTGAAAAGGAGTTTCGAGCTTGACTCAGTATATCATGGTACATGCCAATGGGCCTTACTGTGCACCTAGTTTGACAATCCTAGGGGATATGATTTGGATAATTCACATTTAATTTTATCAACCATTATGTATGATTTAAAAATAAATAGAGAAAATATTTAGGTTTATTAGATTAGTCATGCATAAATTTTCAGATTAGGTTAAGTGTTTGTTAGTTATAAAATGTGAATTATGTCTTAATTTAGTGTATTCCATTGTTTAGTTATGGAACCTAAGGGAAAAAGTGGAATAAATACCCATAGAAAATATAGGTATTTCACCAACTGATAAAGTAAACATATTAAATGTTGGAATAGGTCAGATCATGAATAAATTTGGACAAATTACTCTGGTCATGATTAATAACCATACTACACCTTTACTGGAATATTTCTTGTGGCAGATGCCCTTATATTTTAGTGGGACTACTAATCTAGTGGTATTTATGAAGTGGATCAATTCCAATGAAAAGATATTTTTGTAAGTAAGATTATATTAAAATTAAAACGTAGTATTGGCTGTATATTGCCTCATGGGTGATTTGGATCAATGGTGATACTTTATCCAAAATACCACAGGGGAAGAAAAAGTAGAAGATATATAATTGGGAACTATTAAAGAAATATTCTTCAACAAATATTCCCTTTGTGAATAATGAAATGTTAAGAAGAAGAAATTCCTTAGCCTAAATCGAAGGTATGAAGAGAGTGTTGTAGAGTATAAGGAAACCATCACAAGATTTTCCATGTATGCTATAGATTATGTACGTGATTCCGATGAAAGGATTGATCATTTCTTTGATGTTCTTAAGACACGTCTTTGAGGGGCACTGTCTTCTCAAACATTATCATCATATGATGATATTTTATTAAGTGAAATTAAAATAGAGAAGGAATTATATAGATCAAAATTTTTAAAGTTAAATCATGATAAAGAGAGGAATTATAATATCCATGGAAAATATTAAGTTCCAATAAAGAATAAGGGAATGTAGAAAATTTCATTATGTCAGAACTACGGAAATAATCATCCTAAGAAATGGTTGAAAGGCAAGGGAGTTTTATATACCTATGGATAATAGGGTCATCGATATGGTGAATGAAAGGGGAACATATAAGTTAATGGCTTTCAATGATATAATTTTAGATATATGGGACACTGAAAATGAGTTTCCTAAGGGCCGAAGAATCTATCCTCATAAAAGGCCACAAGAGAAAGGGAAAGCCAATGTGATTACAACTGTGGAGGTTAATGTTTTTTATGATGTAATGGCATGAATATTAATTTTTTCCTCAAACACATCCAATGCTTTGTTTGATTCTAGATCATCACATTCATTTATATATTATCATTTATTCAATAAAATTAGACATGTCTAATTTAATATATTAAATTACATTTCAGTCAAAACACCTAAAAGTTGTATCATTGCAACAAATTTGTGTCTATCAGTCTCCCTTATGACACAAAAACATGATTAAATTGTTATCATTTTCATCATAACTATGATTGTATCTGATATAAATCTCGTTATGAATTAGATATCAAATTAAGATGTAAAGAACTACTGCAAGAAGAAATAATTTACAATTTTGTAGAATGGTTTAGAATACCATATATTTAGAGCCGAAGCCTCACTATATAATTCTTATCTAGATCCACCCTCAATAGATCTACTAAATGAAATTATTAGAGAGTAAGAGAAAACAATATCCATGGGCAAGGAATAAAATATTAAAATTGAATTTTTACCTAGTGTAGAAGAATTCATTAATGTATTTCCATATGATTTACCTGGACATCCTCTAGAGTATGAAGTTGAGTTCTCTTTTTATTTAATTCATGTTCTAGGACTTATATCAAAGACACCATAAAGTATGTCAACTATGTAATTAGTGCAACTAAAGAAACATGTAGAGAAATTGAGTGTAAATGGATTTAATCGACCTAGTGTTTCTTTATGGGGAGCTTGTGTTATATTTATCAAGAAAAATGATGGATCCATGATTATATGCATTAACTATAGGGAAATTAATGCTATTATAATATAAAAGAAGTATCCTTAACCATGGATTGGTGATTTATTTAATCAGCTCCATATATCCCAATATATTTCGAAGATTGACCATTGATCTGGATATAATAGTTGTGTGTGAAGAAGGAAGATATTACAAAGACAACATTTTGAAAATCATATAGGAATTATGAGTTTATAGTAATACCTTTTGGAATAACTAATTCACCATCTGTTTTCATGTATCAATAGAATAGAGTTTTTGTGGAATATAATGATGATTTTTTTTACAGTATTTATCGATTATATCATTGTATACTCTAAAATCTATGATGACCCTGAAAATATATTACGGATTGTTCTGAAAACTCTTATAAGAAATGAATTATATGGGAGGTTTAGAAAGTGTGAATTTTTTTCTTCAATTATTTTTTGTGTGGACATGTTGTGTCATTGTATGGAATTTAATTTGATCCTAGGAAGACAAAGGAAATCTAGGAATATCCCATTCCAAAAAACATAATTGAGGTACATAGTTTTATTTGCTTAGTAGGGTAATATCGATATTTTATTCAGAATTTCACGAGATTGGATAACTGGATATCCAAGATCACATGTAGAGGGGTTATGATTGTATGGATTAAACAATGTAAATAATTATTTGATGAATGTAAATGAAGATTAGTCAATGAACCAATTTTGACACTTCTATATGGAAATGATGGATTTCTGATATATAGTGATGCATCAAAGATTAGAATAGGTTGAATCCTTAAGAAAAATGATAAAATCATTACTTATGCATTAATGCAGTTGAAGAATCATGAGAAAAATTACCCAACTCTTGATCTTCAGTTAGAATCTGTAATTTTTTCGCTAAAAATATGGAGTAATTTTCTCCACATTGAATTATATGAGATATATATAGATCACAAGAGATTGAACTACATTTTTACACAGAAAGAACACAACATGAAGAAAAAATATGGCTAATATTACTCAAAAACTATGAATGTTCTAAACAATCCAACCTAGGAAAGGAAAATAAGGTGGTAGATTCATTATGCAGGAAAGGGAATGTACTTAAATCCTAGATAACGATTGAGATAAACCTTATATACATGGATCTACTAAATATAGATATGTAATTTTTTAAATAAGGGTAAAAATATTTTATCTTTCAAATAATTGTTAAACCATATTTATAATAGAAGACAAAAATTTCTCAATATGATGATGAAAAAGTAAAAAAGATATTTAGAGCTGTTAAGGATGGAAGACTGGAAGACTTCATGTATGAGGATAGAGTTATGAAATTTGGGATGTTGTTATGTGCTTCATCAATACATGTGATAAAAAGGGAACTATTAGATGATGTTCATATCTCTAATTTCTATATACATATTGGTATCACTAATATGTATAGAGATAAAAAAGAACATATTTTGTGGGATAACAAGAAGTGAGATGTTTCTAACTATGTGTCAAGTTGTCTATATTTTCAACAAGGGAATTCCAAGACACAACAACCTAAAGGGGTCATGCAACCTCTACATATTCCAATGTTTATGTGGGAAGACATTACAGTGGATTTTTTCACAAGAAAACAGAGGACAACTAGAAGGAATGATTCAATATGGTTAATTATTGATCCCCCCACAAAATCAGCACAATTCCTTTCTATAAGAGATGATTTTCAACTCCAGTGCTTTGGAAGAATTTATATTAATAAATTTGTAGGAGTTCATGGAGAACCTATATCTATTATCTCTGATTGAGATCCCTAATTTACATAATTTTTATGTAAAGTCTCTAGAAGGCATTGGATACTGAGCTTTATATTGGTACTACTTATCACCCCCAAACCAATGGATAGTCTGGAAGGGATATTCAAACATTGGATGACATGTTCAGATCAGGATATATTTACATTCAAGTTATATGGGATCAATTATTTCATTTGGTGGAAGTTTCATACAATAATAGTTTCCATTATTGTATTAAATGGGCACCATATGAAGAATAATATGGTAAAAAGTTTCAAACTCCAACATGTTGGGATGAATTTGGTGAGAGGAAACTATTAGAACTAGAACATATCGAAGAGACAATTGAAATGGTTGAGAAAATTTAGGCCCATATTTAATCATCTGATAGAAGGAAATAGAGTTACGACGATGACTAAATAATGGTTTGTAATTTCAGGTAGGATATCAATTATATTTAAATGTATCTCTATGGAATGGTGTCTTATGGTTCAGTAAGAAATGGAAATTGAGCCCCAAGAACATCAAACTATTTGAAATTCTGAAAAGGATCGGAGTTGTAGCTTAGAGAATATAAATTCCACCAAGTCTCTACAAAGTTCATAATGTGTTCCATGTGTCATTGTTAATGAAATACATGTCATAAAAAAATAATGTACTATCTTATGAATAAATATATCAAGAACATGGTTTGTATTATTGTTAAGAGCCTATTGAGATTCTTGACAATAGAGAGAAGGTATTGATAAATTGGATGAGTCGTCTGGTAAGTGTTCATTGGAGAAAAAAATAGTGGATGAAACATGGGAACGTATGTATGTTATGAATAATAACCACCCATATATTTTTATAGGGCTTCAATTTTGAGAATGAAATTTCTGATGGTGGGAATAATATAACACCTCATATATTTTATGGTATGTTTCTCTTAAATACAATCAATTCATTAGGTATCTTATATTTCATATAGCACTACGTCTTTGTGACAAGAAACATGGTTATTATAGGAGATATACATAACCTATCCATTAAAATTAATTTTTCAAATTATTTGTATTGAATTCCAAAAAATGGATATACACGGTTGCGATTAGGGTGATATTTCGAGTTTGATAAAATCAAGTTAATTATTGGTTAATAGTAACATACCCTTATGAATAGTAACATACCATTATTAATTTTAACTTACCCTTATGAATAGTAGTATTACACTTACGGATTTTAGCCTTACCCCTGAATGTGTAAATAGAATTTTGGAACCTTCACAATAAATAAGAATATTTTATGTGTTGGTATTTTTTGATTAAATTATGATTTTAATTAGAAATTAAATTTCTAATATTTGGAAAATTTTTTTTGAATATTGCAGTTCATTTTTGGATTCTCCACATTGAAAAATAGTTACAGTGAATTTTTTATATTTTTCTAAAAAACATGAATTTTTTGAATAGTAAAATACATTAATTTAATGTATAAATACATTATAATTTAACCCCACAATTCCTACAATAATGAGTGATGTAATCACCCAAATATAGAACTCACATGCACTTATTACTATTATAGTTCACGTAATTCTAACTATTTTTTGTCTAAGTGTTAAATAATAAATTAATGACTAAAAATATTATGAAAATCCCCTCCCCTCTAATATATAAACCACCCCTCCCCCCCTCTTCCTCCCACATCACTCAGGATTTAAGCCTTGAAAAATATCATCCAAATAAACATTCCAATCCCTCCCCCACATCCAAGACCTACTTCTCTCACAAAAAGGATAAAAACAAAGGCCTTAATGAGATTGGCAATGAGTAGTACTCAAGAGGTGAACCTCTCTTCTTTTTTCTTTCAACATCGTTTACATATTCTATTATTTTGTTGCTCTCCCCTAACCTCCAAAAATCCAAATACTATTATAATTTCATTAACTTATATGTACTATAATTTTATTATTCTGATGAAATATTTCATCATCATCTCCCTCCCCCCCCCACCTCTTACAATAACAATAAAAATACCGTCGGAGATGTGTTAATTTATCACATTCAAGGATGATGGATTTTAAATTTCTATACCTATATTATAGAATGGTCATGAAACATTTATAACGGTTTGAAAATAACATAATATATGTATTTTACCTTTTTCAATGTTCTATAATCCTTTCACACTCATAATTTTAAATAATAATACAAAACAAAATTAGGATGCACAAAACTGCCAAGTTAACCCAAGCGTTTATCAATAGCTTTGAACTATTGAGTTATCCACATTGTATATAACCAAAAATCATTATTCTATCTTTTATATATCTTTAATTTCATTGATAAAATATATTAACAATTCTGGTTGTGTAATCACATAACAAACAAACTTCTATTCATGAATACAAGTAAACCGATCATGAAAAGCATGGAGGAAAATACATCCAAAACAATATAATTGAACCTCTTAACCCCAAAAAAGAGTCCAGGAATGATCTTAATAATGTTGTACTAAATAAATTACATGTATTTTAGGTTCTTTAATTATTAATTAATGAAGCATATAATAATTATTCATGTCGTTAATATCAACCGAGAACACTTTTGGGCATAAGGTAAGGGGTTTCTCATCACCCTTTTATTTCCATGAAATTTCCATTGTTCAGCACATATTTAGTGTATGTGGTTTATATTTACAAAAATTTGTTATATAATATCATTATTCTCATTATATTCATGGTATTATGTGATTCACGTGATGAATATTAACTCGATTGATTACAATGTTGTGAGGGAATTTGTTTCGGTTTTCATTTCATTGTGATTTACATGGTATTGTAAATCTAATAATTCTTATGTGGTGTACCTACTACCCATTTGAGATAATTCTACATTTTAAATTGTAAATATATTATATATACATATTCCAGTTTCATATATATAATTATAGACTTAAGATATATATCCTTTTACATATTGTGTTTATTTGAAATGTTGTTTTAACCATTATATTATTGATAAATAAGTATCATCTACTATAAACAGATATTGATAAATCATATTAAGCATGTTTTAAATATATTTATAAATATTTATTTTTACATTAAATTATTATAGGGTCCTTCTATATCCCCTCGATGCATCGACATGTCTCATGAGACAAATTAGTTAGCAACAAACCCTTCGACTATGCTTCCAAAACAGAATCAGATGGGTAACTACCCATAGACATAAAATGTGTTGAAATAGTATTGGTATCATGTTCTAGATACTAGAAATCAAATTATTAAGAATTACCTTTATTTTTTTATTACTATCTATAGGGTTTTCAAAATGAGAAAATCTCTGGATGCAGTTTCATTCTCAGTTTATTAATTGCATGTGTTTTTCAATTATTCACTATTCCATATTGACTATGAAAATTTTATTATTATTAAATAATTATTTATTGTCAATTACACTATTTTTAATCCATAATAATAATTTTAGCTCACCCCTTTCATTTTTTTACCTTCAATAGTTTATTTTGGGGTTAAAATATATTAAGTTCCTGTGGATATAGTTTATTATATTTGTTATGTATTGTATTTTTTTTACCTTTAACAATGTACTTTGGTTATCATGTATGTATGTAGAAAAATAAAACTAACAAAATGATAATTACATAGGGATTGAATTCCTTTTAATCATTGCAATGTAATTAGTAAGGCATCGACTTCAAGCTTCTGGGGTTATGGTGCTACATAACATAATTCCTTATGATCATCTCATTATTTTCTTTCTCCACAAGCACAAATATATATATTAAATTCTTATAAAAAAACCAAAATATACTCAATATATTGGGTCGTTTTTATGTTATTTTTTTACTACACTTACACACTCATTAATCTTATTCATAAAAACATACTTTTTACATGTACGGTGAACAACTGCCTCACGAAATTAAGAATTGTTTTCCTCTACCACCTTTCATTGATGGTTCATTATGATAGAAATATTATACATATATAATATATATAATATTAATTATGTCTTTGTTCTTCTATAATTATTTTAAACCACACACTGTTATACATTACATCTTGTGTAAATGTGATAATTTCATTTGGGGAAGTGTGGACCACCACCTCATCAAACTGATGTGATTCATTCAAACATTAATAGAATGTATTAAGGATGGGTATATTTAACTTATATGATAAATATGACATAAAAATGACAATTTAATTATATTATATATATAAACATACATATCCCATATACATTCTATTTTTCAATATTACCAGAATAATGAAAACAATGTTCATGCGTAGGCACAACCTACCGTCTCTATGAACGATGTATTTCTTTTCATTTTTACATATTATATAAAATATTTTAATACAAATAAACCGAAAATAAAATAAATTTATATCATGTTTGAAATTATGAAAATCATGAGATATATATATATATATATATATATATATATATATATGGACCAATGATTGAACTAATTAAGTCACATGTGAAAAACAATGTGAATATTACCCAAAGCATAACCTTAACATGAAATTATTGATAATAGGCTAATATAATTTCATAAAAATTAATATATGTTATTTGATATAATAATACGGTTCTTTAAAAGAATAATAATAATATAATATTTATTATGTAGTTGGCATTTATAAGTACAACTAAATTAAATATATAAGATAATGGAATTTCATGTCACTTTTTATTTCTGTGAGATACATGCCTTATTCACCACTCACTTATATTATGTGGTGTATATACCAACCATGAATGTATTATATATGTATTATAATTAAATTAATTGGTATTTACATATCCATTTTATGATCTTTCTTTCATGGGGACTATGTTTTGAATGGTACAAAATCAGTAAATTAATTTTGTCTCATTTTTTATTCATTGAGACACATGCCATGTTATGTACCCATATATTTCAGTAAGGTGTATACAATAATATTGGAAGGATTTATCATAAATCTCCACTTTTCAAGCTATTTTTTCATCATGTTATTTAATTTTCTTATATGGAGAGTATGATCCCATGTTTCCATGTTTAATGAGTTTATTAAAACAATCACATGGATTATATAGATTATTTAGGATTATTGATTAAATATAATGATCCACCTCCAAAGAACAATCACGATTTTTTATCTCCTATATTTATTAATGATATGTAAATGTATTAGTAAAATTTTCCTTCTATTTGGTATTAAATATAATTAATAATGTGTTTTTAAGAAAAATATTACTATATTTCTCTCTTAGGTATAAAATCTGTTTTATTTCAGAAAAATTGTTTTACAAAATTTTTCAATTTTTGTCAAATAATACTTGAATATCATATTCAATTAAAAATAAATTTAAAAAATGTAGGGTTAAAAAAATATGTTTATATATTGTTAAAATCAATTGTCACAGATAAAGGAATTCAAAAATATTTTCAATTTAAAATGTGTTTTAAATTATTGTAAAGTATCCTCTATATGTTTTCAAAATAAAGAAAAGTGTTTAAATTTTTTCAATTTTTATTTATACGTTATCAAAGTAATTTTCTATAAAAGTTTTTTCAAAAATGTTTCAAAAATATTTTATAAATTTTCATTATATTTTCAATGAAAAATAAATTCAAATTTTTTAAGCATATTTTATAATAATTACAAGAGAAATATATTCAAATGTTTTACAGACATCATTATATCTTTTCCAGTTTAATTTCAATGAAAATGGTTTTCAAATAGTTTTTGGTTTTAAAATCATTTTTTAAGTAGGATATTTTCCTTATGAAATGTTTTTATTTGATATATCAAAATTATTTTACATCTATTATGACATATATTGGTGTTACTCATTCCTTAATTGGGAAATTATTCAATTTTTACATTCATGTTAATTATTTAAATGGTTTATGTTTTAATGAAATGATGTTTATGAGACACATCACCCTTTTAAAGGGTTTATACTTATGAAAATAACCTCTTTTCATGGGTTATACATTTAATTAAATGACTATGAATACTATATCATTTTCCACAGGTAATGATATGATTACATGTTAATGATACCAATTTCATATCATGGCTTATAATATGATTTTTTATTATGATTTTCCCCACATATGTATTCTTTATTAATGAGATTATTTCTACCTATATCTCCCTCCAAAGAATTGGCTGAATATTTATGTCACACCCACATTTTAATTTTTTTTTGTCTTAGGTCGGGTTCTAGTGATTCCCTATTTAAACTTGTTAGTTTTACTGAAAACAAAATACACGTTATGAGTTTGGTGACATCTGGTATATGGGAAGAGCACGGTTTGGAGACCATGCGGCTACACCTTGGTCACCATGCTGTGTACCTAGTATGCAGGATGAATTAAAAAGTTAAATGAAAAATAAAATGAAGTTAAAATGAGTGTTAATAAAAAATAAAAAATAAATATGATAGAACTAAAGGTAGTTTTAATATTATAAATGGTATCATTATTATTACCTTTATTAATATTTGTAATTATATTATTAAAAATTTTAATATAATTATTATCCTTAATTGTATCATTATCATAATTATTCTTTAAATTAAAATGAAAATTTTTATTATTATTTTCACTATTATTTTTTATAAAAATATTATTTTCTTCATTAATATAAATATTTTTATGAATAATATTATTATTATTAAAAGTAATTTTTTTAGAATAATGTTATCATTATTAAGTTATTATTGTTATTATAATAATAATTATTTTTTGGATTAATAATAATAACATTACTATTAAAAATGTAAAATATTATTATTATTTTTATTATTTTGTTATATTATTATTATTATTAAGATTGGAATTTTTTAAAATTATGGCATTAGTTTAGTTTTTATGAAAATAGAAAAATGGTAATTAACTACCCATAGTGTCCCCGCCCCATCACCCACTTCCTCACGTTGTAGCCCCACACCCTCCCTTACCTATGCAGCGAGAACCCAACCCCCCCACCCCCCCCCCCATTGCACTTCTATTTTCTATGAACATCCATTCCTTCTTCTAGTGTTCACCAATCGATGTAGGCATTATCCTTTATCCCTACTCAACAACCGACCGACGACATTTATTCTCTAAAGCCTACAATGTATGAACCCATACCATGGATACCTCCCTAATCCATCATTCTCCTGATTTTCTTCATGCCTCTCATCTGATTTGTCGAGGTAAGACCCTGTTACCTTGTTTCTTTCCATTTCTGACCATTTTTTTCTTTCCCATATCCCAATACCATTCAGATGAAAACCTATTCAATGGGGACACATTATTTTTGTGGATTCTCCTATATTTAGGGTATGTAAAGTCTTCCTCATTTCCTTTTGGTCTATGAATCGAGAACCACTGCCGAAGGTGAGGAAGTTTAGGTCGATTCGCTCCACCGCTATTGATTTGTGGTAATCTCATAATATCATTTTTTTATTTCGCACCTCATATTTTGTAATCTTATGTCATTAATGAGTCCCCATTAATTCTTTTTTTGATTTGTTCCTTGTCATATTAATTTTAGATTTCCTCATATGTTACTCTATGTGTGTTAGCCTTGCTGCGGTGATTTTGAGTTCCTGATAATTGTTGTTGTGGGATTTGAATGTTTTTGAGTATGTGCATGCACATACCCAGGTATGAATGTATAAAAATATATAAAAATATATATCCCATGTTCGTGTTACTTCGTGGTGTGGGAAACAAGTGCATTAGGATAACAGATATAAATATGTATGTGTGAAGGTGTGTGCGTGCACATGAGGGGTCAGGTATGAATGGTCACCACCACTTCATTCAAGTGATGGGTATTGAATTATTTCCACCCTGAGGTAGGAACCCATTGAACATTGTCTATAAATTTTATATCTCACCGATTTCATGCTTTTCAACCCCTCTTTAATTTCTGAACATGAATATGTGATCTTAGTATTAGGTTGATTAGTGTGAAAATTGTGTTTCAATATTAGTTTTTTTAATATCTTGAATTATTTGTAGAATAGTGCACTTTATATATTTTTTAAATGTACAGGTTGGATTTTTCATGGAGTTTATGATTTTTTAAATCATTTTTTCCTTTTATAAATGTATTTTTGACACTTAAAATAATTTATTGTGTTTCAAAACTCAGTTTTTCACACCATGTTCTGGGTGGAATGACACTTTCTCAATTATAAAATTTTTTTATAATTAAAATGGTGGTTTAAATTGATTTTATGGGTTTCTAAATGTGGGTTTTATTTTGAAAATTTAGTTTTTATGGTCTTTTTGGTAAAAATGTATATTTTGATGATAATATGTATGGCCCATTTGGAACTTTTCAAGTGGTTTAAGTGTGGTGTGGAAGAAAAATGTTTATTTAATGATCTATTGGATCATATAAATGTATTATAAATTTAATTTGGTGGTTGTTTTCCTTAAATATATTTCCAAATATGTTTCTTTTTTTCAAAGTTGTGTGCATGTGATTGTTTAAAAAATTTTATCAAAGAGGGTTGGATCTTTAGTGGACCTTGATTTTAGAGCCCCCATAATTTTTTGGGGATGTAAAGATAGAGTCTCTCATATTTTCAAGGCTTTAGGTGTATGAACAGGAAATATTTCAGGAACCATAAATCGTTCTGAGCCTTATGTTACCATGGTATGTCTAGGATTGTTAATTGCATTTTGTTCTTAGGGATTGTTCGGTATTGGGTAACGAAACAAAAGTTGAGAAGTGGACTCTATGATATCACAGGGCGGGGAAATCCATGTGGATCTGATGAAATTTCAATAGAATTCTCTCCATAAAGGTGGTGTGACTGCCATAATGATTCCAACCATATGTTCGAGTCACCCACCAATACTAGTTTCCCATTGTGATTTGGTATAGTTCATCCTTTATTTTGAATATTTATTTATAAAATTTTATTATTAAAGTTTACAAATATCGAATTAAAAATGGTGATGTATCTATTTTTTCAACTAGCACAATTTAATTGGGTCCTTGGTTTATTCTCATTGGCTAGAGTGTTACCCATGAATAATCAATGTATGTTTGCAATATAGCCATGAGTGACATCCATAGTGGCACACATTCCAGTTTATCAACCTAAGGAATTAGTTTATGAGTAGTAGAAGTTAAATCCAGCACCATCAAGGTTTCCCGAACCAGTTTATTGGAAAAGTGAATGGTTTGGGCTCTGTTTAGGATATTTTCTTCTGGTGCTTATTCTATAGGATGTGGCATCATGTGGAAGTAGAAGAAGGGGTTCTGGTTTTGCAATAGAAATTACTGATTGTGAAGCAATAGAATATTCAATCATCAGAGATCCAGCCTTAGGTCTTGGTGTGAAGTTGGCATGTGGTCATGAATCCTGGGGGTTTATTTATTTTAGCTAAGCTCGTTCTTTTAAAGATGCATTGAGGTAGTTCTACTGTTTTTATAATGGTTTATTATAACTATGAATTTCCTCCTTTCACAAAGATCATGGAGGAATAAACCCCAAAAAATTTTATATGATTACACATTATTGGATGTGATTTTTCGGTCGATCTTTTGGGTAGACCACCCAGGTGAATAGGGTGCAGTCATGGATTTTATTCATCCGTAGGTGAAGAGTGGTAGGGAGTTATTGGCTGTGGTTTCAATAGTCCAATCATTGGGAACATTATCTCCCCTCCCTATGTGGTGGGGGTGTTTCTTTACTCTAGAAGTTGTGAATAAGTTATTGTCCCCATATTACAAGTGTGGGAAGTTTAATTTCTCTTGTTGTGTACTTGTTAACTAGTGACCTTCTCAGCTGGTGGAAGTCATGGTGGATATTTTTTGTTTGGCCTACGTGAGAAAGATCCGAATCTATTTTTGTTTTATTTTTTTCATTGTTATTTAGTATCTAATGGTGGGAAGACCTATCAGATGTCTCATTGAATTCAATATTGGCCAGTTTCTTATAGTGGGGAGTCCATTCTAGCAAATTTTTGAGTGTTTGTATTCCCAATTTTTTTTACTGAAGTATGATTATAAAGGTCAGAAAGGTTTCCTTGAGATAGGTTTTTTATTCATTCTTCGGTTTAGGTGGATGGTATCTATTCTATTTTTGGATTTTTGAGGTGTTTGTGTTTTTTAATGTTGGATTTATCGTCATGAATGTTCTGTTCCTTCTAGGATCAATCAACTAGAAGTGTCTAATATTTTGGGGGGGTGGGTAGAACATAGTGGGGAGTCTATTTTTGTCTCCCAATTTAATCTTGTTATCCATTCGCTCATTAGTGGTGTTTTAATCACTTAATTTAGTACTCATTTGGAATCATATTGAACTGAAAAGGAGTATAAGTTTCTATTTTGGGGTATGGAATTGTTATTGATTTTTAGGGGGAAAAGAAATATGGTAGGGATAATTGTCACAACACGAATTTAATTTTTCCTTTTTTTTCACGGGTTGGGGTTTAGGTGAGTCCTTGTTTAATTTTTTTAGTTTAATTGAGAAAAAATTCATGGTTAGGATCTGGCATTTTCTAGAGCACATGTAGATCATGGTTTGGAGACTATGAGGCTACTCCTTGGTCAATGTGTGGCCTGCTTGATATGAAGGATAAATTAAAAATATGAATGAATAATAAAATGACGTTAAAATATGTTTAAAATAACATTATGAAACAAAATAAAATAGATCTAATATAATTGATAATATTATCAAATTAATTATTCTTATTATTATAATTATCGTTATGAATATTATGAATTATATTACTAAAAAATTTATTATCATTATTGTCATTAAAATTAGCATTATAAGAATTATTATTAAACATAAATTATAGATTTTCATTACTAATTTCACAATTATTTTTATTAAAATTATTATTTTCATTCTAAATATAAAAATTATTATTATTATTATTATTATTAAATATGAAATTAATATTAATATTAACTTCATAATTATTTTCTTATTATTAATTTTATGTTGATATTATTATTATTATTATTATTGGGATTAATAATATTAGTATTGTTTTTGTTATTATAAATAAATGGTACAAATAACTATTATATTTATCATTATGTTATATTTGTATTATTTCTATTATTATTATTAAGATTAGTATATTTATTAACTTATGGAATTAATATAATTTTTATAAAAAAAGAGAAACAAATTAATTAACTAACCCTAGTCCCCACCACCGTCCCCCCTCCTCACGACAATGCCCCACCCTTTCCATTACATGAACAGTGTGACCCTGACCCCCCCCATCACACCTCTATTTACTAGAAACCGCCATTCCATCTTCCATCATAGACCAACCCATGCTAGTTCAGTCCTCCCTCACTCATATCCAATTGACCCACGACCTCCCTTCTCTTTAGTTTGTAGTGTGTTATCCCCCATCAAAACACCCTCTCTAAAACGTACTCTTCCATGTTCTTTTATGGTTCTTATCAAATTTGATTATTTAAGAAAATTTTCCCTCATTTCATTCTATTTTTGACCATCTTTTGGTCATCTCGTTTCCCAATATCGTTCAGCCTAATCCCTCATCAAATTGGGAACCCGATTTTTTGTGATTTCATCAAGATTTAGGTTATACGAAGGCTTCCTAAGTTCTTTTGGTCAGTTTTCTAGGAACGGTTTCCATAGGTGAGGCAGTTTAGCTCGATTCATTATGACGTTGTTGATTTGGGGAATGCTTTGAAAACCGTTGATTGTTTCTCACATTATATTTTAGTATCTTAAGTTGTTTATGAGTCCTTGGTAATTATTTTATGATTTTTTGGTTATTTCCACGTTATATTTGAGTTCATAGTGGGATAATTTAAGTGTCTTAGCCTTAAGAGATTGATTTTGTGTCCTTGATAATTTTTTTAGTAGGCATAGTACATTTTTTGGGATGCACACACACATACCTAGGTATAAATATATATAAATATATATATCTCCCATGTAAGTGTTCCCTCATTGTGTGGGGAACACATACATTATGTTAATAGATATATATATATATATAATGGTATGTGTGTGCACGTGTGGGGATGTGTAAGAGTGGTCGCCACCAATTTGATTATGTGATGGGTATTGAATTAATTCCACCTGGTGGTAGGACCCCATTTAAAATTGACCATAAATTTCAAATTTCGTTTATTTGATGTTTTTCACACCTTTAATTTATAAACTCGGATATTTATTCTTCAATTAAGTTGCTTGGTGTGGAAATGGATTTTCAAGCCTTATTTGGTAAAAAACTTGATTTTTTTGAATAGTTCACTCTAACTATTTTTAAATGAAAAAATTGGATTTTGAATATAGTTCATGATTTCTTGAATCTTTTTTTGATTTTATAAATGTATATTTAATGCCTAAAATGATGGTTTGTGTTTTCCAAATGTAGTTTTCATACCAATTGCTTATTGTCATTACTCTTTGGCACTTGTATAAATGTGTTAGAATTAAAATATGGTTTTCAATGATTTAATAGGTTTCAAAATAGAAATTTGGTTCTGAAAAATGGTAGTTTATCACCATTCTTGTAAAATGTATTATTTTGAAGAAATTATGTAAGGATCGTTTGGCACTTTTCAAGTGGTTTAAGTGTGGTGTCCAAGATAATTGTTTATTTAATGACCAGTTGGATGGTATAAATGTTTTATGGATTTAATATTTTGGTAGGTTTTCCTTAAAAGGGGTTCCAAGTACATTTTCTCTTTCAAGGTGGTGTGCATTTGGTTCATTAAGAAGTGTTTTATATTATGAAAATTATGTCTGTCCCGATTAGTACTTTCAAAATGGTTTATCAAAAATCCATCCTTGGAATGGGTCCCTTACCTTGAAAATTAATGAAGAGATGGGAGTGTCCTCAGTTAGAGACCTCCCTTGTGCGTCGATGGTTTAATTTTAAGGGACTAATCTTTGGGGTGGTCGGGGTGGTGATTTTTTTCCTTACTTGTGTATGTAAATGTCTTTTTCCTTGATGTCATTTGTAACAACCCTTTATGAAAATATCATGGTAACCTAGCATAGATTTGAGGATTAATAATTATAATTACATCATTGGTAATTGTCATACTAACTAGAGGCCCATTGTAGGTGGATAAATTTGGGTTTATTTCTATGGGATTGGTCCCTTCGATCTGTCTTGTGATATCGAGGTCTGGTGTTTGGGTGTTTTGATTTCATCGTCTGTGGCATGCTATTGGGGTAGGGGTCTCATGTATTAGTACATTCTAATTATCCTATAATTTCTACATTCTTCACATGTTCCTATAATAATGGTATGGTTAGTTCTATTTCCCTCTTATATAGGATCATATCCCTAGTATTTGGTTTTGGGAGTTTCATGTGAAATGGTACGTGAATGGAATTTTCTAAAATGGTTTATAAGATTTTATTTGGATTAATAAGAACTTTATCCTTCTATTCACCATTATAAAAGATGAGTTATTATTTATTTCGCATTACCCTTTATACTTCAATGTTATAAAATCATGAGGGTAATGAATTATGATTGTTTGTTTTAAAATGAAAATTTTGGAATATTAATGTTTTTATTTTGTTGTTGAAACATGAAAATAAATGTTTCCATATTTAAAGACTTTTCATTGGAAATTGAGTTAGTATGTCTTGCCTAATGACTTTTAATACTCACCAATAATGATTTCTTATTATTAGTTTATTCTGTAGGTTTTGGCTCAGGTTTGATTTCCTTGGGCTATGTTGGGTCTTGGGATCGAATAGTTACATGTGGGGTCACATAGAGATTTAGTGGTCATCAGGTTCGGTTATTTTTATTTTTCAGTTCTTGATTGATGTTCAATTTAAATTATTTATTTTTGGGATGGTCTTTTATTATTTCCCCTACATTTGTATTTATATTGGGAGAAATAATTTCCATTTTTTCTTATTTTATAACCTTGGTGCTTGTCGCCAATCCAAGAATATTGGGAATGCCTCTTGGGCCTTATCGCATGACGGCTCAGGTGTCCATTTCAGGGTCATCCCACCTTGGTTCGTGACTATTTATATCACATGAGATGGACTATGATGGTTATGGGAGTGAACCTTGAAAACCAAGATGGGGATGGGAGTAAACTCATACTACTAATATGGACATGGAAGTGAACCATGACTAAAATGACTGTATAGGTAGTAAACCCATACAACAAATATGGAATTGGTAGTGATTTCTTCACTACTATGAAAATTATTTTTTATTCTTATATGTCATCCAAAATTCTGGGTCTTATTCATATGGTATGCTTTCATGGATTATTTCATTACTTCCTTATGAATTGTGATTTACGAACTACTAATCATTATTCCTTGAATCATGTTTATGATCCTAGATATATAATGTATTATCTTCTAATTATATGATCACATTCACAGACCCCAACGCTCAAGATTATGCTTACATATCTCCCTATTTTACCCTTATTGAGCATCTAATCTCGCCAATTTTTGTCTTTCCCTCGCCATTTTATGAAGATATTAATTATGTATGAGCTGCTTAAGAAGGGATCTAGTCATGATGAACCTATATAATGTTATTGAATCTCTTTCATGTACCATTTTTTATTTTTTTCATGGTTTTGAAGGCATTAAACTAATGCACACATTGAGTGTCTATATTTTAAATTCATTATGTATGGAAAAAAGTTATGTAACATATATGTATAAAAATAGAGGATCCATATATAATACAACAGAACACATTTATGAGAAAAAAATATACCACAATATGTTATTTCCCTAAACACCTCTACATGGTGGAAATGAGGTGTTATCACTAACCTTAATCATCTTACACCTATATGATGGTTAATAATAGTAAACACATTATCATTATACATGCCTCTAATTTAGACACCAATTTATTCTCATCAGGCATATTTTTGAAATCTTCCAAAACTTACTGATATGAATTTTTTTAGTTAAATTTCACAATTTAGGGAAAACAGTTCAACAACTAACCCATATCTTATTTTCCCATACATACCAAAAATGATGTGTGTCACAATAACTATAAGTGCCTATAATAATTCATGGAAACTCAAATCTTATGCCATACTAGGCCACATGTGAAATCTCAAAAAATATTTGAATCAATAAGAACATAACACGATATGATTATCACCCAAGGAAAAATAAGATTCAACTATAAAAGAAAATATAAATGAAACAATCCCAAATAGGGTACATGGGTTCTCACCCTTACCAGGGTTATCTAATATATTACATGAGCTCATAACCAAGGCCTGACTCTTCATAGATTCCTCTCTAACTTTACCAAATAGTTGGACAAAATAAATGTATGTAAAAACGTTTTTTATGGAACTTTATGATGTCCTGACTTAGGTTCCACACACTGATGGCCCAAGATGGTTAGTCACATAAACTCAAGCACGCCTCCCCATATGCCAGTGGCTACCATCAATAATAGGGGGTCTAATATAATTCATGGGTATATTATACCATATTAATCTGATTAATGAACTAATTGATATAAATAACAAATAACCATAAAATTATATATCATAACATAATATCATAAGAAGAAAAAAATTGAAATATAGTATCAAAACTAAACATTAGATATTCCATTCTAAATAATGTGAAATTTGTGAAAATAACACATAAAATTAATGAAACTGACAACATGAAATAGGGAAACAAACCAAATTTGGTTCACTCATCTAGTATCCATCCCTAACCAGCCATCTAAAAAAGGGCCTTTTTGCCTATCCTATCTCGCAATGATGAAATCTATTTGGGTACTGATCATGAAGACCATGTAGTTTGTGAGTAGAACTCAGTAGACCACCAAAAATAGTGTATAAAATAATATCCAATCAGAAATAAGTGTATTCAATTTTATAAATAATATATAAAGTTAATAAAGTAATGAATTTTCACTTATTAAATTACTTTTTATCTAACCATATTACACTTAGGTTCTCAAGGACACGTGAACTCTCCATACCTACATCATCTTGTGTTGGATACTATTCATTCCCCAAGGGATTTCATATATCTTAATTCCAATGTTACTATTATTCATCACAATTCACATATAAATTCCAATATTACCATTCATCATCTCCAATCACACTATGGATTTTGATATTGGAGAACATGTCCCACACACAATTATCACATGGGAATCCCCTTGATACCATTCATAATTTTGTGTCAGATTATGGAATTTTGATGTAGCAGATAATGTCCCACACATAGTTATCACGTGCTAATTCTATTTTTACCATTCAGTATTTCTTACAAAACTATGGGACATCAATTCACTATATCATGTTCCACACATAATTATCTTATTAATTAATTTTCAAATTAAATAATCACATTAAAAGTTGAACATTCACATTATTCCATTAATTTATTCAAAAAAAATATTACATAATGTTCATTAATTAATTAAATAATTAAAAAATCACATTATGTCAATTAATTATTAAAAAATAATAATTAATCATTTCACAATCTCATCATAAAATAATTAATTCATCATTTTATTATCCTTATACGCAAACCAAATATCTATAATTAATTCAAAAAGATATTATTAAATTTCACAATCCAAATATCTCATAATTAATTCAATAATTAATTATTCAACATCAAAATATCTATATCTATTAATTAATTAAAAAATTAATTATTCAATATCACAATATCAGTATATCATAGTCAATTCAATAATTAATTATCATCTTCGCAATCTCAATATCTCATAATTAATATGAAAATTATTTATACAAATTCATGATATCTATATCTAATAATAAATTAATTAATTGATTATTCCACTTCATAATCTCAATATCTCATAACTAATTCAACAATTAATTATTCAGCTATACAATCTCAATAACTCATAATTAAATGAAAATTTAAGTATTTATAATCTTAAATATCTATATCACAAATTTCACTTTTCTATCAAATAATTATTTCCACAAACTAATTAATTACATAATGATATCAACTGCTAAACATAAAATAGTAATCCAACTAATAAATACACATAATTGAAATGAATACATTTTTATATGAATTATAGACCACCTACCTCGATTCATTGAGTAATGATCACCCATCAAAAACCCAAAATATGAATAGAATAATGATGTAGAACAAGATCTTGATGTCAATATATAAATAAAGATCGAACAATCAAGATCCAAAATTATATATCACAATAAAAAAAACTATGTTTAGATCATTCAAAATAGAATATGATTTCCCTTTTAAAATGATGATGAGTGGATAGATAATAAAGAAACCACACATGATCAGTTCTTCTAACCTTGTGGGGTGAAGATCTTCAATATTTATTGTCATTCTCCAATTATAGAGATCGAGAAGGATTGGAAATTATACAGGAACATCAAAAAATGAGTGAAAACAATTTGGTATGAATGGGGGTCGATTTTGGGTTAATTATGTTGTTTTAATAGTTATCAATATTGTATTCGGATTAATTAAATATGTGGGAATGATTTGTAGGGAGGAGGCGTAAGGTTTGTTAAAATCTTCACCTCAACCTTCGACCACTTATAGGGGTACATAGTTTCTCTGTTTGGGTGAGCGTTTTGAAAAAATGTTCACCATCCATGCAAAAACCCTCAATATTTCGGGATGAATGGTTTTTTGGGCCAACTCCCATGATTAAGGATATTGTTATCCAATTTTATATTTTCCATTTTCCTCCATTATTTCTCAAATTTTCACTCAAAAATCCCATTCGTAAAACCCAAAAAATGTACTCAACACCAGGAAACCAAGTACCTATAAATGATCTCGATACATATATAAAAATTGTAAGATTATTTGATGATATTTTTGAAAAATTAAAAAACACAATATAAACCATCACGAATGATTTGAATATATAAGAACTGTGAATGGCCTTATTTATACCAATGGTTACGTAGATTGAAACGAATTTGTCATTATATAGTTTCCCTATAAATGATTTATTACTCTAATTAATTAATTATAATGATCAGGAAAACCATATTTCTATTAATAAGGTATTGATCATATAATGATCAATTTAAATTGGTAATTGGTATGTACAAATATATTGAAATACTATATTTTAAATTTTTTATAATTATTATTTTATTTCATAAAATGCTCTATGAATAATAATTTTTATTCAATCTTTTTAGACGATGAATTAAAATTGAATACCCATAATGGAATGATGATCACATCTCATGTCTATTATTCTTTTCCAGCTGAATTATTAGAGGAATTTGATTCCCCGCATCCCATTATTCTCCCTTAGGTTAAATTTTATATTATCAACTATAGGAATTTCCATTCTCTACATAAGTCCTACATCAATTTCCATGGAAGGGAAGTGATTATTTTTATTACAAACTGACTAACTGTTTTATATTAGTGTGAAAATAAATATGATATTCTGATGAAAATTGAAACCATTGAATGGGTACTGATTAATATTGAGAAGGGGTGTTTTTATCAATTGGTTTGGGATAATCTAGAAAAAAGTTGATATGAAAATTGTATGGGAGTTTTTCAATTATATTGTAGAATTGATTACTAGTTTTCCACTTAATCTAGAATTTGAGTTCTCAATAGAACTCAAAACTGGAGTTAAGCCAATTTTAAAGACTCAAAATATAATTACCCTAATTGAGTTTCCAGAATTGAAATGAAACTAAACGGGAGTATTGAAAATTAGTTAATTTCACTATGTGTGTCATGATAGAGTGTACCTATACATTGTGTTATAATGAAATATGGATCTATGTTACTTTTCAATGATTATCTAATAGTATTCAAGATCAAAATAATGAATGATTGTCGTATACCACATATTAATGACTTTTCTAATCAACTAAATGTAGATAAATACTTTCACATGAATAACCTAAATTATATATATCATCAATTACGCGTTAAGAAGGAGTAAATTCCCAAGAGAGTATTTTATACATGGCATAGAATATTTTAGTATAGTATTATTCATGTTTTCCTTAATCATTACACTAGGATCTTTGTGGATATAATGAATAAAGTATTTAGATAGTGCCTTGATGAATTTTTGGTAGTTTATATAAATTTTATTAATATATATTATAATATAATGTAATATAATGAATACCAATTGAGAATTGTGCTGAATACACTAAGGAGTATCGATATGAATTTTTTTAAAGGGATCACTATTAGAAGAATAATGTTTCATTTTTTTATCATATTTGTTAATGTTAGGGTATATTAGTGGATCAATAGAAAAAGAAGTCAATTTAAAACTAGACTAGACTGAAAATAATGACTAATATCCATAGTTTTATTTGTTAGAGAGATATTATAGATGATATATTGAACATATATCGTTTATTTCTAATCCACAATCCAAGATAACCCATAATGGTGACATGATTATTTAGACATTTTAATGTTAGGAATTTTATTTGAAAAAATGTGGCTGTTAGTTTGTTCACATGTTTTCCATAACCTAGTAGTGTATACGTGTTTGTAATATATGGTGATGCAATTAAGAAGTTACTGGTGTTAATACTCATGGAGAATAATGTGGTGGTATATTATACATCACCAAAATTAAAGGATCATAAGAAACATTATCCATCAATTGATTTTGAGTTAGATACAATATTGATCATATTCATAATATGAAGTAATTTTTGTTTGGAGAACCATGTAATTTATATAATGATAGTAATATTTCAAATTATATGTTCTTGAAGATAGAGTTGAATATACACTATAAAAGTTTATTGGAATATCATAACGATTATGACTTGTAAACACATTACCACACCTAGAATATAGACATGGTTGTTGTTTCATTATGATCCATTGATAATTGAATCACATATATTATGTGGATAACAGAAATATCCTTTAGTTTTTTATTTTAAAAAGATGGGAATGGAAATCGTGATGGAGGGGAGAATATTATATCGGTAAAATTATTGTTTAACATTATATCCATGTGATCATTTATGAGGTGAAAAAGAAAAAATTAGAGTTTCATAATTATATGATTAATGATCATGAGTTTCCCCATGATTAGGACAAAAATTGTAATTTTAATAAACTATGTATGTGTCATGTCCAAACTATATTTGATGATGGTTATGTTAGAGGAAGAATATAGTTATTTATTCTCTATTCATCTTAGAAGTAAAATGATGTACATAGATTTATAAATGTATTTATTATGGGATTTCATGATGACAAATGATTAAAAAATATTCTTTGTTTTTAGTATGTTAGAAATTATAGATAATAGAAAAAAGTATAAGGGGATTCATCAACCATTTCCCATACTAGAATGGAAATTGTAAAATATCATGACATATATTTTTATTGGAATCCAAAAAATATCTAAACTTAATATTGTTATATATGGTGTATGAAATAACCTTATGAAGTC
Source organism: Viscum album (assembly GCA_963277665.1). Lineage (NCBI taxonomy): Eukaryota > Viridiplantae > Streptophyta > Magnoliopsida > Santalales > Viscaceae > Viscum > Viscum album. The sequence goes on along the minus strand of OY728143.1, from coordinate 107,158,863 downwards.
ATCACACAACATCAATACGAGAGAATATTTTTCTATAGGTCATCATAAAAAAATATACATTATATTAGTTTCATGGATTCATGGTGTATTGTATTGAATTTTATATTATTAGGTTATGAGGTTGACATTTAATTCCATGATAAATATTCAATAGGGTTTAGATACATAGGAAATTATCAAAACTGATTGTCATCCCCAAATGGTAGTAAATCATGAAGACAAATCCAATCCCTATAGAATATTTTGTGATCTTGTTCAATGTATATTTAAGTTGTTTCAGATCTACACCTTATTCTAATTTATTTTTCTTACAATAATTTATTTCATGAATGAATTTATATAGATCCTTAAAAATCCCTCTATGGGAAGAATTGAAGAACATAAATGCTATGAGATTATTTATGGGGAATAATGAATTTGAATCATGATGTTACTTATAAAATAGAATATAGTGTAAAAGATATTCGTTGTCCACTCAATGACGATTATAGTGAGTAAAAATTTTATAATAAAACCCGTCAGTATGATATAAAAATTTATGTTTTTGAGAATATTTTTCATTTAATTTCATAGTGGAAAATATTATAAGATTTAGGATGAAATGAATGCGATGATATTGGTCAATTTTTCCCATAAATATTCTTGATCAAGTACGTATGAATTCAGATCATAGTATGGTCCCACCAAACCTCTTTCAATTCCATGATAAGTTCTTTTAATTTATCCTAAGTATGTACATAAAAAATCCATAACATATAATAAACATAGAGTTTATATCATTGGATCATGATCATTACTATGAGGAATATATGATATAGACTTTGGATCATAGAGTGAAATATCTATGAAATAAGATCACTCCCTTGGTCAAATATTTATAGAGAAACGAACACTGTAAGAAGATATATTGGAACCTATGGATAGGATGGGGGAATAAGTATCCTTAATTTAAATTTTTAAATTGATAAAATTTTGAGGATAAATTACATTCATTGTGGTAGAATATAATACACCCTATGAGTTTATGAATTTATTTCAAATAAAGTAAAATTCTTTATTTGATTACATTTCACAAATCACCGAGTTTTATAGAAGCTGTGATATACACTTAATATTATTATTCTAAGATGATAAATGTAAAATAGAAATTAATTTTTTTAATTTTTAATAAGAACAAAATAATTTAGAAAAATATTTATACTATATTTAGATAATGAAAGATTTTGAAAAATAAATACCTAATTTTTTGGTTGTGTAATTAAATTATTTTAAAAAACATTATTCTCAAAAAAATGATATATATTATTTTTGATAGAAAATCAATAAATGATTAAAAAATTTATAATATTTGTTTAGAAATAAATAATAGTTTTTTTGAATCAACAGATCAAACTTATGTTAGGGAATTTTTTCATTTTTTTTAATGTTTAATTTTTTGATTAATAGTGAACAATATTGGTCATTATTGAAAATATATTTCTCATGTAAATCTTTTATTAAGTTATATTTTCAATTAATTTTTTAACAATTATATTTACTTCAATAATTGTACAATTATTCCAATATTGTTTATTGTATCCAATGTAATATTGACTTTCTATATAATTTTGTTTCTAATTATGAATATTTTTCATTGAAGACAACTTTTTCGTTACATCTATGGGCTTTATTTAAAAATAAATTTACCCAATTATAGTATGTAATTTAATAAAATGGATTCCCTTTTCGATATAAGTTTCATTAATATTATATAAGAAAGTAATATTAATTTTTTCTAATAAATAACAGTAAGAAAAATATTATTAGTTAATTATTATGGTTAAGGTTAAAGCAATGTTCTTTATATTACATATTCATTTCTCAAAATTAAGTTTCGGAGAAAATTTGGTATTTATATAAAAAATTTGATATAATTTTGATAATCAGTTGCTAAAATTACCAATGAATGCTATATTTTTTGAATATAATGATAAATTATTTAGTTAAATAAAAAATATTCATTACCTTGGTGAAATCTAAAATGGAAAAGAAGTAAACATATAAGGTAATGGAATAAAATCATTAAAACATGTATTTTTTTTTCAATGGATTTTTGTCCAAAAAAAATCATCCCTCTACTCTATTATTTATAAATTTTATATTCACATGGCATATGATTGACTTATTATTATTGAATAGTTTTTTTATTTAACAAAATGGAACTCTTTATCAGTTTTAAAAGGTGACTTTCTCTCATCACTTGTTCACACCACTTATGAAATATGGATCGACCAACCCATACAAATTTAATTCCCCAAAATTTATGTCCTTATTAAGTATAAAATACTATTCCTAGAATACAAAACCTATTGTACATAATGAGATATATGATGGTTGTTTTTCTAATCGAATTTATTTTCTTTCACTAATCACATTTATTTTTACTTCATATCTTACAACCATAATTCATGTTTTAATTATTACAATATAATAACACATTTTTCGACCATATATTGTTATGATTTATTTAATGGAATATCTAATATTAATATCCATTTCAATCAAATGGGAAATGAAACCATTCATTATGTGTATTGAGGACACCCACCTCATGAATAAATATAATTATGTTTTCATCAACACCTATCAATATATGATATAAAAATGGATTTAATATTGATATATGTATAAAAAATTTATGAAATAGTTATAATTTTGTAATTATAATATCACTTATCACTTATAAAGTCTCCAACCCTAGTAGCTCTAAGTTGGTGTCACCTTTATTAGATTGGAAAAAGAAATAAGGAATCTGAAGTGCACTGTGTTGCATTTGTTGTCAATTATGTATGTTGTTGTCAAAAGTGACATGGAATGGATGGATGTCAAGGAGCATCAAGATGTGAATGTCAAAGGATGTGATGGTGATGGTGATGAATGGAGAATGGCCATGGACCATAGAGGAATGTCACTTAAGAGATTCACTAAGTGACATAGGAGATGATAGTTGAAACATTCTCTAGTAATATCAGATGATTGTAGAGCTGTTCTTAATGTGTCAATAATTTTATCAAGGTGATACTAAGTGACAAGACTTGAAGAATGAATGATGATGGAGCATCATTACATCTGACGATTGATGAGATAACCTTTAAGTTCCAAGAACTTGTATCAAGTGGATACAATGTCGCAACATTGTTAGAAGACCATGCATTGTCTTCACACTGCATGAGGAGTTGAAGATGATCCATCCACAATTTCTAAGTGGATGAAGTGGTTTAATGAAGTCCATGAACAATCACTTAGTTGATTTGAATTAGAAGAAGATCCAACCTTGATCTCTGATTAGATCAATGAAGACCGTTGAAGAATTTAATTGATTCAGGAGAATCGGTTGAAGATGAAGAACCTTCGGGAATTCCATTCCTATGTGATGAATAAATGTTGAAGAAGAATTGGAGGACTTCAAATGAAGAAGAGGAATGGAGAAGAAGAAGGATAATGGATTGGAAGGGTTATATGTCATTTTAAATATGGATCACATTGTATACAAAGTCATCATTCTATACATTGCCAAAAATATGGGCCACCAAGGAGGCCAGCCGAGGGTCATCACGCAAGGCTCTTGTGGGACTCAAGGTCACCACGCCCATGGGGAACCCTCAGGCCAAGGCAGTAGCCCTGAGGTAGGAGCGCACCCGCAGGACTCAGCGTGGGCGCCATGGGCACGCATGGAGGAGCGCATGGTGGGCGCATAGCGCGCCCGCGAGAGGCAGGGGTGGGCGCAAGAGCGCTCCCGCAGAGAGAACACGGTGCGGGGCGGCACCGTGGAGGTTGGATATTCAATTGAGAAGAGGTGGGGAGCGCATCTTTGATAATCCATGAAAAAACCGGCCTTCGTTTCGATGTGGGATGTGGGATTTTTCCGCGGAGCGAATCCTGGCCGCTCGATCGATCACACGCCAGATTTCAATAGCACGATCGATCCCGCACGAGATCTTCTGATCGCATTCGTCCAAATGTTATTAAATGGCTGATCCGACGACTGTCGCATCATCCCCTTCCTCGAGCTTGGAGGAGGCACCTCCCGCGAAGCCGCTGATGAACCAGAGGCTACCTGTGGCCGGATTTCGAGTTCCCGGCCACCTCTGAAGAAGCTAAGGCGTCCATCTGGTTCGTCTGGCCACACTAAACACATACATGCATAAAAATATGCATTCGTGCAATGAGGGGAGAATTTCGAGTTCGGCCGAGGCATAAGAGGATGCCGAGGCCATGTGTGGTTTATGTTGTGCATGGACAGGCCTTGATGAAGCCATGCACACATTCAAAGAATCCACGAGAAAAGGAATGAAAAATAAGGGAACCCGCGTGAAAAATTGGAGATTCAATATTTCGAATGATTTTAAAGAGCCGAAAATCTCGGTTGTTCAAAAATTATCACGCGGATGATAAAAGGATTTCCTCTGCCTATATAAAGAGACGTCGAGCCCACAAGGAAGCTTGCTGATCCTTTAAGAAACGAGAGTCTCGTGAGATCATCATTGTGCCTCGCTAAGAAGAAGCCCTGCGCAACACACTTGTGCGGCTGAAGTTCTCGGGGCCACCCGAGGTCCCTAAGGAGTCCCATGCACACCTCCCTTGCACGACAGGAAGAACCTGAGGCCGCATTCTTGCGCGCTTGTGGTTGATTCCCTCTCTTCCTGCGTAATTGCGTGGTAGGAGGAAGTGCACGCGGGTGTTGCACTTGCACACCCCGCGGCAGTGGCACTTGCGCGGCCCTTGCGCCTTGTGACCCTACGCGGCAGTGGAGAAGAGGTTGGCCGCACCCCTTGCGCACCTTCATTTGGTAGGGAGTTTGGGTGAGGCAGTTTACCACACCATTGTGTGTGTGCTATAGTGAAGGAGAAGGTCGAGCCTTGTGGGTGCACATTTGAAGATTAAACGAATAATTGGTGTGTGCGCAAGAATTGAAGAGGCCGCATGAATTTTTGGGTGCAAAGAGAACCTAAGGACACACCTTGTCCGAGACCTTAGTGCCTTTGTGTGCCAAGTGGAAGATCACACCGTGTGTGTGTAAAGAAGTGGAACAAGGCCGAATCTTATGTGTGTGAATTAAGAAGTGTGTACACATTTAGAAGAAGAGGAGTAGAATCTCACACTAAAGTATAACACACTTTTAATTGTGTAAACAAATTGAACAATGTCTGTGAAGTTCAAGAGGAAGGTGTGTGTGCTGAAAGTGTTTACACCCTTCGAGGGTTTATTTCACCAATAGAAGAAAGAAAAGGATTGCATGCTTGCATGCATGCACATGCACACGTGAACAAATCCAAATCAGCTTTTGTGTATTTGAGTTGTCCAAGAGCAAGATTTCATGAAGAGAATTGAGAGGCCATGCAGTCAGTGCATGAGGAAGCAGAGATTCCATGCACTCAGTGCATGAAGTTGTGATGAAGTGAGACTGAATTCAAGATGAAGTGAAATATATTATTTGGCTGAGTTTTCAGTAGTTGATAAGAGCCTGATCAACGAAAGTGATTAGAAGTTTTGATCAAAACCAACAGACCTTATCAGAGGCTGTTGAAGATTCTTGAAGAGAGAGGCCAGGTCATCCTGAGAAGAAGGAGATAAATCCTAAGAAAGACGAGAAGACCTGATCAAGTAATCATAAGTGAAGAGCAAGGCCAGCTGTCTTTATCCCAGACTGGTGAAGATACTTGAAGAAGCTTAAAGTGAAGAAGAGCTACTCGTGTGACTCGAGGAGCCAGGAGAAGCCCCCCGTGAGACCCAGGGTGGAAGAAGTCTTCAGTGGGATTATGGAGCAGGCCAGTGGGACTCTGGTAACACTGTGGGATGCAGTATAAAGACCCTCCTGTGGGACTCAGGAGAGATACTGTGGGACTCTGTATCTACCATTGTAATACTAACAGATTATAATGGAAGAAACCATGTTGGGGTGTTTAACCAACATGGCATGGATGTTGGCCTTTGGAGACGAACCTTGTAAATCCTTGTGTCCTGTGCCTTTACATTTACTGCATCACTCGAGGAAAGGCTTAGAGATACAAGAAGAGTGGATCAAGGCCTTAACAATCCATATAGGTTTAATTGATAAAGAATCAATTAGTTAAAAGTTTTAAGGGATCACTGATTCACCCCCTCCCCCTCTAAGTGATTCACACTGATATGGGCACTTCAATTGGTATCAGAGGGAGGTTACCTCTAAAAGATTCAAGGGATTCTTTATGAAGTGCAGATTTGAGGAAGTGAGTGAATACCCTCAAATGGAGATATCTGCCAAGACTCTGAAAAACAGAAAGAATAAATAGGCAAAGAAGATGAAGAACGCATGTCCTAGATATGATAAAGTTGGAACAATGAATGATATTCAAAATTCACTCAAATATCTTCAGAAGATAGTCCCCAAGTAAGTGGCAATGTGTATTACTACAGGCATCCTTGATCTTCAAGATGAAAAATTACAGCTAGCAGAAGAATCCAATTATGTGGAAGATCAATTGGCTAAAAGGGTTTGCATAACCAACACTCTCAAAAAGCTGTTGAAGGCTAAAGATGAAACTATTTCCCTTTGCAATGAAAGATTTGAAGACACTGATGAAGAATTTCAAACTATCTCTTCTGAGAAAGAAATCTTTATGATAATGATCAAAGATGTTTTCCATGCACTGCAAAAGAGGCACATAGTATCAATGATTGTAAGAGATGCTCAACATGAAGACAAAGTAAACAGGGTGAAGGAGCTTGACAATTCATTAAAAGAAATAAAGACGGTGCATGAAGACCAGATGAAACAGCTGGAACAAAAATGGGAAGGTAGGCTAAGATTTGTTGAGGATGAGAAGAACTCTCTCAACATGATATGCTTAGAAATAGAGGTGATATTGAAAAATCTGCAATCACCCAAAGCTGAAACCTCCCAGTCAGCTGATAGAATAAATTTTGCTACACAAGTATGCATTGAGCAGGATGATTCCAAAATAAGGGCATCCTCTAATAAAAGGGAAAAAAATTCTATGAAGAAGTTACCATCCATCCCATCTTGTATTGATGCTTCTAATTGTGTTTCCACAAAAAGTGCAGGATGGAAGAATACTTCCAAACATGTATGGATGAAGACAATGAAGAAAGAGAGCTCTCCTGAAACAACACAACAAGTCAAGAAAAGTACCCAACAATCAGACGGACTCAAGAAGTCAAGATTTGTGGGTCAGTGCTGGTGTTGTAACAAGTATGGGCATTGTGCAAAAGATTGTAGGTACAATCCTCTAAATGTAAAAGCACAGACCAAGCCCATACCAAGGGGGAGAAATCCAGAAGGAAATAAACAACATCCACAGGTCTAGAGACATCTGTTTACTGCTAACAGATTTGGATTTCTTGATAACATCTGGGATGTGTGAAAAGTGGTCAAAAAGATACATGTCAATCTCCAACTGTATCCAGAGCTAAAAAGAAGAGAAGATCACTGAACCTGGCTAAAATGGAATCCTTGGGAAGCCAGCAGACGGAAGTAGAGGATGCTCCCAAGAAGATTTTGTCAAAGGAAGAAAAGTCCTTGGATTTCAAATCCAAGAAGGGTGATGCATCCAGAAGGACCACCAAGAAGAAAACATGCTTCTACTGTGTAATGAAAGGACATATCATGGATCTTTGTAAACATGCCATGAAATTCAATAAAGGCAGACTGTACTCAAACAGACAATCAATCCAGATGAAGCAGAAGGGATTGGTTGAAAAAAAATTTCCTAATAAAGGTAGCTTGAAAGCATCAAAGTAACTATGTGGAATATCCATAACTGAGGCCACACTTCAAAGTGACTTACTAGTCATATGGCCAAATCAGTTGCAACTTTCCAAAGATCTGCAACGAGCTGAAGATGATGTTCTAGAAATTGCTAAGGTAAAAGGGAAGAAGAAGATTTCACATGAAGATGTATTGAGATCCACACCAGCACAAACATCATTGAAGATCAAATGTGCAAGTGTGAAGAATGGTGAAAATGGGACATCTCGGTTGAGATAATCTTCTCAACCTTGTTGTTCACATTGATGAACCAAGTAGGTTCCATATTATTCCCTAACCACTTGAATTTACATGTGCTAACATTTCAGGGAATTGAAGATGATGATCATTCTCATCTGGAGAGTTGTTTGGATAGAATAGAGTGCACCCCTTGAGGGGGAGCTAATCAGTAGAAGATGGGATTCTGAGATTTAATACCATCTTGAGAAAAGTGAAGGTATTACAATCAAAAATTCATCCCTTGTTTCTTAATTGTATCCATCATGACAATAAAGGGGGAGTACTGATTGAAGGAAAATGGATAAAATTGGGAGCTTTATCTTTTCACTGAACTTTCTAATGAGTTTTGTGAAGTATGTCCAGGATTTAGCAATTCATTGTTATATCTGAAAAATTTCAAACCCCTTGAAGCATGATCTCACATGTATAGTGAATTTTGGACAACATTGATAATCTTGGTTACATCACTCTTGTTTTCTACACCGGGTTAGCCCACGTAGACTTAGAGTTGATCTACTAAAGGTTCTTTTCTAAAGAGAACATGGGACATCATCCCTCTCTTAGTGATTTTGAAGAAAATGCTTTTCTAAGGTAGGAAGATATTTTTGGAAGTGAACCACACCACATATTTGCAATTTATTTCCAATAAGGGGGAGAAAATATTGGCACAAATATTGACCCATTCATATGTGCTGAGAAAGTGTATTGACAACAAATACAAAGGGGGAGATTGAAGTGCACTGTGTTTCATTTGTTGTCAATTATGTATGTTGTTGTCAAAAGGTGACATGGGATGGATGGATGTCAAGGAGCGTCAAGATGTCAATGTCAAAGGATGTGATGGTGATGGTGATGAATGGAGAATGGCCATGGACCATAGAGGAATGTCACTTAATAGATTCACTATGTGACAGAGGAGATGACGGTTGAAACATTCTCTAGTAATCTGAGACGATTGTAGAGCTTTTCTTAATGTTTCAATACATGTATCAAGATGATACTAAGTGACAACACTTGAAGAATGAATGATGATGGAGCATCATTACATCTGACGATTGATGAGCTGATCTTTAAGTTCCAAGAACTTGTATCAAGTGGATACAATGTCACAACAATGTTAGAAGACCATGCATTGTCTTCACACTGCATGAGGAGTTGAAGATGATCCATCCACAAGTTCTAAGTGGATGAAGTGGTTTAATGAAGTCCATCCACAATCACTTAGTTGATTTGAATTAGAAGAAGATCCAACCTTGATCTCTGATTAGATCAATGAAGACCGTTGAAGAATTTAATTGATTCAGGAGAATCGGTTGAAGATTAAGAACCTTCGGGAATTCCATTCCTAAGTGATGAATAAATGTTGAAGAAGAATTGGTGGAATTCTAATGAAGAAGAAGAACGGAGAAGAAGAAGGATAATGGCTTGGAAGGGTTATATGGAATTTTAAATATGGATCACATTGTATAAAAATTCATCATTCTATACGTTTCCAAAAATATGGGCCACCAAGGAGGCCAGCCGAGGGTCATCACCCAAATCTCTTGTGGGACTCAAGGTCACCACGCCCATGGGGAACCCTCAGGCCAAGGCAGTAGCCCTGAGGTAGTGGTGCACCCGCAGGACGCAGCGTGGGCGCCAGGGGCACGCCTGGAGGAGTGCATGGTGGGCGCGTAGCGCACCCGCGAGAGGCAGGGGTGGGCGCAAGAGCGCGCCCGCAGAGAGAACACGGTGCGGGGCGGCACCGTGGAGGTTGGAAGTTCAATTGAGAAGAGGCAGGGAGTGCATCTTTGATAAACCACGGAAAAACCGGCCTTCGTTTCGATGTGGGATGCGGGATTTTTCTGCAGAGCGAATCCTGGCCGCTCGATCGATCACGCGCTAGATCTCGACCGCCTAATAGATCCCGCGCGAGATCTTTTGATCGCAGCCATCCAAATGTTATTAAACGGCTGATCTGATGGCTATCGCATCATCCCCTTCCTCGATCTTGGCTGAGGCACCTCCCAAGAAGCCGCCGATGAACCAGAGGCTACTTGTGGATGGATTTCGAGTTCCCGGCAACCTCTGAAGGAGCTAAGGCGTCCATCCGGTTCGTCTGGCCACACTGAACACATACATGAATAAAAATATGTATGCATGCAACAAGGGGAGCATTTCGAGTTCGGCCGAGGCATAAGAGGATTCCAAGGCCATGTGTGGTTTATGCTGTGCATGGACAGGCCGTGATCAAGCCATGCACACATTCAAAGCATGCACGTGAAAAGGAAAGAAAAATAAGGGAACCCACGTGAAATAGAGGAGATACAAGATTTGGAAAGATTTTAAAGAGCCGAAAATCTCGGTGGTTCAAAAATTATCACGCAGATGATAAAAGGCATTCCTCTGCCTATATAAAGAGACGCCGAGCCCACAAGGAATATTGATGATCCTTTCAGAAATGAGAGTCCCGTGAGGGCACCATTGTGCCTCGTGAAGAAGAAACCTCGTGCAACACACTTGTTCGGCGGAAGTTCTCGGTGCCACCTGAGGTCCCGAAGGAGTCCCCTGCACGCCTCCCTTGCGTGACAGGAAGAACCCGAGGCCACATTCTTGCGCGCCCGTGGTTGATTCCCTCTCTGCCTGCGTACTTGCGTGGCAGGAGGAAGTGTACGCGGGTGTTGCACTTGCGCACCCCGCGGCAGTGGCACTTGCGCGGCCCTTGCGCCTTGTGACCCTGCGCGGCAGTGGAGAAGAGGTTGGCCGCACCCCTTGCACGCCTTCATTTGGTAGGGATTTTGGGTGAGGAATTTTACCACACCTTTGTGTGTGTGCTATAGTGAAGGAGAAGGCCGAGCCTTGTGGGTGAACATTTGAAGATTAAACGAATAAGTGGTTTGTGTGCAAGAATTGAAGAGGCCGTAGGAATTTTTGTGCGCAAAGAGAACCTTAGGACACACCTTGGCCGAGACCTTAGTGCCTTTGTGTGCCAAGTGGAAGATCACACCTTTTGTGTGTAAAGAAGTGGAAGAAGGCTGAATCTTATGTGTGTGCATTAAGAAGTGTGTACATATTTAGAAGAAGAGGAGTAGAATCTCACACTAATGTATAACACACATTTAAGTGTGTAAACAAATTGAACAAGGTGTGTGAAGATCAAGAGGAAGGTGTGTGTGCTGAAAGTGTTTACACCCTTTGAGGGTTTATTCCACCAAGAGAAGAAAGGAGATGATTGCATGATTTCATGCATGCACATGCACACGTGAACAAATCCAAATCATCTTGTGTGCATTTGAGTTGTCCAAGACCAAGAGTTCTTGAAGAGAATTGAGAGGCCATGCAGTCAGTGCATGAGGAAGCAGAGATGCCATGCACTCTGTGCATGAAGTTGTGATGAAGTGAGACTGAAGTCAAGATAAGGTGAAAGATATTATTTGGCTGAGATTTCAGTAGTTGAGAAGAGCCTGATCAACTGAAGTGATCAGAAGTTTTGAGCAGGACCAACAGACCTTATCAGAGGCTGTTGAAGATTCTTCAAGAGAGAGGCCATCCCATCCTGAGAAGAAGGAGATAAATCCTGAGCAAGACAAGAAGACCTGATCAAGTGATCAGAAGTGAAGAGCAAGGCCAGTAGTCTTTATCCTAGACTGCTGAAGATACTTGAAGAAGCTTAAAGTGATGAAGAGCTACTCGTGTGACTCGAGGATCCAGGAGAAGCCCCCTGTGAGAATCAGGGTGGAAGAAGTCTTCAGTGGGATTCTGGAGCAGGCCCGTGGGACTTTGGTAACACTGTGGGACGCAGTATAAAGACCCTCCTATGGGACTCAGTAGAGATACAGTGGGACTCTGTATCGACCATTGTAATACTAAAAAATTATAATGGAAGAAACCATGTTAGGGTGTTTAACCAACATGGCAAGGACGTAGGCCTTTGGAGCCAAACCTTGTAAATCCTTGTGTCCTGTGCCTTTATATTTACTGCATCACTCGAGGAATGGCTGAGAGATACAAGAAGAGTGGATCGAGGCCTTAACAAGCCATATAGGTTTAACTGATAAAGAATCAATCTGTAAAAAGTTTTAAGGGTTCACTGATTCACCCCCTCCCCCCTCTCAGTGATTCACACTGATCTGGGCACTTCAATATCACATCCCAATGAACCAAATTTTTTTAGTCCTGGTAAAGTAGTTACAAACAATATGTACATATTACATATGAATATAAAAATTACAACATAATTTTTTAGTAATATTTTTATTCCTTCTATAATATGCTTACCTTCCATTCAAAGTAAACTTTGTGGAATCTTTCTAAAGAAAACTGAATAATGGTTATCTTAAAAGATCCGTAAGAGTTTGGTAAATATGATTCTATCATGAGTAAAATAAGAATAATAAATATATAATATTCAATATGTAAAATGAAATTTCTTAACACACATGTTATTTTATCAAAATATATTATATCATGATTATATTAGGATTAATCAATATAGAATGGTAAATAACTAAAAACACATTACATTTAAATAACCTTAATATCATAAAGAGACCAGGAATAATAAATACTAGAATGTAACAATTTGTCAAAAAAACATTTTAAATATCCCCATTATCATGAATAGATCTGGTATAATCAATATAGTGTGGTAAATAACTAAAAACTTATAATTTAATCAATACTAATGAGGGGATTGCATCCACATGTAATATCATTATGAATATGTATTGGATAATAGTAACTAAATTATTAATTTAGGAAATTATTAATTATGTGACGTCAATATCTCAGACATTATGATATTCCAACTATCAATCCCTTTCATAAGACATTTTAAAACTATGGTTAAATCCCTTTTAAATTTGGATTAATAATTCCTCGCATTATACTTCTAGTGCATTGATGAGATATATATTTCATGGACCCTCTTATATCTTCATTTCCAATCATTCCTCAAATATTGAATAAAAATTTTAATTCTTGAACAATATACCTTATCATAAAATATCCATATTCAGTATAGAATAATGATTTATCAATTTCAAATATAATAATTTAATAACATTAAATGTGGAATATTGTATGTTTAAATTATTTTTGGTTAAATAAATAGTCATATCCATGATACATTTATTATGTATTATAAAATGGTTGGATATTATTATGGATAATGATTAGATACCTTCTACATGAGTAACATAATTCCCAAGTTAATGTGAGATTGTTTAATATATTCTATCCCCTTTGGAAATATTCAAATTATAAACCTTTTAAGGAATTAACATCTAGTGTAACATTTACAATCATATATAAATAGTTATTCATGCTAAAACAAAAATCAGTAGTATATACCCCACATAAAAGTGAATAGTTTCATAATAACATGAATGTATCAGTGATATGGAAATAGAGACAAAATCCCTTACAATGATCACAGTGTAGATGGGAGAATTAATCAATGAATTGATTATATTTATATAATGAAAATTCAGATAAAAATGTAAAAATATATAATAATATAGTTAAAATTTTTAACCCACATAATATAAAAAATTTAAATAAAATGATAAATTAATATAATCCAATGACATAGAATCGAACTTTGAAACTCATTACCACTTTGAAATTTTCATGTCAAATAAAATTAGATGATATAAATAAAATTAAAACCTAAAATATCAAGAATTATGAATTAATCATGATATTAAATGTAAAATTGGAATCATAGAAATATTATAAAATAAAATATATGGATAAAATTAAAATATACTCCAATGAATGGAAATTTAGATAAAGAATATATCCGTATACATTATATTAGTTGAAAATATTTTAAAATTTTGTAAAATAGTTTTCATACTTTTATTAATTTATAAAAGAACCATATAAAAATTTAAAATATCTCATATTATCTTGTTATAACATCTTATCACCCATTTTTTAATTATATTTCAATATTTTCACTATTTTAGGTGATAATTGTTGTGTTTCTTCATACATCATTTTCCATGAAATGTAATTTTTATTTTGTAATTGATATAGATAATTAATATTCATAATTAAATTATTGATATTAAAAAAAATTAATAATTAGATATATTATTATGGTAGTTATTTACATTTTAGAAAACATAATGGGTCACATTACTTCATGGACATGGTGGGTTGCATGTATGCATGAGTGACATCATTGTTTCCTTAAAGGGTGAATAGTTATGAAAGAATGTGTGAAATTAATTTTCCAAATCAAATAAAATTTAATATATGTCACACACACATATATATATATATATATATATTAAATTTATTATTTTTACATTACATGTAATGCGTTAGTAAAAAAGGGTTTTCATATCTTTGTGAGGTGGGAGTCTACCTTACACATGAGTGACATTATTGTAATTGAAACGACATGGAATGTGAGAAGAATTATGTGATATTATAAATATAGAACTAGTATAATATAATATAATATATCATATAAATTAGTAACATCCATCCAAAAATATAAAATTAAATTTTTTTATGAAAAATGAGTTTCAATGTTTCATGTTGTAGTAGTATGTTATATAAATGATAAACAATGATTTTTTCCATATAATGGAAGATGATATTGTTGTATGGAATTCCCTTAAAATAATAATATATTATTGTTAATTATATAATGTATTTATTATATAATAGTTTTTTCTGTGATTTTATGTATGTGGAATAAGAATCAAAATGAAATATCTCATTTAAGAACATTACCTCTTCTTCAGAAAACCACTTTAAGATTGAAACAAAAGAAATAATATATATTATTTTTTATAAAAAACGGCTCTAGGATGATATAATGGGAGTAGTAAAACTATTTGGGTAGTTCTTTTTTGAAAAAAGTGTATTTTTAATTGTGATGAGAGTAGGATATGGATTTTCATTAATTAATGGTGGATAGGGCACACATGATGTTTTGAGATCATTCAAGTAAACCACAATTTTTATGATTATTAAAGCCCCCAAAATGTTAGATATTATAACCTAAGAGATTATATGGTCTAAATATGTGTATAAAATTGGTTTTCGACAAGTTTTGTTTCATTTTAACCCTTATCATATTTGTTTAAACCCATGGTAAACCTATTTTTACTTTCACTATAGTAATTAATTGTTACTACATTCAGTATTCATTATTTACAAATTATGCTTCCCTTACATTATGACCTAAATTAATTTGATTACATAAAATTAATAAACTTTTTAAAATTATATTCACATAATTTGATGCTCCCAATTTAAAATTATACCCACAAACGCAATAAAGACATTGGTTTCCAAATATAAAATTATCATTAGTATAGAAGATTTTAATATTAAAATTTTGTAATATTTTTATTAAAATTAAAAAATTAGATAAAATTATTATAATATAAACTATTTTACTTCAACAGTAATTAAAAATAAAATTTATTCTTTTATTTTATTTAAATAAAAATGTTATTTTTTATAAATATTAGATTTTTACCGAATTCATCAAAAAATGTTATATTTTAGAAGGAACTCTCTATTATTAACCCTGAGATAATTTTGAAATTATTATTTAAATAATTAATCTCATTTATTCAAAAGATGTTTCTAAATTTAGTAAAACATAATTTAAAATTATCTAATCAAAGCATTACAAAAGAGTCTTTTAAAAAAATATAGTTTGTTCGAAATCCTTTTTTCTTCTAAATGCTTATTATTTTTATTTATAATCAATATACTACTAATGACTAGTTATGAAATACATATCATAACCAATGTTATTTCATTAAAATATTGGGCTATTACATTATCCATACCATCATTAAATTTTTTCATTGTAATTTATAGTTCATCTCGATAGCAAAGGGATTATTATTTTTAAAATAAAATATTGAAACCCCACATCGTAAAAGGTATTTAAGATCATTCTATTTATAAGAGAACAAGGAAAAGAATAATATCATCCACAATAACATATAACATGGTTCCAATTATAAAAAAATTGGTGGAAAGTAAAGATATGGATATGGATGAAATGAATAAATAATTATATAGATTAATAGTGTTCATTGATCACAATAAATTAAATGATCAATGGAAATTTAAGGACATCATAGCAGCCAATGTATTATTATCTAAAAGAAAAATTTATTTATTGGATATCATTTTAATCTGGTGGAATTTTTTTCAAGATCCTTTTTTCTAATGTGGAGGAATTTATTTACTATATTGACTATGAACAAAAAGAAATATATTTACATGAAATGTTTCTATTTTGTAACAATAATTTATAATTTGTTTTGGGTGTTAATAAATTTCTACATAGTATCATAATCCATGAAATTAATATCCAAAAATTAATTTTTTTCCCTTCAGTACTAAGAATAACTTTTAATGATTATAAAATGGATATAAGGTTAAAACCTCATTCTATCTATAAAAAATTATTTTTAAAACTGAATATAGTTAGAAAAATTATCCAATATAATACAATAATATCTACTCATCCATTGTAACAATGCTAGTTCAACATTAATATTTATCAGTCAAATAACTTAATTAAAAATGATATATTATCTAACACATCTCATCGGCCACTGTTAGGTATAAAACTCTTATCACCCATAAATTATGGGTTCAATCCCCATAACATTTTCTAATGTGATGTGATTTCACCCAACATGTATTATGTCATTTTATTAAAACTATATTAATATAATTACTATAAAATTATGAAATAATAATAATCCATAATTACCTCAATATCAAATACATGATATTTGTTAAATTTTACCAATAAATTTTAAATTATTCATATAAAATTAAGAGTTTTATTACAAAAAAATTTCCACAAAATCATAAACTAATACAATTAATTGTATTTCTGTAGATTCTTACCATCATATTCCCAATCATAGTATAATCCCATCTCATTAAAACTAAAAGGGGGTTTTTATGGAATCATATATAATATCATACATCAAATTATCAAACTATGAAACATTATGTTTAAGCAAGGAAATTCATCACTATAATCAATTCAAATCCATGAGAAGGGTTTATTAGGAATATTTAAATTATCCAATTCACATCCATTAAGAGTACCAAACCAGCTATCATGTTATGACCATTTTAGTGTAACATGTATATTTTGAGTCAAGATTGACGTTCCATTTTTGGATTTAACATCCATAGGTAAATAAATGAGTGAATTACATCCACTTATTATATCCAGAAATGAATTTTTTACTTGGAAAAACCAAAAAATATCTACCCTACCAAAACATTAATATGTTTTTATATACTTTTCCACGTATATTATCATATGGTTATATTCCATTTTATATTTTTTCCTAAATCTAGTCCCGATGTTTCTAATAAACATCATATAGTAACAAAAATTATAAACCCAACCCCATTAGCATAGATCAATTATCTATTTTATAAAATTAGAATATTATTAAAGGAAAAAACATAAGTATGGTTTAAATAGTTTGGTAGTCTTGGTAAAATAGATACATATATGATTCCCATATTAAATTTTAATATAAAAAACCGATTTTTTTATAATATCATTATTAACTCTATCATATCCATGTATATCATTCATAGTACACTTCTTATATTCCTATTATAAGAGAAAAAATAAGGGTGAGCTCAAATTCTCTATACAAATTATATAATGGGGAATCTATAATGATTAAATAAATAATAATCAATATTGAATAATTAATATTAAAAGATAAATATATGAAAACACATGAAATTTATTTAATAACATAATTTTCATGACTGGATTACAAATAATCAAAATTGAAAGGTAAATAATTGAAAAAAACCTTCTATTAAAATATAATTTATATAATGAATAAAGAAGAAATTATCAATATAAAAAAGGTAAATAATTACACATATATGACATCATAATAACATTACAATCATGAATAGATAGGGAATAATAAATATGGAAAGGTGAATATGTAAAGAAAATCATTTAATAAATAAATAAGAATGAAATACATCCAAAGATAATATGATTGTAAAAATATCATGAAAAATAATAACTAAATTAGTAATGAAGTAGATTCTTAATTATTGAATTAATTATTGTAAACATAAAGATACTTATACATTCAAGAACATTCACAATGAAATATAAATATAAGTGTCAAAACTAATTTAATTATATCTTAATTCATTTCCACATGAGACTACTGATGCATCTATGGATTATGTATTTATGGGCCCTGTTCGGCACTAAATGTCCAAATCATTCCTCATATATCATATAATCGAATCAATTCAAGAATAATTTGGTTTATCATAAACTATTCTCAATGTGTAATGAAAATATATCTATAAATATTTCCACATAAAATCAAATAACATTCATCATAGAATGAATTATGTAGTACTGATACGAGCTTTATGAAATAATCATAACCATTATAAAAAATAATATGGATATGAATATGATTGAATACTATGAATGAGAAATGATAAGATTCCATAAGCAACAATAAATGTAATCTAATGAATGTGATATTTTTTAGTGAGATTATTACATATATATTAACATTAAAATTATAACCCTTAAAAAGAATAATGGTGTATTTAAACAATAAATATTATGAATAATTAGGTTTTCTTGTTAAATAAATATATGGGGTAGTATATACACCACATAAAATCGAATATGTGAGTGATAAAAAAGGATTCAATGAAATAGAAATTGAGATAAAATCCCTTATAATGATCCTAACATTTATATGAGAATTAATAAATGAATCAAGCATGTATTTAAAATGTAAATACACATAAAAAACTATAAATATATCATAATATAGTAAAAATTATTTACACACATAATTTTATAATTCCAAGGACAATGAAAATGTAATATAACACAAATATGAATTGATTTCTGATGTTTTTACCACTTATTAATTTTCATGTCAAATCCAAATGGATATTATATTTCAAAATAATACATAAAATACCAGTATATATTAATGATCCATGATACAAAATGAAAAGGGGTATAATATACTCCTTACAATATAAATTAGGTTCATAACATTATAATATTCCTCATTGATGGGAAACAGATATGGCGTCTCATACCTTATACATTCCATTAGTTGAACATGATTAACTGCATGTATAATGGTTCTGAGAATGTTGTTAATTTTTTAACGAACAATATTCAAATTCATAATATTATATATGATCCCATTATAACAACTTTGACTCATTTGGTAATGATCTTTCATTATTTTTATTGTTTTGAGGGATAATTGCCTCATTTTCTCAAGCATGTTTTGTTATTAATTATATGATTCTATTTGATTAAATATTTATTTCTAATATACTTCATTGCATTTAATTTATAAATATATTTTTTTCATTATATAATTTTTTTAATCATTACTAAAATTTAAACATTAAGAATGGATCACATAACTTCTTGGTGATTGTAGGTCATACGTAAATTGCGGTGATATTTTGATTTCCTTAAAAGGAACAGTGGTTAGAATTTTTGTGGTATAATAATATAAAGAAATTAAATAAAATTGACTTCCATAAAATTTATTCATTAAATAAATATTCTTTACATTCCTTGTAATGAATAAGTGAAAAACAAATCACATTACATCACATGGTGGTAGTATCTCATATACATGAGTGATGTTATTATAGTTTAAACGGAATAGAATATAATAATCTATAAGTTATATTATAATTAAGTAAGTATAATAATAAAATAAAATAATAATCATCAGTAAAATCCAAAATAATATGTAGTCTTTAATGGTGGTGATGGGAAACAAGTTACTTTGATTCATAGGGAGGTAGTCTGTCATACCCATGATATATGGTATCTTTTCAGATTTGTTGGAATAATATATTGATATAGGTCATTAATGTAAAATAGTAAAATCAATTCATATTTAATATAATTATTATTTTATATAACTATGGATTAAATTTTTTTTATCGTGTTTCAAGAAGAAACAAAATAAAAATGATCATTTAGGAATGTTAAATTTTCTTTGGACAACATTTCTTAATTTGTGAAAAAATCATTCAATGGTTTTAATTTTGGAAAATAAATTGTATCTAGGATGTTTTAATTGGATAAGTAATGTGATTTTTCCATGGATTTTATAATCCATGTTGAATCAAATGTGAAAGAGGGTGGGAATGTCAGATTCATTATAAATGTGAGGGAGAGGAAAAACATGATTGTTTCAAAAATAGTTAATTATTAACATGTTTTTATCATAAAATTTAGTAAAAATGATTCATTATCATCTCTTATGAGTGGTAAGTTACACATATGGACATGAAATTTGGGTTTGAAATGTTTTATGTCATTTGTAACCCTAATATTCTTAGTTGAAACCCGCTGTGAAATTTTTTTAATAGTAGGCTGAGATCTTGCATTGAAAATCAAGACCTATTTATTAATAAAAACATACACAAGTTTGAAAGTAGGAAATTTACGTTGATCCCTCATAATAATAGGAAGAAGATCACCCAAAACATGATCAACCAAATGATAAGAAGCATCATTCACACTGTTGTTAGAAAGACCATCTGCCAACGAATTTTCCTCTATATAAGCATGAGTAAAAATATGAACCTTTGAGAAAATAATGTCTAAACATTTAGTCCAATTATTTGTGAGTTTTTGAGAAATGTGAAAATAACCTCTCCAAATAGCAAGGACAATAGTTGTAGAATCACATTCAAGCATGATCTTATTCTAGCCCCATTGATTGCCTTGATATATTGTGATAATAACCCCAAGAATTTCAGATTTGATAGTATATACAATAGCACATGAACCATAATTGCAACCAAGAACATCACCCTGATGATCTCGGAACACCACACTAAAACCCAAAGTGCCCGGATTCCCTGTAGAAGCACCATCTGAATAAATTTTATTCTATGTAAGAAATGGGGTCGGCCAAAACACCTCACGAAACCAAAGTGGAGGGGAAAAAATATCTTTAACCCCAACCCGATTGATAACTAAGTGATGATTAATATAATTGACACAAAACCTACCCCGCATAACTATCACATCATGTACACCAGTGAGAATTCATGATATGGAAGATCCAGCACTAAAAAGCCGATAATCATGCACAACCTGGTTTCATGAAGTCCAAATGAAGTGCATGAGTTCATGTGAAATATCTTGAAATAGTATCAGGATTTTCATAAATTTGTTCAGATCCACCCAACTCTTTATGAAATCTCAAATCGAGCTATCTCATGGAAAATAAACATGGAAAATGTCTTATACTACCTTCTAGATTGCCGAAGCCAATGAATAGCTTAGAAAAAGATGATCAATTTCCTCCTTGATCTGATGGCATTACAAACACCTGTAACAGAGATATATTCCACAATATTGAAGATAATTATCCGTTGTAATTTTCTTATATGCTAGTCTCCATACAAAGGTGGACTGAGAAGGATTCAAGAAGAATTTGTGCAGTCTACCCATCCTCTAGTAGTAATAATTTCAACTAATAGACCTATTATAGAACTCATTGGATGAATGTAATACATTTCAAGTTGGATCCCAATCCCAGAAATCTCCTTTGGAAGAAAAGAAATACTTCTCAAAAATGGAAATAATATGATTTGGGAGATTCTCCATGCATCCAAGATGATCCTTAATTGATAAATCTAGATCCATATTTATCAAATCCTCTATAAAAATGTCTTCCAAGAGATGGACATCCCAATTACATTTTTATAATTTTATTTAAGACTCCCTGGAGACCAGCCACCATGAATTAGCATCAATTTTTGAAAACATATTTCTAAAAGCAGGCCACACTGAGGAGTTAAAGAAATTGAGATTTCCAGATTTGATCATATGCATGAAACTAGCTCTAAGGAATCAAAGATCATTAGAATTAATATTTATTAACCTCTATATAAACATAGCCTATAATAAATCATTAATGCATCTAAGGTTTTTTATTCCAAATCCCCCTTCATTATAAGGCTTGCAAATAGAATTCAATGGAACTGTTGCATGTCGCCTTCCCATGATGCCACCACTCCCGATAATTTCTATGATGGAAATATTCATTCTCTTAAGTAGAGAAAACATCCATTTGAACTCCATGAAGGAATACACAAATTTAGAAATGATTATTGACTTATCAAGACACACCATACTGGACATGGATAATGATTTTCTTTTCCTTGAGGAGAGATGCCTTCTAATCATACTAACAATTCTAGAAAAATGAAAAAACATTGGTCTTCCCAAGAACATGAGTAATCCCATGTATGTGAATGGGAGGGCTCCTTTATGAATGAACAACTCTCTCATGATGCCATTATTCTTACATATGTGATGAAAAAGTGGGTTTCCAAGGAGAATGTTTTCAATAGTAAAGTGGTTTTAATATAAATGCATAACATAAAATTGATTCTAATGAACTAAAATAGTGAAATTTGAAAATAATTAATAGAAATGGATTTAAAAAAATATATAAAATATAATTAAACCTTTTAAATTATTTAACGGTATATGAAATGTTAATAAATATCAGTATTTTCCACTATTAATCGAAAAATGAATCATTTTAGTAACATCTAAAAAACTCAACCTAAGATAATTTTTTATATTCTAAAATATTAATATATAATCACTTTTTCAAATAAATTATTTAAATTTTTTAATGATTAGTTTTAAATTATGTGTGAAAATCTTGATTAAATTGCATTTTTGAAAAAGATAATTTTTTAAAAACATATTTTTTTAAATGGTTCTTCTTTTTAAATTTATAATATATATATTACTAATGACAAATTGTAAACATTAGATTTTGATAAGTTATTCAGTCACAATCATACCCCCAAACATAATGACTTGGTTATAACTATAATTTTTTAAAAAATAATTTTTTTAAAAAGTATTGTGTTACATAAAAACAATGTTATGTACACATAACATGGTATCAAAGTAATTAAATTTATTTAAAAATAAAAATATTTTAAAATATTGAATGTTACATTATAATCTATGAACTATGTTTCATGTCATATACTCTATTTAACCAAATTTTATTCTTTCATAATATTACGGTGTTGCATTCATTATTATCATCCATTACATTGGATAAAAATTGTAAAGCCCTGACCCCAGATGCTCAAAGTCGGTGAATTATTTTAATACATTAACATGATTACAAGGAATCATGTCCCTAAGGACTGATCAGTTTAGTAGTCTGGGAAAATTTATTACATACATGAACAATACATTACACTTTCTAACATAAAACACATCATAATTAATCCTTTGAGAACATCATTATTCTCCTAGCATAAGCCTTTATGACAATCATAATAAAAATCTTGGAATCCTGGGAAAAAGAAACATAATAAAGGGTTGAGCCTAGATTCTTATAAACGATAAAAAAAATAGTGTAATCTATCATAAATAATCATAAACTTTTATTGCAAGGTATAAAATTGAAACAACACACTTTAAACATAAACATCAGTATAACATGGAGATGTTAAATCAAACAATTCCATTTACATTTTCACATGGATATTCTTCTAGATGAATAATCCCATGTAACTTTAATAACTAATCTTATAACGATGGAATGTATAATTCTAGACATCTTAACCACTAAGTCAAGGCCTCGTTCCAAGACTCTAAATATAAATTTTATCATGGCCTTCTACCAAGACACATGTTTGTCTCATGAGACATACCTATTAATAAAGGGTATATAGAGGGATCCACCCATCACTTAATAATCGAATTCATTTCTCATATGAAAATGTTGAAACATAACATAAATATTCATTTTAAAACTAGCATACAAAATGTCGATAATTTAACTATAAACCATGGATGGTATAAAAATAGCACATCCATAGTCATACACATCATAACACATTCAATATAATATGGAGGATTGTATTATATTAAATAAACCTCAATCATGAATAATACCAGTAATTTATTTTGACATAATTGAAAATGGTCATTAAAAATCTCGGAGATAAATATCCCTTTTTTGTGAAAATTTTTAAATGTCACACATTTATAATAGAAGTAATTGAATAAATAATTTTGAATCAAAGTGTCCCATACCAATATGAAACTTTTTAATGGAATTTTTAATTTTAAAACAATCATTTATATAACAATAAATCCTTAAAATCATTTTTAAAACATGGACATTCATTGAAACAATATAGAAAAATAAATCACTAAAACATTTAAAGTGATGATCTTGCTATAGAGTCCCTTCCACAAAACCTTATAATATTCTTTTTGAAAACATTTTTATGAAACCTTGACATGGATGATAAATATTTCGTAGGTAATACATACATAATACAATCTCTGATGATAATGAGATTGAGGAATTAACCTTTACCTTGTACATTCCTTTAGTCGAGGGTATGTTTAACCTCCCCTTCTTGTGGTACTTGCTTTTGATTTAAACAAAATGGATCTACAGTTTGGCTTTATGATCAATGTAATGCCTCTAGGTTGAAGTTAGGGTAGTTGGGATGATATTTTAGAAGGGTTTGGCCAAGCCAAATTGCTTTGGAGTTGTGAAATTAACATAAGGGGAAGTTCTGTTTTATAAGGGAGGTGAGGGGAACTTTAGGAAAAGCTTAAAATATTAATTTATTGTAAAATCATTTTGTATTTCTAAAATCTCAAAATGGATCTATTTCAAAGAAATATGGGTATGGGTCGAAATACCCTCAACCAATAAGATTTAGACTAGTTTAGGTCACCATATTAACCTTATCATTTAGATTTAACTCTTAGTTAAATAGTTTAACATTTACAATGACTTCTTGTATTTTTAAATTACATAGTCAACAAAAAAACATTAAAATGAAAAGAGAACATCATGTTGTTAATTAATGACATATATATCCTTATATATATCCTTTTGATGAATATTATATTTTTAGTAATATTATATCATTTAATAAAATAATATTTGTTTTGAAAACTCATTTCTGTCAATATTGACACAATTTAGTATTTGTTTTTTGTTAAAGTAATAAAAACATAATTAATTCTAAATAAATACAATAAATCAACCCTATCATGTCATATTCGCCTATAAAATTATTTTCTGGCATCAAAATACTCAATTAATATTTAATTTGATATTTATAAAATTTATTATTTTAATCTTATATTAATAAGGTTGTTACTACATAATCATTGTGTCTTAAATAAATTAAATAATTAACTGTATAAAAATTATAAATAAAATATCATGATGTAGGAAATATTTTTATATTTATAAGGAATATCTATAGTCGAATTTATCTTATGTGTAACCCAATATTAAAATTGTTTTAGTTAGTAAACATTTAATTTAACACCTTTAACTCTTCTTTAAATAAAATAAAATAAATATCCTAATATAATCAAAGTGGATCAAAAGGAACATATTTTATATCTGAGATTTATTTTCATCTAAATACACTTATCTAATAGAATTAATACATGTTTTGGGGTAATTATAATATCATATTTACCTTTAATTATTCTATATACTTTTAACTATGGTAAATAAACTTCAAAAGTTACTATTCACCAAAAATTATTTTCATCCTATTGAACGAAATTTTACTTACTCATGTCAACCATGTCTCTCATATTTTTGTAATTCAATTCACATAAGTGGTAAAAATATGTTTTATTCAAATTTTTAAATGTGCCTAGAAGGTGGGTAAAAGGAGTAAAACGTTTAATAAAAAATTATACATCTAATATTATTATAAAATGACTCAAATGACATACATTAGACTAATATATGTATTACGTATCTATTTTTATTTTAAGATAAATTTTAATTAAAAAAATTATTTAAATGATAAAGCCGGTTTTTAGGTACTATGGTGTATTTTTCACTACTCATAAAAACATGAATGTTTTTAGAAAAATACTAAAAATTCTCCCTAATCTAATTTTCATATTCCAAACAAAAAAAGAAAGTCTATTTTACCAAATGGAAATTTTTAAGTGTGTCTAAAATAGATTTTATTATTTTTCAAAAAATGATATAAAAGTAGATCTTTTTTTTAAATAACTTTTCTAAATATATTAATATATTAACAAAAATTATACATTTCATCATAAATATGATTGATTTATGTGAAAAAATTATAAATAAAAATTAAAATATACATTTTACTGTTCATATTACAATATATAATTGATAAATAATATATCATTTAAATATTTATAATACTAATGTGTTGTTTCTCAGAAACTCAATCTTACGTAAACAATAAGCCAAGTTAGTGTTGTGTGAAATATAATATATTAAATTACCTTAAATATATAACTTACAATAAAATAATGGGTTGTTACATTCTACCCTCCTTCTATAAATTTCATCCTCACAATTAGAAATTGTTCATTGAAGATAAAAGGTTGAAAATGGAAAACCCTTTTGTGGAAATCCCACATCGACAATAGGGTTAATAAAATATAGATTTAATAAGAGGGAAAGGAAAACGATGAAGTCACCACCAAATTATGATTTCGAATAGGATAAAATTGTTAGAAATTATAGACACATAATTGGAGGAAAATGTAAATATTTATAGGGAGTGATTGAGGTCGTCACATTCTAAGAAGTGAATAATAAATGGAAAATTGAGGGCCTCAAAGCCATAAATCATTGAGGATTTAAAATATCTCCAGTTCAAAAAATCATAAGGTATTAAGATAAAACATTTTTGGATTTTAGTTAATTTCCATAAAGTTTTAGAATTAATTTAATCATAGAATTATAAAAAAAATACTTGAAAAGTAGAGTTACGTCTATTAACTAATTTCTTCCACAAACTCATCTTTTACTCTAAAAGCTAATAGAAATCAGAAATATTCTACGTATACTAATTGAATAGGGTTAAAAAAAATTAATTTATCGTTAATTCTCAAAACATTATACAAACATGGACATCACATAGGCCAGTGGAAGGTGATTCACCCTTGTCACCTATCAGTTGCAGCTTCATGTCTCATAGCCTTGCTAGACACGACGAGTTATCGCCCGACCTCTAGGTTTCCTTATTTATAACTATCCAAAAATAATATTATTAAGTGTTTTAACCTTATATAATAGTATCCAATTTCCAATTTAATCCATTCCATCCATTATACTAATCTAAAATACCTTTCTCCAAACTCACATTCCAATATTTATAAAGATGGTAAACATAATGAAGATATCTTTTTCCACATAATAACATGTGAATAACATCATCATGTATTTTCATAAAACATGGTTACACCATTAATTTCCATAAAATATTATTGAATACATTCATGATCCCTTTTTCCTTATAAAATACCATATATACTCCTTAAATCCAAAAAATTTGTAAACTCCAACAATTAATGAAAAACAAACAATTAATTTTTTCCAAGGTCATCATGAATATCTAATATAATTTATCCAAATCAATCATATATTATTCCAAAATAACTACCTTGATATTAGGACCATATTAAGGTTTATCTTTCCCTCAACCATGTATTTTTTTAAAAGTCTATCTTTATATTTAGTCATGTTTCATAGTAACATACAATCTCAAAGATTCAGTTAAATATTATTGTAGTATAACCGTTATATACTCTATAATTATTATTACCAATACATTTCTAATAAAATATTCAAATGAAATAATTTTTGAAAAGGCATATTAATCATTCCTTTTCATCTATAGAAATATCATAACTTGATCAGCGCCCACTAACATCATCTGATGTACATTCCATTGACGATTGGTACATTGATTCTCATAGTGTCATATATCCTTTCAGTTGAAGCATTGTACATTGGAAAGATTTTTCATACCCATGAAATCAAAAAAAAAATTCCCCTTTTATCCACACTAAAAACAAACTATCACACCCTTCATGTATTTTACAAGGGGATTCATTCAACAATTATCACATGTGGTAAATTCATTCTTTATATTATTCCCATTACCCATCTTTCTCTTTGTCATCCTATTCTTCTCTTTATTCCCATAAAATACATTGAACATGTATAAATCATTAATTATTATATTAACACATGATGTTATTTCTTCATATGATGATAACATATGGAAAAATAATTCCCTTCAAAATTATGGCTTAAGAACCTAAAATATGTGATCCTTCTTACTCTTTGGATCATGTGTATTGCTAGAGTTCTTGTTCCTTCTACTAAGGTCCATTTACAAATGATTATATACAAAAGGATTGATCATATCATAATTCGTAATAAAAAAACTAGAAAAATTGTCAACATTAATCAAAGATTTTTGCACATGTAGAATGATAATCATAAAAATGTTTTCTTTATTGACATATTTACTCATAAATCCTTCATATTGGTTTGTAAAGAAAATGTGAATTATTTTATGCATATATCTATGTATTTTCAAACATGGTGTCCCGTAAGGCCCATTGTCGTGTACCAGGATACCCAGAGTCACACCTGAAACACTTTTTCGGAGTTTTCACTCATAGGTAAAACTGTACCTGAACCATTCCCACATTTAGAATCTAGAAAGGGATGTTTTACTTTGAAAACCCACATAAAATCTACATGAAATGTTTTTTTGATGTTCTTATATACGAATCCCTAAAGTCTATCTTAGGGTAATTTTCTCTAAATAATGTTTTTCTAAATCTAGTTTCAATGGATATTTCAAAACCTCCATCTAATACCAATTGTTAATCCTCGACCACAGAAGCCCAGATATAGTGCATTATTTTAATACATTGGGATGATTACAAGTAATCAAGTCCCAAAGGACTGATCAGTTTAGTAGTTCTAGAAAATATATTACGTAAATGAACCTTACTTTACTCTTTTTAAATAAAACATATCATAAATAATCCTTTGAGAACACCATTATTCCCCAAGAATAACCCGACATAACAATAATAATAAACTTTTTAGCATCATAGGAAATTGAATCATAAGAAAGGGGTGATCTCAGATGCTCATTAAAGATAAACAATATAGTGGAAGATATCTTAAATAAACATAAACTTTAATGGAAAGGTATAAATTTGAAACAAAGTCCATTTAAACATAAAATTCATAATAATTTGGAAAAGATAAATCAAATAATGCAATTTACATATACAGATGGATGTTTTACTAGTTGAATAATCACATATAACATTAATAACTGATCTTATAAGGCTGGAATCCATAATTCTGCACATCTTAACAACAAATTCAAGGCCTCGTTCCAAGCCTCTAAATATAAGCTTTGTCATGTCCTTATGTTAAGACACTAGTTTGTCTAATGAGTCCTATCAACGCATCGAGGGGCTATAGAGGGCCCCACCCGTCACATACTATTTCCAATGCATTCTTCATATAAAAATTTTGAAACATAACATAACCCTTCATATTAAAACTAGAATACAAAATATCAATACTTTAACCATAAACCATAAATGGTATAAAAATAGCACATCTAGAATCATACACATCCCAACTCATTCAATACAATATGGAGTATTTTACTATAGTAAATCCACATCAATCATGAATAATGTCTAGTAATGTATGGTGACGTTGTTGAAAATGATCAGTAAAACTCTTTCAGAGGAATATGCATTTTTTGTGAAATCATTTAAAAGTAACAAATTAATAAAGGAAGTCACTTAAAAAATATTTTTGAATCAAAGTTTCTTATATCACATTGATACTTTTGAAGGTATATAAAATTTAAAAAAAATCGTGTCTATATAAATAAATCCTAAAAAGCATTTTTAAAACATGGGAATTAATTAAAAATATTTAGAAAAATAAATCACTAAAACATTTAAAATATTGATCTTATTAAAGAGTCCCTTATAAAAAACTGTAAAATATTCTTTATGAAAACCTTTTTATGAAACATGGATATGGATGTTAAATATTTCCAAATATATACTTACACATAAAAAATATCGGATGATAATGAGATTGAGAAATTTACCCTTACCTTGTACTTTCCTTTTGTCGAAGGTACGTTTAACCTCCTCTTCTTCGGGTGCTTGCTTTTGATTTGAACAAAAAGGCTCCATAGGCTGGATTTATGATCAAATTAAGGCCTCTAGGTTAAATTTAAGGTAGTTGTGAGGAGATTTTAGCTGGGGTTTTCTTAGTCAAATGACTTTGGTGGTCTGAAATTAAGATAACCGGAAGTTCCCTTTTATAAGAGAGGTGAGGGACACTATACGATAATATTGAAATATTAATTTATTATAAAATAATTATCAGTTACTAATAGTTTTGAATAGATTAATTTCAAGGCTAATATGGTTATCAGTCAAAATACTCTCAACAAATATGTTTTAGGAATGTTAAGGCACTATATTAACATTAACTTTTTTATTTAACTCTTCGTTAAATAGATTAACTTTTAAAATATCTTCTTGTATTTCAAATTATGTGGTTAATAAACATACTTTAAAATTAATAGAGAACATCAAGTGGATTATTAATGACATATATATCCAAATAATTGTCCTTTATCAAAATATTATATTATTATGAATATTATATCATTAAATAATATAGTATTTGTTTGAAAAATTTATTTATCTCAATTCTGACACTATTTAGTATTTGAATTTTTTAATGACATCACAACTTAATTAATTCTAAATATATATATTCAATAAACCCTAACATGTCATATTCACCAAGAAAATTAGTGTATGGAATCTAAAATCTCAATTTACATTTATTATAATATTTAGAAAATCAATTATTTTAATCCTTCATTAATAAGATAATTACGACATCATCATTGTATCATTAATAAATTTAATTAATAAATATATAAAAATTATAAATAAAATACGATGATGTATGAAATATTTTTATATTTATAATGAATATTTATAGTCGAATTTACCTAATGTGAAACCCAATAATAAAAATGTTTTAGTTTTTAAACATTGAATTTAACACCTTTAACTCTTCTTTAAATAATATATAATAAATGTCCTAATCTAATCTAATTGGATAAAAAGGATATCTTAACGTTGATTTTGGTTGAAAAAAATTTTATCCAATAGAATTAGGACATGTGTTGAGGAAATTATAATATCATTTTTAGCTTTAATAACCTTATTTAATTTTAACAGTCGTAAATAAAATTCAAAAGTTACTATTCACCAAAATTTATTTTCATCCTATTGAACCAACTATTACATACTCATGTCAACCGTGTCTCTAGAATTTTTTAAATTAAATTCAGAGAAGTGGTAAAATTATGTTTTATTCAAATTAGCAAATGTGACTAAAAGGTGGGTAAAAGACGATAAAAAGTTCAATAATATTTTATACATATAATCTTTTTATAAAATTACTCAAATGAATTATATTGTATTATTATATGAATTATGTATATATTTGACTTTAAGGTAAATTTTAATTAAAAATAATTATTTAAATTAAAAAGTCAGTTTTAAGGTACTATGTAATATTTTCACAATTAATCATGAATTGAATATATTTAGAAAAATACCAAAAAATCACCCTATGATAATTTTGAAATTTTGAATTCAAAAATGAAATCTATTTTAAGAAATAAATTTTAGTTCTATCTAAAATTAATTTTATTATTTTAAAAATATGGAAATAATTGTATTTCTTTTAAGAAAATAGATTTTCTGAATATTAAACTATTTTAACAATACATATTCATTTATTTATAAATAGTTTATATTTATGTGAAAAAATTTTAAATAACATTTAAAATTTTCATTTTAATATTTATATTACAATATTTAATTGATAAATAATATATCATTTAAATAATTTTAATACCAATGTGTTGTTTCACAGAAAATCAATCTCGTGTATACAACAATCCAAGTCGGTGTTCCATGATATAGAATCTATTGAATTACATTAAAGAGATAATGTAAT
Organism: Viscum album; assembly: GCA_963277665.1. Taxonomy (NCBI): domain Eukaryota; kingdom Viridiplantae; phylum Streptophyta; class Magnoliopsida; order Santalales; family Viscaceae; genus Viscum; species Viscum album. The sequence continues at coordinate 107,126,874 of OY728143.1, read as the reverse complement.
TTGAATTATTGGGGTGTTACAAAAATTTCTTTTCCCTTATGTATATGTGAATTACCACATCTAAAATGTGATCTAAAATTTATTTCATTTAATTTTTATGTGGATAGTAATAATTATTTTCTTAATTAATAAAATATTTATATATAAATATATGATATAAAATTCATCTTCAAAATTTTAATTAATGTTTACATTTATTTTGTTTTGTCTAGTAGGACAATGGATCAAACAATCACGCATATGTATGACCTACCACCATCATGAATAGTATAATTCATTTTTATATATCTATATCTTATTGATTACTCTAAAAAAGAATATAATGAGTTTTTAAGAAAGTTATATATTGATTAACATTATTTTTATTATAGAAAAAATCATAGTACTATGAACAAAATATTGAACCAACACTTACCTGAAAAATCAATTATTACATGAAATAATTATTTTAACAATGACTTGATCATGAATATGTAATACAACGGTACAAGTAAATCATACATGGTATGATATTGAAGAATATTGTTCTAGAATACATTTATTATAGTTTTATATTAATTTTATTAATGTTCAAACATGTATTAAAAATGTAAATACATTAGGTAATGGGTTTCTATCGAAATTTTATTCTTTGGCACATATGATATGTTATGCACCAATATTATTTTATGAGGATTATATAAAGACCCATTTAAATGTAATTTAACTAAAAAATATTAGTTCATGATATTTATTTTTTCAATTTTTTATTAATTAATAAAGAATATTATTTAATATATACACAAGTTATAAGGTATTTTTTACAAACATTTCATTGAGATACATCACTTATACACCACTTGTTATATTTTTCAAGGTGTATATGTTTCCCATGAATTTATTTTATTATTATTATAATAAAAATTATTGGATATACATATCAATATTAATGTTATTTAATTCATGGTGATTATAAATGAAATTTTACTGAAGTTAAAATGTTTTTATATATTATTATCATTGTTTGTAAGTATTTTTTGATTAAGTATTTATAGATGTTAAATTATGATATGTCTCCCTATAAAATCAAGAATTGTTCTTAACCATTCTATATTTAGGGTGATTAAATGTTTTCTACTTATTTTCCTTTACAATGTACTCAATAGACTAAAAATACATTTTTAATAATTGATGACATTATATCTCTCTTCGTTCAAAAAACGTATTCTTCTAAATCCTTTATTTAAAGAAAATAAATGATTTATATATTATCACATGTTTGTTTACAGTTTCTTTTATCGTTTTTAATTTTTTATAAAAAATGGTTCAAAATAATTATTATTTTTCTAAAAAATAATTTATTTTATGGTCTTATAGAAATTTATAAATTAATCTTAGTGTTAACCTGTACAACATGAATACTATTTTATTCTTGCATGACCACTCAACAATTTAATTCATTCTTTCAAAATTTTCATTATTTCTTTAAAATATAATATTTTCATAATAATTTTAATAATTTATTAATGAATATATTTCCAAATGAAATGTATATTTTCTTCAGGGAATTTTTTAGAATCATTTTACGATATTTATATTAATAAATGTAAAAACCCATTGGTGTTGGTTTTATCTAAATAAAGATATGATATAATAGTACTATCAATAGTCATTCTGTTTATGGATTATGAATAGGTTTATTTTTAAAATATTTTTATGAAACCCATTTATTTTTCATTGGCTATGATATTATGTAATGATGAAATATTTTTGAGACCTCATTATTTTCCACATGTTATGATATGTTTCTATAATAGTATGTTTAGGAAATCTATTCCTTTTCAATTTATTATTCAATGGTTACATGTTTATGAATGTAATTTCATTTCATCGGTTTTAATATAATTAATGTTTTATGACCATTTTTCATTTATATTAATTATTTTAATTATGTGATTGGTGGGACATATATCTCCCTCTAATGCATTGGCTATATATTAATATCTCATGAGATAAATAGGATGTGAATGGGTAGTGAAAGAAGTTCACTAATTGACATTTTCCACTGTGATAGTCCTTCTTGTGAACCATGATACAAGGTTGGTTTTGCATGTAAAACCATTATGCCGTGATATTTTTACCATTAAGAAATGAATATTAAATAAATTATATAGAATTATTATGTGTATGATAAATATTTATGTCTTGTTCCTATGTTATGTTCTCATGGATCAAGTTCTTTAATTCCATTATGATTAATGTCTTATGAGCTTCCAAGATTTATTCTATGAATCTGGATTATGATCATTGATATGTATGTTTTGTTTTTCAAAATTATTATTATATTATAATAACCTTAAATTCATGTTAGTATGTTGCGAACATTAATAAATTCATAATTTACACCAAATCATAATTAAATCTCACATTTTCATTATATTTACTTTATATAGTCTATGAAGACTGGTTTTATTAATGTAATATCAAATCAGAGTTATAGTTTCGAATAATGAAGTTATGGATGTTTTACTTCCCTTATGAACATGTTGTTAATATACCCTTGTTTCTAATGAAACTAATCCTTCATAGTACTCATGGTCATTTTGTAATAAAAAAATTTTATTCATATATTCTGTATAATATCTATTTATGATATGTTTGGATGAGTAAAAATTCTATAACGATAAACTAGAAACACATGATTAGTGTTCACATATTCACTTTAATATCCAATAGTCATTCTAATACATATTTAAAATGTTCAAGTATGATCATATATTTATATATATGACATCCATGTGGTAGAAATTTTTTACCAATCCCATAAAAAATGATTATTATAGGCATTATTAAGAATGGATGTTCGAACATATGTTGGAAAATATATATTCTCTACACATGGGGCCAGTCGACACAATTTTTTCATCCATTAGTAGTGGTACATATTCCATCAATAATCACTACGATAACACATTAACATATTCTATAATCTAAATCCAAGGAGTTGGAACATATAACCACTCACATTAATGATTATTTACATAATAATATATATAATAATAAATATTATGGGTGGGATTATATCCAATCATTCAAAAAAAAAATCTCTATCAATAGCTTTTAAGAGACATATACATATTCTTTTTCCATATATTGAATTAATATTTCATGAAAATTTTCATTTTTTACCCATGATAACTATCATTTTTACTCAATGGAGGAAAATGAGTTTAAATAAATCTCCAAAATCATTTAGGATTCAATTATATACATACATGTAGAGGCATAAAACCATAAAAATATTTATACTCTTATATAATCCTTGTAATATCTATGACATGTACAGATGGAAACTAATAGAAGAGGAAAAATTCTCGCCATATCTAAAGAGAAACATCACTATATTATAATGAATAAAAGGAAAATAAAATGTTTCTATAAAATATCTAGGAGTCTATTGGCTATGTTGACAGAGCTATATGAGTTACCCATTAAGATTCAACCTAATGATGATATTCAATATTCCCAATAGAGATAATCCATGTTGATATCTTCAAAATGATAGAAAAATATCCAAGATTATGATACTATAATAAAAATTCAATGATAATGTACTTGGTAGTATGATACACTGATTTATGGTAGCCAAAGAATTTGTTGAAACATCACCATAAATTCATAGAATCTTCCTCTATTTAAGAACTCCATAAAAGATAATGATTGGTAATTATATATGTTATAACTATATTACATGTCACAGTCCTACTCCCCATTTAAACTTGATGAATGATAATGGTAACCCATCACCTTATTACAACAGTGAAATTTATTCTCACAACATAAATATAAAAGTTCAATGAGGTATTCCCCTTGGTTGCCCATTGACTGGTAACAATGAAGGTCATCCCAGTGAATTCCATATCCATATCCTTAGGAAGTCATCTTCTTATAAGTCATTATTAAGTACCTTATTATAGTGATACTTCATCATGAAAAGAACTTTTACCTTTGTTAAATATACATTGAAAATGCCTTCACAACACGAATCTCTCCAATGATAAAGGGTAGATAAATCCACCACTCCAACTTAAGAAATATCAACCACATTAATAGGTGTTCTAGTTTGATATTCTTTGCTAGTGACACTATCACACTACACATACTCAATAACTCTAAAAGGATAATTTTTATGTCATCCACTATTGAAAATGTTTCAGGAAAATAGATATTGGGGTTAGATCATTTGGAATAGTTCTCAAAATATAATTATAAAGTGGGTATAGATATTTGAAAAGAATTGGGAATGAATATTCTCCCTATCAATGTTTATATCATTTCTACATTCCATTATAATATTTCAAATGAATTTAAAGTAGATTCATTGCCATTGTATTGAATGAATATATGTCAAAATATATAATAACTAATAAACTATTATTTTACCAATTAGGGTCATACAAACTCTCTCATGGAGATAAGAATATATTTTTACAAAATTGAATTTTATTATTTTTTACATGGTCAGAAACATATACCAAAAGACAAATTTAAACAAATATATCATGCTTTTCTCCATATTTTAATTTCACTCCAACAAGGATTCATTGATTATCGATATAGTGTGTGTGTGTCATGGGATTTGAATCGTATATATAATTTCACATTACATTTTTCTTGAAAAAAAATCATTTCATAAGGAGGAAATGATAACATGTCATTTTAACCATATTACTATAGTGACCATATTCTCTAATTGCTAGTTAGTCTACAAAATTAAAAACATGCCACCACTCAAGCACAAAAGAGTCATTAATGAAGGTGAAGCCCACAAGAAAAATCTTATGGAATGTATTCATAAAATACATTTGATCTTATATATTAAAAATGGAAGCACAATCAACTATCGGTAATCCCTTGGTTATGAGTGTCTTATATTCCAAATTTCCACCAAACCTAGTCCTTTACTAAATAAAAACACTAAAAATCAAGTCATAAAGAATATGCACTATAGAATATATCCAAGATCATTTGAATCCTAGAAAATAGGGTAATTCATAAAACCCTAGTAGTCTATGGGGTTTCATAAAATAATTGTATTGATATAGTGATGGAAGTAGAAAATTTTCAGCCCAATTCAGTAAGTGTAAGAGAATATATATCCCTTCATATACCTCCTATGATAATGTAAATCTTTTGTTGACTAGATAGTGACCTCTATAAACTGGAACCTCCATTCTTCATACCAGTATGTAATATATCATTATCATTATATAAATATATATTATATATAGTTTTTTATTCACTTATAATAAGGGTCGAATGATCACTCTCATGTGATTTACTTGTGGTAGAGATAATATCCATAAAGTTTATAAGTTTATGTTTCCTACTAAGAGAGGGGGTAAAATACAGGATACATATTTTTCTATTTAGGAGGACTTAAGGGGTGATGAGAAAAACATTTACACAGATGGATTTTAATATTGTATTATTTCCATCTTTTATGTTTTAATAAATTTCATATTTCTATCCAAGAATATGATATAAATAGAGAAACATATGCATATAAAATTGATAAAGACTAATTTTCTTGAAATAGATTTCATTCTAAATTGAATTTGGAAGAAATTTAATCCTTATATAATAATAAATAATTGACTTAGTAGCTCTGATTGTTCTACATTACCCACTAGACATAATTAAAGTAATGGTAATAGAAAATTTGTTTATATATCCCACACAATGAATACACCAGTTTATGTTCTCTCTATTGATGAGAAGTTAGTGTAATATGAAACTAAGATAGGGGATCTGAAATGGGTCAACACTAGATTATTAATGTCAAATTTTCCCATTGTCTAAAATTTTCATTTAGAGGTGAGTTTATGTCTTAATAGAAATCATCATTAATCAATTTGGTATACCCAACCCATAAGAGTATAGTTGAATAACCATGTGGCATTTTTTTCCAAATATTATATTTGATCTTATAAATTGAGGATGGTTTTGTGGTTAATCTATTTTGGAAACAAAATTACCAATTTTATAAATGTAACCTTAGTCTAAAATTAATACTTTTTAATCGACTATTATGTAATGGAAGAAAACATCACTTGTCCGTTGCTTCATGTGTCCATGCCATGTCTTTGAAAACATTTCCTTTAAATATCCTCAACTCTATAAAGTATCTTTGCACAAATATTAAATACCTATAACAATGTAGTGTCCCAAATTATTCTTGAGAGAAAAACATATCTTGAAATGGTGTATTAGAATCCTCTTTCAATAAAATTTAGGAATCCATTATTCAAAAACAGTAATGGACTAGGAGATAAAAAGGAAGACATGATGGATTTTACGTCCCATTAGGGACCAATGATTGTAACACCTAATCAGAAGTAGGTAGTGGAGCTCCCAATTTATATTCAGTTCCTAAAGGGTATAGTATTGGTATTTTATAATATAAATACTAGAAAATTAATCATTGACCGGGAGGAAGTTATTCTCCAAACCTACTATCATGTTTTTACTATGTTATAGAAGATGACCATCATCAACCATTGAAATTTCATGTAGTGTGAAGAGGACCGATTCTCAGATTTCATCTCCAAATTTATGTGTCTTAAATACTCAATAAATACAAATAACCATTATGAGATACTATTGGTTATTTATATATAGTGTCAGTAGGATGAGTTTCATAGGTTTTTGTATCCCTCTATATTACATAGTTGGATTCATGGAGTTTGAATTTATAGATGATATCCTTGAATTTTACATTATATGAACCAACAAACAATCTTAGACTATACCAATTTATAAAGGATAAAAGTTATGATAATATGGAAACCACCACTAGATGCCTCAAATATGATAAAAACTACCTTGACACATAAAATGGATCAACACCAACATCTACCACCCATGAATTGATAACAATAATAGAATTGACATCCAAATAGAATTTCATGCAAATAGTAGAGATGCATATGATATGAGTTCTGAGTAAAAAAAATTGGATCCTTAAAAATGTAGTATTTGAGTTATGAAATTTTTTAAATATGAAATAATTTAATTAATATTCATGATTATGGGAAGCATGTTCAAATAGTCCTTGATTAATGAAGAAATTCATACTTGTACTCCACGATTGAAACACCCAAAAAATTATAAAAGAATAATAGTTTATTCAATAATGTGTATGAAACACATCCTCAAGCATATAAAATAATATAAAATCCCAATAAATTAAAATATATTTACTAATTTATATAAATACAATGTATTTTATAAAATTAAATGTATGAAATTTTGAGTTAACATGGGTCATACGAAACACTAAGATTCATTGATAACGTGTGTTACACACATGACTGAGTTTTACCGAATACAATTAATATTACTATATAAAAGGAAAATATAATATTAGTTTTTAAATTCTTGGTAGTGAAAATTATTAACTATCAAATTAGAATATTTATTCTGAATTTATTGGTAGAAAATTAATTATAAATTTTTGTAAAACCCAATTTAAAATAATAGATATGATTTTATAAAAAGAAAAAAATTATATGCCAAAGGTATTTTTAATTAATAAATTAATATGATTATTATTAGTGGATAGACTTAAATAGTTGTATCTATAATATATAAAATAATTTATTTATAAATATTAATCAATATATTTGATAGGTATGTGAAATGAAAACAATTTAATTTTATTCATAAAAATCAGTATTTTTTTAAAGAGTGTTTTTTCTTCTTTTTGTGCCACAATTGATTGAAAAATAAATTGTAGAAATTTTATCAATATTATTCGAAAAAATAAAATTCATTTTTTTAATTTTAAATGAAAAAATAATCATAAGGTTATTATTTTAATTTTTTTAAGATGATTCCATTTTTTAAGAATATTGAAAATAAATGTATTTTAATTAAAAACATACATTTATTTTATGAAATTTATAATTACAGAATAAAATATAAATAAGAGTTAAATTAATATAATATTATTTATAAATGTATTAATTATATTTAGTAAATTGGAAAAAAATTCATAATAAATATATATGTACAAACATAGTAAACTTTCAAAAAAATTTACTTTTAAAACACACTTTCTCATCATGTATGCATGAGTAATTTTCAATTTATATGAGCCATTTCGTTGACTTGAATTTAAAAAAGGGGTTTCCATAATTTCAACCATACTTATTTAAAATTAGTAATAGGGTAAAATTTATTTTTGACTGTAATTATTATAGAAAATAGTTAAAATTAATTATAGTGATTAAGGTAAGAATGAGCTTACATTCTATCCTTCCCACATCACACCTTCAAAATACTTAATATTATACATTACCGACCAAAATAACACCACTAAATCCCTATAATCATCTTATAATCCTTCAATTGGTATTCATTTCAAATTTAGAAGGAATTAGTGCAATTACAAGGAGGATAGCCAATGATGAGGTAATGTTTTTCTAAAATATTTTCTATTTTATTTATTAATGTGTATCCATCAATTATTCATATATATATATTTATTATATAATAGGAAACATATATTATATATACTTATATTATATAACATAAATGATACTACCTATAAATTTACACACATCCATCAAATGTTTTACAAAATCATCATTCGTGGGTATGGAAGACTACAGCCTCACGAACCGATATCATTCAGTTTTATATTACCACCATTAAAGGTCACGAATAATGATGGATTTATAGATTATATAGGATATTTTTGATATTTTTTTGTACTTATGATTTTTTAATTATTATATAACACATGAATTTATGATTTCCTTTTTATGGTGATTCTATAACATCATTCGTCTATACGGTTGACTACCACTTCACAAAGTGATGTGATTCTAACCCACATTACATGGTATTTTTTAAGGATGGATTAAATAAAAAATAGTGATATATATGACATAAAAATTATACATTAATGATAATATATATATATATATATATTACATTTCATTATTTAAATAAGATAAGAAAATAGAAACAGTATTCATGTGCACATAAGACCAATTGTCCCAATGAACGATGTATTTCAATTCATATAACAAATTATAATTAATTACTATAAATAATAATATATGGATATTTATGACATTTATATTATGTTTTAAATTCCTCATATTATTAAATTATGATTAAATTAAGCGGAATAAAAAAAATAACATGTCAAACCATAATTGAAGAACATGGAAATTAAAACTCAAAAAATTGAAATTTAGTAAAAAAAATGTGATAAAATGTTATAAAAGTATAATATATGATGTCATAAATTTTAATATGATTATTTAATAAGTTAATAAAATTTTTAAATACTCTATAAAAGATGTTAAAGCATGTTCAACCAAAAGTAAGTATAATTTAATTTATTCCTTTACACAATTTCCACTCATTAAGTTAAATATCAAATTTATTTATTATGTCATTTAATGCATATATATACAATGAATTTGTATTATAAAATGTATTAATTCCACTTTTTTATTTGGTTTTAATTTTGATACACATAATCGATTCATTTATTATTTCTTACATCAACTTTAAAATCATTTATGGGTTTATCTCAAAATCCCTTTCTAATAGATATTGTTTATTCATGAATTTCTATAAAAATAAAATTATTTTATCATTGATTATTAAATACATAAATTTTTTACTCCTATGGTTATTCAGGATATTTTTCATATAATAGTACCATTTTTTCAATAATTGGTACTGAAAATTTATTAGTAGTTGTTTTTTAGTTAATATGGATTCATTTATCTCTACATTAAGATATTGGTTTTATTCTAAAATATTTTTTAAAAAAAATGGTTTCAATCAGGTTATACCTTTTTTCGAAATGATTTATCAATAAAATTTTCACCATTTTTTAATAGTTCTAAAAAATGAATTGAATTCTCTTCATTTTCAATAAAATGGACACTATTATTTTACAAGAAAATATTAAAGATACCATTATTTTAACATGTATGTTATGAATAAAATTTCCATAAATCATAACAACTAAAATGTTTTCAATATTCTTTTATAATTTTAAAATTTTATTTTCAATTAAAATCATTCTTTAAAATATTTCTGAAATTTTTATTTTATAAATTTTTTTCAAGTAAAATGATATTAAAAGTAAATATGATATGATTATATGAATATTTTTAAATATATTTTATAGTATTTATCTTTTTAGACGAAAAAAACCATTATTATTACTCTAATGGGAATATATTTTTATGATACCATCATTATTCTTCTTATAGATGATTTATGTCTGTTTTGTAAAAGGAAGATATTAACATTCACTGCCTTGATTCATTTTTATAGTAAATAACTTTTCATTGAAATATTTACTACCCTTTTATCATTGAAAATTAAGTTTCTATTTCTTATATATATTCCAGTGTGATGTATGTGATTATTTTACAATCCTTATACCATTTTTACATATGGTTATTAAATTCAATGTAATTTTATTAACTATGTAAATATTGAAAAATATGTATTCTCTACTAAATATAGATATTTTATAGGGAAACAATTTTTAAAAGTTCAATATATTATTTGATTTATGATGAATTATTTTGATTGGTAAATAAATTGGATCTATTTAAATTAATTTTCTTGAAGGAATGATAGTCTCATGAGAGAAAATCTGTTGGAATAAAACCCTTCACGTTTATAACAAAACATGTTTCAAAATATCTTATGAAAGGTCATTGTAGTATTCTATTTTTAAACATCCTATGAAATTTTAATAAAATTAAAGGATCCATGTATATAGGAATCATGGAATCTGATAAATAAGCATTTCATATATTCAGAATTCAATTATTACTATCCATGATATTTTCACTATGAAAAAATCTATGGATTCAAATAATTATTAGTTTATTGATTAAATGGTATGTTTTTTCAATTATATAACTTTCCAAATTTATTCTTCATTATCTTATAATAAAATTTATGTTATTAAAATGGAATTTTTTTCATTTGTCTTCCTTTCAATACATATTTTACTCTTTGATTCATTATTTATTATTCAATATTTAACCTTTAATTGGAATTTGGTATCACCGATATATTATTTACTTTCCCCATGAATCCATGAAGTTCAAAATGATTGATATATAGGGATTCAATAGATGGAATAATGTTATTTTAAAAAATTTTGTTTTAATTTAAATATTTATTTTTAATTTTATAGACATATATGTATCTAGTTTACCATGACTAATTTTTTACCCTTCATGATCTGTTTTCTTGTATTTTATGGTAATGTAATACAAATATGGAACAATAATTGGATTATGGGGTCTTTTTCACTATATTTTGTATCATAATATCCTTAGTTGATAACATGGAAACCACATTTGTGAAAATTCATAGTAGGGTAAAACCCCATATTAAACTTTTAAGATTAATATGGATAATCATCCCAAAAAAACCATCATTAGGATTATGTGATTTTCTAGGAAAAAAAATTCAATTTTTGTTAATTATTTCAATAGTATTGAAATTATACATTATGTTTCATAATAATATAATCTAATACAGTGTATTTTATCATTTATTAATGGTGACTTGATTAATGAATGAGAACAGCACCAATTCATGTCACCCAAAGAGTAAGATTGATCACATATTTTGTTGGATTAATCTAATCATTAGAATTGATGTTGTCTCCCTAATATTCTCATCATATTAGAAAATAATATCATGTTCTAAAAATCTAGAGAAATAATTATACAAGACATATGGATTCAAAAGGAAAAAGAGAATAATATGACACCATTGAAAAAAATTCATGGGAATAAGGGAATGAAGTATTTTCCTTCATGTAATAATTATCGAAGGAAACACCCTATTAAATTCATAAAATTATTGGGAGTATTTTATAAATATAGGGAAAAAGACCTCATTTATTTGGATTTAAATGGATATAAATATTTTCCAATGTATAATTTTTTGATTATTGATATATGAGGAACTAAGAAAATTAATTCCCCATGAGTTAATGGAATACACATGAAATAATCTAATTAATCATGGCTAAGTTGATGATATTGATATAACATAAGAGGATTTGTTAATGTGATCTTGTTTGGATACATGAATTGTTAGGTATGAGTATATTATCAATGATTTATTGGTTATTATATTAATTAAAAATATATGTATAAAAATGTAGTAATATTGTTTTATAGATTTGAAAGAGTATGTTGAATGAAACTAATAACAAAAAAATTAATTTCATTAAAATTTTAACATCATGGAAAAAACATGATTTTTGGAAATACAACCCAAATTTTTTCATACATTTGATATAATAATGGTTGGATAATGATATGACATATATGGATAGAGTAAATAACGTACTCCTAACTATATTAGAACTTATTAATGTTTTTTGGTAAATGTGGTTATTATAACATTTATGGAGTATAAATTTTTTTTATTTATGTAATATATCCAAAAATATAATTTTTACATAAGGAATATGTCGGCAAGCATGACTTTAGTAACATTTTATAGTAATTCACGTTATTTTCATGTTTTGAGAGAATTTTTTATGAAGGTATTCACATGTTAGGTCTGTGATGATTAAGAACCCCATTATTTTTTCTAGGGAATATAAGGTTTATTTAGAGACCATCATTCTAAAATTGACCAAAAATATTTTTTGTTACATTTAATGGTAACTATTTATTTAATGGATTATGTTTTAATTAATGTGTAATTTGATAACTTTTCCCAGTAAATTTGGTTTTAGTAAAGACAATACTAATATCATTTTACTCTTTTATGAATCATATGATTTGTTCTAGGGTATTTTTGGTACTTCAAGTCAAAAATTTAATTATTGGATATTCATTTGCTAGATTAAGTTATGAATTGGAATGTAATCAAACAAAAAAAGGATGAAATTGTTTATATGAAATATAAATGTATCAAATGTTTTTGTTTTTATTCTTAGAGTGTGAATGAATTCATCAAATCCAAGGAAAAGGTATTGAAAAAATTATCATAATACCTTAATTTATGTTCAATTATACATCTTTAAAATAATAAAATATTTATGATATTGAGTCCCTCAGCATTACATATATCATTTACTTGTTTCTTATTAAATAACCCAATTACTATATATAAATATTTAACATTTTCCACCATATCTATATTTTCAATTTCCACCAATAACTTTCAACATTGAATCATATTTATATGTTATTCAATAGGACCTTTTTACTCCCCATTATATCTCATTAATATTATATTTTACTAACCCATATTATGATGTGGGCTTCAAAAATAGTATTTCCATATTCCAAACCCTTAAATATAGGAATCATATATAAATTACATTGAATCCATTTATTTAAGGTGGATATGATGTGACAACCTGAAAATTTCAAATGAATACTACTTTATTAAATAATGTGTATGGCATGAAACACCAAGTGTATAAATGTATACAACATCATTATTATTTATTATTTATTTACTATTTTAACTAAATTTAGTATATTATATATAAATCAATGCAAGAAATACTTAGTTATCTTATGTCACATGAAACAACGAGTTTCTTCAATGGCCTATGCCACACAGAAGACTAGGTTTTATCAAAAATTATTATTTAAAAATAAAAATATCACAATTCCCTAAAATTGGAATTAATTAATATCATTAACATAATTTTGAAAATATATGGTTTAATTTATGGGATACCATGTTAAAAATAAATAAATTTTTACATGTCAATAAATTTTTATTAATAAAATAGCTTATTTTTAAAAAAATATATAAATTCTAAATTATCTTAGGGATGGTTTTTCGTATTTTTCTCAGAAGGTTTATTTTTAATGAAGAGGGAAAAATAATAAATTATAATTTGAAACTAAAATTTTATATAAATATTTATAGTGATAAATTATATAATAAATTGTTTTTAATGTAAAACTATTTCAATTGTAAATATATTAATTCAATTTTTTCATTCGTTTTATCTTTTATATGAATTTAGATATATAAAACAAAATAATTTTTTGGGCATTTTCACTTTATAACCTCGTAATATCATCATCTCTTAGTGATTAATTATAAATTTATTTTACACACTTATCAGATATAAATATGAAAAAATGTATTTTGTATTGGAAATTATAATTACTTATAAGTTCTAATAGTTTTAACATAATTTTTGACCATAATGATTAGTGAATGTTTTAAAAATAATTACATTTAAAAAGGTAAAAACAACCTTACATGTTAATTTGACTTAGAATATAAGGTGTAAAAATAATAAAAAACATGTACAACACCCATTTTGGGACATATTTTTACTATTATATCACTATTATCAAACTATGTGTGTTATAGAATATCTATGTATTGTAAAAATGTGGTTTCACCTTTATTTTCAATAATTTAATGTATATCATGTCTCCCACTTATAAATCTCCACCCACTCTCCTCCCCACAAAATACCTTTAAAAACATATGTTTAGAATATAAATACCCAAGTCACTACCCAAATTTTATACCATAATTATAAAATTGTTATATTATGACAAAGTCCGAATTAGGAATTCATTACTGAAAACATAACGATTCTACCTTAGGAAGAGGTAATTTTTTTTAAAGAGTTGTTATTTCATTTTCATCTACAACCTTTTCAAATCGTATTATATCATGATATTATTAAAACCACATTTTCATAAATACACATAGATGATGTTATTTTAATGTTATGTTTAACAAATTCACGCAAATCCATTAAATGGTTTTAAAAGTCATCCTTCGTGTGTACATAGAACAACTTCCTCGTAATACTTTATTGTTTGTTTTTTCATTACCGTTGTTATAGGTTGGGAATAATAATGTATGCATAGTTTATATATTATATTTTTGGTATTAAGGATATACTTATGTTTCTATAATTTTTAAATAACACATAACTTCATGCTTTCCATTTTTGGGGATATAGTAATGTCATTCATGTGTACTATTTACTACCACCTTGTGAAATGAAATGTTTAATTCCCAAATAAACATGGAATGCATGAAGATGTTTCTAAAAACATAATGTGACATATATGAAATAAAAATTATTATTAAATGATATTATATGTATTTATGTATTTATATATATATAATTTTTACTTTTATATATTTAAATATGAAAAAATAGAAACATGGTTTGTGTGTACGGACGACCAACCGTCTCCATGAATGATGTATTTCATTTCTTATCACTATGTATTATCAATTAAACTACATACATATATACAAAACATGTATGTTATTAATATCATGGTTTAAATTCTATAGATGATTAAATCGTGATCGATGTATGTCGAACAAAAAAATAACAAGTCACAACATTCTAAAAAACATATCAATTATCACCCAAAATGATGAAAATAATTAACAAATGATTGATAATATGTTATGAAAAGACAATATATTATAAGATAAATATTAATATTATTCTATAACATTTTTTTAACTACTATTCATGATGGTAGATCACATTCGGTCAGAAGGAATCATAAGGTAATGGATTCCCTAACCATTTTCCTCTAATTGGGTAAAACTCCATATCCATTAATTATGACATTCAATGATTATGTGTATTATTAATTTTGATTATATTATGTTTCAATTACAATTTTTATTTGGAATTACATTGGACAAAAAAACATTTCATTTATTATTTTTCACTTAAATGTTATTGTCAATTTAATGTTTAACTTAACAAATGAAATCTAATTGAGATTGTTTATTCATGAATTTCCATTAAATGATATTATTTTATTTTTTTTAATAATTACATTAATTTTTTTATAGACATATTATAAATGAAATATTTCAATTAGTAGTACCACTTTTCCCCTCTATAGTACATAAAAAAATTTAGAAACATTATTCCAAATAAATGACATCGTTTTTCTCTTAATCCAAAAATTCATTTTCTTAAAAAATAATTTTTTAAATATATGTTTTAAAGTTTATAAAAAAAATTAAAAACAACTTATTAATTGAATTTTAAACCATTTTCAATTTTATAAAAACATTTCAATGGAATATTTTTCTTATTTTCTAAACAATATTGGTTTTCCTTTTACCTAAAATGTAAAATAAAACATCTTGTAATGTGTAGGTTATGAACATATTTTTTGAAAATATCAACCACTCAAATGATTCCAATTTTATATTATAATTATCAAAATTTGTTCTCAAATAAAGTTAATTTCTATAATTTTTCTAAAATTTTATATTTTAACATTGATTTTTAAACAACAATATTACTAAATGAATTCTCAATATGATAAGGATACATTACTCAATAATGTTTTTAATCATATTTTTTTCTATTTATATTCATTTTTTACAATAACACACTATTATTTTTTAATGGTTATATTTTATATTGATACCTTCTATAATAGGAATCTACATCATTTTTTATCAATTTTATTGTGGTATGTATAGAAATTCACACCCTTGATTCATTGTTGGGGTAAGTGAATTTTTCATGAAATATCCACAACCATATGCTCAGATAAAATTAAATTTACCTTAAATATTAATTTTCTTGTGTAATTGATTTGATTATTTAATAAAATGTATACCATATTAATATATGGTGTTTACATAGATTTTTATTTGATTAACATATGGACTATTGTTAAATACTTATTTCTCACTCAATATGGATATTTTAGAAGGAACATTATTTATGAGTTGAATCACATATTAAATATATGAGGAATAATTTGGAAATGTTAGAAATTATTTGTGGACAATATAAATTAATCCCTTCTATCCATCAGTAGTCTCATGAGATTAATTCAGTTGAAAAAACCCCTTCGTGTTTATGATCATGCATGATTTAAAAATTGTTACGAAAGCTATTAATATTAGTATGTTTGAAACCATATTATAAATGGTATTGACGGAAATGCTTCTATGTATCTATGAAACATGGTGTCTAATAAATAATCATTTCCTGCATTCATAATTTAGTTGTTATTACCATAATTTCAACAAGAAAAAATATATCGATATATTTCATTTTCATTTTTTGATTAAATGGCATGTGTTTTATATTATTTTCCATTATATATTTATTCTTTATTATATGATCATAAGATTCGTGTTATTCAAATGGAAATTTTTAGTTATTTATATTTCTATGTTTATTATCCTCATTGATTAGTTATTTATTCTATTATATTTAACCCAAATTGAGTATCTGACCTCACCCTTATTTTTTTCCTTTCCCCAAGAATTCATAAAGATTACTATGAATTGTATTCAAGGATTCACTTGATGGAATAATATAATTTTAAAAAAACATTATATTATAATTTAGGTATTAAATTATAATTTGACACACATAGATGTATCTAGTTTTCTGTGATTAAAAAATAACTCGATTCCTCAGGATGTGTTTCATTTTATCTTAAGCCAATGCAACGGTAGTAGATACTGGGTTTGGGAATCTAGGATCGGGGTATCTACACATTTATAGTGCTAAAAACATATAATATTACATATTATCTTTGATTTAATGTGATATTGTCCAAGATAAATTAATTATATTTTACCTTAGTATTACATATCACAATAATCACACAGAACACTAAGAACCATTGGGATTAGTTTTTTTTGATGATTAGTTAAATATGAATCATTTTTTTCTAAAAAAATCCATATTATCGAACCATTCTGGAAAACCTTATATGCAATTCATAGGTCTCACTCTTATCCATAACATGAATAAATGAAACATAATAAAGGGAATTTCATTAATAATCTGTTAGAGAAAACATATCAACATTTTTTCAAAGGTAATATGTAACATCCTTGACCTTTTAGCTTGTTAATATTCAATAAATATAATTTTTAGGTTTACCGAGGGTTGTCTGGGGTGATTCTTGGGACATGCGATTCATTCCAATGGTGATTCAATTCTATAGTTTTCCAAATTTCTTATTTTCAAACAGTGACTCATCATGGATCTGACTTTCCTATTAGTGAATCGTTTGGTGGGTAATCATTTGACAGAGACTCAATTTTGGATAACTCGTCTAGACGTGACTCTTCTGGTAGTGACATGTCATGTGGTGACTCATATGGCAGTGACTCATCTCATGTTGTCTCATTTGGCTATGAGTCCTCTAGTGGTGACTCGTTTGGATGTGACTTATTTCGGGGTGACTCGCCTGTCGGTGACTCATATGGTGGTCACTCATCTTGCAGTGACTGGTTGTGGGGTGACTATTCTAGTGATGACTTGTTTTTTTGTGACTCATCCTAAAGTGAATCATTTCAATTTTTTTTCCATTTTTCAATAATTTTCTAGTTCTCTAGGTTTTCCATTTTTATACATATTGTGATGAGAAATGATTCTAATAACATAAACAATGATGTTTAAAGCCTTTTCATAACAGATAAACTATATCTTTAGGGTTATACAAGTACATAAGACTTATAAAATATTAAATCACATAGTCTTGATAAATATCTTCATTAATAGAAATATAAATCTATATCTAAATTATAAACATTTAGGGCCTAATATTTCTAAGGAAAAGATAATTTATTTCACCCATTTGTTTTCGATTCCACTTGAGAGCATACTTCCGAAATCCTTATTCTTTAGAATCAATAATCATGGTTTATTTATTTAGTTTGTGCATTACCTTGATATTTTCCTATTATATGAAGACCTCAGTGTTTTTGTGAAATAAGGTTGGGTGGATCATCGTTCTTATAGGTAGGATTTACTTCATCATTATTGGTTATGAACCATGTAGGATAGGAATATTAATGTTCATCCTTATGGAGATAACTGATTCTGAATTAAGAATGATAAAATAATTCTATAAAATAAATATAAATTGATATGGGATTATGATGTTTGATCATACTATTTTTTGGAAATTGTTTGATTTTTTCAATTGTATGGGCTAATTACCCTATAAAAATTATGTTTGTTGGAGTCCTTATTTGTCCATTGTATATGGTGTTTGGAATACAATCTCATTGTGTGGCTATTTATTTCACTTATTATTTAATTGGTTATACTTGTTAATTATGTTAATAAAATGGATGCCCTTAGATCATTTGGTTCCTATAAAAATACACATAATTGATGAATTAACAATGAATAACATATCCCTTACTAAATCTGAAATTATTTTGTGTTGTGGTGTGTCATATGACATTTATGGGGGTAAGTGGATGAAATATGGTTATGTAGTGGGACATTTATGGTCATGATGTGGTTGTGCAGTTGGGTTACAATGGAATATAAATTTGGAAAATGTTATTAGGCTTTTTCCCCTATACTGCTTATTGTGTTTTCTATTGTGTTAGTTTCCTTATTTTTATGGATGTAAAATTGGTAATAATAAACATGAACTAGAATTAATACACAATAATGATTTTAAAAAACATTTTATTGGATAAACTAATGATGGTCTTTATGTAAAAAATAAAACTACATGTTTATTGGAACGAGTTAGAAATGGATAATCTAGTAAAGCTCTTAATAATAGTTTGAGACTAAAATTTAAATTATAGAATTTATTCTTGTATAATGTTTTAAATTTAAAGGTTGCAACAAAATGAGGAATTCATGAGTATGTTCATGTGTTTATTGCCCATAGTTTGGGATTTTTTTCTTTTTCTCTAGATATATATACACATTGTATATTCTCTTGATTTATACATGAACCTCATTCATGTTGAGTAACTTATGAAAACACCCATATAGTCTTGTGGGAGGATGTATTTAACAACATCCCAATGGGAGGATGGATGGATGGCCACCTTCTTTTACCTTATCCATATTCCATGTGATAGTGGACTATATGTATTTGTATGAGTTATGATGTGTGTTTATAGGGGTCCTCGGGATGATTTGTGAAGTTTTTTCCAATGTTTCTTCAGGATGAGATGTGATGTGAACTCCCATGTGTCTTCAAGATTAGATGTGTTGTGATAGACCAGGTGTGTTATGATGGAATGTGATATGTTGTGGTGGACCAAGTGTGTTCAGGAGGGATGTGATGTGTTTTGATGGATAGAGAGTGTGTGAGTGAGATGTGTTTTGAGCTATGTCTCATGTGTGTTTTGGAAGTATGTGATGTGATATATTCATAAGAGTTTGGAGAACCATGATGTTTCCCATTATAGTTTGAGAGGATCTAATCAATGGGAAATTGGTGTAGGGTACCATATAATAGGTTTTAAAACTATTTTATTATATTACATAAGTGTGTTATATGTTGACATAGACATTTTAATGTTGGGGTTATTGTTAATCTACATGTTAGGTGCTATTTTGATTGTTTATCATCAGTTCATTAGTACGATTCTTCAAATTCTACATGAGAAACATTGGATTTCATACTTATTATACATGTATGATCACCCTAAATTTAGAAAAATGTTTTTGGGTTTCTATGAGAATTATGTAGACCATTCTGGGAATTTCTAGATTATTCCATTGGAATGATTTTTGTTTCAAACCTAGTTTTGTTTTTGTGTATTTAATTTAGAAATTTAATTTTAAATAGTATTATTTATACATGTATTGTGGGACAATTTATTATTATATTTTATATATATATATATATATCATGAATTTTATTTTTCTAATTCATTATATCTTCTAATATTGTTTTCGAATAAAGGGAACTACCTCTCATAATGTGATATTCGAACATTCTTGGTGATAATCTCCAACCTTGTGCCTATTGGATGTGGGATTTGAGCGTCATTATCTCTCTCCCCTCATTGTGGTATTGTTAGCAGGAGGGGTCATGAATGTGTAATATCATATCTAATGGTTAAGGGATATGATGATGTTTGGAGTTAGGAACTATGAGGCTTGAATGTGTTGGTATGAAAACATTTTTAGTTGATCTAGGTGCATAACATAGTCTTGGCAGACCAGATAGGACATGGGATTTTTGGTCCCCCATGATCCAGTTCATGCACTCTGTACTTATTGATTAACCAATATATAGGAGACTAATTATATAGTAGATACCTAGGAGTTTTACATATATCATAAAAACATATGTTCTTGTTTGAATTGTGTTATTTGGGGAATGTTAAAAAGGATAAAATTAATTAAAAGGATAAAATATAATTAAAATATATCATAGTTAAAATCCATACTTCTAGGATTAGATAATACTTGAATCTCTATTAGCTATGGATCCTGGTCATTGTTCATGTGAGGTTGAGGAAGTTGAGGTTCAATAGACTAACTTGGCTGATTGATGGAGGGTTGATCTAGATGAGGATTATAATCAGTGGGAGAGGATGTTTTGTGATTTTCCATGAAAGGATTTGTAAAAGTATGAGGGGAGTGTTTTTATATGAAAACAGATAGTCGGTTAGAGGATATAAAAGATCTATTTTGGTTTGATCCAAGCCCTAATACACTATAAAGTCCCTTTGGAATTCAGTAAGATGCATGGAGTTGCTGATCAGCAGGAGATATTTTACTTTGATGAGAATAGGGTGGAATATGTATCATGGGTTGACTTCCAAATGTATTTTTGGGTAGAGTTTTCTATGAACATGAAGGATAATAAGAGGTATGATATACTCTCCATTAAATATAGTGGTATGTATTTGTGGGAAATTCAGATTAAGATCATATACCTTTTTTTCATGGCCCCAAATCTTTCTTTATATGAGGAGTCCCAAGTGACGCATCTTTAGGAGGGACACTGTACTTCGATCCAGTATGTAGTTACACATTTTATATTTCCAATGTTCCTAGATGATCATAATATGGAATTTTTTACTGAGAATATTCACTCATGTGGAGGTTTTCCATGACAGTGGAACCAATAGGGTTCTATAAGGAGAGGAGTTTTTTGTGGAAATCCACTGGTTTCAGGGTATTTGAGGTTTCAACCAGATGGGGTTCATCCTCGGAAGCTTCCCTGTTGACCTTATAATTTTTTTTCTATCCGGTGTGCTCTATTCTGAAGTGTTTATTTTATGGGTTTTATGACCATCTTCAGGACTATTTCCCAGTGGGTGCTCGAGATCTATTACGATGACAGGGATAAGATTAATGTTAACCTTAGTATTAGTTACTAGAGAAGCTGTTAGAGTAGTAGGGTTTGTAGTCTTTTGGACTAGAAAGGGTAGATAAGGAAAGTAGATTCCAAACATATTATATTCCATTATCTCACACACATATAGTTGATCTTATTCTTGGAGGAATCTGTCAGTAGAGTGGCAGTGGAGTTGTGTGTAGTAAGTTTCAGGAAGTAGAGGTAGTGGAACTATATAATTACGATATCATTAGAGTTACAATAATATTATCATATATTATTGACTATGCATTGTATTATAATAGATTTATTCTCACATTTATGCACCCACTCTCTTCCATTATTTCGGAAAAGATAATGAATGAAATTATGTGCCCCTGTTATTGACAACGCCGGTAGGGGGGCCACACCAACTTGGTTGATATGTGTCAGGGATGTATATTGATGATGGGGCATCGAAAATATTTTTCAGGCCATTTAATACCTAAAATCTAGTCGTAAATGGTTATTCTCAGTATCTATTAGTTTTATTATATTCATGTATTTATATAATGAATCCTGATGAGAGTTGTGTTCTCGGATGTGGATGGATAACAAGTAGTTTCTGCTTGCGAGTGGATCTTTCATGTAAGAAAAAGACATAGGAATCCCCTTCATTCACTATTGGATGAGGGTTATGTAGTATTATTATACATAGTGGTAGAGAAGGATCATTGTGTTTTCAGCGAATTACAAGGTGTTTTCCCTTGGGAGGTTATTACATTACCTCTGTGACACAATGTTGAGTTTGACATAGACTTGTAGAATGTTGTTTCTCTAATTTAGATGGATCATTATCCGAAGGAATCATCTGAGTTGTGGGATTTGATGATTTGGATAGGCGATCTGATGAAAATGGTTTTTATATAGCCTGATGTGTCGATGTGGGATTCTCTAGTGTTTTTTGCAAATAAGAAAGATAATAGTCCGAGGAAGTGCATAGACTAGTAGAGGTTGAATAAAGTAACTGTTAAATATCATTAACCTCTTTCAAGGATAGATGATCTATTATAATATCTAATATGGTACATATGTTTTTCTATGTTCTATATATAGTCTGGATATCATCAGTTATGTGTGAAAGTGGGTGATAAATTGAATAGTACATTCTGATGCAGGCATGGGAACATTGAGTTTTTTAGTCAAGTTGTTCGGTGTTTATGAATGCACTATCCATGTTCATGGGGCTCATGTACTTTTTGTTTCTCGAGTTCCTAGAAAAAATATTTATTTTATTAATTGATGAATTATTGATCTACTCTATGTTATAAGAGGATCATGTCGAGAATCTTTGATCTATCTTATAGAATCTTCAAAACCACAATCTCTATAAATTTTTTTCCATGTGTATGTTTTGGATATGATAGGTCCATTTCCTCATTAATGTGGTGTCTCAGTAGGGTTTTTAAGTTGACCCAAAAATAGTTGAGGTAGTTATTTCTTGGTTACCACCATGAAATGTGGGATAGGGTCATAGAATTTTTGGTATCTCAAACTATTATCATTGGTTTATACCTAATTTCAATCGAGTTATAATCTTATAGATCGCTTCAACCAAGATAGAACAAGATTTTTTTTACCAATCAGTTCCATTCATTATTTGATTTATTGAAAGGGGTGTTGTTCATTGCTCCAGTGGTTGATTTTATAGAGGAGGGTGTGTTATTTGAGGTTTTACGTGACACATTCCAACTATGATTAGGGTTTATCCTGATGTAGTATAAGGAAGGGATTTCTTATGGGTCTACACAGTTACACTCCCAAAAAACATTACAATGCCTCCTATGACCTAAAGAAAGAGGAATTTGTGTTTTCATATAATTTTTGACCACATTCCCTTGTTAGGGAGTGATTATTGGTATTCAAATAGCACCATATTTTAAGGTATTTTCTTTCCCAGCATGATCATATTCTATAACAATGAAGGTGGATAGAGTTTATTTGAGACTGTGATTTTGAGATATCCTAAACCACTGAAAAGTGGAATAACATGGACAATTATTTGATTAGAATGTAAGAGAAGGTTTTTTGGAGTCTACAATTTCGTGGAGATAAATAGAGGAGTTGGAAGCACTTCACTTAAGTGTAATGGGGGACATTGGAAGAGGCTATTTGTTTTTGATGATGGTGGAGTCTTCTCTGATGTAACAGGTGGAGTTGTCTCACTAGGGAGACTCATGGGTAAGTGTTATGTTTGATCATATTGTCTATGGTGGTACTCCAGAGGGATGGTCAGCAGATAGTTAGAATTAGATATTATTTCAAGGACGGATGAATGTCCCAATAGCAATGTTCAAGGGAGTTGTTCGTGATTTTCATATATCCCCTTTAATGGTACACCAAGAGATTTATAATATGTACTGTGGCTTGATGCTGTAGTTTTTGTGGCCTTGTATGAATAGTGTTGTGATGGATTTTCAAGAATGGTTCTTTGTTTTATATAAGGGAAATGTAGAGAATTGTGTTCCAAGTGGATTTTTTCAAAACTAGGATGTCCATGAGTAGAAAAGGGATGACCTCTCGATGGATTTCATCATAGTGTTACCCATATCTCACAATGGTTGTGATGCTAAATGGGTGATCGTTGATCAATTGATGAATGTTTCCCACTTCTTAGTGAACAAGTAGTCAGGAGTAGTGGATTATTTGGATAAAATCTACATGAACAAGGTTGTGTGGTTGCATGGTGTTCCGGGTTCCATTTTCTAGGACCGAGATTCTTGTTTTACATCATAATATTTGAGGGTACTGCAAAATGATAATGGGTGTTAGTTACAAATCCTCAATACTTTCCGCCCACATATAGATGGATAGACGAAACAAACTATCCTGACATCAGATGATATGTTGCAGGCATGTGTCTTGGACATCGATGGATCATCGACCCAACACCCACCCTTAGTCCATTTTTCTGATAATAATGTATATCACTCTTATATTGGAATGGATCTCTTAGAGTATTTGTTCCAGTGATCATTTCATATTTTTTTGTGTTGGAATAAGGCTGGGGAGTCTGTATTTATTCATCATGAGCTAGTGAAGATCACAATAGGGAAGGTTTAGTTTGTTTGAGAGGGGATAAAATCTACACAGGACCAGAAAATGTCTTATTATGATCATAGGATAAGGCCCCTATAGTACAAGTATAGAAACCATGTGTTCATGAAGGTTTCCCATCAATGTAGGAAGTGGTGATTTGGGAAAGAGAGTAATCTCTCTCCCCAATTTTTTGGACCATTCTAGGTGTTGGGGAAAATTGTCGAGATTGAATATCGTTCGGTGCTACCATTGTGGCTAGGAAGGATCCATGATTTCCCTTATGTCTATAAACTCCGTCAATATATTCACAATTACTCCCATGTTATTCACTAATGTGAATTGGATATCATATAGATGTGACTGTCATAGAGCATCCAGTGAAGATCAATTACTATCGAGAGAAGGTTCTATGAGGATGTACGATTCGCCTAGTTCATGTGCAATGAAGGTATAGTGGCCTGGAGGAGAGTAGTTGGGGCATGATATATAGATGTGAGCCCAGTACCATGATTTGGTTTGAGTTTTATCTTTTATATTTAATTTCTGATGCTCTCTTTATACCTTGTTGTTTTATGATATGTTTTGTTTTCCTCATGATGGTAAGCATTTTTTGTGATGTGTGTTGATGTTACAACATGAGAAAAAGGATGACTTGATTACTAATCAAGAGATATTTTACTTTGATGTGATTATACATGTGTGGACTAGTTAGTGTCACGAGAGTGGATAATATCGTGATATAAAGGATAAAATTCCTTAATTCCTAAGTTCGATAAAGTATTGATGATTATCTATTATGATAGTTTTGGTTAGCGGGTTTGATTAGTGGCGTTTTTTCAAGTGTGATGAGATTCATGAGAGGTATCTTGAGGGATGATTTTCATGGCCCTTTCTCTCTTTTCATCTATGTATGTTTTGAAATTATTGATGTCTAGATTAGTATGATAGGTATTATATTTAATGGTCTAGACCTTCTGGACTTTTTATTTGAAAAAACATGATATTTGATGTGTATGAGGGTTGTTTTTTGTGTTTTCTAGGACATTTCATTCATTCCATTCATGAGTCAATTCAATAGTTTTTCAAATTTATTTTTTTTCCAACAATGACTCATCATAGTGGTGACTCGTCTCACAATGAATCAACTAGAAGTTATTCCTCTAGTAGTGACTCATTTCCATAGTTCACCTTTTTTATAATATTCTAGTTTATCCCATTTTTTCCTTTTTACACCTGTTTTGATGGGAAATGAGTTTAATAACAAAATTAATGATTTTAAAAACCGTTTCAAAATGGATCAATTGTATCTTTAATTTTATAAAATTCTAAAATCCTTCTAAAATTTTAAAACATGTAGTCTTTATGATATATCCTTTAATAGATATTTATAACTATATATAAATTTGGGAAATTCAAGTTCAAATCATTATAAAAAAATGATCATTCATTTCCCTCTTTTGGTATACATTTCTCTTGAAACTGGATATCCAATAAATTTATTCCATGGAATCTAGAAACTTAGATTCTATTCAAAGATTGTGTTTTTCAGAATTATTTTCTTACTATATGCACACATTTGTTTTTAGTGAAACAAGGATATGTCGATCATCATTCTGTCAAGTAGGATTTCCTTTATCTTTCATAATTTTGTACCAAGTGGGATTTCTATATAAATTTTTATCCTTGTAGAGATAGTTTATTCAATATTAGGAAAGATAATATAATTCATCTAAAATAAATAATAATGGGAAGGGGATTGTGATTTTTCATCATACTATATTATTGAAATTGATTGATGTTGTGAATTGTATGGGATAATTTCCCACTAAAAAGTGTGTCCATTAGGGGTCTATGTTTGTAAACTAGGTGATGGTTTATAGAATACATTATCTTTAAGTGGAATTCAACATCAATTATTATGTAATTAGTTTATCATGTACATTCGGTTAATAATATGGATGCCCTAAGATCATACTGTTTTAATTATAACACCCATAATTTAATATTTAAAATTTAATAAGAGAATCCTTTTTAAATTTGAGCATATTTTTATTGTAGTGTGTGATATGAAATGTGTGGGGGAAGTGGATAAGATATGGTTGTTCAACTGGGATTTTATGGTCATGATGTTATTGTATAGTGGGGTTATGTTTTTAGATGGATTGGGACTTAGATATTGGGATTTTGTTTCATTATAATTATTATAGTGTTTTGAGCTACGTTAGTTTCCTGGTCTGTATGGTTGATAAAATTCATAATAATCATGAATTGGAATTATTACATGATAATTATTTAAATTCAATGTTTAATGGATGATTTCATGATGGGCTTTATGTACAAATGAAACTACATGTCTAATGGAATGGTTTGGAAATAGAGAATATGGTAAATATCTTATAGACCGTTTGAGATAGAAATATAAATTATAGATTGTGTTTTTCCTGTAGGTTTTATGCATTTATGGGTGGTAAAAAATTTGGGAAGATATGGGTATGTTGGTCTCATTTTTACACATGTGTTGGGATTGTGTGCTTTTTCTCTATATATGTATAGCTATATATTCTAATGATTCAAATACACAACCCACCCATGTCGATCAACATACACCAACACCCACATTGTCATATGGGAGGGTGTCTTTGCCAACATCCTAGTGGGAGGACAGATGGTTATCCACCTTCTCTTCCATTCTCTAACTTATATGAAATAGTGGCCCATGTTCCTTTCTATGAGTCCGAATTCATGGTCTTAGGTGTCCAATGGCTGATTTTCATGTGTTGTATAAGGCGTGTTCAAGATGATATGTGATCTTCAGTTCCAGGTGTCTTTGGGATGATATGGGTTGTGATGGACTAGGTGTGCATGTGAGGGATGTGATGTTTTATTATGACCTAATTGTGAGTGTGTGGGATGTGATGTGTTGTGATGGTCCAAGAATGTTTGTTCGAGATATTATACGAGGTGTGGCACATGTGTGTGTGAACAATATGTGATGTGGTATATGAAGAAAAGGTGGGAGTTACTGTATTTTTTCCTTTGTGGTGTGAGAGTGGATAATTATTGGAAAAGCGTTCTGGGGTACCCTATAATCGATATGATTAATATTATATTATATTAAATGGATGAATTATTTGGTGATTTCACGTTACTATGGTTTTTGTTATGGTTAGTGTACCTGTTCGGTGCTATTTGGGTTTTCTATTTTCTCATGGGTGCATTTGTATACTCCTTCCACTTATGCACAAGAGACCTAGGTTTTCCTACTTAGTATACCAATAATCTCAACCTATGTATATAAAATAATTTTTAGGTTTCTATGTGAATTACTATGATCGTGATGGGATTTACTAGCTCATACCACTAGATAGTTATTGTGATTCTGCAATAGTTCAGTTTTTGGGAATTTACTTTGGAGACTTCAATATGTATTAGTTTTATTTACAAATTCATTGTGGGATTGTTTTCTGGTTTCTTATATATATGTAATGATATTAATTTTGTTTTATTCATTCTATATCATGATCATCCTTCGTTATAAAGGGTAATGACTCATATATTTTTAGATTTTTACATCCTTGGGGCTAGTCACCAACTCAGGGCTTACTAGATGCAAGACTATAGGGTCATTAACTATCTCCCCTCATTGTAGTATCTTTTGTGGATGTGGGTCATGACATAATATACTTAGTATAGGAGAAAACATGTTCTTGTGAGATTTTTTTTAAAAAAATGAACACATAAAAGTAATATTTTCCATAAATAAATCATAAAGGATAGGAAAACTCAATAAAACAAATATATATATTGGAAAAAGAGTGTAGAATCAAGAGATAAAAAACATGATCCATGGAGAATAATCATAGTCCTGATGAATCGATATATAATATAGACATGATAAATAGAAAAACAAGGGTTTTTTAATGATCCATGAGAATATTGAAATTATAATATTTTAGTCATACAAATTTTTAATGCTTCATATGATTAATAAAACAATCCAATCTCCATGTTGTGAACAAAATTTTTTGATTCTTCTTATTGTGAATAGAAAATACTCACATTCTTCATGTTGTGAAAAAATAAATAATGTTTATGTTTTGAATTAAAATTTTCCCACTATTATGATCCTTATCTAATAAAATTTAAATACGTGGTCAATTATATTGGGGTTAATATATGTTTTATCCATAATATAAGAACTATCTATTAATATATGTGTCATTAGAATGCCATAAAATGAACACATCATAGATAACATAATTAAATTATGGAAAATAGATGGTATTCATGATTAAAAATTATTTGAACATTCCATAATCCATAAATAGAATTAATATGGATTATGGAATAATATATATCCCAAATATCACATAAATAATTTTAAAAGATGTTTATATATATGACAAACAAACTTTTATGTTGTTGGGTAAATCAAATGGAAAACTTGAGGACGATTCCATATTGAAATGCATGAAATATCCTCATAATGTTTTATTTATTTCAACTAAATTAAGCATGATAAAAAAAATTATTTTTCATATTTTAGAAAAAAATTACAATTTTTTTTAAAAGTAAATTTCCATTAAATTACAATGATGAATACATTCATTAAAAAATAATAATCCAAAATAAATATTTTATTAAAAAATTAGTTTAAAAAATATACTTTAACAATTGAGAATTTCAATAATATTTACTTCTATCATATAAATTGAAAATATTTAAAAACATTCTAAAATCCAATTAATAAAAGGAAAAGTTATATTTTTAATGAAGAAAAATAATATAGTGATAGAATCTGAAATATATTTCATTGAAAACCTTTATAAAAAACCCATAAAATTTGATCTTACATGTGACATTAAGAAGGCATTCTCCAAAAAGGGGATATAAAAATTTTATAAAAAATATATTTCTTATATTATAATCAATAATAAATCCTTGATAATTATATAAAAAAGTTTAGAATATTTTTTTTGAAGCATTAATTATTTGATTCTAAATAGATGGAAAACATTTTTAATATTTTAAAATAACATTTCATGAGACCTACATTATAAAAATTGTTACTAAAACATAATTTTATAAATTGGAGAATGGAATGATGATGCTCGTAGGAGGTAACTACTATTTTTTTCAAAAATATAAAGGATAACATTTTTGTGAAACGAATATATAAGTGTCGAGTAAAAATTTTCATAAATGTAGATGTGAAATATTATTATTATTGATATTATTTTAATCAGAAAAAAATTTATAGTGGATGAATAAATGAATAAATGATTTTTTTTAATAATTATTAATAGAATGTACATGGAAATAATATTATAGGGTGGATGAAATCAATTATAAATGTATGAAATTCAGGATTGACCAAATTAACTGAAAGAAATTTGGTTTTAGTTAAACAAAACCCTTTTATGTATTGTAATATCCTAAAGTTAAAATTAATCGATGTTTGAACATGAGATGGATTTTTCTATCCATTTTATCATAAACCATTACATTACTCCACACTAACATTATACTAAATGAACCGTAGTGATAATAGAATATACGAAAGAAAAAATTCTAGTAGTATCAAAGAATGCATGCAATTAGTATTATTTTTTTTACACCAAGTGTTGATTGAGTTAATACCCAATATTCCACACTCATGTTTACTACCACTAGGTGATTCTGTAGTGATGCCTGATTTATATTGTAGTATCTCAATAGGGTTTTAATTTCAATGAAACCTACATAATATAAATAATTCAACAATTTGAGGATGTAATCACATAATTGGTTATATACCTTCAAAATATCTATATGTTTCTTGATGAAGATATTTTTATCATAATCCCCAATAATTACTAACCATTTTTTACATCATCTAGATTATTCAAGAATTTAACGATTGGGTTTGGTGCTAAAAAATAGTATTTATAGTATTTATGATTACCCTTTTTATACATTCACAATTAAAACATTAATATTAATGATCCTAATAATCTCACATAATTTATAGAACATTATGGTTTACTACCTTCGAGGGATAGCTCTAAAAGAGATATATATATTATAAAAAAATAAACATTCCAACCTAATCAAACCATACTAAATTATATTACATATTTCTAATGCGTTACACTCATCTTCATGTCCTGGGTAAAGGAATCATAAGGTTACGGTGAGTTCAAGTAATTATTAATTGAAAACATATAATCATTTTCTCATGGAATTGATCATAATAATAATATAAAACATGGTAATTGGAGAGATTTAATAATAAAAAACATATAATAATAATAATAGTTATCCATAAATCATGACGTAATGATGTGAAAACATAAAATAGTAAAACTATATAAAGGAAATAGATTGTGTAAAAAAGAGATGATAAACATGATTAATGAACCAAAATCATTGGAAAATGGAATTGATATGTAACATGAACATATAATATAGAATAATGTAGATCATTCTCATATACATTATCATATTTGAATTATAACATTAATTGCAAAAAAATAAAAATTTTGTGAAAAAACATAATATAGGATTCATATTGTGAAGAAATTTTTTTCATTTTTGTAATTATTAATAAATTAAATTATTATGATTTATTTTGTGAAAAAAAAAATTTCCAAACCTCATTTTTTTAATAAGAAAATAACCATGTTCAAAATACATATCTTATGAGAAAAAAATAATTAACTATTTATTTATATGGTGATTTTGGACACCACCCATCAAATAATAACAATTCATACATATATGTTCCTTTAGAACATGAAAACATTAATACATATAATATTACATAATTATCCCCTAGAAAAGAAATATGTTTCAATAATATTTTTTTAAAATACAATAATGAACATTAAGAAAGTTTTTGTATCATGGAAAAAATATATCTCTAATGGGAAATATTGATCATAAAATTATGTTGACATAGATTAAAACACCATTTTCAGGTTATTGGATAAATCACCTTAAAAAGTAGTATTTCCTTTTTTGAATTAATTGAAAACTCATTGCAATGGTTCCTTTAATGGTAAAGAAATTCTTAATGATAAAAAAATTAATTCATAAACACCCAAAAAAATTTCTATAAGACTAATTTTATAAAATAAAGGTTATTTTAGGAACACATAATAATTACCCCTTACAAAAATTCCCCAAAAGATAACTTTTAAAAATCTATAATTCATGCAAAAAACCAAACATTTAATTATGAAAAAAATAAAAATGTATCATTTTATTTTAAAATTAATAATGTATTAATATAAGATTATAAACCATTCATTAATAAGTAAAATATTATTTTAAATTATTCATTATTGTATAATAGAATAATCCAAAAAGAAATTTTTAGATAAAAAAATCACCACAATTATACAAGATGAACCTAGGAATGAAGATGAAATGTAATTTCCAAAAAAGGAAAGTGAATACATTAACTCTTAAAAAATTATTCCATAATGTTTCATTGAAATTTATATAATGTTTCTTAGAATATTTTTTGCATTTTTGATAAACATTTGATTTATAATGGATGGAATTCATTTTTAATATAATGAAATATAGTTTTCTGAAACCAAATTCGTAAAAAGAGATAAAAATAAAATTATAAATGGATGATACTTGAGAGATAATTTTTACATTTATATCATGTAATTAAGTATCCAAATATAATTGTAAAATTGTGTGGGATGGAAAAATAAGGGCATGGTGGAGAAATATTTTAAAAATGATTGTAATTATTCATTAGAATGATCGATTTTTTATGGTGAATAATATCATTGAGGAAGAATAATTGATTAAAATTTTCCATTATTGATAGAAATTAACTGAATATACAATGAAATGAAATATGATGTCTGAATCACAAAAAATAAAAAATCATGTTCCAGATGAATCATAATAACTGAATGAAATGGTGTTTACGTAAAATGAAATCCTTTCTATTTTCTAATAATTCAAATAGTAAATTATTATAAGGAAAAAAATGAGATGGATTTCTAAATACCATATATTTCATGTCAGTCATGAATAAATAAAACCATGTTATGATACATAAAATTGCAAAAAATAATAAATTTTTGACATAAATTAATATCTCAATGAAGCAAAATTGAGCTAAAAATTCATTCCCTTATAGTAGATTAATTTTCTATGTTTTCATAACATCATGGATATCAAAATTATATTATTAATGAAAATTATGTGGAATTTTTCTAATCTGCAATTGATTTAATATTGTCAATATATTATCATTTTGTATTCATAAATATAATAGTTTTAGCTAATTTCTGTTACATCAGGTTGTCAAGTCAATTATCCTTGAACATCCTCATTTTTATACCACAGAAGAAATTGATGATACATTGCTCCATAATCTCATGAATTATTTAAAATTTTTCCATTATTTTTTTCACTATAGTAAAACATATAATGTTCAATGAGTTTTTTAAAAAATCAAATAAAACTATTTCCTTGATATTTACATTTAATGCGATTAAATTAAATATAATCATTTATTATTAATATTAATTATAAATTGTATTATATTTTCATTCAAAAATATTAATATTTTCATAAATTTCATTTTTATATATTATAATTTTTTATATTAATCAATATTATATTGTATTTGGGTAAATAAATACAAGGTTTCTTGGAGGCAGCAGTCTACTCCTACAGGGAAAACACAAACATTTTTCTTAAATGGTAAGGGGTATAAAAATTATTTTAATAAAATAATATTATTAATTATAGAATTATAATATATTAAACTTATTTTTATAATCACCAATGAGAAGTGTTTATGAAAAAAAGGACCCACCATTAATGGAGGTGGTAGTCTGTACAATGCAAGGATGCATTTTCATTTTTCAAATGGTTTTGTAGGGTGGTAGAAGAGATATATTCCTGTACTATAATAACATTATGAATATAAAACCAATTATTTTATCATAATTTTTTAGATATGTAGTATTTTTATATTTTTTGTATTATTTAGTATAAAAAACCTTGGAATAATAATTACTCACATTGAGAATACAAAATTTCTCTTAAAATTCTTTTGGGAAATTAATGGAATTGGATTCCTTATTGAAAAAAATGTATACTGTATGTGTAATAGAACATTTAGAGTGTCATATTAGGTATATATCCACAAAAATTTAGAATATTATGTGACCTGTTGAAATGGATTATTACATTCAATTTAATAAGTGGATGAAAATGGATGTTTTGTGAATACCTATTATGTTTTAGTGACATCAGAATAGTAACTTGGGATCAAATACTCCAAATTTGATCCATAGAATAGTGGGTGGGTTTTGGTTTGATAAATAACCCTCCATTCATTTTATTTTTAATGATATCTTCTTCTTTATACCATTAGATTATTACACTTTAATGTTTTGGTTTTTTACATTGGTAAATTGTTTTCAGAACTGTAATTTATGTTTTACTAATAATATAAGATAACCCCTCTATATAATTTTTTTTTGAAATAAAAATTAATACCAATATAAATAAATTTAATTAATATATAATATACTTTAAATATATAAATTAATTAATTTAATATGTTGAAAAACATTGTTTAGAAAAATATTATTTTCACCATTACATTTTTTTTAATATTTTTTTATCATTGATTATCAATTGAAATAGTGTTAATATATATATGTGTGTGTGTGAATAAATTATAGTATGGAAAATTTTAGAGGATATTAATTTGTTTTAATATATATTATTTACACAATGATAAAATAAAAAATTCTTTGTAAATAACAATATTTTAATTATCGCAACAATTAACACTAATATTATTTATAATACTAGTATTATTAAATTAATTATAATATTGTTACATAATATAAAAATACTAATATATAATAGTAAATCCAATTTTTAGTTAATTTCAAATGGTGGTGAACACTAATTTTTAACAACAGTTAATAAATCAATTTTAAAATTAAAATATTTTATAATATCCCAAAATGATAAAATTGGGTTTTATAAATATTAAATTTTATTTCTAAATTAAATATTTTATTTCATATATATATATATATTGGATAATATTTTTAAAAAATACCTATTTTTTCATGGTAATTCTTTAAAAGGATGGTTTTACAAAATTAGTTTTTATTTTAAATTACTACCTAAAAATAATTTTTTCATAATAATTGCTAAAAATCGTAATGTTGCATTGATATTCTACAGAAAAAATAGTGATAGTTAGGGAAAATTAATACTATAATATTTATAAACTATCTTTAAAACAAAACTATAATATATAAAGGAATGATAATTTTATTGAAAACAAACTTTAAAAACCATGTGTGTTCATAATCCAACTTTATATTTATTTCTAAATGATTAAAATATTTTTTTATTTGCTATTTTTTGAAATTATTATTTTTTATGTATAATATTCATCTAATATGTTATGTCCTATTTTAGATCATTTTTGTTCATGAAGAAAGCTTTCAACATGTGTTTTTTTAAAAGAAAAATATATGGTAATGTATTTGGGTGTTTTAATTACATTCCATACTATTTCCCCAACTACCATATTTTATGTTAAATCATTAAATATTTAAATTTTATTAAGAAAATTATCTAGAAAATAGTTGATATGGGTTAAATGATTCTAATAAAACATCCATCATTTGTAGGATGTGTTTCCACTACCAAACATGAGGAACAATATAAGTTATAAGAACACACATCAGTGAAAGAATGAAAGTAAAATTATTTGAATTCCCAAAAAATAGTTGATCATTCTCATTTAATCATTTATGAACTATTGAGTTATATAATCAAAACCTTAATTATTATTTTATACCCCAAATATATTTATTTAACTCTATCCTCTTATGGTAGGCATAACTAACGAATGAAAATTATGGTTCAAGTGGAGGATGTTTTAACAAACTGTAAAATACTCTATAATTTCATGGATTTTCTTCCCCCATCACTTGGCCAATTGTAACTATAAAATTTAATATAACCCTCATTAGATGAATAGTAACATTTCAACTGTATTAATGACATTCATATAGAAGATACCCCCATTGATGAAGAAGATACTTATGATCCCAAATTAAATTATTATTATCATGGAGTATGTAGATTAGATCATAGATATTGATAAACCCTATAAATACCCAACCATAAAACATAGTTTATTTTATTATTTATAATATAATTCCCCAATATTAAAAGACAAGTATTTGAAGGTGTAGTGTATTTTTCATATTAGATTCATTATTAAATCAATATAAATATAATAATAACATCAATATTTAAAACTCAACATAATGATTAAATCTTCCATTAATCATCTAACACTGCATTACATACACAAGGAAAATATATAGGAAATGTGTTCTCTGGAAATCCCAATAATGGAATTAAAATGACAATAAATCATAACATGAGAAATAAGAGGCATAAAATTATATCATAAAAAGAATTATCCTAAGATTGAAAGTATGGAATAGTAAACTAATAGAATAAAAACATGGAATAATGGATTATGTTCCAATAATTCATGAAATAAAATCATATGCTAAGGATCACACTCAATACCATTATAATAATGTGAAAAAAGTCCCATGATTGATTTTCATCACTCCCCATTCCGGTTAACATGGTGGTCTTAGATTAATCATCGATCAGGTTCACTCTTTAATCATTTACATTGCATATCATGAGATATAAAACATTAAAAATGTTAATTAGGGTGATGTATAATTCTAATAAAACACATAATATTAAAAAAAATCATATATATGTGTTCTAATCAATAAATTAATCCATTCATTATAATTAAACCCTTGAGAAAAATAATTGGATTCCTAATACATAATTATGTAATAATTGGTGACCAAATGATAAAAATTTCCCAATGAAGAAATAGTTATATCATTCTCAACATCAATAATTTAAAAATGGATATATATCATTAATATGTTGAATAAATTTATGAAAATTAATTTGAATAATATACTCGAATAATTA
Source organism: Viscum album (assembly GCA_963277665.1). NCBI lineage: Eukaryota > Viridiplantae > Streptophyta > Magnoliopsida > Santalales > Viscaceae > Viscum > Viscum album. Next base: position 107,089,651 of record OY728143.1, on the reverse strand, counting down.
TTGAAAATGAACCAATTATTTGGTTTTTTATTTAATAATTAAATGAAATTATTAAATAATGAATGGTAAAATTATTCTACAAAAAAAAAATAATTTATAAAATATGGTTCTCTGTATAATTATTTGGATTTTTTGGAGAGAATAATTATTAAAATACAATTTATGAGGATGAAACCTGACATGATAATGAAAATAAGACTGTTCACATAAATTATTTAAACCAAAAAAAGTAATATGATAAGGTAAATAAAGACATGTATAACCCCATTAATGAAAATTATATTTTCAAAAGTATATACCTAATAGAAATATATATAATAATATATAATGTTAATTACTATAATTTTGCATAAAAATTTATAAAAGTATGATAATTCATAATATCCTTGTAAAAAAGGTGGTACAAAAGACCTATTTGTTGGTTTTAAACATAGTCATCAAAATACTACATCAATAAGTATTATAACAAAACTATATTTTAAAATAATGATAATGTTAATATGATGTTCTCAAGATCTAACACATATTCATGATTTCAACTAAAAAGAATAACATTTATGGGAATAATATTTTTGGAAATGGATGGGATAATGTCATTTAAATATATGTGGATTATTCATAAAAAATTATAATATTAAAAAATGATAAGAACATATAGGTAAATAATATTTGGATCCAAATGTGATAATAAAAATAAATAAATATGGTATACCATTTTATATTAAAGGATAAATTCAAGGTGAAATTTTATTTCTTGTGAAATAATATTTATATATGAATGACATTTATTTTGTAGGGTGGAATTCCATTATATCCCATAAAAAAGAAAGAGCCTAAATAGATTTTATTTTTCCATGTTCATCATAAATTAATGATATTATAAATCTTGGGTGACTTTTTTATGATGGTAATGTAATTATTGGTTCATAATTTCAAATCATTCCTTAGTGAAGGTTTTCTCATGCAACCCGTATTGTTTATAAAATATTCTAGAAAATAAAAAAGATATTGTTCTTGAATTTTATATAAAAATATAGTGTGTAATTATATCCCATTATATTTTAGATCCAATAGGTTTATAGTACACCATTTTGATAATATTAGGTGCATTATTTATAATGTGTCTCAAGGAATAAAATTTTATATAGAATTCATTAAGGAATAAGTAAAATATTCCAATGTCATTAGAAGAATTTAAATAATATCATTTTAACCATATATTCCTTATAACATGGAAAATCCCCAAATAAATTGTTATATATTATATATAATCTATAAATTATAAATAGGTGCATAACATTAAAACAATTCTCAATGAAGAGAACATGAGATGAAAACCCATTACAGATTAAGTAATAATTTAATAAAAAACAAATAAAATAGTTGAAATGACATTGATCTAAAAATAAAATTATTAAAATATAATTCATGATATTTTATCTCATATAGGTAGTTCATATACCACAAATGTGAGATTGTGCTCATAATACCAAACTACTCTCAGATAGAGGAATCTGATATGAAAACCAATACGTGTGTCAAAATGTGTTCTTCACTTTTAGATATCATCATATATAAAAAACATTAAGTTCAGAACATATATACCCTAGAATATTATACATACATTTTAAATTTTATGTAGTCTACATAATCTATTTTTTAATTATTTTTAATATATTTATTTTTTATGTCGATTACATAGTGTTGTTTGATTAAATTTTTATTTAAACATTTGGTTTGATCACAATTGTCAAAAGTGAGGTAAAACTTTTCATTTACTGTAGAATTTTAGATATTATTTCCTTCATAATTCCGTTATTACAATAATTTTATATTTTCAAATGTTATTTCAAATATTTCTATATTAAGGAAGATACATTGATAAGTCCATTTATGGAGAATAAAGTTACTCTGAATATTGGTTATTTTTATTATTTACATATTGTAATTTTTTATAATTAATGAATATTCATTATATGGAACATATCAAAAAATTTAATTCAATAATATTTTTGAACCATCCATTTATTAATGTGGGGGAAAATTATAAATTTCTTTTATGAATGATATAGTTCCCAAACATGAATTTGGATGTTTTTTTCATATTTAGTCATTAGAGAGGAATGTAAAAAATAGATATTCCTTTTTTAGAATAATATTTCCAAATATTAAAATTTATTATTTTATCCTAACTTTTTGGATAATTGGTACTTGGGTGGTGTACATGAATAAAGTAACATATAATTGTCGAATTGAGAGTATTTCCTTTCCCGCAAAAGATCCCAATTAGATAACTCCTTAAGAAACATTACACTAGTATTTTAGGGAGACAAAGGCCTCAAATTAATTAGAGAGGTGGTACTGAAGAGAGGCTATATTAGTGTTTTGGTTTATCCATGGATTTGAAATTGTTTTATAAAGGGGTACGATGTGTTCACTATTTATAAGTGAATAAAATGGCACTTTTGTAAAGACTCATTATATCTCAACAATATGACTCCATTAATTTAAGAAAAAATACTAAAAAATAGAAAATAATGTTGTATAGAAATATATATATGTCTCATATCATTGAATTATCCAATAGAAAACACATTTATCATATGTTTTGACATTTTTCACAATGTTATATAATCATTACCCCAATTTATACCTACTATGGAATCACGACATTCACTATTGGAAACTAATTTTATTATCTATAATTTAAATTTTGATTTTTTAATAAATAGAAACGTATTATTTTAAACATGTAATATTGTTTAATGTAAAATTTATATGACTTATAACTATTATTTTTCTATTAGATCATATAAATAGTAAACCCCTATTTTTTTTAAAATGTGTATTTTAAGAATACAATTTATGTTATGAAAACATATCAATGTAATTGATTATATTAAAATAAAATTGGTTATTAGTTTTAAATAAAAATTTAATAAAAATTTAAATGTGTTGAAAATCTAAATCAATCATGTAAAAATGTACTAATATGATACATAGTTTCATGAATATATTACCAAATATTCGAAGAATATAATCATGGAATTTGTATATAAAAATTGGTTTTGAAAACACATTATTTGGAATTACAAATATTTTTTTATTGTAAAATATGTTTCAAAAAATATCATTTCATTCGTATTTATTAGAATTCCATAAAAATGAAAGTATTTATAAAATTGGGTTTTTTAACATTCACCTATAAATTGATTTTTTAATAACAATATAAATAAATAATAATTAGATAATAAGTGTATTTAAAACCCAAAAATGATTTTCATTTTTAATAATTCATATTCTATGATATATAAATTCAATTATTGAATAAAATCATAAAATATAATGAAAAACAATTTTTATTAGAAAATGAAATTTTAAATATTACCTTTTTCTTCATATTTTATAACACTCACCAAAATTAATTGTTATTAATATTTTATTACTATAAGAAATAATTTTTCCTTATTATTCACATGTTTTATTAAATTCGAATTCATATCATATGAAAAAGATTTTTTTTAAGAATTATTTTTTAAATAATAAATTAACTTACTATTCAGTTTAGGTAAACTAATTGAATTTATTATATATTAATTGAATCTTTTATTTTCTTTATATAAATATTTCCTAATGAACTACTTTTATTCATTCTATCTAATTCAATAGGTAGGTTTTAATGGTCATAAAAAAATATTTATATTTTATATAAACTTATCAAAATTTCATATCTGTTATGTGTCACGTGTTGATAAATATTTCCAAAAAAAATTAATAAATATAGGAAAAAATATAATAAAATTTTGAGTCATTACACTCCCCCCACCACATAAATAAATTGAGTCATTAATATTATAAAATTCATATAATTGTAGTAATTTCTATAGGTATATCCTAATTATCTATACTCATTGTGACTCACGTATTGATGTTAATTTGGGACTCTAAGCAGTATCTTCTCTCCCACTCACAATGGATAGGGTTTCTCATCAGTCTCCTTTATCTTCCCCCTCTATCCTGACTCTATCTCGAAGTCATATTCCTCTGGATCGGCTCGGCGTCGGTGTGGCTTTGCGATGGCGTGGCATAGTGGGGCTTCAACATGGTTTGGAGATGTCTCTATTTTTTCTTGGTGATAATGTGGTTCGGTGGGGCATCAAATTGTCCACTTATTTTTGCATGGACCAGCCCTTTCGGTGACTATATTTCTCATCATGGATTCAACTTATTAGCTTGGATCAGTGTGTATCATCCCTATTGGTGACGACGCAGCTCGGAGTGGATCAGACTTCTTGGTTCAGTCTGACGCGGTCATGCGACATCTCTGGTGTGCTTCTAGTGTGGCATAGAGACGGATCTGAAGTGGCTCAAAGGGGGTATGTCTTCGTATTCAGTGATTCCTTGTGTTTTTTTCATGTTTATGGTATCTTGATGTCTGTGGAATGATCTGTTTGTTGTGGATTTTTATATATTTTGGTTGTTCTGGTTCGACATCGTTGTATCATCCCAGCCCCTCCCTACTGGTCTTCTCACCCACATACTTGGGCTAGCTTCCTTCACAACCCAATGAGGGTGCATCCATGTTTTAATCTTATATGATCCATTCCAAGATTGGTGTTTCTAGTTCATAAAGTCTCATATCCCTGAATTAGTGATGTTTCCCTAGTGTGTTCTTTAGCCATCCAGTCCTAGGTGATGATGGATCAGCTTCACATCCCTTGAATCATCTTTTGGGCTCCAATGCATGCAGTGGTGGTGGGTGTCATGTGGAGTGTAGTGGGGTTCATCTAGGATGGTCATTAAAGGAGTTTCATGGACTCATGGATGCTTAATGAAGGCGATTTGGTGTTTTTGAGGGTTTGTTGTGTGATGTTTCATTTTGTGATTGTTTTTTCATTGAAGCCATATGGTTAATGGTTTTAGTGATTTTTCAACCATTTATTCTGTAAGGGGATACTATAAATGAATCTCAAAGCATGAGTATTCTCCTAGTTATTTTTATCCATGTTTGGAAGTTTGAGAGGGTATGCCATTTCCATTAGTACTAGGATCACACATTCTACACAGGACATCGTGCCGAGCAGTGATTAGAAGGTGGAAGCTGGTGTTCATAATTTTTTCTTCTTAGTAGGGTCTTTTAAATGTATTATTTAATGAGTTTTTTTTGGCCTTTAATTCATTTCCCAATGAGTCATGGTTATTTCTTATGTATTTCTTGTCATTTTTGGATTCCACTTTTCCTAAAAAAGATGGTTTATGATAATAAAAAATTAATTTTCCATAATACTCTTTGTAGTTGATCATGTGGTGATTTAGGAGAAGAATATTTATTTGCATGTAAGAAATTTGATATGGTCCTCTAGTGAAAAATATAGTCTATTTATATTAAACTCTTATTATGTTAATAATAGATAAATAATTAATGTGTAACATTAATCAAACCTTCAATAACTTTCAAGTACAATGGATATAAAAATTATATAATAAAAAAACAATTTCTAGATACCAAATATGCGGAATCTTAAATGTCCTATATAATTGAAAAATATAGAGTGAAAATAGTTATTTACCTCAAGAGTGGTCATTTCTTAGGATTTTCCTTAGTCCTGTATTCTTGGATGTGGTTGTCTTTTGTTGTATGCATTCTCGAAAATTCTATTTTTTATTTTTAATAGAGATTTATTGAGGATATGAATTAACTAAATAAGACATGAAGGGTACTAAATTACAAGGTTCAGACCAAATTTGAAATTCCAAAAGGGTTCCCAACCCGAGGGGGCCTTGAGCTCTGGGCCACCCGTTACTGTTAGATTCTTACCTCAAACATCTTTTATCATCTCCTGTTATCAACTATTATTTACCCAGTGTCATCCTCAGCTCCCTACATCATATTCGGAGTCAGGAACAAGAGAAAACGAAACTAGAGAACCATTCAACCCAAATTGAAAAATAGACAAAATCACCATTAATAACATCACTACCTATCAACACCATCATCAAAACCATCAAAACACCACTCTATAGAGGTCATCCAAGTACATCAAATGTATAAACCCGAATAGATATCATCTAGTATCAGAAGCATTACTGAAAATTACTATACCTTTCCCTAGTACAAACTATACCTTTCCCTAATACCAACTATTTTGACATGATCTATAATGATACTTTATTAAATGATTTATTACATACATTCCCAAAAATACAATAAAATGATAAATAACTCTTGTAACATTGGAAAATTACCCACATAAGTGTATCATTTTGAAAATAAAAAAACATGTTTATTTATAACCCCACATTTTTATCCTTACTTCAATTGATCTTCTAAATCTAGACATGTTACTGGAGGAAATGTACACAAGGAAATCGTGAGATAAAAATCACATTATCAGAATAATAATTGAAATAATTAATATTATTATATTCACAAGTCATAATATGATATCAGAAATATATTGATCATAATCATGATAACATTTCATAAATAAATGAAAGAAAACAGTCATGGAACAATGTAATATGTGGGAGAAAAAAATAAATGTCAACATAAACATAAGTAAATGGAAACTCCATATACCATCATCATAATGTGGACAAATTCCATTGGTGGATTAGATTCACTTACTATTCTTATAAACATTGTGTACATAGTCCCCTAGTGGATTAGGTTGGCTTCCTAGTCCATTATGTAGAATCTCATGAGATATTAACATTTTCCAGTGAATTAGAGTGATATATAATTCTAAAAACCCCAATAAAATATTTAAAATCTTTATATTATATTACATTTCAATAAAATAATCCATATATAAATCATTGGCATAATAAAACCCCAAAAATTAAAATTATTTTGATTATTCTAACTTATGAAACAATTCTTCGATACATAATAATGATATCAAAGAGAAAAAGGATTTAATTAATTTTGAAAATTCATAATTAACAAATATAAATAGGTTTTCAACATGCAATCATGATGAAAAAAATCATGTTATAAACCAATGAGATGAAGAAAAAAACTGAACCACTTGGGTGGTGAATGTGATATATTTTAAATATATTTTTATAGAAGGAAATAAAATTTGTTATTTAGTAAAACTAGAATTAACTAAAGAGGTATATATTTATAATAATGATGGTTATTATAATATATTAATGATTGATAATATTCTAGTGGTGATTCATGAATATATATAATTAATTGGAAATTCCCTAAATTTAGTTTTACTTAAAAGATGTGATTTATAAATGTACTAAAAACATGTATAATCCCAAAAATAAAATAGATATTTAACTATTTATATATAAAAAGGAAATATATATATATATCAATATTAGTAATTAATTATATTAATATTAAATTAATAAATTTATGATAAAGAGTATGTGTAATTTTTTTATAATGATTGTGGTACGAAGGATCCCTTTTAATGATTTCAAAAAATGTTGTATAAATCCCGCATCCTAAAAGAAAATAATAATATTAATGTTTTGATAATATGATATTGTGAGTGTGATGTTTAAATCATATAATACAAAATTTCTATTTCTATTTAATTGGATAAATTTTGTGGGATGGTAAATTATTAAAAATTTAGAGATTTCATCATTTAAATGGATGGAATTCTCTTAATATAATATTATTTTTGAAAAAAAACATTAAAAATTACAAATAAAAAAACATTTGATAGATAAGTTATATAATTAGATAGAAATAGAGAAAACCCGATGAAAGGAATGTTGAAACTCACGGAGAAACAATTTAACTCAAGACATAAGATTGAGTTATGAATGACCCTTATGATTTATGTAAGACCTCAATCATAGCCCATATAGAGTATGTTTGTGAATCCATGTGATGTTTATAATATCAGTAATAACATTATATAATAACTATCATGGGGAGGTTTTTGAACAATAAAAATGATGATTGTTAAACAATATCAATGTATTACTTAACGAAGGGTTACTCAGAGGGAACACATATGGATTCGAAAAATTTAAAAAACATCATGAATGAGAGATGTTTGGAATATAAATTTAATTGAAAATATAATACATCCATTTTTAAATATACACACTATAATTTCCTAAAATTTCTGTATAGTTTTTTATTAAATGGAATTATTTTGAGACCACGAAATCTGATGGTGCATAATTCTAAGGCCTGGAGTTCCCAAAATGATCTCTCAAAAAATATTAAGATTAAATTAGATCCCATGAGAGCTTTTCCTAAAAAAGAGGATTAAATAAAAAACAGTTGCCCGAGTATGAATTCTGTGGGAAAAACTGCATTCAAGATAATGGTTATACCATAGGAACGACTTACGTTTAGTCGGGGCAAGCCTCCAGTGAGGAAACCCAAAAATGGAATAACATTAAATAAAATAATAAAATAAAGTTATTTTTTTTAAATGATTATAAATCACAAACGGTGACTTGGATTAATAATTGGAGATAATCGTTGAGCTCGTGAGGGTATGCTTTATTTAGACAGATAGTAACATTGGTTGGCGCATGCAAACTATGGAAGTTAAATTTTGGCTGTAAATTAAATAATTAAGTAACAATTATTTTATTGTAAAAATCCATAACATCTAAACGGTAACATGGATTGAAAATACAAGATTTCCATTGAGTTCCCTAGGACATGAGGTAGAGCATAACCTCAATCGGTACAGGTCGAGGGTGACTGTTATTAATATTATGAACTTCTTTTACACGTATGTTCAGAAAACATGTTAGCAACATTTTCTATCTTTTGACACATTACTCAGATCGAATATATTAGCGCACTGTTGAATCCGCAATGCAGAGATTTTCATAAGGAATGCATCACTTAGACAACAGTAGTTCGGGAGAAAAAGTTAGATTTTGTACATTTAAAGGAATAATAAAATAACAATGTTATTTTATTTCTCTCCATTTTCTTTTTTTCCAATGGACAATTAGTGGTGGTGGGACCCATGACGCGTTAATCCGTTAAATGTCTTGAATCCCCATTATTCTTATAACTATAGTGTTGGAATTAAGAAGGATCCTTAATTAACTGAACCTCATTAATTCCACATTAGTTACTCACCCTCCCCCTCTCCAATTTATAGAGAGAATGGGGAGGGTTATTGGCCCAGATTCACCAAGAGACGAAGCTCTAGAAAATTACCACGACACCAACCACTTGGAGGACGAGACTGGTTTCAGCGAGCGGGGACGAGTTCTACTAAATTATGAACTAATGTCAATGACGAAGGTGGTTCCGTCGATCATCATTAGTGGACATCAAATCCATTTAGGGGGTTTATTTTGAAGTTTCCTTTGATGAGTTAAATTTCTCTCCCACATGTTATCATGTAATGTGGAGGATGTAGGCCAAACAAACAAGGACCAGACACTCTGTCACTTCGTTATTCATGTGATCTTTGGGGACCAATTTCCAACCTAACACCAATATGAAATAGAGGGTCACACTATGATGGTGATAATGAAGGAGAGCCGTAAGTGCATACGACACCGAGAACAGACATCACAGCATGCCCGATATCCTGTGGAAGAAACCACGGGTGCACCATGTCGGCGGTAGCCAACGGTGGATGGAGGAGACCCACGTCAACTGGCTGCGGGCAGTGGAAGGTGGTCCATGATGGCGTGACATGGTGGCCGAAGGTGGAAATCCCAAGCGGACTGCGAGGAACACGGGCAGTGCCCGCAGGCACCACCAGCAGATATGGTCGTGGCCAGCAGGCCATAGTAGGAAGGTGTTGTGCGGACTTTTCCACGCGGTGTAGGTGAAACTCGAGTCATATAAATGGGATACTATTAATTTAAGTGGAGAAACTCCCCAGTAGTTCGAGAATGGCCCTAGAAGAACGGGGTCAGTGGGATTCAACGGTCCGCCAATGGGTGAACAGATCCAGCATAGGTGGGGCAAGAAGACTGGACCCACCTAGTTGGCTGGACATGCCAGCAGGCCGGGCCGGTCCCATGGGCCAGTGCGGGTGGGACGAGCCCCCCGTAGAGGGGTCGGGCAAACAGCGGCCCAAGCCCATGAACCGAACTGGGCAGACCCAAAGGAAAAGGATAAATGGGATTGGGATGAATTTTTATGGACTGGACCCAGGCATGGTTAGGTAGACCCCGTGACTCAATGCATTGGGCCGGTCTGACCGGGTCGGACTGTGCCAAATCCAACTAGTTCCCGAATAAATAACCACCTTTAACTATTGAACCAGGTGTCTGATTGGCATATTTTTAGTGTAGTTGGAACCCCTTTTAGGATGTTTTCCCTTTTGCATATTCTGGTGGGCACTACCAAGCTGGGTCGGACTGAGGTGTGATTACCCTCATTTCACGGAAAGGGATGTAACTAATAGACCGATCATCTGGATGATTTTCCGTGTGTTATGTTGGAACCCTTAAGACTAGGAGGTTGTTTTGAAATAATTCATGATTGTTTTGGAAACTTTTTTTGTATGGACACATTAGATCGACTCCAAATATTATCGAGCCCTCGACACTAAATTGCCAATAACATACAGACCGGGTGTCCGGTTGACCCTCCTTTTGTGTGGGGACCCTTATGACATGACAAATAATCGGGTTACTTCTTTGTGGTACTTCATGCCAGTTGAAACATGACATATTTCATGAGGAGTGGTTCTCCCAGAATCAAGAATTCTATGAGCAGGAATCAAGCTATATGCAGTGAGGCGGAGGTTGTAGATAGATCATACATAGGTTAGTACAAAGCGATCTTCTGTGGGTCAGCACCTATCAATCCTGTGTGGAAAAGATTCTGTGTGGTTCAGCACTTAGTGATCATGTGTGGGTCAAGTCATAACGATCCTATATTGTTAAAATCCCTTGTGGGGCACTGATCAACGATCTTATGTGGGTCAGCACCTACTGATATTGTGTGTGTCATATCTTGTGTGGGTCTTGCGGGGGTTATTATCTATCGACTTTGATCGGGTTGGATCCGGTGTGGGTCATTGCAGGGGTTAGTATCAATCGAGTCTAGTTTTTTTGGATCATGGGTGGGTTATTGTAGGGGTTAGTACCTACCTATCGTATGTGCGCCAGACTCCGTATGGTTAGTAGTAGTGCCTCTTGATAGAATAACATGATCTAGCTTCACGAAAGATCATATGTACGTCTATACTTTACAAATACATGGTTTGTGGTGAGACTCTATTTGAGCTGTGTCTATTTATTTTTTGTTTGCGATTGATATCATGCTTTGTGGTTTGCCTTTGTGGAATGATGTGAGACATTCTGCCGTCTCAGGGTCCATATTGAATATTTTTACACTCACCCCTGTATGGACTCCACCCTCACCTTGTTGTGTATGGTGCCAATGACGAGCAGTTGGGATGAGGTTTAAGGGGGTTTGGACCAGGCAGTACACTAAGGAGATGAGATGATGTGGAGTGTTATGGAGATGATATGTACCTACCCTTCAGGTAGGATCCTCAGTGGACGATCCATAAGTTTTTTTCTTGTTTTATTTGTACTTGTAATTTTCATTTGGGATTGTATTCTAGCCCTTTCAACTTCTAGTACACTTTTTACTACATCAGATTACTTCATGGTTCCTTCTTGATGGGTTTTTGGATTGTGTGTTTGTATAGGTTTAAAGTAAATTCCATCTCGTTATAGGGATACACCTTTTCAATGCTAGTTGCCAACCCCTGGCCTATGGAGGATAGGCTTGGGGTAGTTATGAAACCAGCCCCGGGGGACTGGTCATGAAAAGGTGGTATCAGAGAAGTCGTATTTACTGATGCACTTGGAATCTAATATTTTCATGTATAGAGAAATAATGATAAGTGTTTTGAGTGTGGTTCTCAATTTGGGAAATCCAATTTTGGTGCGATGACTGACATATCCGTACACCAGGACCCTTAATTCTGATATATGACTCAGTCCCAGAAAACACTAATTGAGTGTGTTTTGTAAGTGTTTTGCTTTTGATATCTTTAAGTCATCTCACCAGGTATATGTTTTTTATTGTGGTGCACCTGTTTTCATTCAGGATGCCACCTCATAGATAGCCAGCCAGGATTCCCAAGAGAGTACACAATGCCAGCCACTTGAGCGATGAGGCCTTAGTGTATGGACCTCTTACAGTGTTAGAATCTTTAACTGGTGTTCTATTAGAACCACTAACCATTGGACAGTCTTTGCACCAGTCCCACCAGAAGATTGTTCATGCCAACTATGTGTGTTTCATGAGTTTCAGTGGTAGAGGCCTCCACGGTTCTAAGGTGATATGGATCCTCAGGCAGTTTAGGACTAGATGGAGGCTGTGTCAAGAGTTTCCCCCCAAGTTGGGACACCATAAGATCCAATGGTGATCCTACCTGGTAGACTTAATCATTGTGTGACCGTGAGGATGGTCCACATGGTGATTAGGCTTCAGTATATGGATCATTTCCAGAGATGTTACCTCCATGTAGTGTTCCATCTATATCATTTATCATTGGTCAACAGTTAAAAACTGGTGGTAAAGGTAGAGGACACATGCAGGATTAGTTCCTTACACTTGTTTCAGAATCATATTTTTCTTAGGTTCAGAGTCGAGACCGACTGAAAGGTGGCTATAGACAGGCTTTAGAAGGTGGCTGAGTTTCCATCTAGTTTGGGAACCATTCGATTAAATGTTGGTCCCAGTATATAGCCTTATACATGTATCCATAGGACAATGAAGGGGTTTAGATTACATTGATCTTCCAAATAGGTTACATTTATGTGGACAATATTGAGAACCATCCTCCAAGAAGGGGGTCTCTTTCAATAAAAATATAAGGGGTGAGTGTTCCATATAGCTTCTACACCTTTGTTAGGATGACATGTCGATAGCTGAGTATTCATCGAGGCATACCGACCATCCCATATACTCGATGAATATAGTACAGTCATTGCATCAGGGCTCATACCTCAGTGCAAGGTGTGTTTGGGGACATCTAAGCACTCACTTTTCCTCTATGCATTCCTATTTATGTTAGGGTTCTAGAGAGAACCTTTGTGGTTGAATATTCCTTAGATGAGTGGATAGAGTCAGTGAATGTTAGCAGTGGGAAAGTAGGGAACTGAGGCCAATATTAGAGATATGAGCATGTAAAATGTTTTGGGAAGAGGAAGTGATAGGGGCAGACAAATCTGAAGGATATCAGATGTGGAAGTGGAGCTAGTAGATCAGCATGAGGAGGTATAAATTTTGACATTTTACAACCCCCCCACCCCATTTGGTCCATACCAGGCTTAGAGAGCTTGAAGAAAGGGTAAGGGATTAGTTGAAATTGGTCAAATAGTGTAATACAAGGGCTACCGAAATGATTTGATGTACGATCTATGTTTACTACTAGTTGTTGTATTAATAGGATTAGGTTCCAATCATTCCTTCTTCCCACAAATCTTGTTAAATACATATAGTTTCTGGTAAAACTACTGACTTGACCCACACATTTGGAGATACCATTGGGGGGAGACTCAATAATCACACTGATGCTGATGGTGTGACATGACCCTTGAGGTGAGAGTTTCCTTTGGAACCTCTTGGTGGTATCATCGAGGCCTTACGATATTTGATTGGGTATGGACATGTTATCAGCAGTTCATGGTTAGATTGAATGTTTTAGGATTAAAGGATATGGTATATCTACAACATTAGAATGAATTTTTTTGTGGTCGGTGAAGAAGGAAACCCATGCATAACATGATAAACTCGTGCATAGGTTGGTGTATCCGATCACTCTTGAGTCGGCTATCCTTACCCTCATGACAGAAAGAGTTTTGAGTTTTCATTTCACAATAGTAGTGGAAGAGTGTGTGGACATATTATTGAATGATTTTTACAGGATTTCCTCCCCAAATAGAGAGTGAATTCTTCTTGGGATGAGTACTTCCAATGATTTGTACATTAATTCTATAGGGTAGCAGCTCTATTTTGAACTTTGACGAAGAAGGGTGTCCCATTCTTATGGATAGAGAAGTGTCGGAAGAGTTGTCAAGAGCTGAGATAGACACTAATTAGTGCCCCAATAATGATCCCCCAGAAGATGGTGTTAGGTATGTAGTCTATTGTGACACGTCAAATGCCAGACAAGGTTATTCCCTAATGTCAGAGTGGGCAGTGATTCCCAAAAACTCAAGACAATTGATGAAACATGAGAAGAACTATGCTACCCATGACATGGAGTTAACATCAGTGGTTTTTGTGCTGAAGATGTGGTGGCACTACTTTATGGGTTAACGTTTTACTATTTACTCTTATCATTAAATCCATAGGTATATCTTCTCTCATAAGGACATGAACCGGAGACAATGATGATGGCTAGAGTTCCTCTTGGACTATGACATTGAGATGGTCTTTAATCTTATGAAGGGAAACATTATAGAAAACACACTCAATAAGAGGTATGGTCTATATCTGTTGAGTGAGGCAACAAAATAGATAATTGCGTTGAGGATCACCTTCACGGATAATGATAAAGCATTTTACATCTAGTCTACGACTGTTACTACCCAATTATTCATTAAGTTTAGGAGGCCCAACTTGGGTACATTGACTGCAAGGCCCAACATGCTCAGATATCCTCAGTACGATCTTCTGAAGGATTTGCTGAAGTGGGGGAGAATTTCATTCTCAATAGAGGACACACTGTGGTACCGGTGACACTTCAGGAGGTGGTTTTGAGGGAGTTCCACACATCCCATTTAATGGTACATCATTGAGAGGAGAATATGTACCAATACCACCAGTGTCAGCACTGGTGTCCAAGGATGGAGGACGCAGTGGAGGAGTCTGTATCATGGTGCCTCATTTTTCAGCAAGTGAAGAAAAAAGAGAGCTCGTAGAATTCTTATGCCAATAGGGGTTATAGGCCCTTAGAGTCTGAGGAGGGACACCATATCTTTATATAGGTCTCACCCCGATGACGATTGCAATGGTTTGGGTAGGGTGGAAAGCTATCTATGAGGTTCATCAGAACATTCTAGATTCCTAGCAGAGTGGGAATGGTGTCTTACCGTCTATCTCATCCCCCATAAATGCACTAGGTGTATAATGTTTTCCTTGCGTTGTTGTTGAGGAGATTTATTCACAGTCCATCGCATATTATCGACTAGGGTGATCTGGAATTTGATGATGGGGTGACATTTACACAGTTCTTGGTAGAGATATAGGATCGACCGGACCGAGTCTTCCGTGAATGGTTGATCCCTCTGTTGTGAGTTTGGTGGCAACATGGGAACCTCCAGAAGAGCACAAGGGAGTAGGATGCTTAAATTCATTCTTGTTACCATCATTTGTTTGATTTTCCTTTTTTTGGCATTCAAAGACCTAAATACCTAAGGTGGGGAGAATGTAATATCACATAATTTCCATATTTTTTTATTATATAGAATTATTTGGAGACCATGAAATTTTACGGTGCGTAATTCTGAGGCCCAGTGTGCCCGGAATGATCCATAACAAAATGTTATGTTTAAAATAGTTCGCGTGAGTGTTTTTCCTGGAAAAGAGGAGTAACTCTTAAATGGGTACCAATATCAAAAATATGAAGGCACTATTGTGTTCAAGATATCGGATTTACCCTAGACATGACTTAAGTTTCGTCAGCGCAGGCCTTCGGTGAGGAAAACCGAAAAAGGAATTACAATAAATAAAAAAATAAATTATTTTATTTTATTTTTCTAATGCGTAAAACTCACAAACAATTACTTAGAATTAAAATTTGAGACCACAACTAAGCTCATGGTGGTATTCTTTATTTAGGCAGATACTAACATTGGCCGGCACAGTCTAACTATGGATGTTAGTTTTTCGCATAAAATAAAATAATTAATTAACATTTATTATATAGTTAAAATCCTTAACATCTAAACAATAAATCAAATTGAAAATCTAAGAGTACTATTGAGTTAACAGGGAACTGTTTTCCTTAGGAATAGCCTGACCTTGACCAGCACGGGTTGAGGGTGACTATTATTAATTATATATACATATTTTAGGGGTACTTTCAGCAAATGCGCGAGCGGTGTTTTCCATCTTCTGACACATTGCTTGGATAAATAATCTGAGGGAACCGTTGAATACATAGCACCAGGATTCTCTTAAGGGAGGAATTACATCGACTGCAGTAGTTCGAAAGAGAATTTTATACTTTCGATATTTACAATCATAAAAATTAACAATGTTATTTTATTTTTCTCCATTTTCAATTCCACCAATGAAAAATAGGTAGTGGAAGGATTGACGACATATCAATCCATATAATGTCTTGAATCCCCTTTATTCTTGTAACCGAACTATTTGAATTAGAATGGTTTTTTAATTAAATGAACCCCGTTAATTCCACATAAGTTACTCACCCTCCCCCTATCTTATTTATATGGAGTTTGGGGAGGGTTATTGGTATGACTTCACTAAGTGACGTAGCTATGGAAATGTACCATGACACTAACCACTTGGAGGAAGAGACGAGTTCTATCAATCAGTGACAAGTACCACTGAATCACAAACTAACGAAAACGATGAAAGAGGTTATGTAAATCGCCATCAGCGGGCGTCTAATCTGGGTAGGTGGTTTATTTGGAAGTTGTCTTATATGAATTAAATTTTTTTCCCGCTTGCTATCATGTAATGCAGAGGGTTCGGGCCAAACGAACAAGATTTGGACCCTTCGCCGCTTTGTTCATGATGTGAACATCGGGGAACAATTTCTAGCTCGATAGAAACATGAAATAGCCGGTCATGTTAAGACAGTTATAGCACAGGGGAGTTATATGTGTAGAAAGCATCAAGAATGGACACTGAAGCATGCCAGGTGACCCATGAAAGACATTGATGGCGCACCATGTTAGTGGCGGCTTATAGGGGCCGGAGGAGACCCATGGAAATTAGACACGGGCGGGGTAAGGTAGCGCATGACAACACGACACAGAGGACGAAGGTGGTCGGCCCCTGCCTGCCATGCGGGACAAGGGTGGCACCCACAGGCCCCACCGATGGAAGCAGTAATGACTTACATGCTGGAGCATGAAGGGGCGGCACGGTTCACACTACGTCGCGTTGGAGAAACCCATGTTTTCCAAATGGTCGACCATTAATTGGAGTGGGGAAACGCCCCACCAATTGTCGAATTAGCCTACAAGCATGGGGACATCGGGATCAAAGGTTTTCCACTTGGAGGATTGAGCCAGCATGAGCCAGCCAAGCAGACCGGACCCACCGAGCGGGCTGGACCCGCCAGTGGGCCGAGTCGGACCCATCCAGTGGGCCGGGTTGGACCCGTGGCCCGGGCCCGCGAATTGAACTAGGTCAACCCTGATAGGCCAGACCCATTAAACTAGGCCGACCCTTTACGATTTGTAATCGGGCATGGTCAGGTCGACCATTGGACCTGTTGCGTCGGGTCGGTCTGACCGTGTTGGATTAGGCCCACACCCAACTGGTCCTTGAATAAATAAATGCCCATAATTGATGAAACTGGTGTCTGATAGACACACCGTTAGTGGAATTGGGACCCCTTTTTAGAAGAGTTCCCTTTGGAATATTCTTGTGGGCCTGGCCGAGCTGGGCCCGACTGAGGTGTGATCATCCTCTTTTCACAGAAAGGGATGCAACTAACAAATCGAGTGTCTGGTTGACGTTTCATCTATTCTGTTGGAGCACATAGGATGAGGAGGTACATTTGAATTAATACATGATTTTTTCGAGATAATTGGAGTATGGTTGTGTTGGATTGACACAAAATCTAATCCGGACATCCGCACTAAAATGACAATAAATTACGGACCGGGCGTTCAGTTGATGAGTTTTCTTTTGCGTTGGTACACTTATGACATGACAAATCATTATGATACTATTTCATGGGACTTTGTGCGGTTGAAATATGAACAATGGTTTGAGAATCATTCTTCCAGAATCAAGTGTGCTATGAGCAGGAATCCAGTGGCTCGTATTGAGGCGGTGGGTGGAGACAGATCATAGGAGGTTAGTACTGAGTGATCTTATGTAGGTCATCACCTATCGATATTGTGTGGGTTATATTTCACGATGGTTAATGATCATCAATCTTGTGTGGGTCAGTGTATACCGATCCTATGTGTGTCAGGTCCTATGTGGGTCAGTACTCAGAGATCCTTTTTTAGTGAGTGCATACCAAACATGTGTTTTTCAGATCATATGTAGGTCTTGCGGGGCATAGTACCAATCTACTCTAGGCAGGTCAGATCCAATTTGGTTCATTGAGGGGGTTAGTACCTATCGACTATGGGCGGGTCAGATCCTGTGTGGGTCATTGCGGTGGTTAGTACCAGTCTATCATGTATGGGTTAGACATTTTACGGTCAGAAGGAGTGCCTCTTGATAGAATAAGATGATACATCTTCACGACTGTTCATCTGTACTTCTATAATTCACTAATACCTAATTTCAGCCATGCCTCTGTTTGAGATTTGTCTGTTGCTTTGTGCTTTGTAATTGAGATCATGCTTTGTGGTTTTACTTTTTGAAATTCTATGAGACCATTGGGGTCTCGCATTCCCTACTGAGTATTTTTATACTCACTACTGTAGGGGCGTTGCCCACAACATTTTGTGTCTTGTGTAGATGACGAGCAGCTGGGTTCAAGCTTGAAAAAGATAGGACTAGGTGGTACATAGAGGAGACGAGCAGATGTGGAATTCTATGGAGATTATATGTACATACATTTCAGGTAGGATCCTTGGTGGATGATCTTCGAGCTATATTCTCTTTTTAGTTGTACATGGACTTTTCAGTTGGGCTTCTATTCCGGCCCCTTTGCTTTATGTACACATTTTACAAAAGCATATTTCTTCATGGTTACTTCTTGTTGGGTTCATGGATTGTGTGTTTGTACAGGTTTAATGGAAATGCCTTCCCATTATGGGCTTACACCTTTTTGGTGCTAGTCACAAACCCTTGGCCTATGAAATAAATGTTTAGGGTAGTCACGGCATGGGCCTTGGGGGATGGGTCATGACACACACCATATAAAATGAACTAGTTTTATAAAAGATAATGTTCCTCAATGAAGGATTTTTTTAGAGGAAACACTTACAACTTAAGTATATTTTAAATCAAAATCCCTCAGATGGTTAGAAATTTTAAAGTTATGTTAATAAAATGAATTAAGTCATATATTATGAAAAAAATACATTTTTGGGTAATATATACTCGATAAAAATTTTATTTTTTCATAACATTAAAATATATCTCTATGAATGAACATGATATAAGCACTAAAAATGTAATCTTACTAATTTATTTATATTGAGTAATTACACTCCCCCCACAAACACTTAAACAAATTGATTTATTCATATTTTAAAACTCATATGATGGTAGTAATTTCCATAGGGAGATCCTAATTAACAATACACTTCGTTGTTGATCATGGGGTGATTTAGAAAACGAAATGATATTTTCATGTAATAAATTTAATACGATCCCTTAGAAAAAAATATAATCTATTTCTTATAAATGTGTGTCTTTATAATCTGTTAAAAAGAAGTGATAAAGATATAATGTTAATAATTTTTTATATTATTATATATATTTATAAAATTAAATATATAATTAATGTTTTTTATTTATCTGTACAATAGGTATTAATATATATATATATATATATTTATATTTATATGAATATATATATATTTACAATATTAAAAATATTATAAATAATTGATTATTTATTTAAAATTATAAAATTATAATAATTATATTTACTAAATTTATATTTATATACAATAAATATATATAATAACTATATTTATTATAAATAATTATAAATATATATTTATTTATAATTATAACTATAACTAAATAAATATTTATTTATTTAAATAATTATAAAATTATAATTATTTTATTTATATATTAGGTGATTGGGGTTCAATTACATTAAACACACACACCACACATACACATGCCTAAAATGATGGTCACACCCCTCCCCTAAGGGATAACTCACCCAAAATTTCACATTATTATAAAATAATTTTTTTTCTCAAAATCCTAATGGGCATGATGCCCATTACATTTATGGCTCATGGCCCATTCTGTGAATAATAACCTAGTTGCTATAGTACTTCTACAGTACCACAAATGCTATAGTACGTAATGCAGTACCCATAATTTCTATAGTGTAGCCCACCACTTCTACAATACTGATATAGTACCCATCACCACTACAGTATACGCAACCACTAAGGTTTTGTCGGTGAACAGTTTCTCCACTTCTACAATATGCTATATTATTATTAAAGTGTCTATTCCTAATGGGTTTTGAACCCCCAATTTTTATGTTGTATTACAGGGTGCTTACCATTAAACCAACCCTAACTATAATAATTTCATTTATTATATTTATAATTTTTTACATATACATAATTAATATATATTATTATTTTTCAATTATTAATATATATATATGTGTGTGTGTATTTAGATTATAATTAAAAATATTTTTTTTATAAATAATTTTATATATTTATGAATGTATTTATTTAATTATATATATTTGTAACATTATAAGTATAATAAATTTTTTTTATAATTTTATATTTATTTACATAAATATATATATTTTTTATAATTAGAACATTAAATAAATATATATTTATTAGTAACTAAAAAATTATAATTATATATATATATTTAAATAATCATATATTTATAATAACTATATTTAAGATATTTAAAATTTTATAAATTTATATAATTAAAATATTTATTATAATCTTATAATTATGTAAATAATCCTATATTAATTTAGAATTATAATTATAAATTTTTTTATGTATTTTTAAATAATTTTATATTTTAATAAATATAATTATATCGTTATATATATTTTTATCATTATAGTTATAATATATATATTTATCATAATTTTATAATTATTTACATATAAGTAATTTTCTATTTATAATTATATGTATAAATTAATATATTTATAAATACTTTTACATAATTATAAATAAATAAATAAATATAATTGTAATACATTTTTCTATTATAATTTTAATATTATTTAAATATATATATATAATTATAAATATAAATTAATAAATAAAAATATTGTTTATAAAAAATTAATAATGAAAAATTGATGAAATGTATTTATTACTTAAAAAATATTTAATGTAATTTTATAAGTATTTATGAGAAAATAATCGACTCAAGGGCATAACATGAATGAATCATATACCTTGTAATGAATAGACTATAAAAATTCATCACATATATGGACAACACGAATAATAATATGAGTGTATTGTATAAATGAACATTCATAATGAATACATGTCATATGCAATTCAATTGTACTCATGCATCAATATATTTATTGACCAAATTCATTAGAAACATATATTTATTTAAATATATGTAATTATATATATATATATATATATTTCCAATGTATTTATAGATAATTATAATTAAATAATTTTAAATATAAATAATATATTTAGTTTTTATAAAAATTTAATATATTCATATAATGATTTAAATATATATTTATTTAATTATAATATTATAAATACAGTTTTTTAAATGATTATATAAATATTTAAATTATTAAAAAAATATTAATTCTTAATATGAGTTTTTTAATGTATATAAATAAAAATTATTTTTTATTATAAATATTATAAATTTTTATAAATTAATAATAGATTTTTTTAAAAATAATTATCAATGCTAATAGTGGCATTTAAAATTCTACCCTTTATCAGTTCCTTTATATAGCACTAATAAAGGCCGCCATTTATAAGGGTGTTTTTATTAGCACTCATTAAAGTATGTACTCCCCTTGTGTCGATCTATGGTAGTGTGTTGAGGAAGAAGATGACCAGAACTCATGTCGTTACCCACAGATCTCAACTAAATTCAGTAATTTTTTTGAATCCCACTGATGTATGAAGCATTAATGTACCGTTTTCCACATGATGCTTATATCAAAAGGATCCATTGAGACAGGACCAAACCGTCATCGATTCGTGGCCACCATTTAGTATAGAGGAGAAACACTCGATCCGTCATATAGAAGAAGAAGGTGAATAAACCCTATGGATTATATTAAGGGATAATAATAATAAGAAAACAAGTAGAATAAAACATAAATAATAGTAATCATAATGAATATATTGTAATAATCAATATAATAATAATAAATCAAATAAATAAATTTAAATAAATAAATATAATAATTCAATATTTATAGAATTGTAATTTTTTATAGGGAATAATTTTAATAAGGTGATGACAACTTCGAAATATGTGTATGAAATATTTTAAATGAAAATCATTTTTAAACATTAAAATTAAAAATGTTTTTTCTTCCACCATTGAACATATCTATGTGGATAATGTTGGGTTTTCTCACAAATATACTCAGGACGACCATGAACCGGACACCCGAGCCGATCAGCGACAAGTTTCGAGGGGAATTCCCGATCCCCATGGAATGGAAACTAGTTCCAATCATCAAAATTTAACTGATGGGAATGATTAGTCCCATTAATAAAATATATATAGATAAATGAAAATTAAGGATAGAAATAAAACTAGTAGAGGAAGGTAAGTAAAACCGTACATACCTCTACGTGACCATCTAGGTCACCACCCAACCAAAGGCCAACCTTTATCTAATAATTAGCAAATCAGACTAGAGAACCTGAGAAAAGGGAATCTGTAAATGAAATGATAGAATATTCAAGGTCATTAAAAATTCTCAAAAAATATTCCACGATAAACCACAGAATACAACAGCTCCATTCCAGAAATAATACATTAACACATGCTTAAAATAAATATATAAAACTACAATTTTCAAACTTTAAGATAATCAACTTGCTTTTTAAATTCAAAATTCCAACATATGCTGCAAACTATTTTAAAAAAACCATTCTTCATTTATTTAAAAAATACAAGAAATAA
This sequence comes from Viscum album, assembly GCA_963277665.1. Classification (NCBI taxonomy): domain Eukaryota; kingdom Viridiplantae; phylum Streptophyta; class Magnoliopsida; order Santalales; family Viscaceae; genus Viscum; species Viscum album. The sequence goes on along the minus strand of OY728143.1, from coordinate 107,066,676 downwards.
AAGATACTAAAGCTGGGCCAAAATAATACAGGTAAACAAGGAAAGACATAAATGAACTAGTGAAACAGAAAGTAACAAATAAATGTAAATAATAATGTATCCATGGGTGATCCTAAACATACCTAGAAGACCCATGGATGTACTCGATTCAGAACCACCTATCAGTGTATGGTGAGGCTTCTAAGTCTATAACCAACTGGCATCCCCATAATTGACCAATCTAGGGGAAAATACCATCTTCACTAACAACCAATCTAGGGGGTATTAACCCTTATAATTAGGTTTGATCATAAATTGTCACTTGATCATCTAAAAGAGGCCCATGAACCCCTGGTGGTCCTAGTAATACTGTGTTTGTAGGATTCCATTGCATGCGTGACTCATCTCACCTCACATGCCCACCCCAAACACAGACACTCTATATGATAATCCATAAAAGGATATCCCCCTATGTTGGTTGACCAAAATACATATACATATATACATATATCATATCATAAAAGGGGAAAACCGGTCCTTCATTTCATAAGATCATTAAAATCATTTGATAAATTTTTTACTAAATATTATCGTTTATATATGGGAACATAGTAAATATAACACCATCATTTCAAAGGCTAGCCACAAGCATACCCTAATATTGAATGTTAAAAATGGTCTTTGACCTCGACGTAACTATAACATTTCCCAAAACATAACACAAACATTGTTTTATATTTACAAAGCCAAACGGGCCCTTAAATTCAAAAATTCACACCAAATCATTTCTTAACTAACAAATGAGTGTTTATCATTTTCAAAATCACGTCATAACAAAGGCCAAAAGAAAATGACCATACATTAAACAACACATTTATTGACTTACATATAAATTAAAAAAGGGGAACCAAAGTTATTTGAAAACAAAAAATTATTTATGTCATAGTAGATTAAATAGAAAACCAATTTTCAAGTTCCATATTCTTTTAAAAAACACATCCAACGGAACACCAAACACCTAAGATAATATTTTAAAACCCTCTTCAAAAATTCATCACATGATTTAAAAACAAAACCTAACCATGCACTACATTTAAGAAACATAAGACAACCCCAACAACACAATATAACTCTTTTCAAAAAATTTCCATATGACCACATATCCATAAGATGACCCAATATTACACACACAATTTTTTTTTCAAGACATGATTTTCAATCACATACAAATTTTTAATAAATCATCTAAACAATTAAAAAATAACGTTTATGCAGAACAATAACAATTTCTAAAAAATACACAGTTGAAATAATCTTTTTAATTCAAGAACACACCGTGGCCATTCCAAAATATGTTTTGAAACACCAAAAAAATTCATGAAATGTAACCAAATGGCCCAACCAGTTTACTAAAAATTTTCAATTTGAATGTACAATAAAAATCACAATATTTCTATCTTGTAAATGCTAAATAAAATTTGATAAATAATATTAAAATTAACAACGCACAAGCATTATATAAAATCTAATTCTATAAAATTTAACCAAGACAATAAGAAATCTAAGAACTAGTCAAAATCATAATTACTGTGCGAAACATGTTAAAAAAATTAATTAATATAAATATAGTATTTATGGAATGCTTTAGAATGAAACAAAATTTGAATTCACCTACATAAAACAAAGTGTGGACGCAATTGTACTCCAATGGGAGAAAAAACAATCCCCATTTAGACCAACCATGCATGATAAACAATAATAAAATCACATGAAACACAACTCACATTATTAGGTTTATGTAAAAGAAATAAAACACTAAATATGGAATAAAAACAGAAACCGGAGCATGGGGGTTCGATGCGCTGCTGGCTGGAGAAAAGGGGAAAGTGAGGAGGTTATGCTACTATGGTGAAGCTAGTGTGTCAAGGTCAATGGGGTCCAAATAAAAAAGGGTTGGCTTGTTGTTCAGGTGAGGTCAGCTAGTGGACAATGGGCTGGAGAAAAGGAGTGTATGGGTAGTTATCCATTTGGAGTGTTTGAGACAAGGAGATGGTGTTGTTCAGAAGTGTTGGCCATGCCATAGCACATGATAGTGAGGAGAGGTCCTCCCAGGGCATGATACAACAGAGTAGTAGGAGGCTGGATCGGGGGAGCTGGAACAGCAAGGGTCGGGGCGTGGGGGGTTGGAATAGTGAGAGGAAATTCCATGTAATGTGGGTCGCGGGAGAGAGGTGTATGCAGTGATGCAGGGAGGGGTTTTTCGATGATAAAGATCAAGGGTGATGGTGAACCATGGGTTCCAGGGTGTGGCACACAACAGTTGGGGAAAGGGGGTGTTGGGAATATGTTAATGTTCTATTTTTCATTTTATTATATTGAAATAATAATAATACAAATAATAATAAAAAATAGCATAGATAATAATAATAATATAAATAATATAAATAATATTAATAATATTAATAATAATATTAATACAATAACAAAAATAATAATGAGGAACAATTACAAGACACCTAGGACAATTGTGTGACAACCACCAACCACGTGGTGACTGTGCACGAGTCTAAAACCCTGTAAAATTGTTAAAAAAATTATTCCATGAACCGACAAGAAAATTGATGGGATAAACTAGAGCTATGAAATAGAAAAATAAAAATAATTAATTTAATAGTTTTGGTGTGACAATTATCCCCACCAAAGACACTTTCTCCCCCTATAAAGTCACCCAGCCGAACTATAAAAAAAATAAGAATCCATGTTTGATTGAAACCAAAAGAAACCACAATTAAACAGAATGGGAGAACACTAGAGGGTTCTCCCCACCATAAGAACTCAACCATTGAAGAAATTTAACTCCAAAACTTACCACCTAGGGAAGGGGGTCCGAAGCGGGAACTCCCAATCGATCCAAACAATCTTCTATAGCATGAGAAAACAACCACTTCACTAGAACATGGAACTCACGACCCATACAAAAAACCCTGAACACTAGAGAAAAAATTCCAAGCATTAATTAAGTCAAGCAATGAAACCAAGAATAACCACAAATATCAATTCTTCCAAGGGAACCTACATCTCTAAACTAACACATACAAACTGATATTAACTCATATAAGGGACAAATGCATTTTTAACAAAAAAAAATGATTCAGAGAACACTAATCTGAAAAAAAAACTATTTTTATTACAATAGAACATGTCTATTATAACTTCATGATAAAACAATGAACTTACAACAATGTAAAAACATTAATTGCAGAAAAAAATGCGTTGAATGTTCCACCACCAACATGGAATGCATACATGAATTGAGGATTTACAGCCCTAGAAACTCCTCACTACACACAAGATTCACGCCAAGGCCTGTGGTTGAGGATCTGATGGCTGATGCATCTCTCACCTCATAGTTTCGCACAAGAAGTTCTCTAGTCAAAACAAATTATTCAAGAGACTCTTCCTGCAAAACATTTCAAAATGACACAGACAACATCAATGGTGACATGTATTCAGAGGGATTCTACATGATGACTTCACGTTCCCGAACCGGCCACAATGGGGTCACACCACTGAACAGTCCAATGAACGGGAATTCAGAACCACTAAAGTGGATTGTTTAAAAATAGGTCCCTCTGGCACACTTTTCTCTCTATATGGGGAACCTTCAAGAGCAACTGTATACATTGGATTACCAATCAACTATGCTCTGGAGAGAAACTCATCTAAGAACACCTTATCCACCAGCTTCTCAAAATGATGGTTTATAGAAAGGAGGACCTTATTCTTGATTCCTGGACAAAGACACCATATGAAGAGAGATGTCTCCATTAATTCATGTGACACTACCTCAAGAGAAATAGATACATTCTCCTTGAAATGGTCAACATATGCTTTCATTATTCATTATCCTTGTTGAATACACTTGAACTATTCCATTTTATTTTCCATGTCCTCTTTATGTATGGACAATTTAATGAAAAAATATTTAAATAAATCCCATGTCATACCAACTTGCAGTGATGGTGGGATGAAAAACTGCCATTCATCCAAATCTGGACATTCCAACAGACCCAAAACAACACACACTCTCATAGCTTAGATATTTACCAATACCTTGAATACACGCTCGACCTCCTCATGCCACTATACTTTTTCTAATAAACCATGTTCACCATGAAGGATAGGAAATTTCCAAAAAAGACCAAAAGCTAGGCATGACTTATCAGAAACCATGGTGAAATTCTTGGGGGGCATATTCTGAACAACATTTAAATTAGAAAGTCGAAATCGATATCAAGTTGAATAACCATAATTTAAAAAACCTTCATATAAAAACAACGGGCTCAAAAATAAAACAAATAAAAACAGAACCCAAAATTCCTTTTTCATTTTAGATTTCAAAATCACCTTCTTTCAAGGACAACTTCCAAATATCAATCCACATTTTCCAACCAAAGTCAATTTGAAAAATTCATTTTCCCTTTTAAAAACACTTTAGAAAAAAAGATCAAGCCTTTAAATCGATGTACACACCCTAGTATTCCCATGAACCATTGCACATGTATAAATCTCCTTTCATCCATATGCACCAACACACACTTCCCATGCATTCCCTCACATTTGAAAATGTTCATAAAATGTACCAGAGGTTGGACATGAACAATTTCTCTACTAATTCCATGAAAACACCATATTTTTTGACCAACCACTTTTGGTTTTAAATACAATTTTATGAATTTATAAACATTTAAAAAAATAATTCCCATTTAAAAAACACTTTTTCACTTCCAAAAACACACTTACAGAAACTAGAACCAAGATGAAACTCCTCATGCATCAATCTACTGGAGTGAGGGACTAGTTTTCTTTCTTAACATGACGAAATGGTAGTGGGTCATGCCATAAGTAAGAATAATCAACTAAGAGGAACATAAACTGAGTACTTGGACTCCAGATGGATAACTAATCCATGTGAAATAATGATGTAACACCTCCTTTCCTCCATTTTCACCCCTTAGTCAAAAATAAACTAGAACGGGCCCAGGACTGAGATCTTGTGCTACCCCAAGAAACTCAAGGTTCGGAATGAGTGAGGGTTCATTGCGCCCTTCCCATACCTACCTCCTATGTCCCGATAGTACTAATATTTATCTACGAGACACCACTAATAACAAGGGTCTCCACTGATACCAATTTATATTGTACCAACCTGGTTCACCCTTAAACCGGTCACCCAAGCTGGTCCAAAGCATGGCCCCAGTGGCGTTCTCGATTCCCATGGGCTGGAAACCAGTAACAGGCTTCAAAATTTATGATTTTTGAAAAACGTGGCCCATGAAAAAAATATATGCCGATAAATAAAAATTGATGATTAAAATAAAACACGTAGTTGAAGGAAAGTAAAAACATAAATACCTCCACGTGACCTTCCAGGTCACTACACAACCAAAGGACGAACATTCTCTAATAATGAGAAACTCATCCAAGAGAACCAGATAAAATGGAACCTACAACTGAAATGATAGAATAGTCATGAGCATTAAAAATGACCAGGGGGTTTCCAAGAAAAACCACATAATTCAACGTCTCCTTTATCGAAACAATCTATTAACACAATTTTTAAATACAAATAAAAAAGTAATGTTTTCAAATTTAAATATAAGTAACTTGATTTTTAAATTTCAAAATCCAACAGATGCTGCAAACTTTTTCAAAGAAAACAATTTTTTATTTTATAATCCAAACCCAAAACAAAAGATACAAAAGATGGGATAAAATAATACAGGTAAAAAAAGCCATGTTGGATGTAAGAATGTGAGTTTTTAGAAACGGGTCAAAACCCAGCCCTGTTTAAACTTTTGAATGGTTTTTGAGATGTTTGGAAAATCTGGGCAGTTTCCATAAATTTCCAGACTACACGCTGTGTATTTTAATTTCACGCCGTGTATTATTTACCCGAGTGACTGGACATGTGCTCGTCGAGTACATTCTGTGTGAAGGTCGTGTAGAACTTTCCTACTAAATGGCGTGTATTTATATAAACATCGTGTATCCCTTACCCGTGCGAGGCCAGGTACATGTCATGTGGTTCCCAGGTGTAAATTTACATCTACACGGCGTGTAGCCTTCCTTGACACACCCTGTACCCTTGCCCCGTGTAGCGGTCGAGACCCTGGACGTGTGTTGGTCGTGTACCCAGTCCAAGCCGTGTGTTGGACTCCGCGTAAGTCGGAGTACGGAAACACATATACATGACGTGTACTTTGGGAATACACGTCGTGTACTTTTATTTTTATTTGAGCGATCGGGCCGTCGTCGCGTCTCATTCCTAGAATCCTCTTCTTCTTCCCCTTTGGAAGAACAGATCATCCAAAAAACTCTGAAAACTCAAAACCTCGCAGAATCTCCATACGACTTCCTTTCTTCGATCCGTTAGTGGCAGCGGGACCGCATCAAAAAGGATACCCCCGCGCACCCTTCTTCGTCCTTGATTCTTCACCTGTTTATCTGAAAATTACATCCGAACAGAATTTTCGGATTTGATGGAAACACAGATCTACCGAGACTCAGTTCATTTCAGAGGCTGAAATCAAAGGAGTGTCATCGTACGAGTTCGAGGTAGGTGGTGCATACCTTCTTTCATGTTTTCGTAGACAATTTGGGGTCGCGACCTTCAGGTGCGATGTCGGGTGTTGAGCGGGACCCTGTTTAATTGTTTCTATTTAATTATCTACATTGTGGAATGATTCTGGGTACTCCCAATCCCTGTTGCAATAGTGGGAGACCAGGATAGAGGTTGTTGCTCGTTTGGGGCAATTCGGCCGGGGGTGCCGAAATGCGTGGGAATTAGACCATTGTTTAAACTACTGTGTTATTTTGCTAATTGAATGTCTCGAGTTAAACTGTTTAGTTTAATTGTTATATTGTGAATGAGTTAGGTGATGGTATAGGATAGCACAGGTTAGTGTAATTTGACTGTTTAGTAGTTTCCTGTTTAAAGTGATGCTTCCATGTATGAATATGCAATGTGTGATATTGTCTGTGTTGAACTGCTTGTTGTGTTGGGTGTGGCCCAGATATATTGTCGACTGATGGGGTTCACTGGTTGGGTATTTGGATTGGGATACATTGGGTGGTTGCTACCACAGGATTGGGCATCATGGACATCGGTTGAGGCCGTTGGACTGTCATGGATGGGCTTTGGTCGGGCTACTGGGATGGCAAGGCCATCTGACTTGAGCAACATGTTCGTAGGGACACGAGGTGTAATCGGTGTTCTGGATTGGGACATACTTAGGTGATTACCGCTCACCGGGTACTTTTGATTATTGTGCACACAGATAGACTCCGAGATGAGGTGGTACAGCCACTCGCTGGGTAGAGGCCCCTGATAGATTCGGTTAGGTATATTTGGTTTGGGGTTGATTGCCAATGGAAGACACGTGGAAGGTGAGGAGCCTTCGTAAGACAGCTTTGAGGTGGTCAGGTTGGGGGGGGGGGGGCAGAGGCTCGATTTGAGTTGAGGGCAGACATCATTGTCCCTCCTGTTATACTTTGAGGTCAGGTATCGCTATTCCTCCGGATTTTGTTCCCTGGGAAGGTTGAGCTTTCCAGCTGGGTTACGATGGTTGGGAATGCCTTCGGGACATCATTAATTGAGACACATGGTGTCAGGTGGCACGAGGTGCCGGGTTGCAGATCAGACTTTCCGGCAATGGCCGAAGCAGGTGACAGTTCCTGGTGGCTGCTGAGCACCAGTGATGTCCTTGATTAATTTTGGGCATTGCATTGTTTACTGTTTTTCTTATATAAGCATGTCGGCCTAAACACTTATATTAGGTACACACCACTGGGTGGTATCCTACTGAGACTTGTCTCACACCTTACACGGGCCCTTCGGGACGCGTGTAGACTTTATGAAATTGTGTTCAAGTAGAGGGTCAGCCTCAGGAGCTGGACTTTAGTGTTGTTGATGTGGAGACTGGAATGGACCTTTAGGTCATGCCGTAATGGAGTTACTTGTTCAGTATTCTTTTTCTTACATCATCATGTTTACATTATATTGTAGCTACTACTGGTTAGCCATTGGAGCCATTATATATGTATTGATTTATATGAATTTCTTGGATGCATGCTTGGTTGTTTTGGAAGTTATTGCAGTTGATTCCTGGAATGATGTTTTGTTTACTCTGGGTTTCTCTTGTTTCTATATTGCTTCCACTGTTTATTATTCTTGAATGTGCTTCCGCTCTGCGGGTCTGGTTAGAGTCTGCTGAGTCATTTATTTCCGCTGAATATTTATGTTTATTACTTGGACCAGTACCTTTAATTCCTTTGAGAGGGTATAGCCTCCCCTATATACCTATTCAGACCCTCGTTGTTAGTCAGCAGCCTTTGACGTTCAGGGGAGGTGCGCCTATGGTAGTAACAACCGACTCGTTCAACACTGTTCGGGTGGCTGGCTGGGTCTGGGTCGTTACAAAGTGGTATCAGATGTGGTCTCCATGACAAGGATTTAGTAGCTTTGCCTTGCTGGCTACTAATGAGTTTGAGACTTCCCTTTTCATTTTCTTCTGGTTTTACTATTTTGGATATGGTAGACTGGAGGTAGGTTGTTGTTGGAAGTGGATTTTGGAACTTGTGCTTGGGTGCCTGCAGCACCATGTACGAAGGATGGATTGAGTTGCCAGGGGTGGGGATTGCTGTTTTATTTTCTCTCAGATTACAATTGATATTATTTCCACCTTGGTGGATAACTTTTTGTGATATTTTATTGATTATGATATGTAATCCTTGGCCTGTATGGAAAGGGTTGTTTTCTTGGCTTTTGATAGGAACATTTTAGGGTATTTCAATTTCATAACTACCCGTATGCTTTGTGAAGTGATAATACCATGTGAATAAAATCATTTTCCATGCTATGTATTCTCTGAAATGCGGATAGGTAAAAATACTGATAGAATTGTTTTTTATGGCAACGTATATTCCATTCATTTTATTTTATAGAATTACATGTTGCATGATATTTGGGTCTGGCTTTATGAGAGGAGACAGGTACTATGTTTGAGGCAGTGTAACTATCAGGATTGGGCGACTCGGTCATCGGGATTGAGGCAACATTGGTTGTCATGATGGGCATAGCCCGAGGTACTAATTATACTTGGCACTGTTGAGGGCAGGAAAGGAGGCCATGAGCTCGGGATGCTGTGGGGCAGGGGTTGCGGTGAGGGGGAGTAAGGGTAGTTGTTATGCACTGCCTTTTACTGCATTCCTTATCTACGTAGAATATTTTGTTATATAGATTTATGTGGGATGCCTGACCATTTATGGTATTCATAGGGTTACTTCTTCATGACACGATGGAGCGACAGGCAGTAGAGGATATGGTAACGTAAGATCAGGTTCAGAATCCGGTGCATGTAGAGCATGAGCCGCAGGTATAAGATCAACGACATGATCAGGTTCAGGATCCAGTGCGGCAGGGCAGCAGCTGGGTTTGGCAGCGTTCGGACCGTGGCTTGACAAGCAGCTCCAAGCTAGCCTAGTAGGCGTCTTGCAGGGGATTGACAGAGGTGTGCAGGGTATAGAGCATTCCATGTCGTATCTAACACAGGAGTTCTAGTCACAAAACCCGCCGCTTTTTCAGGGTGAGGGTGGTCCACAGGCGGCAGAGAACTGGATAGAGAGTATGCACATGATCTTCGAGTATCTCGAGACGCCTCAAGGGAGGAGGGTCAAACTGGCAACGTACATGGTGAGAGGACAGGTGAAACATTGGTGGGATGTGCAGGTACATGCTTGTATGCAAGAGGGACTGGCATGGAAGGACTTCGAGGACATGTTCTTCGAGCACTTTTATCCAGAGACGTTGAGGGCAGAGAGAGCTTGAGAGATCATGAGTCTTTAGCATGGGGATATGTCTGTCATGGAATACACAACTAATTTCACAGAGATGACCTATTTTTCACCTAGCATGGTGAGCGATGATGTAGCTAGGGTGAGGTGCTTTGAGGATGGCTTACGACATACCATTCGGGTTCCGGTACACATCTTCAGGCCAGGTGCATGCTGTGGAGCTGCCAGGGATTGAGCAGGCTGGAGAGCCGACGATAGTGGCAGGTACACCGCGGGTGTGGCCGTGAGTTTCATTACTTTCTATTGGCATGGCCTCTTGAGGCATGTCTAGTTGAGTGCACAGGCTGCACAGGATACTTGTGGACTGACTAGATTCTAGTTAGTGGGATTGGCATCATATCAGATGTGTTTTATGTTTTATTTATATATTTGAGATGTGTGGATTCAGGATCTTCATGGATGGCGGTTACTTGAGGTTCCATGGGCATCAGGGCAACGTGGATGTGGGTTACTTGAGGTGCATGGAACCGGGTTTGAATTGAGAATCTATTATATGCAGGACCTCAGGGAGGCAGACACTGATGCGATGAGAGTTAAGTTGGGTGTCGGAAGTGACACGTGAGAATCAAGGAGGTGCAAGGGTGACGATGCATCACGGGAGGACCTTGGGTCTGGTAAATAGGTTGTTGGGCCTTGTTTGTTTATTTGGTTGCTATGAGTTTTGTTCGGGTTGAGACCGAGTAGGAGATTCCTATGGTGGAGAGCCCTTTTTAGGAATTTATCCAGAACCTTGAGAATGGGGTAGTCTGGGTTGTTTAACTGGGATGGGCGTGTTCGGTGCCATCTCCTGGTTTTGTTTGGTAGCTCGGGGACGAGATACGTTAATGTGGGGAGTTTCCAGAAATTTCAAAACTACACGCCGTGTACTTTATGTTCACACCGTGTATGATTTACCCGAGTGACTGGCCTTGTGCTCGTCGAGTACATTCCGTGTGAAGGCCGTGTAGAACTTTCCTACTAAATGGCCTGTATTTATAGAAATGTCGGGTATCCCTTACCTGTGCGGGGCCAGGTACATGTCGTGTGGTGCCCTGGTGTAAATTTCCATCTACACGGTGTGTAGCCTTCCTTGACACGCCGTGTACCCTTGCCCCGTGTAGCGGTCGAGACCCTGGCTGTGTGCTGGTCATGTACCCAGTCCATGCCGTGTGTTGGACTCTGCGTAAGTCGGAGTACGAAAACACATATACACGACGTGTACTTTGGGAATACATGCCATGTACTTTTATTTTTTATTTGAGCGATCGGGCTTCCGTCACATCTCATTCCTAGAATCCTCTTCTTCTTCCCCTTTGGACAAACAGATCATCCGAAAAACTCTGAAAACTCAAACCCTCCCAGAATCTATGTACGACCTCCATTCTTCGATCCGTCAGTGGCAGTGGGACCGCATCAGAAAGGCTACCCCCGCGCACCCTTCATTGTCCTTGATTCTTCACCAGTTTATCCGAAAATTCCATCCGAACGGAATTTACGGATTTGACGGAAACACAGATCTACTGAGACTCTGCCCGTTTCAGAGGTTGAAATCAAAGGAGTTTCATCGTACGAGTTTGAGGTAGGTGGTGCATACCTTATTTCATGTTTTCATAGACAATTTGGGGTTGCGACCTTCAGGTGCGATGTCGGGTGTTGAGCGGGACCCTGTTTAATTGTTTTAATTTAATTATCTACATTGTGGAATGCCTCTGGGTATTCTCAAACCCTTTTTTCAATCGAGCGAGACCGTGTTAGAGGACGTTGCTCGTTTGGGGAAATTTGGACGAGGGTGCCGAAATGCATGGGAATTGGACCATTGTTTAAACTGTTGTGTTATACATATTATTGAATGTCTCGAGTTAAACTGTTTTGTTTAATTATTAAATTGTGAATGAGTTAGGGGATGGTATGGGATATCAAGGGTTAGTGCAATTTGAATATTTAGTAATTGCCTGTTTAAAGTGATGCTTCCACGTATGAATAAGAAATGTGTGATATTTCCTGTGTTTAACTGCTTTTTGTGTTGGGCGTGGCCTAGATATATTGTCGAGTGATGGGATCACAGGTTAAGGATTTGGCTCTGGATACTTTGGGTGGTTGCTACCATGGGATTGGGCATCATGGACATCGGTTGAGGAAGTTGGACTGTCATGGTTGGGCATTAGCCGGGTTACTTGGATGGTGAGGCCATCTGACTTGAGTGACAGGTTCGCAGGGACACGAGTTATCAGAGGTGTTATGGCATGGGACATAATGAGGTGATTACTGCTCACTGGGTACTTTTGAGTAGTTTTTACACAGAGAGACTTCTTGATGAGGTGGTACGGCCACTCGATGGGTAGAGGCCCCCGATAGATATTGTTAAGTACATTTGGTTTGGGGGTGCTTGGCATAGAAAGCCATGTGGAAGGTGATGAGACTTCGGGCGACATCTTTGAGGCAGTCAGGTTGGGGGCAGAGGCTCGCCGTGATTTGAGGGCAGACATCATTGTCCCTCCAGTTATCCTTTGAGGTCAGGTATCGTTGTTCCTCCAGATGTTGTGCCATGGGAAGGTTGAGCTTTCGAGCTGGGTTATGACGGTTGGGAGTGCCTTCGGGACGTCAGTACTTGAGACACATGGTGTCAGGTGGCACGAGGTGCTGGGATGCAGATCAGACTTTCCAGCATTGCCCGAAGCAGGTTACACTTCATGGTGGCTGCTGAGAACTAGTGATGTCTGTGTTTACTTTTGGGCATTGCACTGTTTACTATTTTTCTTATATAAGCATGTATGCCTAAATTCTTATATTAGGTACGCGCCTCTGGGTGGTATCCTACTGAGACTTGTCTCACACCCTACATGGGCCTTTCGGGACGTGTGTAGACTTTATGAAATTGTGTGCAGGTAGATGGTCAGCCTCAGGAGATGGACATTAGTGCTGTTGACGTGGAGACTGGCATGGACCTTGAGTTCGCGCCGTACTGGAGTTATGTGTTTAGTATTATTTTTCTTGCATCAGCATGCTTACTTTATGTTGTAGCTACTACTGGGTAGCCATTGTCTCCATTATATATGTATTTATTTGTATGACTTTCTTAGATGCATGATTTGTTGTTTTGGCAGTTATTGTAGTTGATTCCTAGAATGATGTTTTGTTTACTCTCCACTGCTGTTGTTTCTATATTGCTTCCACTGTTTATTGTTATTGAATGTGCTTATGTTCTTCGGTTCTGGTTCGAGTCTGTTGAGTCATTTAGTTCTGCTGCATATTTTAGTTTATTACATTGACCAACACCTTTAATTCCTCTTAGAAGGTATAGCCTCCCCACTATACCTATTCAGACCCTCTCAGCTAGTCCGCAGCCTTTGGTATTCAGGGGAGGTGCACCTAAGGTAGTAACACCCGACCCGTTCGGTATTGTTCGGGTGGCTGGCCGAGTCCGGGTCGTTACATTGGAAATAAACAGAAAGTTCCCAGTATAAGAAATGTATAACTATGAGGGGGTGAATCAGTGATACACTTTTTATTTTCCGTTTATGATTATTTTAAATTGAAACAACCTTTGACACATATTAAATAGTTCAATTCTCTACTTGAATCAAATCAAAACACAGCCAAAAAAACACAAATATTTATAAGGTTCACTCTTTAATAAGAATAGATATGTCCTTGGTATGGTTTGGAAATGATCGAACACCATAAAATCCACTAGAAATCAATCCATGGATTACAATGAGTAAGATGTACCCTTTCACTGGTGTTCACTATGAAATAATTCCACTAATGCATTTGCACCCTCTTAGCAAAGAAGTATAAAACAATTGTTTTATAACATCTCATGTTACTTGTGATTCAATTAATTTTACCAAATGTATTCAATTGAAATAAGATTCATAAATTGCTTACCTAGAAGAAAGTTAGGAACCTATTGGACTATGTAATAAAACCTTTCCAATTAGACTGAGTCTAATGCTCCCTAATACAATTCATTATGATCTGATTTTATTTTAAAAGAATGAAATATAGTATAATTAACACCTCTTCAATTCCCAAATATAATAGATCTCGTATTCTCTCTAGAAATTTGGATCTTCTCTCTCTTTAGTTGAAAATAGTACAAGGGTAAAAATGTAAAATGTACCTTCTCCATTTATAAGTGACAATTAGATGGAATCCAAATGATTTTCCCGCTTATTCAAATTTTCACAATTTTTAATTTCCCCCTAAAGTAATGGGACACAGTTTAACATCATCAATGTTTATTGAAGCATTGCGAATATTCTCTACACATAATCTCAAACTTTGGATCTTTAATTTTTATCACCATAATTCTTGATTATTCTAGAAATCCAAAACCATTTTTCTATTAGAAAACCAGACATGTCGGTACTATTGTAGAGTATGATTGTTTCTGAGTACGATGGTCTCTAATCAGCCACATCTCTTTTATTTCACTCTAACCTTTGAGTCTAATATAAAACAAATCCATTACCTTTAAATTATGATAAAAATCATATCTTCACTTTCTATATCCATAGGCATGACTATTACATTGACACAACTCTGAGTTTGATGCAAAACAATGTCATTACCTTATGGGTAGAAGAGACATCATCTCTTCTTTCTTCGGTAGGACTATTCCATTGGCACGACTATTCCATCAGCATGACTCTGAGTCCGATGAAAAACAATTCATTACCCGATTAGCATGAGTGGTTTCATCTATTCTTTCATTGGAATGAATATTCTTTCAGCATTATTATTCATTGTTTTTCAATAGACATCACCATTTATAAATATTTAATAGTCACCAACATTCACAGATTTTCAATTGTCACCTCCATTCACAGATTTACAATAGTCACCATCATTCACATATTTTCAATAGTCACCACCATTCGTAGCTTTTCAAAAGTCACCAAAATTCAAATATTTTCAATAGTAACCACCATTCACATATTTTCCATAGTTACCCTTATTCACAACTTCTTAATAGTCACCACCATTCAAATGTTCTCAATAGTCACTACTATTCAAAGACATTCAATAGTCACCACCATTCACATATTTTAAGCAGTCACCACCATTCACATATTTTCAATAGTCACCACCATTCACATATTTTCAATAGTCACCTCCATTCCTAGATTTTCAATAGTTACCACCATCTATAGCTTTTACTTACCCCTTTCATCCATCAAGAATACATCATAAGTTCTACCAATTTACATATGATTTATTATAATTAAAAAATAGTAAATTATCATCACAATTTAAATTTTAAAGTATCATAACTTTCCATTAATTCATTCTAGTTTCCAAACCAATGTGACCTGATTTCTTTTCTTCAACAACAACCTAGAAAACAAAAGACATCTATTTTAACCTTGATCAAATTTATCATCGCCCTGGTCCCAACATACTCTATTTGACATAAAGTAAACAATAAATATAAATAATCATGTAACCATGGGTGATCCTAAACATACCTAGAGTACCACTATACATTCTCTGTTCAGAACCACCTATCAGCGTATGGTGAATCTCCTAAGTCTATAACCAACTGGCTGCCCTATAACTGACCAATCCAGTGAAAAAACATGCATGGCCTAACAACCAATATTGGGGGTACCAACCAATTTAGTCAGAGGTGATCAAAAACTATTACTAATTCATCTAAAAGTCACCCATAATCCCACATTGGATATAATAATACTATGTATGTAAGAGTCCCTCTCATGTGTGACTCATCTCACCACATTAGCCTACCCCAAACATGGACACTCTATATGATAACCTATAAATGGATATCCCCTATATTGTTTCCAGAAAAATACATATACATTAATATCTATTTCATATCATCAAAGGTTCCAACCGGACCATCATGCCAAAAGATCATTAAAAGCATTTGAGACTTTTGTTACAAAATATTATAGTTGTTAGATGGGTACATTGTAAATAGAACACAATCTTTTCAAAGGATCAACACAAGAATACACTAAAGCTAAATGTTCTAAATGGTCATTGGACATGACATGACTATAACGTTACCCAAAACATCACCAAACACAATTTCATATTTACAATGTTAAACGGGTTGTTAAATTCAAAAAATGCACACCAAATAATTTCGCAACTACCAAATGAGCCTTTCTAATTTTCAAACTCACGTCAAAACACATTTCAAAGGGAAAAATGTGGATTAAATTACACAATTATATTCATCCTTAGAAATTGACAAAGGGGTACCAACATTATTTGAAAACCAAAAACCATTTATGTCATCGAGGTTTAATGAGAAAACAAATTTTCAAGTACCATCTTAATTTAAAAAACACATACAATGGTACACCAAACATTCAAGAGAATATTTGGAAGCCCTTTCCACAAAGTCATCACATGATTTAAAAACCAAAACCATCCATCAAAAATTGTTAGAAAATATAAAACAACCCCAAAATCAACAAATAACTCTTTTTAAAATATTTTGATATTACCACCAATCCATAAGATGACCCAATCAAACACACACCAAAATTATTTCAAGACATGATTTTAAATTACTTACACATTATTAATAAATTCGGTAATCAATTAGAAAACACTTCTATGTAGAAAAATAATTTTTTCCACCAAATACACACATGAAATCCACTTTTTAATTTAAAAAAACACCAAGGCCATTCCAAAATAAGCTTCGCAACTCCCACACAATTCATTAAATTCTATCAAAGGGATCAACCAAATTAATAATAAATTTCAGTGTGAATGTACCATAAAATTAAAATATTTATATCTTTTAAATGCTAAAATGAAATTTGATCAAAAACATTAAAAGTACCAACCCACAAGCATGTTTTAAAAACTAATTCTCGCAAATTTAACAAACATAATACACTATACAAAAACTAGTTGAAAATATAATTAGGGTGAAAACATAGTAAAAATTTTAATTAAAAGAATGAAAATATTTATGGAATGTTTTAGAAACAAAAAACATGTGATTTCAAACCAAGCGTGGACTTGGAAACACTTCGACGGATGGAAGATAAATCCCTCAACGACCAACCACAAACTTTGAACAGTGTGAAAAGCACATGAAATGAAACTAAAGGTATTATGATTTATCCAAAACAAATAAAACACAAAATACGGAATATAAAAACACAAACTTGTGCAAGGGGGTTTGGTGCCCTACTAGTCGGAAAAAAAGGGAGAGTGTGGGGGGAATACTGGTGCAGTGAAGCTAGTGCAACGAGGCTGATAGGGTCCGTAGTAAGGGGGAATGACTGGTAAGAGGGGCGAGGCTAGCTGGTGCACCACTGGCCAGAGAAATAGACGGTAGGGAGTAGTCGATAGTCTAGTGAAGTTGGAGAATGTTGAGTGTATCGGTCATGAGTTTTGGCTGTATCGAAGCACAAGACAACGGGGAGAGGGCATGCCTAGGTGAGAGAGGCTGGAGATGTAGAAGGTCGGAGAATGGGATGTCAGAATAGAGAGGGCCAGGGTGTGGGGTGCCGGAATAGTGAGGGGCGAGGCTGGGTACTGAGGGTCGAGGGTGAGAGGCGGAGGCGGCGATGCAAGGAGGGGCTAGATGGTGCTGGAGGAAGAGTGATAAAAGAAACCAATGGGTGCCTAGTTGTGGATCACAATGGATGGAAGGAAGGGGGAACCAATAATAGGTTTGGGTTCCTTTTTTCATTTTATTATAAAGTAATAATAATAATACAAATAATAATAATAACAATATAAATAATACTAATAATTATAATACAAATAATATTAGTAATATAAACAATAATAATATAATAATAACAAGAATAATAATAAGAATAATAATGATTGTTTTCACGATACCTTGGCCGACTGCGTGACAACATCCAACGACAAGGTGACTGCAAATGGGTCTGAAACCCAGTAAAATTGTAAAGCGACAAAAAATCCATTATAGGACCTAACCGAAACCATTACGTGAGAGCCTCGAGATATGAAATAAAAAAATATAAAAATAAATTTAAAATTCAGGGTGTGAAATTTTCATGTTTGGGGGAGATGGTCATTTCATGGGCTTAACTCTCCCCTAATTTATGCACATATAATATTTTTAATATTTTTATCTCTTAATTATTTTTTATTTTATTATTTATAAAAATAATTTTACTATTTTATTAATTTCATCAATTAAATTTTTTAATTTTTCATTATATATAAATATTTAAGGTTCTGGGTTTACTATATAAAAAGTTGTAATAGCCTTTTGTTTTCATTTTTTAATTTAATTTTCATTTTTAATACTCTTGGTATATTAGAGAAGATGTTGATTTATCTATAACATCCATGGAAGAATTAAAAGACCATATAATTTTTGTTTGATTCGGGTAGTGGGGAACAACACCACCATATCACAATCATATACAAGAAGTGGGATTAATTTTTTCTTATTTCTATAATTTTCTCTATTATCATTCTTGATTAATAACTCAAAATAACCATTAATTTTGAGTTTATATTAAATATTCAATTAACAAAACTTATAACCAATTATGGGGGACCGATAATCTAACTAATTACCGGAGAATGCATATAAAATGGGTAATAAATTAGGGAATATATCATTGGGTATGAAAATTAACATAATTATAATGTCAACATAGTGGTATTTTGAGTTTCCCTTTATTTTAACAATCAAGATTCAAGGAGAACCACTATTATTCATCTCTCTTTCCTATGTTAAATATTATAGGGAGAATATTTACTCATTTGAGATATCTATTTTGAATGGTGTTCTCTTAGGCATAGGTTGTGTTGTAAGTATTTCTATTAATGTTTACCCTTGACTGAAGTTTTTGGAATGAATCAGATGAAAATCTATAGATACACGACTTACAATAATTCCTAAATTTTAGTCATCACTAGTTTTATGAAAATATATTTTTCTTCTCAACGTCAAACACCAAATCAAAATGATAATTATATAGATATTGCATCGAATTTTTTTCCATAATAGACAACAAAATATTATTCTTCCTGATGTTATAATATCTTGTGATGATATAAAAAATTATATGTATTATAATATATATATATATATATATATATTCATATTTAAATACATCATTCTTATCAGCTGAGATTGCACCAATAGAATTCACCAATGTTTCCAAAAATATAAAAATCATATTACCATTGAAGGTAGGAATTAGAATATCTTAGTTGAGGAGTGTTTACGTGTTTTAATAAAAAAATATTTCGTTGTTTTTACCTATTTATAAGTTATCATATTACTCATTAATCCGATAAAAGTAGTTAACTACAATAGAGATAGTAGTAGAATCTTCTAATGTATGAAACATATCCCTTGAGTCCTCTTAATTACTAATGGTTTTATTGTGATGGAATAATTGTAATTTTCTTAGTCTTTTGGTTGTTAGTTTTGACATTGTGATGTAATATAATGAAATCAAGAAACATGATAGTTGTTACTATGATAGAATAGTTCATGAGATAAATTTTTAATAATTAATGATGAATATTTATTAAAAATGATTCATGGTTATAAAAATTATCCAAATGCTACTAGGATTTGATTACCATTTTATCTATCTTGAATTAACATATATTCACCATGTACATGGAGTAATCATTTCTAGAATGTAATATGTTGCCTGATTTTTTATTATATTATATAATTATTTTATTTAATTATATCTTATATAGTGATCCCAAAGTGATGGAATATATTTATTCTATGTTTATTTATGTATAGTTGTAATCATAATGAAAATATATAAATTATAATTCTTAGAATCCTGCCATCAAATGGATTTATAATTTCATTATCAGGATTGATCATCCTTTTTGGGAAATTCTCGATCTTCTCCCTTAAGTCAATATAGAATCGTATCTCACCATTCATAATCTCAAATGGGATGGTATTTCTTATCTAATTTGGAAAGTTATATTATTTTAAAAATATTTATTTGATGAGTTTTTTAATATATGCTTAAAAATTTAGTGTATGATACATATTCATTATTTTCATAAATTTTATGCACATGTAGAAGTCGTTTTAAAAATCCTAGGTGATGGGTGGAAACCATGGGATTGATCCATATAACATTGATGTTTTTATTATAATAAAACATTTTGATGCCATTTCACAAAATAAAATAATCATACCCATCTCAATATTGGTGATAGAAATATAGATCATGGTAACAGAAAATACTTTTATGTATTGTTATTTTCCAATTTAAGATCCTGAGTGGTAGAGAAGTCTGCTACCAAAATTTCTAGTGGATAATAATTAAATATACCTTATATGTAATTTCATTTTTTTTATCATTATGAGAAGAAAATGATGAATTGGAGTCTTTGGATCTTGAAAAAATATGGAAGCATTTCAATCCAAAGAAGGGCAGTGTGGAATTCCAAGATCATGATGGTATGGATTATAGTACATCTATTTCAAAAGTGTCATGGAAATATATTTTATCCTCATAGTTATGATATAGGTTAAAATATGTTAAAAAAATAGAATCCCAGGGGAAAATATGTTGTTACCCTTATAATTCCCCATCACCAATATAGATATATTACTATATTGATCATTTTAGCATACTAGTTAATTTTATTACAGTAATCGTTGATCAACATATGTGTTTATCACATATGATGACATGGATGTCACTATAAAAATAGGTTCAATTAATGTATTTGATCCTCGATTTCCCCCTAAACATTTGATCATTACATATATTCATTCAATGGGAAGAATTTAATCGTAATTTAGTATACTCAATAGAAACTCTAGAAAAATTCTTAAATCACTAGGGCTTATGTATAGTATGTTGTTACATTCTGTCAATTATTTTCATTATTTCAAAATGAAAGCTACACTAATATAATGGGATTCACAATATTCAAGGGGTTCATTTTCTCTATGATGTACTGCAAATATTCCCATAATATTATATTTTAGGAATTGATGGTATGCTGATGGTACATCCAAATTCTTGTGAATTCATTTCATCATAAAAAAATATTAAATATAGTGTTTGGAAGAAAAACTTTTAATTAATATTCCAATATAGAATCATCAAATAATGATCTATTTCTTGTCCTTATAGGAGTGATATTCACTCTCTTTTAGACCCCCTGAATAGTAAATGTATAGGGAGACAAAATACCAGCACTGTGATCTAGTATTCGTGTTTCCAGAATGATATCACTTTGATCACATACGTATTTTAAATTATTTCTCAATGAATGAAATTTATTATTGTTTTCCTAAAATATAAAAAATGCAAATGTTTACCTCAATAGTGACCTCATAGTCCATCTATACACAAAATTTTGGAATTATAATGTTGTAATCTATAAAATATACACCTAATACTCAATAATTGTTTCTTTAAACTCATAGGTGACATGTACGGCCTCAGTATGTTCTCCCCTAACCTCAATTGATTGGTGAAGTGAATCTAGAATAGAATGTTTATCCTATAAAAATTCTAAATATTTCATTATATCATTCTTCTACATAAATGCCTGAAAATTCGTGTCATGAACCATCCCCGGTCGTCCATAAACCGATCACCCGAACCGACCTCAGTAAGGGCCGAAGGACGTTCCCGATCCCCACATGATTCCAATTAGTGGAAAGAATCAAAACTAAATTTGTGGGAACTATTTTTCCAATTAATGAAATAAAAAAAATTGAAAATGAAACTAAACATTAAAAGTATGTGCTCACAAAGGGAATAATTAATTTTCTACACGTACCTCCATTTGACCTCATAGTTGCGACCACTCATTGAATGAATATTTCTCCAAGAACGATGAAAAATTTACTGAACATGAAACCAAAATATAAAGTAGTTTTGAGTACTAAAATGCTCAGTAGGAAATCAAAACATAACCATGTGTTTTCTTTCCCAAAATAATCTATCAACAAATGCTTGAAAATACAGATATGAAAATTGGTTTCTCTCATATTGGTAGATAATATTACCATTCGTTTTTAAGTCAACACACTCACTCCACATTTCCATTTTCAAAAGATGAATTTCACATTTCAGAAACCAAAACCCCAAACAAAGAAAATAAAAACTATGCATGAAATATTAGGCAAGAAAAACTAAAAACAAACTGACATATGGTGAAAAATACTACTAGTGTGATCATAAATCAAAAATAATGGAGATATAAACAAGAAGATATATATAAATAAAGTAACCCTAATTGATCCTAATCATTCCAAGAAGACCCCTAGAAGTACTCGGTTTGGAACAACTTGTTAGTGTATTGTGAATCATTTAAGTCTATAACCAACTGGCCAAAGTCTACTATCCAATCCAGTGGCACTCCCCACTTTCCAAACATCAATCTCTGGGTACTAACCCATCTATTTATATTTTATCAGCAAATGTCTCTCGATCCTATAAAATTCCCCTACGAAAACATAGTAGTTATAAATATGTTGTGTAAGTGGTAGGCCCTAATACGCATGAATCCCCTTACCTACTGTCATCATACTTGCCTACCCCAAACATGAACACCATACCCATAACCCCATAAGTTGATATCCCTCTTATAGAGGTACCCTATATATATAATCATCAAGTGTGGCAATTGGACAATCACATCATATTTCTTATAAAACATTCTTCAAAACATTTCAAGATGAAAACTGGGATTTTATGCTTTTAAACACAAATTAATTTATAACTTCGTAAAGTGACAACCGAGCCTACAATACATTCTATTCCAATACACCCTGCGGTAGCTCCAAAATATTTCCAATACAACCTAATATATCTACCAAGTTTACAAATCCAAATGGTACCTTCATCCATGAATGTTCTAAAACACAGCACAAGTACCAAATGGGCGTGCCTTATAAATAATTCATTCAAAATCACAATTATAAACTTAACCAAAACATGTTAAAAACCAAAATTCATTTTAAAAATCAAGGTTCAATTTGAAAACCAAAGAATCATTAATGAAACAACATTTGAAGGATATGCTACTTTAAAATACAATCTTCTTTTGAATTCCCATTAACTTGTGCACTCTGTTCACCTGTGGATGTTCCAACATCCAATGGAACATCACTAGAGTTCATGAAAACAAAAAAAAACAATTTTAAAGAAACACCAAATATTTTCCAACCAAAACAATAGGGCGTATAAATCACCCATTCACCCAAGAAATTCCAGAACTACTATATAATGATTCAAAATAAATATTCCAAAGGTAAAAAAAAATAAAAAATCTATTTTCTATATGAAAAATCTATTTTGATTTCATTAAATTATTTTTTCATTAATTCACAAAGGCACAAACAATGAACTGCATGAAAGACTATTTTTAATAAATTCTAATGACATAGAAACACCATAACAAACTAATTACAGGAATCATGGATGTGTGAAACATATTTACAAATTATTTGAAAGAGTCCAAATTGCTTATTAACCCAAATTAATAATTTAAAACTAAATTAGATTAACATTTCAATGGCCAAATATCATATGGAGGGATGATTTCATATTAAGAAATTAATAGGCATCAAATCAAACATGTTAAGTGCCCCAATAGATATTTATAATTGAATAATAATATCAAAAGCTGTTTTTATCAAGTTGTAAGAATTTTAAAACTCTATAATAAACTTATTATGTGTATTATTAATCATTGTATCATTTTTAAAAATTCATTAAATCATTCAACAATGAAGGATTTTTTTGGAAAGTAGAAAAACATGGAATCACCTACATCGTTGGCATGAAAAAGAAACGAAACATCGATGAGAGGTATAAAAAATCATCATAAACCAAATAGACACCATAGATCAAAAGAAAATGGAGATATGTATCAACCCTAATATATAGGGGTTGGCCACACAAGAATCCCTACTCGGAAACACTTAAAATTTATAGAGGAGAGGAGGATATGAGGAAGCAGAATTACTGAAGGAAAATTTGATGGTTGTCGAAGGGAGAAGGGGATGCGCACTAGAGGGCCTCATCTTGAGGGGTTGTTGGACAAGTGGGAAATAGTTGGGGGCCGCACAAGAGGGAGAGTGGTGGGGGATCCATTGTCAGAGCAGGGCACACCAGAAGGGAGGTGCGAATATCGTAGGTCCTAAAAGAGGAGGAATCCTAGGGGAGGGATGGGGTAATGTCATGGGGTAAGTGGGAGGAGGGGATCAACATCGTGAACTAGTGGTGGGGGAGGGGGTGAGATGCATTAGATGTGTGGGATTTGGGGGTTTCTTTTAATTTAACCCTTATTAATAATAATAATTCTAGAAATATTAATAATAATAATTTTAATAATCCTGATATTAATATTCTAAATAGTAATAATAACAATCCACATAATATTTTTTTAGTAAAATAAAATAATAATATTATTATTAATTATAATCATACTTTTATATTTATTATTTTTAAACAAATTTATTTTATATTATTTTTCATTTAATTTTTTTATTTTTAATAATGGGACACCGTACGACTTAGAACATGCGCTAGACACCACATAGGTCTAGCACCCTCACCCTGTTTCAGGGAATCATATGCATGGTTGAGTAATTGTGATCCAAATGTACCAAATGTAATTATCCCGCTGACAGATCCTAACCTACAATTACCGCATGATCACTTTTAATCAGGCTCAACTTCTGTATAGGACCCCTACTTGCTCAATCATTTTTAAATTTAATTATTTACTAGACAGAAGAAAAAAATGAAGATGGAATGAATTAAAATCATTAAAATAATCAAAATTTTGAGGTTGGGGTGTTTCTATTCTCTCCACCACAAAAAAAAATCTTCCACCAGAAATTCACCAAGCCCAAAGCCAATAAAAACATAGTTCATTCCCAATCAAAACTAAAGAAGACCATAAAACCCAATATGATCATTTTCTCCATAAGTCACACTCGACCTATTTAGGAAGAATATAAAGACCACTATTGAGGGGAGAACATGATAGGTTCATCCCCACCACAAAATATCTACTGACACAAAAACATTACAATATGAACACACCACCACAAGGAGTGGAAACTGAATTAACTCCCAACCCAAACTAAATAAAGGACCGGTACACCATAAACCCAAATCACAAATCCCAAACATCGTGAAATAGGAAAAAATAAAATTAAAATCAAAATAGACCCAGCTAAGATCCAAACACCCCTTAAAAAAACAATTGCTTCGGAAAAACTACATTTAGAGCAGACACAACCGCTTGGATTATGTCAGAGCGAGTTCTCCACACATTCAGAGTAAAATGAGGGACATAAAACATAGAGAAGAATTAAAACAAGGTAACATTAAACACATCCATCATACTTCTTAAAACCAAAACAAGGCTTGGGTTTTACATATACCCAAAGCAACCTTGACTATACATGATATCTATCCTGAGACCTATGTCTGGGGTTCTGATGGATGAATCCAATCATGTATAAACGTCGTTTAAGGTAATCCCTTGGTCACAACCACTTCATTGAGAAACACTTCCTATAAAACGTTTCCATGTTACCCAAATTCACACATTGACAACAGGACATAAAAGGGATGGGATATGATTGCATTGAATGACCAGACTGGCCAAATTGATGGAGCACTATAAAGGGGTCAGACAAACTAAATGTCAGAACCAACCAAGCATATTCCTTAGATACATTTTTTTATATTCACTTTATACCTGATGGGGGAAAATTTATAAACAATAAGAAACAAGAAATTTCTAACTAACTGTACTCTAGAAACCAACTCAGGGAGGTGGTCAGAATAGATTTCCATCTTCTCTGGGCCTTGTTGAATAGACATTAGCTCTTCCCTCCTATCTATCTTCACCTCCTCAGGTATAAAATATTGGTTGAAAACTAGCTTAAACACATCCCATGTAATCCTATCATTCATGGACAACGAGGTGAGAAACTCTTATTCGTCTTGAGATGGACCTTAAAATAGACCCAAAACAACACGTGTTCTGACATCTTCAAGAGTTCCAAATACCATGAATACGTGCTCATCCTCTTCAAGACACCTTACTTCAACTTATGGACCTTGATCACTATAAAATATGGGAAACATTCAAGATGAATGAAAAACATGTTTTGACTCATTATAAACATTGGGGACCTTTCTTGGTGGAACTTTTTTAACAAGAGATAAACACGAAACAAAAACCAATATCAAGACAAAAATCAATAAAAAAGACACCATGAGCCAAAAAATAGGCTCAAAAGGGAAAAACCAAACACACCTAAAAACATTACATAAAAATCCACCTATTTAATCTAGACATCAAAATGACCTTCTTCTTGGGACATTTTCCAAATACCAAGAACCCTATTTTAAAAGTAAATTCAATTTACAAAAAACATTTTGTTTTTCAAGTTTATTTTGGAAAAGCAAGGCCAAACATTTAATTTCAAACACCCACCCTTAGAAGCCCACGAACCATTGCACATTAGATCATCTATTTCCACCCATGTGTTACAATATTCTCTTTCCACTCACAAAAACTCACATGTGGAAATGTCCATAAATTGTACCGAGGTTCTGAGCAAATCCATTTTAATATAAATTACAAACATTTTCTGAATTCTCAAACCCAAAAATTATCAATTTTAAAAACAATTTTACCAATGTAAATACATTTAAATGAATAAATATTCATTTTTATAACCCATTTTATTTTTAAAAACACACTTACAAAAAACAGATCAATAGAAAACCGCCACATGCACCAAAAAATAGGAAGGAAGAACTAGTATTTATGCATAACATGAAGACATGGTAGTGATACATTCCCCAAGATAGCATGAATAACTAAAAGGTACTTAAGGCATGCACTAAAAATATCATTGGTCACTAATCCATGTGAGATAATGACGTGACACTAGCTTACCTCCATTGTTATACATCAATCCCAAAACAAACCAACACAAGATAAGGAATCAATTACCAGACAACCCTTAGTAACTTCTATTTAATCACGATTGGTGGTGATCGGGTACCAGCCCATGACCAACATCATGATCCCTGAAAATCCTAATATCTAACTATGAGACACCCTAAATAACAAAAACATCTCTATAATACCATTTTTTAAGAATTAGCCTTGGTCGACCTTGAATAGGCTAGCTGGTCTGACCCATGACATGTCTTGAAGGGTGCCCTTAATCCCAACAGGCTGGAAACCGGTTTCAGATGTCAAAATTAAATAATTGATAAGGATTTGGACAATAAACTAAAAATAATAATAAATTATAAATAAATTAGAACAATAAATGTAAGCATTCACATATGTAACAATGAATATGCTAAACGTACCTCCATGTGTCCTAATGGGTCACCACCACTCACTGAACAAAGCTCACTCTATGCGCGATTAGAAACTGGGATAACCTAGATCAAAAAATATAAATTATGTCTGGGAACTGAAATTATCTATGGGAAATCACCACAAAATCCAATGATTCCTTTCTCAAAAAATATCTATTTACACTAGATTGCAAATAGAAGAATTAAAATAGGTTTTTCTCATGTTGGTAGATAAAATTACAACTCCTTTTCAATAATCACACAACACCACCCGTCCGTTTTCAAAATTAGTGTTTATTATTTCAGAAACCAAATCCCCAAACAAGGAAATACTAGATTAGAGAGAAACAAATAGACCAAGAAAAGTAAAAATAACCGGACAAATGGTGAAAATAGACTAGCAGTGTCATCAAAAAACCAAAGACAGAGAGAACTAAATAAGAATATATATATATTATGTAACCATGTTGATTATAAAAATACCTAGAAGTCTCCATGATGTACTCTGTTCGGAACCACATGTTGGTGTTTGGTGAAGCACCTATGTATATAATCAATTGGATTCCCTCAACTTTCCAATCTAAAGGCACATTCCTCATAGCCTAACAATAGTCTAGGGGTAACCAACTCATCTAATCAAGTTTGATCAGAGAATGTCACTCGATCCTCTAAAATACACCAAATAACCCATGGTAGATTAAAATAAGTTGTCTAAATGTGAGTCAATATTACGTGTGACTCACCTTACATGTCGTCACCATACATTCCAACACCAAACACGAACACCCTATATGAAAAAACATAAACTGATATCCATATTATAGAATTTCCTTATATATATATATAAATTAATGTATATATCAAATAATGAAAGGTTCAAACCAGGTCATCACGTCACATTGCTTCAAAAACATACTTCTAGACATTTCACGATTCCAATAGGGATTTTATTATTATAAACCCAATTTCATTTAAAACGTCATAAAGTTCCAAATGGGAATACAAAGCTTTCTATTACAATAAGTCACACTATATATCTAAATCATTTCCAAAAAAACCAAATATATCTACAAATTTTACTAATCCAAATGTTCCCTTCAGCCAATCAATTACCTAAACACACCCGAAGTACCAAATTTCCCTTCCTTTTTAAGATTTCATTCAAAATCACTTTTAGAAATATATCCAACGTCATTTAGAAACCAAAATACATTTTAGTATCCAAGTTATAATTTTAAAACAAAAGAACCATTAATGAATCCAATGTTAAAGGAAAGAACTATTTTAAAATACCATCATTATTTGAATGTGTATCCATGGGGTTACTCTGTGCACCAATGGATGTTCTAACAACCAATGTAACTTATCAAGTGTTCAGAAAAACACATGAAACCAATTTTTAAAAAACACCACATATTTTACAACCAAAAAATTGGCCATAGATATCTCTCATTCACCCATATAATTCCCGAAATATAATCCAATCGTTTTAAATAAATAATTCTAAATGAAAAACCCACCCAAATATCTATTTTATCGATTAAACTATATTAGCAGTTTATCAAATTCATTTTTTACAAGATCACAATGGAAAAAATAAATAACCACTACAAAACCTATTTTTCATAAATTCTACAAACATGGGACACAATAACAAACTAATTACATGAATTATGGAGATGGGAAGTATATTTAAAAATTATTTGAAAGCATCCAAATTTCACATTAACACAACATCATTAGTTAAAAATAAACTATGAAAACATTACAGAGGACAAATATAACATTCACTTTTGATTTCAATTTAATAAATGAATAGGCATTTAATAAAACAGCCAAAGTGCCCCTATACATAGGCATAATGGAAGAATAATATAAAAATATATTTTAAAGAAGTTGTATAAATTTAAATACACTATAATAATTTAGTTAAGTCTATTATGGTGATATGTATCGTGTTAGAAAATTTATTAAATCATTCACGAATCTAGGATTTGCTTCGGAAAGGAGAAAAACATGGAAACACCTACCATTTTCGCAGGCGAATGCAACAGAACATAAAAGGGAGGTATAAAAATCCTTATGGACTAACAGTGTAGCCTAGATCCAAAGAAAACTGAGATACACATCAACCATAAAATCTAGTGTTTATAAAAACATGAAAACCCACCATAAAATATTAGAAATTGGGAGAGTAGAGAAGAAGATGAGTAATATGACTCCCTGGAGGAAACTTCAATAGTCATCAGAGGGAGAAGGGGACATGCAATAGAGGGCCTCGTCCAGTAGGGAGGTCACATGAGAGGGTGAGAGTAGGAGATTTTGAGTGGGAGAGTGAGGGGGGGACTATGTCATCAAAAGATTGTGTGTTGGAATAGAGGTACGACTTCTATAGGTTGCCAAAGAGGAGGAAGAACAGTAGAGGAAGGGAGTGACATTGTGAGGTAAGGGGGTGGAGAGGAGAGCTGTTGTGAGGTAAAGGGGAGGGGTGTGATGAATTATGTGTGAGGGATTAGATGTTTTCTTTTAATTAAAACCATACTGATAATTATTATTAGTATTTTAGAAATATTAATAATAAAAATTTTAATATTCGTGATATTAATATTCTAAAAAGTAATAATAAAAATAAACCTAAATAGAATTTTTAATAAATTTTAATAATAATAATAATATTGATAATAAAAATATTATTATTATTATTATAAAACATTTTTTTATTTTTTCTTTCATTTTCTTCATGTATTTTTAATATTTTGAAAACTGGGCAACCATACAGTTTTGACCATGCATTGGACACTTCATTGGTTTAGAAACATCTCTTGGTTTCCTACAAGAAAACATGTATATGAGAAAGTGTGCTCCAACCGTGCCAAAAGGAATTGTCTAGTAAACAAACCCTCACTCATGGTTGTTACTTGGTTACTCTTAACTGTTCGCAACTCATGTGCAAGAACCCTCATTACTATATTTTTATAAATTTCATCCTAGATTGGAATGAGATCCAAAAATTAAGAGGAAATTAAATAAAATAATTAATATAATCAAATTATTTAGTTTAGGGTGTGAAAATTTTTTATGTGGTTCTGTTTTCCTACCTAAAAATGAAATTGGGTGGTTAATGTTGATGGTTCTAGTGCTTGACTACAACTGAAGGGTATCTTTTCCACTGGCGGTATTGCTTAATCTATCCCAACCACATACATACATCAATAATTAAGGTTTAAACCTTATTAATATAATTTAATGTTAATTTGTTTTAAATTATTTCAAGAATATTCAGGGGACTTGGTGTTCCTGAAAGACATATTGAACGTCATACAATCTAGATTCAACTATGTGAATAGTCTTAGTGGTGATGTATCACAAACATTTGGATCTACCAAAATAAAATACAACCCATATTTTTAATGTCTTAATATTTTTCAAAACTGTTTTCATCTAATAAAATAAATTTTTCAATAGATTTCAACACAGATGACACTAAACATGAATGAAATTGTAGTATATTTTGAAAAAATATAAATATTTCAGTACACCTATTTAAACTAACCAATTAAATTCATAGGAATTATTTAAAGGAACCTATTTATTAGATATTTTTATAATGAAAATAAAGGTGAAATTTTGTATGAATTAAATTGATTCAGATTACCAAAAATGAAAAATAAGATCAATTATTGTTATAAAAAATAAATTTTAATATTTTTTCAATTTTTATATATTGTCTTTAATTTCACGAAACAAATGATAAATGATTTTATTTTGTATAGATATTTATAGTTAGTTAACATTGAATTATTTGTTGAAAGTTATGAAATAAAAAATGATATCTGTTAAAATATTGAAATTTCATTTTCCCATTAAATTATTTTTTCAATTAAAATGATTATTTGTTTTCTAAATTAAATTTTTAAATTTTAGTGTTTAAATTTGAAAAAATGAACATAATTTTGGTTTTGAATTTAAAATATTAGTTTCAAATTAAATTTTCTGTTTTTTTACATAATTGACTTTTAGGTGAGTTTTAAAAAAATTTGATTTTATTAATTCGAATACTTTTTTTTTAAAATATTTTATACAACAATTCAATAATATTTTTAATTTTTTTTAAATGGAATATTATATTTTTAATTGTTAAATTAGATTTTTAATATTATATGTTTATAAATTTTACTCCTTATTGACAACATAAAAAATTTAGGTAATATTTTAATAAAACTATTTCTCAACTATTTCTTTTACTAAATTTTCACACTGTTGAATTAGTTTTCTAACTAAATTTAATATTACTAAAATATTCATATAATAACAATTTCAATTTCAATTTCATTATAATAAACATAATTGATAATTTTATCCTAATAAAAATGTTATGCATAAAATTCAATTTTGTGAAAAAGTGGGTATTTACATGTTATATACGATGTTAAATATATATATAAAAAAGAAATTTAATTTTATAAAATTATATCAATATTATGAATACTGTTTTTATAAATAGTAAGTAATTTTCAATTTAATTCTTTCATGAATAATTGATTTCACTGATGAAATTGGAGTTACCATAGTATGGGTAAATTAGGGTCACTGTTGTTTGAAATTGTGAAAATGGATAAAAAAATTAAACACATGACTGATACTTTATGATCATGTAAGGTTCAAACTTATCTATTTCCCCATGAAATTATTACCTAATTTTGAAGCCATTGAACAAAATAATAATGATATGTTATTGGGAAAAAGTTATTTTCTAAAAAATAGTACTTTTATTCCCATATAAAAAGATATCACCTCCTCCCATTTTCACTCCTCAACACCCTTCCCATTCCATTGAATCACTGGTCTTAATGAAATAAAAATTTATAATGTCATAAGTAATTATCATATTTTTAATTTTTATTGGAAATGCAATAATCTTAATTGAAACATTTTGTGGTTTTTCTATTCTACGCACATCAAGTACCCCTTATCAAATAAATTCTTGGTAGCACCAACATTTTTATTATTATAAAATTATATTATAATAATAAAATATATATTTTATACATTGGTATTAGTTTTTTAGGAAAATAATATAGATTTTTAGGTTTTTGGACTACAACCTCCATGGACGACTTGTTCAATTTTCCACCAATATTAAATTGTATGTTCAAAAAGGCAATTTAATTAAATTATAAAAATATATTTCCACCATTACTGTCCTAGGATGATAATATATTCAACTATATAAGTAATAATAAAAATAAACCATTATTGTAAAAGTAACCACCTTTAAAAATTTATCAAGTTACTTTCTATTATTGGAAAATATGGTGGGATGACAATTGAATCTATATAACCATTGTTTTAATGGAATTATAAATTACACATGGAATGAACTACGTGGTTATGATTTTTTAAATTTGAAGGAATCCTAACATTACATCTAGTGTATGAATCTTTCATATAACTATGTTATGAAATGATAATCTTTGTGTTTAAACGTTAATGGGTGTTTTGTGATGTGGAATAAGGATTATATGGAAACAAGATGCTCTAATTTTCAATGATGGAGTCTTGGAGAATTTGGGGATGCTTCTCTTACCACTATCAATCCCATGGGGTGGGAAATAACCCATCTACCTTATAGAACATATCAACCAAACTTCATTGTGTGATGATTTTTTTCATTATTAATTGTATTTTGGTCCTTCATGTAACTGAGTTACCATTATAATTATAAGAAATTATTTCAAATTATGGGTTAAATTAATTCAGTACCTCCAATTCTCCTTCATTTATAAGTTTCATGTGATTCATTGTGGATTTAGGAATGATCTGTTGGGGAATGTAGTCATGATCCATCATTCTCCAATGATCATTACTCCCTTATTCTTTGTTTTATAATGGATCGTTGTTTCGTTCTACATTAGATATTTCAATCTGTATTTTATGTCATTTATAATCCTTTATGGTCACATTTCACTTTATATCATTTTCTCCATGATAATATTGATCATCATTTTAACTTTTTTTAGAAAAATATTAATTAATTCTATAACATTTCATCATGATCTTGGTTTAATTTTATGAGAACGATGAAAATTTAGTTCATCAAGGGTAGATTATGTATGATTAAAACGAACATGTTTCATTATTGTGAATTTCAGTTCTATTATGTCCCTTGGTTATCTCTTCTTTGTATTTTAGTTTAATTTATTTTAATCATCTATCAAATCATTTAATTGTTTTTTATATTTTTCATTCCTTGGGATTAAGAGTGTGATAAGATTCATAAAAATTATTTTCATTATATTTTGTCTAAATTAATAAACTTTTTTATTCATATATTGTGTGTACAATTAAATTATACTAAATTTTATATTATTTTGATTCTTTGTAATAGGGATTTCTTCTAGATTGAACTTGAAGTACAAATATAGACATTACATTGGTGATTGGTAATGGATCTAACTAGGTAATGAGAGATTACATGTCTTTCATAAAATATGACCTTTTCCTTTGGTTGTGTTGTTTTAGGGAATAATTAATTTTATTAAAATTTATTTATAATTAATTAATTTAATATTTTTAGGAATCTGTTATAAACTTGTTGAATGTTTGTTAAATGGAGTGAATAATAGTTGGAAAATGTCATTGAAAAGTCATGGGATGGATTTGAATTTGTTTGAAGGTTGGTGGTACCATATTGTTTAGAATATACTTTATCCTATTTATTATATGAATTTAATATGAGGTTAACTAAATTGGGTGATTGACCCTTAATTAATATATTTTATATGAATAATATGTCATAAATAATTTTTAATGGTAATAAAGTATTATAAATTAAGGGGGCCATTGAAAATTGAAAAGGAAAAGTAAAAATGGACATGAAGAAACCTTATTCACTAACATGATCTCATCCATTTTTGGTTTAGGTTTAAACACTATTTATTGACATAGACTCAATGGACCACCTTGGGTGTGTGTTTTTTGAAAAATGAGACCCAATTCCCATTCACCCATGTTTTATTCTTGTCACATGTATTTGTGTGTGTCAAACATGAGACCATATTGATGTTTGAATACTTGTTTTTCTATGTATGTGTGGATTTTTATACTCATTCATTATATAATTTTTTTATATGGGTTAATCCTTTTATTGAATGGATCTATGCCTATAATATATGTTTATTACAGATATGTTTATTTATGTTATTAGTGTACTTTTATATCCTAATATACTATATATGACTTATTTATCACATGTGTGTGCTTGTAGCTATTATAACCCTTGATTAGGTTCCAGGATATGTATATATGTATGTTATACCATTTTTTGGATATATCATATTTTTATTAGAGGTATTATTGAGGAAATTAATGATATGTGCACTGTCATTTTATGACTACCTTTCAAAGGGGAGTGTTCATGTCTTACAATGATGATGATGATGATAGACTAAGACAAAGGGTGGGTGTATTAATACCTTGAGTCCAAGTCTACCAGTGTAGTAGTGGGGATTGATGGAATTAATTCATAACACAGAGCAGAATGCCGATATTATGATGTTGTGGCATGACTAATAAATTCCACATATTATGTGAAATTATACCCAGACCCATGATGTATGTGGTGAATGAAACAACGAAGAATTAACTCTGAATTCCACATGTTAAAATAGATTTTATCAAGGTCTATGGAGGTTTTATTTTATTAATGGTGATTGCATGGCCTATTAATTCCATGTAATATAACAACATTATCTGTAGTCTAAATGGAGATGATTTATGAAGGGTTGAATCCAGACCCAACACATTAGCCTTATTACCGATTAGGTACACTCATTGGCCTTCTGGATGACCCATGTCTCAACATCCATATCACTAAATTTAAGACATGATGCTCAAGAAAGTATAATTGAAGTTTTTTTTCCCTTTTACATTATATTAATATTATCACATCCATGTACATTGTATTTACCAACTAGGTATGGGGCCGTTTTGGATTTGTATTGAGTATACCCAAACCCTGCCCGAATATCCCTGATGCATTTGTAGACGATCTATCTACGTACATTGTAGGTACATGTTGTGAGGGGTATATGATTTAAATGATGAGAAGAATATCTTAAATTTTGTTTTGAGACATGGAGGAGGATATTCCATATGTTTGCTGTACAAACACTTTTCAATTTTTTTTAATTTTTTGTATATATGATCATCTTGATGGATTTTTAGTGTCCTTCTATTGATTTTTGACCAATATGGTAGGATGTTTCTATATTCTTTCATAAAAAATGGTATGTTTTTTGGTTTCTATATACTCTTATTTATATTATTATTATTATAATTTTTATTTAATATTTTCACTCTAGATGAGGGTATAATATCCCTATGATTCTATATTAGAGCCAAAAATTTTATCAGCATCCTCCGGTGTGTAGGGAATCTTGAATGTAGTCATGGTGAAATCTATCTTGGAACTAGTCATTGAGGTTTTGGTGTTACAACAAAAAACTACTAAACACTACTGGAAAAATTCCCTATACCAATGTTTTTCAATCATTTTTATAGGCCTCCAAACCATTGTTATGGCCTATACCAATAGTTTGGAGAACTGTTTTCAAGTAATCCATGGTGATAGGTCTGTACCAACGATATTCCCAAAGCCGTTTGTATTGACCTATACGAATGGTTTTGAAAACCATTGATATAAGTAATATGAATATCTATACCAACGGTTCCATAAAACTGTTGGTATATGTAATTAAAAAAAATCCTTCTATGGGTTTTGATCGCAGCATCTCCCTTTTGTGATTAAACGACCTAAAAACTAACCTAACATACTTTTTGGTACATAATTCCATAAATACATTTATATGTATTATCATAATTATTTTAAATTATGATTTATATAATGCCCACTCTAAGAAGATTTCATTTAAAAAAACATGTACCTATATTAATGGTTTTGAGAACCATTGGTTTAGGTTCGTTGATTTTGGGACCTATACCCACGGTTTTGGACAAAACCATTGGTATAGGGTCTCTATAATGGACCCATACCAACTGTTATGGCCAAACCATTGGTAGAGGTCCAAATTACAGAACAATACAAATAGTTTTTCCAAAACCGATGGTATTTCTCCAAAATAATGACCAATACCAACAGTTTTGTGAAAACCGTTGGTATAGGTCCATATAAGTGACCTATACCAATGGTTTTGGACAACTCGTTAGTATAGGTCCATATTAGTGAACTATACCAAAGGTTTTCTCAAAACCGTTAGTATAGATCATATTTTGAGTAGTGAAAATATGGAGATCATAATGATATTTCAAAACTCCTTTGACTAAGGTTAATAAAATGAATGAATTATGAAGAACATTACCAAAAAACCCTTTTTATCTGTCTTAATTGAAATCTATATTAAAATTACATACAACAAGATAATAGATAAATCATAAAACATTAAATAATGATTAATATAGTTCTTGGGTATTTATATAAAAAATTTAATGTAGTTATTCATGATTTTAAGTGTATGTCAAGAGAACTTTCACACACATTTAAAGGTTTTCACCCTAAATTCATCACTTTGAGAAATATTGGAAATTTTTTTCAAAATTTCATTTATGTGGAGTTTATAATACCTATAATAGATAGAAAATCTTGAATTATCATTCAATCATGATACTGAAGGAAAATCTAAAATATTTATCCTTTATTATTATTTGATATATATGTTACTTAATATTTAAGGGATTCTCAAATAAATTTCTATTCATTGAGATATATTTTAATGTTATGAAAAAATATCAGTCATATAGTGTATATACTTCCCAATAATTTATTTTCTCTATAATATATTACTTAAATCATGGTATTTACATAACCATAAAATTTTTAACCATATAAGGAATTTTTATTTAAAATTTACTTATATTGTAAGGGTTTACTCTATGAATTTCCTTCTTGGATGAACATTATCTTTTCTACACCTAATTTATATTATATAGTTTGTATCATTAAAAATGGAGATAAAATATCATGTATTATATTTCCAATTGAACATTAAATTCAACATATCTCTCTTTCATGGTGTTTTATAGATTGTTTCTAATCTGTAAGGGTTCCCTCTCAATAACCCTTAATTAAAGAATGATTCTATATTGCAAACCAATAATCATTTTTATTGTTAAACTACTTACCAATGACTTATAATATAAAAAATTATTATTGGCAATGGAAACATCACATCAACTAATGATTATACTCTATATGGGTTATGACCGTGGTCTAACCAAAATTATAAGGTTCATTTATAACTCAATATTATGTATTGAGTAATAGTGATTCTCATTGAGTTTAATCTTTTATTTAATATGGTATACTCTATTTATATATATTTAGATAGAATATAATTCATATATTTATTACTAGTGGTTTGTATTCATTTTTTCAAAAATAATATTATATTTATAATAATTCACATCTATTTAAATGACAAATTATCCTAATTTTCAATAATTTACATTCCCATAAATTTTATAAAAATTTACATAAAGAAAAATTTTGTTTTAGATAATTTAAACATCATATTTTACTTCTCCTATTATAAAATGATTTTAATTATTATTTTATTTTATTATGTGGGATATGTACAATGTTTTTTGAAAACATTAAAAGGGATACTTCATACCACCTTTATTAAGGGACAATTACAGATACTATTTTGGATATATTTTTTTATGAAATATTCATCAAATGAACTAATTATATTTGTATATGTATTTCTGATATATATATAACTATTTAAATATCTATTACATTTTTTGTTTTATACATGTTTTTTGTACCCTTATAAATTAACAATTTTATGTAAACCAAGTTTTAGGGAATTTTACTATTTATTATCTCTATTAATGGATCAAAAAAAAAATATTTCAAAAAATTAATATCTTCTAAAAACCATAATTATTCTAAATATATCACCCTTTATTTAATTCTAGTTTTATAAGAATTTTTTTATTCCATTCCATAAAACGATCTTTCAAATATATAACAATCACCATCCATGTGGTTCATTTTTTATTTTTTATTCTCATAGGTACTTCCTATGAATTTTTATCATTAGTATTACATGTTATAAATCTATGTATCTTTTTAAATTATGAAATTTTAATGTTATTTAATGAAATTTATATTTGGATGATTATAATATAGAAATAAATTATTCTTTAAGTCATAATTATGGAACTAGTTTCATTTTTAGGGGTTTTATCATTCTGATCACATACTTATGGTTTATTTTATTCACATGGAATATAAATTTTTGATATCCATCATTTTATGGGTCGTCTGGGAATAATTTATCACTTAAATTCACAAGAAAATCTTAATATCTCACTAGATTCTAAATAACGGATTTAGAATCCCTCCTAATTTACCCGGGGACTATATACACAATGTTTATGTGAATAATGAGTGAATATAATCAACCAGTGGAGTTTTCCACATTATTATGATGGTCTTCTGATTGTCTATTGACTGATGTTTATGATTTCATCTATTATGTTTCTTCAATATATTCCATCATTCCATGATCATATTATTTTAATTACTTATTTCATTTTATCATAATTATGATCATTATATTTACGATATCATCTTTTGCCTCTTGAATCTAATAATATGAATTCTTTCCATCATTATCCCCATAACAAGATTTTTAGCTCACCCTTTTCCATGTGTATATTTCCCAGAGTAAATGATGTAGTTTAAAAAGGTCTATTGATGTTAGGGTCAAAATGTGGGGTTATAAATAAATATGTTTTTTATTTTTAAAATTATATACTTATCTATGTAATTTTACAAAAGAACTAGACCAGTTTATCCCATTATTGTATTATTGGGAATGTATGTTATAAAACCCGAGATAATGTATTTTTAAGGATTAGGGGAACGACTTTAGTATTAATAAATGATATATTTTATTTTATTGGGTTCATACAACATTTGTGAAACACCAAGGGAGACATATAAGGGTAAATATTATGTATAAATGAACATGGTAATTTTTTATGTAATGTAGAAATTTCCTTTCTCTCCTTATAAATAAATTTGGTTCTAGATACTATAATATGTGTGTAGGAAATGGTATAGTTGTTAAAAGGGGTCATAACCATATAGAGGCTAGGTTGGGGGTTAACAAAACATTGACTTGGTGTAACATAATGGGGAATATCTTCCTAACATGATAGATATGCTCAAGGAACATTCATTGGATAATTATATTCCCATTACAAAACTCTTATAAAGGATTGATTTCATAATTACACTAAATGATTGGGTTGATAATTATAAAATGAACCATGTTAATGTAATATAGGATAAACATATATTGATATAGGTTGAAAAAAATTAATAATGGTGAAATTTTATGGTGTTAAAATATAAAAAGGTTCTAAGGTTGAATACCTTTATGTTAATGATTAAGATAATTCCCATATGATGTTAAATATTAGTCATTCATATTATCTATTTTTGTTTTATTGATGGTTGGAACTATAATGAACTATTTCAAAACTAAATAATACTTATAATGTGATGAGTGCCACAATTATCACCCCATTATAATAATATATGGACTGAGTAACCAAGTGATTATTCTAAAAAACTATGAAGCATCATGATTTGTTTGTTAAGTTTTTTGGAAACATTATTGTAACATAGAAGGGAATGATAGATTGTCTTTGGAACTTTAGTGATAAAAATGATGAGGTAAATAATATTCAAGATCATTAATGTTAATAATTCTAGAAGAATACCAATGGAATTTCTTCAATGGGACTATAAAATTAATTACTTATGGTAATGTTGGATATCATACTACATGTATTCATGAGAAAAATTTGATATAATGAATGATATTATTTTTATTCTTATGGATCCAATAATTATTTGATATTATATATGAAACTAATTTGTCCATTTTGCAACCTAAGGCCAAAATCCAACAGTTAATGTAGACAAGAAAAAACAACCACATCCAATATTATGGGAACATGTAAAATCCTTTGAAATGACTGTTATTGAGGTAAACAGTTGTTTTTAGTCCATATTTTTTGATGTTATAGGACATGTAAGATTTTACTTATTTGGTATCAAGAAATTATATTTTAATAATTTAATTATTTTATACACTGTATCTAATATATATTAATTGTTTGATTAAAGACACATATTAATGTTGTATCTCTTCTTAAATAAGTAGTATTATTTCAAAATAAACTATTTTTTTCAAAGGGATAATATCAAATATCTTACCTAAAAATCTCCTTTCATCTTATAAATCAGCCCATTAAAAAGTACAAAGAGTATAATTAATTAGGATATACCTATAGAAATTATTACCATCATATGAATTTTAAAATATCAAAAACTTGATTTCTTTATTTGTGAGTGAGAAGGAGGGTAATTTCATAATATTTTAGTATATTTTTTTATAAGTATTATAATTTTTTGGATATCTATATCAACACGTGACACTTGAAAGAAATGAAATCATGATTTGTTTAGATAAAATATAAATTTTTTTTTCAACCATTAAAACAAACATATTGAATGAGATGGAATGAATACGAGTATTACATTATGAGATATGTATGGATTGAAAATAATGGATTATATATATATATATTAATTATTTAATAAAAATAAATAACAAGACCCTTTATTATTTAGTATATTATTCTT
Organism: Viscum album; assembly: GCA_963277665.1. Lineage (NCBI taxonomy): Eukaryota > Viridiplantae > Streptophyta > Magnoliopsida > Santalales > Viscaceae > Viscum > Viscum album. The sequence continues at coordinate 107,025,717 of OY728143.1, read as the reverse complement.
TTAAAAAATCTCCATTTCATGGTATATATGTTTGTATTTAATGAAACATTTTAATAATGTTGATAAATTATTTTTGATATTCATACTTTTTAATAATAATTGTTTTGATAAGTAATATGTAATATGAATAATGAATTTTAATATCTAAAAATTTCATATTCTAATAAAAATATTTTTTCATTATAATTTATGACTTCATTTAAAAAATGAACTTATGACTCATTGAATATGAATTATAAAAAATGGACAAAATTTTTGGGGTTGAAATAATCTCATTATATAATTATTATTTATTAATATCATTCTAAAAGAATTAATTTATAGGTGAATAATAAATATATAAATTATATTAATACAATAACATTTATGGAATTAAAATATATAATAATTAAATGATATTATTTGAAACAAATTATACAATTCAAAAATTAATTTTAATATCAAATAATGTGTCTTAAAAACCAATTTGGATATATAAATTACATGTTTATCTTCGTGTAATATTTTGGAAGAATTTCTATTGAAATTAGGTTTTTATCCATCATATAAGTACACTTTTAAATGGTTGAATTAATTTTTCAACATATTTTTATTTTTATTAAATATTTATTTAAAAATAATAACCATTTTTATATTAATATAACCAATTACATTGATATTATTATCATAAAAATTAATTTTATGCTTAAAATACACATTTTTTTATAATGGGGTTTTACGTGTTATATGAGATAATTAAAAAATAATATTCATAAATAATATAAACCATAAATTAAAAAATTATTTACATATTTTTAATGATATATTATATTTATTAAATAAAAAAATTTAATTTTAAAAAATAAGATTAGTTTTCGATTGTGAATGTGGAGTTTCCACAGAAAGTATAAATTAGTGTAAATATTATATAACTTATTAAAAAAGGTCAAAACATGTGAGAATCATGTTTTCTATTGGATTACATAGGGATCCTAGAAATATATTTATTTTCAAACTATTAATTATCAATTTTTTCGTATTTTTTCTTTTGTTAATGGGGTCCTATTATTGAGATATAATTAGTCTTTACCAAAGTTTCATTTTATTCACTTAAAAATAAAGATCACATCCTTCCCTTTTCTCTACAAATTATAAATACAAATATCATGAAAAATACTTATTTAGTATCTCCTCAATACCCCCATGTATTTGAAGCATTGGTCTCAATAAAATACTAGTGTAAATCATCTTACGAATTTACCCAATAGAGGTGTTCCATGGGAAATGTAATACTCTCAATCCAATAATTTTATGTTACTTTATTCTTCTACACCAACAAAGTAACAATTATCCATGAAGGTATGACAACACCATAAATTTTACTAATATGAAATATTATAATAATGGAATATCTGTTTTATATATTCCTCTATAATGATTAAAAATGATAAAATGTCATGATGCATGTGTGAGGACTATCTCCTCCATAAATGAAATTGTTAATTTTACCCTCCACCCTACAAATAAATAAATGGTTTAAAATATTATTTAAAAAAATTGATATATTCCACACAATTAATATTTTTTAATTATAACATATTAAAATCTATAAAATATAAAAAAAATTACAGTAACTTTAACCCCATAAATGTACTAATCAAGTTACCTTCTATAATATAGATTAGTTTTTGAATAACATTTGAAAGGCTAAAAGTATTGGAATTATGTAATTATAAAGGAAATAATCTCCACAATTTTATACGACATGATGTTATTTTACCTCATGTTTGACCATGGTAATGAAACAAAATTTATATATAAAATTTTAATCTAACAACCCAGAGTTATCAACATCAAAGCGAAATATGTTAAAAATATTTATAAATTAGAATATATAGACAAAATAAAAGCAAATATGGATGATTACAGTTCTTGGATATAAATATATATAATGATCTTATTTTTTTATATAATGTTATGTGTAAGTACGTAGTACTTTCTGACACATGTAAGGGTTCTCATCTCAATCTCATTTATTTGAGACTTGTTTGGTATTCTGAACATAATCTCACATATGGGGTGTATGAACTAAATATCTATGATATAATATCATCAATAATATTTAAATAATTTTATTTGAAGATCAATTTAATTTCATATATTATAAGGTGTTTTTATTAAATTTTTACTTAATCTGTTAGGGTTCTTCATCTCAATTTATATTTATTGAGACATGATTTAATTTTAAGAAAAAATTTCTTTTTTCATACGGTGTATATAATATAAAATAATCCAGTTTTTTATTATCTATTTTTTAAGTCATAATATTTTTAGAACAATATTATATACATTCTTCCATTGGCATTAGATATAATGTTTAATTATTCCATAAGGGTTTCTCTATTAAATTTTCTTCCATTTGACACATTATAGTTAATACACATAATATAATTAAAATGGTCCATTCATTACCAATTGGATGAAAAATATCACATAAAATCATTACTCGTTGTATTTCAACTTCAAATTCATGAACAATCTCCTTTTATGGGATGTTTTGGATTATTTAATAAACAATATGGATTCAATCAGACACCCTTCAATAAGGCATGCATTGAAATTATGAACCAATATTTATTTTACTCATGTAATAAATCACCCATGATTTATCATATCATTAATTATTAATGAAAATTGAAACATAAAATCGATTCAGGATCTTCCATTTCCATTGCATACAATGGAACACTTCTTTAAAAAAATAAGTGTCATTCACGACTAATTATGATTTCATATGTTTTATTTTTTTCTCCTTGAAATTTGACACTAATATAAAATTATATGCCATATTTATTTTTTTGAAATATAAATTTTTGATCCAAATATTATTTACTAGTGAAATGTAATCATTTTTGGAAAATTATACATTTTTATGAATTATTACAATATATTTATATGATAGTATCCCATAATTTCCAAAATATTTACCTTACCATAAATGTTCTAATTTTTAGTTGAAATACTTATTTTATGTTAACTTTTGTGAATATCATATTTACCTTATCTTCCTTCTAATGGAGAGTTTTATAATAATATTTACTAAAGTAGGATTTTAATAACTGTGTTTACAACATAAAAAAACATATTATATACCACCTTTGTTACAATACAATTATAAATTAATTTACTTCTTTACCTTTCTATGAAATATTAACATGATATGTTATTATAAATATGTCCATTAGATATATTCCAATTAAAATATATTTTTTAGTAATGGGTTTATATATATCTTCAATCCCTGAGAATTTGACTTTTATTTGTAAACATGATTTTTGGGAAGAATCCTATTTCTGTTATCATATCATGATTTATCCTAATAAATTGGATTTTACATATTTGTATCGTTAAATAATTATAAAATTTTTTCAATGAAACCTCTTATTTTGAATTGTTGATTTTTTGTAACATACTTTTTCCATTCATTATTTAAAAATATCCTTTAATAATTTAACAGATCACTACCAAAGTGGTTCATTTTCAATAATTCATTGAGAAGATAATTTAAATTAATTTTTTAAATTTGATCACCATTTCCAAGAAACACGTCTGTTTTTCAATTAGGAATGTTAAAAATGATGTTATTATTTCTTATCTGGGGAATAATTATAATTTAGCCTCCAATTATTACTTAATTAAGAATTTTGAATCCTATTTCTTTCTCATGGATTATATTATTATCATGATCAATTTATGGATTCATTTATTTATTTTGAACACGTATGTATGATATTTATAAAATTACATGTTTTCATAGAATTATATATCCATTCAATTATTTTTTAATGTTTTATATCCCATGAAATACAATGTAATGAACTATAGAGTGAACCTAATTGGTGATGGATCTACGACCACAATGTTTACGAGAATGGGTAGTGAATAAACTAAACAATGGATCATTTTCCACATTATTATGATTCTACTTAGTGTCTTCCTTTATATATGTTTTTAATTTCTTGTCTTTGTTGGAGTTCTACATAATCCACGATTCCATGGAGCCATTTTATTATTTAATTATTCCATATTTTCAATTTTATGATAATTTTATTTATGATATCATTTAATGCCTCTTTATACTCATTTTATTATTTATTTTCATGTTTATTCCTTTATAATGATTTATAGAACATCATTTTCTCTATGAATTTTTTTTAAATATAATAATTATTTAGATGATCTATAGGATATAAAATCACTATGTGGTGTTTTAAATACATTTTTATTAGTATATTTATGTTGATGTAATTATGTATCTAATACAAAAAAGACACTACACCTTTAATTACTTGGAATTTATAATAAGGGAATTATATTATATATCATAAATAATGTATGTTTAGGGGTTTGGTATCTATAGGGTTCATCATTCTCTCTGACCTAATCCACATTCTCTATGATTATAGTATAAGAATTTCGGATCATAAGTATCTTTCTAATTAAGGATGGTATCTATTAAACGAATGATATTAATATAGTTAAAATGTTACTCTTCATCTAATATGGGTTATATTTGATTTCCTAGTTCTTATCCGCTATGTAATGGGGGAAGACAATCCTTGATTGTCTATAATAGTTTATGGATTTGAAAAAATTACTCTTATTTCACCCCATTTTCATTGATTAATTATTCCTACCATTAAAGGATATAGTTAAATGAATATGTTTAGAAGAATAAAAAATAATTAATGTCTCATTTTGAAAATTAAGTAATTTATAAATCATGTAATGAGCTTTATTAACTGTTTTTTGAGACATCGAATAATTTAACATTTATTTATTCACTACTGGGGATTCTTATTACCTATATTGTTCTTCGTATTGGGTAATAGAAATGTATAGTAACAATGATAGATGTTTATCATAATCATTTTCCTTAAGTCAACTATTTTCTAGATAATTTCCTTAACATCAAATCAATATTTAATGATGTGGCCCAAAATACAGTAGTTAAAGAAATATTCGGGTGTTAAATTATAATAATGACATACATTACGATATAATTTTCTTTTAAACAAACAAGAAGACACGAAACACTGATCTAATACAAGACATAACAAATTAGATGCATAATATATGGAATAATTAATAATAATAAGGTTTCCCCACCATTGGTGGTGGGGTGGTTAGGGCTTGGGAGTGAGGGTTAGGTTGTGGGGTCAAGTGTATGGGCTTGCGATTTACATGTAATTCTCTTCCTTGTGTGTGACTCTTTCACGGTAGTACCAAAATTTTAAAAAATATTAATAATAAGAATAACTATAATAAATAAAAAAATCATAATCACTTAAAAAAAGTCTATAATGTTGGATAATGAAAAAATATAGGTTATAATGGTTTTTTCTATAAAAGTATAATTACATTATAAATTATAGATTATTTAAAAAATAAAAATATAAAGTGTAGAGTTTTAATTTTTCAAAATTAACACTAATTGTTATTTATAATAACAATGTTATATTAGGATATCTTTTAATATTTGGTCTTAAAAAATTATCTTAAGGAGGTAATTGAAAATAAATATTTATTTTGTAAAAAGGAGTATTTTTAAGACATAACCATGAAAAAAATAACAGAAATTTATTTTCTCAATTATTTCATATATATATATATATTAATTGAAAAATTAATTTATCTATAAAATGAAATATTTATAAAACCCATTTTTGTCATTTAGAAATGTTATGAAATATAATAATTTTTAAATTCATTTATTCAGCATTGTAAAAAACTAGTTTTCATCACCAATTGAAATTTTCTAAAAATTGATTTTACTTTATTAGATAAAAAATTTATTATTATGTATGAAGATTATTATTTTTAAACACACAGGTAAGATGAATTATATTAGTGTTAATTAGTTGGAAAATTTTAAAATTGTTACAATAATATTATTTTTATATTATCATTGTGTAAATTTTATATATTAAAATAAATTAATACCTTCTAAATATTTATTATACTATAATTTTAAACGTATATGTCTATTAAAACTATTTTATTTGTTACACAATACTAAAAAATATTAAGAATATTTAACGGTAAAAATTCAATTTTTTTAAAAAATATTTTTCTAAATATTAATGGTTTTAATTTAAGCATTTAATATCTTAAATATAGAAATTGAATTATATTAAATTTATATTAGATTTAATTTCAAAAAAATTTGACACAGGGGTTATGCAATATTATTAGTAAAACAGAAATTACAATGCTAAAAATTATTTACCAAATTAAACAAACCAAAAGGGTAATGTGTAAGAATATCATGGTATAAGACACATGATATGTTTAAAACATGTGTCTAAATTAATGGATAGTTATTTCTTGTACTGAAACCCCATCCACTGAACTATGGATCAGTTTTTGATTAATTGAACATAGATTACTTTTATGATATCACTTAAATCTAATGGGTAAACAAGAAATAATATAATTTACTCCACTTATAAAAGGTGACGTGATAAACCATTTTAATACTCCACATACACACTGAATTTTTATTGAAACTACACATAATATGACACTTCTATAATTATATGACTCAAGCATAAGAAATTTTTCTCTAAAAGGACACCTACGAAATTCATTTCCAAATAATTCTTTTAAGAGAAAGTTTGTGTTACCCATGTGAGAAATTCATATTCAATGGGTTTTATTCCAAAAGTCCCACTAATTATAAAAATAATTAATATCCCTAAAATAATAATAACATAATAATTATTAATATTCTAAATTATATTATACTAATGGGATATATCTCTTCTACCCCCCGACAAACCCATTTGATAAATGAAAATGTCGACATCTGTTGTGCAGACTACCACCACCATTAATGGTGGGTCCATTATTCATAAACTATTTACATTTATTATTAGAAAAATAAGGATAAAATATAACAATTTTTTAACAAATAATCTTACTACATTCATAATAATATTATTTTTATACTCGTTCCCTTTTAAGGAAAATGTATGTGTTTTCCCTGTTTGAGTAGACTACAGCCTCCATGAAAGAGTGAATATATTTTTCCAATTACCAACTAACATTGATTACTATAAAAAATAATAATGTATAAAAATAATATTTATGAAGTTAATAATATTTTTGAATAATATTAGTAGACAATTTATAATTAATATTAATAATAAATTATTATATTGAAATTAATTTCATTAAATGAAAATATCAACGAATAATTTTTTATTAATTTTTTTTAAAAGCCTATAGAATTTTATATATTTTATTCTATATAAAAAGTCAATGTCATAAATATAATAAATTCTTGATAATAAAGATAAATTTTATAGAAATTTTTTATATTGTGAAAAATGATTTTGTTTTATTAAAATTGACAGAGCAATAATATGTAACACACATTATGTTAAACTATTTGATTTTGAATAAAAAATGATAATATATTGAAACTATTAAATGGTTTGTAGATTAGGAAAAAATTTAAAAAATTTAGTAACAAGATAATTAGGTTATCCATGATGTCATGACTACATAGAAAATTAATCTATTTTAAGTTATGGACTTTTCATCTTAATAGTTTTTCATTGATATATTATTTTTAATCATGAAATTCTTATTTTTGTAGGATTATGCATCATACCTTGGTTTCAATTCATTCTTGATTGAGATTAAATATAAGTTATTTATAAATCCATCACAGGTTCTACCTTATAATTATTTTATATCTGAATGATTATAAGATAGTAATGGTTTAGTTTAACTCAAAAAACATTTCATTGAGTTATTATGATTTATCCTAAAAATATTACTTTTATGAATACTAGTTCCATCCTCAAATAGTGTTGGGAGTGTGTATTAGACCACATATGGGTGTTTGGTTGTGGTTTCGATGTGTGGGGAGCTCTCGATCAGTTTTCTAAATTAGACATGTTTTGATTAATTCTGAAATTAATTAACAATGAATAATAAAATGATGGGATGTTATGGTTTATGTCTGTGAATAGGAATCCCCGTTCCTAAAGTGGTCGATAATTATTTTTTTTATCATCCACATTGTACTTTTGTGATACGAGTATCCAACGTTGACACCCTACGTATGTATAATACCCCAATGAGGATGTTAGTCTCCTTTTTTTAATTCATATCCTATATAACCGCCTCTTTTTTACATCATCAACTATTTCGTGAGGTAGTTATATAAGGTTTATTATAAATACCACACATTCAACTTACAGTATGAAAATATAATTAGTGGGTTATATTCCTTTTGTGTATAAATACAATATAATCCTAAGTGGGATATATACCCTCTGAAGCTCATACTCATATCTTCATTGCGTTATAACCCCTAACAAACCCACGCTAAAAACTCATAATCTCGTTGTGTTATACTCCCCATGATTCATACCCTCCCGTGAATATTACCCCAATTAAACTAAATTTAATTCATAGATTCATATCCATTTTTCTGTTATTATGAATAATGAGTACCTCAAGTTTGAGATGAATTTTACATAGCTCTAGCATAAGTGGAACCAAAATTTTGAGAAGTAATTTAGTAAAGGAATCTATTGAATGTAGTTATGTTATAGTAAATTTTTCTTCTTATACCATAATCTCATGAATTTATATAGTATTCCTTTTTTATTTTACATCTATCAAGTACATCATATCTTTTTGTTCAACCAATTTTCTTTTTTATTTATCTATAAACACTATTATTAGTGATGAAGACATGACAATATTCCAGTTCATCTATATGATTCACCTATTTCCTCAACACAATTATGAGTTTCTACTATATAGTTTAAAAAATAAACTATCCAATATTTTAATTAATTAAAAGATTCCCCATGGTTATGAAATTTTATACAATTATTATTAATATTAATCATTCACCCAATTTTTCTAAAATTACAACATCAAATAGAATGATTAATTTTCCCACATATCCAATACATAATCATAAATTCCAATTATTTACTCAATGGACTAGTCCAAGTGATATAGAATAACATCTATTGTATTTGTATTACATTTCTTTAATATATTTAATGTCATGGGATAGATACCCCCTATAAATCATAGGGGGAAGTTTAGAATGTTTAAGAACTGATATTTCATTGAATAGAAAAGAAATATGAATCTTGATGTTTTAGGGTAATATTTAATTGAAAAATAACTAAGAAATACTCTTTTATAAAATTCAGTCATGTATATTCTATTTTTTTATTATAAATTAATTCTTTATGGAACATGGAACATGATGACATTTGTTATATTTCAATGGTGAATGGGGTGTTGATATTATGTTCCATGATCATTTCCATAAATGTTTTATATTATTCTTATTCCATTCCATGGATCAAACTCTTTATCAATAGATTATGTTTTATTTATGTATATACATTGGTTAGATTTAATGTGTCCATCTATTTCCTTGAAAAATCATTTTATTTTTATTAGATCTCGTATATACCATGTTCCCTTTCATTTTACTTATACATTATATTTTATTCATCATTAAATGATTATTGTTTTAAAATTATTTGCTTATTATACTTATTACTATAGGAGTGTCATTGAGGGATAAATTGTGTTCTTCAAGTGTGTTTTCCCTTATTAGGGAATGGTACTCGATGAAATGTTCTCAAGAAAATACCTAAATGGATGTTTTTTATCAAATTATTTTGGTTTTCAAATCAGTGGTAATCACTTCCTTAATGTTTTAATAGGTGTTCTTCAATTAATTTTTTTAATTCCAGATTCTGGGTGATATAAAAGTGTTTCAAATATTTTAAAATATTGTTTTATTTTTATTTTGGTTATTTAACCCCATCGATAAATTTTTAATCCATTTTCAAGGCTTGGTTAATTTCAATATCAATGTTTTAGGGTGTTTAAATATTTTAAGATTTCATAATGAGATATATTTTTTCAAATGGGATGATTTTATCATGAGGATTGAATTTTGAAAATTATATTGTCTTTGAATGTTTTTCAATTTATATTTAAAAGGTAATTTAAATTCCAATTTTAGTTTCAATGTTGTTCGGATAAAATTGGTATAAATAGTATATTGGGATAAATTTTATAAATGATAAAATTCCTTGGAATTAAATTAATATTTTCAAAAGTGAATAACCATTTGAAATTTTATAAAAAATAGAGTTTTCATAAAATTTGTGATACCCACTTAATCCCCTTTTATTCTTGTATGATCATTTTATCTTTTGATCCCATGTTTGGATGTATAATATTAGTGACCTAGTTTGATGAGACTTTTAGGGTTGTGGATAGTTTTATTAGTTACATCCTTGAATCTTTATCTCCAGTTCATTTCCTTTTATTAACACATCCTCGTAATGATTTCCATGAAACTAGAATCCTTTTTTAGGATCATTAAGGGATTTTATCTCCATTTTTATATTATATCCCCTTCTATTTGAATTATTTTTGGGAAAATATTTTATTTTCATTTTCTCTATGTTGTGAACCTTTGTATAGTTGTTCTTGACCATGTTCATTATTCCTTCATTATGTGGTTATCATTTATTATTTTTTCAAAATGTACTGTTAATGGTTTTTAAAGAAGAAAAAATTAGAAATCATGGGCTTGAAATGTTTTCAAAGTATTTGAATATTGAGATTTAAAATTGTTATCAAAGGATAAATGTTATAATTTTTTTATTTTAAACTAGAAGAACATGTGGGTTTTGAAAATGGGGGTTTATATCACCATTTCTAGTTTTATTTAAATGGTTGGTTTTCAGATATGTTTTAGAAAAAAATATATAACATTTGTATGTCTCTTTGAGTATTGAAATGTGTATTTAAAAAAATAATATCAATGAAATAGTATAATATTGATTTTTAAAAATGATATTTGAAAACGTGGTATTGACCGGGGAAAATGTTTCCCATGTTATTGTTTTAATTGGTTGATAATCATATAAAATTAGTTTAATACACTTATATGTGTTACTAAATATTTGGTTAAACTTTATAGAAAATTATTATTTTAATAATATATTTCAAAATCAATTTTTTAGGATGTAATATGAATGTGATTTGTAAGATAAGGTAGGTTGTTGTGGCCTATTATACTCTTAGATCACGCCTATATTTTGTAGATTTTAGTTTGTTTTGGCATGTTTTATTTCTTTTGGATCTTCTAAGACAAATATATTGTTAGATGGTGACACTAGAAGAACTTATTTGGTGTATTTATTTTGTTAAATAATTATATTACTATGTAAAATAAGAAGGATATGGATTAATAATTCATTGATTCCAATCGAATGAAAAAGAGTATAAAGAATAAATGAAAGCATTCATATTATTTTCAAAAGATCTTCCATACGACCCTTCTCAAATCCATTTCCTGGGTTAATGTTGTTGTTATTAAAGACTAATTATTCTAGAGAAATTAGAAGAACACCTTATCTATCACATAATATATCAATGTTATAAATGATAGAATAAAAAAGGAGAAATGTGAATGTCCCTTATGGATGGGATTACACTTCGTTTTATGGATCATATGATATGATTAGAAGTGTAGAAAATGAATAAGAATGTATAAAGAATATGATTACATATGGGAATGATGAGGAAGATTGTATTGAGGAAATGATAATTAATTTTTAACATTAACGTCATGATTACCAAAATAAATTGGCATATCAACGAGTTGTTCAAAGAAGACATTGTATACCGGTTTCACTAAATATATAAAATTGACATGGATACTATGGTTGTACAATTTAAAATCAATAAATGGATGGAATGATGTAAATTTAATGGAACTACTTCCTCTCTTGAAGGAAATACTTCTAGACAATAATGATCTCTTGAGAGGAGAATAGGATTCCAAGAGAATGATAAGGTCGATGGGTTTGATCTATGAAAGAATACATTCCCACTCAAATGACTAAATATTATTTCCCAATGACCAAAAATCTAATACAGAATACCAAAGGTGTGGTGATTATTAATAGATGAAATATAAATTCATTACTATGGAAATTCGTTTGTACTCTCTAATCATTTCTCAGTTTAGGTGCCTATATAGAAGTGAATAGACTATAGGAATATCATCATGGCATGTAGATACATAAAATAATGATAGTAACTACATCACCTGTTTGACTCTCCATAGTGGAAGAGAACTGGTCACGTTTATCTGAAATTTTTAAATGAGTTGAGAAACCACTTTCTTGAATTATCTATTGATGGAATGAATCATTTTGGTTTTAAAAGAAGTACTCATAGTACATATCAAGTTATATTGGTAAATTATTAATTTACCTGGGGTTATACATGAAATAAAAAAAATCAAGTTATCTATGCTTATATCTAGACAAAAACAATTGTGTAATTATATTGATGTTTATTTGGCTCCATAGATCAAGGGTTTGATATTTTTATTCGATTTAGGTGTTATGTTGTATGATTCTTATAGAAATGAGTATTTCAATATAAGATCCATGTTTTATTAGATGATAAGTGACTTTCCAAATAATGGAAATTTGTCAAGATATAACATTAATGAAACTCAAGGGCGTCCAATTTGTGAACAAGACACACCTTCATTTAGTTTAAAACATTCATCAAAAATTGTATTTCTTGGACATCACAAATTTCCACCATTAAGGCATAAGTACTGATCTTAGAAAACATCATTCGATGGATGTTTAAAAGAACATACAACATCATATCCACTAATTGGAGATAAACTATTTGAGAATATGAAATATGTGGAAACTAATTTTTCTAATCCTTTTTTACAAAACATTATACAAAAATGGTTTAAAAGGGGGCCATTTCGTTTTGAATTATCATAGTAGAATTTTCTGTAGGTTTTATATTTTATTGGTGTTATAAATTTTGAGAAAAATATAGGAAATAGAGTCAACAACATTTTGATAAATGCACCCTAAAAAAGGTTGGAATTATGTCTAGGTTGGACACGGTAGACATGTGAATAAGAGGTGATTTTGCACCAGTGAAGGGGGAAAAATGAACTTTTCTTACTCCAGCTGCTTACACACATTCTAGGAAAATGATATATCAATTTTGAAATTTATTGAATGATGTAAAGGTTATAGAGGGGTATTCATAAAATATCAAGAATATCATTTTTGTAACCAATCTAAATTTAAATGGTATGCAATAACATGGTTTCCATGTTTTGATCCAAGATATATTTACTATATCTTTACATTTCAATTTTTATAAAATTTTTCATCAAACATTAACCAAGCTCTGTGTCTTCCCCAAATAAATTTGGACAAAATTTATACACCCAGTGAAATTTCTGACAATAGTAAGAAAATTTTCAATTAAATTATTTGAATTTTAAATGTGCTTCTTTCCTACGTACTTTGTTAAGATTTTTCATTTTATGGTTCACATGGTAGGATAGATTAGACTTTGTGATCTTGTAAACTATCGATTGATTTAGCCTATTAAATTGTACATTATGATTTTGAAAGGGTATGTCAAAAATTCATGCCATCAATATGCTATTATTTCATAGAATTTTTTTTTGATTAATGTGTTTAATTATTTAGAAAGTACATGTCCATTGTGGAATGTATTGGTATATATAATTCTCATCACACTAGGTGGCTTGTGAGAGATAAAATTTAATGAAGAGATATTGTCACGTTCAATATTATAGAATGGTTGTAGTCCCTCCATTATGGTTTTATTAACAGTTTGGAGGTTTACCTGTTTTTTGAATCCCACAAATAAATTCATAGAATTTTTAATCTATCAATGGATAAAAGAGAGATATTAAATACTCATAATTATTAGCTTATATGATGGTTTTAGGACTATATTTTTAAGGAGTCAAATGAAAATCTCGATTAAATATTAGAACGACTTTGATGGATAGCCATATGACCAAGTGTGTTTGTATTATTATAAAATGGTTATGGAATTAATGGTTTTATGTTCTATACAAATGACCATTATGAATATAGAACCATGAAAAAAGTATAGTTTCACTTATGGTTGATGTGATACATGTTTCTGGTATATATGGACATAAATATATTTTACAAAAATATGACATACTATTTCATCATCAAAAAAATATGGGAGTTAGATTATAAATCATTCCAAGTGCTGATAATGAAATACAAGTGTGTTGATAATAAGAAATCTATGAAAAATAATTAATTGGGATTCATGTAAGTAGATTTCAATAATCAATAGTATAAAGATAAATTGTTTATAATGGATTCATATGAAGTATAATTATTTTATTTTTAAGATACCTCAAACCAAAATTGGTTAATTGTTTTGTTATCGACCAAAACAACTGATGGGTAAGATGAAAATTCTAAGGAGGAAACCCATTCATTGGGTTCGTATAATTATTTCATAGTGGTCCTAATGTAGACAAAATTTTGAATTCAATAGGATAACACAATTAATGGGTTTTAATATTCAATTGAGGGGTCAAATCCATTTAGCCTATAATAAAAGAGGGTTCAATAAAATGGGTTTTTTGAAACATTAATTTTGTTATCTCAGGTTATTATTTGTCTAATATTGAATTTATGTATGATAAATTAAATGTTAAAATACTTATGTAGATAATGAATCATGCATGTGTTGGTGCACCCAATATTAAGGAACAATAGATCTCTCGACCCATTTCTAATCAAATTGCAGAAGAAGAATGACTATCTACACATATCGGTACTCCCAATCCTGAGGAAATATATGTTTCTCAACCTAAAGATGCTCCCAATGAAAAGGTAAAATGACCATCTACACATGAATATGATACCGATCAAGAGGAATAACATATTTTTGATGTTGAATCTAAAGAACTGGTAGTTGTTGAAGGAATGAAAATGTATAAAAATAAATGAATTGTAGTTCGATAGTTGTAGAAAAAATCATTAGAGGGAAAATTAAAGTCATTAAATATGAGGATATGTGGAATGAGTGAGGCCAAAATGTTAACCCCAACAATGGCATGATGACTAGTAACATTGGAATCATCACTTGAAAAAATGCTGATTGATGTAGATTCATGGCACTATGTTATGTCTGATATTAAGACACTGATGTGGGAAGATGTTACGATAACATTTTGAAATCATTTATTTATTTCACTATAAAATATAATAATAAAAAATTTACTTAATATTCATCATCCTTTTAAGATTGCATCTATATAGGATTAATACACTAAAATATTTCTAATAATTATTGCTGGAATAAATAATATAGGTTTTTTCACAATTCTAACGAGACATCATCTAAAG
Organism: Viscum album; assembly: GCA_963277665.1. Taxonomy (NCBI): domain Eukaryota; kingdom Viridiplantae; phylum Streptophyta; class Magnoliopsida; order Santalales; family Viscaceae; genus Viscum; species Viscum album. Next base: position 107,010,409 of record OY728143.1, on the reverse strand, counting down.
TATTCTGAAGTGAAATAAAAACGACACCCACTATTTTTCTATGAACGCCAGATAAATCAAGAATCATGCAATACATTTATTGGCCATTATGAGGATGTTTATTTGTAGGCACAATGTGGCTAGTGAATAATTTTTCAATAGTACATATATTCATCACTTTTATTGATAATTTTTTTATTTATGAAATAATAATTAAGTGTTGAAAATTAGGGATGGGAAACAAAACCAACGTACCCATACCACAAAGAAATGATGGGGTATGGTCCATTTTTAAAATCAATTATAAATTTTTTACAGCTAACATTATAATTTTATGTCTCAATGTACTATATAATAATTATTTTATTCTATTTATATACCAATTGATGAATCCAAATCAAAATACACATCCATAACATGCCTTGTTCTATAGAAGGGCTCAGATGAAAATAAATATGGGATACTATTATATGAAAATACAAAAAATGTGTTTCAAACATGGAGAAGTATGACATAACAAAAAATATATATTCATATTTCAATTATATTATAATGAATACACATTTTCATATATTTTCATCCCAATATAGTCATAAGAATCATCCGTATATGTATTGGATGACCACCAATTATTGAGGGCCTTGAAGTGGCAATAAAAGTATGTCTACCCTTTAATAGAAATTCCAATGATAGAGGGAGTTTATAGAATCTATTATGGGGGGAAGCAAAGAGTTGAAAAACTCAAGAAAAACCATTCCATGAATCCACCACCCTAGATTTTAGGTGAGCCATTCCCCTCAAAGAACCATCCTAGTCGAGGAAATCAATATTTTGATAATTGTTTCAATTAAATGTGAATTAGAAAGGCACTGATACCTTTTATTTACTGATATTCTACAAGGTCAAAATGACTATGAATTATATATATATAAACACCCACCCATCATCGTGTATTGCAGGCTATAGTGTTCAATATCCAAGATATATGTCTACACAAAATAACACTTCTAATAGGTCATATGAGAGTGGTGATTATCGTAACTCAAGGAATTAGCACTGAGCTACCTGTTCCACTTGAAGATGAAAATATTCATACGATCGACCGAAATGTTGGTATATTCATCACATGGCCATCACATATTCTAAATAAAACATTTCTATTAGTATGTACTACTTTTAAATTTATTTTTAATGATAATCATTTAATATTTAATTAAAACATGAATGTACTAATGATTGTTATTACTGAATAGAAAATGAGAGGGGGAGAAATGAAATACCATCTCAAAACCATCTATAGGATTGACTAAATGATCAAAAATATCATTTGAAAGAACCTTTAATCATCCCATTTTATAATAAAATTTAATATCATTAATGGTTCATGTGGAAAAAAGATACACAATGTTAGTGGAAATATAGTTGATTTTGAAGAAAATATGTACGAAGTGGAAGTTTAAGACTACATTAGATTTTAGAATGTAAATGAAATCCTAAAACATGATCGGCTAGGTTCTTGTGTTTTAAATATATATATGAGGTATTTTTTAATGATTAAATTTTCCAAAAGATGATATATTATATTAATTATGACAAATAAACATCATATATATTTCAGATGTATATGTCAATAATAATTGAAGGTATTTTACAATGAAAATAATTTGAACTCATTAGTGTTTGCATTACCTCTATAGAACTATTAAACTAGAATCCAAATTATGGATTAAATATTGGGAAACATGTTCAAATCATTTGAAAGAAACATTCACATCATATAATCTTCATAATACCAATAATGCATGGGAAAAACTATATAATTTAATTATACTACATGTATTATAATTTCTCTAATTATGTATTCTTATTTTTCGGAATCATTAGATGCTCATTGAGGTCAATTTATATACAATAAAGATTTATATCATTGATGTACTAGTTTGATACCCCACAACCTAACCACACATGATGGAATTTTAAATAAGTAATACAACGCATATAACATTTTATAACTAAATGTAATGATATATAATTTATATTATCATTATATGAGGATTATATTATTATAGGTTGGTGCATCAACATCATGAAAAATGAAGAACGAGGTCAGGGTCTAAGAATAATGATTTTGAACACTTATAAAACTGGAAAAGTATTGTGGTATATATAATAACATTTCACTTTAAAAATATATCAAAATAAATAACCTGTTTTTATAAATTATTTTTTAGTATCTGAAACAAATAAATGGAAAATATTGTTGTTATTATGTTTGAAAATTTACGAGAGAGGGCATGTTTCATGAACGAACTAGCATCCCCAAATAGGTATTTTTAAAGATAATTACTATTTAATTTAAAATATTTATTAATCCTTTATGTATTTCTATTTTTCTAATACTAATATGAAAATATAAAAAACTCATATTCAAAATATGATATTTTTTTTTGAAATGAATGGGAAGCAAACATGATGATAGAATTTAAAAAAAATAGAATATATATGTAATTTTTTAGAAGTAATGGATTGTTTCATATTTATGTATAATATAATTCTTTTTAGTATTAATCACATAAGTATAATTATCTTGTATTGGTTGATTCCTATGTTTGAGTTGGGGTGGTTTGTTCAAAGCTACTCATGCTCGTAAGAGATTGGGCTTTGATGTAGCAACTAAATTAAAGAAAACATCAAAATAGATCAAGATTGTATATAACAATCCTGAATAGTTGAATTAATAATACTTATTTATTTATTTATTTTCATTTTATCTAATATTTTTAAGATAATTAATTTATCTTTTTTTTCTAAAACTTATTTAATTTTTTCGTAGATTTTTTCCCTTTCCATTAATTCTCTTTATCAAGGTGCCAACATAGTGTTGAATCAATGTTATTTATTTGGAAACCCTATAACATTGAAAACTATAAGATCAGAATAATATCATGTTCTCATTATGATTAATTATCGTTATATAATAAGCACATGAGGTTACTCCACTCTCCTGGATTTCAACAATGAGAAATTTTTTTCAGCTAAGAAAATCTAATAAATATTTATTGATGGAAGTTCTTAAATGAAAGGAAATAGAAATCAAGATAAAATAAGTAGTTCATTATTTTTATAGATGTTGAGATGTATAGGAATCATCCACACCTCAATCTGACACACTGTGTGACATGTATGACTCCATGTGCTTCTTTCTATTTGAAATGGAGAAAAGAATTAGAAAAAAGGGAAATGAAAATCTCAAAACTATTCACATTGATTGAATACCTTATAAAAATAGTCCATAAGTAATTTTTGACATGTAGTAGGCAGCCACACCACAATCTGATACATGATGTTCTTATTATGACTCAAGGTGTCTCTTTTTATTTAAAATTTACAATAATTTTAGTAAAAAACATGTTTCATACTGAAAACCAAGAATATAAATGAATATTGTTTTGAAAATTTATGAAAATGATCCAAAAGTCGTTTTTTGTATAGGAGTCCACCATACCTCAATATAATCCATAGTGTTATTAGTGTGACTATTTATTTAAAATTGAAATTAATATTAGTTAAATGAACAAGATATGCTATGAAAACTAAGAAACACAAATTATGATTCTTTTTATACATTAGTAAAATGATCCATAAGTCATTTGTGATGTTTAGAAATAAATCATGACTCAATAAGACACATGGTGTGATTGCTATAACTCTATGTGTTTCTATTCATTTATAATTGACATTAATATTAGTAAAAAGAACAAGTGACAAAATGAAAACCAAGTAAACACATTCATATTATTTTTATACATTTATAAAATAATCTAAAATTTATTTTTGATGTGTAAAAATCAACTGCACCAAAAAATTATGCATGGTGTGACAAATATAATTCCATGTGTGTCTATTTATTTAAAATTAACATTTAAAAAAACATGTGACATACTAAAACATAGAAAACACATTCGTATTATATTAATAAATTTGGAAAATTTTCCATATATCCTTTTTTGTGTATTAATCATCCCCAAATTAATATGACACATAGTGTGGCCTTTAAAACTCTAAATGTGTATTTTAATTTACAATTTAAACTATCATTAGTAAAATGATCTTGTATCATACTGAAAACTTAGAAAACACATTCATATTTCCTTTATACTTTAGTAAAATGGTTTTCAATTCATTTGTGATCTGTAGGAATCTACAACACCTCAATATAATGCACGGTGAGACCTATATCACTCACATTGTCTCTTTTTACATAAATCTTGCATTAACATTAATAAAAAACCGGTGACATACATATAACTAATGAAACACATTAAGATTATTTTGATAATTTATATAAATTATCCAAGATTCATTTTTGATGTGTAGGAGTCAACCATACCACAAACAGGCACATTGTGTGACCTCTATGACTATAAGTGTATTTTTATTTTAAAAAGACATTAATTTAAGTAAAAAGAACAAGTTACAAACTAAAAAAAAAGAAAATTCATTTGGAATGTTAGAATAATTTTTAAAAAATAATCCATTAGTCATTTTAATGTTTATAAATCAACTACCTTTAAATATGATTCATTGAGTGGAAAATATGACTTAAAGTGTCTGTTATTAGTTTAAAAGTGATATTTTTTTCCAAAATATTTCACACACTGAAAAATCCGAAAACAAGCTTCGATTTTCTTGAGAATTTATAATAGTTATTCATTAGTAAATTTTGTTCTGTATGAGTCAATATCTTATCAAAACGATGCATGTTCCGACCGGTATGAATCTAAAATCGTGTTTCCATTTTGAATTGAAACATTAGTAAAACATAAAACTAGAATATTGGAAACCATATAAAAACATTCTGATTGTTTTGGTAATTTTTGAAATTGAAATATAAATCATTTTTAACCTATAAAAATCAACAATATTTTAATAAGATGCATTATGTGGAAGGGAAAACTCAATGTGTCACTTTTTTTAGAATTAACATTAAATTTAATGAAATAAACATGTGACATACTGAAAACTGAGAAAATGCATTTGGAATGTTTTGATAATGTGAGAAAATAATACTTGATTCATTTATTATGATTATGAGTAAACCTCACTTCAATCCAATTCATGGTGTGACCTCCATGACTCCAAGTGTGCCTTTTTGTTTAAAACTGACATTAATTTGAATAAAAGGGACATGTGACATAATGATAACTAATGAAATACATTCGTATTTTTAATACATTAGAAAAAATATCCATGAGTCATTTGTGACTTGTATAAATAAACCAAACTTTAATCTGATGCATGGTGTGACCAGTATGTCTGAAAGGGTATGATATGGGTTGAAAATGGGCATTTTAGTATAAAAAGTTTTACTCACATAAAACCATGTAAATGAACTCTGAATGTCTTCTTAATTTTTTATAATGATTCCTTAGACATTATTTACATTTATGAGGAAGTATTACATAAAACTAATTCATGAAGTGACAGATATGACACAATATGCGTGTTTATAGTTTGAAATGATAAAATAAAGAAAAACATGCATACTTAAAACCTGGACTACACAGTCATATTGTTTTGATACTTGATGAAATTAATATATAAGTCATTTTGACGTGCTGGAATCAACCACACCAAAATATGATGCACAACGTGGGCGGTATAACATAATTTGTCTTTTTATGTTTAAAATTTTCATTCATTTAGGTAAACAGAGCATGTGAAATACTCAAAACAATGAAAACACCTTCATATTGTTTTCATAATTTAGATCAATGATCCATAACTCTTTTGTGATGTATAGAAATCGACACCACCTCAATACGATGCATATTGTGACCGTTATAACTCCAAATGTGTATTTTTTATTAAAAATTGACATTTTATTAACATATTATTTCATATAAATGTTTAATATATTTCATTATAGTATTACTAGAATAGTATTTTATTTTTTATATAGGTTGAATTTTTTTTCAGGTTTATATTATCTGTTCAACAACTGATACCATACGTGGTCATTATTGAGATGGGGTCAAAGGATTCACAAGAAGAAACATTAATATTTTTAATTGTGTATAGGATAATTGTAAATTTAATTATAGAAAACATTGTTTAGAGTGTATATAGATGTTTTTTATTCAAGATGTGAAACTTATTTCGATAAGATTATATGTTTTCTATTGATAGGTTATAGTTCTTTGATGGGTGTGTTGTTATATTAATTGAACATTTTAGCATGCTTGGCCTTTATCAGTGCTATTTTAATTATTGATAAAGGCCATCTTTTTTCAGTGCTATTTAAATTGAAAGGGGTTCTTTTATCAATGATAAAAATATTGTAGATAAAGGGATGGCTTTATTAGCACTAAAATAGAATTGATAAAGGGGGGCCTTTATCAGCTATTTTTTGCATGGATAAAGGACCCCATTTATCAGTGTTATAATTAACAATACTTTTTTAGAACTGTTAAAATCCTTTTTTTCATGCTATAAAATTGAACAAATGAAGTAGTGACATATTGGCCTTTCAAGTGATAAGATAATTATTTTAATTTTCTTCAGATTACAAGTTATATCATAGGTCTGTTATTTGTGGCTTCAAATTCACGATTCAATAGGTACAAAAATGTTTTTTCCATATCAGATTTTATGATTCAAGGTTTAAATGGAGACCATGGTTTATGAATAATGATAGTGCCTAGTTTTCTTTTCTATTAATGAAATGCATCTTTGGATATGGATGAAAGTGAGTCGCAAAGCGAGCGGCATTGGAAATAGATCCAGTTGATGGTACTCTATCATGGAGGTGAATGATTATTAATGGTGGTTAGATCTAACATTGTTGGTGACTTAGATAAACGGTGGATTAGAGACACTAATGGTTTTTGGAATGTGGTGGAAATGGTTTTGATAGTGGGTTTAGAAGAAACCAGTGGTCGTTTTGAAGTCATCATTGGGGTACCAAAGGTATGTGGTAGGTTAATAGCTGGTGATTCATGTATGTTACTAGTGGTAGATTATTTTCTCATGGAAGTTTTCTCAATGGAAGGTTAATTCTAAAACTGATAAAGCAGGAAAAGGTGTGGGTACTACCGAGAGGTGAGTCATTCCAAATAGTGGGTACTCTATAGTGGTGGATTAGTGAGAAATATCTTTTTGCGGTGATTTCTCTCCTAGTGGTGACTTGGTTTGGAAGTATGAAAAACTTGTAGTGGATTATTATAAACAGAGGGCCGTGAGTCGTTTTTCATGATGGAGACACTCCTGGTGGAGAATAATTTTCATCACATAACAATAAAGACAATATCAAAAATGTTAAAACATTAAAAAATAAATATTAAAATTTAAATAATTTTTTTCTAATTTATTTGAAAATAAACTTAAAAACATGAATTGATTAAAAATTAAAACAATATAAATATTAAATAAAACAAAATACCCATCTATATGTTCATAAATGAAATGTAAATTTAAAAACTAAAATTGAATAGAAAAGGGGATAATTAATTTGAAAATCATGTTATTAGTTAAAAATGAAATTTAAATACAAGAGTTAAATTTATAAAAGAATAAAAAATGATTTTTAACAACAATAAATTTATGTTATGTTAAATAAATAAATTCAAATGTGTAATAAAAAACATTTAAAATTAAACATTTATAAAAACAAGAAGGAACTTATAAAGTTCATCCATTAATACTTTCATAATCCATTTGTAAATTAAAATTAATCATTAAATTTGGATTTTTTAAATTAAAACATCCAATGAAATTTGATATCGATATTGTAAATTAATGTTAAATTATATTAAAAACAAAAAAGATAAAAAATGAAAAATTAAATCAATGTTTCATTAACTATAATTAAGATCCAATTGAACTAATATTAATGGAATTACAAAAAAAATAAATAAAATATATAAACAATATAACTTATATTCTATAGTATACATAAAAATTAAAAATATTGAAACCACTATGATACATAACTTTTATTTAAAATGTAATAATAAAACACATACGATAAAAATTAATGATTAATGAATTTAACAAACGAATGTAAAATAATATCCAAATAAGGAAAAAAATTATTAACTAAATCAATAAATAAATTTATATTATATGGATCAATAAAATATTTTAAGGCCATATTAAATTCCCCCATATATAAGCAATGATAATCCTTTTGTAATTAATAATCAAATTCATTGTGAAAAAATCAGAATATTTAAAAATTGTACTTCTAAAACAATTGATTAGTGAATATTGATTTTCCCCCATGAATCCTTTTGATTGGAATGTATATATTCCCTCTAAAAAATTATTTTTGTGTAAGATTAATTACGGTCATAAAAAATTATTTCATTTATAAATTTTTTGAAATGAATTAAACAAGAATAAAGTTTCATTTAACAAAATGTTATTAACATTTCACTGTCGTTGGGTGAGTAGACATCCATAATTATTACTTAAATTCATGTACTGTATGTTTGATTCAATTCATAAATATTAAATTTAATTATAGTTTTAGAACATTGTATCATAAATATAACCATGAACATATGTTTTCTAGAGGACAATAAACTGATATATTATGTTAAACTCCTAGGGTAATTTAAATTCAACTTTTAAAAATTGGTTTAAAAACTCTCAAAAATAAGAAAACAAATTACCATCTAAAAGTTAAGATAAAAAATAAAAAAAAACACAATATTTAAAACAAATAGAACTTGGTGGGATTATATTGAATCATAGTTATGAAAAATTAAGGACCCCTCCCCCATTTTATAAATCCAACTTTTTCCCTCATATTGAATTTAATATAGGATGAATTTTTTTATAACTTTTATAGTTCAATATAGAAATGAAAATTCAATTGTTTATTGATATGTTCAATGTCCACATTGAAGTTATAAAAACTATGATTTTGCAATGAAAATATATTAAATAAGATTATGTTATCTTATGAATTTCAATTAAAGATAAGGATCATAATTTTATAACTATTTTCAAATAGTAAATTTTTAAATATGGATATAAATTTGACAAACGGTGTTAGAATTTATAGGAAATATGTTTCAATAGTATTTTCGACAAGAAATAAAAAATATTTTAAACAAATAGAAAAGGAAATCAAAAATAAACAATGAATAAGATGATAATGGTAATACCTTTCACAAATAATTTTATATAATGAATAATCATAAAATAATTGAATATTTTTTTACTGCTTTAACATGGATAAAATAGTAAAACTATAGAGCATAAAAGGAATGTATAAATATTAATTTCCTATTTTAATGGAGTATTATAATATGATTGAGGTTTCAGCATGATGTTTGTTTTCAGTTGTAATATAATGAGAGCTCTTCTCTTATGTGAACACCTCAGAATCATCCTTATCTAATAAAAATGACCCAAAATACCATGAAATTGTATATAGTGGAAACATATAGTAAAAAAGATAGAAATAAACCATCATATAATTCAAAATAAAACAAAAAATCATAGAAAACTCTTGGTTTAAATCCTAGGAAGCACTAAATTTTATGTCTTCAATTTAAATTTATTGAAAAATATCCAAATACATCATGATAACATTCATAGGGAGATACAATTTTATTTTTAGATTCTTAAAAATAAAAATGATTGAAATTTTATTAAATTAAAATAAATTGTTTTGTGGAAACCAATATAATCATGGGTTCCATCCCATGCAGTTCTATTTTTAAAGTCCCCATTAGACTCTTATAAAAATATATCCATGTTCACTACATGGACCTTGTTTTTTAATAAAAAACAAACAGACCTAGAAATATAAAATTTTATTTATTGAATTCTGAAATTTTTGGGACCTTATAAATTTAAAGAGACTCTCCAATCAGTTATCTATTAAAAATTTCCATAGAAGGAACACTTAATCTATTAGTAACTAAGGAATGGTGTCTCTTGATGGAGTAGATGATTCATCACCAAAATCCACTTCCAGGGAGGTTTAAATAAAATACATCTCATATGTAAAAGGATTGAACCACCAAACTCATCCCAAATATTTTTAGTCTCTAAAAAGGAAAAGGGTTTATGAAAATCACTCTTGTTAGTATTTTTTTCCACTTCAGAATAAAAAAATCAAGTTTTCAAAAATATTTATATTTATGAAAACACAGTTTTTTATTTCATTAAACAATGTTTCAGAGAGAATATTATTTTGATAACATGGATGTAAAAGAACCAAAGGTAACCTTTATTGAAATAAAATTACCTCAAGCTCTTAGTTAGTATTCATTTAAAATATTATTGGGTTCTGACTGAAAAATCATGAAGATCACATTTTATAAATGTTTCAAAATTATTATAGTTAGTGATTTATGTTTGTTTTCACTTAAATAATAACCCCAATTTCATACTCAGGTTTATTATTAAAACATTAATAAACATAAGATGATTTATTTTTCACATTTGGTTTTAATTTTCTAAATTCTCTTAAACACGAGTGATTTACTTTTCAAATATCCTCAAATAGCGATCTTTTTTAAAGCTAGGAATCATGTAAATAATTAGAAATTCCAGTTAATTTTTTTTATTTGTTTTAAAAAAATCCCAAATGAATCCCATTTTGGTTCTGACATAGTTATTAGTGTTGTTTTCTTTATAAAAACTGTTTTTTATATCTATATTTTTCTCTTCATCAAATTTACAATCATCTGAATCATAAATTTGTATCTTAGTTATATCCTTATTATTCTTTTAAATATTATTTTCATTTTATTCGATGTCTTTTTTCTCATCACTAAATTGCATTTATTTTTTATGTATTTTCTTTTCCTATGGTTCTCAAGACTTGGTTTGTATTTTTTTTATTCATTCATTGTGTGCTTCATCATATTCATTACTTTTTTTAAAAAATAACTTCATTTGTTCGAATATTGAATAATTTTAGGGTAAAAGTTCATAATACTCAATGTTTTGATTATAATAATACAAAATTTTTGAAAATTTATAGACAAACTACCAAGGAGTGTTCCCATAGATACTACAGATAACATATTATAATTCATTTTTTCAAATAAATCACTTTTATGTTCCATTATTTAAATAAATAAAAATACAAAACTACAATATGAATTTTAAAATTTTAAATATGAAATCTAGAAAGAATTAATCACACTAGTGAAAACAACTAAAAAATAAATATACATCTATAATTAAGATACTGATGTTCAGAACACAGAAAATGCAGGAATAAAATGAAAAATGCACATAAAATAAATATTTTCCCCTATAAATATATATATTTTAATTATCTAACCCTAAGACATAGAATGCATTCCTTCTTTGACAAAAATTATTTATTTTATCTCTTAACTATTTAAAATAATAAGAAATTATTCTATATTTAAAAATGTGAGGTTCAAATTTTTAAGAGTGTTTGATGTTTTAGTGGTGTATGAAAATGGGGTTAAGACATTAGAAAAATGATGATGTTGCTTGATAGGGGATTTTTTACCTATTTATTTAAATGGGGTCTTCCATCATTGTAATTAAATTAAATATTCATTCTCAAAAAGGTTTTCATTAAGCACCATCTCCAGGATATTCAAAACACATGTTAATAAATCATGGATTTCTCCACATCAGGAAAGTTAAGAAAGAAATGAGTTCTATTGAAAATATATTATAAGGGTTCTCCCTAAATGTCACTGATGTATTGAAATAATGATTGACATGTGAAAAACAATTTAATTTTTCTGAATCATTCAAACTAATCGATTATGATTTAATGATGAAGGTATATACTTATGAAGAATCTAAAATAATGAAACCCAACATGATTAAAATCCTCCATCTAAGAAATTACCAACCGTACATCACAAAATCTATATTAAACGATTGAAATTATATAAAATTAAAAGATAAAATAAGAGAGAATATTTTCCCTTTGATTGGATCAATACTACTCTTATATTATGGGGGACTCCAAAATCATCTACATTCTATAGATCCCGATCTAATTTCATTAATGTAAAAATTTGATCTCAAATGTATGAGGTTATTATTTATTATGTGCTCCGGTGTTCTCTAGTTGGTCACTAAGGGAATGTCGACTCAATCAGGTATTATACCATTAACCAAAGGCGTGTGGTAACTTCCACATAACATCACGACTTTAGAAAAAAATCTTATAACCAATTTTTAGTGTTTGGGGATCATAAAGATAGACTTTACCTTAGTGAAGGTTAGAATCTACATAATAATGACAAATCATAATTAATAATATTAATTTATCAATTTTATATATAAATTGCATATATATATATATATATATGTAATATGTATACCGGGTGTTTAGGGGAACATTTACATTAAACTCACACACACCACACAGACAAGCTGGAAAGGTAGTCTATAGTCCCCCAAAGAATAGCCCACCCATCAATCCTTATTTATTCAATACATGTCCTGAAGTCCTAGTGGGCATGAAATACATTACATAGCCCAAAATTCCTTTCCAGCTTCATGAATGTATTAACTATTTGTGTCATCAGGCTTGTATCATGCCTATGTCCCCGCCTGCCTGTTGAAATTTACCCCTCCCATATTTGAAATCGGGTCTAATACAGGATTACGGGGAGCCATTACGACTCATGTAATCCCCCAACTGCCCATATATATGTTAGTAAAATTATAAGATAAAAAAGTATGTATTAAAATAAGGTTAAATATATTAATTATTTTTAGTCATATAAAATAAAAAATATATTTACACATATTTTTATCATTTAATTAAATATATACATTATAGATTATAATGTAATTTATTATTATTATTATTATTATTATTATTATTATAAAATATTTTTATATGTAATCTAAAAATTAAAAATTAAATTATTAAAATAATTTCATTTTTATAAATAGAAAAGTCATTAATTCTATTATTATTATTATTAGAATTTTATAAAAAATTATTTATTATGTTTTTTTATTTAATTATATTAATTTAATTTAAACTAAAAAACATTAATATTATTTTTATTTTTATTTTAAATATTTAATTATTAATATTATTTAAATTTATGTTTTATTTGTTTCATTTATTATTATTAGTATCATAGATTCTGATCTTTAGGGGTCGTGGGACTTCTTCTTCTAGAGGAAGGCCCATGCACATATCCTCTCCAGAAAACAGTGTCTTATAATCGATAGTTGTATGGGCTCATATCAGTGGTTTCATCTGGTATAAGTGGTGGGCGAATAAATGGCCTTATACACTTCATACATCAGCGACCTTTGGAAATGGTGTCAGATTCAGTCAAGATCTAGTTTTTTTATTACGTTTTCTGAAGAAAAAAAAAAACACTAGTTTAAATTTCTTTAAAAAATATGCCTTAATGGTGGCATCGATTATGCATTATTTTCCTTAAAACAATAATTTTTTTATTTTAAATATTAATTTCATATATTTAATATTTTAATGTTTTATTATAATTTGGTTATAGTTATACATACATATATAAATAAATAAAACACAATATTTAAATATAAATTATCTATTATTTAAGTATGAATTTTGCTGACCTATAAAATATAAACAATAAAACCTATATGAATGAAATTTTAAACTTTGATTAAAAGGATAAAAAGTAGTCTAAAATAAAAATAATTTTTTAAAAATTTTTGATGAAAAATAAATTACAAGCTTTCTAATCCACTTAGTTCAATTTTATAGCATATAAAATATAAACTATAAAACGGATATGAATGAAAATATAAACATTGATTAAACATATAATAACTTGTCAAAAATAAAACTAATTTCTTAAAAAAATTGGTGATAAATAATTTATAATCTTTATAATCCACCTACTTGAAATATAAAAATCTTTAAAGTTTGTGACTTTACTAGCATATAAAATATAAACTATAAGACCAATATGAATGACATTTTAAACATTGATTAAACATATAATAAGTAGTAAAAGTTAAAAAAATTAAATAATATTGGTGGCAATTAATTTATAAACATTCTAATTCACCTAATTGAAACATTAAAATGTTTCAAGTACGTGACATTGTTGGCCTATAAAATATAAAATGTAAGAAATATATCAATAAAATTTTAAACATTCATTAAACATATAACAGGTAGTAAAAATAAAAATATTTCATAAAAAATATTTGGTGAAAAATAATGTATAATATTTCTAATCAACCTAATTGAAACATTAAAATGTTTCATGTATGTGACTTTGCTATCATATAAAATAAAAAATTGTAAGACTGATATGAATGAAATTTTAAAAATTTGTTAAACATATAACATGTGGTCAATTATTAAAATAATTTCATAAAAAATGTTAGTGAAAAATAATTTAAAAGCTTTCTAATCCACCTACTAGAATCTTAAAATTTTATCAAGTACATGACATTGTTATTCTATAAAATATAAACTATAAGACCAATATGAATGACCTTTTAAACATTATTTAAATATATAAAAATTAGTTTACATTTTAATTTTTTATTTATATGGGTTTTATAATTTATATTTTTTTGGATTTCAAAGTCAATTGTGTGGCTTGGGATCCTCCTTGACATTCATCTTTTTCTCTCTCACTTCTTAGTTACATTACTTACACTCCTTTCATTTTCATTTATTGATTTTAATTTTTAATATCCTTATTTTCATAAAAAATTTATATGTTTAAGCTATATTTTAAATTTTATTTTCATTATTTATACTGCATATTTTATAATATTCTAATGTTACTTGAAAATTAATAATTACTTTTACGTTTCAAGTAGTTAACTTTGAAAGATGTCAAATAAAAACTATTCCTAAAATATAAATGAAAACTGAAATACTCTATAATCGTATAAGAAGTGAAAATAGTAATAATAGAATTTTCTTTTTAGTAGACATAATATGTATAAATTAACATGAACAATTAATTTCTTTGTCTACGACGAGAAGATTCTGTCCCACATAGTGGTCTACGAATTTGATTTTCACGTCAAGTTTGTAGTGGAGTCTGATGACTTGGAGAGACATGATCCTCGAGAACTGGAATGTCGAATATTGCATCCTCCATCTGTGTTTCTGTGGGAGTAATTTTCAATTTAACCTCATATTTTCCTCATAATCCTTCTTCCACTACGGTGGTAGAAGGACCCACCATCATCGTTGAGGGGAACTAAGAATACGATGGAGAAATATCCCAAGATATCGGTGGATCTGGACACAAAGGCTATAATGGATATAGACCCAGAGGCTGTGATGGACTTGGAACCCAAGGAATCGATTGATATAGTCCAAAAGACAGAGAAAACTACTGATATCCTATCAAGAATGATGGACCAGATACCACCTGAGGTAAATCCTAAATCTGCTGAGGCTGGACTAATAGAGGGATGACCTCTGCCTGTGGAACATGTGTGGCCTCATGTGTAGCACGATGTTTTCTATGTCACCATGGTCATGGATCCTTAGCACTAGCTACTGATACATAATGTTATTATGGGACTGTAACCTCCCATATTCGTGATGGATGCTCAAAGATTCTCTCAGAAAGTGCACAAAATGATTCCCTCGCTTCTAGTGATGTAGCATGGATGACTGCTCGACTAAAGACCCCCACCTATTATTCATCACTCAAGAGAACAATATGTTCTGTGTGACTTTTCTATAAATATATTTAAAATGAATTATAAAATTTTTCAATAAACAATCTAATGGAAATTTATTTACTTACCATCATCTGCATGTCTATTCTTTTTCGGGTAAGATACAGTATATACTTCAGTCTATACCATGGCTCATACTCAACCCCCTCTGAAAAAATTAATTGATTCGTAGGTACACCATGAATATGAAAACTCTACACGTCTATTCCAGTAGTCGATAAAGGGGGCATTTACTCATTCATAGTCCTTATCCTTCCCCCCTATCAGCTTCATCCCATGAAGATGATCTGTATATCTCGGTGGTAATGGAATATGCTCAGCACAAAAAAACTGGAACATGACTCTGTCGGGATGCTTTCACAAAATAATATGGATGTGAATGAGTGGAACTACAGTTATAGAATCCTCAATCCCAACAGTTTATAATGCAATAAACCGGTCCATAATACTCTAGTATGTAAGCTATGAAATGTGAAATGACATGTGACTTTGTCAAAAAAGATACTAACTAAAAACCAAAAATTTATGCTATGTTTAAATTTGTTAGACAGTGATAGACTATATATATATATATATATCAAGTCAGGTAATATATTGTTCAAATTGAGCTGATATACACCCAAATGGTGTCTCAGAACCATGTCTAAATTGTGTCACTAACATCACCTATAAATTATAAAATCGATATTGAATAATAATGAGAAATTAAAGTCAATAACTTCTAGTAGCATCAAAAACCAATATAAATGTCTGATCATAATAGAATACATGCAGATCATCATGTAGCACATCCATCTTGACCGGTGGACCAGAAAGCTCTTGTCGGAATGCAGGGATGCACTCCCATGCCCACATATGAATAAAGATGATGCATCCCCTGATACCTGTGCGGCCCCTGTGGGATAGCTTGTATAATTCTCTATACGTGTATGCCAAAAAGGATGATCCCCGGTTGTATGTCCCAACCCAATCAGAGTCCTTCAATAGGGGTAGATACTTCATGTGCACGTGCATCTTGGAGTGATCAGCACACATGGTCCCTCCAATAAGCCATACAATATATGCACGAGCATAACTCCAAACATTCTGCTCGTCAACATCATCGGGTAAATGTCGAATTTTTACCTCTAACCAAGGCATAGATATGAACACAGCATCTGTAGCCCTATGGTTTGAAAAAATGTCAACGGCTAACAATTGTTAAGAATGTTATGACCAAGATGAATGAGTGGGTCCAATAATGGGTCTCACCTGTATAGGAAACCCAAGAAGCACTACCTCATCCTAGAGGTTTCTAGTAATCTCTCCCTTATGTAGGTGTGATGTGTGTGTCTATGGTCACCAAATCTCAACGAGAGTAGCAATAAGTTGATGGTCTACAAATGTGAAATCTGATACAGAAATTCTATAGAAGCCAACATGGTGCAAGTATCGTCTAATGGAAGGTGGAGGCTCCCTGTGCAGAAAATGGAGCATTTGATGAACCATGATCAATCTATATGCAGCACCCTCAAACACGAGATGATAAATAAGGGTATGCTATTTGGTGGGTAGTATGGTATCATCCATCTACATAAAAAAAGAAATGAGTCATAAGTGTAAAATATATATATAACATTTTGGTCAATATAATGTTATGACTTTTATATTTCAATAAATGCCATGTTTTTTCACATTGTTTAATGAAGTTATTTCTACCAAAAGAAATATTATTCTCCAAGACATTTGGTTTTGAATGATATTAATATAAGAATATGAAAAAAGAGAAAAAATTAGACAATGGATTGAATAATTTCCCCACATATTGTAATTGTGGATGTAATAACATTTATACCCACATTAAGGGAATTAGAGTTTACTATAACTATGGGGAGAATGGATAAAAATATCACGATTGTATAGAAATGAATGGATTTCTCAATGTGCGATGTTTTAGTTGTAAGGAGATGTGTTTCTATTAAAATTAATTCCACAAGCCTCAAGGGAATATATATTAGAATAATCCAAGACACTAGTGTATATAATATGTTATTGATACTTTATAAGTGTAATGATTTCTATTCTTGTATATTTTGATCCATGAAATTTTTTGTGAAATAATTTTAGTAGTGAAATTAATGTGTTAAAAATTATGTAATGTATAAGGTTTGATTTGAAATACAATTTATTAATGAATAATATGTAATATGTTAAATATAATAGATGGATAAGAAATATTATTTAGCAAAAAAATTAAACTCTTTTAAAACACATGATTCTAGGAAGATGACCCATAAAAATGTGCTTAATTTGGAGAAAATTGAAAAATAATATTTATAGGATGATATTGGTTACTAGTAAAGTAGATAATTATTTGTTGAAAAGTTAATCCATGATGGGGTTTATTTAAATTTTTGATCTATGAAATAAATTCTATAATCAAATATTTTATTTTAGGAATAAAGAGAATTTTAATTCAAGAAAACATGCGTGTTTTTATTAATGATTTAATATTAATAGGGTATTTGGATATTAGGTATGTGTCACTAAGATATACATTTTTTGAATAATGGTATACTGATTTTTAGAATCATAGAGACAATATTTATAAACTTTTTAGATCATGAGTTTTGTTAGACATATTTTGGATGAGTTTTGTGATTAACTAATTATGGATTGGACTATGATAAACCATGAAAATTACTAACAATGATTTATGAATTTAACTAATTTTCTGTATTGAATAACATTTTATAAGCATTATGATACTATTATTTCGCTATATAAAACATTATTAAAATATCAGACATATAATGTTATCAAAAAATATGGTAAAGGGAATATGTTTTGGGGTTTAAAACTCATATTTTATGTTTTAGTATTTTTTTATGGTTTTAGGGTTTAGGTATCTGAATTTTGGGTTGGGGTTTAGGTTTAATGGTTTAGGGTTTAGAATTTTGTTTTTATGGTCTAGGAAATATGTTTTTGGGTTTAGTGTTTTTCTTTTGGGATTAAGGGTTTATAATACTCTGAAAAAAGAAGAGTTAACAACATATAATTTACAATATGATAATGTCGAAATGGAGACAATACATCAATGTGGATTAGAGTGTGAACTCGAGCCAACAAAGTTAGGTCATCATTTATGGTTATGACTTTTGTAATGACATATGAAGCATCTCAAACTCTTCCCTTCTTCTTGTGGTCGTTCCACCTCATTAAGATTCCTACTGGCCTTTGGTCTACCATGAGGACACAACCGATTGATGTCAGGTGTCACTATTGGTTGGCCTTCTAGCATTGGGAAATAATGAAACTCCATAATAGTAATCCATGGAGTAGCATAATAGTTAGAAAGGGTGTCTATCTGGTAGACTAGATGAACATATACTTCCATGATAAGTTTACAGAGGCACATGTTGTTATGGTATGTGGGAATGAAAACCGTAACGTCTGAATGTTTCTATATTGACATTGCCTCATTTCCATTAATACCACCATTTTTTCACCGATGCGATTTGTGATGGGGTCTAAACACTCTTGAACTTAAAATATACAGTATTTTCATTTAAAAAGGAAGACATTATTACCAGAAGCTTCTTCAATATTCATTTCAATATCACGATGACAGTGTCATCTATACCTTATCCCATGTTGTATTTCTTCTTATGCTAGTTTTTTTCTAACAACAAAGTACTTCATGCATCGATAAAATGTCACCTGAAATAGAGCGTTTATAGGTAGCTTTTGAATCCCATTGAAGACAAAATTGATTCACTCCATACTATTTGTGGTCTTATGTTCGTACCTTTCCCCCCTTCATATTCCATTTTCTATTTTCCATTTTTCTTTTGGAATATGTATCATATAATCATAAAATTTTTGATTATCCTGGTGGATTTGTTTAAAACTTTCTTCAAACAATCGTTGATCTGACTCATATGATTCATAGAATAGATGATATTTCACATAATTTGATTTTATCAATATGTTGAAATAGTAAAAAATAACAAATAAAATGCGTACCAAGCCTCGTGATTTCCTCCTTCATCAATTTGTAATTTAATTTTTATGCACATTGCTAGAAATGTGTCTAATGTAGAACTGATTATGGGAATTTGGTTATCTCTATGTGTCATGATCCACATTTATTGCCTCATTAATTTATTGATGGCAATCAGACATCAAACAAACACCCTGAATGTTGGTAAAATGGTTTGAGATACATTCCAGAAATTAACTCCAGTATTCATATTTTTTCCCTATATAATTGAAAATGAAATCAAAATAGGTGAGTGGTTTCAATATTGGTTTTCCACAATCCATAATACGCCCTTGTTTTTTCGGAATATACATGTTCCATCAACCTGAATGAACTGTTTGCTGAAACAAAATGTGGAGATACATGGGAGAAATGCCCAGAACAAACGATGAAATTGAACATGAGATAGTTCTAGTCAGTTATTGTGAGACACATGTTCATTTATGTAAATATGAAATACAACTAGGATATGATGCCTCAGTATGGCTAGAAATTTCAGAAACACCCAATATGAGTCATCCCATTCACCAAAGACCATCACAATTGCCTTCCGTTTTTCCATCCAATCCTTATTATAGGAAAAATTACAATTGAATGTATGTTGTATTTTCTCTTGAACAAGATCCATCGAAACATATTGGCATTTCCTAATCATATCAACAATAAAAGATGACACAAATTATCCATCCAAGGAGGTATGGTATTTTTACAGGCTTGGTTGAATACCAATATGAGCTGCCTCAATCCTCGATATTATCTATCCTCCAAATGCAATGTCTGGGATCACCCTCAAGAGAAATATACAATCATCCCCATACTTCTCACATCATATGAAATATTTACTAAGACATGATTCGTGAACTATATAATTGTACTTCCTCTCAATGTGAAATATCTTTAGCATTATTTTTAATGAATATATACATGGAAAATTACAACCAATGTGTAAGGTTCTATCCAGGTCACTAAACATGTCTTGTATAACTACGGGGAACATAGTTGTTGGTGTGAGAACATTATTTTTGTATTTAGGCACATGTGTCATTTATTCTGACCAAGATGCAAGGACTGGTGGCTGATTTATTTCAAGTTGAGGTTGATGTAAAACTAATGCATTTCTCAAAGCCTTTTCCCTAAATTCTTCAGGTCCCTCTAGATCAGAACTATTGTCACCATATGATCCACCATTCTGAAACCCCTCATTGGAAGTTAGATTGGCATGTATATCAGGGAGATCATCAAGGTTTTCTTCTTATGCATCATTTCGAATATGCTCAATTTCATGGGGTGGACTATTTTCAACCACTATTGTATGTATACATCTTCATACAACATGGCATTGTTTTTGTACAATATAAAAAACATCATATAACTCCATAATTGTACCATCAGATGGTTGAGAAAATTAATTAATTTCATGGACCCATTGTGCAATAGAAACCAATGGACAAGCTAGATGCCACAGTGTTCCCGAGAATTGAAAATGTCTATAGCTCAATGACATGATATCTTGATCAGGTCCCAGATTTAAGGAACCAATAATTCTCTCTTCAATGTCACTTAGGGTTACACAATCATTTGTATTAACCACTATTATTGGTTGTGTACAGTAAGAATCTCCTTGATCAGTTTGAATAACCTTCTCATAGTAGTACACATAGGCAAACATGACTCTCTACGTTAAAAATGATTCTCTCATCAATATTATGATAGTGTAACAAATATTAAAAATGATGGTTGAACGTATAATATTTATTAGAATGTAATTTTTGGATACCTTTTTATACCCTAAAATATTCTAGTCATTATATGGAATCATTTTTAAATCCTATGTTATGTATTAATTATTTTATAATTAATCATTTCTAATAATAACTATTATTTATAAATTATATATGAATTATGATACTAACATTTTAAAACAATTTATTCTACATTTAATTTTATATAATAATAATTTTCATTTGATCCACTGATGTTCTTAGTACAATTTTTATCTAATCAATCATTCTTTAATCACTAGTTAATCTTTATTAAGTTATTTTTAATTATTTATTCTTTCATCATTAATCATATATTATTCATTAGTTTATTATAATTAACATGTCATATATATTAATTTTTAATCCTATCATTAATTAATCTATAATTAATCATTACTAATAATATGTATTATTTGTAAACTATAAATAACTAATTATACTACTTAATAAATAACATATTTATAAAATTAACTAAAAAGAATTCAATTAATAATAATAACATTTATCATTTATTTTTTTTAACATTGTCCATTTCATTCTATAATATCATAGTTTTCATTTTATCTTCGATAAATATACTAATTTTAATTTTCTCCTGTAAGGTATTTTCGTAGTTCATATATACAATATGAATTATCTTAAGCATATCCACTAGGAGTGTCAAACCAGGAGTGCAGAAAGGGCCGTTTTCATGCAGCAGTTCACATTCAAGTCTATTTTAAAGTTGTTTTTTGGATTTTACCCCATGTTACATTTCTGGTAGATCTACACCCACTTGTTTGTATCCAGACGGGGATTTGATTACTTAGATACCCTCATAATCATTATGCTACCAAAATTTTATAATACATAATCCTATGCCTTAATCTATACAGAATCTACACTTAATCATTACTAAAAAAAATTATTATTCCAAAATATATATAACTAATTAAAAAACCTAATGAAAAAAAATAATATAAATAAATAAACATCTACAAAAATTAAATATTTAAAACTAAAAATATTTCAATAAAATAAATAAAAAACAGTAAATTAAATCAAAAAATACCTCTATATTATGAATTGCAATAAAACCACCTTATTTTGGACCACCGACTCCACCACATGGAAGTTAAATTTTATATAGGGGGAATCAATGGATTTAGAATAGATGAGTAAAAATGAATTGAGTAGAATGTGGTTTTTCCCATTTATATGGATCTAAGGTAAATTATTCATTGCTAATGCCCCCTTTGGCCTTTGTGTGAGACTAAAGGCGGCATCGGTGGTGTTTCCTTTTTCCTCACCCAGAGGCCAATGGTGGAATCCCCCCCACTGACTTTTCCATGACATAGATCCTAGCTGAAGGGTGTGTGGGGGATGGATGGAGGCATCGTCGAAGCCACCTTTGATGTGTATTTTTAAAAAATAATTAAACCTATGCTGTTTAAAAAAATTCAGAAAACACATTAAAAAATTTGCAAGATCTATATGTAGTGGCTTGAGTTTCATTCTTCTTATCCCCCAACATTGAGGTCTCCTATATGTTTTCATCTCTATTAGCATCACCTATGGAATATAGGTTTGATCTTTTTTGTGTTTTTTGAATCTTATAATATAATCTCTAACATGCTAATAAAGATGATTAGATCGAGATCTGCACTCTGGTTTCATGGTTTCAATAGAGGTAATGGTTACAAATCTGTGATGGTGTCAGATTTCTGTGATACAGGTGCATTACATCAGTATTTCTAGCTAATGGTGAGTCACAGAGTCATATGTTGAAGAAGAAGATCTAGTGAAAGTTCCTCTGTTTTGGCAGTGACTTATTATTGATAGTATATCAATGTATAATTGGGGGTGAATTCTATAAATAGTGCATGGGAGACACTGGTTAGTGCAGGAATGTGGTGGATGGTTGTGAAAGTGGGTAAAGAAGACACCATAATGGGTAAGAGTTGTCATTGGGTTACCAATGGTGTGTTGTAGGGAAATATCATGTGATTTCCTAGTTGTTTTCAGTGGAAGATTATTTTATCACATAAGGTTACTCAATGGCGGGTTGTTTTTACAACTGATAAAGAAGAGTTGGGAGTGGTTAAGTCCTAATAGTGATTCATGCCCCTAGGTGGGCACTATTTACTATGTAGTGGTGTCTTACTGAGAAACATTGCTTGGGAGTGAGTATGATTAAAGTGATGAATTGGTTTCATGGTAGGAAAACTGGAGGTAGCCATTTTTCGGACGGTGGTTCATCTTTTGATGACTCATCTACATCATAGTGAAATAAAATTAATCCTAAATAAATCAACATTAAATGATATGTATTGTTATTTAAAAAAAATTATTATTTAATTGAAACTAAATTTAACAGTGTGATTAAAATAATGATAAAAAACAAAAATATTAACTAATAATAAAATATGCTACATTAAATTTTGTAAATAAACAAAAAATGGAAAACAATAATTCAAAGATAAATAATATATTAATTTTATAAAATAATAAATTAAAATCAAGGGTTAAGTTTAGAAAATAATCCAAATTATTAATAAAATTATTAAATTAGATTTAGATTAATTAAATAAATTCAAAATAGAATACTAAAAATTAAATTATTTCCATTAATAAAAACTATGTAAAATTATAAATAAGTCCAATTAATTTTTTGAAACATTATTTTTTAATTAAAATAAAACATTAAATTCAAAATAATTAAATTAGAAATTGAGATCACAATGAATATTTAAATAGTAATTTAATGTTCAATAATAATAAATATAATAAAATAAAACATTAAAAATCAAAAGAATGATTATTTTACAAACATTAATCTCCAATTTACATAATATTTATTGAATTACAAAAAATAACAATAATATAGAAATAAAATAAATCAATATTCTAAAATATAAATAGAAATATAAATTATGGAAACCACGAAAAGACAAAATTTATAATTTGAAAGTAATAATACAACATTTTACATAAAAAGGAATGATTAATATGTTTAGAAAACATTAAAATAATATGTATTTTAAGAAAAAAATCGATTTTAAAATTAAAAAAAACATCATAAAAATGTAAAAAAAATACATTTTAAGGCCACATCAGTCATCAATAAAATGTATTTTAATCTTTTATACCAATTCATCAATAACAATATTGGTGAGGTCAATGAATTCAATATTACCTCAGACTAGGATGATGAAATATCTTTATCGAACACTACCTCTAGTGAATATATGTCTAGAATTTTTCAAAACTACGTGAAGGGGTCCTTTCGTTAGATGTTTCTGAGAGAGAGAAATTGTGATTAAATTCATCATTAATTATTGAATTTCATCTTCTATAATATCTCGTCTTCTAATTAAGTGTTTTAAATATTTTGATGTGATGAAATTATCATCATATTAATCCAAGGAAGGGATGACCATATTATAATTCATGATGTCCATTCTAGATTTTGTTGAGATAAGTAGTGAATCACCATGTTATATCATCATCCTATATTACATGGTTATTTATTACAATTAGTTAATATGGATTCCCTAGAGTTCCCTAGAATGGGCCATGACTTCATCATATATGAGAACTTAATTAGTTGACCAATAGAGTTATTAAAAAAAGTAATCCATGATACATTAAATATGTGGAATTAATTTCTTGGATATATATCTCATTCCTACATTTAAATAGTTCATGTATGTCCTTAATTCTTCCAAATTTTTCTCTAACTAGCTTATTATTAAACCCATCAATGAATTCAGAAGTAATTTGGTCATCATTATTTTAGAGTACAACATCATTACTCTATTTGGTGTTCCTTAAACTATATTTATGTGTAATGGTCCAATATATTGTGAATCTAGGTTGAATAGGTTGTACCAATAGATCAAAATAAAATTCCCTAATTCATATCCCTATCATGGAGTATCCATTTAATAGATATAGGCAATGAACCGGACCATATTTATTATTTATTATAAGATGATGGGGAGGAATAATATGGGATTTTTAGAGAGATTTGTTAATTACATATGAAATTAACACACCAAAACCCACAAATCATTGTAGTAAATAACATATTCTCATTTTTACATTACAATGGAAGTTCTAACCATAAAGGTTCAAATTCATTCACTTCATGTCTCTTTATAAAATCAATTCACCAAATATAAACACTCAATAATATGGATCAATGAATTGGAGAATATAAATTATAATAGGCTTCACAAACTCACAACATTGTAATTTATCATAATTGGATAGCTCTATAATTTAACATGATGTTTCATATCAATTTTTTTACCTAATTAGAGTTCTAGTTATACATCAAGGGTATAATGATTCTAGGAGAGATGCCTCCAAATTTTGAAAAAAAAAGAGAGAAATTATGTTAAACATAATATTTAATCTAAGGTAATATATTCCATAATTAAATTATGTGGTTTATGCATCATGTCTTACATAAATGTTGGGTTTATAAAAAATTACTTTGGATGACCTTCACATCTATTCATCATATCATTATCAGTTATATTATAACCTCATGAAAGTTTCCTATTCACATAATGTTGAGATACATTTATATATTATTTAAGTTATGAATCTAATCTAAAAGTTACAATATATTCCCTTATTTTATGAAGCCAAATGACATGGAATCATTTTTACACATGTAGAATGTTAACATTTATTGTCATGGATCAAATCACATAACCTCAAACAATGTGATAATTTTTTCCAATAATATTTATCTTATTATGTAAGCCCTAAATTTCTTTTCGGTAAATTTTTAAACATATTTGAATGGTTCTTTCAATATGATGTTATATTTAATGATGCATATACATTTTTATTGATGTAACATTACATTAAATATGGTCCATCTTGTATGACATAAAACAACATAAATTTGTTTACTCCATTAGCCACAATATTCATACATATGAGCTAAATTTTTGAATAAATTTCCAACATATGGTTTTTATTTAGAATTCCCATTATATAAAAAAATTACCCCCATGTATCTTTTCATAATTTCCCACTATTCATTATTTCTCATTCACTATGAGTCATCCCAAAATATAATATATACTATGGTATATGAATCTATATTTCCCAATAGTTTCTATTATATTAAAAGTCCTAGGTTTCCCCCCATTCCTGACAGGTCCCTTAAAATCCTAAAAATAAAATGAATCCACATTTTTCTCATGCACATGAGAAAAATATTCATATAGAAACTCTCATCTTGGCAATTTATACATAACTACAAACTACATTATAATTATTTCTTCATAATGTGATATTAAACTATATGGTTAATAAATTACGTAAGAAGGAACTCTTATGTGATCTAGATAATCAACTAATAAGATAATGTCTCTACCTTCTACCATGACTTGTACAATTATAGATATTTTTGTTTAATTTTTTAATTAGTACAATTCAGATTCATCATGTTCAATATAAAATAGGATATTTCATCCTCATCAAAAAAATTTAAACAATAAAATATTAATTCCCTCCTACCAAATATTATATTAAATAATGATGGCCACTGTGAATTGGAAAACTCAGTTAAATGTGATAATATTCTATAAGAATGTTTAACAAAACAAGCCTGCTCCAACCATGTAAAATTTCCCAATATATATTATCTATTATGAATTTATTATCACTATCATAATATACATGTTAATTCCAAGAACTCGTATCCAAGGCCTCATAATTAATTATACCAAAAAATCATTTACTTTATTTTTTTTTAATTCATATCCACGTTTATATTTTTATATTTCCCTATAATAAATTGTAACCCAATTTCAAATTCCAATACTTGATTTTGATCTATATAGAAGAGGCCAATAAGAAAAAATTATTTTTTAAATATTGATACGACATGATACATAATGATACCATGATTTTCTATCCTATTTTAATCCGTGAATCCCAATCAATATACCGACTATATCATATTGTTTATATGGGTTCATTCACATTTGGTTTTTTCAGGATAGGTTCATCATTAATGAGAGATAATATGATTTTTTAAATTATTTATTTTTTCAAAAGACACCCATATAATGGTTCTCATCATATAGCCTTAAATTTTCTTACATTTTAGTTTTTTTTAAAATATGTTGAACACTAAAACATATTTTCTGTCCTATAAGACTTTAAAATACTTACTATGTCCTCTTATTTATCATCTATTATCATTACATGAGAACAAATTCCTTATATTAGATTAACCAGTACATGGATCCACATATTCAATCAGTTGTTGAAATAACAATATCCCCTCCTATATATATGTAAAATCTAGGTATATACCTATAATGTAGATTTTTAAATGAATTTGAAATTAACAAGAGTACACTCATATACATGTTCATAACTCATATGAAAGATCTCATTTCATCAAAAACACTATAATTATGATTTCAATGAGTCGTCTTGGGTTTTAGGATCACATTTTATTTGAGAAAAAAACACTCCATATATTATAATTACTTTTTATATCCTAATTACAATTTATATAGGATATGTAGTTGTGCTTCAATCTCATATATTTTGTGACAAAATAAATTAAAATAAAACATCAACTCATATAGATGTTCAAAATTGAGGGTTACACAACTAGAATCACATTTAGAGAAAGTTTTTTAATATTTTCATGGGTTTTCTAGGTGAATTCCCACTATAATATGGTTTTATATCCATTATCCAATTCTAAAAAAATGTCCACCTATGAATAGTTCCATATAAATCCTTATTTCATGACATAGAACAACATGAGCTATGGTTCTTTTCAAAATACCATAAACTATAGAACATTTGAGTCTATCTATCATGAAATTAAAATACATAACATATAGTGAACCTCAAATGACGATAAATTAATTAGACTAATCCTTTCCATGTGATAAAAAAAAATATTTCCCTATGACATAATAAATTTCTCATTGACTCTAAAAAACCATAGTGTTTGGAACTCTCATATTTGTATCGATGGTGTGGACCATAAATCTATCATATGAATATACATGTTGATTCATTACATTTAAATTCCATTTCTAAATGATATTTCTATTATCACATATGATCTATACCTATGAAATGATTTCATTTTACAAAAAAATATGTGGATTGTTTCTTTTTTTATGGGTTTTTTAATGCCCAAATTATATATTATTAACTCAGTCACGGGTCATCATTAATATTTTACCCTTCATAATAGAACATAATATTTTAAAAAGGTAAAATTATGGTCAATAGTTCCTTCACAACAATTCTTGGGAACATATTTCCAATAAATCTCAATAAATTCATAGAGTATCTCATATTTATATTAACGATTCCTAGTTTTCAGTAATGAGTGCATTCACATTTAAATAGAACTTGTTTTTGGATATGTGTACATGCATTCATAATTTCTCTATAAAGAATACTCTAATATTCCCTTTCAAGTACATTTATGTTTCTATCCAGAGGATAATGAAATATAATCTTCATAAATATCTAATGAATTACTAAAAAACCCTTCATTTGAATGTGGTTTCCGTACATCCTTTTTTTATAGATAATATTTAATCATGTGTAATACTAAAACCTCGTGTAATGATTTATAGTGTCATTATTCCATGTTCAATAGTTGTTGGAATACTCTTTTTCTTTGTCCACCTATTTTTGTTTTCATTCAGCATCATACTTTGGATCCAATTATGATGACCATAAATTGTATTCACACATCTAAAATATTTAATGCTATTATAGAATATTCATTCATTTATGGTTTAGTCATACCACTGTTAGTTCAAATATCTCATGCATTGGTATAATAATCAGGAAAATATATATTTTATGATGACATGAGGCATAATATATAATAGTAATGGGACCCTGTATTATATACAATCGACCTCTTCCTCGTCACAAGGTAGAATTCCTCACATTCAGTCAAATTTGTATAGACATAAACATCATAAATTTTCATGTCATATTAATAAGACCATAAACTCTAAATATTATAAATTATATACTGGTAGACCACAAATTATTGGTTATTGGGACACAATTTGTGTCATATTAAAAAATGAGGCCTTATAAAGAAATCAAGTCACCACCCCTAGAGGAAAATGGTATAAAGCTTATAGGCACAAAAAATAGATATATGAAATGTCAAAATAATAATATTGGAACCACTAGAGTAGAAAAAGGTTGTTTATTCTCATTTTATGTCTATATATAAGAAAATTTCATCTTATATAGGGGGTAGCTTTCATAGAACCATAACCCTTCCAAAATATTAATTTTCATGAAAACCCAACACTATTACCCTTGTTTCTGAATGGTTTCAAATTTTCCACATCTATCAGTGATGTTTTCATTTGACTCTAAGGGGAAATTCTATTTTTCAATGAATACAAGCTACCCAAAATAGCTCTCTATACATTCTCACAATATAGATTTTAATCTAAAAGATTGTTTTCCTCCAAAATTGAAGGTGAATTGATCTCCATATTCCATTATTTTATTATAGATAATCCATTTATTTGAATATTTTTAGTTTTATTCTTTGAAATACATGTCCAATATCATCATCTATTGTTCAAATAATGATATTCCTGATTCACACGACCGCAAATATAAATATTCTAGGGGATTTTATACCCTCAATTTTAGTAATTCAATAATCACAATCCCTTATAATGTCAAGCTATAGTATTTTGATCTATTTATGTGTCCTGATTTTATGGCCTTAAAAAAACACATGATGGTATGATCGTCATGACCATAAAAAATATTCCCTATTCCCAAAAAATTAAATGTTGGAATCAGTCTCTCTATCAGAACAGGTTTATTTTTTTCTCTAATAATATAGACTACTTCAGCCATCTTTTCAAATTATAAAACCATAAACATGATTTCAATTATGTCAATACTCTTCAAAATAAATTAAAATGTTCTAGTCTAAGCATTATTACACATATATCAAGAAATTTTTAAAGGGTTTTCTATATTTAGGGAATTGGGATCTCAAATAAAATTATTTTACTTTCACCCATGTTTTTATAAAGACCACCTCACTTTTGGTGAATTTTTCAATATTAACCCCCATAATTATCAATCAAACATTTATATAATTAAAAGGATTATGATAAGATACATAAAACTGTCTACATTAAAACCATGCAAAGGGAGGCTTTAAAAAAAAATCCATTTTCCACTTTCTAAGAATGCATTCTAAAATATATAAATATTATTGTTCATTTAAAAATAAAAAAAGATTAATTTATTTCATGTTGAAAACACCAATTATGATTATTTTTTAATAGCTAAGATATTTATAACTATGAATCCCATATATGAGTCTTTGTAATGATTTATTTCAAAAGGAAAACTATATGTAATTATAGTCGGGAAAATCATATGATCTCATCAAAAGTATAGTTATGCTAGGGTGGACCATTAATATAGGAAAACATGATATCATTCATAAATGTTTTAGAAAATTACGTTATCTCTGGTATATAAATTTAATGGATACACACAATACCCAAAATAATGAGATTTTAGGGTTCTTGATCACCCTTAAACATTGGAATCGTTATTTCATGACCCCCCCTTTTTGTTATAGGAATCACATTGATTCATAAATATCTATATACAAATATAACTAATAATGTGTTTTTGTGATTTTTATTATACATATACCTATACAAAATCCATACCAAAAAGGAAATCATGTAAAATATCAAAGGACTATGTCAAGTGTTATAGTGATGGTGTCATTATTATAGTCATCCATGAGCCTTTCTTAGGAGGAAATCTTTCATAATCATTTGTTTAGTGACCATAATGCGTAAACTCATCCTTGAGCCTTTCCCAAGAATAAATCATTCCTAATAAAATATTTAGTGAACATAATTGACATAATACATAAAAAATCAATGATATGGTGGATTTAGGTCATCTTGAAATTTTATTCCAGAGGTTCTATAGGAAACAATAATGTGATGAACAAATTAAAATACAGAAGTAAATATTCATAATATTGAATCATAAAATTTTTTCCCTTATGTTTTTAAAGGTATGTGGGGTATCCATATGTCTTATTATCCTTATATTACATTACTGTTCAAAAACAATCCCTCTATAGTGGACTAAATATCACAATGGGTGTTTGGTTATCATCAATATTACGGTATAACATGGCAGACATTTCATATTTGAACTACTAATTTGAATAAAGACTATATTATATGGAGGAATTTATTTAAATTTATTTATGAAATATTCTTGATGTTTCTAATGTGACAAAATTATTTACATGGATACATTCAACACTCATAGAAGAAGTATAATGTAATTATCTCATTCTACAGTTGTAGATTTTTACTCCTATGCCACTTCCATAGAGTGGTATTCTCATTGAAGATACACATAATGATGTTTAAAAGATCATATATTTTACTTGACCTTTAAAAGGATTTCATGATCATATTTATCTTTCTCCCTGAAATGGATATTTTTTCCCTCAAATATGTATTGCATTATAGATGTGACCTAGAATTCAAGGAAATAAAGATTGATGGTGATGTTATTGAATTATATATATATATATATTGATAATTTGAGTGTCAATAATGAGATTCCATACACTCTTCAATGTATTTTTACAGGTAGAATGATTGATATTTAAAAACACATTTTCTTAGTTTAGTGTGAGACACATAAATTGTAACATATTATTTTTTTTAAAGGATTGGGCCAAAGCCTTAATTTATTATTTAATGTAAAGACCTCTTTAGTGTGGTTAGAGGGATACCCATTACATAGCCTGAATGCCCAAGGCCAAGTGGCCTGAATACAAGGCTTGAAAGCCCATTATTTGGTCCAAAGGACTTCTCAGTGAATAGTACTTCTATAGTACCCATGATACTACAATTATATTATGTGAATTGGACTCACATGATAATAGTAAATTTCAACTATTCTAAGACACTTAAAATTGAGATATTCACATCCTATGATTTCTATAGCATTTTGAGAATACAAAAATGAACTTTTATAGTTAGATAACATACTTTTGGTGTCACAATAAATATATGAGAAACATACATTAGTATGTTAATCATATGTTTAATAGAAGGTAATATGTATACTCACTATAAACTATTTAGGTTCTAGTATCCAATATTCGTGTCTCAAATAATGGGGGAACTTCATAAAAATCACCTCCAATAGGTTCCTCTTCATTAGTAGCATTAGGTTCACTAATTGGTGATGTGATCATGTTTGTAGTTTCCACAAAACCATTATAAAATCCCACTATATCTTGTATACCGATCAAGCCTTAATTAAAACCCATGAATAATACAATATCATTATATTTTATAAGGACATAAAAGTTGTGATTATCAATGATGGTTCACTATTTAACTAATATAGGGAATACTGATTGGGTCAGTACACATACTAATTGGTCTTCTTTGGAATATTGAGAAAAAATGGGTTTATTAGAACCAAAATATGTATGGTAAGTGATAATCTAATTTAGGGGAACTCACATCAATCAAGTTATTTATCAATCCCATTTAACATAACTATCTTTGAAAAGGGGTCAATGGTTACTAGGATATTGTCCTTTATGTGTACAAAATCATGAATCAAAATGATCCTTGTTAATAAGTGAGGGAAATAAATTGATGTTATATTGATCAATAATACGGATTGGATGCCAAAAATTATCCAATGTCTCCTCCACTAACAATATTTAGATAAATAGCTATTATAAATGTTTACTCTATTGTGGATATAGAAATCATTATAATAAAATAATTTTATTTTCATGAAATTACCCTATTAATCTACATAAGTATTACCTTGTAAGATTTTGGGGAGGTCGGAGTGGGAGATCCTTTAGTAAATTAGTCTAGGTTTTATTATATTTTATCAAAAAAATAATAGTTTTTCATGGATGTCGTGTATGTAGATGAAAAATAAGTATTATGGTAGCCAAAACTATATTGTATATTTTCCCTAAAAATATGCATAATTTTAGATAATAAAAATTAATGAAATGACTCCACAAATTCTTATATAAGTGGTGGAAGGTGATAATATTCTATCCCTCATCATCATTTCTAAATTATTTTCTACGGGAATGTTCCACTTCCCCCAGTGGGATTAGTTTTTTGAAACCCATTAGACTATAAGAGTTACTATATTCTTGAGACATTACCAGTCATGAAAGCATCTCAATCATATTACAATCAATAAAAATGGATATATATTATAATTAGTTAAATATTAAGAGATTAATTTGTTAATGGTATTATATCCCTATGATCACCCAACTAATCTTAATCATTAGTAAATTAGTTGAACACCATATTGGTAGTTTCCTGACAAATCATATCTCTTTTATTTTTCTTGGAGAATTTTTGTGTTTATTAGTATAGTAATATATATCTAACCATCGAATTTGTTTTATGGCCCATGTATGGTCTGTCACATAATATTTCAACTAAGATACATTTATATCCCTATGATATAGAATATAGAATCAAACTTTATGAACCACCAATATGTCTATGATCTGAGATGTGATATGAACATTTTCAATTAATTTGGATTTTACATGGTTTATATTATAATAAGATTCACATATCGCTCTCATAAAACTAGAATGAGTCTTACTGTGCATTGATTTAAACTTTTTTTCTATTCATTCTAAATAATATAGATTATGAACCCCTTTCCTTTATATCTATGTTTAATTTTGTTGATGAAAAAATGTGTGTGATTTATGAGTGATCAATGACGTCATGAAAGGTTTGATGAAAATTATTGCTATAATTAAAAACAATACACCTACTGGAATAAGTTCATGATGAGATAAATACCAATGAACTGTATAATTTAATATAATACCCACATCCACACAGAGCATGAGGTGGTAACATCGATACAATGTAAATCTAGTTCAAGGATGTCCCTAGAAATGTGGGTATATAAGATGTTACCTCTGCACAGTGTAACATCAGTTAATGGAAGTCATGCAGCTACATACAGATTTTGGTGGTAACATCTATACTCTATAACTGAAGTTTATTAAAGTCTATATCTGCATTGATATTTAAAGAGAAACCTACTAGTAGCGTGACTTCAGTTAATGGATGTCACTCATACATGTGATGATTGAGTCAATAACCTCCACATCACCTATGTTCCGCTCACTAAAAACTATGAATTCATTAAATGATAATAATACATTTAAGCCTCCATAATTTGATAAATTGATTATTCATTCCTCTTTTTTCCCTTTAAATACATCCTCATGCAATATTTTTAGGGGGACACAACCTTTAATCATTGGATAGAAGCTCTGATTTCATGATAGTTATCACCTTTAGGAAATAAGGAGGAGATTGATTTCAAAAGGTAATATTATTTCATAAAACCACATCCAATGGGCTTTTGAGAACCTCATCCCATGGTGGAGATATCATTCATGATGTTCCTTGTTATTTACATAAGAATAATTTCCATTGTGGATGATGTGATTTCATGAGATAATTATCCATTATGAAACCAACACCATGGGAATCAAGACATCACTATAAGTCATGGATGGAATATTTCATAAAACATGATCTATCATGAGAAAAATTCCCTTCGTGAAGCCCCAAAATTATTTTAAGTCATAAAATTCATGATACCCATCCTCTAAGAAACTCCATGTTTTGTCCATTAATCCAATAACCATTAACATAATTCAGCTTCATTGGCCCCCTATACCCATCTAAAACTGATTCAAGAAAACTAGACATCTTAATGCGATTAGAAGCACTTATAGTTTTGTATCTATATTTAATTACATATAGATGTAAACTATTGCCGATATTTTCTATTCTACGAATATATACTATAATTAATCTTGTTGTTAATGATAGGAACCCTAACAGCAGGACCCCTGATATCCAATCCTAATTGGTAGTGTTTATGCCATGACCAACCTAGAGGTGAATGAGAAGTGGACACGTAAGCCCTAAATGCCCTATCAATATGGGAAACAACCAAAAATACAAGTTATATGGGCATTTTTCTAGATCTTAATCTCATGTATAAAATTTCTTACTAAGGAAAATACCCCAAACCACTTCAGGGATACATGATGTGAAATTATCAAGATCAATGTCCCAATCATACGATGTTAAACTACACAATAACATCTTTATCACATGATATTAAGCATTATCCTAATCCTTTGTGATGATCAAGTGATGACCCATGTATAATCATCATGGGATGAAACCTTAATATGAATCTAATTTTTTCATTATCTCCCATCCCCCATGGAATCCTACTCAAGAAAATCCATAAGTAAAACCCTGACAACATCCCTCCCGGATTCCCCTTCTGTGATACATGAATCCTTACTTTTTTAAATTAATATTCATGGACCATTATTATTACAAGACCTTAATTTGAGGTAGTAAAATACATGAATTTTGATCCATGTTTCTTAAAAATTTTATAGTACACCTCCATGTGTATCAATACCCCAATTTAAACATATTTGTGGTATCTCTATAACGACCGACCATGATGCCCTGAAACTAAACGATTTACTCACTTGTGATCATAAAACCCCTTATATAAACACATAAAAATAAGTATGCTGTGATCAGTATCCCCTACAGGGACACAGTTAACCAATCACATTTCCCCTCAAGACGTTAACCATGTGACACACTTGTCCACAATAGTTGGTAAAAATATGACCCACCAATAACCAAAAGATGATAACCCAGGGAATCACTTTTCCCCAAAAGATGCTATAATTTTGAATCAATTTTCCCCACAAGATGTTAAACCTATGATAGAACAATATCCAAAATTTGTTAATCCTATGAGACACCGATTCACACAATAAAATTAAACTTCTAACCCGATCCTGAATATCATACAAATAAAATAAACATGGAATGATTTTGGTAAAAATAATTTGAATATGTACACCACCAATGTAATATAACTTGGTGAAAATATGTTTTTAATTAGGTTATAAGGCAATGATGCCTCAAATGAGGTTACTCTAACATCAAAAGTTTAATAATTTACAGGTTCCCAATACAATCTATGTCTACAAATTCTCATACATGCCCAATGTAACAATCTAATCTAAAAAATGTTTGTTTACCAATAAATATAGAATTTTTATAATTAAATAGCATAAACCTAAATATCAAACATTGAAAATGACTTAAATCTATGTGGGAGACCTATACAAGGAAATGAGATCCAAGGGGGAAACCACGGAAGGATGAACTAATATCCCATCATCCTATTTTATGATGGAAATGGAATTTCAAATAGATGTTATGGATGTCAACCTCCTTTGGAATGATGGAATGTGGTGAAAAATAAATTATTTATATTCTATATAGAAATAAAACATGCAAACCTATCAATAAATCCTTAAAAATAAAATGGTTGACCAAATTTGAATTCATTACTTGTTAAACTATTAGGACTAGTAAATTTGGTGAACAGTAAAATTTTCATGTTACTTGATTATTATATTTGGATTGTGGACCAACTAAGAATGTAGTGGACCCAAAATTATACTCTCATGTGGCATGGGGTACATAATTCTGGGAATCCCTGATTTGTGACATCATCAACATAGATTCCTCCTCTATTATTTGAAAAATTGAAGATGTGGGAGTATTGGGAACATCATTCAATGTATCTATAATGAATCCTAATGCAATGAAAATTACATGTATCAAGATATAAGAGACCATATACTATATTAAAATAGTCTTAGTGGAAGTGGATAATTTGGTGCGACAATCAGTCATGACAATAATCTTACCATGGAATCTTCACCACCTTTAGTTTTTGGGATCCTACATGCCATATCACCTTTTGATATCATACAGAGGTGGGTTATCGACACCCATGTTTGAAAATAAGAATAATAAAGGGGTTAATCCAAAAATTTATATTTACTTCAAGGATATAGAATAAAAAAAACATCACCAACACTGTTTTTCCTGATATACATTCTGAGGGGACCCACATATATTCTAATGAAAAAAACATTGAGGGCCTATATAGAGATCACTCTGGAAGCTAAATTCCCTATTCTAAGGAGGTAAGGGTATTTGATATTTATACTGACACAATCTTGACATGAGGTGTGGAAAAAACAATTAAACCCCCCTAAGGGTGTAGTATGAATGGTAACCAGAATGTCTTTCTCCAAAGAGAAGTGTTTTAATCTTAGTGTCACTTAATAAATAACAAGTTTGAATTATTTAAGAAAGCAAGAGGTTTTCTTAAAAAAGGTTTATGAAATTAATATGTGAGAGAATTTATTGGATTTAGGTTGGGTTTTTCCATTTGTTAAGTCATCATAGTTTCTATGAAAATATGAATCCTTTGGTTTTAGAAAAAAATAATATGTGAATTGAATAACAATTGTTTCTTCTTTTCACCTTTGATTTAATTATTTATCAATGTGTAGAAATATTAATAGAATAATATTAATTACATAGGCAATAGAAAATCTGTTATTGATTTCCCTAATTAATTAAATTAATGTATCTTAATTTATACACGTGATTTAGCAATAACCAAATCACTCCCTTAGTTGATTTTCTTTATAGATTATCCCATTGGTGTAAAAATGAATAGATCATGCAAGGGTATAATAATATTTAAATAAAAGAAATTTAATATTTAAGAATCAATCAAAATCCAATCGTATTTAATTTAAATTCAAAAATAATTTAAATTTGTAATCATTCAAATAAAACAAAATAATTCATTTTAATTAAACTTCAGAAACTCAAACATCAAAAAATGGAGTCCCCCTTCTTTTCCCCCAATCACAAAATATTCTACCCCTCTATGCAAGGTAGGCCAATCGAATAAAAATAAAAAAAATAAACATAAAGGAACGAATTATAAATTAAGAACATGTAGGAGGACACTCTCCTACTCTTGGATTCTTTTCGTAGGCTGGAATGTTATGTGAAGGAAGGAATTGAGAGGTAGGAGCTCCTCTCCTTTTATAGGTAGATTTATGTCCTCCGAAAGTCGATGCATTGTAGACCCCATTAATGACATCTTCACGCATTCCATCCTTCATTAATGTTGTTCATTAATATCTTGTCCATCTCTCCTAAACATTTCAGCTAATTGGGACACCAGGTATAGATGTTATGAATTTTTCATTCTCATTTTCTGTTTCTGGACGAAGCTTTCAGGATGGTTCCTCCAAAATAATGTCATTTAATGGCTACATTAATGACTTCTAGCTCCCCAAAATTTTTTTTTGAGTCAGTCCTATATGTGATTGTTATATCCCATGTGGAAACACCTCATTAGGATATGTTTAGGCTGATTTTGGGTTTCGTTATAGTTGTGGTGTACATGCTATCTGCACGGAAAAATGTCCAACTTCAATGAATTTGTATACCCTTTAGATGTCTGAATACGATCCTGGTCCAGAAGACAAAAGTGGAGATAATAAAAAAAGGTTTCTAATGAAATTATATTCACATAATTTGGAATTATATATTTCATTAAATTAAAAAAAATACCCTTGTTGTAAAAATCTGTCCGAAAATACAGAATTAAGCACTTTTCACAATTTTTCTCATTTTCATTCTAAATTTCAAATTACCCATTATTTTAATAAAAAAATGAAATACATGAGTTTTATAATTGAAATAAATTAAAAAATACTCATTATTTGGTCAAAAATATGCATGTGAATTTGCTCTGTCAAATACCCCCACACTTAAACCATGCTTGTCCTCAAGCATAAAATCTCAACATGGAAATCAGAGGACACAAATGTTACCAATATTAAAATTTCAATGAAATAAAATAAAATAATTTTCAATGTAAAATCAAACATTCAAATATCTGCATAAAATATCAACTTAACTTCCCATTTTTCAATGAAACATATAATTCACATATTTTACTTTTCCCCTTTGAAAATTGATCGATCTTATCCTTTTATTCATTCATGATCCTTGATTAATCATTATTAAAAATTCCAAGTCATTATTTACCTCACTTTTAATTATTTTCTCTCATCACTCATGATTCAATTCAAGTAGAGTTATGATCATATCATGAGAACATTCTCTTTATCCATAGGCATGTAAATTAACTACATTCTCCAATTTGTAAAGACAAAAGACACATAAAATCACGAGAAATTGCAATAAAGTTTCAAATGACTCTGAGGCTTAAGGTTGGTAGGATTTTATGCTTTAAAATTTAAGGCTCAATAAGGAGGTTAATCTCTTAATTATAATGCCTGATATCAAAATTAATAGTGTAATTAAATTTTACCCTTCAAAGTAGAAACACCAACTTCCAAAAACACAAAGTAATGGTCATGATCAAATTATGCATAATGAATGATTTTTGAACCCTCTTGATTTTTATATTTTGTGATTTTTTTCATTTTTTTTGTATGTTATGGTTAGATCAAGCCTCACATCCATCACCTAACCACATACGATCATAATATCTTCGGTATGGAAAATGGTGATTTTTGGTTCTCCCAAATGAAAACCCATTTTTCTATTTTTTTCTTTTTGAAAATTATTTTTCATTTTTTCTAATTCAAGAGGGTAAAATAATAGAGTATAATAAATGAGTTCACAACCTTTTACAATTACCACAATAAGACACCCACAATTCTTCCTCACAATGTGTATCATCCCATCCACCATGATTCCCATTAACCCCACACTTCATCTTTAAAATATCATGCAAATACCAAGAGTTGGGTTGGAATTGATAAAAATGGATTGAAACGAGGATCATACCTATAAAGGTCACTCATGGTCTCTATGGGATAAATGAAGGATTGATGTAAAGGTGGTTTTTTAAGGGAATGTAGCTTTTCAAAGGATGCCTCAATCATTTTAAATGTGTTCTTGCGCAGTCATAGCATTGACAAGTTTCAATACAAGTTCTGGTCTGTTACATGTCCCAAGATCACTCAAGAAATATGCTCAAGAAAAAATAGGATTTACTTAGTCAAGAAATACTCTCAGGAATGAGAAATATAATATTAGACAATCACTCATGGAATGACTAATAATAATAAATCAAGTCACATTAATTTCATAAATTCAAAGCATGAAAGATGGTAGGGAAATTTTATTTACATGAATTAATTAATTCCTTCAAATCATGAGTCGTGATTTAAATATCTATGCTTTATATTTACAAATTCAATTCTGTATTTCAATCAATTTATCATATAAAAATTGAAATCTAAAACAAGTCATCACTGGGTTTCTAAGCAACTCATGTCTCCTAGATAAGTCGAGTAAAACATGAATTCAAGTGTGGGAATGCAATTTAAACATTAAAGATCAAAAAATGATTTTAATGAAAATAATGAAGGGACGTTAAATGATAATCATGAAAAGTGAACCCCCTTTTGAAAAAAATCTTTTGTTCCTCTTCCTCTTGTTCTTGGGTTTGCCTTGTGGTTTCCTTCCATGATGGTTCTTGAAAAATTAAAACCACTTATACCAGTGTAAGAACCATTCCATTATAGCACAATGGGGTGATGTAATAGGTAACTAACTACTAAATCCTATGAAAACAGTGAATCATGAGTAGCCTCCAGGAAGCACCTTTGTTTAATGTCATTGGCTCAGCCATACCTTATGATAAGAAATTAGTAGATGGGTTGGAGAATATTGACCTCCTTCATTGATTCATGAGGTAATATTCCATTGAACATCTTCAGCCTTTGACCATTGACTGTGAAAGGGTTTCCTCCTTGTTTCTCAACCTGAATGGCACCAAAAGTATATACATTAGTAATATGAAAATGACCTTCCCACCTAGAACGAAGATTACCTAGTATTAACTTCAATATAGAATTGTAGAGTAGAACTTGGTCTCTAGGTTGAAAGGTATTTGGTTGAATCATTTTGTCATGTGCCACCCTGGTTATTTCTTTATAAAATCTTTAATTTTCAAAAGATTCTCTCCTGATTTCTTCAAAATCATGCAACTGTAGTTTTCTCTCCTTCCCAGCACTCTCCAAATACATATTCCCCTTTTTCACAGCCTAGTATGCTTGGTGATGTAATTCCAACAATAAGTTACAACTTTTTCCATAAATCAACCAGTACGGTCTCATAACAATGGGAATCTTATATGCTATCTAGTATGCCCATAATGTGTCTTCAAGCCTTTGGCTTCAATCTTTTT
Organism: Viscum album; assembly: GCA_963277665.1. Classification (NCBI taxonomy): domain Eukaryota; kingdom Viridiplantae; phylum Streptophyta; class Magnoliopsida; order Santalales; family Viscaceae; genus Viscum; species Viscum album. The sequence continues at coordinate 106,968,688 of OY728143.1, read as the reverse complement.
GGTTTGGTTTGACTGTTTTGTCCAAAATTCCTTTAATATCATGGTTTGGTACTTCAGATTGACCATTTTTTTGGGGATGGAAAGGTGTAGATGTTTTCTGATGCACCCAAATCTTCCTCAGCATAGCCTCCACTCTTCTATTGAAAAAATGTTTCCATTTGTCTCTGATTATGGCTCTTGGTACTCCAAACCTAAAAAAAAATATTTCCATGAAAAAATCACATGCCACTTTGTCATCATCAGTTTTGGTGGCTTTGGATTCTACCCATTTTGAGACATAATCAACAGCAAGAAGAATATATGATTTACCAAAAGAAATGGGGAATGGTCCCATAAAATCAATTCCCCAAACTTCAAATATATCACAAAAAAATTATGGGTTTCGGGGGAATTTCATTCCTTTTTAAACTGTTTCATGAAAATTGACATTTTCCTCATTTCATACAGAAATCATGAGCATCTTTGAACAAGGTAGGTCAATAGATTCAATATTCTAAGACATTCCTAGTAGTTATTTGAGGTCCAAAATGTCCTCCACAAGAATTTGTATGAAAAAATTGAAAAACATATTCTACTTCACATGCTGGTAGACATATTCTTATGACTTGGTGGTTGAAAATTTTCTAGAGAAAGGGATCCTCTTAGATATAGAATCTCGATTCGGCCATAAGATTATGTTTTTTATTGGAGTTAAGGGATGAAGGTACCTGATATGTAGCCAGATAATTAACTATATTAGCATACCATGGCACTTCATCCTCCAGGATGTAGATCTACTCCCCAGGTATATGATCATTGAGTGGGATTATCTCAGGAATTCCTATTTCAGCAGTGTGGGGAATCCTTCTGAGGTGATCCACCACTTGGTTTTCAGCTCCCTTTTTTGTCATTAATCTATAGATTGAACTCTTTTAAGAGGATTATCCATCTCACCGGTCTTGGTTTGGAATCATCATTCTTCATCAAATACCTGAGGGCTGCATGGTCAGAAAATACTGCTACTTTAGTTCCAAGTAAATATGACATGTATTTATCTAATGCAAATACAATGGTGAGAAACTCCTTTTCAGTTGTTTTGTAGTTGATTTTAGTAGATTCCAACATTCTTGAAGCATATATTAGGACTTGGGGTTTTATTTCAATTCTTTGGTAAAGAACCTCTCCAATAGCTTGATTTGATGCATCACCAAGGAGCTCAAATGGATGTTCGCAATTTGGGGGATGCATTATCTTTGGGGTGATCAACTTCCGTTTCAACTCATCAAATTCCTTCCTGAAATTATCATTGAAATCAAATTCATCCACTTTCAATAGAAATATTGAGAGTGGAAGAGAAATCTTACTAAAATCTTCAATGAATCTCCTAAAAAATCCCACATTCCTTAGAAATGATCTGATGTGTCTCACATAGGTGTGGTATGGTAAATAATTGATCACTTCAATTTTAGATTTATCCACTTCAATGCCCTTTTGAGAAGTGATATGTCCTAGAACAATTCCTTTTTCAACCATAAAGTGTAATTTTTCAAAGATTAAAACCAAAATTTTATCTATACATGTTTTCAAAACTTTTTCAAGGTATCCCGAGAAATGATCAAATGAATTCACAAAAATAGTAAATTCATTGAGAAATACCTCCAGTTAGTCTTCTATGTGATCGGAAAAAATGCTTTCCATACATCGCTGAAATGTACCTGGGGCATGGCACAATCCAAAAGGCATCCTTTTGTACAAAAATGTTCCGAAAGGACAGGTGAAGGTCATCTTTTCATGGTGTTCTGGGGAAATTGGAACTTGAAAATATCCATAAAATCCATCCAAAAAGAAGTAATGTGTTTTACCTGCTAGTCTTTCTGACATCTGTTCAATGAATGAAATTGGGAAATGATCATGTTGGGTGACATGGTTTATTATTATATAATCAGTGCATACCATCCAACTGTACTAGACTATCGTGGGGATTAATTCATTTTCCTCATTCTCCACAATAGTCAAACCTATTTTATTTGGAACCACATGGATAGGGCTGACCCACTGAGAGTCAGAAATTGAGTAAATTATATCGGCTGCCAACAATATTCCAACTTCTTTTTTCACAACGTCCATGATGGTGGGGTTTAATATTCCCTGGGTCGGCCTAAAAAGATGAGATTCTTCTTTTAAAAAGATTCTATGTGAGTAGACCTTAGGCTTGATCCTAGGTATATCCACTAGACTCTATCAAATGGGTCGGGAATTTCTTTTTATAATTTCAATTAGTGTTTTCTCTTGGGTCCCAGACAGATTATTGGCAATGATCACAGGAAATTGGTCTCCATCCAATATATATACATATTTCAAATCACATGGAAGGGGTTTTAATTCAAGACTCAGTGGTTGGTCTCCATCCAATATATATACAACAAAAGCATGTATTCCCTTGAAAAAGGGTATCATATCAGTTTCTTCCAACAAATAATCAAAGAATTCATAGGTGATTTCAGAATTTTCAAATATCTGAGTATTATCTACTCCCATGGTGTGATCTTTTAAAGCTAAGAATTCTTGAAGCGTATTTGAATCATCGATGGAGTTTCTACCTTCATCATGGGAAATTGCAAAGAGGGAATTGTTGCTTGGCATGATACTTTTTGAGTCATGGACATTGAATTTGACCTTGATATCTCCTGCTCCATGGCCAGAGTTCCTTCATGTACATTGATGACTATTTTTCTGTTTTCAAGAATGGTCTTCCCAAAATTATGGGTGAATGTCTGAGTGCATTGTCCTCCTCAATGGTGAGTATGTAAAATTATACTAGAAAAATGAGTTCTCTATCCCTTACTAGAACGTCATCCACAACTCTGGCTGGATAGACAGTGGATCCGTTTTTTGAGTTGGATAACCACTCTTGTGGGCTTCAACTCACCTATTTTCAAATAATAGAAAACAAAATTGTACATTACATTTATGGATGAACGGAGGTCACACAGTGAATTATAAATATCTAAAGAACCCACTGTACATGTGTTTCGGGTTTCGGTCTCGAAACACCCAATGGTTCCCTATCAAATGACGCGTGGACCTGCTTCCAAAGGCAGGCGTTCAGCAGATGGTCTGACCAGTGATGCTTAAGAACTCACATTGGTAGAGAGGTTGGGAAGTCGGGATAATCACACCCTTTTGGGGGGAATTATTGCATGTTCTGGGACTCCCTTATAGATTTAAGACGTATTCATATATTCTGGAATCTTTGGTTTATACCCAGGAAAAGTATCCACAGATTTATCTTGGATGTAAATGGGCACCTGAACGTGGTGGTTCAGGATCATTTATTCCCGAGGTTTACCATCCCCCGTTGGATTAATGACCTCGAGGATTCGGAACTCATTGATGCAGCACTAGGAGTGGCATGGTGAACTGATGTGAAGATAGTCGGCTCGACCAGTTGTTGGGATTGAACCTCATGGAGGCTTCCTATGTACCATGCCTAGGGGACAGGTATCAAAGTCCGTGTAGTTCGAATGGGAGCGCAGGAAAATCGATGTGAAGGTGGACTTGGGGGTTAGATTGTGATCGGGCTTGAACCACGGGGAGGCTCCCTACGTACCCTGTCTAGGGGGCAGGGATCAAATTCCACGTAGTTCGAATCGGGGTGTCGGAGACCCGATGTGAAGGTGGACCCGGGGGTCCGATTATGATCGGGATTGAACCTCAGGGAGGCTTCCTATGTACCCTTCCTAGGGGACATGTATCAAAGTCCATGTAGTTCCAATGTCTTGGGACTTATGCTATGGGGTAGCCCAGAATGATGGATTGGGGCTTGCAATCTGAGGAGGCCCATGGCGATGGATTGGGGCTGACACCGTGAGGAGGCCCATGGTGATGAATTGGGGCTTACACTCTGAGGAGGCACATAAGAGGATGTCGTGGTCAATTCTTACTCGAAGCCGATGTGAGTCATGCTCGGTGTGAGAAACAAGAGGTAAAAGGGACCAGAGAATCACATCACGAAAGGTGTGCTCGTGGGAAGTGTAGTGGGGCTTACACATGAGGGTGGCCCATAAAGTCGGGGATTACTCCTAGATGGACGCCCATGGTTTCTTCTTCATGTCTGGCAATGAGGGCATCCCAACCCATTGGTGGGTTGAGGAATATATAGGGGCCAACGCCTATGGGCAAGTACACAAGAGGGATAACGCCAAGGGCGTTGTAATCAATCTGAACAAAGGGAGATGAAATGTGTGAATCACATGCCCTACATTTGGAATGCAATGAGGGTGGTGTGGCGATGGAGGATAAAAACTGACCATCTTCGAAGAACAACATCCATGTCAGAGTAGCCTGAAATGGGGACGAACCAATGAGGGTCGACTGCTGACCATGTTTGAAACATATGACCTTTCTAAAAGTGTTGTCCAAAGTCTTCTGGGGTGATGGCCCAGGACGGTAGGTGAGCCGATGCGGCATAAGGCCAGGCTATTAGGGGGTCCTTTCAGAAATGAATGAGGATGAAGATCCGAATGAAGGACACACAAAGAATGGGGTGGAGTGATGGAATGTTTGAATGGATTCTAGCTCCCTTGATGTTATTCCACTGTAAACATAGCATAAGGCATATCTTACATGGAGCAAGTGGCATCTAATTATTGAATGATACAGAATGCAACTGTTTATAGTCATGTAGAGAGGACTGTTTCCATACAGTTTAACTTTATGTGGTTAGGATGATGTCCATACAGTTTGATGTCGTGTGGTTAGGACGAGGGCCATACAGTTTAACATCAGGTGGTCCAGACGAGGGACATACAATTTAACGTCATGTGGTTAGGAAGACTATATAGGAGATACCTAGCAATGGTTGGTGTGGGACTTACGCAAGGGAAGATCTTTGTCGATGAACCTAGCAAAAGGATCTAGGAAATGGCGTTATAGTAGAGTCATGAGGAGTAGCTCGACTCATGGCATGTATAGGACGGTTGTTGGGGCGGCAAAAGTGTGCAATGTAAAATATTGTTTATTAGGCCAGAAATCTTCGCGGTACGACTCTCCATTTTTCATTGGAGACAGTGACGGTAGCGGAGGAGCTGGCTGCGAGGGAGCAGGCCGCGAAGGATTATATCCGCGAGGGAGTAGGCCGTGAAGGAGTCGTCCGCGAAGGAGGCTTTCCGCAAAGGGTGTTGTCTGTGAAGGAGGTTTTCCTCAAAGGAGCAGTCCGCGAAGGAGCTATCTGTGAAGGTGCTGTCCACGAAGGAGGTTTTCCACGAAGGAGCTGGCACTCGTCCTAATTCGTGCTCGCGGAGGGGTTTCCGCCTCCATTTCACGAACGACGCTGGTCCGTGGAGGAGATGGTCATCCGCGAAAGATATGGTCATCTATGTAGGAGGTGGACATCTGTGAAAGAGGTGGCCATCCGCGAAGGAGGTGGACATCCGCGAAGGAGGTGGCCGCATGTGGTTCGCGATTTGGTTTCTCCTCTATGCGTAAAAGTTCATCCGCAGACAATATTGAGTCCACGGATGGTCGTGGGACATTACCGCTAAGAGAAATTCCTCCAGTGTCTCCCCACGAGTTTTCACCCGTCCTTCCTCCCGTTTCATTTTGGTTCCCCTTAGTGAATATTTATAGAGTCACGAATGGGATATGGCACACGACACTTTTTTCGGAATCCCATTAATAAATCTCCACCCGTGGATGACTCAGTCAACTGGGGATTTTAGGAACAGAGATTCGCAGAATTGGTCCACTGTTGGGCACCACTCCGCCTCTATTCTGTGGAATACAGTGGTTCGCGGCCTCATAAGTGCTCCGCCTCCATTCTGCAAATGACAGTGTGCATGTCATGGGCCGGTTGGAGCGGTTTTCGGTGGTGGACCAGCCTAGCTTCACCAACGGTCTTCTTGGTTTGCGACCATGGAGGTTCTCTTCCATCATTTCGCGAATGACAGCGTCTGAGGGAGGGCGATATGCTGAACCGGCCGCGTACTGTTACTGGGAGCCGGTGTGCAGACCGGTTCGGTTTTCTTCCAAATTTTGGGGTAATTGGATTTCCCATTTTCTGAATTTTCAGGACCCTACAATAGGGAATATATGATGTCCCTGGATCTTGAAATTTTTTGGGTAACGGTGGGGTGGAAATGGCTGAGACACTCTTTCCAAAACATATTTTTTCATCCTCATCACGCTTATTATTCTTAGTGCATATTTCATTTAGAAACTTTTCATATTTGGGTATTTGGCGGATTGCCTCGAATAAGGGAATGTTGATTTCCACTTTTCGGAAGGTTTCATGGATCTCCCAATGAAGTTGTTCTTCTTTAGCCATCGATGATTGAGTTAGTGCAGAAGGGAATGGTACCTTGTTTCCTCCTTTCTCCCTTTGTTGCCTTTGAATATTTGTTTCTTCCTTCTACCTAGGGTGGATAAGTTTGTCTTTAGGTTTTTGTTTGGAATCATCCAACTTACTTGGCTCAGTTGGTGGAAGATCCTTACCGCTTCGAGTTGTGATTGCACTTATATATTCCTTTGGATTTGGGAACGTTTGGGTGGGGAGAATTCCATGATTCATTGTTAAAAGATCCATAAGGTTATCAAACTTGTTGTCGAAATTTTTCACAGCCTTCTTCAACTCTTCAATTTCTGTTTCTTGGTGGCACATCTCAGAACTTGTTGGTGGATATTCAAAATTCCTTCATTAGAAAGGTGGTGGTTGAAATAATTTTTGTGCCGAGAATGACTACTTTTATGGTGTATGGTTCTAAAATTTCTTTTGAAATGGCGTCCTGTCCTGGTTTTGTTGTCCTCCATATCCTTGTTGTGTTTGACCTTCTCTCCATTGTTGATTTTTTGGGAATTTCCTTTGCTGGAATGTAGTTGTACAACACTATGTATCCTGTATCTCAACACATTGATCAGTGTAATGATTTGGTGAAGAACATAACCCACATACCTGAGGTGGAGATAGAATCTCATTCACCTTCTTGATGGCCATTTGCCTCACAAGGCTTGTTAGTTCTTAAATTTGTGTTGTAAGAAGAGGATATGAGTCACAATTTCTTACCTCATGCATCCCTTTTGTACCAGTGCTTCTTGTTCTGGATTGTTGTGGATTCTGGGCTATCTTCTCAATTAGGATTCGGGCTTCTCTGGGTAATTTTTCAATCAATGCTCTGCCAGAGGATGCATCCAAAAGGTTCTCATCACTGCCTAGGATTCCTTGGTAGAAAAAGACAAGGAAGTGGTGATCCTCTATTGCTTGGTGTGGGGAACTCACACTAACCTTCTTGAATTGTTACCAATACTCATATTGAGTCTCACTGGTAGCTTGTCGAATGGCGTATATCTCCTTCCTAATTGTTGTACTCCGGGAGGATGGGAAGAACCATTGCATGAATCTTTGTTGGAGATCATCCCAGTCATGGATTTCTCTGGGTTGTAAGGTATACAGACACTCCTTCGCTGCTCCATCAAGTGAAAAATGGAATGCTTTCCACTTCACATTCTCCTCAGCTACTCCTCTTGTTTTGAAGCTTGAACACACATGGCTAAATTATTGAATGTTCCTATTGGGATCCTCATCTTCAAGGCCATGAAATTTAGGTAGCATGGGAAGCATGTTTACTCGTAACTAAAAATCATTTGGTGGTTCAGGCATGTTTAACTGATTCTGTTGGTTATAAAATATGTGGGGCACAAAGTTCCCTCAAGGTTTGTCTAGGGTTGTGTGCCATTACTGGTGGTTGTAATTGGAATATTGAGACTTCAAAACTTATTTTAGCAAAATTTATTTCGATATTGAGATTCATATACCTAGAAAACAATGTTCTTTCTATCTCAGGGTCGAAATCAAGTAGTTCTTCATTAGAGGTCCTGGTCATGCATATTTACACTTCCTCCCTGGCAACGGTGCCAGTTATGACATAAGCTTGTCCTGAGGTGTGAAAAAAAAAATTAAATCCCCCTAAGGGTTTAGTATGAATGGTAACCATAATGTTGTTCTCCAAAGAGCAGTGTTTTAATCATGGTGTCAAGTAAACAATAACAAGTTTGAATTATTTAAAAAAAGAGGTTTTCATAAAAAAGGATTATGAAATTAATATGTTAGAGAAGTGATTGGATTTAGGTTGTGTTTTCACATTTTTTATGTCATCGTAGTTTTTATGAAAATATGACTCCTTTGGTTTCAGTAAAAATATAATTAAGTGAATTGAATAACAATTGTTTCTTATTTTCACCTTCGATTTAATTATTTATCAAATTATAGAAATATTAATAGACTAATATGAATTACATAGGCAATAGAAAATAGGGTATTGATTTCCCCAAATAATTAAATTAATCTATCTTAATTTCTCCATGTGATTTAGCAATCACCAAACCACTCCCTTAGTTGATTTTTCTCATAGATTAACCAATCAGTGTAAAAATGAATAGATCAATCAAGGGTAGAATAATATTTAAATCAATGAAATTTAATACTTAAGAATAGAAAAAAATAAAATCGTACTTAATTTAAATTAAAAAATAAATTAAATTGATAATCATTCAAATAAAAGAAATGAATTACTTTGAATTAAACTTCAGAAACTCAAACATCACAAAATGGGGTCCCCCTTCCCTTCACCCAATCACAAAATATATTACCCCTCCATACAAGGTGTGGTCATCAAATACAAAAAAAAATAAACATGGAGGAAGGAATTATGAATGAAGAACACGTAGGAGGACACTCTCCACAAATTGAATGCTTTTCGCTGGCTGGAATGGGATGTGAAAGAAATAATTGAGAGGTAGGAGCTCCACTCCTTTTATAGGCATATTTCTGTCCTCCGAATGTCGATGCATTGTATACCCCATTAATTACCTCTCCACGCATTCCACCCTTCATTAATTTTGTTCATAAATATCTTGGCCATATCTCCTCAAAATATCTGCTAATTTGGACACCAGAAGAAGAAGTCATAAATTTTTCATTCTTGGTTTATGTTTCTGGACGAAGCTTCTAGGATGGTTCCTCCAAAATAATATCGTCTAATGGACACCTTAATGACTTCCAAACTCTCCAAAATTGGTTTTAGAGTCATTCCTTGATGTCCTAGTTATATCCCATGTGTAAACACCTCGTTTGGATATGTGTATGCCGATTTTGGGTTCCATTAATTGTGTAGGGTCCACAATGTCCGCCCGAAAAAATTCCCAACTTTAATGAATTTTTAGACCCTTTAGATGGCCGAATCTGCTCCAGGTCCAACAGACATAATTGGAGGAAATAAAATTCTGATTGTAATAAAATTAGATTAAAAGAATTTGGAATGACATATTTTATGATATGAAAAAATACCCTTGTGCTAAAAATCTGTCCAAAAATCCAGAATTATGCACTTTTCACAATTTTGCTCATTTTCATTCTAAAATTCACATTACCCATTATTTTATTAAAAAAATGAAATACATGAGTTTTTTAATTGAAAAAAATTAACAAATACTCATTATTTGATGAAAAATATGCACGTAAATTTTCACTATCATATACCTATCATGGAACTTCTTTGGAGCTACCCATGAGGGTTCTCACATGGCTGTTCCATCATGAACACTGACTAGTTGCATGGGACAATGGGTGGGTTGACACTATCCACACTTCATTATCCCTAGTATGGATAACCCAATGCCAACTCTTGAGGGAGACCTATGAAACTATTGGAAATAAGGCATAGCATTTTGCACCATTGTCATTTTACATTGTTGGCGTAACCCATCATATACACACAATTTCTCAATGTAGATCTATAACCAGGGATCTGGGAACCATCCGCCTCTCAGGATGGCTGAGTAAACATTATTAGTTATCTGAACCACTAATAGATATTATGTTCCATATAATAAGGAATACCAATTTTGATTTCATCATCACATTACAACCAACCAGTGCAGAGGTCCTTTCTAAGATGAATACATTCCCTTCTCTAAGAAACCATATCAAATTAGGAGGATGAACACTCTTCCTGGGTTTATGCTCGCAGGGTAGGTCGAAACATAAATGGGGGATCCTAAGAGACTCTAAATAGATTTAACTGAGACAAATCCCATTCCATCTAAGATTATACCTTGTGAAGTGTTCCTTCTATGTATACCTCTCAAACAGCGAGAATACGGATGACTTATTAAGAGAAACATCACCCCCAAAACCAGATATGGGGGCATAATCCATTACATTAAAACATATAATCATAGAATTTGTGGTCCAAAAGATCCCCAAATCTCTACATGGGTACCTATAGGTGTATGAAATTATAGATATTTTTTAGGGACTCATAGTGAATCCATCTCTGTCACCATAAATTTCACTCTTATCCATGACCACATTAGAAGATAGAGAGATGTCATGATCTGGACAAACAAAATTATGTGATAGTGAGAACTATACTAAGATTAACATTGATGTAAAATATCTCATGCTTGAAAAGGTGGTAAATACCCCTTCTTATATGGTTGTGATCATAAATATTTCTCTACCTATGAGATACATTCCAGTATATAGTGTATGTTTTACCCACACAATGCCTCTCTAACAATTTATCAGTAGAAAAAAGTATCTATGTTGTTTCCATTTTTAGTTTCTTAGCATGTGCCAGTAGGGTCATTAGAATTCCAAGACCAAGACCATCCCTCATGTAACAATAAAGAGTAATTTTTGTTACACATTTTTTATAACTATTTTTTAGTCAATTTTTTCACCTTTAGGTATTAATTTCTTCAACTTGGAGTCCCTCAACAAGGATCAGGAAAGTTGTTTTATCTTGACTTTCTAGAAGAAATTACAGTATTGGTGGGACTATCATTTGTTCTACATAAGAATCCAAAATCAGATCAATTCTATTCTCTAATAGTGCAATATGGGGGAGATCATAATACTACAAAAATATCATCATCCTTAATAATATTAATGCAACCAAATGCACTTGAAGTCTTGAATTAGTATCCTCAATGTGATATTTTTTATCATGAAAGTGGTGTCACAACATGTTCATATTAGATGATGGGATCAGTATGTTGCCCTCTATTTGAGACCTATCACATGATAATGACTGGGCCATTAATCCCACCAGTCCACCAACAATAAATGTTACCCTCCCACTTAATGTACAATTAATTTTGTCACCAACCACCCACTAGATGGTATAAGAAATTGGACCTTCTATATAGTAAATAATAAGGAAACTCCTCTCCCAGTGTTGCATTAGACCATGATGACCCCTGAAAGGTTATTGTACTCATCAGTAGAGATAATATCTTGACAATAAGAGGCCACCCAATGAGTTATTACATCATAATCATAGATATTTCTACAAATTTAAGGGGAATACTGACCCTACTAACCCATCTGATGTTTCCCAATGAGGATAGTTGGACCCCTAGATTTCCTCCATACATTAAAAGTTTATGAACTGTAAAAGAATCAGTATTAATATTATTTTCAAGGAGTACCCAAACACATAGAATGATATAAGGGACCTCATATCTATTTATGTTGGCCACCAAATCATCCTTGTTGATGTGAATTTATTTTAGAATGGTGTCCCTATTCCCTTGGTAAATGTAGAAGCTTGATTCTACATACTATAATATGTGTCTCCCAACCCACATGTGTAGTTGGAATATCTACCTCGGTATCAAGGTCACATTGATATATGTGTTTATGATCCTATCATTGAATTGGTATCAAAAAATACACAAAACAATGTTGTGATATCATCTCTTGTCCCTCATCTCAAAGCTCTAGAAACATGATAGGTGGATATTTTCCTGAAGAAATATTGTACCCAGCATGGGTGGACTTTTTTGAAGAAGCCCTAAAATTCAATAATCATATATTTTCCCAGATTAGTGGAATTTTTTATCAACTATACCATATGGACCAATATTCCTCAAGCTGTGGGACAATGTTGGTGACTCCAATGTTGTAAGTCACTACCATGTTGTAATGATTTACCTTAATACTAGAAGGACCTACATGAATTGGGTATAATCAACTTCCCATAGGGTATTTTTCCAATATAGATTACCCTTTTCAAAAGATCATATAACATTTCATATCAAAGTTATGAATGACAAGTATCACAGACATATTTAAATAAAATAGCGGACCAATGAGCATGCTTTGTACTTCATCACTACGTGAAAGAGACTCATGTATTTTTATGACATGCTAGTTTCATTGGAACAATGGAATATGATGTAAACATAGATTGAAAGAGATTTGATAGTCTCTACCATTATATCCCGATACTAGACAATTTTATTGTGAGTGTAATTCTAAAAATAAAATCTTATGGAGTAATACATATAGTGAACAAAACAATAGTTTCTCCCACTTTCCAATCTAATTCTTATTATAAGTCTTATAAACATAGATATAGTTACCACTAATAATTCATAGGATCCCAATAGAATTCACCTACTAACCCTTTTTCCAAATGATATTCAACAACTGTAGCCCTTCAAGGTAAATTTTTTTCCCAGTGCAGCTCTCCCAAGAGGAATTGTTTCATGAATAGATTCTTTAATGAGAGAATGTGGATCTATCCCCATTATATATAGGATCCAAATATCGTCCCCAACCCATTATCCACTATAATTGGTACCTAGAGTCAGGTTGTCGCACAACCTAAAACATGTCTCCTCATACACCATAGGTTTTTCGCTAGAATTTTGGGACTAAAGGGAATCATGGTGAGACTACAACAACTTATCAGAGTGAACCCACATTTGAAGTTACGCCAATAGATAATATAACATTCACGATCTATAAATTGACAACATATAAAAAAACACACATGTACCTTAGTACACATTATATGATAAAATATATTGAATACACTACACTCTTGGAAGTCATACATTATAAACCTAGACCAAAATATAAAAATGAATATGAACCTAGATCCATGTCCCAGCTCAGTCCTATTCTCCAATACTATAACCCAACATCCCATGCACAACCAAACATTGTGTCGCTATTTTGAAACTAAACTTAAAAACAAGTAGCATCTTCTTAGGTATCCATGTTCCATGAAGTCTTGATCAATTTGTGACTACAACTCAGTAAGAAACCACCAGTGGTGTTTAAAGAAATAACCATTTTTTACAAACATGTCTGCTATTACAAGTTCATTAATAAACAATGAAACAAAGAAATTATTTAATTATTTAATATCCATTTTATCCGATATGTTCTCTAAGGTAAACTAATAAACAAGACTAACTCATATTACATCAGTAATCTAATCCAAGTCACTAGGGGTCACACACACTATCAATAATAGGGGTATGTTCACTAATCAGATGTCACAAACCAACCTGGGTCGACCCTAGACCGGTCACCCAAGCTGGCCCACGACATGGACCGAGGGGCGTTCCCGATCCCCATGGGTTTAAAAATTATACTAGGCATCAAAAAAAACAGGAGGGAACGATTTGGCCCCGGGAAAAGTAAATAATGTAGAGGAGAAAAATTAGATAAAACAAGGCGAATAACTGACATGAAAAAGGAAGAACAACCAACAACAGAAACTAACCCGACCACTACCAAAAATCCTCACGACTCTGAGAGTCGCTCACTAGTCCAAAACCAACTCTCTCCCACAGCGAGAAAGCTCAAGTCAAACCTGCAACAAAACTAAAAATAGTAATAACACTATAGTCATGAGTATTAAAACTCAGTAGGCTAGCCCGATATCTATTACCAATGCACATCTTTTAAAAAAAATAAACACCATTTCAAGTTTGAACTACAATTAATAAAATTAATGTTTTCTACATGTTACAAAAAAACAAAGTACGAGTCATTTCCCCTATTCATTTCAAAAAAAACCCAAGTCATTCTTTTAGTGAGACATTTGATTTTTTCAAAGGGGAGGTGATGTTTACATTTTCAATTTTCACAAAAAGTATAAAATACCTTTCTTTGAATTTTTTTCATAAACCACTTTAAAAGCACACATCGCTTTATATTTAAAACACTACACATGAAAACACTACAGTAGTTACATAGTAAGGGAAATTCAATGAAAATATATACAAGTACCATATTCATCACAAAAAGTAACTGAAAGCCAGTAGACATGGGTGAACCGAGGAGATCTAGAATAATCCATAAGACACCAATACATGAGAAATCATTCTCGTTGACATGTCACATAAAATGAAATCAAAATTCCCAATACACTCATAGTCCTTTCTCAGGAAGTCTGAGGTAAAATCCCATAGTAATAAACCCAATATATCCACCTACTATGGGACATTGTTCAGTAATATAACCTACCAGGGCAGCAATCATTCTTAGACTATTCTCTCAATATTCCAAATTCCCATGTCTCAAGTGTTTAGAAAGGGGTGATCCAACCGATTCCAACCGAGCATCCAATCATATATATATATATATATATATATATATATATATATCAAAATAGGCATCAGCCCGAGACACTCCATGGGACAATATCTTACATTTAATATACTCAAGTACGTGGGAGCCTCTAAGCACGACCTCCCAAACAATCAATTGAAACCAAGGCAGGAGAGATTTCTTAGGAGGGTTTTTATCAAAACAATTTCATAGTTTTCTATAAAGTTACAAACGGGCATTAAATACATTTTACAATCACCACTTTAAAAAGAACTAATAAACTTGATAATGCTTCAGAAGAAATCATTTATCATTTGAACCAGAACTATAATTGAAATTCTGTGAATTATGTTTAAAATCCAAACATGCATTCTTTCACAAAGGGTGTCTGTTCATCATGAAAAATATTTCAAGTGTCCTGTATAAAATAAAAGGCTCTTTTTACACCAAATAATCATTTAAAAATTAATTGTCTTATATTATCTCACATTTTTTAAAATTAATATAAAAATTTAATCTGAAAAAATACTGTGCGAAAAAAGAGGGAAATAACATAACATAAATTTTAAAAAATAGTGCAATGGGAACCTACCTCGACTCGGAGCTCGAACGCGACAATGCGACAACGTGACATGCCTCACACAGGCGCACAAGCACACACAAACCGATGATTGCTGTAACGCGGGGTTACCTCGCCAATGCGATGAAATCGAAAATACAAATAAAAAACATGAACACAAACTTAAAACAATCCATATGAACAAACAACACACAATAACCACCTCGACCTAATTTCTTGGCATGACTCGCACCATTCATACTATTTAATATGTCACTTTAAAATGTATAATACAAATCCAAAGAGACAGACGAATTTACACACCCAAAACCAATTTCCTGCATTGTTCGCACAACTCACACATTTTATAAAACCACATAAACAATAAATAAAATACATTCAAGGGGCATAACCAAAATATGTAAATATAAAAATATAACCCATCTCCCAAAAAAACATTTTCCAACACGTTCATACCTTCTACCCTTTAAAAAACATACTTCACACCTCATATAAAACCCACAGCATGTAAACAAGAAGTAAGACAATAATTATAAAATTATTAAACATGTCATGGTCAACTATTTAGTCCTCGAGAAACAAGAAACTCCAAGAGATCATTGTTGTTCTAAATTTACAGGGAAAGGAAAAGGGATATTACCTCAAACGATGATGAACGCATGAAAAATGGTGAAAACCCCCATGTAAACCTCAAATGTCTCTATGAGAAGCTGAAATTTGACCCGACATCCCGAAAATCGTAACATAATTTAAGGATTTGTGAACAAAAATTAAACCCTAACAACGAAATGACCATAAATCAAAAGAAGGAAGGGAAAAATACCAATTATGGGAGGCTTCTGGAGAGGTGAAACCAGACGGGGGTTGTGCGGGTCAGAGGGAAAAGGGGGGTCGGGGGTCAGGGGTGGCTGCAGGCCGGCGCATGAGCATAAGAGAGGGATAGTGATATGGAGTCTGGGAGGGAAGAGGTAGGGTAGGCCGAGGGTGTGTAGGGCTGATGGAGGTCAGGTATGCCGAAGGGTCATGAATGAGGTCGGTTGGCCAGTGGCACGGCGTGGGGTCAGCGGCAAGGTACTGGTCATGGAGGGCCTGGATGAGGCGGTGTTGGTAAGGGGGAAAATCTGAGATAAAGGCCGGAGGTGTGGGATGAGAGCATGGGTGGTCGATGAGGGCGTTGGGCGAGCAAGGGCCGAGGTGGATGAGGAAATCCTGGAGGAGATTTGGTGTTGGGCGTTGGGAGCAGAGCAGCTGCAGGACAGGCATGGGAGGCGGCGGATGGTGGGCTGGTGAAAAGAAGAGCAGCAAAGGGGGTGGCTCGTGCAGGTGTTGGCCGAGCGAAAGGGGGCACCGCATGGGGTGAAATAGGGGGGGATGCTTTAGGTTTTCAGGTAGTTCTAGGGGTTTTTTTCATTCTATTATATTATTAAAAATAATATCTCTAATATTAATAATATTGATAATAATAATAATAATTACAACATAATATCATTATTATTAACAAACATTATTTTTAAAACATAATACTTTTAATTATAAAATTCTAAAAACCGGGTACATGTACGCACATCCCGTGACCTAATGAAAATTCACACATAGAATGCGCGCCTCAACGCAGTCCTCTTGGGAACCCACACAAGCACCTGGGGGAAACCGCATGATCATTTCTAACCCTACAGTGACTGTGCACTGGTCTGAAACCCACCAAGAACATTTATCTTCATAAATTTTAATATCGGGACCCAACTCGATCCTTGACGTGAGAATGCAGAGCCAAAAATTAAAATAAAAATAAATTCAAACGTATGGGGTGTGACAGTTCTCCCCACCACATACAGTTTCTGCCCCAGAAATTAACCCATACAAACGATGGTCCAAACAAGAATCCATGCCCAAAAAAACCATAAGAAACCACAACATAAGATAATGGGAGAACACGAGAGGGTTCTCCCCACAACAAGAACTCACCTAGTGTGGAATTTTTTTAACACCCAAACATACCACCCCAGAAGTGGGGGCAACATAGGTACTCCAAACCGATCCATACTAACCACTATAGCACGAGCAAAACAAAACTCCCATCAAAACATGGAAGTCGCTACTCAGACCAAAGAATGCCTGAACCCTAGAGAAAATCATCGGAGCAGAACATTACCCAAGCAGTAATACTAAGCATAACTGTAATCCCGGACTCCTCCGCATTCCCTTACATCTTCAAATGAACACCGATAAACAAATATTGAGTCATACAAGGGACAATGACACTCTAAAGAAAAACACAAAACACAGAAAACCCTAACCCAAAAAATAAAACAATTTAGATTACAGTAGAGCATGTTCGCCATAACTCCATGACAAAACAATGAACCTTCCACAACATCAAGACTTTAATAGTAGAAAAAAAGAACGAAACGAATTTAAATGTTCCACCACTAACACAGAATGTGAAACCCGAACAGAGGTGTCACACCCCCGATAAATCCTGACTGTGTGTGAGCTTCACACCAAGTCCTTTGGCATGGACTCTGATGACTGAAGCATCTCCAGCCTCACAGTCTGGTATGGGAATCCTTCAGCCACAATTTCTTCTTCAGGGAACGCTTCTTGCAGAACTACTCTAGATGGCCCAGACATCCGCAATGATAACACGTCCTCAATGGGATGCGATATGATGGACTCACGTTCCCAGACAAGCCACCCTGGTGGCGCACCACTGAACAGTCTAAAAAACTGGAAGCCGGAACCACTACATATGACTTAGTAGAAATAGGTCCCTCTGGCACACCCTGTGCGCCAGAAGGGGAACCTTCATGAGTAGCTAGATACGTTGGATTTCCAACCATCTCTGCTCTGGAGACCAACTCAGCTAAAAACTCATCATCCACCAACTTCTCGAAACGATGGTCCCTAGAAGAGAGGACCCACTCATTGATCTCTGGGAGAAGTCCGCTAATGAAGAGGGAAGTCTTTATCGATCTTTGAGATGCTATTTCCAGAGAAGATGACACATGCTCCTTGAAATGGTCAACATAATATTTTACTTTCTTTTTCACTTGATGAATATTCATGAGCTCTTCCCTTTTCTTCGTCTTCACTTCTTCAGGCATAAACCATCGGACGAAGATGGACTTAAATACAACCCACGTCATCCCAACATTAATTGACGGTGGTGAGAGAAACTGTTGTTTGTCCTGGGAGGGACCTTTGAACCTGCCCAAAACAGAAGACATTGTGATAGCTTCGGGAGTTACCAACATCTTAAAAGCACACATGACCTCTTCAAACCACATAACAACTTTTAACGGACCCTGATCATCGTTAAGTACATACAATGTATGAGAAGGACCAAAAAAATTTCATGACTTATCGTAAACTCTGGGGACCTTTCTAGGTGGCTTGTTTCACATAATATATAAAACACAGAGCCAATATCAGTATCAAGCCAAAGCAATATCATTGAATGTAATTTCATCCAGAAACATCCAACTCAAAAACCAAAAAAATACCAACACTACACAATTTTTTTCACTTTAGATTTTAAAATCACCATTCTTCAAGGCCACATCCCAAATACCAAACCCACCTTTAAGCCAAATTCAATTTTCCAAAAATAATTTCCCTTCATAAAATGACTTTAGAAATACAAGGTCAAGAATTTTATTCCAGGTGAACACCCCAGTAATTCCATGAACCATTGGGCATGTGTTCATCTGCATTCATCCATATGCACCAACACACACTTCACATTCATTATCTCACATGTGAAAACATTCATAAAGAGTGCCCGAGGTTGCACCCAAACCATATCTCTACCAGTTCTAAGAGACCATCGTATTTATAAACTAAGAGAATTCAGTTTTAAAAATCACTTTCAAAATTTTAATGACATTTAAAGTATATGTTCTCAGTTCAAAACCCATTTTTTTCTTTTTCAAAAGTTCACTTAAAACCACAAGAACCACGAAAATACACAACTTGAATAAAATCATCGAATAGAGGGACTAGTAGTCTTTGTTAACCTAGAGACATGGAAGTGGGTCATGCTCCAAGTAAGAATCAATGACTAGGATGAACGTAAACCGTGTACTCAGACACCACATGGTCACTACTCTATGTGAAATTACAATGTAACATCTGTTTTCCTCCATTGTCATCCCTAATTCCAAAACAAATCAGATTGAGAAAATAACTCAATTCCTAAACTACCCCTAGCGACTCGAGGTTCAGAATGGGCG
The DNA here is from genome assembly GCA_963277665.1 of Viscum album. Taxonomy (NCBI): domain Eukaryota; kingdom Viridiplantae; phylum Streptophyta; class Magnoliopsida; order Santalales; family Viscaceae; genus Viscum; species Viscum album. The sequence continues at coordinate 106,949,490 of OY728143.1, read as the reverse complement.
AGGGTTCATGACGTCCTTACCATACCAACCTCTCGAGTCCTAACGGTCCTAATATCCATCTACCAGACACCCCAAATAGAAATTACCTCCTCTGATACCATTTTTTCACGAACCAACCCAGGTCGACCCATAACCGGTCACCCGAGCTGGCCAGCAACATGGCCCGAGGGGCGTTCCGGATCCCCACAGGCTGGCAACTAGTGTTGGGCATCAAAAAAAACAAGAGGGAATGATTTGGACCAGGGAAAAGTAAATAAATAATTCGAGAAAAGTAGAATAATACAAGGAGAATAAAAGACATGAAAAAGGATGAACAACCGAAAACAACAACTGACCCTACCACTACCAAAACTCGTCGTGACTCCGAGAGTCTCTCACTAATCCACAACAATCTCTCTCCCATAGCGAGCAAGCTCAAGTCAAACCTGCAACAAAACTAAAAACAGGAAAAACACTGTAGGCGTGAGTATTATAACTCAATAGGATAGCCTATTAAAAATTCCCAATACACTACCTTTAAAATAAAATAATCACCATTTCATGTTTGAACTACAATTTATAAAAGTAAGGATTTCTACATGTTAATCAAAAACAAATAACTAGTCACTTCCCCAATTCATTTCTCAAAAACCCAAGTCATTATTTTAGTGATTCGTTAGCATTTTTCAAAGGGGAAGTGATGTTTACATTTTTAATTGGCACTAAAAGTATAAAACACCTTTCTTTGAAAACAGTTTTCAAGGACCACTCTAAAGCCACACATCACATTATAGTAAAAACACTACACAAGAAAACGCTACATTCGTTACACAGTAAGGGAAATGCAATGAAAATATATACAATTACCATATTCATCACAGCAAGTAACTAAAAGCCAAAAAACATGGGGGTGAAACTAGGAGATCAGGAATAAACCAGAAAACAACAATACATGGGAAATCATCCTCATTGATATGTCACACATGATGAAATCAAAACGCCCAATACGCTCGACCATCCTTTCTCCGGAAGTCCAAGGGAAAATACTATGTTAATAAACCCAATATATCCACCTATTATTGGCCACTGGTTAGTACCATAACTTACCAGTGCAGTAATCATTCTTAGAATATTCTCACAATATGCCAAATTCTCGTGTCTCAACTGTTCGGAAAAGGGGGGTGAGACAACCGATTACAACCGAGCATACAATCATATATATATATATATATATATATATATATATATATAAACACGCATCACCCTGAGCCACTCCATGGGACAAACTCTTGACTTTTAATTACTCAAGTACCCGGGAGCCTCTATGTGCGGCCTCCTAAATAATAAATTTCAACAAAGGCAAGAGAGTTGCCTTAAGAGGGTTTTTATCAAAAAAAAAATTAATTGTTTTCCATAAAGTTCTAGATGGACATTAAATACATTTCACAATAACCACTTTAAAAAGAACCAAAACGCTTGATCAAGATTTAGAAGAAATCATTTATCATTAAAACCAACAATATAGTTGAAATCTTGGGAATTATATTTGAAATACAAATGGGAATTCTTTCACTACTGAGTTTCTGTTCATCAAGAAAATACTTCAAGTCTACTGTATAAAATAAACAGCTCTTTTTACCCCAAATAATCAATTAAAAATTTATTGTCTTATATTATCTCACATTTATTAAAATTAATAAAATATTGTATCTAATCAAATAGTGTGCGCAAAAAGCCGGAAATAACGTATCTCAAATTTTTAAAAGTAGTGCAATGGGACCCTACATCAACTCCCATCTCGAACGTGTTAACGTGACAACATGACATGCCTTGCACAGGCGCACAAGAACGCACAAACCGATGATCGTTGTAACGTGGGGTTACCCCTCCCACACGCTACAACCACAAAGATAAATAAAAAATGTGAACATGGACTTAAACAAATCCATACGAACAAACAAAACAAAAGAACCACCTCAACGTACATTCAAGGAAACACTCACTCCATTCGTACTATTCAATAAGTCACTTTAAAATGTATAAAACAAATCTAAAGAGACTCACAGTTTTACACACCCAAAACCAATTTCCCACATTGTTCGCACATCTCACACATTTTATAAAACCACATAAACAACATATAAAATAAATTCAAGGGGCCTAACAAAAAAATATAAATAAAAAAATCCAACCCATATTCAAAAATACATTTTCCAACACATGAACACCATCTCCCCTTAAAAAAACATCGCACCTCATATAGAACCCACATCAAGTAAACGAGAAGCAAAACAAGAATGTTAAAATTATTAAACACGTCATTGTCAACTATTTAATCCTCGAGGAACAAGAAACCACAAGAGATCAATTTAGTTATAAATTTAAAGAGAAAGGAAAAGGAATATTACCCCAAACGATCAAAAATGCCTGAAAAATGGTGCAAAACCCCATTTGCACCTCAACCGTCTCTGTGAGAAGCTGAAATTTGACCGGACACAATGAAAATGGTAACACCATTTAAGGATTTGTGCACAAAAATTAAACCCTAACCAAGAAATGACCTTACATCAAACGAAGGAGGGAAAAATACCAAATAGGGGAGGCTTCTAGAGTGGTGAAACTGGACCGAGATTGTGCACGCCAGAGGGAAAAGGGGGTCACCAGTCAAGGGTGGGCGGAGGAAAGAGCGTGAGTTGGAGAGTGGGATAGTGATGCGGAGGCCGGGAGGGCAGAGCGAGGGTAGGACGAGGGAGAGTAGGGCTACTGGAGGTTAGGTATGCAGAGGGGTCACAAATGAGGCACGTTGGCTAGTGGCATGGTGTGGGGTTACCGATGAGGTGCTGGGAAAGGGGGGCCTGGACGAGGCCGGTGTTGGAATGGGGGAAAAGATGAGATGTAGGCTGGAAGCGTGGGACGAGAACACATGCACTAGATGAGGGTGTTGGGCGAGCAAAGGTTGAGGCGTAGGAGGAAATCCTGGAGGCGAGTTGGTGTTGGGTGCTGGGAGCAGAGCAGCTATAGGATGGGCGAGGGTGGCGGATTCCACTGGGCCGGTGAAAGGAAGAGCCACGGAGGGGGCGGCTTGTGAAGATGCAGGCCGAGGGAAAGGGGCACTTCACGAGGTGAAAGTGGGGGGGGGGGGGGGGTGCTTCGGGTTTCCATGTAGTTCTAGGGATTTTTTATTCTATTATATTAATAATAATAATACAAGTAATATTAATAATATTGATAATAATAATAATACCAGAATAATAATATTAATAATAATACAAATAATAATAATAATAATTACAACATAATATCATTACTATTAAGAAACATTATTTTTAAAACATAATACATTTAATTATCAAATTATGAAAACTGGGTACCTAGACGCACATCGCACGACCTAATGAAAACACGCACACAGAATGCGCACCTCAACGTAGTCCGCTTGGGCACCCACACAAGCTCATGGGGGTGATCGCATGGTCATTTCTAACCATGAAGTGCCCATGCACGTGTCTAAAACCCACCATGAACATTAAACGCCAAGAAATTTTAAAACCGGGACCCAACACATTCTATTATGCGAGAATACAGAGCCCAAAAATAAAATAAAAATAAATTTAAACATCGAGGTGTGACATCACAACTATCGCAAACCCATTAGTTATAATATTCTCCTGATTCATTATTATCATTTTTTTCATGGGTTATGAATTTAAATTATTTAATGTACAACCTACACTCATCATTTATCATGACTAAGGGAATAGATCAGGTTCACTATCACACAAGGGATAAACATTTCATAAAAGAATACATCACACTTACCTTAGAGCCATAGTCTATTTAGTATAATCAAATAAAATTATTAAGGGAATAGATCCTCAGTCTCCTTAACTAACACATGAATTATAGGGGTGTGGTCTATAACCCCATTCTATCCTAATCTATAGTCATATATACTAAAATCCAATACCACGGTACTACCAAGAGATGTGCACATGCGTCTTTGAACCATTTACCACATATAACATTTCAAAAAACATTCTTAAAATACACACAAAACTTCGAAATTTCATATTTCATTCAACACATAAATCATATTCACTACTTAACCCATTATGAAATTTACCAGTTACATTTCATATCCCCTTAAATCATTTCTGTTATAGAAAACAAACCCTTATGACATGCAGTCAATTATATACAATTAACAATAATCTAATTTACAACCCATTTCACATTTACCAACACAAAACATAACAATTAATAACATATATCATTATTCTTAACACCCCTTCTAATATGAAATCTAGTACACACAATTATCATTTTATTTCATTCATAACCATGTTATCATGCCTACATAATCATCTTGGATCCTATTTCACTAACCCAAAAATCAATTTGATGTCTATAGTACCAATAGAACTTTCAAAAAAATAATGGTGTAAAAAAATACTCATTTTAATTCATCTTGAAACCATCCTTCAAGAAATGGGTATTTTCATTGAAAACTAAAACTCTCCCAAGGATTCTACTTCCATTTCAACTATCCAAAATAGATATTAAACCATTTTCAGAAAAGGGTACCTTTTAATCATTTCAAACATCATTTAAAATCTACTTAGTAAACCCCATTTTCACTCACATTGAGGTCAACAACTCCTTTCAAAACACTTATCTCTTTTATACATCATTTCATATTAAAAAATCTATAGTCAGGCACAATCCCCAAAACATACCATAAAAAACATTTAAAAACCACATTAGAATTTACAAAATCTATCATATAATAACACTAATTAACCAATTAACCCTACCAACATAACTAATTACACTTTTATTGCCTATTATCTCCCATAATTCACTCATATTAACGTTTACCATCTTTATTAACTATTTATAATGGTCCCACATAACCCATGGGTAATTCTAGGTTCAGTCTCACTCAAATACGAAACCAACTATGTCCATGAATGGTTTTACACCTCAATATAAGGCCAAAAGAACATTCCAAAAACAATGAAAAGAAAACCAAATAAGTAAACACATGTTCATGACTGCATAAACACATAAATCATAAAGACTATGGGAAAATCATAAATACCACAAACCTCATGCTCGATGATGATTACTAGCCTAAACACATCCCTTTATTAAAACTCAAACACCATATAAAGACCCAATGTACAATTTTATATAAAAGTGAGGTTATTAGTAATTTATAAGGGTTGAATATATTCTAAATTATCCAATCAAGAATATAGATAAAATGGGGGTGTTAGACTCACCCAGATCTTTAATTCGCACCCAAACGCACTCTAAAAACCTAATAATCGATGGAAAATAACAACTAGGAAGTATTTGAGGTTTTGGTTCATCACCTAGGATGTAGAAGGATTAATAGGGTGAATGAATATTAGAGTAAAGAAATTATATCATGAGGGAAAACATGAAATTCCCACATTTTAAAGGCCGCACAATTTGGTAGTAGGGTTGGCCAAAACCGTGTGGCTCCCTTTTTCCAAGAGGGGCTCAGCTACACAACATCATGGGGAACCCACATAGTTTTGGAAATTGTGTGGTAACAATTCCCTATGATCTATCTGAAGGGTTCCACAAGACACATGGTTTTTTCATCCTGGTGGATGCTTTATACTAACCATGCACCAACCATGTGCTCTACATTATTTGGCCTCGTTTCTCCCCTTTTTGTGTCTTGTTCCCCCAAAACACTCCCAAAACACCTCATACACATATGAAACAGTTAATTAGCCATAAAAGGAATGTTTTACCAGAAATTTTAACAAGGAAGTACCTTCATATAAGATGAGAACTTTCAACCTCCCAACTATATAACAGATCATCCTTAAGCCACACCTCCATGATTTCCAATGTCTTTAAGACCAAAACATTTATTCTATGATGCACATATCAACCTTCAACTACTATGTTTATCCTTAAAATGTTTCATTACATAATAATTCTTATACCAAGTAAAGAGTCATACCCCGAGAAAATATCTCCCACTATGATCTACAATAACTACCCGATACTCCTTGAGGGTATATCCAAATCAACCCCTCAGTACAAGCACCCATCACAAGACAAATGACCATTGATTGAAATTGGACCACCGCATGAAAGGATACTAACTAAGAACTATATTAACATATAAGGACTAACTAGAACACGCTTGATCTGATTATCTATACAATTTATGGCCTAAATAACTCGGTTCCTTCTTCCCACTTTATTCGTGGTCCTAAAGGTTACCCATGTCTGTGTTAACCAAAGGAATATCCTAATTCTAACCACATACCCTTGATGTAAATCATTCTTCAACTCAAATCCCAATAGCCTAACTTTATTTTTGAACATCCTAAAATCACAAACCAAACATACCCTTCATCTCAAGGTACTCAACTGGTCAAAACCCAAACAATTGCATGTTACCAACACCACTTCACCATTATGGATTCTATCCAATTCTATTCAAATCGTTCTACCGGTTACCTCATCAATTGACCAATTTCCGACAATGGTAATTCTCACCATATTCATTAGCCTACAATACCTTTTTCTAGTAGTGAACACTTCCATAATCGAAAAAGTGACAAAAAACGTCAACTAAAGTTTGAAAAGTTAACCAAATTCTTTTCCAACTCATGACAACAAACATCCACAAGGACACCATCCAACATGGACATTCAATCCTTTAATCAAATCCCCATTTATTTGACACCTCTATGATCCATACTCATTTCAGGGTAACTTAGTTCTTCCTTTGATCTCGTTGTCATTACAAAATTTTGATTATCCTTCCAATTTTCACTAGAGGTAACTTACATCCCACCACATCCATACCTTCTTTCCCAGCTGAGTCAACCATCCCCAATTGACTCGCCCTTATAAGGCCCAAATTACAATGTTGGTAGTTCTCCACATTACCTAGACACGACTCCATCTTCACAAATGGAGTAACACCATCTTGCACATGAACCAAATGAAGTAAATACATTATTTATAAAATAATATGTTATTCAAGAGTAATTCCAAAATATATCATGATTATTTACAACCGCAACCTATAAACCAAGGAAAAATTTCATTTTTCACATTAAAGGGCTGATACATAGATAAAGACACGTAAATTCCATAAACACATAAGGAAGACAATTTTAAATACTATATTTCACCTAAATCTCACGAAATAGTTTAATTTTACAATGAAACCCATCATTGAAATTTTATCAAACATACAGAAAGAATATAACCCCATTCCACAACCATGTTCCATTTCAAAAAAATATACCCATTACTTCGGAAGATGAAAACCCATAAAAGAATGAAAACCATTAACAAATCCAATATAAATAATATATATTCTAAAAAAATAAATTAATACTTACATATGAGTTATGAAATGACGGAACCCACCACTCTAGAAACCATTTTTAGGCCTTACGATTCCAACCAAAATGTCCTTGGTACAAACCATAGAATTTTCACTTAGAATAAACTATATCATCAAGATAACACACACCTATATTGACCATAAAAACCATGGTTAATCTATTTTTCTCCTAAGGAACCTGAACATGCACCTCACAAGTTTCTTAACGGTATCTCGATGCCACCACATCCACTCCACGACCAGGTCCATTCAACCATGACGTACCTACCATCCTAACATTGGGGGTTTTATCCCCACTAATTTCCTCAATAAATTTCAAGTAACATGGATAAAACATAGATCACAAGATGAATCTCAAACTTGTGTGTGGCTATCCAACATTTTTGGAACAATAAGACCGACATCAACCACTACCCATCATCAACATCTGATAATGGAACCCATTGTACTTTTCAACATCTGACCAATCTCAAGGATCACTACTAATACTATTCTATAGTGTTCCCCCAATCACATGAAACTAATTGTTCTTCCCTATTAATTTAATCTCAATGGTGTAAAAAAACCAATCATAACACATTCATGTCACCAGTTATAAATCCAGATACTTTTTAGTTCGCTCAGGACGATGTCATGATATTGGACATGATCATCACAAGTGAAAATTATTCTAAGAAGTAGTTGATGAAAACCATAGAGAAATATTATTCACTAATTTCACCTCCCACTATGGGGACACCATAAATTTTTATAAGTCTCATGCCTCTCTTCCATCCAACTTTTCATTCTCACTTAAACACTATAAATTGAATGAGATTTTTAACGAAAACTTACCAAAAAATCCTGAAACTATAAAAATAATTTGAGAACCAAAATTCAATCATTCTTTCAACACATTACATACTCCACTCAAGTTAGTATAGAACATAACTAATGCCATATGTTGAAACACAACAACCACCACATAGATCTATAACCCAACTATCTTGTGCAGAACATGAATTTCAAAATTGTGATCACACAGAGTTGCGATAGGTAATTATCCCGAGTAACTTGTTCACCCATCTCGATGGAATCGTGTCTTTCCCAAAAAAAAATCCCACTGCTATAAATAATCAACTCACTCATGGTCACAAATTTTGCTACAATCACACCCTGATCTAAAATCTAGATCACACAGGTGATACATGACCTAAGCTAGGCCCAGTACACACTAACACATCTGACCATGTTTCTCGGTCTATCACCCCCATTTGACTCTAGGAATTCTTAACATATCACCTAAAAACAGACCAATCGTAAAACTTGAACCACTATAGGAACACCCTAAACTCATGATTCCACAATAAATAAACCACCAATTCATGCTATTTTACCATTTCGTTTACCTCCCCCACAAATATTTCTTTTGCATCTACCTCCAACAAAACCACATGGTCAAGTATCTGAATGTTATTTCCCTTCATAACCACCCTTAAAAATAGATGTAAACACTTCTGTTCTTCATTGGGGAGAGTCCAAGTCATAACTATATGATTTTACCAAGCTGATGGCCCCAATTGTGCATCGATTCCACTAATGAAGCTCCCACTCGGGATATACACATCATGGAATGTTGAAACACTGGGCTGACCTTCCTTGAGGATACAATTGATTTATTTTTATTTTCAACTCATTACCATAAATCATGATGAATTTATATAACCAATAACTTTTTATCATAACCCTCTAGTTTAATCCCACACTTGAAACACTATATGGGTTCCAAATCCAATGTCTAAAACACTAACCTAGGGAACTTGATCCCAAAATCATTGAAAAACCGAACAACCTCTCTCACATGTCTCCCTCAAAAGTCAAATGGTACTATCTTATCAGACTAGATCCACACCAAGAATAGGTCATTTTATCTCTCTCTACTATATACACCACTAAACCTAAAACAATTGCCTACTAATAATAGTCATCTTACCCCCCATTCTAAACACACCACATGTGACGCACCTAGTAGCCAATTACTCTAGGTTTATCTCCAAGAATACTCATGCAGGTACATTGTCACATGGAGTCAAACACCCACTATAAGTATAAAAACACATCTCACAATGTCTCAATCCAAAATAGTCACAACATTATCATTAATACACTTCATTTCAAAATTTCAAGATGAAAACCTAACCAAATATGAAGAAAAAAATCCCATTAATTATCACACCCAATTAATCGAGGTCTCACATTCGATAACTAGAGGTCTAAAAACTATAGCACTCTCTCTACAAAAACCAACCATATACATGCTCAACAAAAAACAGAAGAAATAACCACCACTGATGTACCTAAAAGTTCCATTAGTATCCCATTTTTTCCAACTAATTAAAAATTCAATATAAATACATGATCTTATTTTTCAAAACATTTCATTTTCATGACCCAAAAATATACACATTCTAAAAAACCTTTACTCAAAATCCATATTTATTCAAAATAACATTTCAAACCATTTACCCTTTTTAAATACCAATGATTTATGTTTCCAAAAACCCTTTTAACCCACATATCATCGCCTATAATTGTAGTCAATTTCACTTTTCATAGCCATCTGGTTTTTATTCTGTTCATTAACAAGTCAATCACACGCAACATGCAAATTAACTATCTATCTAATGTTCCTGACATTATTCATGAAATAATAAACCCTATCTTATTTACCCAATACATGAGATAAAACATCAGAAATCAATAACATTACATCCATGTGCACCACCCGAGGTGAAAATATCAATCGATTATAAAAGAAAATAACATAACATAATTTTCCACCCCTAGAAACTTGGCTTCTCATTCGTACATGTGGGAAACAAGAAACCATGAATGAGATCATTTCCATGTCTTGATAAGATCATAGTCTCCAAAATTATATACCCAAATATTAATACAAAATAATATCTCCTATGATGTCACTTTATAATGACCTCGACCTGGTAGCCACTATTATAGGATCCCCATGCCTAATAATCGCATGACCTCAGGCATGACTCTCTTTATGCCAGAGACTATTAACTTGCAGTGTGGGTCAAAAAAGAAAGGTGGGGAAACTATTCCCACTTATAAGAGTGAATCCTCAACATAAGTAATGTCAAAATATAATATAGCCCATATGATCGGTAAATGGACACCATTCAAAAAAAATAACATGTATCAATGTAGACATTATATGAAAAAATCATGTGCATAAAATATTTTTCTATAAGTCATAAAATAAAAAACAAGAATAAAATATCAAAATATTTTTAACCCAAACCTTAGTCCCAAACTTTTCCTTAACTATTATGCAGTAACCCAATATCCCATGCACAACCAATAACTTAGGCCCATTTTGAAAATGTACCTAAAAAAGTAGAATCTTATCTCATACCCAAGGGTCATGGCACCCCGAGTAGGGAGTGAGTAAAACATAGTAGGCCACCAACAATGGTGTATAAAGCAATAATCACTCTATAAAAAGGTGTATTATTGTAGATGATAAATAATAAAAAAAAGAAAGAAAATAATTTATGTGAAAATATAATATCCATTTTTTCTATTACAGCGTCTAGCAGAATCTAATCTATAAAGGCAACTCAGATCACATTGTGAATCTAAGACAAGGAATAAGGGGTTAAACATACACTTTCAATCACTAGGGGTTTTCACTAATCAAAAAAATTACATAACCAATAGTTACAATATTATCTTGATTCATTCTCATCATTTGTTCCATGTTTAAAAATTTACGCCATTTACAGTATGACCTAAGAAGGTCACCTATCATATATAAGATAATAGTTCTACTTCTCAATATCATTAGGATAAATATTTCATTAAAAAACATGACAATTACCTTGGATCCGTACTCTAGGTAGTCTCAACAAATTCAACTGTTAGGGGAATACATCTATAGTAGCCTTTCATAACCCATGCATTATAGGGGTTGGTTTTAGAACATTAGTCTAACCTGAAATGTGGCTGTAGATCCTCAAGTACAATACCCCACAACTAATGAGCCTTGTTAACATGATTATTTAAACCATTTACAATATATACTATTTCACAACCCATTCTCAAAAAATATACATAACATTCACATTTCATTTTTCATTCAACAAATAATTCACATTCATGCCTGAACACATTAGCACATTTAAATTTTACATTTCATAACCAATTAACCCATATTCATTATACCAAACACTTCATTATTCCATATTTTTAATTGTACACAATTATTTTTAATATCATTTCTAACCCATTTCACATTTAGCAACATAATCCATGACCAATAAGCCAATATATAATTATGTATAACACCCCATTATGTTATGTCATAAACTTTTCCCAATAATAATTTAGTTTATTTCACAACTGTGTAATCATACCAATATAATCATCTTGGATCATATTTCACTAACCCATAAATAAATTTAATGATTATAGTCCCAAAAAACTATTAAAAACAAATCATTATATAAAACCCAAATCAAAATTCTCATTTGAAATCATCTTGAAATTACCAATTAAAACATCAGACTTTTCTTTGAAAACTAAAACTTGACCCAGGGATTTTGATTTTATTTCAATTATATAAAACACCAATTACACCATTTTCACAACAAATTGGACATTTCCCTCATTTCCAACATCATTTTTAATCTCTTTATTAAACCCCATTTTATATCACATTGAGTTCAACACCTCCTTTAAAAATGATTCTCACTTTTAAATATCATTTTCCATCAATTAATCTACAATCATGAAGAATCATCAAACCATACGTTCAAAAACATTACAAAAATTTATTAATAATTTTCAAAAGCTAACATATAATCATTCCAATTAACTAGTTCACCCTTACCACATAACCACCTTGACTTTTCCCCCTTTACTCCCATAATGAAACTAAACAATAAAAAACATTGGAACAACTATGTAAACAATAATGCATCAAGAATATTGGAATAAGATTAAAGACCACCTACCTCATGCTCGAAGATGATTACTAGCACAATCACATCCATTGAAGAAAAATTAAACACCCTATAAGGCCCAAACATTTAATATGATGAAAAATGTGGGGATTTTAAAACATTTGAAGGTGATAATAGATTCAACAAGCCATGTTCCAGAAAATTGGGAAAATATGATTTTTAGACTCACCCGAATCTTCAATTTTCACCCAAACACACTCCAAACACCTATGAATTGATGGATGATAACATCTTGGAAGTATTATATTGTTTGGTTAATCACCTAGATATTGGGGGAAGAATAGTGTGAAAAATTAGGGAAGAATGAAATAGTATTGGAATGGAAAAATATTGTGTTTCTACTTGTTAAGGGTTGCATGGCACACAATTTCCCAAACGGTCAGTCAACTGTATGGATCCATATGTCCAAGTCCTTCCATGAATTATGGTTTCAAGGGACCCCCAAATGGTTTGGAAAACTTTGTTGTAACAATGTGCTAGGATCTTTTTGAATGGGTATCCAAGCTACATAGCTTCCTTGGCCAGACACCCAGTTTACCCTAACCATGATCCAACCATATTCTATTCTCTGTTTGGAATCTTCTCTCCTTTTATCTTGTCTGATACAGTCGAAATACTCAAAAAACTACAAATACATATGATAATAACATTATTATCCATAAAATAGAGTTAAACTAGAAATTTTAAGAAGGGATTACATTCTCGTAAGGCTATGATCTTCCAATCCCAGGGTTTCTCTTGCTGAAAGGTTGAGTAATACATATTCCTTAAAAGATTCATAGATCCTAGGATATTTTATATAATCCCTAGAAAAGGGGATCCAGTTATTTACAAAATTTATTAGAGGATAATCTAACTAGTACCACTTGTCAGTTCTTTATCACATAATCCATAGACTCACCGTCAAGGATTGATTTATATAAGAATTTGGCTCCATGACTAACTATATTAGGTATTATTTAATTTTTTTGATATCTCAATATATGTGAAAAATGTATTCACCAAACTTATTGGCTCATAAATATGTTTCTCAACATCATGTAATCTCTTGTATCTGCATGAGTAATACAAATATTTCAATGGTTTTAGAATCTCTTTAGATATTAACCTCTATATTTTAAATGTATCCTCCCGTGTTTTAGAAGAGTAGGAACCATTAGAATATGGGAAATCAAAGTCCCCGAACGATGCCAAATATTTTCCACACCAATATAGACATAATTCCTAATGAGTTGGGAGATTATCCTTAGGTACATCAATCCATGTACAATTCCCATAATGAGGGGTAACAATATAACTCCATTAATTTTGTTGAACTTGTAAACTAAATCGCAATGCCAAAAAATGATTAATTCCATGAGAACCCCTCATTCACCTTTTTTCAAAATAGTTGAGGGAGAGGAGGGGTGCTTGATGTTTGGTAGAATGATTATGCTAGTTATTTGAAACATGATGAAAATTCTTCAGAAATAATGAATCAAGACACACATAGGGATCAACAATCCTAATAATCCGAATATTCTCCATCAGTTATTCCCTCATAGATGATTGTATTGGTTGAGTATGCAGCTTCTCCTTGATCACACCGTAATAATCCATGTATATATAGTGCCTCAAATAAGAAGAATTTAACCTAGACATTATTTTTTTAAAGAATAAAAGAAAACCATTAGTATAATATCACATACACCAGTGATATCGTAGTGCTTAAACCACCATCATATGTTGTAGACCATACGAAATAAAAAAACCCTATAGGTAATTATATTCTCGGAACACTGATGTATGATGTGCTAGGACACCTCACTAGTATACCCCCAAGGACATTCATTCTGGAGGTACTCCGTCCATCCATGGAAATGTTGGAGTCCTATATTGAATCCATATAAAACCCATCATAGTTTGATAATATAGTTGTTTCTACAAAGTCCAACTATGAAGATGTGTATGAGTGAGACAAATGGTGGACCAACCAACCAACCACAATCCATTTTTATTTTTAATTTAAGAACCCACTTTTTGGGTAAGTGGGAACCATACAAAACCTCCAAAAACCACCGGTACTAACCTCATTTAGACTATCACCACCATGCTATGTTCAAATTTGAAATTCCACTGCACACAAACCCTAACTGAGTACCACAACTATTTTTAACTGCCTCAAAACCCACCCCTTAAAATTGAAAATCGAGCCTGAATATATTCTTATTTCAAACCAAAAAGTCTTCCAAAAATAAATCACAAAAATAATGACCATAAAATTCATGTAATTATTGAATGAATGAATAAATTAGATGTCCTAGAATCAATAATTTATTTTATTTTAGTATCATAGGATATAGAACACAACATTTTATTGGAAAGTCCCAAGATCAATTTTCAACAAATAGTCCCTATTCTGACATATAATTCCTCATGTACTCCCTTGATGATCATATAGGGGTACTATAGGGTAAATACTCACCCATTAACTCATGTGAGGCCCAATATCTAGATTTTGGTTACTATAAAGTGAGTAAAAGAATCTTGAGGATGAAAGGGTTGGTTCATAAATGACCATGATGATCTAATGGACACTATAAATAATACATGGGTAAAAATAAAAGATATATTTGTTATCACAATTCATAAATTAGATCCAATGACACTAGACCTGGGGGTTGTTTCATCCTATCCATAAAAATGCATGCTTTATAATTACCAAACACTCATATAGTGGAGATACCCTACACACACTAGAAGAACATAACCATGTGAATCCATTTCTATCAATCCATGAAATTCCCACATGTTCCACAAAACATGACTTAATTAATAGAGGTCAAACCATCACCATTTCATCGATACCTAGAGTGGACATGATATCTAGGAACTGAACATAATTTTCTCCATAGACATTTTTCAAAACAGTATCCATATAATGTGAATCTCTCATCAACGACTTTGTATCTTACATATATGAACATAATTATCCACTAGGTCAGCTATCCTAGAAGATTTATATTCTAACTAAAATTTCATTATATCTGATGGTGAATGGAATATCAGAGTTTTCCCTCTTTCATTTGAAGTTGGTTTCTCCACCACTTTTGATGTGATAACCTAGTTGAACCTTGGTTCTGCGGAATATTTGAGGCCGACAGTGATCAGTGTATCCATGTCACTAGAGGAAAAGAGAATTATATAGACCTCTTTAAATAGAACCATGACCTATTCACATGGAGATATAATGATATTCTTGAGCTAAAACATAATTTTTTTAGTCATCACATTGGTCTCATAGTGGGTAGTCATGGGTTTGAACAACCATCTATATAGATACACTCCAAGCATTGTTATATGCTCATGGTTGAGGATGAAAAATGTATTAAAACCCACATTATTTTTGGTTTCCAGTTTACCAGGTGTCTGGCCCACAATGTTAAGGTAATAAAAATAAATATGAAGTTCATAGTTTTCAATGAATTTTATGAGCTCAAACAATATTTTTGGAATGAAGATTTCCCCATTTGAGTTGTAGAGCTTCTGATTGATACAATGGATGAGTTTTAGGCCCTCTTCTTTGTTGAAGGATAATAAATGTATATAGGGATCATCTTGCCCTCCTAATGTGAGAATTCCACCATTTTATAGGTTACCCAATGAATTTTAATTTACCAGGTGACACCTTTTGGATTAAATAACACTGATAAACATAGAACCATTCCATGCACCACATCATTATGATAATTCATGGGATGATGATGGGGGGATATGTGGATGATCTTGTGGTAAAATAACATTATAAACAGAATAATATCATCGATATTGATGAATTTTTTATCTTCCTCCACTCCAAAAACATGAAGATGAACCCACCGAATTGGGAATTCAGGGATACCTTTACAAAAATTTTCCAGTTTTCTTTAAGATACAACTTTATTGAAAATATACCATAAAAATTCAAGGTTATCATTCAAATGTATCCAAAAATAATATATAAAATTTATAAGGCATCTAAGGCTATTTATTCTACATAAAATGATTTATTTCAAATCGATAAGGAAAGCGTGACACCATTTAGTAGAAAATGAAAAATGAGATGTTTACTAGTTGAATGAGGACTACCATACTTCATTTGAAGATATTAAAGGGTAAATACTTCTTCCTAAGGATTTGATTACACATATGATAAGGAGATGAGATACCCCCCCCCCCCATCGAGAAATATCCCTTGCATTAGTCATTGAATTGTAGACTTTGTGTAATTATTTTCATCACTATGTCATATATTTGGTGTCCCAAGAATATCCAAAATAATTTGAGCCTCAATTTCCTCATGATAATGGGATGATTGGCACGTTGGGAAGGAATCCTATAGAAATTCTAAATTAGGATTTCCCCAAAAATGTTGTTAATAGAAAAGTGATGTACAATTTATTGGACACACAAACATATTATAAAAAATTTATATTGTCTATTCATTTTCTAGATGAATATATTCTCTTAGTGGGTCTGGCTACACAATGTAAAAAATTAATTTTGATGGTGACTCCTAGCTCTTGACTAGTTAAGGGATCAACAACCCTATCATAATCATGGTTGTCATGGAAATAATTTTCATCCGTTATTAATGGGATATATTTCAATACTCATTACTATTTAATGGAGTGACTAACTACCTTTTTATCTTTTGGAAAATTATGATCAACAGAAAAAACATACCTTGTAGTAGCTTTGATAATGTTTGAATCCATCAGAGGATTTACTTGAGATGCTTCAGCTACATCCTCCTGAGGAGATTGAAAAACCTATCTCAGAGGAATAATGCTACAAACTGAAACAACAAAAATATTCATTAAAAAGAACTTTTAAATTCATACATAAATACCCATATTCAAAAACTGATATTAACACCCATAAATATAAATATAATATACACATACAAACATCCCATGGTAACTTGAGTTTCCTCACGACAATGGCTAGCCAGGAACTCATTAAAATATACATCCATTGTTATGAAAATACTTTATACAGTCTAAATGATTCAAAAAGATAATGAATATTTAGGATAGACCACCTCTAATAGAAAATTTTAATGATCCAACCCCTATACCCTATCACACTCGTTCATGACCTGGCCTGTGACATACCCAAAGTGAGTTCATGATCCCCACTTGCTGGAAACTAGTACTTGGGCATCTAAAAAAACTATAGTTAATTATTTCACCTAAATTGAAGAAATAACATGGTACTTATATAGATAAATGTTACAACATCTATGGAGAGATATATAACATTAATAATAAATATAAAAAGTTAGAAACCACCCAAACAATATTCAATCTCCTAGTGTATGTCTCGCCATAAAGGAATACCAAAATAAGAAAATTACTTCACCATGTGATAGAATGGAACAACCCCCACCATCTCCTCAATAGCTCCCAAAACAATTCTAACAAAAAATATCATCACCTCACTATTTCTCCTTTCATTTTCCTATATAGAAATACATACAATGGTCTATGAAGCACCAAAGAATTGAATATGGTTTGAGCTAACAATAATTTTAGTGTCCCACCTAGATATTCCAAAACTAGACTCTTTAAAATCATTTCATCTGTGATAATTTAATATAAATCATGGAATTATAAGCATTAATTGATTTTTTATCGAAATCATGGTAAATATTTACCAATTTTCAAATAAATCAAAAACTAGAAGGAATAACAATTCCATGCATAATTCCATTATATATTATCAATAATATGATTCATTCATATAACATCAAAATAGTAAAAATATGTGCAAATGTAAATCACACGGAGGAACAAAATAGGTTAGTCTAGAACACTACTCAAACCACATCAAATAAAATGTTCAAAAAAAGACTCTAGAACATAGGTCTAAGAAAATGAGAAACACCCTATGAGTGAACATCTGAACAATGTAAAAAAAGTCCCTAGAAAAAATATCCATGTTATTAGAGAAAATATCATAACAAAATCCCATAACTGTATGATTGATGATGGGCCAAAGCTAAACCTTCCATCATTGTACCCAAGTCTTCCAATGTGTTATGTTTCACAACTCATTTCAATGATTTGAAATTAATTTTTTTCATTTAACAAAACATGGAGAGCCCTAATGTTATGAAAAACACTTATATATATAAAAAATCACCCCAAAATTTTTTATATATATATAAATTTATGAAAACAAGAGGATTACAGTTCATCCAACAAAGGTAAGAGATGGAAACACCAACATCAAACAAAGGGCTGCACACTCCCAAAATAGATCCTCTAACAAGAAGATCCCAATGAATATAATGGAGGCCCTATAACAAAAAACAAACATCACATAATTGATCTAATTTAAAAAATAGGATTCTATGAGTATTTGAAACAATTCATACAATAAGAATTCACACCTGCTACATCACAACCAATATACGAAATGATCTTTGTAACAAGATCACAGCACAAATCTAGAAGTCAAATAGGAGAAAGCATCACCATGGATCAATTAATTGGATAAGAAAAGGATATGGATCTATATTTTCCAAGGAAACAATGATGTAGAAATTAAAACTCACTGAGAGATATGAGGATAAACTCAAATAGTGACTTAATGTTGAACGGATCAATCCAGATCGAACAAAGTCTCCCAAATTTTTTAGAAAAGACATCTTGGTCAATAGACAAATGAACACTTATGAATGAAATTAAATTTCAGATTATTAGTACCCTAAAATATATCCTCCCTATATGTACATGATGTGGAACCAATTTACATATTCTGTAATCAATGGTCCCAAGTGAAAATAAAAACATGTCCCATTTTTAATTAAAATCGAACTTTTATGATTACAAATTGTGTAACTATTACACAGTTTGTAATCCTTTCAAAATTTGTAAACATTTCACAAATTGTATTTGGATACCATGTATATATTTTAAAACTTGTCTACATGTCATTTAATTACCCAACATAAAACAGAATACTCCAAAACCAACTCAGGCATCCTCTAAACTTGGGGAGAATCCACATAACCTTTCACACATTAATACATGGACTCTATTAGTTCAAATCATCATACATCCCTAAAATTTGGGATCGTTTTTTCACAAAATGTTCTCCATCAATTGGAGTCATAATACATAACAAATTTAAGTGGAAAATAATAAAATTAATGGGAAATACCTGAAAAAAGTTGACAAGAAGGAATATGTATGCACGAATGACATAATTATTTTCAATTGTATGTAAATGTTTGAAAATACATGTTTTATCATCCTACCATAATTATATATCTGCCTTTAATATAGTATATACATATTTTTTCCATAATTATAACTAGTTTTGATAAATAGACATGGAAAATGAATTACATTGGTTTATAAGGTGGTAGTCCACTGTATATAATAATGATGAATTACATTCCAATTTAATTATTGTTGGATATAAATATAATTTATTCCTATAACATAATTTAATCTGGATACATGAATGATATTTTATTTATTATTTTACCATTGTTGAATAATATTAAAAGATGGTGGAAAAATAAATAACACATAAAAACTAGATTAAAAATGTTACCTCTTCTTGAGAAACCTCCGTTCTGTAAAATCATAATAAAACAAAATATGGTGTTTAGTCAAATAAATTAACTCAAGAATTCATGGAGGTATTATAGGAAGGTAATTCGATATATATTAGTCGAAAATGTGGTTTTTGATGTCTAAATTAATTAGAAAAATATGTACCATTTTATATTATTGGGGAGGGGAAATCTTAGAGTTCCAAAATTTAATAACACAATATTTCATAGTATATTATCTTTAATAGCTTCTTTTTCATGCAAAACTAACTTGGCTTGCATTACACGCAATATTGAGATTCTATGAAAAATACTTTATTATTATAATTATATAAGTAATATGCATAAAAAGTATCCTTTAAATATAGTAATATGAATAGAAATAAATAAATATTAAATGTTATTTATAACCTTTTCACCTATGTAAACCACATTTATAATGAAATGTATATGTTTAGGTAAAATAGTTATATGTTCAAAAATACTATTTTCTAAAAAGAACAATATTTTAGGTCTATTTGTGAAAAACAAGAATATTAATTTTTGAAACTCTATGAAATTTATTTTGGTAAAATATACTTTATTTTTTAATTCGGAAAATAAAAATTATCTTAGGGTGAATTTTTCATATTTTTTTGAAAACATTCAATTTTTGATGAATAGTAAAAATAGTGAATTATTGTTTAAAAACTAACATTTTGGTTTAAATAAATATTTTACTTCAAATTGGTTTTTAATTCAAAATAGATAGATAATACAAATATTAACCTAATATAGGTCATTGGAATAATTTTTATAATAGAATTAGATATAAAAATTCACTGGAAATTTTTAACATCTTTTTACATTCCTTCTAGCCAAATTAGAAGATTTGCATAAAATGTAATTTTACTGCTTTTGTGAATTGAATTTAAAAAATCTTACATACATGGTTGTAATCAGGAATAAAATTTTGTATAACATTATCAAAATAATTTTTGATGAATCGTTAATTTTGAATTTAATTTACCACGATTAAAGGTAAATAGAGTAACTAAAGGTAAAAATAATATTATGATAATATTAAATTAACCTAACATTTGTAATATTTTTATTGTATATGTGTAGTTAAACCAAAATCAACCTTATTTATAAATTATTTTCCTTTTTCATCCACTTATGTTAGATTAAGATATTTATTATATTTTATTTAAATAAGAGTTAAAAGTGTCATATTGAAATTTTAACAACTAAAACGTTTTAAATACTGTTTTATACATAAGGTAAATTTGACTATAAATATTAATTTGAAATATAATAAATTATTCTAAATTATGATAATTTATTTATAATTTTTAGACATTAATTAAATAAATTTAGTTTTTACACAATGATGATGCATAAATTGATTAATTCAAAAAATGATCAAATAAATGATAAATATAAAAATAGTAAACTAAATATAATTTTATTTAATTAATTACATAAAATTAATTTATAGATAACTTAATTATGTTAGTGAAATATTGGAATAAATTTTTCAAATTTATCATGTTGGTTTGATATTTGAAAAAATGAAAATAATGATTAGTATTAAAATTGACATAAATGATATTTTTAAATAAATACTAATTTACAAACTGATATATAAGTTATTAAATTCTAAGTCATTGAAGAAAATTATTTTATAATGTCAAATATTTCATTAATGATCCAATTTGGATTATCTTGTCATTTTATAGCAACTATATAAACATTATAGTGTAAAAATACAAGAAGACACGATAAAAGATAAACAGTTTAACTAATGGTTAAATAAAAAGGATAAGGTTAATTTTATGACCTAAACATGTATAAAATTTATTGTTTTATTAGATTTAGACCCAAAATAATCTTATACTATAAATAAATCACTTTTTATCTATTATAAACATAAAATAAATTTATAATAACTTAATATTTCAAGATCATTCAAAAGTGCCTCTCAACCCTCTTTTAAAAGGGAACTTCTCCTTCTCTTTAATTGACAAATCCTAACCTATTTTCTCGGACAAAACCTACCAATTTACCCACCCAACATCTATAAAATAATCATAGAGGCTACAATTTTGGAAGAAATTCATTTTAATGAGTCTTTTTATGCCAATCAAATGGAGACACCCAAAAAGAGGTAATTGTTTTATCACCTCTTTAAAGATTATTTTATTCTTATACTAACTATATATTTGTTGTATCCATAAAAAAAATACAATACCTTTTACATTATAATATGTTTTTTTATTTATTTAACAACCATATTCCTCCTTTTACCCATTCTATGAAAAAAATATCACCATACGTGCGTACTTATGGCTTTCTGTCTCCACACCACGGTGTAATCTATTTTTCAGGTACACATTATTTATATGTGTATAAGGATGAATATAATGGATGTAAATAATAAATATAAAATTATATTTTTCTGTAAAATTTATATTCCATACAATTCCATTTTATTTAACCATTACAGAAATGATATCATTGCTCATGTGTATGTACAACTTACTCTCTCCAAGATGCAATGAGATTCATCTTCCAAATTCATCATTCTAGAATAAGTATAAAAAGATATGTATTTTTAATTATTATGACATAAATTTAATAATTATAATACTATAATATATATTTAAATATTTATATTTATGTATGTGCATATATGTCATTCACTTATTTCTATTCAATACGATCTGAAAACCGAAACAATGTTCATGTGTACGTACGACCTACCGTCTCCATGAATGGTGTATTCCATTTCATATATATATAGATTATATATATTTATATCCTAAATATATATCATAAAAAAAATCATTTTATGCATTTTTTTAAATAATTAAGTTGTGATCTAAGTAATAGAATCAAGAATAAAAAGTCAAAACAAGAACGACAAAGAAAGCGATTATTACCCAAAACGTTTCTTTAACATGGAAATTATTAATAAACTGGTAATATAAAGTAATAAATGAAAAATATATTATATCAAAAAAATTATTATTATTTTGGTACTAGTTATTATAAAATTTTAAGCCATTATACTGGAGTTTCAGACACTTACATTGTGCATCAACTTTAAGTTAAGGGAATTACTTCTCAATTTTAATTTTACATTAGATATAAGAAATATTAAGCCACTATTTATTGTGTGGGGTGTATGTAATACCCCTATTTTAATTAATATCAAAAATAAATTTTACATAATGGTATTTAAATATTAATTTGAAGATATCAGATTTATGATTTAAATATTCAATGTGGTATGGGACGTTTTGAATGTTCAAATAATTAATCATTTATCTATTTTAATATCATTGATATTATGATACATATTTATTTATATGTATATGAAGGATTATAAATAAAATTTTATGTATATTTTTGATTTCATTAAAATCTTTTCAAAAGGAATATTTTTAAGGTTGTATGTAAGGTACACTTTAACTAAAACATAGATTTAACTGTTTTAAAGATTTATTCTCCAAAATCCTTCTCATTAATGTTGATGTTTTCAAAATGGTTATGAGGAATTATTTATATGGGTAAAAATGATTTAAAATTTTAATTACTATCAATACATTCAATGTCTTATTGGGCACTTTGACTAAAAAATAACTTCTGAAATGTATACTTTTATAAAAGTGGCACTTTTTAATACATGATTTCAATGAAAATGGGGTATTCGTCTCAAGATATTTTTAATTAATTTGTTAAATTATTTTCATCTATGTCAGTAAACATTATTGTATTTTATACTTAATTGAGGATGATTTATTATGATACAATATACCATATTGTGTTGAATGATTTATGATATGTTGGACTGTGGGTGTGATATTTTTATACAATTCATGGTTTAGGGATAAAGTAATTATATTTCATTTTCTAGTTTTAATATGAATAATTATTTTATGTTATACGATTTTCATATGAGGAATGAATGGGAATTTGTATGTGATGGGTGGGGCTTATTATATCCCCTCGATTCGTCGGTAGATCTCATTAGACAAAATATTGTCTTGGCACATGGCCTTGAAAGTATGGTAATGATATTGGCATGGGCATTAAATGATATGGTTATGATGTCTGAAATTATGAATTTCCTTGTTATGAGATTAGTTGTTGATTTTACATGTGGTAATTGGACTACTAGATTATCCCTAAATGTTATTAAATGAGATTATTTGATTTATTATTGCCATATAATACTGAATATCATGTTCTAAATGGATTTGATTTTATTTTTATAACATGAAATGAAAATTTATTCTTATTTATTAAATCTTTTTCTGTATTTGTTTAACCTTACTGAGCATCTGATCTCACCACTTTCATATGTTTTATTTTTTCCAGGATGCCAAGAAGTGTATAATGATTCATATGCAGGGTTAAGATAGTATAATAATGGTGTTATCAAAGGATTATCTTTGTTGTGATTTATTTTTTAACTGTAATGTAATGATCAGGTATGTAATCTATCTTCGAAGACTGCTAAATTGATCGGTCCTTCAAGATTTCATTCCTTGAAATCATGAAATTTTATTAAAAAAAAGCATCGACTCAGGGAAACGAGGGTCAAGGCATTATAGTTGGTATAAAAGGAATTTTTGCAACAGACATGTAAATTAGATTTAGAAAACCTTGATTATAAAACATAACCCAATGAATGATTTTGATGATAACTCAAAGTATTGGATATCATCCTCTAGATTTGTAATGGATAACCTAGGTTAATCCTATAAACTTATGGATTGAGAATAATATTTCATAATTTTTAGATCCTATAAGTGGTTTTTCATGACTATATCACTATGATTAGTGTTTCTCACTTTTTTCATTGAGTATTAATCAATGGTTAGAATCAGAAAGGTTAAACATGAAATGGTTATACTATTGGTGATGAATATATTACAAATGAAAAATGATATGAAGGAGGTATTAAGGAATAATATTTTGAATCATAGATAATGGTTTAAGACTGAAGTGAAATGTTTATGGTTATTCTATACATGGTTCAAGAATTATTACATCAATGGTTCAATAGTTATAAGATTCATGAGATATTTAAGGATTTTACTAGAGTACTTCATATTTAATGATTTGGAAACATATGAGTTTTCATTAACGATTTAAAGATTATCAAATATTTAGTGAGGGAAAATAATAGCTACATTAAATTTTATGGGGAATGTAATGTTGAGATTTATTTTTGAAATTTAGAGAAATTGTTTGACAGCTAATTTGGATGGAATTATTCTGGTTGAGACTTATTGTATGAATGGGGTATTTTGAACATTGGATATTTTTGTTTGTGGTCATAGTATGATTCGTTGGATATTTTGGGATATCGTTTTGTGTTTTAATAAATATTTAGAGTCTTAAGAGCATAATTGTGGGCCGTATGATTTATCAAAATTGATTTAGGTGTGAAAAATCCATTTTGAACATTCATTTCACGGTGTAAGGAATGAAGTGAAAATATATTTAAGCACAACCAAATAATGAGATTAAACATATGATATATAAATAAATAAATTAGGTTATTTTCCAAGAGTAAAATAATTCTACAACTCTAGGTAAAGGATTATGATACAAAAAATGTTATCCAAGTCCTTATTCTGATAAATCCAATGGTCCCATAGATTATCTCATATTTATAACTTTATGATTGATAACATTCTTCTCATCATGTTATATATCACTCCCCATAAGAACACGATGATTAGATTTTTCATTCATGTAATTATTTTCATACATGGATCCATAGTTTGTGTTATTTATGGTGACCTTCTACTTGCCATTATTTATTTTAAACTAAAAGTCTCATTAATCCAATTTTCAATGTGGGATTTCAAAAACAGATATTTTGACAAGTCCAACTTATAGTATTCTATTCGAATTTTAAATTACGAGGACTCATTTTATTTTATAAGTATAGAAGGTAACACCCCAATATTTCATGGAATGTTATCTTCAATAGTTTGGGGTGCACGTAACACCAATATGGCTTATGTTACACGTAAGATTGAGATTATACGAAACCACAATTTTTTATTATAATTATTTAAATGATATATTTATATCATATCCATTCAATATAGTAATAAGAATTTTAATAAATAAATTTTAAATTTTATTTATAATTTTTTCTTATAAATAAACCATATTTATCATAAAATGTATATGTTTCAGTAAAATAGTTATATGTTTAGAAATATTATTTTCTTAAAGGAATACCTTTTTATGTCCTTTTGTGAACAATATTAACATTAATTTTAGACACTCATAAAAATTACATTTTGTAAAATAGGATTAATTTTTTAATTTAGAACGTCAAAATTTTTTTAGGGTGAATTTTTGGTATTTTTCTGAAAATATTCAATATTCGATGAATTGTGAAAAACATTGCATTATTGTTTAAAAACTGACTATTTCATTTAAATAATTATTTTACATTAAGTTGGTTTTAAATTAACAATAGATAAATAGTATATATTATCCAAATTTAGGTCATTTTAATTATTTTTATAACATAATTAGTTATAAAATGACATTGAACATTTTTAACTTATTTTTACTTGCCTTCATGACACATTAGAAGATTACCATTAAATGTAATTTTACAAATTTTGTGAATTGAATTTAAAAATATGACATATATGGTTGTAATTGGGATCAATAATGTGGACTACTTGTATCTATTTTTTTTATGAATAAAATTTTTGAAATTTATTTACCATGAATAAATGTAAATAGGGTAATTAATGGTAAAAATAATATTATAATAACATTAAATTACCCTAAAAGATTTACTAATTTCATTGGAGAAGAATATTTCATAAAAAATAAACATTAGTCTTAAATTATTATCCTTTTTATGTCACTTGTGTTAGATGCCGATATTTATTATATTTTATTTAGAGAAAGATAAAAGTTTCATATTTAAATTTTAATACCTTAATCATTTTAAATATAGTGTTATATATAAGATACATTAGACTCTAAATATTACATAGAATGATAATAAATTTATATAAATCATTATAATTTATTTAAAAACTTATAAATTAAATAATTAAATTTATTTTGGACACAATGATGATATAGAAATTGATTTTTCTAGGAACAATCTAATAAAAGAGATTAATAATTTTAAAATAAATATAATTTTTTATAATTAATGACTGAAAAATATTTTATATATAACTATGAAATTTCAATGACATATTGTAATAATTAATTACTAGTTATCATGTTGTTTTGTTATTTTTTAAAATTAGAGTATTGATTAGTATTAAAATTTACATAAATGATATTTTAAAATAAATAAAAATTTATTAAGTGATATAAAAGTCATAAAAATATAAGGTTCGTCCATATAACTTGGATACTTTAAAATATTTTATTAATGATCTAATTAGGGTTATAAGGGCATTTTATAGTAACCATTTTAACCATATAGTGTAAAAATACAAGAGAACATGGTAAGAGTTAAACTGTTTAACTAAGTGTTAAATCCCAAAGATAAGGTTGTTTTTACGACCTAAACATAAATATAATTAATTTTTTGACTGTATTTAGACCCATAAATACATTATCCTAGAAATAAATTTTTTTATCTTTTACAAATAGAAAATATATGTATAATAAATTAGTATTTCATGATCTTCCAAAAGTACCCCTCACCCCTCTTATAAAAGGAACTTCTCCTTCTCTTTAATTCACACATACTTACCCATTTGGATCAACAACATGATACAAATTTCCTCTCCCAAATTCCCTAAAATAATCCTATAGTATATAATTTCTGATGATATCTATCCTATGGAGCCCTTTTGTGCCACTCAAAAGTAGAATCTGAAACAAAGGTAATTTTTTTTATCACCTCTTTCAAAGTTATTTTATTTTTCTACCACCTATTTATCTTTTGTTTCTATAATAAAATAATAAATATAATGCTTTATACATGCTGATATGTTATTATAATTATGGTACAATGATATTCCTCCTTGTAATGATCCTAAAAAAACAATATCACCATGCGTGTTTGCAAACGACTTACCATCACCACACTATGGTGTAAATTTTTTTAGGAATACATTATTTATATGGGTATAAAGATGAATATAATGGATGTAAATATTAAATATAAAATGATATTGTTTCATTAAAATTCTTATTTCATAATATTACATACCATTTAACCATTAAAGGAATGACACCATTGCTTGTGCGTACGTACAAATTACCATCTCCACGACGTAATGGGATTCATCTTCCATATTCACCATTTAAGAATGATTACAAATATATATATATATATATGTATTGAAATAATATGAAATATATTACATAATTATACTAATATATATATATATATATCTGTATGTGGATATATTTCACTAACTAACGTCTATTCAATATGATACGAAAAAAGAAACAATGTTCATGCATGTGTACGACCTACCATCTCCATAAACGGTGTATTCCATTTCATATATCTACATATTATATATATTTATATCTGGAATATATATTTTATATAAATCATTGTATGCAATCTTGATGTTCAACCTGATTTCATAGAGAATCTATAGTCTCTTTTCCTCTATCAATATTTCCTACAACATCATCTAAAGGATGTTTCTTTAGAATCCTAGTTAGTCTTGAAAATGTAGGTCTAGAGATTTCAGGTTCATCAAGAGGTTGGGAGTCAACAGAAGCAGGTTCTGGAAAATTTCTAGAACTGGACATTTTAACTATAGGTCCACTGTCTTTATCATTAATGTTCAAAACAGAGAGATCATCTTCAATATTTTCAAGAGAGGTCTTAGGTGTATGTGAATCAGTTTCATAAAATTTGATGTGAATAGATTCCTCCACAAATTTGGTTCTCTTATTGAAAACTCTATAGGCTTTACTAGAAATAGTGTAACATAGGAAAATTCCTTCATCACACTTGGATGCAAACTTATCAAGATTATATTTAGTATTAAGAATAAAGACATTGCAACCAAAAACTCTGAAGTAGTTAACCTTAAGTTTCCTATTGTTCCACAACTCATAAGGGGTCTGCTTAAGAACAGGTCTGATCAAGACTCTATTGATAATATAACAAGCTATATTGATAGCTTCAGCCCAAAAATAAACCGGTAGGTCATACTCATTGGTCATGGTTCTTGAAATTTCCTGAAGGGTTCTATTCCTCCTTTCCACTACACCATTTTTCTGAGGTGTCCTAGGGGAGGAGAAAGTGTGACTATAGCCATTGTGTGAGCAGTAGGATTCAAACTCATGATTTTCAAACTCACTACCATGATAACTTCTCAAGGTTTTAATCCTAAGTCCACTAAGGTTCTCTACAGACTTGCAATATTTAACAATGTAAGAACAATATTCACTTTTGTGATCTAGAAAATATACCCAAGTATGCCACGAATAGTCATCTAATAGAACATAGACATAGTTCTTCCCATTTAAACTAGAAACTAAAGGTGGTCCAAAAAAATCCATGTAAACCAAATTGAGAGGTTGATAAGTTGATACTTCATTCTTTGATTTGAAAGAAACATTATGTTTCATTCCCTTTTGATAGGGATTACAAACATTATCTGCTGGGAATTCAAGTTTTGGTAGGTCTCTAACTATGTTCTTCCGAGAAAGTTTTCTGAGTGAATTTACATTGCAGTGTCCTAATATTCTATGCCAAATCCAAGACTCATTATGAAACGAATTTAAACAAGTAATATTGTTCATAGCTAAAGAATTTAAATCAACATCATAAACATTTTCATTTCGCAAGGCAGAAAATACTAAACCATTTTTACAAAAAAAAATTACAGGAATCATTTTCAAATTTAACATTGAAACCATAATCACATAACTGAGAAATAATCAGTAAATTATATTTAAGTCTATCAATAAATAAAACTTTAGAAATTAATACTGAGTCAGTGTTACCAATCTGGCCTAAGCCGGTGATTTTCCCTTTAGAATTATCACCAAAAGTGACAAAATCTCCATCAACTCGGACTAAGATTTTAAAGCATGAGAAGTATCCTGACATATGTCTTGAACATCCACTATCCAAGTACCAGGTCTTTCAAACTGAGCTCTTTAAGTAGGTTCCCGACAAAATAGATTTAGATAGGAAATGATTTTGGTACACATATTTTCTTCGGTCCAGATAGGTTAGCCAATAAAACTTTAGGTACCCAAATTTGTCTTATGGGACTCATAAAATTCGTTGAATCAACAGATTTGGAATGATAAAATTTATTAGATCCGTAAATATGAATATAACTAGTTGAATCATATGATCCTCTAGAATTATAACTATCTACATTCTGTCTAGATTTAGGAATAAATTTAGTTGTGGTAATTTTTCTTTGTCCAGGTTGGTATCCAATTCCAGTAGTATATCTAGGTGCAATCTACTTACCTAGAATTTTAGTAAGAGTATATTTTCCATTTGTTAACTTTTTTAAATCCTTCATGAGTTTCTCATTTGACAATTTCAGTTCAGTGTTTTCTTTAAGTAACCGAGAATTCTTTTCCATTTCTATGTCAAGATCAGATTTATGATTAACAGTTAAAGTATACTGTTGGATTAAATCATTGTATTTGTCTTTCATCTCATTACAGGTTTCTTCCAACATATCATAGTACTCAAATAGTTCAGATTTTGACATATTTTCAGAATCAGAATCATCTCCAAAAAAATACGAATTTAAAGTCGGAGTGTCAGATGTTACCTCATAGGTGTTTGTCATAAAACACATGTTTGCCTTATTTCTGATTTCAGCTTAAGAAGCTTCAGATTCAATGGAGCTATCTTCAGAAGCACTCCATGTAGACTCCATGGCTTTCTTATACTTATTATCCTTATACTCATATTTCTTCTTGTATTTCATTTTGGACAATCTGCTTTTGTATGTCCTTTTATCTTGCACTCATAGCAGACAACTTCATCAGATTTGTCATATTTCTTCCAGTCCTTTTTTCCACTGTCTCTTATTGTCATACTTCCCTTTGTAATTTTATTTTCTAAAAAACTTCTTTTTCCTATAAAAATTAATAAATCTTCTGGCTCTGTGATCTATTTCTTCATCACTGTCAGATGCACTTTCACTTTCTTCACAGCTTGAGCTATCACTTACAGCTTGATGTTTCTCCAAATTCTTTGAAGTATATGTCTTGAAGGAAACTGACTTCCTTTTTGGTTCATCTTCTTCTTCATTGTTTACTTTAATCTCTTCTTCATACATCATCAACTTACCAATAAGTTCCTTAACTGGAAGTTCACCAATATCACAGGATTCTCTAATTGAAACAGAAGTTCCCCTCTATCTTTCAGGTAGGAATATCAAAATTCTCATGATCTGCTCCTTTGATGAAACATCTTTTCCCAGTGATATCATTGTGTTGACACTTTTGTTAAAACTGAGATACATATCAGAAATGAGTTCACCAGGCTTCATCTTAAAATTATCATATTTAATAGTATAGGTGTTCAATATCATTTCCTTAATGTTAGTTGTTCGTTCATGAGAAACACTTAAAGTATCCCAAATTTAATGTGAAGTATTACAATCAGATATTCTATTAAATTCCTTATCTCCTAAAGCACAATACAGAGAATTAATAGCTTTGAAATTATTATTGTAGGCTGTCTTAGTAGCATCATTCCAAGTAGATCTAACAGTAGTAGGAATTTTATATTCTGATTCTATGGAAGTCCAAATATCAAAACCCATGATTTTTAAATGAATTTTCATCTTATTATTCCACTGAGCATAGTTTTTCCCTTGAAAAATGGTCGTCTATTAGTAGAAACACCTTCAAGTCTGTTATCCATGATAACTTGTTTAAGATAAAAAATTTAAAGAGATAAAAATTTAGAAATAACAGAAATTTTAAGAACATTAAAATACAACTAAAATCACAGTTGAAAAACAGAGTACTTCAGAAAAAATTTAAATTCTTCTGATACCAAATGTTGGTCGGAGTGGACACTCAAGAGGGGGTGAATTAAGTTCCAATTTAAATTTCTGTTTAAAAATCATTTACCAGATTCCCCCAAATAAAACACAGAATTAAGCTGTAGTGAATTTATATCAAAGTAAAGGTTCTGTTAGGTTCCCAAGGGATTGATTATTTCTTAGTTAATAAAATCAGAAGAGTTTATTAACTTTTGAAACTAACTTACTGAGTTACAACTAATATAAACACTTGCGATTTTAATTATCAATGTGACTTTAAAATAGTTTTTGGTTTTAAAGAAGATTGCAACAGAATAAAAATAACTTTGAAAAGAAATAAGAACAGTAGATATAACCAAGAGGTTCAGTCTCAAGCTGAGACTTAGTCCTCTAAAAACGTTATATAAAAGATATCCACACCCTGGATCGGGGATTACAACAGTATACAACTGTCCAGGTCTAAGACCTCTACCACTGTTATTTGTGGGAAAAAATACAACAACAAACCAGCTGTCCAGGTCACGCAGGACCTCTACCACTATCCCAGTGGAAAAAAGATGTAAGAGTTTGAGTGAGGATTTACAGATACTCTAGTTAAAGTACATGAGACAGTGTGTGTGTAAAAATACAGTAGATGACACACTCTGCTCGAAAAGTAAATAATAAATCACAGAGGCAAAGATGTAGAGTATAGAATGGCTCTAGTGGTTGCAGTGCAGCTCTAGACTTCTTCCAATTTGATCAGAAATGGTTCTGAGTCCTCTTCTGGTTTTTTACTAGAAAACAGAGTGTCATTCGCTTGACATCCAGGTTCAGAGACAATGAGAATATATTCGATGAAGTTCTTGTGTGGATGTTCTCGTTCTCGTTCTCATCTCCTTTTGGTATGCATGAATGTTTGAGATCTTCTTGTAATTTCAGTCGTCTCTTTTCATACACACTATTCTGCACCTTCTTATTTTTTGGTCACACTCTTATTTGTTTTTCCAGCTTCTTCTATTTGCAGCAGTAGCATCTCTTATTTAAAGCAAGAGAACCAGTAACAGAAGTGATTTACTTTTTGCGGGTATGAGGTACGGTACCTTGAAGTCCAAAAATACACAATAAATAAATGTCAGTGTATTAAAATATACCTGATATGAACATTGGTTAGATTAAATAATGATAAAGAAATTAAACCAGCATCGGGTTCTGTCTGTAGATCAGTAGCGTTTGATATCGGTAGCCTTGTGTATCGGTAGGTCTGAGTATCAGTAGCTTCTTGTGAAACGGTATCCCTTTGTGTAACTGTATCCCTTTGTATAGCGGTAGCCCTTTGCGTACATGTAGCCCTTCTATCGATAGACTTTATGTCAGTCGGTAGACTTTGGTAGCGGTAATCTTTATTGCATCTGTAGCGGTAGAATTTCTTGTATCGGTAGTTGTAGACTTGTCTGGTATCAGTAGCGGTAAGTCCCTATCGGTAGCTTCCTTGATGTATCAGTAGACTTTGATGGATCGGTAGACTTGTGTAACGATGACTAATCTATACCGGTAGCTCTCACATAGGGGTTGACCAAACTATATCAATACCTCTATTCTATATCGGTAGCTCTATTCTGTTTAAGCATTCTATTGGCAGAATGAGTTATGACAGAGTATACATACATCCAGTAACCGAAAGTCTAATACTAAAAATAAAATAATAGAGCATTTCTTAACCAAATTCTTTTATTATAATATAATTATCATAACATATAAATATGTGTCTGAAGTACACAAATACTAAAGTAATTATTTATCCACACTAAGAATCATCAAACTATAAAGAAGCAATATTGAGATTATCAACATATAATAAAGCATAATTGGGATTATCAAAATATAATAAATCAACTAGATGCCTAGAGGGTTCAACACTCGACATCAGAGATAAACCTTTTTAGCTTTTAGAATAGTCATAATCATTATATGTACTATTGATATGAAGATCAATTGATTCTATTTTATGAGATTATTTTTGACCATATATTTTTTTTTTGGTTTTTGTTTCCCTCTTTTTAAGGGATGATATGACATTTCTGTTTATTAATAATTATTCTATTGTGGTTTTGGATGCGTACTCCATGTTTTACACACAATCACCCCTTCATAGTGTTTACCAACATTTTTTGTGTCATGTGATAATATTATAAAGATCATAGTAGACATCTGTGGTGTTTTTTTATTATTGGGAGCATTGACCATGTTCGGTGGGCCGATGTAAAATCTCATTGACTTATTCAAATGTACATTTGACCCCTTTTTTGTTTAACAATATTTTCGATTCATTTCATGTAGTTTTGGGTGAATTTTATAAACAAAATGATCCTTAGGTGTATTATCATGGTTTGCACATAGTTAGGGGAAACCATGCAGTTTGGAAAAAGAAATTGTGAATCCATGGATGTTCTAATAGAAGGGGGTGCACTGCATATTCAAACAATCAAACCAATCCCTAAAATAATGTGTCTTTATATTTTGGGGTTTATTATTGTTTATCGTGGTTAAATTTATATTGTTTCTAAACTATGTATCCCAAATAATGGCTTGTGTAGGTTGTATGATAAAGGATCATGGTTACTACTAATAATATAGCTTCTCCAGTAGACCATGTGTATGGGGTTTTAATTCCACAATTTATTTTATAAAATCCCATGATCCCTAGTATAATAACATCCTAACCCATGTCTACCCTAAATCAGTTTTCCAGGTCTTGATATCTATCTATAGGTTGTTTTGACTCCCCAAACCCTTTATCTTGGTGGATTAAATAACAATTGACCTTGTTTGATCTCTATGGTGTAAGTAGATATTATCCCATGTGGTTTTTTATGATCTCATATTATATCCTCCTTATATAATGATATATCATCATTATATTATTGGATCTAATATCTATATTAATTTTTATCCTGATTATATGTTTTTCATGATCTTATCCACCTCGTTCTTCATTGGAAATCACGTTATAGGGGATTTCCTTAACCATGTTATTAATGTTTTGTAGTCCCATAAATCATTACCCTTCCATTGAAACATTGTATTGTTGGAATAAAGTGAAATTATTTTTTAAATGATTTCAAAATCTATTATTTGAGATGGTTAAAAGTTTTTTTAGATTGGAATGTAATTTATGAAAATCCCAAAATTTCAATGAAATATAAATTCTTTATATTAATTTATAAAATCACTACCTTAATTTTAAAATTTATTTTATGAAATTGATTTGTTGTTGATCATTGAAAAAATATATCAAATTGGTGGATGATTTTAAATTGAATGAATTTTATTACAAATGTTATATTTTTTTAAAATTATAATGGAATGTTGAAAAATGAAATTAGGAAATGGTTTTTTATTTTTTAAAAAAATTTTGATTTTACAATGATTGATTGGTAGTTTTAATAACCTATGTGGGATCCCCTAATGGGGTTTATAGTGAATTATTTATATGGGACCTCCTCATTGTGTCTAGATTTATTATCTGAGATGGGAACCCATAATTGGGTGTATATTTATTTCCTTACATGGGCTCACCAAATGGGGTGTGGTTTGACGTACAGAAATATTATCCCCTAAGGTTGTTTTGATATGTGTAGGTATATATATGTAACAAAAATTACTATACATGATTATTTAATTTTCTTATTATTTATAACTATTTTATATAGATTATCATAATAAAAGTTTATCGAATTATTTTTTGAGAAATTTTCCATCAGTTTCATTCAAAGTATGTTTTTTTAAAATATGTCAATAATTTTTCATTAATTATTTTATTGAAGTTAATAAAAATGAAGTTTAATTATTTTTGTATTATTTTTGGAACACTTGGTTAGACCCTACTGTGATATTTATCTCACACCCTACCTTTTTCTTCAGGAGTTTTTTATTATACATTTATATTTCCTATAAAAGGGATTGTACCACTGGGAGATAGTGGATATTATTGATTCTTGGGACCCAGAGTGATGTATTTGACTAGTGTAAATTATATAATTATTTTTTTATTTTTTTGAGATTTTTTTGTAGATGATTTTGTTCGGGAATATTGATTATGTACTATTTTGAGTTTTTTTCCAATTTTTTTCCTAGTACATTCTATTTGAGGATTTTTGATTATGAAAACTTTTATAAGTTATCTTCAAATATTCTATAGAAGAATTTTTTGCATTTGTTTCTCATGTGATACTTAGTGACAGTCATAAACTAATTGGGATTAAGAATTACTTTCAGTACACATTGTACCAAGATCAGTTATTGGGTTACTATGATATCTATGCTGGTACTTTATTAATTGGTATTAGTGGTAAGAGATTGTGAAATATTCCTCAATGATAGTATGCAATTTGGATGTCCTATTAGACATGAGATATGAACTTTGGGACATAAAATGTAGTTATGAGTGATTTACTAGTCATCACTCAACATAATGAGCCTTATTCATCCATCAGTGTTTGGGTTTTTCCTTACTGATGATTTATGTTTGTTGACATCCCAATCATGAATTTTGTATGGTCAAATTTATAACCTTGTTCGTTTTAATATTTTTCTATGTTCTATGTAATCATTTTGATAATTTCAATGTTTTCCATTGATTTTTTTATCATCATATCTTAAATAAGAACATTTAATTTCCCAATGGAGGAATATTTGAGTGAACCCCATTAAAAAGATTCTCCAGTGGACCAAAATCATGTTGTGATATTAGTGAATGATTCTCATGATCTGGGACATTCCCTAACACCCATTCCTACATAGGTTCCTGTAGTGGAACCATAAATAGTGGAATATATTAATCATTATCAATAGTTTCTTCACTAGAGTCCACCAACTTTCCATTTCTAATGTTATCATGATGTGGTAGGGTATTGTATAAAAAAATATTTAGATTCTATTTGAGTTTATGGAAATGAAAGATTTGATAATAGTAAATTGTTCCCCCATCAAGCTAGAAGGCTATAGATGGAGATGGTGGGATTTAACAGTGATGGTGAAGAGGTATGTGGTATTGGAATGGAAATAATTTATTATCCTTTCACTTATCTTTTCTATCCAGAGACGACTCTATGGAGGACATATATAGTGTTTCTCAATGTCTATTTGGGTTAAAAGACCCAGGCACTATATGAAAACTATTTTATTGGGATCATAAAGCTTTCTCAGAAGAAATTTAAAAATTATAGATAGAATGATCAAAGATATAAGATGTATCTTCATGCTCACAAGTGAACTCAATATTTCCTATTGTAGATCACTTATTTTGCGTACTTTCTGGTTATACTGTTTATGGTTGAGCAAGACCTCACATGTATGTTAGGGTCAATAATAGTTTCATTATCTCCTATTGAATTCAACTTTATATCTTTTAAGGGATAGAGACTGTGGTATGATATATATGGTAGATGTATATATAAGGATTCTTCCAAATATCCTATAGTTACAAGAAAAGGCCATATAAATATCTTCCAATGTGGAAAGGTCTGAAATTTGAAATGGGTTTTCATAATATCACCCAAGATATGTAGTTATTGTATTCTTTAAAACTAAATATATATGTTCATTCATATAATTTTATCCTTTTCTAATGGAATTTTCAACTCTAAACATAAAACTAAAATAGTGGAATCATTTATTCCAGATATAACGAGTTCAAGACATAGTTATGTAGAATGAGTATTCTTTAAATAGTGGATGAGTCTCTATAGGTTGAGGATGTTCGTCTAGTGATCATGAGTGGTACAATCACTATAGATTCATCAATAGTAAACTCATTATGTTTTACTTTTTAATTACTATTATTTATATGGATTCATGTTTTAGACATTCTATGTGATCCTATAGAACATTAATCTTATGTGATGGATATCACTACATTATATTGAACAAAGAATGTATGGTATTTGAAGCCCATGTTGTGTTTTCTTCTTATCAAAGTTTTAATATACCTATCATTATATATTTATTGACATGAAATATATTCAAATCATCCTTTGGATGGATTGGACGATTTGTACATAATCCTGAACTAATTTTTATCTTTAACAAGTATCCATTACTACACTTGAAGGGGTGTTCCACATCATTCAGGGAGAATGGTATTTGAGGTCGACTAGTTCCAAATTTTTTTTATTGTTGGAATGTATAAATTCAGTTTTTTATTTGTACATGGATAAATAAAATTTAACGGATGATATCCCTCCATTCATCCTGTAATTTACAAATGTGTTTCAGTCAAATTTCTCTAGCCTTCCACTGGTAAGAGAGGTTGATTTATCAATTGATTTAGTACATAGTACTTTTCTGATATATATTTCATCATATTTTTTGTAACTATAAATGTTTAAAGAGTTAAATATTCCATGGTATATTCTATTTTAGAAAGGAATTATACATAATAGTGTGTTATCTTGGGTGGAAACTATTCTATCTATAAAGAAATATGACATAACACTTTACCACTATGTTAGTTATTGGAAATTCAAAAATGTTTTGATAAATATGAAAGTTATGTGGCCACAGATTAATGAACTATAATAGTATTAGGTAGTGGAAAATTTTTCCATGTATATTTATCAATAGTCTAATTATCCCTACTTAATATATAAATAATCTAACATTCCCAATACTAACTTCAGGTGTTGGTATAGTCAACTTGAGTATATATTTTTTTCTCATTGGACTATCCAATTCTCAGGTAGTATTTAATGATTTTATGTATAAAATATTCCACTGTTTCCAAAATACCTTTTTGGTGGTGTTTTTGGAATATATTTTAGTTTACTATAAATATTAAGCGGCTCAAGTTAGTTAGATTAGAGCTGTCATAGAAATCATCTGATATCATAGAATTCATATGAAGATTACAACATGTAGTTTCTAGATAAGGGAAGTGATCTTATGGGGTTATATGGTCCCAAAACATGTAATCTTAGTTTATCCTTAGAATTTGAAGGCTATTATGCCCTGAGGAAACTGTTTACGGTTTTTAAGATACATTGATTCTTTGGTTTGGAAGGGTATTACCATAGTTTGGTAAATAATTTATTGAATATGGTTTCTACAATTTTCACCCTAATTTGGATGGAGTTGAGTTATTGTTGAATGAAAATTTTTATAGTTATTATTGTTTATAAAAACATCATCTAACTTCTACAATGAATTTTAATCTTTTGAGTCTGGGAAGGGTAACTTTTTCTTGTATTAAACATCATTTTTAGGTGAGGTATATATTTTTATATATAGAGATCAAATGGTAGGCCATATATATAGTATATCCGATATAAAAATACTTATATGACACTAGATGTCAAACTTATAATTATTATGTATGATATTAAGAGAATGAAGAATTACCATTTTAGAGAATGTTTTCCATTTATTTTCAATATAATAATAATATGTATAACTTCTCAAAAACAATTTAACCTCTAATAATCATATAACAGAGGAGTTGAGCGGAGTAAAATATTTTGGTTTCAACATTTCTTACACCCGAATGGTGGTAAATGTCATTGGTGATGTATTGAGCATGAATTATCCAACCTAGGAAATAAAATAATCATTTTAAGACTTGAACATGATTTCTCTATTTTCTTAGTTTTATTTGGGAGTCTCGAAAGAAGATCGTGTGTAGTAATGGAATGTTTTTAGTTTACATCCTCAATTGTCGAGATGATTATTCACAAAAAAAATATTTTTGCTGAAATATATATAATTATGGACTCCTTTTATGGTCGGTAGACCATAGGGAAGTCAATGTTTTCTTTGTATGGGATCATGTGTTTTTGGAAATTTTTTTGTATCATTGTCTATAATGAGTTATTTGATGGGGAATTGAAAAAATTCTATATCGGTGGTGCACATGGGTACCAGAATGGTGTTCAATGATATATGTCAATGATTCTGGTGTCCATGTATTATGTGATAAATCATTTAATTTGTGTTCTCCTTGTTTCACCTTCCATCTTGTCAAACCTGAGAACTTGGTACCTTTAAGGATGATTGAGCCACTTATAGTACCGAAATGGGAGTGTAAGGACATCTCCATATAATGTTTCATTGGGTTTCCATGTAAACCAATATCTAATAATGAGATATGGGTTTTGATTGATAGTATATCCAAAAAATCATACTTTATACACATCTGGGTTACATCCAAACTTGAGGACCTCATATAACCATATGTGTAAGATATTGTCTTATTACAGTGACTAACACATAATATAGTCTCCAATATGGATCCCTGATATACATATTTCATTTTTTGGGGGATTTAAGAGTCACGAGAATCTCAATTGCATAAAAGAATATAATATTATCCATAAATGGTAATCCAGATAGAATTAGCTATACAGATCCTTGGGGGCATGTTTCATTCTTGTCTTCTCAACTTTGGGGGATCAAGGGACATCCACATGGTACTTTTTTTCTTATAATAACTATTAACAATATATATATCAAATGGATCCTTTTTAGGAATTTCATGATTGAATTAGTAAATCTCTATTGTGTTGTCCAAATACTGGTAATGTTTCCTTGTTCGGAAAAAGTTCATTCTTTGAGATGTTGATGAATATTCAATTGATTCACTTTATAATTTTTATGAATGAAATATGGTTGAGTCAAATGTGGATCAAAGTTTTTTACCATTGGAGTTTTCATTCATTTACTAGTTATTGTTGAGATATTCAAGTCGATTGGGTCACTAACATCTTGGGAAATTGGGAAACGATAATCTATGTATTTTGGGTTATTTTGAGATTGTTGTCCAAGGGGAAAGTGTAATTACATTTATAACATACACTTCATTTCAATTATATCCTAATCATTTTTCTTGTTTTATAGCCTCAAATGTATCTTTCATACCCTACACATGTTTTGATATTGGATGATCTTGATTTTGAGAATGATTTATTAGTGACTGATAACCTAGTAATTGTTTTTGATTATTTAGACAAAGGTACACCATTGGAAAAAAATAACAATGTTCTATATTATATTTTAGCATGGTTATGATTTAGAAATAAATGTTAGTTTGATTAATTTTTGAGAGTTGCATGTCATTTTCTCTTTAATATGGAATCATCTTGATAGGTTTTTTTATAACAAAAAGTTTTTATAATGGGGAGGATGTAATATGATATTATATTCATATATGTACTTCATTGCCCTTGTTTGTTATTTTAAATTAGATTATATTTGTTTCATGTTACTTTGGATGAAATTTTAAAAGATTTATATCCTCAATGGGAAATGAATACTTGGCACACTATTTGAAAAATCATATGTTTTGGCCCGGGAAAATGAGCATCCAAAAAAAATTCATGGGGTGGGTGTGCATATTATTTCCAAATCATATTACCCTACCTTAAGACATGATCCTCTTAAAAGTGGTGTTTATTAATTTTGTTGCATGGTTAGTGTAACTATTTGGACAAAACGTGCACCCAAAATAGAAGTCATTGGTGGGTACACAATTCAGTCACATAGCTACTACTAACCGTGTAACCTATTCAACAAACCAAGGATATGAGTTTTAAATTTCTAGTTTTAAATTAATAAGAATTATGGTATAACACATTACCAACCCATATCAACCCAAAATTTATTTTAATGTACTTTAATTCTCTTAGGAATTGGTTTTGTATCATAAACCCCTCTACGGATTAAAGCATGGTTAATCCTGTTTGATCTCATTTGGATTAGTAGATCTTCTCTCATGTTTTTTTTGTTTTAATATCACCTTATACCATCCTTAGATGTTGATAGATAATGATAATATTACTAGACCTAATATTATTTTTAATGTGTCTTGATTCGTGGATGTGTTTATTTACATCCTTTTTCACATTCTTCATTTATGATACCTTTGTAGGTGTTATCTTAAAAAGTGTTATTTACCAAAGGTGGTCCAATAAATAATTAAATTTAAATTTAAAACATGAATTCTTGGACTCAATTGAAATTAGTTTTCAAATTATGATGATAATAAATAATTTATTTTAGTAGTATTTTATTTTTAGATTCGCATGGAATTTTTGAATACCATAGATTTCATTGAAATTTAAATTGTTAGTTAAATTTTAGAAAAAGGATAGAATTAATTTTAATTTATATTTATTTAATTTATGGTATTTTGATCCTTTAATAAAGAGTATCAAATTTATAGAAAATATGATAGTGCATGATTTTGGTGAAAATAATGTTTTTCTAATTGAAAAAGTCATATTTAAAAATGTAATTTGTAAATTTTAATTTAAAATGATTTGTAACATTGGATTTTTCCATTATTGATTTTTAGATTGACTACTTCATATAATCTCTTCTAGTGGGATGTAAATTGATTTTTTAATATGGAATACCCTAATTGTGTATATAAATATTTCCCGATATGGGCTCCCATATTAATGTGTGGTTTCATTTCCCCAAATGGGATTCCCTAATGGGGTATTTATATTAATACTCATAAATATATAATTTGATATATGTTATAAGATTATATAATAGATTTATTTATCATAATTATTTCATATTAAATATATTATGTAAACTGTTCTTTTTTCCTCTTTTGAGATATCGTCCATTATTTTCATTATAATCATGTTTTTTTAATATGAAAATGATTTTTCATGACATATATTATTGATATTTATATCATTGTTTGTTAATTATTGTGGTACTATTTATGGAACATGTGGTGATACCATACTGTTCTATTCATTTCACACCCTTCCCATTCCTTTAAGGGATTATATTTTACCTTTACCAGATATGAGTAAAGGGAATGTCCCACTTAGAGGTGGTGGATGTCCGTAATCCATGGTACAAAAAATGATGGAGGTGGCCGATGGATATATAACCCACTTGTTACATGGGTTTTATTTATTTTAAACTATTTAGATTTTTGGTATATTGATGATAAACT
Organism: Viscum album; assembly: GCA_963277665.1. NCBI lineage: Eukaryota > Viridiplantae > Streptophyta > Magnoliopsida > Santalales > Viscaceae > Viscum > Viscum album. Next base: position 106,906,547 of record OY728143.1, on the reverse strand, counting down.
ATTTTCGACTTCATTTACTTGTTTTTTAATTGTATGTTCTTATTGAGGAGTTCTAATTATATTTACAGGTACCTGTTATATTCTATTGTTTATTGGAAATATAATTTTCTTGTGGCTCTTGTATGATTTTAGGTTATAGTCACTAGACCATAGAGATCGATAATTACCTTCTTTCAATTTTTTATCCAGTTCTAGTATTAGGATAACTGGGTACCTTGTCTAGTTTTAAAATCAGACATAGAGGTTAGGGCTTTAGCAGTAATTTTCACTCCTTTATCCATTTATTTTTATTTTTGGACATCATTTATGGTTGATAATGTATTTCTACCCGATACACATTGGTATTTATTTTCATTCTCTGATGTATTACAAACAGGGTTTTTCATATATGATTATAATATAGTTTTTTAATTAATTTTTTATTACTATTTACATTTTCATTGATACTTATGTGCCCATCCTTAGTTGTGCCTTATTTTACATCCTACCCTTCAATGTTTTCCCACATTACTTATCTCAATCCCCCATCCTAACAAAGGTGGAATCATCATTATCACACGTGGACTTCCTTTAGATAGGTGGGCTATGGTGGGTTCGGTCTTGAAGAGTAGTATCAAAACAGTTCTTCCTTGGGTCAGTGTTGGGGTGACACCGATGCAAAGGATTATTTTAGGAATAAAGGTAAATAGTGTAAAAGTTTCTCAAGATTAGAATTCAGTCTTGGGAACCCATTGATGTTGCAAAAACTGACTTATCCTTTCACCATGGCTCTAACTACCTATATTTCCACTCGGAATATAGAAACACCAGTTCAATGATAAATTGGTACATGAATCAAACAGTGTTGAGTATTTTGATTGTACTTATTGAGTTATCTCAAAATATTTATGACCATCATACTATGGTATTTCTTGATCACATTTTAGTTTCATCCTTGAATACATCTAGGTTGGTCACTCAAAAAAATCGTGATGATGATCCATTGAATGATGAGGCATCAATTTGGATCCTATCTCATAAATTATTTACTCTTGAAGAGTTTAGACTAATGAAACTACTTTTCATGTAGTAGATAATATAGTATGTCAGGTTGAGTATGTATGGTATTCTACCAATAGTGTCATGGAACACTATATATCCATGGAGATCCATATAATCAAGACAAAGAGGATTTTCTTGATTTGGTGATATATATATCTAAGCATTTTTATGGATTTATTAATAAAAAAATTATTCTACCAATAAGTTTTTTCTAAATATTAGTGGGGTGATGGTGGATTATGATGACATAGTCCCACGATGATTTGATTCACTTATTGCTAGACATTAAAAAAAATAGATTCATGATGAGTGTTAACATTTTTTATTGAACTCTATACAGAATAAAAAAATATTCTCATTCATTAGTAGGTAGGTCTGATAGTTTTTGAGTATGATGTGTTGTTGACTGACTTCACCTATTACACCCTTGATATGGTACATTAATGATTCATCACAGAGGAGATGTCTGAGGACGACCTCCACAAAGAAAATTGATCCATAATGTCGTCCTTGTGCATAGAAAATAATTATATATTTCTAGAGTGTTATCTGGTTACAAAGATATTTTTATTATAGAGGTGAAAGGATGATGGAGTTATTAGTGTAGATCGTGGGGAGAACTCATTTGTAAGAGAAAATATACATCATCCATGGAGGTCGCAGTTCTTGAGAACACCCCATTTCTAGACTCAGGCATGTACTTCTATGTCATAGGGATAACTTAGGGGATATGTACATCTCATAGAGGGGCGAATATATAATAATGAGGATCAGGGTCACATGGACCATGATTTTCGAACCCAAAGTGTTGAGGAAGAAATACAAGGAGTGGATGGTTTTCCATGAAAAAAGCATAATCATGGTCAGGTATCGCACTAGAATGATTAAGGTGGAACCTGGGTCCGTAGATCTCGTAGTGGAGTAGGTAGATATATGGAGGGATGAAATTCTATGGGTGTATAATATTATGACATACTACTCCCACCACATCTATGTGGACCATTCCAAGCTCAATGAGCTAGTAGTGTGGCCCAAAGTCAGTTGTAGTCTATTTAGTTCTATGCCATATTTACACAAAAGGGGATTAATTTTATGATCAATATATTTTAAACTCTTAAAAACTATTGGTGAAAAAAATGAATTATTAAATCCTTTATCTCCACACACATCATCTATGATATAGATATACCTATTAGGACCACAGCCCGAAAACATTTTCTATAGTTTCCAATTATTTGAAATTTCTCAATATCACATTTCTACATATAGATCGACATAACTCTTGTGGAATATAGTTTGTCATGAGACCTCATGGTCATCATGATGAAACCTTTATGATGTCATCATGAATATGTAATGGTTTTACACAGTTTGTGTCTAGATTTACAAGCATCATATATGCGTTATATTCCTTCAGATATATGGGATGATATTCTCCATTGTAGTTGAGAGGGACCTCAATGATGACTTATTGGTCCCTATGATAAATAATATATAACCAATCACCAATCAGGTGGAGTGATTATTCATATTTTGTTTGTATTATCAAGAATATTAAATCCTTCAATATTGGTGTCGTATAATTTTCTTCAACAAGAATGTTGTGGGACAACCTTCAAGGTGTGATATGGACTTCTATGTTGACCTTCATCTCAAGAGAAAATTGATATCATATTTTCCATATATAATGGACCCTACCACACTCTGTGAGATGAATATTCAATTGTAATAACTTATAGATAATGGTATCATCATTCCATGTGCGTACCCCTAGGTAGCCCAAGTTTTGATGGTGAAAAACATTTATGGGATTTGGAGGCAATGGTTGACTATTTTCTCCTAAATTCAGTAATGGAAATTATAAATTACCCCTACCGAGTATTGATGACCTCTTAAACAAGTTTATAAGAGAATCATTTCCCTCAAAATTGATATTAGTTTTGGATATCGCTAGTTAATAGTTCGCAAGTATAATATTTTAAAGATAAGATTGTGATGTCTCTATGAAAACATTGACATCCGGGTGACTCCTTTTGATGTTTTAATTCTATTTTTGTTTTTATAAATATTACGAATTGAATCATCTATCCATACAAGGGAAAGGTTTTTGTTTTAATAATTCATTATATAATCAGTTACTTGTCCTTAGTGAATTAGAATTTACATAACTTGGGTATGAACATAGACTTACTCCCATATTAGTATCACTATGGTAAGATCAAGAAGTGAATGTTATGGTTTGGTGAGGTGAAAATTATGAGGAATTCCATATCTAATAATTGAATATATATTCAGATAAATAATATTTATGTTCTAGTTTCTTGAAAGAATAACAATATAATTTCATAGGTGAGGGGTTTCTATAGAATTATGGGGTACTATAGAATTATTGGGTCCCACTTCTACTAAATTTCAACATCGTATAAAAATTTGACATATAAAGGGATAAGGTTAATGAGATTGATTAGTGTGCATATTTTAAAATTATAATATTAGGGAATTGAGTACATTGTTTTTTTATGCCTCTAGAGATAGGCACCATTATATGTTGATGCCGAGGTAGGAAATGATAATATATGTTTTGAGGTTGTTGGTAACCCAGTAGAAAAACAATATGAAACTTGATCTATATTGTTTATAGTCATAATATTATCTATAAATACGTAGATAAAATATATATTGTGAGAGAGTTTTAATTTTTAATCAATCCACAAATTTCTTAGGTACAACTTCACTCAAAGAGATGTTAAATTGATACAGTGGTTTGGTTAGAGTTCATACAAGACTATATCTTATAGACAGTATATACCCCTTGGAAGGGAAAAGGTGTGGCATATTCTTTAATTAGGTAGTCTTATTCTGATTTTTTATAAGAAGTGTTTTGGGATTTGGCATAATTGCAATTGAAGCCAAAGGAGGATAGGGGTGGAGTTTTTTAATTTGATGTTTATGAATCCTCAACTTCATTAGTGTGTGAGAGATTTATTGTGTTGAGACAACTAATATGAGGTTCTACATAGACAATTATTCTAAAAATATGAATCATATGGATTTTTTGAATGATGGGAGATTGTTATAATTGTATAGGGATGTATATTGGTTTATGTCACGTTGGGAGAGTAGGTAATGGTGTAGTTTAATTCTTTACCATGGATATACATCCTGTTGTGGTGAAGATGTATAAGGACATTAAATGGTAGTTTTGGGTTGATTTCATGAGTTTAAGTGTTTCTGATTTGATCTATCAATGTCTCACGTGTTCGCAAGTAAAAGTTGAGATTCATGTTTTGGTAGGTTTCGAACAAGTTCTTGAGATCCCATAGTTAAATTGGGAAGGAATATACCTGGACATCAAGACTAGGATTCTATCAATAGTGAGTGGCCATTATGAAATATGGATTATTTTTCACTGGCTTACGATGTTATTTCACATTTTTATATATGAGATAAGATCTCAATTTAGAGTTTTTCATTGTTTTTGGTTTGGATAACCATCCACCATCACTGTGTAACCTCATTGATATAATCTGAATGTGATTCCTTGATCATTTAATGGTCTTAGATAATACTGAATGAGGCCTTTGGGACCCATTTGAGGATTATCACAATGTTTCACCCCTATGAGGCTATATAGACTAAGTAGACTTTCCATGTGATTGAGGATATGTTGATGGAATGTGCAATATAATTTAGGATAATCTAAGAGGATCTATTCTCCTTTGTATATTTTTATTTTAATAATTTTAATCACTCTATAATTTATGTGAAACCATTTGTGTCCCTTCATGATTGATCTAGAGGGCCATCGTTATACTGGATTGATATTGTAAATACATAACTTTTTGGAAATAATATGGTGCAGGTGACGATAGATAAATCTTAGGTGATCTGCATGTGCATGAGGAAAACCCATTGTAGATTGAAATTTTACATAGAACAAAATGATTTCTGATAGATTTTCTTATTATTAGATCTCAAAGGAAATGATATGTTTCTATATCGTGTTCTCAATGAAAGTATGATGTTTCCATCTGGATGCTTCTAACGATGAAAAGAAGAAGACTGATTCCATTTTTTGATTAATTTTTGATGGTGTAGGATGTAAATTTTATTATCAAAGATGATCAGTGTTTATTTTATTTCATGCATAGTAATAATGAGACCTTACATGAGTGATAATTAGAATCATCCCTTTTTTCATCAAAAAGTGACAAATTCTCCTTAATTGGATTAGAAAAATTACATCAAAAAACCTAACAACCTTAAGCCATATAACAACATTGAAAATTCATCACGATTATCACATGTTCTTATCTCACATCATGTGTAGATTTATAAGTTTATCAAGAATACATTGATTCTTGCATGTGATTGGAAGAGAAAATCATTATTGAAAATCCAAATTTTTTTTGTTGAGGGAAAATTATTTTCCTGAAATTGTGTAGTGTGCATGGGAGGAGAAAATAAGTGTAAATTTATTGAATTTGATAAATAGATGACATGATTTTCTTATAAGGCACAATATATTTTGTTTCATTATGTTAAATTGGTTAACCTTATTTTTATATTTTTGGAATTTTACATGATTTCATTTTTCTGCTTACATGTCTAGTAGTAAAAGTCTTAATGAAGCACAAGAAAATAGGATAATTGGTGAGAACACCCTTGGGTGAATTTCAAAGAAACCCTATCATAGATGCTCAATCCTTACTAGATGTCGACATTGGTCATGATCAATCAGTGCATTTTCATAATTATTTAAATAATATTGTTTGAATCAACCTGAAATGAATTTTACATAGAGGTCTCTCTTCCATATCCTTATCAAACAAAGAGTTAGAACTTCTATCCTCCGATCTACATTTTATACTTTTTGAAAAGATCACCAAGAAAAGACCCTCATTGATCTTCCTTATAAATAATTTGGACGCCATTAGATTCTCCTGTTTTCATATAGGTCTTTTAAAATCTTTACATGTAGTTTTCTAATTTGAATCTAAAAACAATTACTATTGACTATGGATGAGATGATGTTGGTGATTTAGTGGATGTTCCATGAAGTTTTTGAAGTGGTACTCAATATTTTTCTCTCACTTTAATCCCCCCATCACCCCTAGTTAGTTAGGTTTTCCTAGTTTTTCATTACATTTTTTAAATTGGAACACCTACTTTTGATGGTTGGAATTATTGAACAACCTTTGAAGTTGGATAATTCTTCTAAGAATTTATCTCGGCCTTTTGTTTCTAGAGTTTGCATAGAAATTCACATTTCTCAATTGTGGCTACCACACATTATGATACAAAATGGGGTTATTGGATTCTTATTAGTGTTTTCCATTGAAAATATATTATCATATTGCATTAAATGACATAAAATTGTCCACCCCACAAAGGATTATTGATTCAAACCTGATTCTGCACCACCTAAATGTAAAACATAATTATGGGTCAAAATGGTTAGCATAACGGTAAGGCTATTATCTCCTCTAGAATGTATGAGGTTGTTAAGGATACTGAATAGATTAATATTGGTCCTTATAACTCCCAGATTCCTCATAATAATTTTTCTTTCTTCGTGGATGTGGTTTATAATTCTGAACCTATCAACTATGATATGAAAAATGCTCACAAGATTCAGTTGTCTAATTATGTGATTCTAAGATATGAGAAATCTCCATAATAGGAGAAGTCCCACTCTAACTCTTCTGAATCCTCTCACAAGGCCGATGAGAGATCTTTCTAAATTGCGGAGGCCTTCTTAATAAAAAATGATATGAAAGGGAAAAAATGGTTGACTCTGATGGTTTTATTTCTCAGAATCCCGGGATGTTTCAGAAATGTAGAGATTAATCCAACATTGTGAGAACAATTTTGATGAGATCCCTTGAGCCCTATAGAAAAGAAGAACTAGTCATTACCCCACAAGCTGTGGATATTGATTCTTTATCCTATATTGAAGACTCTTCAAATGATGATAATAATTCTGACGAATAAGACCCTGTAGTGAGGGATGTATATTAGCATTAGAAAATATTGGGAATGAATCTTGAACCTTGGATGGATAAACATGAAGAAATTATGTTCCATAAATATAGGTATGGTGAAGTATTTGTAGAGGCTTACCTTCAAATGTGAAATAAATTGTTCATTAAATTGGAGGAATAATTTGATCGAAAACCTAATTTTAACTTTAGATACATTCCATGGTAATGATTCGACTTTTATACTTTTTCATTGTTGGTAAGATCCCTCTTTGTTTGAGTCTTATTTTTTGAAGATGTTTTGCTTATTAATCTTTGTTATTCCAAATTTATTCTGTAATTTGTTTTTCTCATTAGTTTCCATTGAATAGGAGTAGCTTGGTTTTGGTATAATCTGATTATGGATTACATTGATATGTATATGGTTGTATTGTACTTGGATTTCAATTGATGAAGGTTTGAATCTTTGAGTGTAGATTTCACGCAACCCATTGGTTTTCTTCCAGGTAATGTTAAGCATACTTATCATTTTGAGGAATGTTGTTTTGAAAAGGATTGAATTTGCAGCTAGATACTGAAAATAATCTCTCATAGTTGTTTTCATGTTTTGAGGAGCATGGGGGAAGGGTTCTCCATTTTCTTTAGGAACCTTGTTTGGACCTAGATGAGGAGATGTCATGGTTTTGATGGAAATGAGGTTTTAAATGGAATGGTTTAGATCCCCTCATATTTCTTCTTCTAGTTTCATCTCTAATCATTTCCGTTTGTTGGCATATTTGTGTAATATTTTTCATTTTCTATTTAGTGAATACACATTACACATCGTGTTTAATATTGTAACACTCTTCTTTATTAATAAAATTTTTAGGGTAATGAGTCGGGTGAACAATTCATATCTCTATTAGTCTAAAAATTTCCATGCTCTAAGTGTGGGGTATTTTATAGAAATAATATTTTTCATTTTTTATATAGGTATTTGAATGATTTAAACCCCTCCAATTTAACAATTACAGCTGGATTTTATTTTCTGTATTTTGGGGTTTATTTGATGTTAAAATTTAAAATTGATCAATTATTGAAATTTAATAATTTTGAATAACATCTTTATTTCCTCAATATTTTCTTATATTGAAAAAAATATTGTAATTATTTTTTAGGTTTCTAATGTTTTAATGATACAAATTTTTCAATTAGGTCAAGTGCTGGTTATACATTTATGAGGCCTTAAAAACCCAGTCAATGTGGAAAAGTTATTTTTATGACATTATTGACCATACTACCTTAAATGATCTATAAATCAGGTTACATGAATCCAAATAAGGTGATTTAACATGAAGATGAATTATCTTCAAATGATTCAAATTATTTTGAAATTTAATTGGTAAATTCGATTATAAATTTAGCCTCAGATTGAGTGAAAGAGAAGGATGATGATGTTTCACTTTGAGTATGAAAAATAATAATAAATTATTAATTAATATCTATTTTAAAATGGTTTCATTTAAAATTAAATTTTGTGGATATATAGATAGTTTAATAAATAAAAACATTTTAGAAAAAAACTACTGTATATTTGGCCATAAAGGAGGACAAAATTTGGGCATTTTCACTTGAAATAAACTAGAAATCAAATTTACAAATCTCCACATCTTTATATTTCCATATCCTAAAGAAATAAATAGAGGGTTGGATTGAGTGATCAATGGAAAATGTGAGATATAGTGTTTGGTGAAGATGTTTTGAATTCATTTTGGAATGGATAATATGGGTTCTACTTAAGTGGTGTGAGACTAAGCACCAAGTGGTTGTGGACGACAACAATATGCATACATTCTCTTTACAGTTTTGATCATTATGTTTTATCACTTTTACATTCAGATTATTTTTTTTTTGCATTAATGTTTCTATTTTCATTCTTTAATACATTTTCAAATAGTTTTTTTGATGGTTTTCTAATCTATTAAATAAAATTATTAACATCTCTATTTAAATGTATTCTGTGAGTTCATGTCATTGAGCAATGTGATTTCAATTGGGTACATTTTTATAGAGATCATCATGTAATTAAATCACTTATATAGAAGGAAAAACCATCACGTCTTGGTATTGATGTTATGTCATTTACATATAGTGTGTTGATTAGTGGTATTTGGGTGACCGTTGAGAAATTATGTTGGAAATAATTTAAATCATGGAAGAGAGATGTTTCCACGAGGTATATGATTTTCTATAAATATTGATTTAATTATTATTTCAATATAATTTTATTTCATAAAAATTTTCTAAATTACTTATTTATTTTCCATATAATTATTTTATTTTTATTTTATATATTATATATTTTAAAAAAATCTCAAAAATATTCTTCTTGAAAAAACCAAAACAAATGTGAAATTTTTTCTACTCAATTTCCAACGTCATCAAGAGACAATCCATTGAATTATATATTTGATGTTTATATGGTCCAAAATGTCATATTTAGGTTTTCATGAAAAAATACCAACATTGAAAAGGTTATTTTTAATTAATTGTTAATTTTAAATGTTTTTTGAAATTATTTTCATTTCAAATAGATTTTCAAAGAAAATCATTTTCAAAAAAAATCAAAATAAGAATGATATTTTCTTAGTGAATGTTTTTAAAGATTTTTTTCGATATTTAAATTCAAAAATAAAAAAACATTTATTTATATTCAAATGGGTATATATTTTATTAATGCCATCTTTAATATTCCTCTATATTTTTTATACTCACATTGACTAAGAAAATTATTTACATTCACTTCTATAATTAATTGTTGTTGTTATTAACAAAAACATCAATTAATCACTTTCATATGGGCATTTAATTCCACCTATATGTCATTATTATTTATCATAAATGCATGTATTTTTTGAACCATATGCCTCTTTTAAATATTATATTTAATTGTATTATTATTGATTAACTAATGAAATATTGATAAATCGGTATCGTTTATCCAATAATGATATTTTATAGGGAACATTTTTTATTAGTTAAATAGATTTTACAATATATTTTAAATTATTTGGATTGGTATGACATGGGTTAGGCTCTATTTAGGGTAATCCCCATGTTTCACTGGTAGTCTCATGAGACAACCTTAGTTAGAAACAAAACCGTAATGTTTATAACAAATAAGGTTATAAAGTATCTTTTGAAAGGCCTTGAAAATAGTATGTTTCAAAACATATTGTGAATGGAATTTATAGTAATGGTTTTATTTACCTTGGAAACGTGAGATCCAATAATTAATCATTTTCTAAATTCAATGTTTGGTTATTATTACGCATGATATTTTCACTATGACAAAATCTATATATACATTTGATTCACAGTTACTGATAAAATTTTATTATTTTCAGTTATTTACCTTTCTATATTGATTCTACCATATGTTATCATGATATTCATATTATTTAAGTGTAATATGTGTTCAATAATTTATCTTTCCATATTGATTATGCTTATTTATTAATGATTATATTTGTTTTACAAAACCCTTACTAAGAATTTGATCTCACCCTTATATTGTCTCATTTTAACAATAATCCATGATGTTTAATATGAATGGAATGAAATGATATTCAAGATAAAATAATGTTATATAAAAAATTATGATATAATTTATGTATTCAATTGTAATTCAAGACTCATTTATATATCTTGTTTACCAAGACTATTGAACTATTTAGTCCCTTATGGTGAATGTAATTTTATTTTAGGCCAATATAATTGTAGCGCGAAATATCCACATCCATAATATGATTGGGTAACTATAGTTGTTATCAAAGGATGTTTAGTACCAACCTTGAGAACCAGATTCATGGAAACATAGAATATGTAACATGTCCCAATAATTGAAACTATAGATAAATATATAAGAACATTTTAATTTTTTGGGATTATAAATTACATTTCATTATGATATGATCTAATATATTATAATCTATTTTTTAGAAATTAATCCTTTTCTAATGGATGGGAACCAAAAAAATATATGTAATAAAAATTTTAAGAGTGGTAATTTCATCAAGGATTTTAAGCCATTATTTAAAAGGGATGTATTATCCTAGATATTATCATCATTTGATGAAATAATACCATATGACAATAAGATAGAAAATAAATTATGTAAATTTCACGTATTTTGACGGGATCACAAGAAGAATATGACTACTAGGAAAAATAATGATAAATGGAATTAGAGAAAGAAGTATTTTCCTACATGTGATAGTTGATTAATGAAACTCCATGGTACATTCTTATAAGTATTGAATATTTCTATAAGTTTATAGAAAATATTTACTATGATTTTTTTCAAGGGAAATAAATATGTTTCCAATGTTCAATGATTCATCATTAAGGATATTGAGAACTATGAAAATAAATTCAAAAAGTTTAAAAGGAATACACCTCAAAATAAGATAATAGATCATAGTCAAGCTCGTGCTATTACCATAGATGAAGTTGAATGATTAACATGGTTATCTTTTGATTTAATAATTTCGTTATTTGAGTATTTTATCATTGATGTATTGGTTATCATAATTATAAAATATGTAAGGATTGTACTGTAATACTTTATCACTAAGGATTTGAATGTGTGTGTTGAATGGCATAATGAAATTTGACAAAGTTTCATGTTATAATTCTTATAAAACACATGATTGAAGAAATTTAAACCATTAATATATTCCTAATATGGAGAGAAATTTTTTGGTATAATGAGATGATTCCCATGGATAATGTAAATTATATATTATATACAAAATTAGAATTGATTAATAATTTATTGGAAATGTGGTAATTCTCTCATGGATGGAGTTTGAAACAAATTTTTATTTATGAAATATATCCAATATTTTTTTAAATAACTAATATGGATTCATTCTTGTTTTCAATACGGTTTTATGATAAATAAGGTTATTAACATGTTTTAAGAGAATACATGATGAAGTTATTCACATTATTTGTATTTTATCATTAAGAGCAGGTTTACTATGTATGGGGGGATTTAATGTTTATTTATTAACATTACATCTAAGCTTCTTTGGATTATTTTTCATCATATTTAAGGTTAACTATTTGTGATATGGATTAAGTAAAAATTTGGATGAGGATATAGAGATTATTTGGTTACATTAATATTTGTATATTTTTTAATATTTGATAAAATGTCATAACCATATTACTTTTGGAAAATATTTATTTATAAATATAAATAAATTTCACTATTTTTATTATCTTATAATTTGTTAAATTTGAATTTTAGTGATTCATGAATAACAATAATTTCATGCATATGAATTTAATAGAATATGGGATGCGTTAGAAAATTGATATAATAAAAAAAATCTGAAATTATACTTATGAAATAAAAATGTTTTAGGTATGTATATTTCATTATATTCTTAGATAGAAATTTAATTTCTAATCTTATTGAGATGCATCTTGAAACAAAAATTCAATCCTAGTAATATCATTTTTTATGAACAAATGGAATTTAAAATCATAAAGAATTTATGGTTTTGATCCCATTAAAATATTATTGATCATTAACTTTTTTTGGTCAATTTCCACGATCACCCTCGATAATTATTTGTGATTTTCTTTCATTTCCATGTCTTCACTTATCATAAATTATCTCTTACTCAAAAACCCAGTTATTTGATATTCCATAATGACCTTGTTACTTTCCATTATCTCTCATTAATATGTATTTTATTAAATATTATATAATGTGGGGTTTTCAATGATGTTATTTTCCAATATCAAGCCCTATATTATAGATATCATGATTAAATTGTGGGGAACCCATTCATTTAATGTTGGGATAATTTCACTCTATGAAATTCTAGATGAATAAAATTTTATTCTGTACACATTGTAACACATTACACCAATAATATAAAGAATTATAATATTTGTATATTTTATGATATAATTAATATTTTAAATGAATTTGATAAATTTAATATCTTTTTATTCACACAATACTGAGTTAGCTTATACATCATGCTATAACGAGTTTCTTTAAAATATTGTGTTAAATGCAAGGATATGTTTTGTTAAATACCATTTATATTATTACTTGATATGAAAATAATCTCTTGACCATAAATTAAATGCTTATAAATAGTATTATATAACATATGAAAATATATTTTTGAATCCCTTGGTTTCCAATTAATCATAAATTAATATAGAAATGAATTCAATATAAAGGAAATGTTTTTATAAAAATATATTTTTACGCATCAATGGATTTTTTTCTTAATAAATTTAATTAATTACTATTAGGGAATAATTTTAAAAACATTATATATTATATATTCAATAGATTTTTTTAAATTATTAAAATATATTTGATAGGTATAAAACATAAACACATCCTATTTTCTACAAAAAAATAATTATCTTCCTAAAGACATAATTCCACCTTCAAATAGTGCACATGTTTTAAAACTAAATTTTGACACTTTAGTAAATTTATTTGATGAAAAAATAATAATTTTTTAAATATAAATGTAAAAATTATCTTTCAGTGATTATTTGTTATTTTTCTCAGAATTTTCATTTTTTGGTGAATTAATAAAAATGATTGACTTTAATTGAAAATTAAATTTTAATTTATCATTATTTACAACGATAAAATATATTTAAAATTAGGTTTAATGGTCAATTAGATAAACTATAAACCTATTAATTCAACATAGTTAATTTGAATAAATTTCAAATTAAATTTTCATATAATAGAATTTCATATTTCTAAATATTTTCACTTCAAAACCCCTCTTTTTCGTCACAACTATGGGTAGATATTAAATTAAATTATGTCAATTATATTAGTTTAATGTTAAAATATATATTAAATATTTTAAATAATAAAAAATTTGATTTATAATAATGTTAAAATAATTTTTCAATAAAGTGATTCGTGAAAATAGTTAATTTTAATCACTTCTATTAATGTAAATATGAGCTTTCATAGTAGTTAATCTTAAATAATAGGGTGAAAAAAAATTTCAAAAATTTTCCAAAACCATTTTTTTATCCCTATAACAACCATATACATCATTTTATATAAAACGTATTATTATTAGAGGCCAATTATGTATATGATATGTCCCAATAGAGTTTACTGTTTGTTATTGTCCAGAATGCCAATAATCCCCCACAATAAAATAGAACTCACTCAATTAACTTATTCACACACCAAACCAGTTATACCATCTAAAGCCTACAAAATTCACTTAAAAACATCCCATATTCAATTTTATAGTATTTATATTATGTATAAAATACTACTTATGGATGGAGTTTTGGAAAACAAAGGCGGATGCCTGAAAAATAGGCAATATAATTCTAAAAGTATTTTTATTTTAATTCATTTTTCATATTCTTTTATTAATCATTGAAATTGGTTATAAAATAAAAAAAATTATCATAAATAGATTTATAAATTGTAATGTATATTTATTACATATAACTCACACACTTCTATCAAATGGGTTGAAAATCATCATTTGTGTGTACGACAGACTATCACCTCACAAACAAATGTCATTCAATTATTAACTATGACATATAATAGATGGTAATAATTATGGTTTTATATATTATATATTAAATATATTGTATTTATGATGACTATTATTATTATTTAACTAATTTATTTGTAATCACTTTCTACTTTCTATTTTAATGAAATATAATTACATCATTCGTGTGTCAGGATGGCTACCGCTTTGTGAAGCGATGTGATTTGTTTGAGTTTTACATGGAATATATTAAGGAATTTGTTAATAAAAATATTATATATATATGAAATAATAATGATACTTTAATGAATATATATATATATTACTTTCCATTCATTCAATATGGCACGAAATTGGAAACAACATTCATTCGTACGTACAACCTACAGTCTCCATGAATGTTGTATTTAATTTCATATCACCTAATATTATGGGTTACTATAAATACGTATATAAAGAATATATATGATACTTAAATCATGTATCACATTATTGAGATGAATAAAATATGATCAAATTAATAGTAACAAAAAATAATAAGTCAAAACATACTCAAAATAACAATAAAAGTTTGTACCCAAACTGATTAAAATAATAAATGGGTAATAAAATGTTATGATAGCATAATATATGATATCATAAATATATGTCTCATATTTTAATAATTAAATTATATTTTTAATTACAATATTAATTAGGATAGAGTGTGTTCAATCAAAAGTAATCATATTTTAAGGGATTTCTTAACTCCATTTCCACTTATTTGTATAAACTCAGACATCAAGGATAATATCATTCTAAGACTATGTTTTTAAGGATTTTAGATTATATTATTATTTATATCTACTTATTTTATGTTTATTTATAGGGGAAACTATTAATTCTTTAATTTAATAATTCTTATTTTTATATTATGATAATTTTAATTGTTTATTTCCAATCACATTCAAATCTATATTATTTATTCAAAAATAAAACATTAAGAAAATTATATGTAAATTTTCAAATAAACCCTTATATTTTATTATCCTCTACTCATTAATTAACCCTTTCATGTAATATTATATTTATTCCATTATTTTTTACAAAATAATTTCTATAATTTTATTTGTGGAAATCCATCTTCTTTTCTCTCTTCAGTACAATTTTTTTTTCAAATAAACATTTTTAGTAAATATTATTTTTAAAATGATTTGAAAAACTTCAACGTGATTAATTAATATCATTTCCACCAATTTGTACTCATTAAAAAATATTTAAATTTAATATTATTTCACATAAAAAATAATTCCAATTTGGTTTGTTTTTTCAAAAAAAAGTTATGAAAAACTATGTTTTGACATATATGATATGAATAGAATTTATTTAATTCATGACAAATATAATTTTTTCAAGATTATTTTATAATATAAAAAGTTTTTTTTTTCAAAAAACAGGTTTTCAATTTATATTATGGAATTATACGTTTTAAAATTTATTTTCAAAGAAATATATTTTCAAATTATTTGTTAAAATAAAAAGGTTATTTTCCTCGAGAAGGTTTTTAAATATTCTATATGGTATTTCTATTCATCAATGAAGAAAACAATTTACTATTAATGTAAAGTTCATATATTTTATTTAATATATCCTTTATATTACTCTATATGGTTTATGCTCACATTGATTACTATTGTATTAACATTCATTTAATTTATTAATTTTTGTTTTCATTAACATTATATAGAATTATTCAAACACTTTGGACCTTTAATTTTTACCTATGTGTTAATATTATATATCATGGATAAATTTATTTCTTGAAATGTATATCACTATTATATATGTTACTTACTTCTAATGTTATTTATTAACTATGGAAATATATGTAAATTTATAACCCTTCCCCAATAAATATTGTTGATAAGAAACATTTTTTATCATTTAAATAGATTTTTCATTATTTTATGAACGATTTATAATTTTAGAACATGGGTTGGGGGCCATTTAAGGTAATACCCTTGATGCATCAGTAGTCTTATTAGATTAAATAAATAGAAAAAAATCATTTTCATCTGTAACCAAGAATGTTATAAACATTCAATTTAATGGTATTCATAATTGAATGATTTAAACCATATTATGAATGGTCTAGAAGGTAATGCTTAAATATACAAGGGAAACATGATGCCAAATAATTAATAATTTCATGAATAAATAATTTTTTTAACCATGAGATATTAACTATTGTAGAATCTATCAATGCATTTATTTTGAAATTGTTTATTAAATGGAATGGGTTTTTAGATATTTACCTTTCCATAATGACTCTTTTTTATCATACCATGAAAGTCAAGTTAGTTAAATGGAATGTTTTTTAGGTATTGACCATTAAATATTGATTATGCTTATTTATTACTGATTAATTCAACAGAACATAACCATTAATGATCATTTTATCTCACCCTTATTCCATTTCATTTCCCCATGAATGCATGAAGTTAACTATGTATGATATAAAAGAAAACACTAGATTGCATAATGTTATTTTCGAACAAAATTGCGTTCTAATAAATTTATTCAATTATAATAGAAGACCCATGTTTGTATCATGTTTATGAAGACTACTAAACTATTTTTTTCATCAAAATATGTGTCCTTGTATCTTATGAAACTATAATGGTTCAAGGAACATTTTTCGATCACACTGAGGTTGTGGTGTTATATATCCTTTATTATATTTACATCAAAATATAACTTCACAATGAAGAAAAATAATCATGAAATCATATTTTCCAATATATAAATTAGACCTAGTAAACCTATCTCAAAATAGGATACCCATAATGATGAAAAATTGAATCCTCTTTATAGAGATCCATGGAAGCAATAAAAACCCATATTTCAAATTTACATGCATATGAACCTGTATATAAATATAAAATTACCCCATGTTACATAGCATATGTTAAACTCACAATGATGAAATTTTTACAAAGGGGGTATATATGTATTCCTTGCCCATTTCTATTTCATTAATACATATTCAAAAATGTAAATCCAAAACACATTAGAAAAATACCAGAAACTAAAAAATTATAAAATCCCTAAATAAAATTGGTCCAAATAAATAAAATGAAATAAAAGATACCTAGAAATAATGGTGAATCCAATAAATTTAATGAAATTTATTAGAATTTGAAAATTTAAGACCCAAGGAACCTAGAAATTAGTAGACAAAAAAATAAATACCCAAAATTGGTTATGGTTCAGACGGGTCACTGGTGCCACATGGGGGAGGAGAAATACTGTAATGAAAATGGAAGGAAAAGGATGTATAAGAGGAATAATTTTTAACAACGATAATCACATCACAAAATAGTGTCCAATTAATGAGATGATGCTACCAAATGTATAGGTGGTCCATACAAGAGGAGAAACTTCATGGTATGGGTAACACGACCCAACAAGAGAGGGGGAGAGGGGAATTAACACATTTGGAGGTTCTAATAGTAACAAATGATAATAATAGTAATAATATATTTATTAATTAAATAATAATAATAATATATGATAACAAATGATTATAAATGATAATAAATAGTCAATAATAATAATAATACATTTTTTAGTTTATTTTACAACAATTTTTTTATTTTATTTCTCAAATTCCAATAAACGTCACATGGTTAGGTTGCACGGTTGGAAAAATCACACCCAAACCATGAACCTATACTAGAGGCCCTAGAACATACCTCATATGTAGGATACATTGTTATGTAAAACTTTTACCAACCATCATGTCGGATCGTTAAGAAACTACAAATATCATTGCATTGTATGCGCATGGTTTCTACTAAATGTGCACTTACCATGAACAAATGCTGAAAAATGATAAAAATAAAATATTAAGACTCATATAGTCCCAAAAATAAAAACTTGTGCCAAATTTAATTAAATAATTTAATATAATTATTAAGGCTGGTTGAGGAGTTGCAATATACCTAGTGTCCTTTAGCATCATATATTGTCCTAGTGGGTCAGAAACTATTGACTTGAGAGAGGGAAGCCTAAAAAAGATATTTTCCTACGTTTTATGATTGAATTTGAGGTGGTGAACATGGATTTAGGATAATTTATTGTTCTATGCCTAGAAATTGAAAGGGATTTACAATGATGTCATGACAATTCCCCAAGTTTCTCAAAAAATACACTAGATTGTTGGTTATTGATAAATACTTATATGGGTGGAACCATTTTGGTGTCTAGCCATATTGAGAAGTGGTTGTATTTCATATTATATAAATATCTAAAATAATTCATTTATATGGGTTGTGATTTGATATATTATTGAAGTGATGAAATTCCTAATTTTGGAGAGGATTTATTGGGGAAATACTGACACATAAAAAAAATTTTGTTTCATGTTGCGTGGAAAAAATAGACCAATTGAGTGATAAATAATGAGGGAATGAGTCATGTTTATAATTGTGTTTTATTATATTTAATGAGATTTATATGAAACATTCACACCATTTTTCAATAGTAAATAGTTTGTATCGAATTTCGGTAAGAGGTCGTGTCTGGGACAAGGGTCAACAGTTGAAAATAGGTCACTCCGAGGCATGGATACAAGAGATTTGAAAAAATTTATAGATGTTCCACTATGATGAAGTCTAACATAGAATTAGACACGATATCAGGATATGTTTGTCTCATTGGAAGACAGTTAAATGAATTTTTGGGATACATCGTGTCTAGGGTTGGTAAAATACAAGTATATCCTAGTTCGTATAAGCCTGTATGAGGAGTGTAATGAACATCAATTGATGTAATATTACCATTATATAAAATTAGAGGGAATAATAACATATATCCTGACATTGTAAAAGGTACACTATGAGAGAATAAACTATATACCATGATATGTGAATATATATTTTTGGATTAATTGAGGTACTCCATGTGATTCGTGCTCTAAGAGAATTTTAAATGTAAGCCAAATAGTGGAGTGTTATTCGTTAACCATTGATATTGGTGACCCTCATTAAGATATGAGACGAGAAAATTATATGGGATCCAATCATATAGGGAATGAATGGATTAGAAGTGTTTTCTAATTTTGCACATGGGGATGACTGGGTACACATACATTCTAGTCATTATGTATATGGATGAACGAAGAAACTTGCTGTGGAAATAAGGGACTCTTTTAATTTGTGTAGTAATATGGATTCTCTTATGTTGGGGAGTGAAAAGTTTTTAACTAATTGATGAACATCAAATGGGGAAGGGTTTTGAAAGTGCAATATTGTTTTTTGGGATATTCATTTAGATATCCAATATTATTAGATTGTGGAACAATGTTTATCAAGATATTTGGATAAGATAGGTACAGTGTAATGGTCATAAAAGGATGTTCAAGGAAATGTATGCATGACTAGGGTATGTTTAGTGATTTTTAATATGACCATTTAAATAGAATTGGGGAACAATTTTTTTTTCCTCAAGATATATATAGTGTATAGTTTTTGAAAAATGTTTAGGGATCATCCTATGATACTGGGAACATTCTTGAATAGGAAATTATGATGGTGGGAGTATTATGGCTTGAAATTATCCAATTAAATCTAGAAAATACGTTGTGATTTTCTATATATTAATGGATTTAATATACTACAATGATATCATGTTTCTACTTATATGTATTTATATAATAATTAACATTGTTTTTTGGATCTAGTAACAATCTTTATATTAGGTTGTAACTTCTTTGGAATCATTTAGTAAAGTGCATCTAGTAGGTGTTTAGATAATTTGAATCCATAATGTTGCCATTTGAGATATCAATTCTAACCATGGTAAGTTAGGTTGTCTATTTTTATTCACATATAATATACTCAAGGGTGATAAGTTATATGGTGTGGATGTTGTCAGATCCCATGTCTTGAAAACCATGATAAATTCTCAGTGAGTTTGGATTTTATTTTTGGTGGATAGGTAGAATATATAATCAGGTATTAGAATAGAATTAAAGGATTCAAAAAAAATGTTTTTATTTAGGTGGGGTTTATGGCCTAATAGTATTATCCATTGTTTTCATGAGATTCAATAACAAGAGAATTAGAAATACCATTGTATTAAATAAAATGGGAGGCACACAATTTTCAAACGGATAGTGAGAACCATGCACTCAAATAATGTGATCCAATGAGGGTTTTACATAGTTTTTCAAACTATTCAAGAGATGATTTATTTCCATGAATTAAATATTTATAGTAATATAGAGGTAAATCACATGAGATATGGATATTTTGTGTGATTGTGAACCATGTTAGGCTAGTGTATGAGGTTCCAAGATGATATTCCTACATATTTTATTCATAGTTTGTAAAATTTTGTTCCTCTACATGTGATTCCATGTGCCTTTGTATAGTTCAAGATCATGGTTTGTGGAAATTTATTCTAAACATATGAAGAAAACTTGTTCCCCTTTAAAAGGGGATAATTTATGATTTTTACCTTCTTTATTTTACCCCAAAACAACTCGTTATCTCTCCCCATTTGTTAATATAAACTCCCCTATGAGTGATCCTTTTCCCCTCCTACTATGAATTTTTTAACTAACTCAAACAAGCTCAAAATTCATCAATGTAGGTTGTGTGGGATGGAACTCGGTAACTCAATCAACCCACTTTATTTTTCTATCATTTTATTTTCAAATATTGGATTCTATTTTCATGAAATATTATATTCCATAATTTATATGAATTTTTATATTTCATTTATTTCTCTAATTATTTCTCTTATCAAAACTAAATAATGGAATAGTAAAGATTTCATGGTTTAAGGTAGGTGGTTTATGTGCTTTTCTATTTATGTTATATAGTTAAAAAATTATTGTTATTATGCTGCACAAAATAAATTATAATAACTACAAATTAACTTTGGAATATCATAAATTGAATTCCTATGACATAAATTTTATGATAATTATACCCCTTGACATGACTGGATGTGTGTGACCTCATCCCAGAACATCCATTAGCTTTGTACTACTATCTACCTACATGAAAAAAATTATATAACTAAAATACTATTAATGTGTGTTTTGATAGAATCCTACAAATAGGGTGTTAAATTTGAGCTAAATGAATGTCAATATGGTGTGTCTACTATAATTACCCTTCTCTATATTTATATCTAAAATAATTAATGAAGTACATTTAGTGGGATTGCTAAATGTAAATGATTCAATCTTGAATGATGATTAAATCATTAATTGAAATGCTTCGCTATATTCATACCCTGACACTGATGCTCAATAGAACCCTTGACATAGTTATAGGTAGGAGAAATAAACCCATTCCACTTCTTAATTTGGGTTCAAATATATGTTTATATTTATTATATTCATCAGGTTTGTGTGATTTGGTTGATAGTAAATACCTCTTATACTCTAATTCAAATGATTGATGAAAGGAGAATAAATTCATTTTAAATGTATAAAATATTTAAATTAAATATATATAGAAAGAAAATGTCACTTTTACTTTTATTGGATTTATTAAAATGACTTAATTAATGTAATTCCTAGTTTTTAAATTATAATGATTCTCTTCTGATTGACTTAGATTATATTTTTTTTGTAATATGCATTCTTACAATTTTCACTTTTTCATGATACGTGGATTCCAAAAATGGAATTCCATAGACAGACACATTAGATAAATGATTCATATAACAACTCAAGTTATACTAGTGTTGATTTTAGGAAATTACTTAGTTATGATCACTTTTTAAATGATTTATATTATATAATGAGTGATACTAGGGTTCCTGATATAAACATCCAAAGATGGGATCATCGATTAAATGATTTATATTATGTCGTGAGTGATACTAAAGTTCTTAATATATAATTACTTGGATGGGATCATAGGTTAAATAAATAATAGTATTCCCAAAGTGACACATGGATTTTGATAAGGAATTACTTGTATGGGATCAGAGGTTAAATGAAATTATATTATTCCTGACTGATATTATGATTCCCTTGGTTTTTTACTTCCTTGTTGACATGATACATATATAACTTTTATGATCATTATTATACATGGATTCCTTAGTATCTTTTTGTAACCATCATAACCAATGTTACATATGAATTATTGGGCTTACATTCAGGGATCGTATTTATAAATTATTGTTCTTATTTTCGTAATCAGAAGGTTAAGCTTAAGTAGGTACAATCATCAAGTGTTTCCATGAGTACCGTAATCCCAATAGATTTATTATATACAATACTATATTATTTTTCATATTCCTAAAAATATATACATCTTATATTCAGCTTCTAAATTAAATTATACACTATAATTGGTGGCATTCTATGTTTTGATTAATCTAAATTTTATATATGATTCAATACTTAGATAGATCTCATGGTTTCATGATTGGACACAACTTGTGTTGTTTTTTTATTACACACATCCACTAGAACATGAAATTTGATATCGGGTTTCAATAATGTAATCGAGGTACCTATTAAAGGTGGTTATTTTATTGATTTTTTATTATTTCATTATAGTCTCGTTGTATGTATTACATGATGTATGTTTACCTCCTTGTATTTGTGGATTATAATTTCCATGCATGGTTTTATTTATTTAGATATTGATCAGTAGTATATTTAATATTTTCTGATTTTTATTATTATCATCCACTTAAATTCAGTTATTTATGATTCCTATATGGTTATTACAAAACCATATTGTATAGTCTCCCTTGTACTACCTTTAGAACATCACTGTTTGTCTACATCCACTAGTGTATGGAAATGTGTTCTTGAGGCCATATCTCTAACTGGTCTATTTACTATTTATATATTAAACCACATTCTGATATGACAACCAAAATATATTCTCATATTCCACAGTTATAGATTAAGGTATAATATGTGATTCTCACACTCTCATATTCTAATGTATCCATCTTTATCTTGTATAGAATGGTACATTTTCATTTGAAATTGTATTCTTATTATTATAATGTCTATTTTTCCTTTTATTCTTTTATCATGACTTATACCTTACACCCTCATCATGACTTCTCAGATTATAGGCTATAACAAAATGATTGGATTCATAAATATCATTATTTTCAATAATTTATCATGTATTTAATATATTTTCTTCAATAAAATTAATAATATTTTAATCATTGTAACTACAAAAAAGTGAATTTATTTTTAATGATATTAACATTATAGAATCCCTCCTACTTTTTATGTCTTTAATTTTAGCATATTTCACTTATGACATTTTTCAAATATCCCATCAATAACACTATACACTTTTTTTATTAAAACATTCCCATGTAATAATTCTTAATTAGTATGAATCATGGAATAAAAAATAGTATAAAATAAATTACATTGGGACTCTATTTATTCTACAATTCTTGTGAAATTGTCATGACCATTTCCCTGGGGACCGTTTCGTGACTACCCTAATCCCTCTTTCCCCAGGCCAGGGGCCGGTGACTAGCACCAGAAAGGTGTATCCCTAAAATGGTAAGGCATTGACTTTTAACCAGTACAAACACAAAGTCCAAGAACACAACAAGAAGCAACCATGAGTAATCTGTTGTAGTATAAAGAGTGCTGAAAGTAGAGGGGGACGGAATACATGTCGAACTGAAAAAGATCAAGTAAAACTGAAAAGTAAAAAATACAAATGAAAAGTATAAAATAGATCATGGATCGTCCACTGAGGTTCCTAACTAACGGGTAGGTACAGTTCGTCTCCATAGCACTCTACATTAGCTCATCCCCACTATGTACCACCTGGTCCTGGCTCCATCAAGTCCCATCCCCATTGCTCATCAGCTGCACAAGAAACAATAATATGTGGGTGAAGCCCGTGCATGGGTGAGTATAGAAATAATCAGTAGGGACCTCGAGACCCCTGTAGGTCAACCGGAGTTTTAAAAGGAAATACCACAAAGCAAGACCTCAATCTCCAAGCACTAGGAAATAAATATCAACTATACTTAAGCATATACCCAAAAATATACCTATGTTATCAAGACTTACTCATCTCAGAGACAAGGTAATAATACCCCAAAGATAACACCACTAAGGTATAAGAACCAAACCGATAACACCACAAAGATAGATGTACCACACAAGTAACACACGAAGATAGAAGTACCACACCGGTAACACCACGAAGGTAGAAGTACCACGTAGGTAACACCACAAATGTGGAAATATCACATAATTAAAACCACGAAGGTAACACCGTGATGGTAACACCATGTAGGTAGATGTACCACATAGGTAACACCACAAAGATATAATTACCACATAGGTATCATCACAATGATTCCAGCATGACGGTAGAAGTACCACACAGGTAAAACCACAAAGGTTGTTGTACCACACAAGTAACACCACGAAGTTAGAATTACCACACAGGTAACACCATGAAGATAACACCACAAAGGTAGAAGTACCAAACAGGTAACAACACAAATTAAAAATCACCACACTGGTAACACCACAACAAGATATTTACCACACATGTGACACCACGATGGTACAAGTACCACACAGTTAACACCACGAAGCTATAAGTACCACACAAGTAACACCACAAAGATAGAAGCACCACACATGTAACACCAAAATGATAAAAGTAACACGTAGGTAACACCACGAAGGTATAAGTAACTCACTTATAACACCACCATGTTATTACCATGAATGAAAAAGACTCATCTCATACTAGGTATATCTTAAGTACAGAAGTAATGATGATTAGTTATAAGATAGATCATATTATTCTATTAAGAGACACTACTGATGACCCACACAGGATCGATACGTACTAACCCCCACTGACCCACACATGATCAAACCGACACAGCATCGATAGGTACTAACCCTCACTGATCCAAATAGGGTCTGACCCACACAAGATCGATATGTGCTAACCTACAAAAATCGCCGAGTACTGACCCACACCAGATCTAATAAATGATGAACCACACAAGATTAATAGATAATGACCCATAGTGTAATGATGTTCTTTCATTATGTTACATCATGCCACTGGAATCCTCACACATGGTGCACTCGAGTTCTGTAAAATCTTCCCCTATAGATATCAGTAACACCTCGAACACCACTAAGCTCCTCAAATGAGTAACCCAAAGGAATGTCAAGTCATAAGGATTCATATACGATAGATGGTGCACCAATCGGACGCCCGATCTGTGAGTTATAATAATTTTAGTTCTGAGGGCCTAGTTGGATTTGGGTTTGATCCAACTCAATTGTACTCCAATTGTCTTAAAAACTAAAGTGTATTGTACCAAAAGGACCATCTGGCTCCAAATATCCTAGAGCTGAAAACGGTTTGTCAAAGGGATATCGGTTTATTAGTATAAGGACCTTTATGTGTTTCTGGGTCCGTTTGGGCACGGGTCCAGTCCGACCTGGTCAGACCGACCGGACCTGAGTCCGACTCGGCTGGGCTGGGGTTGCGGCAGACTCGGACCACTGGGACATGGCCTGGCCTAAACCATATGGGGGGTGCATCCCGACATGCAATAGGGCTTACCAACTTGCAAGGGGGCGGCTCGCCCCCCTAGGGGCGGCCAGACCCACTGGGCGGTGGCCCGTTGGGTGGCATCCCACTGGTCAGGCGTCCTGGCATCATGAGGCACAACCCACTAGGGGGTGGCCCATGATCCCCTCGAGTTTACATGGGGGGGAGAGTTTCCTCCTAGTATCCCGAATGGACTATAAAACGTTCAACATTGTGAGATGGTAGTGCCAGGTGGGCACCGCCCGATCTCCATGTTACCCACCAGGTAGGTGCAGGTTTTGCCTATATCACAGCTTAATCTACGACCCTCTACTTGCCGACTGTGTACTGGTCGTGCTTCCTTTTCACTCTCTGGTGGTTCCATAGTTGTACTGCCCTCCCACCCCCCCCCCTTCTATGGCCGATCAATGTGCTGGTCGCCTCCCCGGATAGCTACGGCTAACATGCCACGACCCTTTTCTCACCAGCAGTGCACAATGCAGTGCATCACCTCCCCTATGGTGGACCAGTGTCAACCAATCCGATGACCACCATAGCTTAGTGTCGTGGCCTCCTCTTATGGCATGCGTTAGAATTCTTCCTCCTTCTTATCCAGTTGGTGCCTCAATGCCAATGGTCATCCACAGAGAGCACAAGGGTAGAAAATTATCGAAGGGTTTGGGTTGGGTTCGTTAGGCTCATTCCCTCTGCGTTAGCTCGTAATCATTAGGGAGGATTAAAGTGATCAATAAATTCACTAGAATTTAAACAAGGATCAAACCCCTACCTCGAGAATAATGGAGAAATATCTAAGGTTGAGGTAGTTTTCGATGTTCATCATCCCCTACAACTAGCCTCCAAGGACAGTGCTCTATCATCAATCTTCAGTTCGTGGTTTCGGTGTCTCTCATCACCGCTCATGAGAACCGACTCTATTATCCATATTTTTGGCGTCTCATCACTTTTTCATCATGTAATTTCTTGGTGAAGTAGTGCTGATGCCTCCCCCATTCTCCATATAAATATGAGAGGGGGAGGGTATGTAACGATGTTGGGAATTAATGGTGGCTAATTAATTAGAAACCATGCTAATTCCTTATTTACAATTTAAGATAAGTGTGAAATTTTAATCCATTTATTGGTTTGACACACCATTGGTCCCACCTTGTTGTTTTACTGTTCAAGTGAAATAAAAAATAATAAAAATTAACTAGGTTATTTTAAGTAATTTTTTAAAGGTACAAAAACATAATTTTTTCTCTAAACTACTAGGATCAATGTGAACCCTCTCTTAAAATAATCCCGGCATTGCGGATTTAACGATACACTCCGATTTTTAATCCAAAAACTAGTTCAAAATTTTGAAAATGCTGCTCACGCGTTTACTGAACATACCTAAAAAAGATCATAAATTCGTTCCGGGAACACCGAGCCTCAGAATCATGTGCCATCAATTTTCACAAGCTCTTAATAATAATATATAATTAAAAAAATTACATGGAAAATCCAGGTCCTTATATTCTCCCCAACTTAGGCCTTTTTGTCCCTGAGCTCCAGAACATAGACTAAGGTAACAAAAGGGGCTACTGAACAAAAAAATAATCTGCCCGCTCCCATGTGCTCTCTTAGAGGTTCCCGTGCTACTAGTGTATTCGCACCAGAGGTATCAACCACCCACGAAGGGACCTCCCTTTTTGATCCCCAATCAATACTATAACCTCTATAAACATCTCCCCATAATCAAAGACCAGCTCGTCATGCTCGAGGATGTGTGATGGGTCATGCGCATATCTCCTCAGCTGGGATACATTGAAGATGTCATGCACCCTCTCCAACTACGGTGGTAGTGCCAAGCGGTATGCCACCTCCCCAATCCTTCAATGTATTAGAAATGTTATGATAAACCTCACTGATAACATTACACCTCGACCAAATCTCTATAATCCTCGTCAAGGTGAGACCCATAGGAAGGCATGGTCTTCTTTATCGAACTCCCAAGGCCTACACCTCTTATCAGCATAAGAATTTTGTAGATCTGTGTAGTCTTCACTTGCGGACAAGTGATGCATCATGATAAAAACTCTACCACTTCATCCTTCATCCCTAGTCACCAATACTGACGCCGGAGGTCCTGGTACATTTTCACCACTCCAGGATGTACCGTTAAAGGGTATGTGTTGATCTCCCTCAACACATCCTCTCGAAGAGTCACTGGCACCATGCGGTGTCCTCTAAAAATGATGAAATTCTCCCCAACATCATAAAATCATTCAAGAGATTGTCCTAATAATAACTGAGAATGTCGGGATTCACAGTCAATGTCCCAAGCTGTACCTCCCGAATTCAATGAAGAAATGGGGGAGTGACAGTCATAGACTATGGGTAAGATACTCTATCTTTATCCACAAAAAATATCTACAGCACGACTATCTACTATGATACCTCACTCAGTAGTTGTAGACCAGACCTCCTGCTGTGTACAACTTCTACCATGTTCCCCTTCTCTGAATTATAGACTATATCAAGTTCATAGTCATGGATTAACTCTATCCGTTGTCATTGTTTCATCTCTAGAAAGCTTTGTTGACACTTCTCCATCCATATAGAAGTCTCCCCCTTCTTCATCAAAGCTATCAAGGGTGTTGCTACCCTAGAGAAGTCTGGTTCAAAACAATGATAGTAACCATCCAAAGCAGTATTCCCTCACCCTTTGGGGAGGTAATCCTGGAAACAACATTTAAAAATATGTCCCCACACTCTGCCACTCTTATAGGGAATTGAATACTCAAAACTCTTGTTGCCATGAGGTTTGGGATGGAGGACTGAAAAGTGGTCGGATAAACCTACATTTGCATGAGTTTATCCTGCCCTTCCTGGGTTTCCTTTTATTCTCCAACCAAGGAGAACTTCATTACAACATTGTAGATAAACCACAATATTTTTTCCTAATATAGTAAATCTATGTACGAACTATGGATATCTAGTCCATATCCAAACTAATGTCGTAGGACCTCAACACCGCCACCATGAGGTTCCAACTGAAACTTAGTCCTCAAGTGTTAGATCACATCATCGGCATAAGTGGTTTATCGAGTCACCTTTAAAAGGTATCTCCAGACAGAAGGGTCAATTCGTAGGTTTAATAGGAAACATTAGGTGTTGAAATAGATTTGTGGAAAAGAGGAATGATTGGTACATATTTATATTAATACAGTAGCTTGTAGTAGACACACAACATACCTCGAATCATCCCCAGAGCACTTGGGTCACACTCCTCGAATGCATGAAGCTACTCCCTTCCCCTATCCTCCAACTCCTGAAGTCTAGTGGGGACCACATTGGGGTGGTGGTTGTAACATGTCAAAATGTGTACCACCTATTGCAACTCCCATTGATCATTTTCCATGCCTTCTTCTCTGTTGATTCATCGATCCCTATCACTTCCTCTTCTTGACACATTTTACATGCCCAAGTCTTCGAGACTCGCATCAGTTTCCTACATTCACACTACTATCATTCCCTGGATGTATTCGCTCAGCCAATGAAAATTCAACCACAAAGGTTCTCTATATCACCCTATGATATGTATGAATACATAGAGTAATAGTGTTTCATTGGATTTCCCTAAACACACCACACTCGGAGGTCCGATCCCTGATGCACTGACCGTGCTATATTCATCGAGTACCTAGAATGGTCAATAAACCTCGATGAATAATCATCTACTGACAAGTAGTCCTGTCGAAGTTGTAGAAGCTCTAGGGAACTCTCATCCCTGAGATCTTTATGGAAAGATACCACCCCTCTTTGAAGAAGGTATTCTTGTTTGTCCATATAAAATTCACCTGTCCACAACATCAGGGTAACCTAAACCCTTTCATCGTCCTACTGATCCACGTCGAAGGATCTCTACCAGGACCACCATATAATCGAATGGTGCCTTGGCTAGATGGAAACTCGGACACCTCTTCAAGATTATCATTAGACGCTTGTGATTAGGTATCTCCTCAGAACCTGAGGGGTATCATATGTTGAAACATGTGTAAATTACTAAGCTTACGTGTGTCCTCTACTGGTATCATCGGTTGTAACTGTTGACCAATGGGCAGTGATATAGCTGGAACACTACCTCAAGGCACCATCTCATGAAACGGTCCATATACCGACGATTCTTCACCCTACAAACCATCCTCATGGTCACGCACCAAAAAACAGTAGAATCAAGGATCACCATCTGCTCTACTAGTATCTCAACTAGGCAGAAAACTATAGCCACATCCTCCATCCAATCCTCAGCAGCTTAGGTATCCATCTCACCTCAAAGCCTCGAAGGCCTCTACCGCTGGAACTTGTGCAATGTGCTCAATGTCCATGCAACATCCTCCAATGTGACTGGTAGTAACTACTTCCCAACGGGTGGTGGTGTTGCCGGTATACCACCTGAAGGTACCAACATAGTAATAGGGCCATGCACCTGAGCCTTGTTGCTTGGTGGGATGCCATCATGTACTCTCTTGTGAAATTACATCTAGTTGTATATGTGGCGACATCCTGATAAAGAAAAAATACTCCACAATAATTACGTTATAACTGGTGATATGACCCCAAAGATTCCATGGAAAAACATTTCAAAAACACATGTAATAATTGTTTTGCTGAACTGAGTTGGAATTCAGAATTCAGGGTCCTAGATTAAGGATATGTCAGCCACCGCACTAACACAAGATTTCCCAAACTGAGAACCACACTCCTAAAAATTAACACTATTTCTACATTGAGAAGACTATAGTATTATTTTTTTGATAGAATTGACTGCTTTAATACTATTTTTTTCATGAAAAGTTCCATATGTCCCATGAAATGACAAACCCGAGCCCACCATCCATAGGCCAGGGGCTGAAGACTAGCACCGGAAAGGCATATCCCAAAAAAGGTAAGGCATTTCCTTTTAACACGTATAGACACATAGTCCAAGAACACAACAAAAAGAAACCTCGAGTAATCATATATAGTAAAAAGAGTGATTATGTTAGATGGGAATTGAATACAAACCCAACTAAAAAAGTAAATGTTCAATGGAAAAGTAAAAATACAACTGAAATGTACAAAACATATCCTAGATCGTCCACTGAGGTTCCTACATGAATGTTAGGTAAAATTCATCTCCACTTCACTCCACATCATCCCATCCCGTCTGAGTACAACCTTGTCTTGGATCCCACAAGTATTAGCCATTTTTCTCGTCATCTATAATAGACACAACAAGGTGTGGGAGAATCCCATGTAGGGGTGAGTATAAAAATTCTCAGTATGGTCCTCGAGACCCTCGTAGGTCTCCCAGAGTTCCACAAATGAAATACCACAAAGCATGAACTCAATCTCAATGCACGAAGCAACAGATATCAACTCTACTTAATTTTATTCCCATAGATAAACCTAAGTTATCAATACATACTCATATCATACATGATGGAACAATACCACATAGGTAAAAACATGAAATAAGAAGTATCACCCAGATGACACCATGAAAATAGAAGTACCACACATGAAATACACGAAGATAGAAGTACAACACATGTAGCACCCCGATGATAAGACCAAGAAGGTAGAACTACCACATAGGTAACACCTCAATGAGAGAAACACCACATGGGTAACACCATGAAGATAAAACCACATAGGTAACACCTTGTAGGTAGAATAACCACATAGGTAACACTACAAAGATAACACCACCATGTTAGAAGATTTATACAAGTAACCCCATGAAGATAACATCACGAAGGAGAAAGTAACACACATGTAACACCACGAAGTTAAAAGTACCATATAGATAACACCATGAAAATAACACCACAATGGTTGAAGTACCACATAGGTAAAACCACAAGGATAGAAGCACTGCATAGGTAACACCACAAAGATAGAAGTACAACACATGTAACACCACGAAGGTAGAATTACCACACCAGTAACACCGCAATGACAGAAGAACTACACAGGTAACACCACAAAGATAGAAGCACCACAAAGGTAACACCATAAAGATATATGTACCACACAAGTAACACCACAAAGGTTGAATTACCACATAGGTAACGCCACGAAGTTATCACCACGAAGGTTAAAGACTCAAATCACACCCGTTATTACATAGGTATATAACTATAGATGATTAGTCTTAAGATAAATCGTCTTATTATATTATGATTCAATACCCCTGACCCACACAAGATCTATAGAAACTAACCCCCACTGACCCACATAGGATCTGACCCATAGAGGATTTATAAGAACTATCCCTCGCTGACCCACATGGGATATGACCCACACAAAATCGTTATGTGTTGACCTAATCTAGATTGGTAAGTGATAACCCACATAGGATCTGATGGATGCTGACCCATTCAATATCTATAGATGTTGAACCACACAGGATCGATGTTCATTTCTTCATGTTATAGACATCCAATGGATTCCTCTCACATAGTGCACTTGAGTTCCCTATAATATGCCCTTCGAGATATCAGTTATACCTCCAACACCGCTATTCTCCACATAAGAGTAACCCAAAAAAATTTCATGTCGTAAGGATTCTAATGTGACAGATGATACATCAATCAGACGTCTGGTCAATGAGTTATATGTGTTGTAGTTTTGAGGACCTAGTTGGATTTGGGTACGATCCAACCTGGCCATACTCCAATTTTCCTCAAAACTAAGATAGAGTGTAACAAAAGTACTATCTCACTCCAAGGATATTGGCGTCACAGATGGTTCGTCAAAAGAATGTTAGGTTCTTTGGATTTGGCCCTTTACGTGTTTTTGGGTCTGGTTGGGCCTGGGTCTGGTCCGACCTAGTCGGACCGACCCTATCCGAGTCCTACCTGGCTGGGCTGGGCCACGACCCGCTCGGTCCTCTGGGTCGTGGTCTAGCCGGCCTACATGGGGGTGCGGTCCGGCCGGCAAGGGGCAGCCCAACCCACTATACAGTGCCCCGACTGTGTGAGGCACAACCTACTAGGGGGCAGCCCATAGTCCACCCGAGATGGAAAGGGGGTAGAATTTCTCCCTGGTTTCTCAAATGGTTCAGAGGCCATTCGGCTTTGTGAAAAAGCGGATTCATGTGGGCACCACCTGATTGCCATAGAAACCGCAAGGATGGCCAAGGATCTACCTCCATTGCGGCTTCAGTCGTGGCCCTCTACTCACTTGATGCATGTTGGTCATTCTGCCTCCCCTTCCACTATCGGCTGATGTGTCGGCCGCCCCCACCGACGACTGTGGATGATGAGTCGTGAACCTTTGCTCACCAATGGCACATGAGGGAGAACCACACCTCCTCTATGGATGGACACATTGATGACTATTGAGTCATAGTGTCATAGCCTCCTATTGCGGCATGTGTCAACACACCACCTCATTTGTATCTGCTTGGTGGAGCCATGATGGTGGTCTTCAATGGAGAGTGCAATGGTAGAAATGTAGAAGAGGGTTCAGGCAGGGTATGTTAGACCCACACCCTCCGCGTTAGCTGATAATCATGAGAGAGGATTAAAGTGTTCAATAAATTAACTTGAATTTAAACAAGTATAAAACGCCTACCTCACAAATGATGGATATACATCTATGGCCGAGGATGTGGATCGGTGTTCTCCATCCCCCGAAACTATCCTCAAACAACATTGCTCGATCATCGATCATTAGTTCTGGGTTTCAGTGTCGGTCGTCGCCACTCGCTAGAACTGATTCTATTCTCTAAGGCTTTGGCATCCCGACACATTGTCAGCACTTCATTTCGTGGTGAAGCAGTGCTGATTCCTCTGCCCAAGATCTATATAATTGGAGCGGCGGAGGGTATATAACGACGTTGGGAATTAATGGGGGCTCATTAATTAGGAACCATCATAATTCCCCAACAACATAGATACATAAGTTTGAAAGGTCATACCATTTATTGGCATGACACACCTTTCGTCCCACATTTCCATTTTTCCATTTGAGGGAATGAAAGAAAAATAAAATTAACTATGTTATTTTTATTATTCTTTAAGAAGTCCAAAAACATAACATTTTCTCCATTCCTACTGCGGTCAAAGTGAATCCTCCCTTATGTGAATCTCGACACTATGGATTCAATGGTGCCCCCAAATTTTTAATCCAAGCACCTATTAAAAAGTAAATAAATATCGCTCGCATGTTTACCTAATGTACCACAACAAATTTCAGAAATTCATTTCGGGCACACCTGGCCTCGGTATCCTATGCAATCAATTTCTGTAGACTTCTAATAATTCCATATAATTAAAAAAATACCTTAAAATATGGGACTTTATAGAAATAATGATGGAATATTTTCTGAAAAATAATATATATTTAATATTCACATTTTTAAAAACACCAAACCACCAAAATAATATTGAATATGAGAATTATAATAGCATGTTTTTTCTAATTTCAATTAAATATCTAATTTTCTCTCCGAAAAAACATTATTCTCAGTTTCATGTTGAGAAATAAATGATTTTTATTAATATTATTAGAAATATGGGATTTAAAAAAAATATCTAATGAAATTAATTCCATAATATCTTTATAGATATTTTATAATGTCTCCATGACATTTTGAAATTCTCAATTTAAATAATGATAACATATCCAGTAACATTGACATTGGATTTGTAAAAATCACCACAATCATTTTAGGAAACAAATGTGTTCCCAAATCATGAATTTTATTATCAATGGGATCTACCATTAGAAAAATAGTGAAAATTCCTAGGAAACAATGAGAAATTCCCTAATCATGAAAACATGATATTGGGGTTCCACCATCAATCATATTTCGGTATCTTCATTAGTATCAATAGAACATTGTCAAATACATTATCATTAATTAGTTGTGTGGTCTAAACTGATGTAAATATCACTCTATGATCGGTAAAAATGTTAAACAATACTCTAATATCTAAACTTACAATAACGAATTCAAAAATGAGGTTCCACCGGTTTTTGGATTTACAATTTTTCACTATCATAGAAAGTGTCCCACCAATCATAGTGAATTTAATACCTATATAACCACATTATAATTCCATTTAAAAATTTATTATATATATACAAAAAAAACCAATAATTAGGGATCTATTAATTTCTCATTGATTCCAGCCTTCCATAAAAAGAAAGGATTACTACTAAGAAGATATAATAGTCTCCGAATCACTCTTTTTATCCTAGCATGTTCTCTTAATTCCTTAGCACTGCATAGCATCATCACTAACCTGTGTATATACATGATTAAATATGGATATCCAAATTCTATACAAATATTACCTAAAATATAATTAAAATATAAAGATACAATAAACTTTTTTATATTATAGCATCGAACCCATTTCAACTTGAATTGCGAAGGCATTACTTGATGTATTCAGAAGAAGCCTCTCCCTAAAAAAAAGTTTGATTCGTCAATAATAGTTATTCATTTTCATGTCACCAATTTACTTTTCCATGAACCTAAACAAAGAGACTTATCTATTACACAAAAAAACCCTTACAAAAGTACCATGTGAACTTATATTGGACACCAACAGCCACCATCAACTTTAAGCCCTCATTTTTTATCACTTCGGGAAGAAACTCCTATAGTCACACATTAATCATCCCACTAATCATGTGGATGTGACCATTTCAGCATTGTTAATCACTTGTGTACTATGTTGCACTCAAGGTCACTTATAAATTGGTTACCAACCATTCATCAAGCTCATCAGTATCTCCATAACAATAAAACCATACATCAATCTCAATCTATGTGATTTCCTATGTATTTTGAATATTCCTTACTTTACCTAGTATATTGATATACCATATAAATTAAATTTATCCTAGGAAAGCTCCCGAAAAAATATATCTTATGAGGACACATCCATAGAATATTGATCTATTGGATAATGTAATTTGAGGAACTACTTTAACATGCCTTGATTATTTATTCCTTAATAAAACAAGTATCATAAATCATGTCTCATGGAATATTTATTTGGAATAATATATTATATGAGTAATAAGAGTGTCAAAACAAAAGTCCATAGTCATGTTATTTTAAAAAATTACATCATCATAAGAATGTTACACTTATATATTCATATAAAATCGCATTTTGTATCGATTACCACTACCAAGACAGCCATAATATTGAAGATAGAGTACCATTGTGGTTTAATTTTATTCTCCAATCCAAAAAACATAGTAAAAATAGTCCAACAATTGATAGGGTTAACTAATCAATCTATTGCATGTCATGTCATTTGTTATAATCTATTAACCAATTAATTGAATGGATAAAAAGTATGGTCCCACCTATGACATATTGAAAATAAATAGATATGTGTTCTAAATGAAAAATAAAACATTCTTAATTCCATAATATCCAAATTTACACCTGAAATTAAATGGGTTTTTTAAAACATCTCTAAGGCATTATAATAATTCATCCTGATAAAAAAGGTATATGGTATTATAAAATAAATTATCTTGAAAATAATTTAAAACATTGATGGATATTGTCCTAGACGAAATGTAATATAATAAGGGAATTAATATCTACATCATATTGAATAAGAAATGTCTTTTATTTTCTAAGATTATTTATTTCGAAGGAAAATAAATTATAAATCACTTGGAATAGAACATTCATTAAAAAATAAAAATCATGAGATGAATTTTATAAAATAAAAATAATTATAATATAATAAAAATACATTCATATAGAATACATTTAAAAATTATATTCATTTCATAATTTTTAAAGTGTCTTAAGGATGGATAAAATGATGATACTAGGTATTTTAATAGAATGTTATGTCTTTAAAGAAAATGAAATCTATTAAAATAGCCAATATTAAAAAAATAGAATAAGGGATAAATATATATATATATATATATATATATAATGTAGATAACATGGTCTAAAAGTAGAATTATTTGTTATCATTGAGAAAAAATAAGGTCAGATCATTTTTCTACCACCTTTTTAAATGAATTTTAAACCAAAGAGCAGTTAAATTGAATTAATGGGTATAAACCCAATTAATAACATAAGAATAATAAATTATATGTTATATATAGTGAAGAAGTTATAATTCCCATATATTTATTATCATAAGAATCTATTTTGAATTCAAAATCGGTTCTGTAAAACACCCCTTACCCTTACTCTTAACATCCATGAAATATCATCAATACCCTATATATAAAAATAACCATCTAAATAACTTATTAAAAACCATATTAATATCTATTACCATTTATAATAATTAATTATAATCATTCAAAACAAATATATTATTCAACTATTGTTTATTTCCATAATTAGATATTATTTATTTGGATTTTTTTATATGTTTTTCAATGGAGAACCCCTTATTAATTATTTGACACTAAGTTAACAATTAATATATTACTCATTGTAGTTATATAATCTTGTTCAAATTTATTATTTTAAACAATTTTCATATTTAGGTTTAGGGTTCTCAATAATGGGATCCATAATGAGCATGTTTCAGGTAATTTACCGGTAAAAATATGTCACTTTATAATGACCATTAATTTTTTTGTTAATATTTTAGAACTAAATTCAGAAAATATATATGAATAATTAATATAAAATATTACTTGTATTTATTTAATTCTTATAACTCATGTTATGAATTGTGATGGTAGTATATCAATATTCATTTCGGTGGTTGAACTAACCAAAATAAGAACATGTTATACTGGTAAATGAGATTGATTATAGAGTAATATAATACTAAAATCAGTCCCATAAAAGAATAATCTTTTTAATATGAAATCTTAATAGTGGATTATAATTTTTAAAATGATTTCATATAAGATGGAATTTGAAAAAAAAAACAATAAAAACTCGATATATAATTTGATTAATTTTGTCTTCTTTTATATGGTATTTTTTAAGATGATAGAATTATGTTTCCCTTTTTGGAAATACATTAAAAAATTAATAACATATTTCAAGTAAATGTGAGATGGGTATTGTATCATGAAAAATATTAATTGTTTTTTATTATTTTGTGAATTTTAAAGTAGGGGTCCATAAATAAGTGTGTTTTGATGAGAATTTCAATAAATATTAATTCCTTGATTTATAATATTATCATATGAATGGAAATCGGATAAAATATAGAAAATAATGAATATGGTTGATGAATAAAATAATTATAAAAATATATATGATATAATGATATTTTAATTTTCTACTTCATAATTAATCATTTTTTCCTCATTTTAGTTTTATAATTGTAACTTTATTTGTTCAATGGTGTCTAATTTTTCTAAATAAAATGAAATTACTATAATTTTCAAATTTAAAATGTATAGATAGAAATATGAACTATATTTAATCAATTTAAACTTCACCGTATGATTATTTGTAGTTAATTTAATATCTGTTATATATAGAAAAATTTGTGTGTGTGGAAAAAGTTATTTTGGAATACTAATTATTATTAATGTTATTTCATATCAATTACAATTTACTAAAGGAGAATTAATATATTTTTTATTTTTATAAAATATTAAGTTATTTTAATATTTTAACAGTGGTCAATTTAATTTATTAATATATAAATACACAATACATATAAAATGATTATTATAATAATTTTATTTTTAACCTCCATATATTTTAATCAAAACCCATTAAATGTATGTATTAATTTAATTGATAGTTAACTATTACCAATAAGTATGTATATTAAAATATAAATCTATTTTATT
The DNA here is from genome assembly GCA_963277665.1 of Viscum album. Classification (NCBI taxonomy): domain Eukaryota; kingdom Viridiplantae; phylum Streptophyta; class Magnoliopsida; order Santalales; family Viscaceae; genus Viscum; species Viscum album. The sequence continues at coordinate 106,867,586 of OY728143.1, read as the reverse complement.
AATATATAAAATCATTCCTTCATAATAATAATATATCACCCTTTAAAATATATTTTTATATGATAATATACTAATTTTATATTTATTTAATTACATAATTACTTGTTATTTTAGAATTATATTATTTTCAGTATTAAACTAAATATTAAATGAATTTTGTATATCTATTGTATAAATTCATTCCCAGTGACCATATGACCAATGATCATATTTCTAATGACCATATTTAAATCATGATATTTCTAATGACCATATATGTAAAACTATTGTTTAATTTCATTATATAGAATTATAAAAATATCAATAATCAATAAGCCAATTTACATCTATCTCAACTTGTCTACTGTATTTCAATAGTTTCTCATTCTTTCCATTGTTATAATTATGGTTATAATATTCATAGAAATCAAAGTGTAAAATTAAATTTTCTTCATAGAATATTTTTACATGTATTTTTTTAATATTTTGGTTTAATTAATGATGATTCAAATTATATTCTCAACGTATATTAATATTTATATGCCTTTGTATTAACATGTATTATGAAAATGTTTTAGAGTTCTATTTTTTCATTGTTTTCAATGGCCAATAAATTTAACATAATAATTATTCAATTTAAACATATATTTCAAAATAATGTGTTCATATATTCACTCCCTTAAAAAACATCAACCCTAAATTTTAACTAAACTAATAGAAAAATTACGGTTCTTATACTGCCTTATATATTTAGGCTCACAAAATTTTCCCTAAAACTTATTATTACTCTATATAACATTTCCTTTGTGACTGTCCTTGATTTATAATATAATATAAATGTGATCAATGGTTTTAACTAGTTATAATTTGTATAATAAACCATTTATTAATTAAACTAAATATCAATTATATACATTTTATGGGTTATGTAAATACGTCATAGTAAATTATTCATGGAACACATCAAAAACATTGGAGTTGATTGATGGGTTTTAATAATGGTAAGCTATTATACACAGATAACCGATGATATTTAGTGGGAAAATTTATCTATGGGTTTTTATTATTATGATTCCCTAACCTATGACATCCATCCAAGATAGTGTTTTGTATAGACCAAATTGAGCCTCCCTATATGACATAAGTTTCAAACTATGGGATAGAGTTTAATCAATACAATGTTGATAATATTCTATTAAGTTCGAGTCATATAACACAATTAATATAACAGAACCACCAAAAATACATAATGAGCCTTCAAATAAATAAAAAAATAAAATTATATATCAAATAAACCTTTTCAAATACATAATGTTATATCAAAATTATGGTATACTTGGATGACCACATATATGAAAAAAACGAAAAAATACAAAACATGAAAAATATGACTGCTATAAACCCCTAACCTTACACACCATATATCCTCATGCCCTTGAGTTATAGAATCTCATTAAACTCCAAGTCCTATGTTAAATCTAAATAAATATATAAGGTCTAAAATAAAACTAGGTTTCCTGCGTAGGGTTTGAGAAATTAATATCAATTCTTTCTCACAATGTTAATCTAGTTTGTAAAATCATATGTGTGTATTTATGAGGAAATAAATAAATCTATCAAAAATGTGTTTTGTATAACAATTTTTAACATGGAGTAATTAAATACATTAATTTCAAGACACCATTTGATTATAATTCCACTACAATACCTGATCATAAATAATTTGTGACATGTCAGAATTACCATCACCATCTCATGTCATCATCACAAAACAGAAGACGTAGAACAACGATTAGTGTAAGGCATTTCCCATGTCCTTACTACTTTTCAATGGTGTGGGGTTGGTTTTAATGTCTATGATTTGAACTCAATTTCTTTTAAAGTATGTCATCTATCTAATACTCAACCTCAACCATCTCACCCATTGAGGTGTCTATATATCTAGTCATGGATCCCATCTATACCCATTCTTACATATGGTTCTCCCATTATCCAGTCTCTCATACTAACACATCATGAACACCATATCACTCATGATTTTCCGGTCATCTGATCATATCATGTAACTTTCCTAGACCCTGTATCACACATGGTGTCCCATATACTTCTACATCATTCCAGATTAGTATTCACCATCGAATATCACTCATGAAGATATCAAAGGACTCATATTTCACCATCTCACACATGGTAGAATAGGATATCTTAAAATTCATTGAATATATCTAACTAATGAATGTTTGAATAGTGTTATCTCATTAATTATGATAAAATTCATAATGATTGATCACCCACATTATTAATTATCTCATATCACATCACAAAATTAAATACCAACATGTAATAGAAAATCGTAGCACACAAATATAGTATTACATAACACAACTCACCATCTTATCCCAAGGTGATAGTCACTCAATACCTTAACCCTATCAAAATAATAAGTCATATTTTCAATTAGGGAATTTTATAGGGTCCACCAGAACCCTTCCAGTCCCTTCATATCAGTACACAGTCAAATTCATCACAATATGGTTAATACACTTCTCACAGGCTCACTCAAACCTTGTCTCAAAAGAAGTGATATAATCTATTTTCAAAGGAGATCCCAACCTAGTAACATTTCCCATGGCCACATTCCAATCTCCCTCCTAAAAAACCCCTAGAGACCTTATTCAATGAACATATCCAAAACCCGTAACCGACAAATAGATCTCATCTCACATCTCATATGGGAGACCACACAACCCATCCACAAGAGGAAATACCTCTATATATCATCACTCACCAGAAGGATAATGTCACTCACAACACTTTTGGATATAAACACCACAACAATTTTTAGAACACACAATCACATACGAGACATACAGACCTATCATTATTAATTGCCTATCCTAAGACCCTCGTACCAACATAAATTGATCTTGGGAAACATCTGGGCTATTCCTATAATTAATCATACATTCCAAGGACTCATAGGGGACTTATATTAGCTCATTTAACACGTTATCACCTTTTTGATGTAGTCATTGGGAGACACCAATTAACCTATGTTCTACATGGTAATTATTCCATACATATATGGCCAAATTCCATTATATATCCTTAGACCCATGAACCCTTTGTTTTTAATCGTTTTTCTGATCCAAAAAAATGAATATAAGCAAGTAGTACCATGAATTGAAAAGAATAAACATTTATATTCAGTGGTCTATTGATATATTTATTTATGGATACATTAATGGTGTTTTAAGGAATTGATTTAATTATTTTAAATGATAAATTGTTTAAAATTTAGAAATAAATGATTTGAATTTTGATTTATTGAAGGGTAAATTCTATTTTTTTGTAATGGATCAAAACTAGATGAAAATAGGATCTCATCATCATATTTTTTAAGATGGGGAAAGATGAACAAATTGAGTATAAAAATTACATGTATTTTATTTATTTATACAACATGAGTTCATTAGGAGAATTTTTTCTCCTAGTATAACTCATCAAGTCCTTACATGATTTGAAATGTTATTATATGTTGTGTACACTATAAATGATGTAATAGTTTAAGATATAAAAATATATGAAAAATCATATACTGAAATGAATTAAACATAATGAAATTCTCTAAAAATGAAAAAAAAAGATGCCAATGCAGGAGGTTTGAAGAGAAGACTTACGAAAGTATCCCTTCAGCCACTCCATTCGTAAATCTCTAGAGTAGCCTCGATGATGGCTGATTCCAGACCAAGGAACACCTAATGTGGCGCCCCACTTCTTCTGTTCTGTACGATTTTATTTATTATTTTCTACAATCACTCATGGATAACCTGAGGGGGGATTTATTTGTTTTTTGTAATTCATGATGAACACTGATTAAATGTGTAAGGTGTTATATATTCAATTCCAATTCATGTAGGGTTTTCATATTTATTATTCAATACTATACCTTCCTTTATTCCTTGTTTCATGACCACAATGAGTGGAATTTGAAAGGGTTTATAATTTTCCCTTTCTTTGAGGATGACCATTTCAATATTTAATTTAGTACCATGGATTAAATTTTTGTCTAAGGTTTTTAATTTATCTATGACCATTGTTTTTTTCTCCCATAAATTTAAATTGGGTTTCTAGTTAACCATCATTAATAATTTGATATAACTGACCATGAGAAAAAGAGTGTTTGTAATGGATAACATTTTCCATGACTGTTGGACGCACTAGGACCCCATTCTTAGAATGAATAATTATTCAATTGATTATTTCATACATTTTCTATAGAATCCCGCCTTTTTATAACATAAATTTTCATTAGATTATACAAAACCGAGGATATTTAAGGTTTAGTGTCTTGGAAACTAGGAACTTAACACATGACAACATAAAACATTCTTCATAAACACATAAAAAGCTTCTTCATTGTTCATCCTAGGTTCATTACAGCATCTCATAACCAGGGAGCATACATTAATGTAAAGGGTGAGCAGAAGTACCAGTAAGGGAAACAAGGGAAACATTTTACATGTGAACTTTAGATACATCAATAATTCATGAAAAATAACTTTAAGGAATGAGAAAGAGATCATGAGGCATATCATAATAAAACTAATGTGTTTAATAACTTGAAGATGTGGCTACAAAATTTAACATATACAATCATGAACATATCACCATGGTCCATCCCCAAGGTGTCATGTGAAATTACCAAGGTTATTCACCACGGTATCATTAAAATTATAATCTCTAGTGGTTACATCATTACCCAATGCATTGGAGCGCTATCAAGGTGCACCCATAAATTTTTATTTAATATATTGTGAGCCACATATATCATCATAAAAATATTTATAAAATACCCATATAGAATAGAAGAAATGTGTTTCGTTTCATAATTATAACTTTTTAAAATCTACTTTTAAGACATGATCTTTATGTCCTTTTATACCCACAAAAAAGGAAAGCAGGTTTCGTGTATGTAAATACCAGAATTAAAAAATAAAATTTTAATATATATATATCTGAATACACCTATAGAATAATAGCTTTGATTATTTACTTAATAAAATAAAAGAATTTGAGAAAAAGAGATAGACATTTTGGGACGAAAATTCGGTAGCATAAGAGATATGTTACAGGTTTTTAGAAAACATTGATAAGAGAGGGGACATTGGTAACCCACTCATAAATGATCCATAAAACAGTATAATTACAAAACATAAATAATATAAGAACATGGTAATGAAATTTTAAAGACATACCATATGAAATAAAAAACATGGAAAGAAGACAAAAATGAGATTTCTCTTATTAAAATTCATCAGCCTGGCGGCGTTACTTAAAACATCAAAATACTGAATTGATGAGATAAAATAGGGTCTATCATCATATGAACATGAAATATAATTATTATAGTTATGTATATCATACCACAACATAATAAAAAGGAACATGAGAGACATGGCATGAAAATAGATCTTCAAAACGAGAAGGGTGAAAGAATCCCTTAAAAATTCGGCAGCCTAACAGTGCCACTTTACCATTATTAAAATGAAATGATGAGAGAAAGAGAGGGTATCTCATAATATGAACATAAAAAGGATAGTAAGATGAATATAAAAGAACATCATCCAATATAAGAACATTGAGCATAAAAGAAATGACATAAGAGAGAGTACATGGAAAGAAAGAGAGAGGTTGGATCTCTTACCTTAAAATGTAACTCTTAATACTCAAAGGATGGTAGACCTTGAGGGCTCGGGGGAACCTGGAGAGGAATCCTTGGGAGGTAAGGAGAACAGAACTTCGTTGAGGATGATTTTGGAGTCGAAAGGATGAGATAAGGGCTTGGTATTTATATGGAAATTGAGGGGACAAGGCATTAATGGCCAAGGGACACCTCATTGGTGGTATTAGAAAAACCATGGGCTTTCCCATGGTATTTTCCCATGGTATTGGCCACTTGGGACAACTCATAACTTATAAAACTATTCATAAGTTGACCATATTGATTACATACTTAATACATCATTTAATGATGTCATTAAACACTCGTAACTTAAAAACTGTATTTTCACAATTCACCGAAAAGTCAACATTCTCAAAAAAATTCCAAAATTTCTCCTTAACCAAATATCAAAGCTCTGATTTCAAAAATTAACTCCATTTTATTAAAACAATTTTAGAGATAATTTTAATTTTAATTTTAAATAAATACAGTATTTACCGAAAATTCATTTTTTTCAGAAAAATCACCAAAAATTACTTTAACATAATATCAATGCTCTGAGTTCAAAAATGAACTCAATTTATATAAAAATAATTTTTTAAATATTATTAATTTAATTTTTAATTACATAAACTATTCACCCGAAAAAACTGATACTTGACTAATAATTTCTGAAATTTTTATTTACCTATTTTATTGAATCACATTACTTAATCACGGTGCCTAGATTATATTAATACATTCTTTAAGTGAGATTACTAATCCATTTGGTCACATTACTAATCCTAAGCGTAAAATCACTTTTCATAGTATAATATTCATCAAAAATCAATTTGATCTTATTAGACTCTAAATTTCTTATTGAACATAATTGTAGAGGACTATTTTTTTAAAATCATGACCCATAATTAATTATGTAAGGTTTACATAAATATTTTCAAATATCCTTTTTCTTGAATTCTTCAAAAATATGAATAATATATTTATCCGGACATTTAAAAATTCACAAACATCATTATAAGAAGAAATCACAATTTTTATTTAAATCAAAGGATTACACAAGGCAGTTTCTGTCTCCTTACATAGCCCTGTATAACCCCAACATAAGACCTAAGTGTAAGGTGTGCTAAGGTGAGATAATCGGAGGGAGGCTTGGCCAACATCGCACGAGTAGTAATTTCTATTAGTATGAACTTATTTCAAAGGAGATTCTATTCTAGCTTCATAGGATGAAGTTCGGATTGGGTTTGGTCCAGAGTAAAGCCCAATGGTTCTACCTCCTTCCCAAGATCTGTTAGATGGGCTTCGATTGGCCCGAGACTACTGGATGAGGCCAAAAAATCTTCTTTCTATATTAATTAACCAAGATCACTTGTATTTAGAGACAATAATCACAACATTTAGTTTCCAAAGGTCATACTAACTAATAGTCATATAATAGTCGAAACCCAATAGTCTCATTTTAATTATACTCATTTTATTATATTAAAAAGTTTTGTTGAGTATGAAATAAAATAACATACAAAATTATGAAAAAAGATTTATTCAAAATTTTGGGTCGTTACAATCTCCCCCCTTAAGAAATTGCATCCTTGAATTTTTTGAAAAAAAGGGCATGGAAATTTCATTGAAAGTACCACATCGAAAAAAGATTCAGTAACACTATTACTTTAAAAGAAATTAAAGGAACTACAAAGGACACCCGATTTAACCCATACTAGGATTCCATGTAGGAAAATATGGATATGGAGGAGAAAACAATGTTTCTTGTTCTGAGGTGGAGTGATAGAAAACATGTCCAGGAGGATGTTAACCACTAAGAAATCACAATATTCTGATGGGTTAATCGGTCTTTGATTACCCAGTAGGAAACTTAAACCAACAACGTTTTTGTTTTACGTTCCTTTTAATAATTTTGTGGAATTAATTTAATACATAGAATAAGAACACATGGGAAATATATTTACCTTCAATATGAGTTTAATCCCTTAATAAGTTTCACCAAGACTAATATTTTCCCCTAACAAAGAGCATTCAAAACCACTTGGTCTCATCAATGATCAAGATTCATCTTTTAGAGAATCACGTAATCCACAAAAGAATAACTATCTATCATTAAACACTTATCCCAAAAACAGAAAGAATAAGATAAAACAACTCTTCAAAAAGAATGAACCCCATAGAAAGGGAAACGACTATAAATCTTCAATGTTCTATGGTACTACCCAAAGTTCACCATAGACCATTCCATAAATTTTTGTGCTTAAAATTCCTCAAAATAAACCAAACTAATATTGAAACCCAAATATAAGAAGGATTTGATAACATAGTCTTCCAAGATAAACATTATCATTCATCTCCAAAAAACATTAACCACTCCTAACATCTTATAACAAAAGTAACTATCCTAAACATATTTTCCCAAAGATAGGTTAATTATTTCCATAATTAACTTAAATTACTATCATTTCACCTTAAATTCATCGATTCAACAAAATATAAGTCAAACTTTACTCCTCAAAGAAAATATCGTAGTAATCTATTTACCTCGATCATATGGGGTTCCCAAAATAGTGAACGTCTTTAAAAATAATATTCATCTTTTAATCCCCTATATCATTTTATTTTCAAGATGAACTGCTTCACATCACCAACATGTGATTCATAAAAATAGATGTTTTTATGTATTTAATATTTTCATTAGTAAACATTGTAATGTTTTCAATTCCTAATTTCAAAAAATAACTAAACCATCCTTTGATACCAACTACATCATCCCTCCTTTTTATATCATAAATTGTCATTACATTATTCAAAACTGAGGATCATTAAGGTTTAGTGTCTTGGAAACCAGGAACTTAATACATGAAAAAATAAAACATTCTTCTTAAACACATAAAAGGATTCTTCATTTCTCATCCTAGGTTCATTAAAGAATATCATAACCTGGGAGAATACATAAAAGGAAAGGGTGAGTAGAAGGCCCAGTAAGGGAATCAAAGGAATCATTTTACATGTGAACTTGAGATACCTCAAAAATTCCTGAAAAATAACTTTAAGGAATTAGATTGAGATCAGGAGGAATATCATAATAAAAATAACATGTTTCATAACGTAAATATGTGGCTAAAACATTTAACATAGAAAATCATGAACATATCACAAAGGTCCATCCCTATGGTGTCATCTGAAATTACCAAGCTTATTCACCATGGTATTGTTAAAATTGTAATCTCTTTTGGTAAAATCATTACCCAATGAATTGGAGCTCTATCAGGGAACACCCTTGAATTTTTAATTTTTATAATGTGAGCCACATATATAATAATAAAAAATTTCATAAATAACCCTTATAGAATATATGAAATGGGTTTCATTTCATAATCATAACACTTTAAAAACTGTTTTTAAGACATGATCTTTATGTCATTTTATACCCACAAAAAAGGAAAGCGGGGTTCGTGTATGTAATTCCCAGAATTAAAATATAAAATTTGGATATATATGATAATACCCTTGTAGAAATAGAGTTTTGAGTTTTCACTTCATAAAATAAATGAATTTGAGAAAAAGAGAGAGACATTTTGAGACAAAAATTCTGCAGTATAACGGATATGTTACAGGGTTTTAGAAAACATTTAAAAGAGAGGGGATATGGGTCACCCACTAATAAATGACCCATAAAACAGTATAGGGATAGAAAATATATAACATAAGAACATGGTAATGAATCTTAAATACATACCATATGAAATGAAAAACATGGAAGGAAGACAAAAATGAGATTTATCTTATGAATATTCAGCAGCCTAACGACGTTACTTAAAACATGAAAATACTGAATTGAAGAGATCAAGTAGGGTCTCTCATCATATGAACATAAAAGATCATTATGATAGATATATATATCATTCCACAACATAATAAAAAGTAACATGAAAGACTTGACATGAAAATAGATCTCCAAAACGAGAAGGGTGAAAGAATACATTAAAATTTTGGTAGCCTAACGACACAACTTTACAATTCATAAAATGAAATGATGATAGAAAGAGGGGGTATCTCATCAAATGAACATAAAAAGGACAATAGGACTAATATAAAATAACATACTCTAACATAAGAACATGGAACATAAAAAAATGACATTAAATAGAGTACTTGGAAAGAAAGAGAGCGATAGAATCCCTTACCTTAAAATGTAATTCTTAAAACTCAAAGGTTGGGACCTTGAGGGAAAGGGGGCACCTTGGGAGGACTTCTTGGGAGGTAACGAGACCAGAACATCATTGAGAATGATTTTGGAGTCGAAAGGATGAGTGAATGGATTGTTATTTGTAGGTAAAGTGAGGGGACAAGGTATTAATGGCCAAGGGACACCTCATTGGTGGTATTGGAAAAACCATGGGCTTGACCATGGTATTTTCCCATGGTATTGGTCACATGGGACACCTCATACCTTATATTACTATTCATAAGTCGACCATATTGATTAAATAATTAATAAATCATTTAATTATGTCATTAAACACTCATAACTTAATAACTGTAAATTCACTATTCACCGAAATTCAACTTTCTCAGAAAAATCCCAAAATTTCACAATAGCCAAATATCGATGCTCCGATTTCAAAAATGTACTCCATTTTATAAAAATAATTTTTGATATATTTTTAATTTAATTTTAAAATAAATATACTATTCACAGAAAATTCATTTTTTCATAAAAAACCCCACAAATTACGTTAACATAATATCAATGCTCAGAGTTCAAAAATGAAGTCAATTTTATAAAAATATTTTTCTAAATATTTTTAATTTAAATTTTAATTAAAAAATACTATGCACCCAAAAAAACTTATACTTGACTAATAATTTCTAAAATAGTAATTTACCTATTTTATTGAGTCACATTATTTAATCAAGGTTCCTTGATTATTTTAATATGTTCTTTAAGTGAGATTACTAATCCATTTGGTCACATTACTAATCCTAATCGTAAAATCACTTTTCATAATATATTATTCATCAAAAATCACATTGATCTTATTAGACTCTAAATTTCTTTATCAACATAATTGTATAGAACATTTTTTAAAAATCATTACCCATAATTAATTATTTTTCGTTTACATATATATTTTCAAATATCCTTTTTCTATAATTCATCAAAAATATTCCTACTATATTTACCCATAAATTTGTAAATTCACAAACTTCATTATAAAAAGAAATCACAGTTTTTATTAAATCAAAGGATTACAAAAGGCAGTTACGGTCTCCTTACATAGCCCCTTATAACCCGAGCATAGGAACTAAGTGTAAGGTGTGCTAAGGTGAGAGAATATGAGGGTTGCTCGACCAACATTGCATGATTAGAAATTTCTATCATTTTGAACTTCTCACAAAGATGATTACGTTATAGATTTACACGATGAAGTTCGTCTTGGTTTTGGTCCAGAGAAAAGCCCAGTGGAGCTACCTCATTCCCAAGTTCTGTTAGATGGGCTTCGATTGGCCCGAGACTACTGGATGAGGCCATCGAGTCTTATTTCTATATTAATTAACCAAGATCACTTGTATTTAGAGACAATAACAACAAAATTTAGCTTCCAAAGGTCATACTAACTAACGGTCATGTAATAGTCAAAACCCAGTAGTCTCATTTTAATTATACTCATTTTATTAAATGAAATATTTTTGTTGAGTATGAAATAAAATAACACAAAAAATTATGAAACAAGATTTATTCAAAATTTTGGGTCGTTACAATCTTCCCCCCTTAAGAAATTGTTTCCTCTCAATTTTTAAAAAAAAGGTCTTGGAAATTTCATTGAAAGTACCACATCAAAAAAAGAGTCAGTAACACTATTACTTTAAAAGAATGAATATGAACTACAAAGGTCACCCGATTTAACCCATACGAGGATTCCACGTAGTAAAATATGGATATGGAGGAGAAAACAAAGGGTCAAGTTCTGAGGGAGAGTGATAGAAAACATGTCCAAGAAGAACTTAACCACCAGAAAATCACAAACTTGTGATGGGTTAATCGGTCTTTGATTACCAAGTAGGAAAATTAAACCAACAATGTTTTTGTTTTACGTTCCTTTTAATAATTTCGAGGAATTAATTTACTACATAGAATAAGAACACAGGGGAAATATATTTACCTTCAAGTACAGTTTCATCCCTGAATAAGTTTCACCAAGAGTAATCTTTTCTCCAAACAAAGAGCATTCAAAACCACTTGGTCTCATCAAAGCACAAGAATCATCAGCTAGAGAATCATGTAATCCACAAAATAATAACTATCTATTTTGAAAAATTTATCCCAAAAACAAAAAAGGGTAAGATAAAAAAACTCTTCAAAAAAAAGAACCCCATAGAAAGGGATAATAATTAAAATATTCAATGTTCCACGGTACTACCCAATGTTCACCAAAGATCACTCCATAAATAAATGTCATTAAAATGCCTCAAAATAAACCAAACTAATATTGAAACCCAAATATAATAAGGATTTTAAAACGTAGTCTTCCAAGAAAAACATTATCGTTCATCTCAAAACAACATCAACCACTCCTAACATCTTATAACAAAAGTAACTAACCTAAACATATTTTCTCCAAGATAGGTTAATTATTTCCATAAGTTACCTAAATTACTATAAGTTCACCTTAAATTCATCAATTCTTAAAAATATAAGTCAACCTTTACTCCTCAAAGAAAATTTTGTAGTAATATATTTACCTCGATCATATTGGGTTCCCAAAATAGTGAATGTCTTCTAAAATAATATTCATCTCTTAATCCCCTAATCATTTTTATCAGGAAGAACTGCTTCACAACATTGACATGTTATTCATAACAATAGATTTTTTCCTGTATATAATATTATCATTATTAAACCTTGTATTGTTTTCAATTCCTAATTTCCATAAATTAATAAAAAATAATTTCATACCAACTATAGCACCCCGCCTTTTTATAACATAAATTCTCATTACATTATACAAAACTAATGATCATTAAGGTTTAGTGTCTTGGAAACCAGGAACTTAATACATGACAATGTAAAAAATTATTATTAAACACTTGAAAGGATTCTTCATTGTTCATCTTATGTTCATTATAGCATCACATAACCTAGAAGTATACATAAAAGGAAAGGGTGAACTGAAGGCCTACTAAGGGAAACAGGGGAAACATTTAACATGTGACCATGAGATACATCAAAAAGTCATGAAAAATAACCTTAAGGCATGAGAAAGTCATCATGATTCATATCATTATAAAAATAACATGTTTCATAACTTGATTTTGTGGATACAAAATTTTACATAGAAAATCATGAACATATCACCAAGTTCCATCCCCAAGGTGTCATTTGAAATTACCAAGGTTATTCACAAAGGTATCGTTAAAATAGAAATCTCTAGTGGTTACATCATTACCCAATGCATTGGAGTGCTATAAGGGCGCACCCTTAAATTTGTCTTTATTATAATGTGAGCCACATATATCATCATCAATCATTGAATAAATATACCATATATTATAAAATAAATGGGTTTCATTTCATAATCATAACGTTTTAAAAACTGCTTTTAAGACATGATCTTTATGTCATTTTGTACCCACAAAAAATGAAAGCAGGTTTCATGTATGTAAATCCCAGAATTAAAATAGAAAATTTTGATATATATGTGAATACCCCTTTATAAAGAGATCTTTGAGTATTCACGTAATAAAATAAATTAATTTGAGAGAAAGGGAGAGACATTTTTAGACGGAAATACTGTAGCATAACGGATATGTTACAGGGTTTAAGAAAACATTGAAAAGAGAGGGGACATGGGTCACCCACTTAGAAATGATCCTTAAAAAATTAGAGGGATAGAACATAAAGAATATAATAACATGGTAATGAAATTTTAAATACATACCATATGAAATGAAAAACATGGAAGGAAGACAAAAATGAGATTTCTCTTATGAAAATTCAGCAGCCTAACGACTTTACTTAAAACATCAAAATACTGAACTAAAGAGATCAAATAGGGTATCTCATCATATGAACATAAAATATCAGTATGATATATATAGAGATCATAAACCAAAATAATAAAAAGGAACATGAAAGGCTTGACATGAAAATAGATCTTCAAAACGAGAAGCATGAAAGAATCCCTTAAAAATTCAGCACCCTAACGACGCCAAATTACCATTATTAAATTGAAACGATGAGAGAAATTGGGGGTCTCTCATCATATGAGCACAAAAAGGAAAGTAGAATGAATATAAAAGAACATACCTTAACATAAGAACATGGAGCATAAATGAAATTACATAAAAGTGAGTACATGGAACGAAAGAGAGAGGTATGATCCCTTACCTTAAAACGCAACTCTTAAAACACAATGGTTGGGAACTTGACGGCTTGGGGGAACCTTGGGAGGACTCCTTAGATGGTAAGGAGACCAGAAATTCGTTAAGGATGATTTTGGAGTCGAAAGGATGAGATAATGTCTTGGTATTTATATGAAAACTGAGGGGACAAGGCCTTAATGGCCAAGGGAAACCTCATTGGTGGTATTGGAAAAACCATGGGCTTTACCATGGTATTTTCCAATGGTATTGGCCACTTGGGACACCTCATATCTTATATTACTATTAATAAGTATACCATATTGATTACATAATTAATACATCATTTAATGATGTCATTAAACACTGATAACTTAATAACTGTATTTTCACTATTCACAGAATATTCAACTTTCTCAGAAAAATCCAAAAATTTCACCTTAAACAAATATCGATGCTCTGATTTCAAAAATTTAATCCATTTTATAAAACTAATTTTCGAAATATTTTTAATTTAATTTTAAAATAAATACACTATTCATCGGAAATTCATATTTTTCAGAAAAATCCCCAAAAATTACCTTAACATAATATCGATGCTCTGAGTTCAAAAATGAACTCCATTTTAAAAAAATATTTTTCTGAATATTTTTAATTTAAATTTTAATTATAAAACACTATTCACCTGAAAAAACTAATACTTGACTAACAATTTCTAAAATAGTTTTTTACCTATTTTATTGAATAACATTACTTAATCAAGGTGCCTAGATTATATTAATACAATATTTTTAAGTGAGATTACTAATCCATTGGGTCACATTACTAATCCTAAGCGTAAAATTACTATTCATAATATACTATTCATCAAAAATAATGTTGATCTTATTAGACTCTAAATTTTTGACTGAACATAATTGTAGAAGACCATTTTTTGAAAATCAGTACCCATAATTAATTATTTAAGGTTTATATAAATATTTTCATGTTTCCTTTTTCTAGAATCCATCAAAAATATGCATACTATATTTATTCGGACATTTGAAAATTCACAATATTCATTTTAATAAGAAATCACAATTTTTTATTTAAATCAAAGTATTAAAAAAGGCGGTTATGGTCTCCTTACAAATCCCCTTATAACCCCAGTATAGGACCTAAGTGTAAGATATGCTATGGTTATAGAATCTGAGGGCGGCTCGACCAACATTGCACGGGTAGTAAGTTCTATCAGTTTGAACTTCTCGCGAAGGCGATTTAGTTCTAGCTTAACACGATGAAGTTCGGCTTGGGAATGGTCCATAGAAAAGCCCAGTGGTTCTACCTCCTTCCCAATTTCTATTAGATGGGATTCGATTGGCCCGAGACTACTGGATGAGGCCATCTAATCTTCTTTCTATATTAATTAACCAAGATCACTTCTATTTAGAGACAATAATAGAAAAATTTAGTTTCCAAAGGCCATACTATCTAACGGTCATATAATAGTCAAAACCCAACATTATCATTTTAATTATACACATTTTATTTTATGAAAATGTTTTGATGAGTGTGAAATAAAATAACACACAAAATTAGGAAACAAGATTTATTCCAAATTTCGGGCCGTTACATTTACATCATTTGAACCAAGCTTCATGGATTTTCTGGCACCCTTTATTTATTTTTTCTCCCAATTTCTCCAAAAATCACATTAGAAGTGTTCTAAATTTAATTATTGAAAAAGGGGGAAATTGGATCGATTCATTTAATTCATATTTTCTACAACACTGAATTTGTGTATTCGTCATTAGACATGCATATCCTATAATATTATGTAGTATAGTGGTTTGTTTTTTCGTCTATAAATTTATAAATTAGGTATCCGTATAGGAAATAATGATGTTGAACATGTTATCAACTATATACCCACATCAAGGAGATACCATCCTCACAAAACATCTTTATTCACTGTACAAGCTCATTCAACCTTCGTCCAGGCTCATATCCACACATGATATCCTATCTCGCAATATAAAAAAAATTAACCATATAAAATAATTTTTAATTATTAAATTTAAACCAAAGATTCATATTCATTTTAAAATTCTATAGGAACATTAAAAACATAAAAACCATGCTGTAAAATTCATGTATTATCTATGGAACATCCTAAACAATAAGAAGAAAAATATTTGAAAACACCAGAACATGGGAATATTTCAGCTTCATCCAATTTCCTAAAAAATATTAAATAAATTATGGAAGAATATTTACTCTGATTAAATGATACAATATAGTAGTTTCTAAAATACACATTTCCTTGTCAATAAAAGACACAAAACCCCCATCTACCTCTGTAGATTTCTCAATCATCCGGTGGAATTGACACCAAAATCTAGATCAATTCATACAAGATAAATAAATTATAAGGGGATATGAAAACAAAAGGATAAAAAATATGAAATCACCTAGAATAATTGATGAAAAAAGTAAAATAATTTGTCACATAAAGTATTTAATGGAGATAATTGAGGGGTCAGAACATACTAAAATGGCCTTCTATTGACCCCAATTTCCACTAAATACATGAATAACCATGACCCATAATGGAAAAAACAACCCCATATAAATACTCAAATTTAGAAACAATTTATTGGGTGACCATTATGGTTTACAACATGAATTTATTTAAGTGAGTAAATTCATAGCATTAATAGACTAAGTTATAGTCGACATCTCAAGGCTAAAACTCATTCACAACCTAAAAAATTATTACACCATGAGAAGAATATCGGTGGGGATAATACCCAAAAACCTCTTCATTCCTGGATATAAATGTGCCCATTAATGACATTCATATTTTCACCACCCTATAACACAATTAATGAGATATTGTTATAGTTTTCTATAGGCCAACCACCCAACAACAACACTGTTCTATGCCTAAAATACTAGGGCATCCACCGTGTCAAAAAAATAAATGTACCATATAATGATATAAAAACACATAGAATACCAATATTATTTCCACTTATATTAATCATGTCTTCACCAAACCATAAATTCAAAATTTTTATCCAAATACTGACCCTAAAAAGAATGGGTTGTTACAATCTTCACACATCTGGGATTCTTATCATCGAGAAGCATTTGGTTATCATACAAATAAAACCTATAACAACCTCAATTAAAATTTCATAGAGAACTCACCTTGTTCTCTATTTAAACTACATAGATACTCGTTTTGTGCAACTGTAACCACCATGTTTGTAAATACAATCAATTGAACTCAAACATCATGGTCTGATATAAATTCTACCAAATGTAAATCTGATATGAAACTCCTATCACTATTTCAAACTCACTGTATCATATTATTCATAAAAATTTTATTATTCATACTATCAATTAATTATTATGGAATTTCATGGTTTCAAATATATAAATTATACTACAATTCCCGATCATGATGCCATAAATCTCCAAGGCATCCTCGGACCATCCAAATTCCTAGACAAATTTATAAACCAAAATTCATGTTTAATTCCTTAGATCATTCACAAACCACCTACCATCGCTTCCATGATCTCACCCAAATCACCATCACGCCACTAATCCGGAACATTAATAGATAAGTTAACCTCCATTATGAGAAAGATAGAAAAACACTGACTCTAACAAAAACTACATTTGAATCCTTATTTTTTATTTTATAGGAATTATTCAACATTATATAATACCACACACTATTGATCCATTGCCACATTTTCCATCAACCAACTAGTACAAAAAATTAATTTACTCTCTAACATGTGGTTTATTCACCTGGGACTAATTTTTTTCTCCCTTCCATGTGAGTTTCATTTTCATCACTCTACCAATCTGAAAAATGATATCCACATTATTTCATTCATTCATTACCAAA
Source organism: Viscum album (assembly GCA_963277665.1). Lineage (NCBI taxonomy): Eukaryota > Viridiplantae > Streptophyta > Magnoliopsida > Santalales > Viscaceae > Viscum > Viscum album. The sequence goes on along the minus strand of OY728143.1, from coordinate 106,849,605 downwards.
AATAATAGTTTTACAAGACCTTCCAACCCATATCTGAGTTCCAACACCATTATTAACTATTACCATCATCAGTAGACATGGAATTACATTCTATAAAATCCATGTATGCTCTCTCCTCTATATATCTCCCATTATGAATCTCTAAAACTTCAAACCCCAAGTAGTTCCCAATAGTACACATTCTATAACACAACCTTATCACAGATCCAAACCCTAATCCATCATGACCCTTTGTATCTCACCACCACACTACCAACATAATAGTACTAATGTTCATCCACACCCCAAAAAATTCTGAATGGGTGGTAAAACATACCATTAACCAATCTGCAACTAAAATAGGTACCACCAATACAAATAATAAACCTTGCCTCACACATTGGTAATTTTCAAAAAAGAACTCTCTTTAATTCCCACTCTCCTCCAAAGGTGGAGTGATCCACCAAGAACCCTCTCAATTTTTCTCTCCAAATATCTTATTATACACTCCCATAAACCCAATGGATGTATTATATCATACATTCATATCATAAAACTAGTATCATGTGCTGATGAGTCATATCACACTTATCCTATGCCTAAATTATTGACCAACTAACCAGTTCCAGTACATGTCAGTCCAATCCTATAAAAAAATGCAACAAAATCATTCCTAGGATAAACAAACTATTACCCTTCACATGGTTATTATTTATGATGGATAATCATCTACCCACTCTTTCATGTTCTCCACAACTAATGAGCTAGTAATCTTACTGATCTTTCCTTCTAAAACCATCCTGGAAACCAAGAGCACCTCCCAGGATTTGAATTATATCATAAGTCACATAAATAAAGGATATTAATATAACCTAATAAGTTTCATACATTCATAAGGAAATAATTTTTTTCCTTATATCATTCTATATGAATTCCCAACCCCCATAAAGGCATCTCAAATGATCAAATGACTACACCGAGACACTATTTCTCAACATACATCCCCTGATAAAGATAATGTGTTTAGATAACATAATAACCTCGAACCATAAAATCTATTGGATTAGTTTTTAGATGAACCCGTATATAATTTTATTCATTAGGATTCTAAAAACAATTTAAATTTGTAAAAGTCCACATATGTTGTTGTTAAGACATTAAAAAATGAAATATAATTAAAAAAATAGTAATATATATATACTTATGTCATTTGAGTCTTACAATAAACTTTTATGTATAATAATGGGAATCATAAAATTTAAAATTATCCAAAAATATAAAAAATCATGGATACCATCATATTATATAAAAATTACAATCATATTTTCACAAATTGAGAATAATAATCATGTTTACCTAGTTACCTGTAGATCCCATTAGAAAATTATTTTTAAATCAACAATATAAAATCTTTCACAAGATCCCCCACATTACTAATGCACTTATATACCATCACCATAAATACTAAAACAAAATAAAATCTATGATGCTAATTTTTAATGATTCAATCCATAGCCACAATTATATCTAATGTGTAACATGGCCTCAATAGAGCAACAACATACGCTATAGGCCACTAACATGTTTTGAGTGTCTATAACATAAAACATGGAGATTTTCACCTAAATTTTCATCATAAAACATCATGAAAATAAACAAATAATCCAAAACACATAATCATAGATTCAATAATTCAATAAAAACCTTAATATAAAAAATAAATCATATTGAATTAATATTTTCCTACAACATTGATAATCCATTTGGATGATCATTTATCAGAATATAAATCTATTGAAACAAATTTTATCAAATATAAACATGATATACTACCAACCTTAGTACTAACACTCCTAGTCTCTATATACCCTTGAGATTCCCCAATTAAATCCAGTACACATCGTATGTTTAACATGCATGTAGACACAATGTATTATCTTGCACTAGGTCACTGTACAAGTTGGAGAAATACATCTTAGTTAGTACTCACCATTTTCCCCTAGTATAATAAATAATATATATGAATAAATTAGTAAATAAATAAATATTTCACACATGTGAATTGGTGGTCATGTGCTAACTATGCCTTTTAGGCTCCCTGTGCATCAATTCAATATGAGTTAACTAGGATTCCATGACACTCAATAGTACCTAATTCAACTCCAAAATGGAATTCCTATAATTTAAAAAAAATCCCATACATGAGGATTCATGATATTTCATTATCCATGTCCTAGTGAGAACATGGAGGGGTAGGGTATTGTCTTTTGATTTTTCTAAATGATCACCATTTGACTCTAGGTGACCCGACATCCAATACTCAACCAACATTATTTACCTCATTGTAAGGTCTATCTATATGATCTATTCTAAATTCCAAAACCCATGTATCTCATGATTTTCCCAACATCGTTTTTCGCATTCCATCCCATCCAGGGCCCAATCACACTCATTATTTTCTAAAAACTACTATATGACTCATGGAAGGTATTGATCATCCCATACCTCTCATGGTGACAAGAAAATATATAAAGACACACCATATCATTCATATTTTCCTAGAAATGATTCAAAATGATAAATCTATATCAGTAATGGTTTTCCAAAAAAACATTATCTCACTCGTAGTGGGCCACATCATTGAGATCTATCACCCGCTCTAGATTCTTTCTTAATCCACAATATGAAATTAAGAACATACACATAATTAAAAAATGGTGTTCATAGGTCCCACAATCTATCATATTGATCACTTTTTTATTACAATGTTCTAATATAATAATATTAAGAGTGTTACCAATGAATAACTACTCATGCTTATTGGGTAATTTTTAAGGGTACCTAAGAAATGTTCTAGTCACAATAAATCAACACCATAACATCTATGTCAAATTATTTTGACTTTAAAAAAAGAATATCAAATAAATAATAAGTGTAGGATATGGAGAAATATTCTTTTATAGATTAGGATCAATAACTATCCCCAATACTCTTCAAACCACCCAATTTCTCCCATTATAAAACCCATATCCACCCAAAATTGATTCGTTATCCAAAAAACATTATCGATACTCTTGTCAATAAATAAATATCTTCTGGGTAAAAATACAACCCATAATTCATAGAATCCCCCTCCCCACCACATAAATCCAACCTTAGTAGGCTCATCCCACTCATAAAACCAGTAAATGTCCACACATCAAATAAGAGGAAACACACCATCAGACATTAGAAGTAAAAATTATGCTTTGTTCATTCATTGTCTCAATCCCATAATTTTGACATGAATACCAAGGGAACCCCCTATATTATTCCTGAATCTCTTCTCACATATCATGATCATTTTGATGAGGCTTTATAGATTAACGAATTACCACTACCATGTTTGATATAGTAATTAAGTGATCCCAATTTACATAAGATCTAATGGGAATTAATTTCAATCTTATGAGGGCCAAATCATTCCTATATCATTTACATATCCCACCCGTGTTCTATATTAATCATCCATGTATTGTGAGAGTCATGTAGGAATGAACACCCATGCATAAACAATTATATTATATTACATTAAATAGACCATCCACATTCATCAAGGAGGTGTTATCATCACTAAACATCATTGGGACTAATTAAGGGTCTTTAGTGGCTCACCCATGTTCATACATAAACCTAATATATTATATCACAATATAATAAAAAAAATAATTATAAAAAATGAATTTATTTGTTAAATTTAATCCAAAGTTTCATATTTTTTTGAATTATCACTGAAGAAATTTCACCACAATTAAACAAAAACCAGTTGCATGTGGAAGGTCAAAAAACACTTGTCATACACTATCCAACAAAATCACTAACCAAGTGGAACAAACAATTTTCAATTTCAATAAATTTCCTTAAAACAACATAATAATCAGTGCAACATCTTTCATATGAAAAAAGATAGAAGATAGTGTGTATTTATTTTTCTAGCACCTCCTCTCAGTAACCCACATGAAATAATAATCATCCACTATTGATTACACTATGCTTGGATGGAATCCACCATAAATACAATCTTGGATTGAACTAAATCATTGAAATTAATGGTAATCCAAAATATATTGAGGTTAATGGAAGAACATACCATCAATAATTTAAAAATAAAACCAAACTCACCCATATAAAGGGGAAACAAAATTAGAAAAAAGGAGTGGGGGATATTATTTGAAATGGACTTATCCAACCCCCATTTCATCTAAAATCCGGAAGAGTTATTTCATAAAAATGATGAAACTACCCCTATCATAACTAACATACCAAAAACCCATTCATGGGTTGCTAAATATGGTTCATAATCTAAATCTGTTTCAGTAAGCGTATTCATGAAAAGAATATATAATGTTCGATGTGACCTCCCTAATACATACATCAATCATAATGTGATTCAAATTCACATGATGAAATTATAGGGGAACGTGATCCTCCACTAGAAACCCTTAATCTGTTATAGGAATTGCACATGAGAAAATCCATTTAAGGTGTGAGAACTATCTAACACTATGATTTTTTTTCTAATGTAATTTTTAATAGATCAGCTACGTGATTAATACTCTAAAATCATCTATAATACATTTTTTAACCACAATGCCCCAGAAAATATCCAAAAACACTATATATGGATCCCCGATAACTATAAATACCATTTGTTGTCACTGTTCTCAATATATCCCCCCTACTAAACAAAAAATTAAAATTACCTATGAAAATTATGACATAGAAAATATTGGCACATTATAATTATCTTCATTGTAAATCATATACCCCTCTTCAATGGTGATATTTTATGGGACTCCTTTTCTTTATCCCAAAACTCTAAATCTCAATTAATATATTCAATATTTCTCGCCCAAAATTTTTAAAAAATTTAGATTTGATGATTAATGTGTTTATTCTTTTATTTAATATCTAGAACAAGAATTGTTCCCAGTTATTTATTCTTTCATTCTTCATTCAAGAGAAATTTATTTTTCTCCACTTCCCGTATGGATCATTATATAGTTCCATTTGTGTAATTTTGTATATCTTTAAGAAAATACAGGGTTATCTATTTGATATTGTTGATAATGGTATTCCATGAAGCCTCACCACACCATTTACATATATTATGTAATGTTGATCAAGTAAAAGATATTACTAAAACTTATTGAATTATAAAATCCTTATTATGTGATCATATATATCCCAAATGAATTCATATACATTAAAAGTCAATATAATTCAAAAAAATAATATAATTGGTGTTATTTATCCATTTTCAAATATGTATTTGTAATGGTTTCATAATCCTCATAGAATTTTATTTTTCTATCCTAATATAAAATCTTAATAAGATTCAATATATATACATTACAATATTCCTCTTCATGCTCTCCCACCCAAAAAAAATCCAATAATCATTATACATCTCCATGCTTCTGGGATTGATAGAAAGTGATTATCATTATGAATCTACCAATATAACCTACTTCAATTCAAGATTATTTGAAACAAATATTCATTTCATTAATCGTATATTTAAATTATTTTAAATGGGAAACTATATAATATACCATCTATTTTTCATATATTTATATCCTCTATATTATCAACCTATATCGCCACGTAGATAAACTGTTTTTCTGTGATTTGGTCAAGTTAGGATTTAAAACCTTCCCCCATAATTTAATGTCACGTCATTTTAAAATCTCTACGAACTAGGTAATAATAAATATTCATCATAGATTTTTTGGAATGATCATCCCTCCTAATACAAAATCCACTATTTTTAACTTCTTTGTGTTGTAATATATGCAATATTCATAATACATTTTCAAATATTATCTTATTCATTATTAAATGTCCAAATAAAACAATGTGAATATTTATATTAATATTGTTTTATCAATATATATTTATCACATATAATTATAGAGAATATTCCTCAATTCCTTCAATTAAAATATAAACACTTCTAGTTATAAATTATTCATTATATTGTTATTTGGATTAATATTTAATTAACATAGTTAAATGCTACAACAATATTATATTACATGAGAAAACATCCTAGTTCATTATTTGATGAATCAATATATATCTCAAAACATTTCCTTTTATAGACTACTTTGAGTAGTGGTTCAGTGAATTATTTTCTCTTAGGCTCATTATAATTTTCGTCACATTCATTTGTGCAAAGAAATTTGACTCACTCAGAGAGAAATATGATAGTGGATTTTATTATTATGAGAAATGTTTCATAAATATCAATAGATTCATGAAAATAAAATAAAATTTTGAATATATAATATATTTTATGTTAACCAATGTTATTCAATAACCACATTCTTTGAAATATCCCAATAGATACCCACTCTTATAAGTATATTAACCAAAAATGAAACCTTTTTGGACTTAAATTAATAAATTCTAAATTTAGAATAAAATTTCTTCTCTACAATGTTCTTTAGAACAATCCTAAAATAATAATCATTCTCTTAATTTATCTATGAATAAACATAAATATCATCTATATATATGAATACATAATTGTTGAGGTAATCTCAAAATACATTATCCATCAGAACAATTAAGTTAGTAGGGGAATTTCTGATATTGAATTACATCACAATAAATTATTAGTTCTCATATATTTTCAAAATGTTGGGCTTTGGTATATATAAAATTATCACCCTTAATTGAAGATTTCAATATTAAATGTTATTGTTTGAAAATTATTAAGACCATCAATAGTGGTTACAAATGTTGTCAATATGGGTTACAATATACTTCATATTGATAGTTATTTTCTTGAAGTAATAAATAATCATTGAAGAAGTGAATTTATTTATCTTTTTTTAATCATTAAGTCCTAGTGAAACCCATTTTGATGTAAATGGTAATAAAAAATAAACTGCTAGAATCATTCTATGTTTCTTTTTCAATTAAACCTAATTAAATATGTATATTTACAAATTATTCAATTATGTTGGAATTGGTCATGGAATAAGTATAACAGAAATATCAACCTCTTAATTTGGGAGAAGAAAAATAAATCCTTATTGAAACACATTAAAATATTCCATGAAAATAGGGATATATTTAATATAATTACCCATCAAGATTGGGTATTATGACCCATATTATGGATGTAATGTTTTATTGAATTCATAGTAAACATTTAACTAATATATGATAATATATTAATTTGAGATATAACATGTTAAATTTCATTAATTGTACTTAATATGATCTCTGTTTAGATAGATAAAGTCCATAACCAATGTCACATAAAATTCTACTAAAAGAAAAATTATATTATCTTCACGAAGAAAATATAAAGGAATCACTATCAATGTGGAGTTATAGGCATGGGATGGAATCATTGTACTACTAGGCTTTTAAAGTGATTATTCAATGTCTACCAATTAGGTTGTTGATTTTATTTCCATTGAAAAAAATACTAGACATTATGTTTTTGGTGGATACCTGTTCATGTTCGTTATTTATTATACTAATGTGGATGATAAGTTTTTTGGGACACGAACTGCTGGGGCCTGACCTGTGGTAATCCAAACTCACTTTGAATAGGCTAGGGTTCGGAGACCAACAACGAGTAGTCATATCCCACAAACGGGAAGAATTAGCCTAAATTTACTTTACACATGCACACAATTACAAACCCACACAGTTCTAAAATTTAAAACAACTGAATGAATGAATGCATACAATTAAGATACCACAATAGAATATGATAGTGAAAGTAATATAAAAGAAGAAAAATAATCCCAATAAAAAATGTAAAGAGTCCAACCATCTCCAAGATAAATGACTATGTAAAATGTAAACTCTTAGTAAAAATCTTGATTTTTCAAGCTCCAGTTATGCAACACCCTATCCTTATCATCCAAGAAAACTATCGAAAGGGTCATTGTCTGCACAATACATTACACTTGTTAGAAAATCTCATACATGGGTGAGTATGATAATAGTCAATATGATACCATAATTACAATAAGCACAAATAATCAAGTATATTAAGCTCAATACATGATGTAACAATGTATAATGAATAGAATAAAGAACCCAAATATACTTAGGAGATACACTACACCATAAGGCAGTCATTACCAACTTATTTACACATGATTCTTCTTGATGTAATGATCATTTTGGGATAACTCACCCTACAGTCCATGATACCATCCGAGACACTTTATGAAGAAGTCATGGTGATTGGGCCCTGCCCAAGGAATCTCACTATTGTAAGGAGACCATGATACATAGATAGGGGTCATTCCCAAAACCATTAGGGGACACCACAAACCCAATCTGGATCAACCTTCTATGTTGGGGTTTCAATGACTATGATTATGTAACACATACTGATAAAGCCTACTAGATAGAGGATAAACACCATTCTCAAAGAGTCCATGATGATTCTATAAACCCCAACTAGGGATGATAGAGGATCAGACTCCAGTCATACAAAGGGATTCTACAACTCTATCTGAGACTCAACCTCTAGAGGGGATCACAATCTAGTGATGTGGATGTAATGTTTCACTTTACCCTCAAGGGATGGGACAAACAAAACACAGTCACCCTATATTTTCCCAAAATACTAAAATGATGATCCTTAATCACTCTTGAAGGGACTACATGGTGTATCCCATGGGGTGCATGGCGTGTATAGCAATCCCAAGTCTTGATTGTGTGGAGGATCCTCACATATCATGTGTTATCCATATACATGACATATAGAATGAATACACAGAATGTAGAGACACAAAGTTCCCTACCCATATCACATGTCCATGTTTCTGTACCGAAGCCATGCGTTTATACCCATCCCTATATGCCAAGTCATATATGTGTCTAAGTACACATCATGCCATCTAGATGTGTACTGTTACCCAAGTCTATGTACTCTCTAGAGTACATGTTGAGTCAAACAGCGAGGGTCAGAAACCATTATATCATATTATCCTTCACGAAACCCTATCCACAGTTGAAGGCGGCTTCACATGGCATGTAGTAATGATTTAAACGTCCTGTGTTATGGGACTTTCTAGAATTATTTGTTATTTCTCCTACTCATGCCTGTATTGACACTGCCTTCTGATATGGCATGAATAAAACAAAAAAACATGGATCCTCACCATATGATCCTCTCATTCGATGAGAGAAAAAATCCTTTACAAAAATTGGGTCATAAAATGAAGGTGTTCGTTCGATTCGTCATCCACATACGAAGCTAGAAAAGGAGGTGTATCCAAACCATTGAGATCTATCAACCACAATCACTTTCACACCCATGTTGCATCATACCTAGCCTGGATCTACAATATTGGATCATTGTGCCAAGAATATCACATGAGATGATTGATACATCTATAGGGATTGAACCACAGACCAAGGGGTTGGTCATGATGAATGGAAAAATAGGGAGAAAAAACACAAAGAACAACCATGAGGAATGAACATTGATCACTATTTTTGATGTTTTTGATCCATTTTGGTAAGTATAATAAACAAAGAAGAGTAATTAATGAACAAAAAATAGTCAATACTATCATATAGAAATAATCAGACAATGTGTAAGTCAATACTTATTCAATGAATTTATTTTTGTTTATCTGGGATTAAGATTAGGATGAAATTCACAAAAAAAACACATTAACTCGATTTGGATCATTCACTGATAAATATCAGTCCCCGCATTGTTATCATTTTCAATAGATGATATAATTGGTGTGAATATATCATCAATATAAGGTTTCACCATAGTCCATCACCTACATGAGAGATTTCTTTAAATCAATCTCCCCTAAATATCTCCATAGGATTCCAGTTTTATGAGGATAACCCTAGCTCTTTGACATAGGGATACTACTAAAGAAAGAAAAAATGTTAATTCTCTATGTCATTGTGTCAACAACTGAAATAAAATAATTTTTTTAGTAGAATTTATTCATTTAAGGAAATGTGACAACTTTCCACAATTAAACTGTGCCAACCAAGGATTGGATACACCTATAGTAAATCCACCATTATCAATCCAGTGGTTTCCTCATATTTTTGGTCTAGGAACCCATATAGGATTAACCAGATATTTTTCAAGAAATCTGTTTATCTGTGTTATTTAAAAATTTTAGTTTTTAAAATATTTGTTTTGGGAACACTAGCCCTTAGAGACACATGTTGTCTCGATGACTAGTCACAGAAATATTCCATATAATATCTAAAAATAATACACAGAAAATAAGAGATGTTACTTTTACAAAAACATGGGGATTTACATCTTCAAAATTCAAAAAAAGGGCTACTCAAATAGAGGAGGGTACTAAGAAAGAATCTAACACACCCAATCCCATGTGGCTTCCTCAATATTTCTACCCTTCCACCAGAAACACACCAAAGGAATCAATCATCCATCATGGACCCTCACTTGTCGATCCAAGATCTCTATTGTGTACTCAGTAGAAGTTTCTCAATCCATGAAATTTATCACACCCTAGTCGATAACGTGTGATGGGTCATGTGTGTGCCTCCTAAGATGTGACATGTGGAAGACATCGTCTACCAAGTCGAACTGAGGGGCAGATAAAAAAAATACGCCACCTTTCCAACACTACACAATATTTGAAAATGGTTGATGAACCTTATAGATGTCTTGCTACCTCAGATAAATATCTGTAATCCATTATCAGCTGAAACATTTTTGAACACTTGGTCTCATACCTCAAACCCCAATAGATTTTGTCGCCTATCAGCATAAAACATATAATGGATCTATATAGTCTTCATCTTCTATTATATGATTTTCATCTTCTCTGTGGTATCTTCTACCAACTCTGAACCCATGAGTAATAACTCTTGTAGGTCAATCTAGCAATGTAGTGACCAGTAGGGTCTCCTATATAAATCCACAAACAGTTCCATACTTTTGGTGAAATTTTAGATTGTTTTGTATGAAAACTACACTTGGGGTAGGTGATCCTCCCAAAAATGGACAAATTCTATCATGCAAGATCATATCACATCCTCCAGAACCTAGATGGTCTATACCGCTTGGTCATCAGTTTGTGGGTGAAACATTGTTCTCTTAACTGGGTCCCAAACTCCTATTGTGATCCCTTCCACAATCAGGATATAAATAGAGTATCATGACCAGAAAAAAATCATCGATGGAGATCCATGGGCTCAAACAATATATTTAATATAGAGGTATTGTGTTCTCTCTACTGATCCCTTCTCTCAGATAACTAGGAAGTAGGCCAGCATGGTATGTTGGACAATGATCACCATGATGTAATATCATACCATGGACATACATGGAAAATACATCATGAAGTCAATTTATATCCCATAACACATCCATTATGCAAACCTTAATGGGTTGCGATAAACCAACTCTATCCCGGTTCTCATCCATCACTTGCTGACCAGTAAGGCAATGAGAATCAAATGATTATACTCCTTTATTCATCCGGAGCCACCAAAACTGATGTTGGATGTCATGGTACATCTTCTCTACACCTGGATATACCACCAAATGGGATTTTTGAAACTCCATCATTAACTCCCTCCATAATTCCACTAATACTACTATGATTCATTTGAAAATAATAATAAGATCCTTACCTTTTGAGTATATATTACGAGCATGCCCTGTTTAAATCTGGGCACATAGAGTCTCATAGTTGGTATCCCCAACCTATGTATCCCTAACTCTCAGTAAGAGTGGATGGGTGAAACCCATAAAATGGAGGTTAGGTGATCCATCTCTATTAATAAGGGATAACTAAAAAGTGTCCTACTACTATGATGGCTTGTTCAACAATTGAAATCTATATCTTCATCTGAGATCAACTACCACCATCTTCCCCTTCCCATGACATTATAAAATCTCAAATTCATGGTACTAGAGGAACTCTAGACAACACCTCTATCTCAGTTTTAGTTCATTCTTATTGAATATATAATTGAGACTCTTATGTTCAGAGTTGATTCCAAACCGCTCACCCATCAGGTAGTGTATCCACATCTTCAACAAGAAAACTACCTCTTCTAACTCCAGATCATGGGTAACATATTTCTACATATGTGGTCTCAATTAGCCTGAACCATAAGAAATCACTGCTTTCCTCTACGTCAAAATACCACTAATATTATTTCCTTATGCATCAAAGAACACCACACACTCAACACCTTCCCCTAATAATCCTAAAATAGGTGGGCTTTCTAATATCTACATCATATCTTGAAAGAACTAATGGAATATGTATCCCACATAAAGGCTACACATTATTGTTTAATGCTATCAAGTGTGATGCTACTATAGAGAAGTCAGTTAAAAACCTTTGATAGTACCCTACCAGTACAAGGAAACTCTAAACCTTAGTAACACACATGGATCACTCCTAGGAAAGAATTGCATAAACCATCATTGGATCTACTAAAACACCATCATCTGAGATGACATGTTCCAGAAAATGGACCTCTCAATTCCGAAAATTTCATTTCGGGATCTTCCTATAATTTTGATTTTATGAGAGTGTGTATAAAACTATCCTTATGTGTATTGTTTCCTCCTCATCAGATACCTATTACACTAGGTTATCATTGATGAGCGATACAATGAATTGGTCTAAGAAATATTGAAATATATGTTTCATGAGTCCCAAGAACAATGTTTGTGTGTTCACTATACCAAATAGAATTACCATGTAATCATAGTGAATATAACTACATATGAAGGACATCTTCAGTATAACCTCATTCTGTACTCATAGCTATTGATATCCTGATATGAGGTCAATATTTGAGAACCATCACAGCACATTAAACTATTCAAAGGGGTAACATATCTTTGGTAGTGGATAATATTTCTTCACAATCACCTAATTTATGTTCTAGAAATCCATGTATAACCTCAATATCTCTTATTCCTTCATGAAAAATAAAACAAGGGTTACCTAGAGTGAAACCCTATGTCTCACGAAGACATTACCCTATAAGTCATACAACTGAACCCTTAGTTCATGATGCTCTGTGAGAGTCAGTTGATATGAACATGTAGATAATGGTGATATCACAAGGTGTAGATCAATTCATAAGTCTATCTATTGAAGGGGAGTTAAAAATAGAACATCCTCATGAATGAAATCCTCAAACTTCGCAACCATTGTAAGAAACTGAGGACACATTGCATCCAGTACACTGAGGGTTAGGACATCCAATGGATGAGTAATCGACATCACCCTCCTATGTTTGATCCCATCATACAATCCTTATATTTCATTTTTCATGAAAAATGAAAACATGACCCCATCACTATAGACACACTACACTCTTCACCCAAAACAGTCAATTTGAGCATGAACTATGAATAACCAATTCATACCAAGAATGATGTTTTATGGACTCGATGCCACTACCAAGAGATCCCAACCAAAAATATCACCTCCATGATTCAAGTCACACTATCGATACCTTTATGTCATCATTGAGTCTCCTCTAAAAATATTATCCTAGAATATGGGTTGAGTCAATGATTTAACTGGAATCACCAATTCTCGAACAAGATTCATGGAATGAAAATAATGATTATCACATATGTCTATAAAAACTATTACTAATGTGAGAAAGGATAAAATCATACCTCAAATAATCCCTAGATTCTTGGGGTCATAGGCCTCCCAAGACAGTAACTATCCTCCCCCAAGCTCAGTCGCTCCCTGAGCCTGGCGTGGACTTCCTGGGGGTAGTGGTTGTAATATGTTGAACCTCCGACCACCTCATACTAACTTCACTACCCCTATAATATGTCAAATTCTTTATTGACAACTATATTACTATATCTTTCTCTTTCATGGTGGCCCCTGGACTGTCTCCCGATCAGTTGTGTGATAGTTTGGGCTATCATATGATAGATTTCCCCGACCACCACAAGAGAAAAACTGCATATCCAATGGCTTATTTTATCCACCCTGATAGCCCTACACTACTAACCCGTAATCCTAGAATTTCCATCTAAGGTTCTTGAACTTCTTGGATCAATATGACTATCTTCGACTACCTTCATCTAAGGTATCAACTTCCAGGTGTCCACTGAGAGCTACCGTGACTGATTTCTTCCCTTACATAAATATTTCTACCAATATTTCTATCTTATGTAGTCCATCATAAGTAGAAATTCTGAGGGATACTACTGATTCCATGATTTTCCAATGAGAGGCCTTATTGAAGGACGATGTACTAAATAACTAGACTTGTACCATATCTAAATAGTATCATGAGAGATCTATAAACATCATTAAATACTCTTACATGGTCATGATAACCTACTGCAGATGTAGACGATCTTGTATGCATGCCGATCACAACATGGATGGATAGAACCCCACTCTGAAGAGAAGCTTGAATTCAATCTAGGATAGAGCTATCTCATCATGTGATTAAGTTACAAAGATCCAGTATCACTCTGTAGATCCATGAATAAGATATTTGGCAAGGACTGTCATCAGGTGTGTAGTCATCCTCATAAAGGGAAAAACATGGGTGGTTGCCTCTAGCCAATCCTTAGTCACCATTTGTTCTGGGTCAATCCAAAATCTAGCACGTCTCTACCTCTAAAACTTGTGCAATTCACTCATCTTACATGCATCCTAAACTTTTAGTGCTTGTATTAGCTAATTCACAAAAGTTTGTGGTATAGTAATTAAACCACCCAAAGGTGCTATCATTGGTATAGGTCCCTATACCGATGCCTCACCCCTAGGCTTATCATCCTCGCGATCATGTGGTGGAATCTTGGTTAGCTTTCTATGTTGAGGAAACAGAAAATAAAACAAGATATAACACGATTAGAATATTATATCTGGGGAGATTAATGAAGAAATACATGGAAAACAAAACCTTTCCTATATGATTCATGTACTATTATTTTTCCCGTAACCAGTGTTCTCGTGTACTGAGTTGAAAAACATGTGATCAGATTTTTGGTGTGAGGATATGTCAGCCGCCGCACAAACAGTGGAGTCTCAAGACTAAAATAAAAAGTCAAAACACATAACAATGCATCCCCAAACAAATATCACTAAAATAGGTACCAATATAGAGTTCAACCACCTCTCATACTACTATTATATGACCCAACCCACCAAAGTCTGACATGTGACAACCCGAAGCCTACCTCCAAAAGGCTAGGGGATGGTGAAAAACACCATGTCAGAATATGTCACAAATGGGAGGCATTAGACTAAAGTACCCATACACACACAAACACACATCTCTAATCCCACACAATGATAAAATAAAAACAACTAAAATAATGCATGAATACATTTATGATCCCACGATAGTGTATGATTGTGAATGTCTTGTAAAATAAAAAGTGTCCAAAAAGATGCCCAACCCAAACTATAAAGACTCCATCTGTTCTATGGGTGAAGAATAATTCAAATGTCTTATCCCGGTAAACAACTCAGTCTATCAAACTCTAGATAATCATCACCCACTTTTTTTCATCATGGGACACCATCAAAAGGGTTGTCGTTAGAACAAGATAAGACATGTGAAGGAAACCCTATGTAGGGGTCAATATAACAATACTCGATAAGATAACCCAAAAACACTAAACATAAATAACCAAGTATAGTTATCTCAATACAATATGTAGAAATGTATAACATTTAAAATAAGGAAACCCAAATATACTCATGAGAGACACTGGTCCATTAGTCGATCATCATCAACTCCCTTCCACAAGATTCTTCTCAATGTAGTGATCATTCTATGAGAACTCACTCCACAATACGTTCTACCATTCGAGACACTAAAGGAAGAGGTTTGTGTGATTGGTCCTTTCCCAAGGATGCTCACTGGTCTAAGGGGACCATGATACATAGACAGGGGACACTGCAAACCTAATCTTGATCAACCCTCTACAAAGGTGAATGTATGTCAATGATTCCACAAACCCTACTGATATGGGCTTCTAGATAGAGGATCAAATTCATTTATTGTGAAGTTATTCTAATTCTAAAAACTCCAACTAGGGATGATAGATGATCAAACTTCAATCTCCCAGAGGGACAATACAAATATATTTTAGAATCGACCTCTATAGGGGATCACAATCCAGTGATGTTGATGTAATTCTACCATGTACCCTCAAGGGAATGAACCATGGTAATGCACTCATCCTATATTGTTCCAATATAAGAAAAAAATATCCCCATGAAATCTTTAAGGGACTACATGGTGTGTCCTAATGGGTAAACATCGTAGGTAGATATGCCAAGTCTTTCCCAAGTGTAAGAGACTCACAAGACATGTAGTCTTCTTATACACAGTGTGTAGAATTATTACACAGCATGTAGAGACACGTGGTTCTAAAATCATGTAACCTGGTCATGTCTATGTACTGAAGATGTGGTTGTGTACCCATCCAAGTATGCCAAGCCATTTCTATGTATACATAAATGACATTTCATCTAGCCATGTATTGTTAACCATGTCCATGTACTCTCTAGAGTACACCTCCAGTCATTTGGGTAGGGTCACATACCATGTGGTAGGGTCTATATGTTGTGTGATCATCATGTCCTTCCTGAAACCCTTGCTACCACTGAAGGGGGTCCCATTCTACCAATAATACTAAGTTACATAACATTTTTACAATATTTTCAAGAATCACTGGTTCTCTCTCCACCTCATGCCTGGACTAACAATACCTTTGTATCTTGTATAAATTTAGCCCAAAAACATGAATCTTCTCCATCTTTGCCTCAACATCGATGAGAAACACACTTCATCTATTTAATCTGGTCAGAAACCGAATGTCATCATCTAGATCGCTTTCCACATACAATACTAAAAAATCAGGGCTTTCCAAACATCTTCTATCCATCCAAAACAATCTCCCTCACTCCTCCATTGCACCGTAACAATTCCATATCTATAATATAATATAATTAATCCAAGAATCTCATGTGAAACGATTGATCTTTCGGTATGGAATCGAACCGCATACCAAGGCTTCATCTACGATGAATGAGAAATGAGGGAGCAAAAAAATAAATGATGACCTTGATAAAAAATCCATGACCATTGTTTATGGTGACCTCAATCAATTAATGTAAGAATGATAAATGAAGAGGAGTAATAAACAAAACAAGAATAGTCAATTCTACCAAATTGAAATCTACTGACTATGTGTGGATAAATCCTTATTCATTTAATTGATCCATGTCCATTTGGGATTGAGATTAGGATGAAATATACATAACAAAAAACCATACATCAATTCAGATAATTCACTGATGAACATTGTTCACCGCATCATTTTCATTAACGAGATAATATGAGATTGGTGTGCACATATAATTGATCTACGTTTTCACCACATCATTTTAGTGCATTTTACACATTAAACATTACTTCATATTATAATTGTAATTCATTATTAAAATGTAGTCTTACATAGTACATCTTTTAACATTATTTAATGTTCCAATGATCTTTATTTTATTTTCATATTAAATTTTAAGGGTTTTCATTACATTGGTAACAATTCATACTTTTGGAGTACTTGATGATTCATATTGGAAGACCAGCAAAGTTAGCCTTGAACAAACAACATTCTGGGTGATGCGAACTGGACATCAGCCCAATAAAACTAATATATGGGCCAAAATCCATGCCCAATAATTCATAATATTGATCTAAAGATAGAAGAAATCATGGGGAATATTTCATTAAATAGTATCCAATGCTAATTATGTTGTTTTGATGGTGTTATAGGCGGCCCAAGTTGGAGATAAAACTCCGAGCCAGATTCTGCGTCCCATAAAAACAGCCCACAATTTCAATAATATCTCAGAAAAAAAATTCTATTTGGGATGAAATATTACAGGAGGTTAGGATACATAAAGATCTACATTGTATTCTTCTTTTTCCCACTCTAATTTGGATATCTGCAAGGACATTTAGATGCTCTAGTTTGGTGGATGCAAGTTATCTTCCACTTCTGGTCTAGGGTGGAAAAGTCTAAGTTCCACAATTTTTCCACCACCCTAGTCCTACCATACACAAGTGGGATGTATTTAAATATTGAAGGATGTACTCAAGTCTCCTAAAATGTCTATTTAAGGTAGTGTTTTTTGGATTTAATAATCTTTGGAACATTCTTTCATGGTAACGTTATGATGTGATTTTGTTGTCTCATGTTTGTATTTCATATGTAAGTTGTTTAGTTCGATAATAAAAGTTCTTTTTATCCTCTTATTATATTTTTATTCATCTCAATTTGATACCGCCAGTTCAATGTGTTAATTTATTCACACCAAACCTTATGAAATTATCAACCAATGGTGGAGTGATAGTTGTTTCATTATTATTTTTACTTCTCTATTTCCTCCCTAATGAGTCTACTTTGTGCTTCCATTAAATCCATAGAATCAATGGAGGGATAAGACACATATTGGTAAATACAAGGGAGTAGAATTGGTCTATTTTGGATGTTATTCATCACCCCATTAATTTCTATTCCCATTTTTTAATTGAGATTTTTATTTGATGATTTTGAAACATCTTTTTCCTTGTTGAATTTTAAGGCCACAAAAATCTAGTGTTAATACAAAAATTTACCTTCGAGTGCTCATAAATATGATCCTACAACTGTATAGGTGATTCGTATAATGGTTTTTTGGAATTAAAATCGTAACTAGTAAAGTGGTTAGATCTTTTTTAATAAACCATCTCGAATATAAGAATTTGAAACCGTTAAAAACCATTTCATCTAATCCACCCCAAGTGATAAACTTGGATCAACTAATTATTTTAATTTTAATTCACTTAAGTATCTTATAATATATTTACAACCATCTAAAATCATCCCATGTTTTCCACTTTATAGGAAAAAATAATCCATAGGATGTACGTGTCTGCAGGTTACTTCTTAGGTCTTTGAGGATTCGATAACCCAAGATAAACTATAAGTGACCACTTAAACCTAAAATATTGGGTAAACTTGGGAAAGTCCAAATTTTGGCTTTATTTTTTGGGGCCAATGAAAGTCATCTCAACACCCACTATATTCTTCCCCATTTCTTATATTCTCATCCAAATTCAATTATCTTTTCTATTTCACTTTTTTTTTCTTTTGGCGCACATCCGCTAACACCCATGACCAATCAAACCATCTAGTTTTGATGGATAGTCCTGGGGTTGGGGAGTCAAGTACACATGGATAATGATTTCCATTATATCCTAATCTTTCTAATACTACAGAGTCAAAAATTGATCCCATTTCAATGGAATTTCTTCAAAGAAACTAACTCTTAATCCCAGGTGGGAACCATAATAGAAATTCAAATGAGGATGCCCCAAACATGGGGAATGCAGTCGATCAAACCCTGAATGACTACCTCACTCCCTCCTAGACCAATACCCCCTCATGCATTAGACATAATTACCTAGGATATTCCAACTACATATTTAAACCCCATTTCCTAAACCACATTCCCACATTCAATGGAATGCAGTCCGAGATTTCATACCTTCATGTTAAGGAGTTCCATGACATTGAACAAACCATGTGTCCCCCACATCAATTAAAATCAACTAAGATGAGTATATTTTATTTTTTATGTAATGGATGTAGCTAAAAATTGGGTAAAAAATTTTATACCATCTTCCATAAACTCTCGGTAACAACTACAAATAAAATTCTACAAAAATTACTTTTCCCATCATAGAACAATTGCACTTAAAAAGAACATTCAAAACATTTTTGAAAAAGAGGGATAATCATTCTACAAAATATGTGGGATGTTCAAAGACACTATAAACATGGTTCCACACCCTAGTCTTTCTATTCCTGAATAAGGTGGAATTTTTTATGAAGGGTTGTGTCCGCGGAACAAAAATTTCATTGACATGATGTATAATGGAACTTTCATAAACAAAGCCTCAAATGATGCTTACAAGTATCTATAAATCCTTGCTGAACAAAATCAGACATGAGAAAAATCACCTTACAATGTGTAGTAACCCAAATCTAGTAGAATTCACACACATAGGGAGGAAGAAAGCCTTAGGGTGAAACTCTCCGCACTCACTAAGAATGTCGAGGAGATAGATCATAGGAAGGTAAATGAAATTCAATCTGTTTACCATGTTTTCACAATTTATGAAGAACATTTCATTGGACAGAAAAATGCCGAACCATCCCTTCCATTAAAGATGTTCTTTTAGGAGGTCCACCGGTTGAGGTCAATGATTTGATATTTTAGAATCCACAATACCAAATAACATTGAATCCAAGGTACAATGGAAATGTAGGATTCCATTAGAAAGATACCAAAAACCCAACCAAAAACCTTGCTAGCCATAAGGACTAAACCCATACCCTCCACAAAATTTTCAAAACCATAACCAGTTCCAAAAACAACCATCCCATTACCAATATCCTCCTATCCAATAACAACAACCCATCCAGTAACCTATGCAATAACCAATCAAATAACCAAAGTATACTCCTGAAAAAGACCATCACAATCCCCTACTCAATTTTCCCCTCTTCAAATCCTTGATTATTTGTGTAAAAAATGGATAAAATAAACTCAGAAGTCTCATCACTTAATCATGAACTACAAACCATGAAAACTAAGAAGGCACTCAGTCCTACTCAGGCGGTACCATTCCCATCATTAAAGGGAGAATCTGGTTACAAAAAAAACCTCTCCTGAACAACTCAATGAAGAAACAATTTTAATAAATGGGAAATACATTGAGATACCTAAACAAGCCATTCCAAAACCATTAAAAGCTTCAAAAACGCATGAAAATGATGAATAACCACCCATAGATTCTAATAAATCCAATGAGAATGTGAATGAACTAGAAACACAACAAAAAATCGAACAACCTTCTCCCTTACAACAATGCATGAGAAGAAAATCTAAACCAGAACTGAATGAAACATTGAGGGAAATCTTTTCTCAGGTTAAGTTGAACATTCCACTTCTCTATGAAAATTAAATTATTAATCCCTACTCAATGTAACTTAAATACTTATGCACTTTTAAAAGTAAAATTTCACATAAAAACAAAGTAGTTTTGGCTGTTAATGTGAGTACCAAAATTTAAGGGACCATTCCTCCAATGTTGAATGATCAAGGATGCCCATACATCAATGTTGAGTTAGGAGAGAAAAAATATTTCAAATCACTTTGTGATCTAGGATATAGTGTGAGTCTCATTCCTTATAACATGTATTGTCAATTACGTCTTGAAGAACTCAAACCCACATCTTTCACTCTTCAACTTGCTGGTCGTAGTGTTCAAGCTCCAAAGGGGATCTTAAAGGATGTTTTGGTGAAAGTTGAACGTTTCATTTACCCATATAACATCATTGTCCTTGACAATAACCCAATATTAGGTCATAGGGAGAAAAACCAAATCATCCTTGGTCATCCCTAACTTGCAACATTCAACTCTGTTATCCAAGACTGAAATGGGACCATGACCATCACCATTGGAAACTTGGGTCTAGTCATGAACATATTCAATGAAAACTCTAAAATTGGGGATGATGAAGAGATCATTGAGGTTAATTAGATTGGTAGTGTTGATAGTGAACTCTAATAACATCAAGGAATTACTGTAGGATGTATATGCTAAAAAGAGATTCATTTTCATTGTAAAAAATTAGGGAAATTTGTCTCAATGGAATGAATATATTTTAGATATCTCAATTGATGAATTTCTTGAATCAACAATCAATGATACCATTGGTTAAATAAATAACATTGAGTCCATACCCATTCATGACACTAATATGGATAATTTAGGGGATGAAAATTATATTCACAAGGAACCAATTCTGTCAAGAAATATGAACAAAGAAATTGAGTTCAATAGAATGTCCCATTATTCCTTGGAAATTGATAACCAATCAGATCTAGAATTTAAGGTCCTACCATTATCACTCAATTATGCATTCTTAGGGTAAAATTGAGCCTTTCATGTTTTAATTTCTTCCTCTATTTCATCCTATAAAATGGTGATGCATTTGGAGGTCCTAATAATGAATAAGAAAGAAATTAGATGGACCCTTTCTGATATTCCTAGATCTATCCCACTCATTAGAACTCATATGATTATTCTTGAATCTGAATCCAAATCATGTTTTCATCCTCAGTGGAGACAAAATCCAAATCTTATGGAATAGGTAAGAAAAGAACTTCTAATATTATTGAAATCTTATATCATCTACCTCATAGCTGAGAGTGAGTGGGTAGGTCCCAATAAAGTTTTCCCAAAGAATGTTGGAATCACTCTGATCACCAATGAGGACAGTGACATTCTTCCAACATGGGTCAGTAGTGGATGGAGAGTCTATATTGACTATAGGAAGCTCAACTATTGTACTAAGAAGAACCATTTCCCATTTCCCTTTATTGATCAGGTCCTTGAGTGAGTGGAAGGTCATCAATTATATTGCTTCCTAGATATATTCTCAAAGTATAATAAAATCAAGTTATCCTTAGAGGATAAAGTAAAAAAACAACCTTCACTTTTCTATTCAATACTTTTTCCTTCAATTTCATTGCATTTGGGTTATGTAATGGTTCTGGTACCTTCCAAGGTGCATGATGGGAATCTTCTCAGGCATGGTTGGGGATTTTTAAGAGGTCTTCATGGATAATTTCTCCATCTTTGGGGATAATTTTGAGAGATATATTCAAAATATTTAAAGGGTTTTGTCATGATGTGAGGATAGTAATCTCAAACTAAATTGGGAAAAATGTATTTTCATGGTAAATTAAGGACTTTTTCTAGGCCATCTAATATCTGGTACAAGGATTGAATTTGATAAAGCTAATGTTGACATCATTTTTTACCTTCCCCATCCTAAAACTTTTAACGAAGTGAGGTCCTTCTTAGGACATGAAGGTTTCTATAGAAGGTTCATTAGGAATTTCAGCTCTATTTCTCAGACATTTTTTTCTCTATTATAGATAGATTCTTCAATTTTATGGATATAAATCTGTGAGGAATCATTATCTACACTCAAGTTAGATCTAATGACTCCACATATCATGAATTCTCCAATTTGGAAACATCCATTTGAAATCATGTCTGATGTGAGTGAGTTCGTTGTTGGAGCTGTATTAGGTCAACAGTGTGAGAAAACTCCATGTGTCATTGCTTATGTAAGAAAATATTTAAATGATGCACAAATCAACTACACCACCACTGAGAAATAGTTTCTTGTGTTCATCTTTGACTTAGGATAATTTAGGTATTATCACTTAGGATCACCCATCATTGTCTTCAATGACCATTCAACCCTAAAATACATTTTCCAAAAACAAGATTCCAATGCTAGATTGATTAGGTGGGTCCTTATTCGTGAAGATATCTATTTAAAAATTAAGTATAAAAAGGGTATTGAAAATTTTGTATCTGATAAACTCTCTAGGATAGTATTAATATAAAACTCACTTCACCTTTATGTGTTTGATTTATATCCTGATGAGAACCTCTATTCAGTGAGTGATTTCCCATGGTATGCTGACATAGAAAACTACTTAGTTACGGGTGACATTCCAAAATATATTGAGACCAAAGCTAAGAGGAAATTCCTTTTTGATGTCAAACACTATGTGTTTGATGATCATTAACTCTTCAAGTTATATCCTAATAAAATCATTAAGAGATACATTACTGAGTCCGAGGAAGAGTCCATTTTAAGATTCCGTCATGTAGAGGTATGTGGCGGCCAGTTTTCTGTAAAGAAAACCACTAAAAAGGTCATTCAATGTGGTTTCTACTAGCCTAACCTCATTAAAGATTCCTACCAATTCTTCCAAATTGTTCCTCAATGTCAAAAATTAAGATCCCATACAAAGAGGAATTAGATAGCCCTTATTATCATTCTTATATTTGAAATCATTGATTATTGGGGATTTGATTTAATGGGACCCATCCAAAACTCTAGGGGATACCCATACATCCTCATAGATGTTGATTATGTCTCGAAATGGGTTGAGGTCGTTCCCACCAAATTCCAATGACCATCATGTTGTGATCTGATTTCTGAAAGAGCACATATTTTCGTGATTTGGAATTCCTAGGACTATAATCAGTGATAAAGGAACCCATTTCTGCAACTTCCCATTCTATTCACTCATATCTAAGTATGATATTTCTCATAAAGTTTTAATTACATACCATCCTCCAAAAAATGGTCAAGCTGTGTTAGCGAATAGGGAGATTAAGCAAATTCTTGAAAAAACTGGAAATCCCTCTAGGAAAGATTGATCCGAGAAACTTTTGGATTCCCTTTGGGAATATCTTACAACATTCAAAACCATCCTTGTAATGTCAGCATATAGGTTTCTTTATGGAAAATCGTACAATTTACATGTTTAAATAGAGTATAAGGAATTTTGAAAAATAAATAAAATGATTTTTGACATTTTTTTAGATGGAGAAAATTTGAAATTAAATCTTAATGAACATGACGAACTTAGGATGGTGGATTAGGAAAAATTAAGTGTAAATAAAGCTAGATTTCAAGCCTACCAATCCAGGAATAACAAAGTCAAACATTTAGAACCAAAAATAATCTTGCTCTTGTATAGTTCAAAACATCATTTACACCGGGAAATTTATGGTCTAAATGGTCAGGTTCTTTAATAGTTCATCATGTGTACCCCCATGGGGTAGTAGAAATTCAGGATCCCACCAGTGGTCACATTATCAAGGTTAATGGTCATAAGGTAAAACCATTCATTGAATCATTCAATAAACAAAAAATAGATGTTGAGTATACTAGGAAAACCTATGATCCAAGAAAAATTGATAGATTTAGGATCCATATTGGGAAAACGTTGTTAAATAAATGGATTTTAGAGGAGGAAATCTGTGGTTATCATATTTCCAATATTTTTGAATCCTCTTTATTTCTCAAATAGTATTAATGAATCATATTAATTTTTAATAATAAAACATAAAAAAATATATTGTTGACATGTTCTTCTATTATGAGTATAGATGGGTATGAAAGGGGAGCTCCTTATTCATCTGTGCCACATAGTGTGATCCTTGAGTAATTCCATACCCAAAAAATTAAAAATAAGGCAATGTATCATCAATTCATTTTATTTTTATTTTATTGTAGGATAAAATAAAAATACATAAAAAAGTATTAAAAAAATTAAAATTACACATCGTATGTCAGGGGAAAAACCCCATCCCAACCAGTGAAGCCGGGGGGACTCGAACTCGGGACCGAATGGAGTAAGGGGTGCACACTTACCAATAACCTATGACATATAGTGCTTCATCATTCTATAATTTTATTATATATACATATATTTTAATTTATTTATTTTATGAATAAATATATATCTCTCTATATTTTTTTCCTTTTTCCACTAGGGAAATATGTAAGTAACATGAATATCAAAGGAAGACATTAGAGTAGCAAGAACATCAACTAGGACCACCGGGTGAATTCATTACATGATCCTCATAATGAAAAATCTTTTTAGAACTTATGTCATCTACCTCTACCCCTTCTAAATTTTATTTTCATTAAACACTTAGGACACTGTTATTTTATGTTGGGGGTGAAAAATATGAAAAATTAAAAATTAATTATGTGCATATAAAAAATGTTTGGAAGGAAAAATTTCATTAACCTTGAACATCATAATACAAATTCCACACTTTGAAAGTGAATATAAAATAATTTAGCATGCCCTAATTCAAAATTAAATCCATGTTTAATTTCATGAGCATATATTTTGGAAAGTGTGACTATCTAATGTGAAATTTCATCATTTATATTTTGATACAAATAGTAAAAAAGAGATCACAATGCATGTTTTTTGGGTAGTGGGGTATTTTTTTGAGTTCATAGGGTCCCCCGAATAAAAATCATAGGTTTGGTGATCATTTTAGTATTAATATGATTATTCAATAAAAAAATAAATTTACACGTAGAGAATTGAAATGGCCTAATGTGTGGCTTTCCGCACATGGGGATCGTGACTCTATAGTTTTCTGGCCCATAGTTATTAATTTTATCTCTATTTGTGGTAATTTGACTTTGTTTTTTGACTGAGTTAACTGGAGATGATGCCAGAGTATGTGGGCTTAACTTGGTGCCCTTAGGTCATTGATCTTGGGAGTTATCGGCAAAGTCTCTCTACATTGGGTGACTCTTTTGAGTGAAGTTTCAATTACCATTGTAATATTGCAAAAAAAATTGAATACTCATCTTAATAATGAAACTTGATTCCACCTAGCGCTTCCATCATTTTCCCCTTGAATAAAGATGATCCCCAAGTATATTGTGATACACAACACATCCTCATACTTAATTTATATTGGATGAAATATGGTGATGATTTTTAACAATGGAATGGGCATGTGATTGGGATCTACTTATGAAACTATATTGTATTAAAATATTTTGATGGGTTTCACAATTGATTGATATAATGGTTTTTGGTTATCATTGTTTATTAAAATGTTTTTGGAAAACAGAATTCTAATTTCACATTTTTGAGATATATTTTTCTCGGGACAAGCAAAAATCAAGTTAGGGGTGTGATTATCCACTAAATAGGGAAAATATTCATTTCTAATATATATAATATTCATGTGATTTATTATTTATAAACACTATTTTAATTCATTTTACACAATGAA
Source organism: Viscum album (assembly GCA_963277665.1). Classification (NCBI taxonomy): domain Eukaryota; kingdom Viridiplantae; phylum Streptophyta; class Magnoliopsida; order Santalales; family Viscaceae; genus Viscum; species Viscum album. The sequence continues at coordinate 106,822,866 of OY728143.1, read as the reverse complement.
CATTATTTCATATTATAATTGTAATTCCTTCTTAAAATTCACTATTACATGGTACATTTTTTTATGATCATTTAATGTACCCAATGATGTTGATTTTATTTTCATATTTAATTTTCAGGTTTATAATTACATTGGTATCAATTCATACTTTTGGATTACATGAAGATTCATATTGGATGTCCACCAAAGTTGTCCATGAACAAACAACATTCTGGGTGAAGTGAACTGTAAATGAAGCCTCATAATACTACATGTAGCATCCAATATCCCAGCACAATAATTCTGAAAATAAAACTAAGGATATAAAAAACATGTGGAAAATTTCATTAAAAATTTTCCAAATCTAGTTCTGATGTTTGAATGGAGTTCCAAGTAGACCAAGTTGAAGATAAAAATCTTGGTCAGATTCTGCGACCTAGAAAAAGAGCACACCATTTCATTAATATCTCGCAAAACAAATTACATTTGGGCTCAAATTTTTTAGGAGGTTAGGAGACATCTGGAGCTCCATATTCATATTCTATGTACCAGTCTAATTCGGAAATCTGTAAGGTCATTTAGATGCATCCGTTTGGTGGATGCAAGTTGCCAACCACTTCATGTCAAGGGTGTTAAAGTCTAAGATTCATAGGCTTTCTACCACCCTAGGCCTATAACACTCATATGGAATGACCTACACTTTTTGAGGATCGACCAAAGACTCATAAAATGTCTATTTAAGGTAGTTTTGTTGGACTATTTAATCATCACTTGAGCTTTCATTCATTGTAATGTTATGCTGTGATTTTGTTGTCTCATGTTAGTCTTTCACATGTATGTTGTTCAACTCACTTTAGTTTCTTAATAAAATTTATTCTTTTCTTATTATTCTATTTTTATGCATATCAATTGGATACATTTGGTTCAAGTGGTGAATTTATTCACACCAAACATTGTGAAATTATCACACAACGGTGGAGTGATCCCTATTTCATTGTTTTTTTCTTCTCCATTTCCCCCCTCATGAGTGTAATTTCCGGTTCCATTGAAACCATAGAATCAAGGGAGGGATAACCCACATATGGGTTGATCCAAGTTAGTAGTAAGGGTATGTATTGGATTTTATTTATATCCCCATTAATTCCTAATTACCTTTTTTAATTGATATTTTTTTGATGATTCTAAAGCTTCTTCATCCTTATTGAATTTTAAGTCTGTATAAATCATGTGATAATATGAAACATTACCGTAGAGTGCTTCTAAATTGGATATTCCAAGTGTATAGGTGATTAGTATTATGGTTTGTTGGTATTAAACAAGTATGTTATGGTGTTTTTTGATCTTGTTGAATAAACCTATCTCAAATATAAGATGTTAAAACTCTTAAAAAAATAATTTCATCCAATCCACCCCCATTTGATAACTTAGGATCAACTCATTATTTTAATTTTAATTCACCTAAATCTCTTAGAGTTCATTTATAATCACCTAAAATCAACCAATGTAGGCCACCTCATAGCCATAAAACAATCTATAGTATGCATGTTTATGTAGGTTACTTCTTAGGTCTTGAAGAATTTGAGAACCCAAGTTAAAATACAAGTGACCGTTTAAACCAAAAATAATGGGTAAATTTGGGAGAGACCAAAAACTAAAATAAAATTAAGTTTGATAATTTATTTTATTCATTTATGTGTCTAGGATGATTTTCTATAATATACATACACTGTCATATTTTAGCTCATGCCTAGGGTAAAATTGCAATTCTAAATCCACTGGTCCCCTGATATTTAGTATTATGGAACCCATTTTGGATTTATCCAATTTTGTCAAGAAAAATTCTCATGCATTCTCACTACTAAAAATATTACATTTCCCAACGCTTCTATACCAACAGTTTGTAAAAACCATTGGTATAGGTCCCCTTTCCCAACGGTTTGGCCAAACCATTGGGAAAGACCACTTTGAGGACACCTTTCCCAATAGTTTACCTTTCCCAACGGTTTGGCCAAACAGTTGGGATAGGTATACCCTTTCCCAATGTTTTTGGAAAACCATTGGGAAAAGTACACTTTTTGGACACCTTTCCCAACAGTTTGGCCAAACCGTTCGGAAAGGGTATACCTATCACAACGGTTTTGGAAAACCGTTGAGAAAGGTTATACCAACAGTTGTCAAAACCGTTGGTATAGGTCGATACCACGGTTTTGACAACCGTTGGTATAGGTCCTGAGAATTTTTATCAGATCTTCTTACCGAAAACTTTGTAAAAATAAAAATTTAAAATAATTATGTCAATACATATATATATATATATATATATATGTAATTATGTTCACAAAAGTCATGTTAGGTTAGTGGTTAAGTCGTTCAGTGATAAACGAGGGGTCCTGTGATCAAATCCAAGTGAATGTTTTTTTTGAAATACATATACCAACGGTTCCATAACCGTTGGTATAGATTTTGATATTACTTATACCAATGGTTTTCCAAAAACCTTTGGTATAGACCTATCCCAATGGTTTACTTGGAAATGGTTCTCCAAACCGTTGGTATAGGTTGGTTTTCCAGTCGTGTCTATGAAATGTTTTTATATTTTTCAAACATTTGTTATGGGCACAAGGGTTCTTGGAATCACACACTATCTCAGTGCTTGGTCTCAAAAATAGTCCATATAATATCTAAATATAATACACATAAAATCCTAGATGTTACCAATTTTACCATTCGCCACTTAATTTTAGTTACCCAATTATACTAATGTGGTTATATATGATATTCTAATTTCCCATCTCAATTGAGGATAATAAAATCGATTCCCAATATTATCTCTTGGAATAGTGAAATAGTTATCATAAAGTCCATTTTAATTTTAATTACTGAATTGAAATGTGGTTTTTGTACTTATAGGGGAATTAATTCAATAGAATTAACTAGTTATCCCTCATAAATTCCACCACAATTCATTTCAATAATGTTATTCTCTTCCACAAATTATGTATTTATTTATCCATTTATGGAAAGTTCCCACATATATCTTCTCATAATTTTATCATATAGTTATATTAATTGTCTTTCCTCTATTGTTTTTTTCATTTGAAATTACATTAAACACCATTAATTAATCTTTATATTTATGCCAATTAAGTAATGATAGTCCCTAATTTCCATTCCCTATTGAGATAACATCAATAAATCAATTCATATATATCAATTTATTATATAATAATCACTTTTGGAAAAATGGTATAAAGACATAAAGAAATGAAATCTTATTATTTTAAGGGAAATGATAAACATAAAATTTTAGATTTTAGGTTATTTTTTATTTGTATAAATGTATAAATGGATTCATCCTCATTTTATTTAACCATTATCAATTCCTTTTAAATTTTAGTAAAAAGTGATTGGAGAAATTATTTATTGGAATATACCTTCTTGAAATCCACCCATTCCAAGGATGCAATTTCATCCTCCAGACACATATTTATAATGATAGTTAATTTTTCATATTCCTGACCATTAAAAAAGTAAATTAATAAGAAAACCATTTTATGCCTCAAGAACTATAAAATGGATAATAACTTCTCTCTTATATCAACACAATTGCATCAATAATTTGGTTGGAAATCCCACTAAAAGATGTTAGGTGTTACCTTATGAAAGATTAAATAATTATTTGTTTATTATATGGTGTTATATGGAGTTGTGAATGATTTTTTGTATTGTTAAAAACTTATGTTTGTTGGATGAGAATGTCCATGAAATTTGATCTCTATACCCCACAACATTTAGATCCTAGTTGTGATAATAATTACAATTTCATAAAAAATAATTATTAATATGATTCATCCTATTTATATCCATTAAATAAAAAAAATTATTGAGTAAGAATCAAGAAAAAATAAATAGAGTAAGAAATTTTAAAATAAGAAAATCAATCAGATGAGTTCATAAATTATTACACCACGATTTCACCCAATTTCATTTTATCGTAATCATATATCACTCATCAATAATCATATATTATTTTAGGTTATACCCAATCATTAATTGAACCTAATTTAAAAAATAAATTATAAATTAACTGATACTTACAGAGGTGAATAAGTATTATTTACAAAACTAATAAATAAATTTACATGAAAAACATTAAAACTCACAATTAATCACACCATAAAACCTATAGGGTTAATTTAATTAATGATATGATACATAAAAACATATTTAATTATATTTTCAATATCTATTAAAAATAATATTGTCACAAGGTAAAATTTTAGTCATATAACACAAAATTCCCTTCTTTGTGACCTATAGAATATAATAATATAGGGGCGTGAGATCAATTACTCTGTGATGGTAATCATAAGATATTTACAGCATTTATAATTAGAGGGAATAATTTGATATTGTTGCTTTAATAACATAATCATGGAACCCTAACATAACATAAAGAAATCAATCCCTAAAATAAGTGAATCATAAATCAGGTGTCAGGGAATATAGAATTATCATAACATAATACATGAGTTATTAGAGTTCATAACCTTTTTTAGACCCCCATAATATATAAAAAACAACATAGGTATATGAATTTGGAAAATACAGAAGCATAGAAAAAAATTCCTATGTCGGGTTTCACTATTTTGACAAAAATAGAATAGTGTATATACTCATATAGAGTATTGGTTTTACTACCCATTCACTTAATCATAATGTGTAGTGTCCCAGAGGGTTTTTTACACACTCTATTGTAATAAATTCTATAACATATGATATAAATAATTGCACAATGCATTGGAGGGGTATATAATTTTTGAACCACTCACCACATAACAAAAAATAGTACAAATTTACTATAAATGAACGTAAAAAAAATTCTAAATTCTATGTCAGCTTATTTTGACCATGTAATGAAATAGGTTTCATTAAAAAATCTGTATATAACTAAAAAATACATTTTTTAAAATAATTTGGTTAATTTCATTATTTTTTATTCTCAATGAACCATATGGAAAATTATAGAATGATTATTTAGTTCAAAAAAATAATTATAATAGAAATAATATTTTTTTGAAAATATATAAAATTTACATTTAAATTATATTTATTAATTATTTTTATAAAATATAATTTTTTAAATTAAGTGAATATAATTTTTTCTCAAAGACAATCAAATCATTGGGAGGATTTATATTAAATAAAAATTGAAAAAATAAAATAAAAAATTATTCAAATGAGAAAATGTTAAAAGAATAGATTCTCTCAAATGTTTTGTAAATAAATTTAATTTTTCTAAAAAATTACCATAATTAATGTGATAAAATAATATTCCATTCATAATTAAATCTGTAGTGCCATATTATATATTTTTATTTAAATAAATACAAACTCTCTGATAGATTTTAATATACGAATCTTCATGCCCCAATTATAGTTATTTAACATTATATTTAAATAAAAATATGAAAAAATGATCTATATGATGTTTAATTTTACATACATTCTAATTTATTAGGGTGAATATAAATTTTAAAATTATTTTGTCAAAATAAGCCTCATATTATTTTTTGAAATCTTCTCTTAGAAAAAATATTTCCATATTAATTAAATATTTAGTATTTATTTATTCCCCTCAATATTTATAATAGTATGTTTTAAATTTTTTTTAAAAAATTATTATGTATTAATATAATATAAATAAATATAAAAATTGCTGGAGGTGAAAACAGATATGTTTATATAAACTATTTATTTCCAAGAATTTTTTAATGTCAAAATTTCTATCCAATTTAATTAATAAAAATATTCATTAATTATTATTGATTAATTTTAAATTTATATATTATATATATATATATTAATTTAAATACATTTAATGATGATTAATATGTATATAGTTGAAATAAGGACATCTTGTGTTTTAAAAATGCCTTTCTTGAAAACATATTTTTTAACACGAATTATAGGTATGATTTTAAATAATTATTGCAACATATGTGAGTTAATATTGATATTATAGATTCCATATTTTCAATTATAATAATTAATATTAGGTAATATGTTCGATTTAATTTTTACTCTATACTAATAAGAAAATACATTAAATATTAATTATGTTTGTTAAGGATAAAAATGTCTTTCCGAATACAATAACTTGTTTAAAATTAATATTCTACTCAAATTTATTTTTTTATTGGATAAATTGGATTTAATATTTACCTTCCATGGGTACAAATTATCAAATAAGGATGATTTTATTTTAGTATTTCTGGGTTAATTACTTTGGTTAAAAACAACTTATCATAGTTAAAACTGAAACGGTAAAAGAAAGTAAACATTGGTGATAAAGGATTAAAATGTTTAAAACTAGATTATTTTAATGTTTTTAATTGTTTATTGCTCTTAGAATCCAAGAAATTAATTATTTATAAATTTTAGAGGCACATTGGGTGAGATTGACTTCCTATTATTGAATAGTTTTAGGTATTTACAAAAGAATAAATTCCATATCAACTGTAAATTATAGATCACTCCCCTTAGTTATTCACACATATTATGTTATTTAGATATACCAAACCATAAAAAGTACTTCAACAATATATTTATTCCAATTTTATTGGTTCATTAATTTACAAAATTCCAACCCTTTGGTACTTAATAGGCGATCAAAAAATATGTTTCTTTATGAGAAGGTAATCGTCTTAATAAAGCACTTTCTTTTTAATTCATCCATTAGAACCATAAATTATTTCTTATAATATCCAATATAATAAAACTAGTACCTAAAATATTATAATATATTATTATTTTAAAGTCTACCAAATATTCGTATCCACTTATATGAAAAGGAAACAAAATTTTCAATCATGTGTATGACGTACTACCTACTTAAGAAAATATATAACTCATTTTCCATGAACAACCGTTACATTTAGATAAAAAATGATTTATTAATATAGGTAAATATATAATATTTATTAAAATATTAAACATTTGGAATTATTAAATCACATACACCTTCTTACGTTCGTTAACATTTGAAATATGATATTGTCGCTCGTGTGTACGGTGGACTACCAATTTGCGAGGTGATGTGATTCATTTTTCACAAACAATTTACATAGTAGGTATTAAAGATTAATTAAATAAATATATTTGATATATATGAAAAGATATTTATATAAATAAACTAATATATCAATATTTTCTCTTCCCATTTACACGTTAAGGTAATAATATTGTCACTCGAGTATATGTTTCACATAACTTCTCTATGAAGCAATGTTATTAATTGTCATTGTTTTACCATAATGATTAATTATAAAAAATGTATCTAATGAATAAATATTATATTAATATAATTAATATAATAATTTAGATTATGGATATATATCCAATATAAAATAACTATAACATTCACAACAATGCATTAATAAGGAAACTATGCAATTAAGACCCAAAACAATGAAAATTATGAAATAATATTTAAAAATGGGTGGTAAATTTATTTAAGAGGATAATTTATAACATTATAACTATTAAAATGGTATTTTAATGAATTAATGAAATTATTCAAACCATTATAAAAAAGGTTATATTTTGATCAACCCAAGTGAAGCGTGGTGTAATGATTTTGTTTGAATTTCCTTTCATTGAGGAATACGATAATGTTATCCATGTAATATAAATTTTATACTATGTAAACATCCATATTAAAATGAAATATAATCAATACTTAATATCTCAAAATAATTTTTGTTTTAATTTGAATTATACCATCAATGTGTATTTTACATCAAATCCACCAAGTGGTAAGGATTTTCTAACTCAAATCTTTTTCACTTGGTTATATTAATTTTCCATTATCTTTAATATTATAAGATAATATGTGTAATGGATTTTGATTATTTTATGTCGTATTTAATTTTTTTATTTATATATAGATTTTATACACATAAAAATCCATTTATTATTCCTCACATCAAAAGTATGACCATTGTAATAAATTTCATCTCAATTATCATTTCACTGAGATATATTTTTTATATGAAAATATTTATATATATGTTTTTTCATATACTGAACATAATTTTTATATAACAATAATAGATATTTATTCATGATAATTAAATAATTTTTCATATTTATTTTCCATTGGATTAGAAATTAATATCTAGAAAAGAGGAATATATTATTGTGAAATATCATTTTCGTTAGTGATTTTTTTCCATCCCTTAAATAATCACATTCTTATAATCAAAATTCCTTAGAAATTAAATATATACTAAATATATATATTATTATTTGGTTGATATAATTATTTACAAAACCATATTAAATTTTTAAATATGGTTTTTACTTTGAATGTTATTTTCTTAAATAGGGAGATATTGACAAATATGTATCCTTTACTCAATATGGATATATGATGATAGTTAATATTGATTCATAAATTAAATATAATATGTGATATATGCATAATTATTTGAAATTTCCATTACATGTGGGGACTAATGTTAGATGGCCCCTTAATGAATTGAACAGTATCATGCGACAAATTATTTTTCCACATCAAAATGGGTTTTACCTATAGTTTTAATCTATCTATTTAATGTTCTTAATAGTAGATATACCATGATGTATATAATTCAAAAGAATAATAACTATGGACTTACTTCATTAAGAATTCAATTAATATTACTATACATGATATTTGATTCATTGATATTCTCTCATAAAGAACTTTATTTCAATCCTATTGATTATGTTGAATGTGGTTTCATTTATTTAATATTCAATGGTGATTGTGATTTATCCAATTATGATAGACAATTTTAGGTTAATTATCATGTTTCTTCAGTTATTTAACACTATATATTGGTTATTTCATCATGATTCATGATATATTTTTTTATACGTAACCATTTAAACTCATTTGATCTCACCGTTATTGGTTTTCCTTTACCTTGGTTATGATGATGAATCCTTTGAATGAGTTAAATGATTCTAATAATTTTATTTTGTTATGTTTGATTTCTATTACCAATTCAAAATTGGTAAAATGTGAATATATGGTTCGCTAAAAAATCTATACTAGTCAGTCTATTATAATTTGATCATTTGTATATATGCCATTATAATAAAGTAACAACTACTTCTAGGCTATTAGGGTCAGGGTAAATATAATTTTTATTAAAGAGAGTTTAATATAAAAAATGATAACTATACTAATGAAATTACTTATTTTGTAACATAAACCTATGATTTACATTGATGATAAGTGAATAATAATGTCTTAATGTTTTATAAAGGAGGAGATTACGTTGTTTTTCTGAACAATGAATCCCTATTTGGAAATTAAATGTAGATGTGGTTTCATCTTAGTTGTACCTATAAGTAATAACACAAACAAAGTAATGTTATTATAGACTCAAGAGTTAACTGGTACACAAAAACATTCCTTACTACATACATGGATTAACACATCCTAGGGGTATTCATAGGATAATTAATATTTTACGTAAATCCCATTATTGAGGATTTGAAAATAGATATATCCCCAAAGACACTATGTATATGGATTAGATGAGGATAATTTATGATTTATAACTACCATAATTGTTTTATGAGTTTATGATTTATCATTTGTTGAATTCCATAAAAATACATATTCAGATTTATGTGACTAGAAATTTATCATTATTATGGTTATTTGGGGAGACATTAATGGAAATAAAATCATTTAATTTAGTATATGTTTATTAAAAAATTATATCATAGAGAATGAATATACTTTTTATGGGCTCATGATTAATTATACTATAAAACAATATTGATTATAATATATTTGATGCTGTATTAATTATTTTTCATTATAGTTTTGGATCATTATTACAATTATATTAATATGGTTTTGGAAAAAGGAAAGTCCATATGCCTAGGGAAAACCAGTTGCATTCATAAAATTATATGGGGAATTAACCAACTACCAAATGAAGGTAAGGGTTTAGCATCATCCATTGGACTATGTGGTGTTCTTTTTAATATTTCATTTAAAATAATTTAACAATTAGATGTATAAATAATAATTTAATCATTGAGTGTTACTGTTGATGTTTATTTATTAATGTATTATATTAACTTGTGCTAACTATTCTTTATAGTAAATATCTAGAGATAGATGGAAAGAATTGTCACATGTTTTTGGATATTATGTTCCATTTAAAATAATCATTTAGTACATATGGTATAGAAATACAATTTTTATCTTCATTTCAGGAGTACCAAATCAAGTGGAAATTGATCGATGAAGAACAGAAGAATTAAATTATAATTAATATATATCATGTACGGATACGTTCTAGTGTACCCTATCATGGTATTAAATTAATCCTTTAACACTATGAATAGAAATTTATTCAAAAAATGTTTCTTATTACCTTCATTTATGATGAATAAATGGTGTTTTAACCCATTAGTGATTTTTTGTTTTGTGACAGTTAACATAATATTGATCATTCAATTTCTTAGGATAAATAATCTATATCACTATACATTGTTATTTAATCTGTTATTCTGTGTCCATATAAATAATTATGAAAGATTTTATTCTACATTGAATCCTAGATATGTGTTATTCCATATAACCTTAGTATTTATCACTCAATCATTTAAGAAAATGTTTTAATATTACTTTTTACGATTATCAATAAAAACAATTTTATTATTGGAATCCCATGTTTTTCGAGAAAAATTTCATATAGTGAATGTGAAATTTATTGAAGGTTCTTAAAATTTAACACCCCAAGAAAAAATGATATAATTAATTTTAAAAAAATTTGAATTCTTTGATATCTTGTCATATATAAAACTCCAAACCTCGATTATAGTATTTAAAAACCCTATTTAAATTAAATTAAAACAAAATTAATGTTTTATTAAATAATTCCAAAAAAACTATAATTTTATATTATGGATATCAATTTTAAATATAATTTTTTAAAACAATATTATAATGAATTATTGAAAATTTCCCTTAGAAATAATATTTTATGAATAATCAAAATTTTATTAATTAATTATTAACCATATTTAATAATATTTAATTATTATATGTATAATTAAAAATTCATTAACTATAAATTTACATGAATTAGTGATAAGAACATTTGGAGGTAAATGTTTGTTCATAAAAATGTTTATTTTCCAGGAAACTATTTTTTATGTCATAAAGTTTATCAATATAAAATATTTAATATAATGTTTAATTATTAATAGTTTAATTAATTATACAGATTTTATATCAATAAATATAAATTCAAATCCATTTAATGATGATTATAATTTATTCAGATGATACATGATCACATTACGCTTGAAAATTGTCTGTCTGGATAAAAAAAAATTCAACACAAATTTGAGGTTTGTTTTAAATTAAAATTATATAATTCAAAGAATTTAATTTATTAATATTGATTTCATATTTTTAATCATAATAATTAGTATTATTTAATAATATCCACATAATCCTGTTCTGTATATATTAAAAAAATTAACTTAATTGTGCTAGTTAATGTTAAAATGAGTTCTTGCATGTTAATGAGATTATGTTAAAATTTGTTTTAAAAATATAAAATTTTATTATGTAAAATGTATTTAATATTTATAATAATTTGTCCCAAATATCTAATAAGGAAAATTTTATTTTTTTTACTTAGTGGAATAATTACATGGGGTAAAAAAAGTTAACATGGTGAAATCTAAATAAGTAAAAGTAAGTAAACACAGATGATATAGAAAGGGAATGTTTAAAACATGATTAATTTTATGTGATGGAGGTATTACTAAACCATACCTTCCATATACACCATTTTTCAATATTATATGAACTAGGGGTGAGGGTAAATTCTCATTCGGCAATTGTTTTGTGTTTATATAAGAATTCCACTCGTCCTCGATTTTAAAAGTGAACTCACTCACCTCACTTATTTACACCTCTCTATCCCTTTGTATCAATCCATCCATTAACAAAATTAATCCCCAAAATAATTATACATATCTGAGATAAAATTTTATTTCTAAAGAAAAACCCTACGGTACAAAAGAGGATATCCAATTAATGTTTTCTAATAGAAGGGAATCTTTTAAATGATGAGTTTTTATTAATTAATTTAAAACCATTAATTATATATTAACACATACAAAATAATAAAACCATTAACTACCATATGATTATATGTTATAATTTTTAATGAAAATCCTATACCATCTCAACTTCCATCAAATGGGGAATGAAATAATCGATTATGTGTTTGACAGACTACAACCTCACAAAGCGAATTGAGTCTCTATTCACATAGGTTTTACATGGAAGGTAAAAAATATAATTTTAAATAATATATGTTATATATATGATAATAAATTTATTCTATTAAAGTAACATATCACACACTTCCATTCCCATTCATCCATTAGTGGAATACTATCATCGCTCGGGCAAAAGTACGACTTATAATATTCACGAAGCAATGTGATTCAATTCCATGTTCATCCTTAAAGAATGATTCAAAAAATTAATCTAATGAGTAAATATGATATTAATAACATTAATATAAATATATATATGATTTATCTATAACCAATATACTAGATATTGATCCTTTATATGAAAACACAAATGAGAAAAGAAGGTAATTATCACTTGAACTAATGAAAATAATGAAAAATTACTAAGACTGTGGTAAATGTAATAAGATTATCGTACATGTTAATATAAATATGAAATTGGTTTTTTATAAATTAATAACATTCATAAAACAATTAAAAAATATTTTGAATCATTTTTAATCATGGGGAAGCATGCAGTAAGGGATTTTGTCTCAATTCCCTTTCATTGAGGCATGTTGTATTATTATGAACCTAATTTCATTTTGTTGTGTATAAACAGACCATTTTCATGTAATATATTGAATAAAAACAATCATGGTAATTTTGATTTAATTTTAACTATTACATTCATTTTATTATTGAATTTCAACAATTGGTATAGATTTTCATAAACCAAGTTATTTTTATTGGGTGATTTTATTTGTCCGTTAATATTTTATGATTATGTGTCTAATGTATCATTATTAATATATGTTTTACATTAAAATATTGTGTATATTTCATATGATACACATAATCAATTCATTTATTAATACTCACTTCAACATTATGATCATTGTAAGGGAGTTTATCTCAATTTCCATTTCATTGGGACATATTTGTTAATATGGACCTATTCAATTATATTTTTTATATTCAAAAAATTTGACATATTTAACATGAATACATATTTATTCATTATTTTTTATGATTAATTTATTTTATATTATTTAGGGAGTCAAAATATATATTTTCCCAAAATGGTAAATGTTGTCATAAAATCTCACTTTCTTTTGTGATTATAAACTTTATAGTGAAAAAATAAATTTTTTTGGACAATTTTTAATTATAAATCAAATTTATCTTAAATATCCATATTCTTTTAAGATGAATATTACTATTTCATTAACATTTTCATATTTTTACACATGAAATTTACATTGAATTTTATTTGATTAACTGGGGAAATAACGATAAATCTGAATTCATTACTCAATATGGATTTTTGACAATAATAAATAATTATTTTTAAATAAAGAACTATTCAAAATAACACTATTTATTTAGATATTCAATTTTGGGTGAGGAAGAACAGTAGATAGTCCCTTGATGTATCAATAGGTGTTGTGAGACAAATCAGTTGGCCAAATTCAATTGGGTTTTACCCATTGTTTAAAAATGTATTATGAAATGTCTCCAAAGTAGAGGGTTCATGATTCCTAATAATTAATAAATTCCTTCATTTATAATTAAGTTACTATTATAATAAATGAAATTTTCACATGGATATTATCTCTATATTTAATTCATTCTCATTTTACAAATTAAATGGAATGTGTTTTCACTTATTTACATTAAAATATTGATTATTATTTATCTATTTATGATAGTAAAGATATTGATTAAATTGAATATGTGTTTTGTTATTTAATATTACATATTTTTTATGTTTTGTTGATTCATGATAGATTACGCTGTATTTAACCCTTATTGATAATTTGATCTCACACTTATTTTGTTTCATTTATCAAGGATATAAGTATGAATACTTTTGAATGAAAGTAATGAAGATGAGAATATACATTTATTATGTTTTATTTTATGTTACCAATGTTGAATGGGAATCATGTGTATATCTGGTTCACTAAAACTCCAAAACAGATTTTTCCATTATGACTTTGACCTTTATATCTATTCCAATGTCAAAAATTAAGAATCATCTCTGGGCTATTGGGATAACAGTCGTTAAAAATTCCCCATTTAAAATGAACATTATAACTAATATAACAATATATAAGAAAATACAAAAAACAATATATAAATTTTTGATATATTTTATAAATTATCAGAAAAAATGAGAAGATATAAAGTATTTATTTTTACAAATACCCTTTCTATTTATATTTTAACTAGGTGGAGGATAAATGGTATGAAATCATGTAAAACTATATAATAACCACATGATAATATAATATTTCTTTTTTTTATAGAATAATACATAGTTAAATTATAATCATTTATTACACATATATAATTTAGTTATTTTCTCACCATAAAATGATAGTGATTTTGATAAATTTATAAAAGTTATACAACAATGATGTTATCCCTTAGTCATTGTTATTATGTCTTACATTATAGAATCACAAGAAAAATACAAAATTACTTTACCAAAAATCATGATAATTTGGGTGTATGGGGGAAATTATGTTGTGTTTTTAAGACATTTTATATATTCTTACAGTTTTTCAAATTTCTCAATTTCTGACATTGAGTCATTTCTGGAAGGGATCCATTTTGTCCGGTGAGTCATTTATGGAGATGAGCTATTATATAATTGATTAATTCTAGAACCTAGTCATTTTAGTTGTGATTCATTATGAGGGTAAGTAATTTCTAGGGACGAGTCATTTCTGATGACGAGCCATTTCTAGTCGTGTCTCATTTCTTGAGGTGAGTCATTTCTTATGGCGAGTCATTCTGGTTGCGAGTCCTTTTGGTGGTGAGTCATTTTTGGCATTGAATCCTTAATATAAGTGATTCATTTAAACAGTGATTCATTTATGGAATTTATTCATTTTTTAAATGATTCATTATATTATTTATTAATTCTATTGGTGAGTTATTTTTGGTGGTGAGTCATTTTGGCGGTGAGTCATTTTTGGAGAATAGTCATTATAGCAGTTAGTCATTTCTGGCAGTGACTTATTTTGGTAGTGAGTTATTATTATAGGGATTAATTTTTTATGGGGAGTCATTTTTTATGATGAGTCATGTGTGGCAGTGATTCATTCTAGAAGTGAGTCCTTTCTAATAGTTTTTCATATTGCAATAATTTTCAAATTTTCCAAACAAATTACAAAATATCAATTTTTGTCATTTTTATGATGAAATATGGGTTTAAATGCCATAATTATGGGGTTTAAATATATTTCAAATGATATTAATCATATATTCAATTTATAAAATGACATGAGAACTTTGAAATTGGTAGAATACCTGGATTTATGAGATCCCAATTTAATGGTTAGTTAAAATTGTAACTAAGCCCCCTAGAAAAAGATCTATTTGTTTTAAATAGGAGACCCTTCATTCATTCCTTTGAGATTTAATTTCTCTTGATATGAGAGACCATAAATCCTTAATCCTTGAGATTCGTAAACTGGATATTGTAGTTAGATTGAGTTTCCCCTAAAGAATATCAAACTTGTGTGTGTGTCCCCTATTTTAGTACAGCGAGTTATAAAAATATTCCTTTTCAATGTAGGTTAATATTTTGTTTCTATTTATGTATGTAATGATGAATGATTTTATTTTTTTAATATCTTGTGAAAATGGTTACACCGAGATTAACAAGTATAATGAATCAGTTTATCATGAATTTAAATGGTTAGGGGAATGTTAAGTATGATCTTATTACCATTAATTTATTTGATTTTACTTTTTTTTGATATTGTGATTATACTGGCGCAATGGCTTGATAGAAAAAATTTCAATTGATGGCCTTTATATATTGTAGTTAATTTCATTTGAATATTTTTTTTGTGATTGTTTGACATCACGACATGTAACTTGCTAACCACAACAATTAAATTAATGGAACGGATTCCACAAGATTTAATGGATTGTGTGATAACACCATTAACTAATGAAGTGAAATTTAATAAGTTACCCAGTTTCTAAAACTGAAAATTATTTATGTAGTGGTTTGTGATGTCATGTTTGAAATGGTTGTGGGATTTGTACCTAGTTCTATTGTAATGTACAATGTCTATATTGTGATGTGTGGGGGGGTATGTGGATGAGATGTGGTTGTGCATTGGGGTTGTGAGGGTTGTTATGGTACAGTGGTGAAATGAGGCTATGATAGTGGTTGCGGTATAGTTATCCATTGGGATATGAAACTAGATGTGGTTGTAAAATGATGTGGATGTGAAGGTTTTTCTATTTTGTTGTGTTTGTTCACTATGTTTGGTTCCAATTTATTTACCCAAGTATTAATGGAATTAAACGAATTACAATTATTCCAAATGTGAATGTTTAATGAGTTAATTAATGATGTGTTGTGTTTTTTAATGGGATAATGTTTATATATAGACTAATGGATTGGAAATATGTAACATGGTTCCTTCACTAAAGAAATGGGTTACTTAATAATATTGAATACATAAATTAATGGTGTTCTTAAACTAAAATTTGTAGATAAAAAAAAGACCTAGTAAAATGAATCAAAGACTAAAATATTAATAGTGGATTGGGTTTTTTGTGTTTGTTTATGTATTTATAGGCGGCATTAATTATGTTGATTTTGTGAGATGGTAAGTTCTTTTTGAAAACCTAATTGAACGTATTTTGTGATATGAATATATATTTATATTCCCTATATTTTCTTGTGATTTTTATATGCACCCCACCCTCATCAATCAATATATGCTGACAACCCCATAGATATATGGGGATTCTTTTCCAATCATCATGATTGGATGATTGATTGCTAGAAACCCACTCTTTTACACTTCCTCTTCTAGAAGATGAGCTGGCCAAGCACAAACATTGACTGCTTGAAGTAAAAAAGTTCCCCTATTGTGTTGTGATGTGATTATATTTGATTATCCATGGGTGTTCTAGAGAGATGTGTTCTAAAGAACCAGGTGAGTAAGGTGGGATGTGATGCAATGTGATGTTTTATAGGGAGAGTTTGGAGCATCAGGACATACGATGCTGGGGTATAAGAGAAAAAAATCATTGGGAATGTGGTGTGGGGTACCATATCATCAATGTGACTTATATTATATAAAATTATTGTATGAGTAACATGGTGAGAGGTCCATGGTGAGGCTGGGGTTTTAATTAGTATACCTTTTTATGTGTTACACATGGGTTCTTTAGTATTCTCTTTTCACATGTGCATGAGTGGACTTAGCTTTCCTAATGATTATACATGTATGATCACCATAAACATTTAAAACAATTTTTAGTATTCTAAGAAGACATTGTGGACATTTTTGGTCTTTTATAGTTAAGACCATAGGAGTTTTTGATGTGTCAAATCCTTAGATTTTATTCTTCTGGTATTTCATTTATAGATTTTTATATGTATCAGTTTCATTTATACATGCATAAGAGGGTGGTATGGATTTATTTTTATATTATATCATGGAATTTATTAATGATGAGTAATTCTATCTCCCAATATTATTTTCTTATATATGGAAATTCCAACCATATTGTGAGATTTTATACCCTTGGTTTTAGTCACCAACCTAGGGTATACTAGAGGCGAGACATTAGTGTAGTTATCTCCCTCCCCACATTGTGGTACATTTCGAGGGAGTGGTTCATGACAGAATGATATCATATGTGATTTTTGATAGGGAATATTTAGTTTGGAGATACACACTATAAGGATATGATGGTTTCGTAGGGAAACAAATCATGATTCTCTTGGTGCGTGACATATGATAAGGAGGACTAGCTATTAAATGGTATTTTAAGTCCCCTCATGATCGGATTCATGGCCTCTAAAGCTACCAAGAATAAAAATTGAGATGGAACCACCTATAGGGAAGAGACATAGGATAGGTACATGCATCATGATGACATGTGTTATTATTTTAAATGGGGTATATTTGGAAGATAACATGATATAAATAAATCTTTAAAATTTAAGTCTGTTTATCTAACTTTACCATGTTATTATTACTAATTAATTGTTACTATTTTATGAATTATTTATATAAAAAAAGAAAAGAGTAAAATGAATTTTAAATGACCTGATATGTTTATTTGAAACCTTATTTAGGGTTTAATGTGTTGTTTACATTTTATTTACAACATGAATATTAATGAATAAAATTTTTCATTCATTGATAGAACGGTATAACATTTCACCTTGTTTTTTTAATTTTTTAATTTTATAGAGATAAATGTGTATTGTATTTGGTTATGAATAACTATTTAATTTTGAAATACATTATTAGGAGTGTCACTTTATGTATATTTCACAAAAGAGTGATAAAATAAACTATTTTGAAACCATACATAGATTTATTGTGGTTCCCTTGTGAGTTAATATTCCATGTGTTTCTTTCTATTAACATTTATCATGATCATGTGTTATTTTCATTTTATAAAATTTAGTTTTAGGCAATTAAATTATGAAATTAATAAATAATTATATCTTAAATAAAAAAAAATTAGGTTAATTTATTATCCATGAAAAGTATAAATTTCTCTTTATTTGTCATGTTTTCAGTTCTACAGTATTAATATTACCATATCATTCAATCATGTGTTAGGGTAGAAATTATTGTGACATGTATTTCTAAATTTTGGAAAATAATAATCATGATTTGGGTAAATGTCATGAGACATAATAATTTTAAAATAATTAAAATTATTATTTATGGAAAAAAATTTAAGTACAAAAATAAGCTTATCTCAGATGTTATTTTATGAGCAGTTTGTTTAGGGAAGCATGCCTAAAGTTGAAATAATTTTTTTTCTAACATGGGAAATTTTAGTATGTGATACTTGAGACTATAGAATATTTAATATATTACATTTAATTATGTAAGTACAATCATATTATATTTATTATTATATATAATCAATTTTTCCTAAGACATTTATTGATTAAATAATTTATTATCCATGAATAATAAAGCATATAACATAAAAATACAACACATTGTGTTTTAAATATGTTTCAGTAAAGCATGTTTTATTTCTATTATTCAAATACAATACTATGTATCTAATTTGGTATTTTAATTAATCCCAAATAACAGAGTATGTACAACCATTCAAATAAAATTACAAATATGAAGTTCTGTTCATGGTTTCATTATTATTGCTGAGTTAAAGTGTTGATATTTCTTGATGAAAAAATTGTTATTGGAATCCTTTACGATGAAATTATTGTTATCAATTATGAGGACCATCATATGTTTACTAGTTCATGATCACACTGAATTTAATGTATAATCACTTATATATGAATAAATAACAATTTACCATAGACAATTTAAAATTGTGTAGACGTACCTATGTTAAATAATGAGGTGATGTATTATAAGCCAAAAAATAATTATAAAAGATAGTGTGTTTTTCCATTATCACGGATTGTTCTTGCGGTGTTTACTTCTATGATGTGTGATTAATGACTTCAATTATAAGAATAGGTAGAAATATCACCCCTAATCAAGATGTATTATACATTTATGCAATTGAAACTATGTGAGTGAGTCAATAAAACCAAAAGGGGATAATATCTTCACATGGGAAAGATAATTACTTGATTTGGGTTCCTGGTGATTTGTGTGTAATGGTAAAATAGATTGTTGGTTGGGTAAGTATGGTGGATGATATGGAGAAGGTTGTTCTATGAAAATGGTGGTTGTGTGTGGATGGCATGGTGGTGAGGTGATGTGTTTGTGTGAAATCTCTAGTGAGATTTTCCATGGGTGGTATGTTTGGCTACTAGTTTTATTGTATAGTGGTGGTGGTGTGTGGTGATAGAAATGTGTGGTTTTGTGGTGGGATAACTTGTGTTGTCTTATGATTATAATTTTTTATGGGATCATGTACGTCAAAAAATTGGGGTAGGGTTTTAATCACATTAAGTTAGTAATAAAATAAAAGGGTTGTTTGGAAAACCATAAATTTAATGAAGATAGTATTTCCTCCAATAATTAAATCATTGAATTAAGAAATTTAAATGCACAACCATTATCTAGTTGGTTGGGGTTTTTTCATTGATATAATGTTAATGAAAATGTTTATAACCTCGACCATATAAATATATGGAAACTCTTTGCCGCATCATGACACATTATATTATGTTTGGTTTTAAAACGATTCGGGTGAGTCAGTGTAGCCCAAAGTGGAGAATATCGTGGTGTGGTGGATTTTTTACCTTTATTTTTATGATTGCCGTATATCTTTCAATATTAATATATGTTCTTGTATTGGTTGGGGAGTTTTATAAAAAATCCTTTCATTAATATTCTACTAGTGAATCATATATCATTATAAAACTTGGGAAATTTTACTAGTAGAAAAAATGGATAGTTTCGACTATATTTTTTGTTTTTTTAAATTCATGTCATATGTAAAATTTGATACTCTTGAAAAAAAAAATTAAATAAGAAGCATGGGTTTTTTAAAAAAAAAATAGAGATGAAAGATATTTATTTATTTTTTTAAATAAATGGTTCAAATATGTCAAATAAAACATTCTTTTTATGGTTTTGAAAATAATGGTTAGAGATAATAAAATATTTAAAATAAAAGTTATTTGAAGAAGTGTTATTGATTTAAAAAAATTTAAATGAAGGGTGTCCCTAAAAGTCATGTGAATGATTAAAACTGAGAATAATGATTTTAGTAGAAATTTATGAGTTACTCAAAATTGGTTAATATGTTTTGTTTGATGTGTTTTTTATGAACATATTTACGACCATATTTTTTTTATAGGTATATCCCCTGGGATATTGTATTTAAATTATTGTGATCAACACTTATTTTACCTAGTTTGTTTTTTTATCCCAAATATATTATGAAACAAGAGAGGTATCCCATGGGTTGGTTGTTTGGACAACCGTTCACTTTTTGTCTTACAATTGTATTCACGGGGAATAATTATTCCCTTGGTTATTGAGTTGTGGAGGCATGATGACATTGTGGAGAGTACATGGGATAGTGAGACTTAGATGCAAGCTCAATACCCAGAGTTGTTTTGAGTGTTCCCTTCTCTGTTTTCTTTATAATGTGATGTTCAGATCTAGGTGTGTTGTGAAATATGTTGAAGTAACCTTGATGTTATGTGTAATTAATAACGTGTGATAATGTTCCAACATGAGAAAAATGGATGAACTGATTCCTAATTAAGTCACATCTTACTATGATGTAACTAAACCCTTGCAGGAATTTTGTGCCTCCCATAGAGGATAATTTTTTAACATGTAGGATGGAATTCAACGATTCATATATTTGTGGAAGTATTTTTTGTTCTTTTTTGTCTCTTTTTAGGAGGGAATGATTATTTAATGGTTTTGATTTAGGTATAATATTATCCTAGGGATTAATTTCATGGGATTTTTGTTTAGACCCTTTCTATCCTTTTGAGTTATTTCGGAATTCCTGGCAGCAGGAATAGTTTGAGAGGTATCTGGTGTAACAAACATATCCTTTTAAACTATTAATTTTCTAAAAAAACATATTATAATTGAGGTGTCTGGGGGTGTATGGGGTGTTATGGGACATGTGAGTTATTCAAATGGTGAGACATTCCAATTGTTTTCCAAATTTTCCGGTTTTTGACAGCGAGTCATTTCTGGGGGTGATTTATTTATGGTGGTGACTCAAATTGGTGGTGAGTTGTTATAGTGGTGAAATATTATTTCAGTGAGTCATTTTTATTAGTGATTAATTTCATGAAGATATTCATTTCTAGTGGTGATTAATTTTTGGTGGTCAGTCATTCTGGATGTGATTCATTCTATCGATGAATCATTTATCACTGTGAGTCATTTCTAGCAGTAATTCATTCTGGCGGTGAGTCATTTCAAGAGGTGATTCATTCAGGAGATGAGTCATTCATGTGGTGAGTTATTCATATTGTGAGTCATTTCTACAAGTGATTTATTCAGCGGGTGAGTCATTTTTGGTGGTGAGTTATACTGGTAGTGAGTCTTTTATAGAAGTGAGTCATTCTTGAGGTGATTAATTCTGGTGGTGACTCATTTATCCAAGCAAGTCATTTTTGTATGTGAGTCCATTGTGGTGGTGAGTCATTTATGGTGGTGATTAATTTTTAAGTGATTCATTTCAATCAATTTCCCTTATTTTATTAATTTTAATTTTTTCTAAAAAAAATTACATAATTACAATTTTGGCATCATGTATGATGAAAAATGGTTTTAAACGCCTTAATTATGGGTTTTAAGTTGTTTGAAAAGTTATTAATTATATCATTAATTTCTCAAAATTCCCAAGATCATTTAATTTCATAAACTAGTTATATTTACGATATCTGACTTTAATGTATAATTTAAATCATAATTGACCCCCTAGTATCATAATTTTTCATTCTAAATATGTAACACCCCAATATTTCATAGTACATTATCTCTTTTATGTAATTTAATAGCTTGTGCTACATGCCACACCGAGTTCAAGTGCATCATAACCTATCCAAAAAGCCGTTTAAAAACGGTTTTGAATAGTATTAACCAAGTTTTGATTTTTATTTATATCGTATATAATTTTAATATTCATCTTTCATGTATCTTATGCATAATATAATGGAAAATTCAATTTTTTAGATAAAATAAGTATTTTTCAAAAATGCAGGTTTTTTGCATTTTAATGGAAACCCATTTCTAAATATAATATTTGAAACTTTTATATATTCAATTTAATGAAATTAAATTCTTTTTTAGGATTAGGACACAAAAATTTAGTTTCGATAATTTTTTTAACTTGTCTGATAACTTTCAAATTTTGATGAGTAGTGAAAAATACTAAGTTATAATTGAAAATGACATATTTAATCGAAATAATTTATTATTTTAAATTATAAATTTGAGTGGTTTACAAGTATAATTAGATTATATATTTATCAATTAATATAATTTATATCATTGTATGCAATTTCACATTTAAATTGGACACAAATACATGTCAATCTTTTGATAGTTTATACTTCTTAAAACTCTGCTTTTTGGTTTTAACAACAAAAATTAATTTTAAATTAATTAGTGAAACTTTTATGTTTTAAATTTGGTAAAATAGATATAATTTTTGAATTTGGAATAGAAAAATTATCTTACGGTGAATTTATGGTATTTTTTTGAATACATTTAATTTTTTATGAATAGTGAAAACAATACGTTATTATTCAAAACCGATTTTATTTAAAATAATTAACATTTTTATTGAAATAAATTCTAAAGTAAAAATAGATAAATAATACCTATATTAGTCTAATTTAATTCATTATATTTATTTTATAATGAGATTTGATAGATAAAATGATATTTAACTATTTATCGTCTTTTAACCACTTTCTAGGGACATTTGCAAATTTGCAAAAAATGTAATTTTACCTCTTTTGTTAATTGAATTTAAAAATTATGAGACACATGGATTGAATTAGTATGTAAAATTTGGTTCAATGGGATGAAAATAATATTTGGTGAATAGTTACTTTTGAATTTTCTTTACCCCGATTAAAAGTGAATTGGGTAATCAATGGTAAAAATGATATTATAATTTCCCTAACACTTGTACTAAATCTATTTGATAAGTTTATTACGACCAAATCAACCATATAAATAAAATATTATCTTTTATCCACTTTTATTAAATAACGACATTTATTATATTTTATTTAAAGTACTGTTAAAAGTGTTAATTTCAAATTTTAATAAAAAACATTTTTAATATAGGGTTACAAATAAGATAAATTATACTATAAATATTAATTAGAATGATAAAAATATTAACTACATGATAGTATTTTATTTATAATATTTATACATTAATTAATTATATTTATTTATGATACAATGATGATGCTATAATTATCTTAATAGAGAAAGACTAAAATAATTGATGTTATAAATATTAAAATAAATGTAAAATGAGACTTTTGATGCTTTCCTAAAATTTTATCGGCTAATATGACATGTTTGGGTTGATTTAATGAGTTTTTTCAAATTAATCATGTTTTTATGACTTTCACAAAAACCAAATATTAAATAGTGTCAAAATTTACATTAATGAGTTTTTAAAACATATATTATTCTATTAAATTATATAGCAGTACGACAAATATTAGGATCATCCAAAAGACATATATAATGATAAATAAGACATTAAAGAACCAAATTAGGTTATCTTGGAATTTTATGGTATGTTTATTAACCATGTAATATAAAAATACATGAAGAAATGTTAAATGTTAAACTATTTAACAAAGAGTTAAATCAAAACGATAAGGATAATATGGTGACCTAAAATTTTATAAAACCTATTGATTGAAGTTTTTTTTGACTCATACCCACATTATCCTAGAAATAAATCTAATTTGAGCTACTAGAAACTGAAAATTATTTTATAATAAAATAATATTTCAATCTTTTCCTAAAGTGACATTGACCTCTCTTATAAAAGGGTTCTTATCATTAACTTAAATTTACACCTCCAATGCCTTATTTCTTGGAAAAAAACTACTCAAATATCCTACTAACTAAACTCAATTCAACCTAGAGTCCTTACATTGATCATAATGCCAACATATGGAGCACTTTTGCTCAAATCAAAAGGAAGAACTCGAAGAATAAGTAATTAATTCATCACCTCTTTCAAAGTTATTTTCTTCATCCACTTACTATTTCATTTTTATTTCCATAATTAAATAATAAATCCATTTATTTATACATACTAAGATGTTATTATAAATATTGAACAACCATATAAATTATTATATCCATCCTATGAATGAAATGTCACTGTATGTGTGTACGTACAGCTTACCGTCTCCACGTCGTGGTGTAGTTTGTTATTAAACGCATAATTATTTATATGGGTATAATAATGATTATAATAAATATAAATAATTAATATAACTTGATAATGTTTCTGTATATATAATATAATATCCAATTAACCACTCTTTGACCATCAATAGAATGATATTGGCACTCGTGCGTGCGTAGGACTTACCATCTCCAAAACGCGATGACATTCATCTTCAGTGATCACCCTTTAGGAATTTTTTAGAAAATATAAATATTGATTAATTATGAGGTATAGGAATTAATAATTTTGTAATAAAAATATATAAATATATAGATAAATATATTCCATTTAATTACTTCCATATTATTGGATAAGAAAATGAAAACAACGTTCATGTGTATGTATAGACTAACGTCTCCATGAACAATGTTTCAATTTAATATATCTTTCTATAATATATATTTTTATACTGAATATATATGACATTTAAATCATGTTTTATATTCTAGATGTATTTAAATCATGATCTATGTGCTACGATCAAGAATAACAAGTTAAAAAACGTACGATAAAGAAAGCGATTGTAACCCAAAATGTTACATTAACATTGAAATTATTATTAAATGGGTGATATAAATTCATCAAAGAATCATATATGATATCATAAATACTAATATTTTTCTTGTATAATTTAAAAACATACTATGGTCATTATACAGGAGGTTATACATTCCCTCAACTAATGGAAAAAACAAAGTAAGTGTTAATTCCTCAATCTCATTATTATCCGAGATTTTTCATATGTAAGTATTTATTGGGACATCTTTAATATCCATGTCCATGTTTCATAAAATAGTTTTAAAAAAGATTATTTTACAGGACTTTAACTAAAAAAATCCTTTTAAATGTTTCAAATGTTTATTCTTCTAAATCATTCCCATTAATGTCGATGATTTCAAAATGGATTTAACGATTTATTTACATGGACATGAATGTTTTAAAATGTTAATTCCTTTCAAATGTTTCAAATTGTTATGGGACACTTCGATTAAAAAATTTCTTTCAAATGTATTTCTTTCTAAATAGTGTGACTTTAAAATGATTTCATGAAAAATGGATATTTCTCTCAAAGAGTTTTACTGATCATTTCCCATTATGTCAACGTCCTATATTAGATATTATTCATGATTTAAGTTTATTTATTATATTACAGTGTCTTATATTGTATTGAATGAGTTATGATATGTTTGACTAATGATGTGTGGTTTTTATACCATTCATGGTTATAGTTAATGTATTGACATTTCGTATGCTAGTTTTAATATGAATTTTTATGTTATGCTTCAACTTTTTCATATTAGGAATGCATTGGACTTAGTAAGTGATGGGCGGGGCCCACTCCAGCCCATCAATGAATCAGTAGATATCATGAGACAAATTAGTGTCTTGGCTAAGGACTTGATTTTTGTTATTCATGGAACGAGGCCTTAAATATGTTTTTATGATGTCTGACATTATGCATTCCCTAATTATGAAATTAGATAATACATCTGATTATTAGGCTAGTAGAATATCCTCGTGCATTTTTATATGGTAATTATTAATTAATTTTTTACATATTATGTTCATGCTTATGTTCAGAATGGTTTTGTTTTTATTACACATCTTTCCTTAAATGTTTATAGCTTCCACTAAATTATTAACCCTTACTGAGCATATGAGCTCACCACTTTCATATGTTTTGTTTTCCCAGTATTCCAATAAGTGTATAATGATTCATATGTTTGGTTAATCTAGGGGAATAAAGGCTTTTTAAAAGGATTAGTTATGTATTGTGTTATGTTGGAATGTTTAATGTAACATTTATGTATGTAATCTATTTTCCAAGACGTCTAAACTTCTGGGTCTTTCAGGACATGATTCCTTATAATCGTGCCAATGTATTAAAATAATTCACCAGATTTGGGCTTTTGGTGTTGGGGCATTATAGTTGGTATCATAGGAAGTTTATAAAAAACCTTGGAAAATATATTTAGATAAACATTGATTAGGAAATATTACCCTAAGATAGACTTTGAGGATTAATATAGAAAAACATCAAAAACATTGTATTGAACTATTTAACTCCTTTTACCCACCTTCTAATAATGTTAAAAAAATTTCATAAAACTTAATTTTAAGTCTTCTGTGATTTGAATTTCAAAAATCTGATACACATGGTAGGAATTATTAAGTAAAATTTTGTTCAATGGGATGAAAATAATTTCTAGTGAATAGTAACATTTGATTTTTATTCACCACGATTAAAAGTAATTAGTATAATTACAGGTAAAAATGATATTATAATTACCCAAACACATGTAATAAATCTATTTGTTAAGTTTATTTCAACCAAATCAACCTTAGGAAAAAAATATTATTTTTTTTATCCACATGGATTATATTAGTACATTTATTATATTTTATTTAAATTAGAGTAAAAAGTGTTAAATTCAAATTTTAATAAATAATACATATTTAATATAGGGTTATAAATAAGAGAAATTATAATATAATTTTCCATTAGAAATATAAATATATTTACTACATCATTGTATTTTATTAATAATTTTTATACATTAAATAATAAAATTTATTTATGATACAATGATGATGTAGTAATTATATTATTAATGAAAGACTAAAATAATCGATGTTATAAATATTAAAATAATTTTAAATTGAGCTTTTTGAGGCATTCCACAAATTTTCAAGGTTAATATGACATGTTATGGTTGATTCAATGAATTTTTTTCAAATAAATAATGTTGTTATGACCTTCACAATAACTAAATACTAAATATTGTAAAAATTTACTTCAATGAGTTTTTAAAACAAATACTATTTTATTAAATTATATCATAGTCCAAAAAATAATAGGTTTAGAAAAAGAACTTATATAATGATAGACAAGTAAATAAAAAAATTGAGGTTCTCCTGTAATTTTATAGTATGTTTATTAAATATATAGAATAAAAATACATGAAGATGTGTTAAATGTTAAACTATTTAACTAGGAGTTAAATCTAAAAGATAAAGTTAATTTGGTAACCTAAACGTGTCTAAAAAATATTTGTTGAGAGGTTTCAGACCCATAACCACCTTATCCTTTAAATAAATATATTTTGAGATATTAGAAACCAAAAATTATTTTATAAAAAATAATATTTTGAGCTTTTCCTAAAGTGAGTCTCGCCTCTCTTATAAAAGGGTTCTTCCCCTTATCTTAATTTTACACCTCTAAAGCCTTTTTTCTCGATCAAACCCTACTAAAATATCCTCTAAAATACCCTCAATTCAACCTAGATGCCTCGATTTGAATAGAAAGAGAACCTATGGATCCCTTCTGTTCAAATCAAAAGGAAGAACATGAACAATAGGTAATTACATCATCACCTCTTTCAATGTTCTTTTCTTCTTCAACTTCGTCTTTATTTGTTGTTTACATACTAAAATAATAACTCTAGTGCCTTATACATATAGAGATGTTTTTATAAATATGTTACAACCGTATTAATTATTCTATGCATCATATGAATGACAATTTCACCATATGTGTGTACGTATAGCATACCGTCTCCACGTCGTGGTGTAGTTTGTTATTCAAGACAACATTATTTAGATGGTTATAGTAATAATTATAATAAATATGAATAATTAATATAACAGTAAAATGTTTCTATATATATAATATGACATCCAAATAAACATTGTTTCACTATAAATAGAATGATATTATCACTCGTGTATACGTACGGCTTACCGTCTCCACGACGCGATGAGATTCATCTTCAATGATCACCATTCAAGATTTTTAATAAAAATATATATATTGATTAATTATGAGGTATATGAAATAATAATTCTATAAGAAATATATATATTTATGCAGATATATATATATTCTATTTACTTACATCTATACAATAGGATAAGAAAACGGAAACAACGTTCACATGTACGTATGGACTACCGTCTCCATGAATAATGTTTTCATTTCGTATATCTATCTATCATACATATTTATATTCTGAATATATATATATATATCACATATAAATCATTTTTTATATTCTGTAATTAGGTAAATCATGATCTATATGATAATATCAAGAATAACATTTTAAAACACCTATGATAAAGAAAGCGTTTATATCCCAAAATGTTACATTAACATGGAAATTATTATTAATTGGGTGATATAATGTCATAAATGAATCATATATGATATCATAAATATTATTATGGTTCTTATATAATTTATTAACATACATTAGTCACTATACTAGAGGTTAAACATACCCTCAACTAATGAAAAGTACAAGGTAAGTGTAAATTCCTCAATCTCAGTATTATCTGAGATTATTCATGTGTAAGTATTTAGTGAGACATATTTAATATCCATGTCCATGATTCATAAAATAGTTTTCAAAAAGATTATTTTAAGGGACTCTTTAACTAAATAATCATTTTAAATGTTTCAAATATTTATTCTTCTAAATATTTCCCATTAATGTCGATGTTTTCAAAATGTATTTAATGATTTATTTATATGGACATGATTGTTTTAAAATGATGATTCCTCTCTAAATACTCAAATTGGTATGGGAAACATTGATTCAAAAATATCTTTTAAATGTCTTACATTCTAAATATTGTGACTTTTAAAAGATTTCATGAAAAAGGGATATTTCCCTCAAAAATGATTACTAATAATTTTCAATTATGTCCACATCCTATATTAGATATTATTAATGATTGAGGATTTTTTGTTATAATACAGTGTTCTATATTGTATTGAATGAGTTATGATATTTTTGAATATGGATGTGTTGTTTGTATACCATTCATAGTTTACGGTTAAAGTATTAACCTTTTGTATGCTAGTTTTAATATAAATGTTTATGTAATGTTTCAACCTTTTCATATTAGGAATGCATTGGACTTATTAAGTGATGGTCGGGGCCTGCTATAGCCCATTGATTCATCGGTAGTTATAATTAGACAATTTAGTGTCTTGGAATAAGGCCTTCACAAATGTTCTATTTTTATTCATGGCATGAGGCCTTAACTATGTTGTTATGATATCAAACATTATGGATTCCATTATTTTGAAATTAGATACTACATGTGATTATTCGACTAATAAAATATCCTTGTGCATGTTTATATGGTAATGATTGATTTATTTTTCCATATTATTTTCATGTTTATATTTAAATGGTTTTTTTAGTTACACATAATTCCATAAAAGTTTATAGATTCTAATAAATTATTTGCCCATACTGAGCATCTGATCTTACCCCTTTCTTATGTTTTTTACAGTATTTCAAGAAGTGTATTTTGATTGATATGTAGGGTTAAGCTAGAGGAATAATGGAGTTATCAAAGGATTAATTTTTTTTTGTGTTTTAGGTTGGAATTTTTTATGTAATATTCATTTATGCTATCTATTTTCCAACACTTCTAAATGGATTGTTCCTTTGGGACATGATTCCTTATAAACATGCCAATGTATTAAAATAATTCTCAGGCTATAGGAATCTACTGTGGGGGAATTATAGTTACTATTAGAAAAAATTTAGAAATAACACTGTAAAATAGATTTATATAAACTATGATTAAGAAACATTAACCAAAGATATACTTTGAGGATTAGTACAAAAGAACATCCCAAAATTTTGGAATAGTAAATAATATATGGGTTTTCCAAGAAATACATCCATTTTTCGATACTACATGTGGATGTGGTTTTCAAACAGATGTACATAGGAGTGAAATATCTGACAAGGAGTTTCATACATGACCTAGGGTATCCTGGTACACGACAACATTCCTTACTACGCACCAGGTTTGACACTCCTAGGGATATGCTTAGGATACATTGCATTTTGATTACAAAACATAATGATGGATTTATGAGTTAATATGTAAGGAAAGAAACAAAATTTATGATTATGAGACTAGATGTCTTTAAATATTCAATTAATGCTGAGATATTTTATAGTTTTTTTATTATACATTATTATATGATCTAATTATGTGTATTTCATCATTTAGAAATGGCGCCCAATAGAAATAATGAAAACTCCAACAATATGCATTAACCAAAGAGAAATAAGATCATATATTTCATGGTCTTAATCCATCATTTTGAAGGGAAATAGTCTCACATGTATCCCCTTCAAATGAAGAAATGTTATCAGGTGTTAATAAGATAAGTATACAATTTTCTGAGTCTTATGGCTTTTAAGGGAAGCAAGAAAAAAGGGGATGGAAAAAATATAAATAAAGGGAAGAAGTACAATAAGGATTTTCCCACATGTGATAACTATGGAAAGAATTAACTTGGTAAATTCTTGAAGGAAATGGGAGTATGTTATCTGTGTGGAGAAAAAGGAACCCACATTCGTGATTGCAAGGGTATGAAAAATGTTTCAAATTTACAATGATTCATGTGCAAGGAGTTGGGACTCTACGTGAATCAATGTCCAAATCAACATTGGATGACCCGAATGATGCTATTGGATAATAATAAAGACATGACACTATTGCAGACAAAGAGAAATGACTAGTGTTTTTATGTTGTTATTAAAGAATTATATCATTTGAGTGTGCTATCAACGATGTACTACTTACATGAATTATGGAAATAAATAAGGATTGTACTAAATTACTATTTCATTAAGGATTTGAGATTATATAGTTCTACGAAAAGTGACTCAACAAGAATGTTTTCATTATTGGAAAATACATGGTTGATGGAACGATAAACCTTACTATGGTTCGGAAACTGAGGTAGTGATTTTGGAATAGGATATGATTTATTCGGATAAACAATATTGGATATTCTTAAAAACCTTGAAACTAATTAATGTCTTGTTTATTCCATCATTATTGGATATTACAACATTTTTTAATTTAAAGAGTATATCCAATAGTCTATGTTTTACATAAGAAATAAGGAATCACAAACCTATTCAAATAAGGTTTTATGGTAATAAAAGTTGTTACCATGTTTTAATAGAATATATGATGAAGGTATTCACACGTTGTTATGTGATAAAAGGGATATTCATTATGTTATGTAGACCTTCCTTATATATTTTTGGACTGTGAGTTTGGATACATGTATTTAGGATAAGTCTAAAGGTTGGAATAGAGTAAGTTGAACACTTGATATTTTGGTTGAGGTAAAAGTATGATTTATTGATTACTTAGACCTATCTTTTTATTTTCTATAGACATTTAGAGGATTACAAGAATTCTTGTGGACCTTCTGATTTATAAAATGTGCTTTAGGTATAAAAATAATAATTTTTGAGCATTCATTTCTTAGATTAAGTGATGATGTGAAAATAAATCGAAGCACTACCAAATAATGAGAATATGATTATGATTGGTAATTAAATCATGTATGTTTTCTTGAGTTATTATCTTTATATTAAATTAATCTATACTATTCATAAAAATAATGTATCTAAAAAAACGTGTTATCCTAATACCATATGTTTTGTTGAACCGATAATACTTCAAATCATTATAGATTGATGGCTTTGAGGCCCTAAATTTTACATTTATTGTTCACTTGTTTGTGATTGATTACATCAATCAAACCCTATAAATATTTAATTTTTACCTAAAATTATTTGTCTCTAATTTCCACCAATGTTCTCCAATTCCAAATCTAAATTTGGTGTTGACTTTTTCATTTCCCTTTCCCTATTATTAAAACTAAATTTTATTGACCCTATATTTTATGTGGGCTCCCCACAAATGTATTTTATATTTTTCACCTTTAAATGTTTAATTTTTTTTAAAATTTTTTTAACTCAATTTATTAAAGGATGAGAGAATTTAATACCCCAAGATTCCATAGTACATTATCTCTTTAAAGTAATTCCAGATCTTGCACTACACGCAACACAGAGTTCAAGTGTATCCCGATCTATCAAACAAGCCATTTAAAAATCAGTTTTCAATAGTATTAACCACATTTTTAATTTTTTATATATCTTATATAATTTTATCACTCATATATTGTGTCTCTTAGTCATTATAAAAGGAAAAATTCTAATTTTTAGATCAAATAAGTATTTTTTAAAAATATAGTTTTTCCACGTTTTAATGAAACCCCTTTTTAAATCCAATATTCAAAAAATTAATATTTTTAATTTAATTAAATTAAATTTTTCTTTAGAATTGGGAATCAAAAATTTAGTTTGATAAATATTTGGTACTTTTCTGATAACTTTTATATTTTTATTAGTAGGGAAATATACTAAATTTTAATTGAAAACGTCATTTATAATTAAAATAATTAATTGTGTTAAATTATTCATTTGAGTGGTTTAAAAGTATAATTAGATTATATATTTATAATTTAATATAGTATAGGTAATTTTAAAAAATTTTACATTTATGTTGGACATAAACACATATCAATATATTAATAGTTTTTACTTCTTGAAATCCAACTTTCTGGTTTTGATAATAAGAATAAATTTTAAATTAATTAAGGAAACTTTTATGTTTTAAATATGGTAAAGTAGACATCATCTTTGAATTTGGAATATCAAAATTTACTTACGTTTATTTTTTTTTTGTATTTTTCTGATAACTTTCATGTTTTGATGAATAGTGAAAACACTTTGTTATTGGTTAAAAGTGATTTTTTAAATAATTAATATTTTTATTTAAATTTATTATGAAGTAAAAATAGATAAATAATACCTATATTAGTCCAATTTAATTCATTAATTTTTTTTATAATGAGATTAGCTATATAAATTTTTATGGCACTATTTATCATCTTTTATCCACCTTCTAGAAACATTTGCAAATTTGCATAAAACGTAATTTTAAGTTTTTTATGAATTGAAATTTAAAAATCTGAGACACGTGGTTGGAATTATTATGTAAAACATTGTTCAATGGGATGAAAATAGTTTTTGGTGAATAATAACATTTGAATTTTATTTACCACTATTAAAAGTAAACAATGTAATTAAAGGTAAAATGGATATTATAATTACCCTAGAACATGTACAAATTCAATTTGATAAGTTTATATCTACCAAATAATCCTTAGGTAGAAAATATGATTATTTTTTATCCACATTGATTATATTTGTACATTTATGATATTATATTTAAAGAAGAGTTAAAAGTGATAAATTCAAATTTTAATAACTAAAAAATTTTAATATAGGGTTATAAATAAGAAAAATTATAATATAATTATTCATTAGAAATCTAAAAATATTTACTACATAATGGTATTTTCTTATTAATTTTTAGACATTAGGAAATTAAATTTATTTATGATACAATGATAATGCAATAATTTTCTTATTAATGAAAGACCAAAATAATTGATGTTTTAAATATTAAAATAATTTTAAATTGATACTTTTGATGAATTCCATAAATTTTCAAGGTTAATATGAAATTTTAGGGTTATCTCGATCAATTTTTTCTAAAGAAATAATGTATTTATGACTTTCACAAAAAACTAAATACAAATAGTGTAAAAATTAACATAAATGAGTTTTTAAAACAAATACTATTTTATTAAATTATATAGTAGTAATAAAATTTTATGGTTTAGAAAAAGGACATATATAATGATATATAAGTCATTATATAACCAATTTACAATATCTTGGCCTTTTATAGTACGTTTATTAACCATGTAGTGTAAAAATACATGAAGACATGTTAAATGTTAAACTATATAACTAAGAGTTGAATCTAAATGATAAGGTTAATATGGTAACCTAAACTTGTCTAAAACAAATTGGATGAAAGGTTTTATACCCATAACCACATTAGCCTCTAAATAAATCATTTTAAAGATATTGAAAACTGAAAATGATTTTATAATAAAATAATATTTCAAGCTTTTCCTAAAGTGATCCTCACCTCACTTATAAAAGGGTACTTCACCCTATCTTAATTTTACACCTCCAAGGCATTTTTTTCTCAGCCAAAACCTACTAAAATATCTTCCCAACTACACTTAGTTCAACTTATATGCATTATTTTGATAATAAATCCAACCAATGGAGCCATTATGTTCAAATCAAAAAGAAGAACCTGACGAAGAGTTAATTACTTCATCACCTCTTTCGATGTTCAGTTTTCTTCCACTTCCTCTTTCATTGTTGTTTCCATACTAAAATAATAACTCCAATACCGTTTACTTTCTGATAATTTATTATAAATATGGTAAAACCATATTAATTTTTCTAACCATCCTATGAATAAAAAAGTCACCATACATGTGTACGTACGACTTATTGTCTCCACGTTGTGGTGTAGTTTGTTATTCAACACTCCATTATTTGGATGGTTATAATAATGAGTATAAATAATGTAAATAATTAATATATATTTATAATGTTTTTATATATATATAACATAACATCCAATTAAAAATTGTTTCACCATCAATATAATGATATTTTCGCTATTCATATATACGGCTTGCCGTCTCTATGACGTGATGATATTCATCATCAATGATCACCCTTCAAATTTTTTATAAAAATATATATATATTGATTAATTATGAGGTATATGAAATAATATTTCTAATGGAATAATATATATTTATGTATATAAATAAATTATGTTTACTTCCATGTTATATGATATGAAAAAGGAAACAGTATTCATGCGTACGTATGAACTACAGTCTCCCTGAACATTTTCTCATTTCATATATCTTTCTATCGTACATATTTATATTCAGAATATATAAGAAATATAAATAATGTTTTATATTCTATAAGTAGGAAAATTGTGATCTATGTTATATGATCTTGAATAGCATGTTAAAACACGTATGATAAATAAAGCGATTATTACCCAAAATGTTACTTTAACATGGAAATTATTATTAAATGGGTGGTATAAAGTCATGAATGAATCTTATATGATATGATACATATTAATATGGTTCTGGTATAATTTAATGACATTCTATGGTCAATATACACGAGGTTAAACGTACCCCCGACTTAAATAAAGTACAAGGTAAAGGTTAATTGTAACATCCCAAGTAAGTAATGAATAATATATATAGTTATCTATGTCTATTTATGAATTATATAGTGTTTTAGATGCTTAAAAAGGGAATAAATCCAACCTAAATCATGAAATACTCTAATATTTTTTAAAGATTGTTTTACCGCATTTTGATGGCGAACCATTTTTAAATCTATATTTTGACAAATTTATAAGATATATTTGTCAAAATAAACTTATTCTTTATTAATTGGACATTGAAATTTACTTTGGATAAATTTCTGGTATTTGTCTGATAATGTTAATTTTTTTAATTAATAGTGCAAAATGTTGTATTTTAATTCAAACCCTCTTTTTAATCTAATTTATTTTTATGATTAGATTATCTTTTGAATTGGTTTTAAAGTGAAATTAGTATATATTTATACCATTCAATCCAATGGTGGTCTTTGTAATTAATTTCACTTTGAAATTGGACTTATACTAGTGTCAATCTTTTTATATATATTATTTCATAAAAACACGCTATTTGTTCTGACAGTGGAAATTAATTATTAAATTAATTATTGTAACTTATATGTTTTGAATTTTGTAAAATAGATATCATTTTTGAATTCATAATATCAAATATAGCTTAGGGTGAAGTTTTGTTTTTTTATGAAAAACTTCAATTTTTGATGAATAGTGAAACCACTATGTGGTACTTAAAAAATTGATTTTTCATTTAAATGAAATTTTACCACCTCTGTGTTTTGAATTTCAAAAATCTGACATAAATGGTTGTCATTATGAAGTAAAATGTGGTTCAATGGGATTAAAATAATTTTTTGGTGAATAGTAAATTTTAAGTTTTTAATCGCGATTAGAGGTAATTAGTGTAATTTAAGGTTAAAATAATATTTTAATAATATAAAATGACCTTGACACATGTCATACCCTTATTGGATGTGTCATGGCCAACCAAGAAAACCCATGAGTTGATTTTTGGGACCCCAGGGTGCCACTTGGGTATGATAATGACATTAATTATTTTTATTTAAAGTAAAAGTAAAAATGACAGAAACATGTATTGTTTTACTAAAAAAAAATTACGTGGAGTTATACAAGTCAGATATTTGACTATAAATAGTCATTTCAAAGATAAAAATATTTCCTACATCATAGTATTTTTTTCATAATTTTTAGACATTAAATATATAAAATTATTTATGACATCGTGATGATGCAGTGATTACCTCATTATTTAACTATTTAAATAAAATGAAAAGATAATGTAAACTCTTAGACCTACACATGTCAAAAACCAACTGGATGAGTATATCTAGAACCCTTATCAACTTATCCTCAAAATACATCACTGTGGGACCTTTAAAATCCGAATCTCATTTGAAAATAAAGTAACATTTTATACCTTTCCAAGAGTGCCCCGCCTCTCCTCTTATAAAAGGCCCCACCTCTACCTCCTTACCCACACCTATCAAGCCTTTTTCTCAGCCAAACCCTGCCAATTTTGTCTCTCTACATCCATCTCTTACTCCTAGAAGCCTTACATTGGGATGATGTCTTTCCAAGGAAGCCTTTGAGCTCAAATCAAAAAGAGTTACCCGTTTTAAAGGTAGTGTCTTCTTCTTATGTTTTATTTTGCTTCTCCAACCACATAAACTTTTTTATTCCTTTATTTTTTAAAAACACCAGTATCTTCATTATACTAGGATTTTTTTATGAGAAGTATTAGATCTACACATACACACACCTTCATCTAATGGTTAATGAGCATACTGTTTCCATTGATGGAGAATTTCTGCCTCATGAAACAATGATTATTCAATATTATTCTAACACAATCAAAGGTGGCCATTAAGATGACAATATATGATTATTATTTACTTAACCTTTTATATTTTTCATTTATTGCATGCCGTTATGGTTTCCATTATTGGTAAACGCGATATCTTCATTTTAGGATGTGCGGACTACCGCCCCATCAAAGTGATTCGATTCGTTAATACCATAATGGTACGTATAAAGGATATATTTAATGATATTATATATGATATTATACTGGAATTATAATATACCTTGATATAATTATTATTTATTTCCAATAATGTATGAGATAGAAATGAAAGTAGTGTTAATGCGTATGTACGACTTACCGTCTCCATGGATGGTGCATTTCATTTATTATCCCCAAATGTAATGTACTATTATAAGTACATATATATAATGGATATATATGATTTATGTTACATATAAATGATGAATATAATTTTGGAATTAAAATATACATATCTCTCATTTAGTTTTAATTCCATTAATATGACAACGAAATGGAAGTAGTGTTCATCCGTACGTACGACTTACCATCTCCATGAACGGTGCATTTCATTTCTTACCGCTAAATGATTATGTAATATTATAAATGAATGAATATACTGGATATATATGATATATATGGAATATACATCATAAATATCATTCTTTCGATAATGGATATTTGACTACGTGAAAAACTTGTAAATATAAGAAGTTCACTTTTTACTCAAGTACCAAATATCGACAAAACAACCGTTATTAACATAAATGATTAAATAATGTTCATAGCATGGTAATAAGTTATATAAAAGGAATAATTAACTTGAAAAAGTTTCTTAAGCAATTAGAAATTAACTCAAGTTTATTATTCATGACATTAAAGAACGATCGAGTCAAGTCGGACCCGAGGTATGGGACTTCGTCTCAATCTCCTTTCATTGAGGCATATATTGTTTTATACACAAGATTCATTTATAGGGTGAATAAACCCCTTTTAATTTTACGTTTATCCAAAAGGAATCTTTTTTATACGAAGCATTTTACTAAATGACAAAAGGGAATGTTTTTGTCGTATGTATGCGGCGACAACGACTTCTCTTCCACTGTGACCATTATTTGAGTTTCGGATTCTTCTACAAGACATACCTTTTTTAAAATGAAAAATAAATACAATGTTTTACTTTTCTTTTATTTTGGTATTGAAAATGGTTTTCATAATTTTTTTATTATTTCAATGTGTTGTAATGATATCTTGCGATTAAAATGTGGAAATGTTATGTTTCATTTATGCATGTTTTATGTGATACGATTATGTCATGGTTCTTGGGAATTGTTATGAATATGGGTGGTTCCATGATAAACTAAGGGCGAGTGAGCCCGATATACTATGATGGGTATTCCAAACGTAACCAAGAGGGTTAGTCCATACATAAGAATGTTATGAATGCCTCAAGTTACCTTTATTTCATATGATTTCTATAGTTTATTCATAATTTGATGAGGTATGTTAAAGTGATTATGTTTTATGAGTAAAGTATGATTTTATCTATTCTTACGTATACATGTACTCATGTTTCCTTTCCATATTTTTTATAACCCTTACTCAGATTTTTATGGTCATCCCATGTTTTTTAAATGTTTTTCATAGGTCAAGGGAATGGTATATGATATGATGATAATATCAAATAAGTGTCAACAATGAATCCATGTTTTATTTTAAACATGTTTTCGTTGATGGAAAAAATTAATACTATCTTTTATATAACCACTTTGTTTAAATTTTTAGAATGTAATGCATGTTTTATGGTCTAATTCTCTAATACTCTAAACCTGAAAATATCCTCAAGGTTTATTCTTGAAATATCTCAAGATTAAGTAATGTTTATGGATGGGGCCTTATTGTTGGTATCAGATGTTGGTTTAGACAACTTCAGGAGTTAGAAAGTTGTTAAATTATAAATTAATTTATGGTATGATTGAAATGATATAGCATTTCAAGATTACCATGTTGCTTCGCCTAAGATATTTCTATGTTAAGAATGGGTTTTCATAGAGGAAACAGAACAACTTTTCTGGGAAGGCATATAGAGGGAAATGTCCTTTCAAATCAGTATCCTGAGATGGTCACAATCAGAACTGAACAGTTTGTTGCAGTGATGGCTCAGTTGACTCAGGTGAAAAATGTTGGTTGTTTTTATTGATGATATTTTGGTGTTTTCTAAAAATAAAGAGGAGCATGAATGTCTTTTAAGGGTTATTTTTCAAACCTTAAAAGAAAATAAATTTTATGGGAAATTCAGCAAGTGTGTGTTTTGGTTGCAACAAATTTCATTCCTTGGTCATATTGTTTCTAAATATGGAATAACTATCGATCCTGCAAAAAAAATTGTTGAAGATTGGCCAAGACCCACCAATGTAACCGAGATACATATTTTTCCTGTTTTGGAAGGTTACTACCGAAGGTTTGTTGAAAAGTTTTCACGGTTATCTAGTCCAATGACTAAGCTAACTCAGAAGGGTTTAAAGTTTATCTAGACAAAAGAATGTGATGATTGTTTTCAGAAGTTGAAAATAAGATTGGTGAATGCTCTAGTTATGTCACTTCCATCCAGGAATGGTGAGTTTGTTATATACAGTGATGCTTCATTGAAGTGACTTGGCAGTGTACTTATGAAGAATGATCAGTTAATTGCATATGCTTCACATCAGTTGAAATCTCATGCGGTAAATTACCCTACACATGACTTGGAATTAGCTGCTGTTGTTTTTTCTCTAAAACTTTGGAGGCATCATTTGTATGGAGTAAAGTGTTAAATATATACCAATCACAAAAGTTTAAAGTATATATTCACTCAGAAATCATCGAACATGAGACAGAGGATATGGCTATAATTAATCAAGGATAATGATTGTACAATTTATTACCATCCAGGAAAAGCAAATAAAGTGTATGATTCTTAGAGTCGAAAAAGTAATGCTTCATTAACCATGATGTGTTAGGAACGAGATCCTTTGGATTATGATTTGATGAAACTTGACATAAAAGTTTTTGTTGTAGTATGCCCTTATATTTTGTTTCAGGTATCAGTGAAATCTTCTTTATCAGACAGAATCAAGAAAACACAGAAGCAAGACAGTGAGTTGCAGAAAAAGGTAGAGCTGGTTCAGAAGGGTAAGTTTCCTGAATGCAACATTGATAATGATTGTGTTCTGATATTTGAGAAGAGATTGTATATGCCTTGTGATTCACAGTTGAAGAGAGAGTTGTTATGTGAAGCTCATAGTTCTCCATTTTCAGTTCATCCTGGCATTACTAAGATGTACAGAGATCTGCGGTAGTATTACTGGTTGGATGGAATGAAAAGAGATATTGCTGATTTTACAGTGAAGTGTTTGACTTGTCAATAGGTTATACCAAAGCGACAGTTACAGAAAGGGATGCTTCAACCTTTACCATTACCAGAGTGGAAATGAGAGAATATATCCATGGACTTCATTGTGGGATTGCCGAAGAGGCCTCGAGGTAATAATGCATTCTAGGTTATTGTTGATCGCTTGACTAAATTTGCTCATTTCCTTGCTATACGAGATACTTTTTCCCTAGATCAACTTTCTCGTTTGTATCTTAAAGAGATATTCAGGTTACACGGAGTTCCCCTCTCTATTGTATCTGATCATGATCCCAGGTTTACTTCTAACATTTGGAATGGCCTTCAGAAGTCGTTGGGTACTGATTTAAATTTTAGTACAACTTTTCATCCTCAATCAGATAGGAAGTCAGAACGAAATATTCAGACTTTGGAAGATATGCTACGTGCTTGTTCGATGTATTATCAGGGAATTTGTGACCAATATATTACTTTTGTTGAATTTTCATATAATAACAGTTTTCATTCTAGTATACAGATGGCACCGTTTGAGGCATTATATGGGAAGTGGTGTCAAACTCTTGCTTTTTGGGATGAAGTGGGTGAAAGGAAGCTGATTGGACAAGAATTAGTAGAAGAGATGGCATAAAAAGTTCAGAAGATTCCGAAACACATGAGAACAGCTCAGAGCAGGAAGAAGAGTTATGCGGATAACCGGAGGAAGGATATATCTTTCGAGGTAGGTGATCATGTTTTTCTCAAAGTTTCACTGTGGAAAAGTGTGATGTGATTTAGTAAGAAAGGAAAGCTGAGTCCAAGGTTTATTGGACCATATGAAATTTTAGAGAGAGTTGGATCAGTTTCTTACAGAGTGGATTTACCTCTGAGTTTATTTCAGGTACACAATGTTTTTCATGTTTCGATGTTGTGAAACTATATGCCAGATCTATCTCATGTTTTGAGCCTAGAGGTAGATCAGTTGGAATAGAATCTCTCTTATTAAGAACAACCAGTCCAAATTCTTGAATGAAGGGAGAATGTGTTGCAAAATAAGGTAATTCAACAGGTAAATGTTTGTGGAAAAACCATATGGTTGAAGAGGCAACGTGGGAATCTGAAAATCCTATGAGGGATAAATACCCCCAATTATTCGGTAAGTAAATAAATTGTGGGGTTGCAATTTTCTAAAGGGGGGAAGGATGTAACATCCCAAGTAAGTAATGAATAATAGATATAGTTATCTATTTATATTTATGAAATAGATAGTGTTTTAGAGGCATAAAATGAGAATAAATCCAACCTAAAGCATGAAATACACTAATATTTTTAAAAGATTATTTTACCTCCTTTTGATGAAGAACCATTTCAAAATCATTATTTTTACAATTTTATAAGCTATATTTGTCAAAATAAAATTATTCATTATGATTGGGACATTGAAATTTACTTTGGATAAATATCTTGTATTTTTCTGATAATGTTCATTTTTAATGAATAATGAAAAATGTTGTATTTTAATTGAAATCCTCCTTTTAATCTAATTTTTTTTGATTATTATATTATATTTTTAATTTGTTTTAAATTGAAATTAGAATATGTTTTTACCATTTAATCTAATGGTGGTCGTTGAAATTAATTTGACTTTGAAATTGGACTTAAACTAGTGTCAATCTTTTGATATATATTGTTTCATAATAACACTCTATTTATTCTGACAGCGGGAATTAATTATTAAATTAATTATTTTAACTTATATGTTTTGAATTTTTTAAAATAGATATCATTTTTGAATTCAGAGTATCAAATATAGTTTATGGTGAAGTTTTGTTTTTTTTCTGAAAAACATAAAAATTTTGATGAATAATGAAACCACTAAGTGGTACATAAAAAACTGATTTTTCGTTTAAGTGAAATTTTACCACCTCTGGGTTTTGAATTTCAAAAATCCGACATACATGGTATTCATTAAGAAGTAAAATGTGATTCAATGGGATTAAAATAAATTCATGTTGAATAGTAACTTTTATGTTTTTAATCGCGATTAGAGGTAATTAGTGTAATTTAACGTTAAAATATTATTTTAATATTCTGAAATGAGAGTGACACATGTCCTACCCTTATTGGATGTGTCATGACCGACCAAGACAGCCCATGGGTCGATTTTTGGGTCCCCATGGAGCCACTTGGGTAAGATAATGACATTAATGCCTTTTATTTAAAGTAAAAGTAAAAATGACACAAACATGTATTGTTTTACGAAAACAATTATTACATTGGGTTATACAAGTCAGATTTTTTACTATAAATAGTCATTGGAAAAATAAAAAGATGTCCTACATCATAGTGTTTTTTTTATAATTTTATACATTACATAAATTAAATTATTTATAACATCATGATGATGCAGCGATTACCTCATTATTTAACGATTTAAATAAAATGAAATGATAATGTAAAATCTAAGACCTACACATACCAACAATCTACCAGATGAGTATATATAGAACCATTATTACCTTATCCTCAAAATACATCAATGTGGGACCTTTAATATCAGAAACTCTTTTTAAAAATAATGTAACATTTTATACAATTCCAAGAGTTTCCCTCCTCTCCTCTTATAAAAGGCCCCCACCTCTACCTTTTTACCCACAACTCTCAAGCCTTTGGTTCGGCCAACCCCCGACCATTTTGTCTCTCCACATCCATATATTACTCCTATAAGCCTCAAATTGGGCCGAAGTATTTCCAAGAAATCCTTTGATCTCAAATCAAAATGATTTTCTAGGTTTAATGGTAGTGTCTTCTCTTGTGTTCTTATGTATTATTTTGCTTCTTCAACCCCCTAATTTTTTTCCATTCTTTTGTAACAACAACAGTATCTTCAATATACTAGGATGTTGTTATGAGAAGGATTAGAGCTACAAATACACACACCTTCATCTAATGGTTAAAGGGCATATTGTTTCTGTGGATGGCGAAATTCTGCCTCACGAAATGATAATTGTTCAATATTCTTCTAACACCTTCAAAGGTGTCCATTCAGATGAAACTATATTTATATATGATATATAATATGTTTATGTTTTACTTAAACTTCCGCATTTTTCATTTATGTCATACCTTTATGGTTTCCATAATGGGTAAATGTGATATCTTCATTTTAGGATGTGCGAACTACCGCCCCCTCAAAGTGATTTGATTCGTTAATACCATATGTGGTACATATAAAGGATTGATTTAATGATATTATATATTATATTATACTAGAATTATAATATACCATTATATAATTATTATTTATTTCCATTAAAGTATGAGATAGAAATGAATGTAGCG
The DNA here is from genome assembly GCA_963277665.1 of Viscum album. Classification (NCBI taxonomy): domain Eukaryota; kingdom Viridiplantae; phylum Streptophyta; class Magnoliopsida; order Santalales; family Viscaceae; genus Viscum; species Viscum album. Next base: position 106,778,116 of record OY728143.1, on the reverse strand, counting down.
TTCATACGTACGTACGGCTTACCGTCTCCATGAACGGTGCATTTCATTTCTTATCCCCAAATGTAATGTACTATTATAAGTACATATATATAATAGATATATATTAAGTATGTTACATATAAATGATGAATATAATTCTGGAATTAAAATATACATATCTCTCATTTAGTTTTAATTCCATTAATATAACATAGAAATTAAAGTAGTGTTCATGCGTACGTACGGCTTACCGTCTCCATGAACGGTGGATTTCATTTCATACCTCTAATTGATTATGTAAAATAATAAATTCATGTATATACTGGATATATATGATATATATGGCATCTAAATCATGAATATCATTCTTGAGATAATGAATATTTGACTATGTGAACAACTTGTACATCTAAGATGTTCACATTTGACTCAAGTACCAAATATCGACAAAACGACCCTTATTAACTTAAATGATTTCATAATGTTCATAACATGGTAATAAGTGATGTAAAAGACATAATTAACTTGAAAAAGTTTATTAAGAAAGTATAAGTTAACTCATGTTTATTATTCTGGACATTAAAGGATGATCGAGTCAAGACGGACCTGAGGTATGGGACATCATCTAAATCTCCGTTCATTGAGGCATATTTTGTTTTATACACATCCTTATTTTATACGGTGTATAAACCCCTTTGAATTTTATGTTTATCCAAAAGGAATATTTGTTATACGAAAAAATTTACTAAATGACAAAAGGGAATTTTTTTGTCGTACGTATGCTGCGACAACGAATTCTCCGCCGCCATGACCATTATTTGAGTTTCGGCTTCCTCTACAAGCCATATCTTTTTTTAAATGAAAAATAAATACCATGTTTTACTTTTCTTTTATTTTGGTATTGTAAATGGTTTTCATACTGTTTTTATTATATCAATGTTTTGTATTGATATCTTGCGATTGAAATGTGGAAATGTTATGTTTACATTATGCATGTTTTATGTGATACGATTATGTTTTGGTTATTTGGAATTGTTCTATAGATGGGTGGTTCCATGATAATCTAAGGGAGGGTGAGCCCGATATAGCTCTCCAATGCATTGGGTAATGCGAAGGGGTTAAACGTTAAGGTTTCTTCGAAAAGCTTTATGGATTATACTATGATGGGTATTCCAAACGTATCCAAGAGGGTTACTCCCTATGTAAGAATGTTATGAATGCCTCAAGTTACCTTTATGTCGTATGATTTATATGTTTTATACTTGATTTGATGAGGTATGTTAAAGTGCATATGTTTTATGAGTAAAGTATGATTTCATTGATTCATATGTATACATGTACTCATGTTTCCTTTCCATATTTTTTATAACCCTTACTGAGCTTTTTATGCTCATCCCAAGTTTTTGAAATGTTTTTCACAGGTTAAGGGAATGGTACATGATATGATGATAGTGTCAAGGAAGTGTCAAGAAAGAATCCATGTTTTATTTTAAATATGTTTCTGTTGATGGTAAAATTAAATACTATCTTTTATGTAACCACTTGGTTTAAATGTGGAATGTAATGCATGTTTTATGATCTAATTCTATAAAACTCTAAAACTGAAAAGATCCTCAAGGTCTATTCTTGAAATATCTCATGATTATGTAATGTTTAAGGCTGGGACCTTATATTAATTCCTCAATCACATTATTATCTAAGATTTTTCAAGTTGAAGTATTTACTGGGACTTATTTATTATCAATGACCATGTTTTCATAAAATAGTTTTCAAAATAATTATTTTAAGAGTCTCTTTAACTAAAACATCATTTTAAATATTTTAAATATTTATTCTTCTAAATATTTTTTATTAATTTTGATGTAAAAAAATGGTCTTAATGATTAATTTATATGGGCATGAATGTTTTAAAATGTTAATTCTTTTCAAATGTTTCAAATTTGTGTGGGATAATTTGATTCAGTTTTTTTAATTTTTCCCTTTCTAAATTGTGTGACTTTTAAATGGTTTCATGAAAAAGGGATATTTCTATCAAAGTGTTTTATTAATATTTTTCAATTATATCATCGTTCTCTAGATAATATTATTCAATATTGGAGATTATTTATTATAATACAATGTTATATATTTTATTTAATGATTTGTGATATGTTTGATTATAGATGTGCTGTTTTTATACCATTTATAGTTTATGGTAAAAGTATTGAAAATTCATATTCTATTTTTAATATGAATGTTTATATTATGTTTCAACCTTTTAATATGAGGAATTCATTGGACTTAGTAATTGATATGCGGAGCACTCTATAGAACATTGATGAATTGGTAGGCATCATGAGACAAATTAGTGTCTTGGCACAATTCCTTGACAAAATTTTTATTTTTATTCATGGCATGATGCCTTATCTTTGTTGTTAGGATGTCTGACATTATTTATTCCTTAATTATGAAATTATATAATACATGTTATTATTTGACTAGTATAATATCCATTTGCATGTTTATATGGTAATGTTTGATTTATTTTTTCCATAATATGTTAAAGTTTATGTTTAAAAGGTTTTGGTTTTTGTTACACATCTTTCCTTAAATGTTTATAGATTCTGCTAAATTATTTACCCTTACTGAGCATCTGAACTCACCCCTTTCTTATGTTTTGTTTTCCCAATATTTAAAAAAGTGTATTATGATTGATATTCATTGTTAAGATAGGAGAATAATGGCGTTCTAAAAGAATAATTTATGATGTGTTTTATGTTTGAATGTGTACCGGAACGTTCATATATGCGTTCTATTTTTCAAGACTCTTAAACTGATCGGTCCTTCCAGACTTGATTCCTTATAATCATGTCAATGTATTAAAATAATGCACTGGCTCTGGGATTCTAAGGATAGGGAATTACAGTTTCTATCAGAGGATGTTTATAAATAACTATGGAAATTATATTTAGATAAACACCGATAAAAAAATTACCCTAAGATAGAATTTGAATATTAGTATAGAATAACATCCAAAATATATTTTATTGTAGATATTTTTTGGGTTTCCATGCAATAAATCCATGTATGAATATTACAAGTGGATGTGGTTTTGGAATAGATATACCTCGGACTGAAATCTCCGACAAGGAGTTTTGAACTTGACCCGGGGTATCCTGGTACACAACAACGGGCCTTACAACATATCTGGTTTGACACTCCCGGGGGATATGCTTACGATAATTCACAATTTATTTACTAAACATTATAATGTACTTGTGAGTAAATATGTTAGAAAAGAAACCAATATTATTATTATGATACTAGATGGGTGTAAATATTCAATTAATGCTGATAATTTTTATTGTTTTTGGATTATACATTATGATATGATCCAACCAAGTGTATGTCGTCATTTAGAAATAGAGCCTAGTAGAAAGAATGCGAACTCCATCAATATACAAGATAAAAAGAGTAAGAAGGATCATATATTTCACAGTCTAAAGCCATCATTTATAAGGGGAATAGTCTCCCACAAATCTTCTTCATATGAAGAAATAGTATCATGTGTTAATAAGATATGTAAAAAAAAATTTGAGTTCTATGGCTTTGAAAGGAAGCAAGAAAAGAAGAGGGTGGAAAAAATATGGATAAAGGGAAGAAGAGAAATAAGGATTTTCCCACCTATGATAACTATGGAAATAATTACCTTGGTAAATTCTTAATGGGAATGGGAGTTTGTCATAAGTGTGGGTAAAAAGGACCCCACCTTCAATATTTCAAGTGTAAGGGAAATATTTCAAATATACAATGATTCATATGCAAGAGTTGGGAAACTATGAGAATCAATGTCTAAATCATCATATTATGACCCAAGTGATGATATTGGATAACAATAATAATATGATACTTTCACAGATGAAGAGTAATGACTATTGTTTTTATTTTGTTATAAAATAATTATCTCATTTGAGTATTTTATCAATGATGTACTGGTTATATGAACTCTGGAAATAAATAAGGATTGTACTACAGTACTATTTTATTGAGTATTTGAGATTATATGGTCCTATGAAAAGTAACTCAATAACATATTAGACTTTTTGGAGAATACATGGTTGAATGAAAGATAAACATTACTCTGGTTCTGATACTGAGGCAGTGATTTTGGAATAATATATGATTGATATGGATAAACTATATTTGATATTCATAACTACCTTGAAACTAATTATTGGTTTTTTATTCCATCATTTTTAGATATTACAACAATTTTTTGAATTTATGGAGTATATCAAGTATTCTATATTTTATAAAATTAATAATGAAGTACAAACCTATTCAAACAAGGTTTTATGATAATTCTGGTTATTACCATGTTTTAATAAAATATATTATTAAGGATTTCACATGTTGTTATTTGATAAAATGGATATTTATTATGTTATGTTTGAATTCCTTATAAATTTTTAAACTATAAGTTTGGACACAAGTATTTTGGGTAAGTATAATGGTTGGAATTGCGTCTTTTGAACACTTGATATTTTGGTTGAGGTTAAATTATGATGTATTGAATACTTAGACATATACTTTTTGTTTTTAGTAAAAATTTAGAGGATTAAAGGAATACTTGGGGACCTTATGATATATCAAATGTGCCTCAGGTGTAAAAAAATAATTTTTGATCATTCATTTCCAAGTGTAAGGGAGGAAGTGAAAATATATCAAAGAACTACCAAATGAAGAGAATATGATTATGACAAGTAATTAACTAAAGTATGTTTTCTTGAATTCTTATCTTTTTATTAAATTAAACCCTCTTTGTCAAAAAAATAGAGGATCTAAAAAAATGTGTTATCCTAATACCATATGTTTTGTTGAACTGATGATACTTAAACATCATATATTGATGGCTTTGAGGACCTGAATTTTATATTTATTGTTCACTTGTTTGTGATTGATGACCTCAATCAATCCCTATAAATATTTACATTTTACCTCATATTATGTCTCTCTAATTTCCACAAATGTTCTGTAATAACAAATCCGAATCTAGTGGGGACTATTTCATTTCCTACTCACTCTTATTAAAACTAAATATTATTAAACCTCTTTTCGATGTTGGTTTCACACAAAGTTATTTATTATTTTCAAAAATTAATTTTTTAAAAACAATGCTAATTGTGAGGAATCAATTTATTAATGGACTAGAGAATGTAACACCCCAAGATTCTATAGTATATTATCTCTTTAAAGTAATTCAATAGCTTGCGCTACATGTGACACAAAATTTTAGCGCATCATGACCTATCAAACTAGCCATTTAAAAATCAGTTATGAATAGTATTAACCACGTTTTGATATTTATATATATCATATATAATTTTAATATTAATCTATTGTGTTTTTTTAGTCATAATATAAGAAGAAATGTAATTTTTCAGATAAAAGATATTTTTTTCAAAAATGCAGTTTTCATCCTTTTAATGGAAACCCCTTTTTAAATCCAATATTTGAATGTTTTATATAATCAATTTAATGAAATTAAATTCTTCTTTATAAATGGGACATAAATATTTATTTTGAATAAATTTTTGGTACTTTTCTTATAACTTTCATATTTCGATGAATGTTGAAAAATAATAAATTTAAATTAAAATCAACATTTTTAATAGAAATAATTTATAGTTTTAAATTATTTATTTGAGTTTTTTAAAAGTATATTAAGATTATATTTTTAAAACATAATTCAATATAGTTAATTGTATGAAATTTCACATTTAAATTCGATATAAACACATGTCAATCTTTTGATAGTTTATACTCCATAAAAACCTACTATTGGTTTTGAAAACAATAATTAATTTTGAATTAATTAATGAAACTTATATGTTTTAAATTTGGTAAAATTAACAACATTTTTGAATTTGGAATATCAAAATTATATCAGGGTGATTTTTTGGTATTTTTCTGAAAATATTCAATTTTTTATGAATAGTGAAAGCATTGTGTTATTATTTAAAACCAACATTTTATTTATATAATTAATATTTTTATTTAAATTTATATTAAAGTAAAAAATGATACATAATACCTATATTATTCCAATTTAATTCATTAGAGTCAATTTATAATAAGAATAGATATATAAAATTTTATTGAACTATTTAACGTCTTTTACCAACCTTCTATGACAATTTTCAAATATTAAGAAAACGTAATTTTAATGCATTTCCAAATTAAATTTCAAAAATTCAAGAGGCATGGTTGACATCATTAATTAAAATGTGGTTTAATGGGATGAAAATAATTTTTTTTAATAGTGACTTTTGAATTTTATTTACCATGGTTAAAATTTAATAGGGTAATTAAAGGTAAACATGATATTATAATTACCCTAACACATGTCATAATTCAATTGGATAAATGTATTTTGACCGAAATAAACCTTAGGAAAAGTTTTCTAACCATCCCCACCTTACCCTCAAAAAAAATCCATTTGTATCTATTAGAAACTGAAAATTATATTATAATAAAATAAAATTTCAAGAATTTCCTAAAGTGTCCCTAACCTCTCTTATTAAAGGTACTTCACCTTATCTTAATTTCACACCTCCAAAGCCTTTTTTCTTGACCAAAACCTACTCAAATATCCAAAACAACTACCCTCATTTCAACCTAGATTCCATACTTTTATCAGAAAGCCATCCTAAGGATTCCTTTTGTTCAAATCAAAAGGAATAACCCGAAAAAGGTAAATTACTTCATCAGCTCTTTTAATGTTCTTTTCTTCATCCACTTCCTCTTTCTTTGTTTTTTAGAAAATGAAATAAAACTCTAGTACATTCAATATACTGATATTTTATTATAAATATGGTACAACCATATTAATTATTCTATCTATCCTGTGAATGACAAAGTCAACATATGTGCGCATGTACAACTTACCCTCTCCATGTCATGGTGTAGTTTGTTATTCAACATTTTGTTATTTGGATGGGTAGAATAACCAATATAATTAATTTAAATAATTAATATAACTAGATAATGTTTCTGTATATATAATATAACATCTAATTAAACACCATTTCACCATCAATTGAATGGTATTTTTGCCCGTGCATTGGTTTGACTTACCATCTCCACGACGCGATGATATTCATCTTTAATGATCACCGTTCATGAATTTTTATAAATATATATATATTGATTAATTATTAGGAATATTAAATAATAATTATACTAGAAAAATATATATTTATGTAAATAAATATATTTTATTTACTTACTTCTATACTATACGATAAAAAATGGAAACAACGTTCATGCGTACATACAGACTACCATCTCCATGAACAGTGTTTCCATTTCATATATCTATCTATCATACATATTTATATTATGAATATATATTATATATAAATCATTTTTTATACTCTGAAAGTAGGTAAATCGTGATCTAAGTGATATGATAAAGAATAACAAGTTAAAACAGGTATAATAAAGAAAGCAATTTTTACCCAAAATGTTTCTTTAACGTGGAATTTATTATTAAACGGGTGATATAAATTCATAAATGAATTATATATGATATCATAAATATTAATATGGTTCAGGTATAATTTAATAACGCAATAAAGTCAGTATATAGGAGGTTAAACGTACCCTCGACTAAAGGAAAGTACACGGTAAGGGTTAATTCCTCAATCTCATTGTTGTTTGAGATTGTTCATGTGCGTATATTTACTAGGACATATTAATTATCCATTTCCATTTCCACGCTTCATAAAATAGTTTTAAAAAGGATTATTTTAAGGTACTCTTAAACTAATACATCCTTTTAAATGTTTTAAATATTTACTCTTGTAAATGTTTCTCATTAATTTCCTTGTTTTGAAAATTGTTTTAAGGATTTAATTATATGAACATGAATATTTTAAAATGATAATTCCTTTAAAATGTTTAAAATTGGTATCGGAAACATTGATTCCAAAATTTATTTTAAATGTCTTCCTTTCTAAATTGTGTGAATTTTAAATGATTTCATGAAAATGGATTTTTCTCTCAAAGAGTATTGCTGATCATTATCAACTATGTTTATATCCTTTAATAGATATTATACAATATTGAGGTTTATTTAATATAATATAATGTTCTATATTGTATTGAATGAGTTGTTATATGTATTACTATGGTTGTATTCTTTTTATACCATTAATGGTTTACGGTTAATGTATTGACATTCCGTATGCTAGTTTTAATATGAATTTTTATGTTATGTTTATACATTATCATATGTGGCATGAATTGGAATTTTTAAGTGATGGGCATGTCCCACTATAGGCCCTCGATGCATTGGTAGGTCTAATGAGACGCATTAGTGTCTTGGAAAAGGTCCTTGACAAAAAATGTATTTATAGTCTTTGCTCGTGGCCTTGACTACGTTGTTATAATGTCCGGCATTATGCATTCCATAATTATAAAATTAGTTATTACATGTGATTATTCACCTATTAGGATATCCTTGTGCATGATTATATGGTAATTTTTGATTTAATTTTTCCATATTAGGTTCAAATTTATGTTTAAATGGTTGTTGTTTTTATTAAACATCTTGCTTTAAATGATTAATGCTTCTGATAAATTATTTACACTTATTGATCATCTGATCTCACCACTTTCTTATGTTTTGTTTTCCAAGGATTACAAGAAGTGTATTATGATAGATATTCTTGGTTAATCTAGTGGAATAATGGTGTTATCAAAAGATTATTTATGTTGTTTCAATGTTTGAATGTGTAATGTGGTGTTCATGTATGTAATCTATTTTCCAAGAGTGATAAACTGATCAGTCATTTGGGACATGACTCCTTCTAATCATGAAAAAATATTAAAATAATGCACTAACTCTAGGCATCTAGGGTTGGGGCATGAAAAAAGCAGAATATGTTCATTCATTCATTCATTATTTTCTTTTTCATGATACAAGATTCCCCAAAGATTTTTTTTCATTGATATTCATAGACCTAATTTCTACAATTAGTTTGAGTTCCCTAAAAAATATCCCTCCTGTATGCGCACACCCTGTTTTTTTGCAACAATTTTTGAAAAACCTTCGACTTTGAGGTAGTTTTATTTTTCAATTATTCTTATGTGTATCAGGTAGGAATGGTTTATTATTTTTATCTCTTTTGAACATGGATTCACCGGGATTTAAAAAGATACTAAATCCATATAAATTGAATTTAAATGGGAATGTAATTGTGAATTATGATCTTATCACATTTTATTTATTTTATTTTATTTATTTTAATATTGTTTTTGTGTTGGAATAATTCCTTAAATGAAATCAACACTGTTGGTGGATTGGTTATGTTGTAGTGAATTGTGTTTGAATCCTATGTCTTTGTGATTGTTTGATATCATCATAAATAACTAGATAAACATATATATATATATAGTTAATGGAATTTATGTCCCATGATAAAATTGATTTTGTGACAACACACAAAATTAATGAAGTGAAATTGAATAAGTAACCCCTTTTCTGATCATAAAAATGTGTTAAATTTTTATATGTGACGTGATGTGTGTAATGGTTGTGGTTTTTTTATATCAGGCTAATGTAATGTGAAATATCTATATTTTTATGTGTGTTGGGGAAAGTGGATAAGATGTGATTGTGTTGTGGGGTTGTGATAGTTGTTTAGGTAGATCAGTGTAGTGGGTCTGCGATGATAGATGTGGAATGGTTATCTAGTGAGGTTTTGATACTTGTTGTGGTTGTAAATGTAGAAGTTAGCTTGGGTTGTTGTGTTTTTATAGTGTGGTTGGTTTTATTTTATTTACAAAAGTACTAATGGAATTAGATGCATGATAATGATTCCAAATAGGAAGGTTTAATGAGATAAATGATTTTGGGTTTTATGGTTTAAATGGATAATGTTTACATACAAACTAATGTGCTTGAAATATTAAAAAAGGAACCATCTATAATGATATGGGTTTATTAAGAAAGTCGAATACATAAATTAATTTCATTTTTAAATTAGAATTTTCATAGAATTCAAGACTCTATAAAATGTCTTATTGACTAAAATATGATGTATGGTTTTGGTTTTATCTCTCTTATTTTTAGGAATTTAGAAGTGGAAGCATTTTTTTGGATTATGTGATATGGTATTGCTTTTTATAAACCCATACGGTGCGCTTGTGTGCTATAAATCTGTATGTATATACCCTATATATTCATGTTATTTCTATACACACCTCACCCTTGTTGAGAACTATATGTTGACACCCATATATTCACATGGCGGTTATTTTCTCATGATCATCGTGGAAGGATAGATGGCTTGCTATTCATAGTTCCTCAATCCCTCTTCCATGATATGAGATGAAAAGGCATGTAATATGATGGTAGATTTGAAAATTTCTATTATCATCTTGTGATGTGATTACATGTGTTGACCGATGTGTGTCCGTGTGAGATGTTTTGTGATAGCCTAGGTGTGTGTGGGTGGGATTTTAAGTGATTTGATATTATTCAAGAGAGTTAGTAGCACCGGGGCATATGATGTTAAAGTGAGAGAGAATAAAAAAGGGGGAATGTGTTTAACCATAATCTATAGTCATTTTAATTTATATTATATTATATTCTTGTACTTTTTACATTCTGAGAAAGCCTTTTGAGGTTGGGGTTTTGTTTAGTATACCTATTTTGGTGTTGTTTGTTTCTACCTCTTTCATAGAGGTGTATTGGATTTATAATTTCACTTTTGAACAAGAGACTCTGGATTTCAAAATGAGTATATTTTTATTCTCACCCTACAAATATAAAAAAAGGATTCAGGATTCCATAAGGACTTTTTGTACTGTGCTAGAAATTTCTCGATTATACCTTGAAATCATTTGATGTGTCGGTGCCTTAGCATTTATTCTTTTGGGATTTCATTTTTAGACTTTTTTATGTATTAGTGTCATTTATACATGCATTATGGGATGTATTTTCATTATTTTTATATAATATTATGGATTTTATTGTGGCTTATTCATTATATAACCCGATCTTGTTTTCTTATAGAGAGTAATGCCTCCGATAATGTGAGATTTTCACCCCCTTAGAACTAGTCACCAACTAGGGGCCTACTAGAGGCATTACATTGGGGTCATATTCTCTCTCCCTTCATTATAGTACCTTTGGGGGGGGGGGTTCATGAGATATATTCAAATATTAGTCAGTTTATATCAATATTTATGTTCATATTATTTATTTTTTCCCCATTTTCATTTAATATATGTTATGATAATTTATTTGAGAATAAAATCCTTCATGAGTACATTTCAGGTGATTTGATTCTAATAATAGGTAATAATTAATGACCATTCATTTTTTTAGTCAAATGTTCATAACCATATTCCTAAAATAAATTACTCTTTAACATCCTATATTAGTAGTATTAATTTCATGTGATACATTCTTTTTGGAAAAAATGTAGATAATATAGCATCATACAAGTTAAGGATTGTAAAACCCCAAATGTTAACCTGATATACTAATGAATGAGTATGTTTATAGGTTTATATAATAGTAATATATTTTTATCCCAAGCATAATGATGTTTACATATCCTTATTATATATGAAAATATTATTTAAACATGCTATAGAGTAAAATTTAAAAGGGAAATTGGGTGAATAACTATGCACTTTGAGGAATTACCTCTGTCTTAATTTAAGTTCAATAACATTGAAGTATTTAAGGATATATTTTTGAACAATTATAAACAAACATATGTAATCATTTAGATAGAGGAAATGTGAATTGATTTAATGAACAACTAAATGGTTTGATTCATCTATAAGGGTAGAGTATGGGCCCTTTGTTGGTGAGTATTAAATGATATTTTCACAAATATTCATTCCATGATGTATAATATTATCATTTGAAATGAAAGTGGATTAAATTGGAAAATAAGGGATAAGGGTAATAAATTCTCTTACACACTAACACACACATGTCGAAGGGAATGTTCAAAAAAATTATTTTCCATGTGCAACACAGTTCTTGATCAGGGTTGTCTCACTTGTGGAACCTCTCACATTATAAACTCACTTATTCAAAATCAACTATTCTACTTCCTTTTGTGGTTATGATTATTTAATTAATAATTTTTTGGGGGGTTTGATAAAATGTTAAAATAACATGAAATATAATAATTATAACTTCATATTATCATGGAAATCTAATCATAATGAATTATGGAATAAAAGACTTGGATTCAAGTTCAGTTTTGGATTAAAAAATTATTCCTCTTTTATTGTTGTATTTTGGAAACATAATCCAAATATTAAATATAATGTTTAAATTAATATTATTTATTTAGTAATTGTGTGATATTTGAGAGCCTAAGAGAACCCATTTCCACCTCATTCTATAATCAAGGACCATGAAACACCTTGGTCTAGTGTGTTCCATATCCTATGACCCACCAATATCGATATTGTTTCACCCGTTGATTAAATAAATTCATATGTATAAAGAGGTAACAAATATTGAGAGGTAATTAAGATTTAAATAAAATAATAAAAATATATATACTTCCATGTAATTGGTGAAAAACCAACAAAGTAGGGACATTCACTTCACCATGCATGATACACAAATGTACCAAAAACTAAAAATATAATTTAAGGAAAATTTAAGAACACCATGATCATTCTTGAGGACAAGTCTTGGGTTCATCCACTGATTTTCAAGTATAAGAGATCACTTGAAAGATAACTAGTATAAGAGAATGAGAAATCGAATAGAATAAAAGAAAAAAATAAAATACAAATACTCAGGTTGAGATAATAAAATATTAAAATAAAATAGGTTTGGGATGAGATAGAGAGTGAAAGAAAAATAAAATAGAAAAAGATGATGAAAATATAAAATTAATTCAAATATAGAAAATTTTATATTATTTATAATGTATGTTAAAGTAATAATAATCATAATAATTATAATTATAATTATTAGTATTATCATTATGATAAAAATTTTATTTAAGATAAGAATAAATAGTTATTAAGAAGATGAAAATAAAAAACAAAATTTTAAATATTAAAATTAATTGAATAATAATAATAATAATAATAATAATAATAATTAAAGGATGAAAATTAAAATAAGAAGAAGATGGATAGATGAATTATTTAAGAAAAATCAATGAAATTTGTAAATTAGAATTAAAATATAATTTTAAATTACAATTAAATTTATAATAAAATAAATAAACAAATAAATAGAAATAAAAATAAACATGATGAAATTTAGAAGAGAGTTTCAGTACAACCAATCTCTTTCATGAGAATCTCCTTTAGGCCCCCACCGATGATCACCTATAGTGGAGGTAGTGACTCCATAAATAGGATAGAAGGGATTACCTCATACTCACTCTTATGTCATGGTATTCTGAGAGTTAGGGGTCTAATATTTTAAACCTCCTAATCCCACTAGCGATGGAGTAGAAAAATCTACTGATTATCGTGTTTAATATGAACATGGACTACATCCATGTGAGGAAATTCTTATCTTTGGCATATGGTGGATAGAGAGAACCTAACCTTATCCACTCCTCCTCCAGACATCATATTGGTCAGAGGCTAGGTTGAGCATCATGGTGGTTGGCCATGGTGTATACGTCATGGAAGTGGCAATCCGGTGAGCGATTAGGCTCTTGGTTATCTATAATAGCGGTGATTTTTCTCTCTCAGGTGAAAGCAGTGGTGGTGATTCCAACTAGTGATTCTACAACAGAGCATGAATTTAGAAGCTTCCTATCATACACATATGGCCTTTATAGTGGATGGAGGAGGTTTTAATGGCCTCTATGGTTGACTAAGAAAAAGATATATAATCTTATTAGTTTTGTTCCTTTCGGGGTGTGAATGGAGGTAGTGGAAATGGGAGTGTTCATGGGTGGATCTGAGCGGATGTGTGGAGGTGGAGTGGAAGAGTCTAATGATAGCAGTTGGGAATGAGTTCGATAGAGGCAGTCTAGCGAGCCAATGATTTATTATAGTGGAAAATGTTCTGGGGTTTAGAAGATGGTGTCGTGGGTGATCAGGACTCATAGGCTTTCATGGAAGATGTTTTCAATGATGCTTCAACAACTGTGGTGGATGGAGAGGATTTGTGGCTATATGTGGATTATCTTATTGTGGATGTAGCGATCTTTGGTGGAAGATGAAGGGTGTTTTGCGGTAGAGTGTTACTGAGTTGGTGGTCCCGAGCGAGTTCAACAGTGGCAGAGGATGACAGAAGAAGAATGGATAGAAGGAAGAGGTTCCCAAATGTGGGCATTTTGTAGAGCTAGCAAAGCATGGTGAAATGTGGCGGTCTGCGTCACCCATTCTATCCCACATTGAAAAGATCACACTAATTGCTCTCTCTTATAACCTCGAGCGTAAGATTCACTCATGATGTAATTCAGTTATTTCTCATAGCAACCCCACTCCCACTATGGATTGTCCCACCCTAATGAGCTTCTCCTTCTATGGTTTTGTACGCTTGACTACGACACACCCATGTTCTATTCATCTAACCTATTTGTGAGTTTCTTGTACTCTTTCTGATTTTTTTAAAATGACCTAAGATAATTTTTTAAAAAATTATTACTTCAAGTTAGCATCATAGATGTCGTCTTTTCCCCAAAACAATATTTTTTCTACTTTAATTATGTTTTTTATATATTTAAAATTTTAAGGTTTTATAATTATGTTCGTATGGTTATATATTTATATAACAAAATGTTTCAACATAATTTATCTTTTATTAAAGTATGTGACTTTTCTAGCCTATATAATATATACTGTAAGATAGATATGATTGAAATTTGGAACATTTATTAAAAATATTACCAGTAGACCAAAATGAAAATAAATTCTTAACAAATATTGGTGAAAAATTATTTATATGTTTTTTAATCCACCTACTTGAAACATAAAATTTTTTCAACTGCTGGACTATATTATATAAAATATAAGACATATATGAATTAAATTTTAAACATTTTCTAAACATATAGGAAGTAGTCCAAAATAAAAATAAAATATTAAAAAATAGTGGTGAAAATTTATTTATAAGCTTTCTAATCCACATACTTGAAACATAAAAATGTTTCAAGTAAGTTAATTTATTGGCCTATATAATTAAAACTATAATACTGATATGAATGAAATTTTAAAAATTTCTTAAACATATTTCTAGTAGTCCAAAATAAAAATAATTTCTTAAAAATTCTTGGTAAAAAATTATTTATTATATTTATAATCCACCTACATGAAACTTAAAAATATTTTAAGTACGTGACTTTGCTAGCCTATATAATATAAACTGTAGGACCGATCTAAATGAAATTTTAAAAATTTCATAATCATATAACTAGTATTTGAATATTTAGTATTTATTTATATGGGTCTAATACTTTATATTTTATAGTGTTTCAAAGTCAAGTAGGTGGCTTAGGATCCTCCTTGACATTCATTCTTTTTGCTCTCACTTCTAAGTTTAATTTATTACATTACATTCATTATTATTTATTTATTTTATTTATCAAACTCTTTATTTTATAAAAATTAAATGATTAGGATATATTTTAAAATTTATTTAAATTGTTTTTATACTGTATATTTTTTATACTTTTCAAGTTATTTACATGAAATTTACTAATTGTTTCTTTGTTTCAAGTAGTCGACTTTGAAATCTATCAAATATTAATTGTGCCTAAAATATAAATGAAAACTAAAATACAGGATAAAAATATTAGATGATTCAAAAGTATTAATAGTATTTTGATTTCATTAGACATAAAACATGTAAACAAAAATGTAAAATCAATGTCTATGTCTGTGGTGAGGAGATTCCATCCCACATGGTTGTCTGAGAATAGGACGTCACTGTCGAGTGCATAATGGATTATGATGACCCAGAGAAGGTAGATCCTCGAGCACTAGATCATCGACTAGCGGATACTCTATATGATTGTCAGTGGGAGGAGTTATCAACTGCATCTCAAACTGCCCTCTGGAACCTTCTTCCACTAGGGTTGCAGAAGGACCTACCTCCATCGCAGTGGGGAACCAAGCATGTGATGGATCTGTACCCTAATATGACGGTGATGGATCTAGAATCCAAGGTTGTGATGGATAATAAGGCTTTAAAGGATGTAAAACCCAAGATGGAGAGGACTACATATATCTTGTTATAAAAGATAGATCCCAGGACACCTGAGGCACATACTGAATCGGCTGATCCTATACTACTAGAGGGTGGACCAATTCATGTGGAATAGGTGAGGCCTCACATGCAGCACGACGTTGTCTAAGTCACCGTGGTAATGGATCCTTTGCACTATCAGCAGCTACACAGTGGTCCACTTGGGCAAGATCCTCCTCTCTCTGACATGGAAGTGTGATGATCTGCCCAGAAGGCACATGAAAAGATGCCATTTCCTCTAGTGTTATAGCATGGACGACTGCTTGGCTAAAGACCCCCTTCTCCTCTTCATCACCCATGTGAACAATCTTCTCTCTGTGACTTCCCAATAAATAGATTCAAATTGAATTATAAAATAGTCAGTAAAAAAAATAATGGATATTTATCTACCTACCATCCAATGCATCTTTTTGTCGGGTTTGTTAAGATACAATAAGACATTAGTCAATACCATGGCACATACTCAACCTACTCTGAAGTAGAGAATCGATTTGTTCGAACACCCTAAATATGAAACTATACATGTCTGAGACACCAGTCAATTAATCAAGAATGTACTCAGGACCATTCATTATCATGCCTCCATGTCATATTCATCCCATAATGTCGGTCTATCTATCTAAATGGTAATGGAATCGGCTGAGTAAGGAAAACCTGGCACATGACTCTGTCAGGCTACTGCCACTCAATAATATGAAAGTGAATGAGGGGCACTACAGCCATATCATCCTCAATCCCAATAGTACATTATGCTGGCAACTGGTCTGTAATAATCTAGTATGGAAGCAATGAAATTTGAAATGACAAGTGATTTTGTCAAAAAAGCAGCTAACTAAAAATCAAATTGATGTTATTTTTAAATATGTTAGAAAATGGTATATTGTATATACATACCTGATCAGGTAATAGACAGTCCAATTGTAGCCGATATACGCCCAAATGTTGTCTCAGAACCACGTCAAAACTTCGTCGCTGACACCACATGTAAAATACATCGACGATAGTGACAAATAATGAGAAAATATAATCAATGAATCATAATAGAATTAGAAACCAATAGAAATGACTAATCATACCAGCGTCTACACGGAGCATCATGCAGCACATCTATCTAAACAGGTGGACCAGCAAGATCAGTGAAGAATACTGGGATGCACTCCTATTCCCACATCTGAATAAGGATGACGTATCTCCCGACACCTGTGTAGTTCCCATGTGATAACTATCATAATGTTCTGTATGTGTATTCCAAGAAGATTGATCACCAACTGTATTTCCCACCTTGATCAATGTCCTCTAGTAGGGGTAGATACATCATGTGCACGTTCATCCATGAGTGATCAGTACACATGGTCCCGCAAATGATCCATAATATATATACACAGTTGTAGCGCATAAAGGCCTTCGGGCTGTTTGAGTATACTGTAACGCATGAAAGTTTTTCAGTCATCATCATCCTGTAAATGTGGAATCTACAACTCTAACCAAGGCATAGATATAGACTCTCCATCTATAGCCCTACGATCGGACAAAATATCAACACCTAACAAGTGCTGAGAAAGGTTTGTCCAAGCTTCATGATTGAGTCCACTAATGTGTATCCCCTAGAAAGGAAGACCCAGAAGCACTTCCACATCCTCGAGGGTGATGGTAATCTCTCCCTCAGGTAGGTGGAATGTGTATGTATCTGGTCTCCACCTCTCAATGATTTCAAAAAGTATGTAATGATCTACAAATGTGAAATCGGATATGGAAATTCCATAGAAGCCAGCACATCTCATGTATGGACTAATTGCACTTGGGGGCTCCCTGTCGTGAAAATGGTGAACTCAATGAACCTTGATCAATTGACCAGGATGAACCTCTAACACGGCCTGAAAAATATGGTTAGGCTACTAATTGAGTAGTATGGTATCATCCATCTGCATATAAACAAATGAAATGTTTCGTATGTGTTATATGAAAATATAATGTTATGGTTATAATAATATAACGGCTTGTATAATGGACGACATGAAATGTTTATTCACAATGTTTTATGAAGTTATTTTTATCAAAAGAAATATATTTATCAAGTTATTTTGGTTCTAAATGGAATAGAGATAACAAGGAGAAAGAATAAAAAAAATATATTGAAAATATTATGTTGTGAAAGAATTTTGTTAATGAAAATGTATTTGTAAGATTTTTATTAATTGATATGAACTATAAAAGAATATATACAGGTTTTTGGATTTTTTATATGGTTTTAGGATTTAGGTTTATGATTTTTGGGTTGTGGCTTAGGTTTGAGGTCTTAGGGTTTCAAATTTTGATATTAATATTTAGGAAACATGTTTTGGGGTTTAGTGTAATGCTTTTGGTTTTTTAGGATTAGAAAAACGAGAAAAAGGAGAAGATATAAAATCATTTAAATTAAAATATTGTTAATGTCTTCTAATTTTAAATTTATGAAATAAATTATATTATCTATGATATTATGTAATGATTAGGATAAATTTTTTTCTTAAGTTCAATAATGTTTTTATTAAATATGTTCTATTATCTAAAATATTGGGCCTTGAATTTGGTTGGACATATTTTGGAGGAGCTTTATGATTAACTAATTATGGATTGGACTAAGAACAACTATGTCAACAACTAATGATGTTTTAGGAATTTATCTAAATATATGTATAGAATAACTTATGCTACTCGTTATGATACTATTATTTCGTTAAATAATAGTTTATTAAAATATCACAAATAATTTAAACAAAAACCATGGAAAAGGGAAGATGATTTTCGGTTAGGGTTTATGTTTGAGGGTTTATAGTTTATTATTTTGATATTAAGGTTTATGAAAGATGTGTTGGGGTTAAGTGTTATGCTTTTGGATTTTGGGGTTAAGTAAACCAATAAAAATAAAGAAGATACAACAACATTTACTTTACAAAATGAGAATGTCACAATGAAGACAATACATCAATCTGGATGAGACTGGGAACCCGGCCCTATAACTTTAGGGCATCATTTCCTTTTATGACCTTATTTATGACGTATTGTGCATCAAAAACTCTTCCCTTGTTATTGATACCAGTCCATCTCATTACGCATCCAAATGGCCTACGGTCTCCCATGAGGACGTAAGAGATTGATGTCTTTTATCACGATTAGATGACCTTCTGGGATTGGGAAATAACAATACTCTCTAATAGGTGTCCATGGTGTAGCATAACAGGTAGAAATGGTATCCATCTGGTATAATGGATCAACATGTGCTTCTCATGATATGTTCATAGAGGCACATCATGCAATAGAGTCTGTTCATAGAAATCATAAGGCCTCAATGTTTCCACATTGATATTGTATTTTTTCCAGTAACATAATAAATTTTTCTTCGATGTAATTTGTGACGGGGTTTAAACAATCTTGAACTTCAATTTGGGAGTATTCTCATTGAAAAAGGAAAACTTGATAACCAAGAGTTTCTTCGATATTCTTTTAAATCTCTTGTTGAAAGTGTCTTTCATATATTAACCTCTACTGTATTTCGTATGCGACTAGTTTTTTTCCTATCAACAGTGTACTTAGCACATCGATATAATGTCTCTTAAAGTAGGCAGATTATATGTAGCATGAGAATCCCTTTGAAGAAACCATTTATGCACTTCATAGTGTTTGTCATCATCTGTCAGTACCACTTCCCCCATCATATGCCAATGTCCATTTATCTTTGGAATCCATATCATATAATCATAAACTTCTTGATTAGACTGGTGGATTTGTTCAAAATGTTATTCAAACCATTTTCGGTCCGACTCATATGATACACAAAATATATGATATTTCACATAAATTTATATTATCTTTATATTGAAATAGTAAAAAATAACGAATAAAATGTGTATCAAGACTCTTGATTTCTTTCTTCATCGGTTTGTTGTGGAATTTTTTATGTACATTTCTAGAAATGTGTCTAATGAAAAACAGATGATGTTTATTTGAGTATCTCCATGTATCAAAATCTGCTTTTATTGACTCATTAATTGTCCAATGTCGATCAGATATCAAACAAAATCCATGATTATTGGTGAAATGGTAGCTGATAAATTCCAGAAACCAACTCCCTCCTTCATAGGTTTCTGTATTTACAATGGAAAAGGAAAGAAAAAGAGGAGAACGATCTCCATCTTGGGTTGCCGAAATCAATAATACGCCTTTGTATTTTCCATACAGAAATGTTCCATCAATCTGAATAAAATGTTTGCAGAAATAAAATATGGAGATACAAGGAGGGAATACCCAAAACAAAAGATGAAATTGAACAGAAAATGGATCAAGTCGGTTATCATGAGACACGTTTTTTTGTATTCAGATTGATGAAAACTTGGTTATGATTCCCTGGTATGGATAGAAATTTCAAAAACACCCGATATGAGTCATCCCAATCACCATAGAACATCACAATTGCCTTCTATTTCTCCGTCCATGACTTATTATAGGATATCATATAACTGAATATCTGTCGAATCTTATCTTGCACAAGTCCTATTGGAAAATCTTGACATTTCCTAATCATATCAACAAAAATATATGACATAAATTTTGCATCCACTGAGGTATGATCTTGTGTGAGGATTGTCTGAACGCATGTATGAGCCCACTCAATCCTTAAGATTCTTCAACCTCCAAATGTAATGTTCATAATCGCCCTCATGTGAAATCTATAATCATCCCCATAATTTTCACACCGTATGACATATTTATTACGACATGATTCGTGAACTATATAGCTATAGTGCATCTCAATATGAAATAACTTTAGTGTTTTTTTAATGAATCCTTACTTGGATAATTCCATCTAATATATAAGTTTTTGTCCAGCTCACTAAACCTATATAGTACAACTCTAGGGAACTCATTTTCTTCTGTGAGAGCATTATTGTCGAATTTAGGCACATGTGTCATTTCTTCTGACCAAGATGAAAGGAGGGGTGTATGATATATTGTAGGTCAAGGTTGATGTAAAACTAATGCAATTCTCGAAACCTCCATCCAAACTTTAGTTGATCCCTCCTCATTAGTACTGTTGTAACCATTTCATTTTTCATTACGAAACTCGTCATTGGAAGTCGGATTTATACGTATATCTAGAAGATCATCTTGGATTCCTACTTCTGTGGTATCATTCGGAATCGGCTCAATTTCTTGAGGTGGATTGTCTTTATCCACTCTTGTAATTATATGTCTTCATATAACTGGATATTGTTGTTGTATAGTAACAACATCAAAGTATAACTCCATCACGGTACCATCTGACCATTGAGAAAATAAATTAATTGCTTGGACCCACTACTTACCAGCAACCAATGAACAAGCTAGATGCCACAATGTTTTTGGGAATTGAAAATGTCTATAATTCATAGACTTGATCTTTTTATTGGGTCCCATATTTAAGGAAACACGAATTCTCTCTTGATGGTCACTTATGGTTAGACAATTAGTTGTACTAACCACCGTTATTGGTTGTCCACTATAATAAGCTCATTTCGTAGTTTGAATAACCTCCGCATAGAAATACACACAGGAAAACATGACTAACTACATCAAAAAAGTTTCTTTCTTCATAATTATGTTACTATAAAAAATATTAATGATTAATTATAATTAGCTAATCATATGAATTAATTTTTTCTCCTAAGTTATCATTATTTAATCTGTAATTAATCATTACTAATAGTAAGTATTATTTCTAAACTATATTTAACTAAATAAACTACTTAATACAAAAAATATTTAATTACTAATAATAACTTTTTTAACTAATCACTAGTTTTTTAATCACTAGTTAATCAATATTAAGTTATTCTTTAATTATTTATTCATTAATCCTTAATCATATTATATTCATTAGTTATTTATAATTAACTAATCACATGTATTCCTTTTTTATCCCATGATATCATTAATTAGTCTATAATTAGTCATTATTAAAAATAAGTTTTATTTCTAAGCCATATATAACTAATTAAACTACGTAAACAGATTTAATTACTAATATTAACTTTCAGTCACTAATATTTTTGTCCTTATTTCAATATATAACATAATAATTATCATTTTATCAATGATAAATATGCTAATTTAATTTATTTTTTCTTAGATATATTAGTTGCTTATAATGAAAATATGAATAATATTAAGCATATCCCCTAGGAGTGTCCAACCAAAAGTGTAGTAAGGTCCATTGTCGTGCACTAGTTTCTATTTGAGTCTAGCTCAAAGTGGTGTTTTCAGGTTTTACCCCTAGGTACATCTGTGCTAGAGCCATATCCACTTGTTTTATCCAGATAGGGATTTGATTGCTTAAATAACCACATAATATTTAAGCAACACTAATTTTACAATAATTAATCATAAGTTAATCCTATGTTAATCTATACATAATTTATACTTAATATATACTAAATCTATATTACTAAAAATAATTATTTCAAACTATATATAATTAATATATGATCCTAATAATAAAAATATTAAGAACAACATGAACTACATAAAAAATGAAATATTTAAAACTAAGAGTAATTCAATTAAATAAATAAAAAAACAATAAATTAAATAAATAAAAATACCTCTAAATGATGCATCGGAAAAACCTACACATAAAATGAGTTTTTTAGACAGAGAAGTAGAGTATTTACGAGAGATAAAGGAAATAATTATGTGAGGAGAAGGGGGTTCCCTTTTATAGGGAGTTGAGGCTATGGTGGCATCATAGATGCCGCCTTTCCCCTCTCGGTATGCCCAAAGGTGGAATCAGTGGTGCTTCCTTTTTCCTTACACAAAGGCAAAGGAGACATCCACCCCAATGGTTTTTCCATATCATCGATCTAAGCTAATGGTAGCACGAGGGGGAGAAGGTGGCATCGGCAATGTCACCTTTTTAGAAAATATTTTTTTAAAAAAATAACTTATTCCATATTAAAAAAATTTAGAAATGGTTGGAAAAAACTCTCTATCATCCCTTGAGGTTTCACCACCCACATGCCAAAACATGACATGATTCCCCATGAACTCCAATGCGTGGGTTGGTCCTGGTTTCTAGAAGACCCTAAAATGGGTGTTTGGGGCTTCAAGTAGATGTATGGCCCTAAGTGGTGCTTATGTTTTAGAGAAACTCCTAAAAATCATATAAAAATTTATATAATAAGAAAGAAATTCTTAAAAAATTTATATAAATATTTTTTAATATCCCAATTATTATTACTCTCTTATGTCACACATTTATAAATTTTATTATCAATTCCCACTTTTGATTAAAACATTGAAATTCATTGGTATTATCAATAATGTAAATTAATAAATCATTACAATTTGAAAAAAAAATATGTACCTTATTTTTGACTATCAGATACCCTCTTACATAAACCATGATTTCCTCTAGAATAAAATCTCAACATGGAATTAAATAGAGAACCAATATTATCAATATTAAAATTTCAAAGTATTAAAATCAAATAATTTTCAATGTCCAGTCAAAATTTTAATATTACACATAAAATATTAATTTAATTTACCAATTTTCAAAGTGACAATCAATTCAATAATATATCTTTTCCACATTTTAAAATGGTGGAACTTATAATGCCATTAATTATGGTTCCTTAATTCATAATTATGGAACATGAAAAATCAAGATTTACCTCACTTTTGAATATTTTCACCCAACACAAATGATAAAAATTATTGTAGATTTATTCTCATATAATAAATAAATCATCTTTATCAACAGGCTTGTCAAAGAACTAATCTCTCCAATTTCTAAATAAAAAAGTACATAAAATCCTGATGGAATGCAGTTAAGAATCAACTTTCTATGAAGCCTAGGGTTAGTAAGAATTGATGTTAAAAATTAAATCATAAGGAGTATGTTTATACCCTTAACCATAAACAATGATATTTAATATTAAAATTTCATGAAATTATACCCTTTAATTTTTACTAATTTCAATTTCCCCTAAAAATCTACGTAAATATTTTAATTAAATAAATCCATAATGAATTATCAATGCATCCTCTTGAAATTTTCATCACATTTATTCTCTTTTTTTATCTTTTGCAAATATCTATTTAATTTTTCTTGAAATTTATTCTTAAATTAAGTTCACATCCACCAGCTAACAATGTATGATAAAAAACATAGGTTTAGTAATGGTGATTTTAGGGTTTCCCAAATCACAGCCCATTTTCTATTTTTTTGGTTCAATTTATCATTTATCAATTTTTTTAATTGAAGAGATGGAAAAGAATGAAGTTTCATGAATGAATCGATATCATTAATTTGTTCCCACAATAATAACCCCCATAATTATTTATCTCAATATAAATCATCACTTCCACCATGATTCCCTTCAGACCCTCGCATCAACAAAAATATATCTTTTAATTAATAATAGAAGGGTAGGAAAGGATAAATATCAATTGAAAAATTGCAAATCCCTATCATGTTTATTCATATTTTCTAAGTTATAATTAAAATTAATGAAAGTTTGGATTTTTAAGGATAAACTATTTTACAAAATATACCCCATTCAATCTAAATGAGATTGTTTATAGTCATAGTTTGGACAAGTTCAAATGTATATTCTAGTTGGTGACATGTCGCAAGATCAATCATGAAATATTATTACAAGTAAAGTTTTTAGTAATTGGTCTAGAAAATTTCTTGGTAATAGGACAAATTTTAATGGAAAATATCTCACAAAATTAATAATAATAACAAATCAATATAAATGAATTTATAAAATTAAAATCATAAAATATTATTAGGAAATTTCATTTACAAAAATAATAAATTTCTTAAGAAAATGAGTACTCATTTTAATATCCATTCTTCACATTAATCATCATGTTTTCCATTTTACTCATCAAATTTCATTAACATTGAAATCAAAAAAAATTAAATCACATGATTCCTAAGAAACTCATGTCTCACATACATGTTAATTGACACCGAATTCAAAGAATAGGCATGAAAATTTACATTAAAGATAACAACATTTTTTAGATTGAAATTTCAAGTGATAAGAAAGTATAAATACAAAAAGTGACCCCCTTGACCATGATGCTTAGTAATCTTTCCTCATTTATTGTTGGGGACTCACATTTTCCATCCTGACATACAAAATAAAATTACTCAGTTAATCAAAAGGAACATATTATTTAAGCTCAAAATGATAGGATTGAGTGGGATACATGCTGAACTAATTGGAAGGAAATGAAATTGAAATATAAATTCCATGAGAGAAAGTATAAAGGAATACGTCTTGGTATGGTACCCCAAGTGGGAACAAAATTTCATTAGTGCTTCCAGAGGATACTAACAGTTTTTATCCAAAGTCTGTTAGTGGATGAAGCTTCTTTGATATGAACCACCACATGTGTATTTTCTCAACTTGTGACCCATCCTTATTAGTGCGGAATCATAAATGGATATAGTATACCATATCCCCCATCATAATTAGGTATTTCATTCATGGGGGGGTGTATGATGAAGTATGAATCATCATCTTCATTAGTTGTTACTTATTCAACCCCCACACTCTCTTCCAGTACAAGCATCTCATAGGTTGCAGGAATTAAATAAATCAAGGGGAAGTAAATAGGTATTTATATTTGAATAAAATTTTAATTTTAATAACAATTTTATCCCCATTTATATGAGAATACATTTTTTCTGATTTCTACATGCTCAACTCCATGAGTTGGTTTGGTTTTTATCTTTTCCTTAGTAGTGGTGAATCTTGGAGTATATTCTTAGTAGATATACACAGATAGTCAAGATCCTCCATTTTTATATCAAATTCCTCCACATTTTTGATGTCTTCCATCAATAACACTGCATATTCTTATTTGAAAGTCATGGTGATATCAATCATTCCTCCGGTTAATTTTAAAATATATCTAGATCATATTGATCTATCATATGTATCTCAATTTTCACGTCTTCCTCCTTAGACTCCTCGTGTAATAAAAGTTGTCCATCTTCTAGTTAAGATTTAATTTCCTCTAATGGTTCTTTTAAATATATAGTTATCCAATATTTTTGACGTTAGAGATATTTCACAAGCTCTCCATGCTCTTGAATATAATATTTGATTTTTTTCACTTGATTAAAAAAAATTCGGGGAAATTATTCCATGGTTTTGGGAGGAAATGAGGAGCACTCTTGTTTTCGCTTGGTCACTTCATGATAAAAATTTGGGAAGTAAACCTAGAAATCAGAAAATTATCTATCTGATACATCAATAATAAGTTTCTCTAGGGTTTCCATAAGCTTCAGGATGAGGTCATTGAATTCCTCATCTTTTCATATTTTGCTATGGGCTACCTTGATCTATATAACCAATAATGAAATACCTTCTTATATTGAATAAGGTGCTTTAGCTATTGGTTCGTGCATTGATGAGTAATCATTCCAAGTACAACTAAAATCATTTTAATTCATCATGGAAAAATAATGAATTTTTAATGAAATTAAAACTAAATAAAATGTGAAAATAAAATTTTTATGAAATCTAATTATTAGATCTTTAATATTGACAATAATTTACATGCACCTCTACCGTAGGGAATGAAAAAAAAATTATTTTCTATTGTATCACAATGGCTGACTAGGGTCGTCTCACTTGAAGTGTCTAATAGTTTGATTCTCACATTTCATAAATGACCTTTTCTACTTATTTTGTGGTTTTTATTCTTATATGAAAAATAAATTTGGGTTTGTGGTGAAATATTTTAATGACAATTAATATGAAAATTCAAAATTTATACTACCATGAAAATAAAAATATAATGAATTATGGAAGAAAGGACTGGGATATGGGTTCATTTTTGAATAAAGTAAATATTTAATTTTAAATTTATTATTTTGGTTTGATAATACAAACATTGAATACCATGTTGGAATTACTATTCATTATTTATAAATTGTTTAATCTTTTATATCCAAATAAATCTAGATTCTATCTCCTCTTAAAATAATGGTTGATGAAATTATTTGGTTGAAGGTGTTCCATCTTCCATGGCCCATCTTTATCGATGTTTTTCTATCAGTTAATTTTTAAAAATCCCTCATTTTAATAGTCAACCAATTGAAAGTGGGAAAACTGATTTAAATAAAATAATAAAAGTTGATCGAGTTGCATGTCATTATTGGGAATTCACTAAAATATAGACATTAGGCTCCTTATAAATACTACTAAAATCATTCACAAACTTAAAATAAACATATATGAAAATTCAAGAACGCATTAAACATCTATAGGTCCAAGACTCAGGGTCAGCCTCCCATTTCTAAGAGTAATAGATCACATGGTAAATTGATGGAATAAGAGAAAGATAACTAAAATAAAATAAATAAATTAAAAATTAAAAATTAGTAGGGATGAAAAAATAAGAGAATATAATAAAATTGGATTGGGAATATGGAGAGAGTCCTCTGGGGTGGACAATGGATACCACGACTTCTCATCTCTTATTCTGACCATCAGAGTGGTCAAAAGAGGCTTGAATGAGCTTCATGGTGGTAGGCTAAGGTGTCGAAGGCATGGAAGTAGTGTTCCACGGATTGATGGAGCTTGTGGTGATAATTCATGTCTGTGATGGTTTTCTTTTGAGTGATAGAGGGGGTGGAAATGTCATATGGTAGTGTCATGGAGGATAATGGAGATAATAAAAGCCTAGGATCATCCTTGGACATTCATTATGGAAATTGGTGGTTTGAAGGGCAACCATGGTTGCTGATGTGATGAATTTTTATCTTTGTTGGTTTTGGCCATGCTGGATTTGAATTGAGGCAGTGACAACGACTATGTGAAACGGTGCATCTGAGCAGTGGTTTGGAGAAGGATCAGACTCTAATGTCTGCAATGAGAAATGAGATCGATAGTGTTAGTCCAGAGAGGAAGTTCTCTGGTATGGTGGAAGGAGTCATTGGGTTGAGAAGAGGGTGTACACGGTGATCCAGACCAAGGGCCGGTATGGATAAAGGTGGAAGCAGTGCTCTAATAGCCCAGATAGAGGGATGGGTGCTGAAAAAGCTTGTAGAGACTCGGGAAGTGGAGGTGGCGGTCTCCAATGGAAGGTATAGGGTGAGCTATGGTGGAGTGAGGTCGGGGGGAGGGAGGGATAGAATTGACCTATTCATATATTTTATACACGGTGAATAAATATTTTAAATACACACACACACACATATATATATATATGTATATATATATATATAATTTTTTATAAATAAAAAAACTTTTTTAAACACTATGTTTTCATAATCTTCTTTGATATTAATTTCTAATTTAATTAGTGTCGATTTATTTGTTATATATATAGAAATAAAGTATATAATATTTATTTAAGTGTAATAAATTTAATATATTAAATATAATTTATAAAATAAAAAAAAATTTAAAATAATCATTTTTTAGCATTATACCTTTTTAATCATGGCCAGTTAAAAATTATTCTTTTTTATAGAATTTAATATTATCAATACATTAATATTAGAATATTTATTTTATTTTTTAAATACATTAAATATTTCATTAATGATAAAAATAAAAATATATAACCTGTCAAAATATAATTTATAATAAAATAGTTTAATTTCTTCTTTATTTCACTGAAAATAAATTTAATATTTTTGAAATTTATTTTTTCATTTTGTTATTAAATATTACGCATCATCAATATAAATTTCAGAATACTTGAACACCCAATGACCATTTATTAAATATTTATTTTTCAAATTACCATTTTTTTATTGCCATATCTCCAATGAGAATAATTACATCCGTTAGATTTCAATCATATATAAAGAAATACAATGATATCAGTGTTATTCATGATATTTACTTCTCTCTAGATAAGTTTATTACACTTATAATTATTTAATTATTTCTATTTTTAGTACAGTGGTTATGATATTAATTTAAAACCAAGAAGATAAAACTTTTTCAATCGTTGTATTTGTTTACATGTGCATTTATTCCACATGTACTTTTACTAATGATACATCATATTTTATTATAAAAATATATTAAAATTATTTTTAAATTATAATTTTTATTGTGATAAAATTTATCAAAAATCATCGTTTATGTGTTATGTATGAATAATATCATTTCAAGCAATATTAATTTGACGTAAAAATACATATTCACATAATAAGATACTATAAGGAATGGTCAGACATATCCATCCATATAATATAAATAGTGAAACATAATACAATCCTACAACAATAAAAGGGATACAATTTCCATTGACTCACTAGTTATGAAAAATATTATACCCAATATTTTTCTTAGTTATGAGCTCAAATTAAAATCAACTCCATGTAAGGATTCAAAATATAGATGCATTCTATTGAAAGATTTTTAAAATATCTAGTCATCGCACGCATTTTAATTATAGAATTTATAATTTTACAAGGTTTCTTTAATATATTTATAGATCACTCCCATTTTTTTTGTGTTAAAACCATTAATGTAGTATGTGATATAAAAAAAAGTAGTATTATTTATTGGAAAGATTTAATTAATAAAATATTAATCTATTAGAGAGTCCCAAACATGGAAATTAACTCCCATGTGAGATATGTCGAACTCTCATTCTCTTAGTTTTAATTATTCATAAACAAATAACCATTAAAATATATTTAAAAACTACAAGACCATAAATTGTGGCAACATGATTAATTTTAACAAGAAATCATCATAATTTAAAATGTGGACCCAAAATAAAATGAATTTTCAAAAAAATAAATTGATCAATTATGCATGACACTCTGATTACGATTTTTTAGATGGTTTTTTATATTTTCATTGTTATATGTAATAATTAAAATACATAATTTATTAAAATATATAATTCTTCCCCATTCTCTCACACATATTCTAATGTTTCTAGTATTCTTCCCACTACCACAGTAGTTAGAAACCATCACTTGCTCTTCTCACTTCATCACCTTCATAACCCTTTGGTCAATACATTGCATTGGGGGTATTTTCATGAAAAATATTTCATAACCTGAACTATTCATGGGGAGAATTTTTAAGGGATGATACCTCACAATCCTTCATGACATTATAGATCTTGTAAGGGGTGAGAAGCCACCATCACTACATCCTTCTACGTGTAAAATAATTTTTTAATGTTTAATAATTCTTTAATAACAGATATTAAGGAGGATAGAGATTATGAAATCGATGTATTTCAAACTACCTTGAAGATTCAAATGAGGTTTCCAATCTATTAAATTTGTCACAACAACCGAATGGACATTATCTCCCCATATTTTTTTTGAAGAAACCCCAATCATGGTCTCTTAAGAATGAACACTAAGGATATGACCTTTCTATGGGAACATAACAATAATTATCAAAGGATAATTTTTTATCCAAAATTATATTATATATACAATAAATTTCATCCACCCATTTTATGTTGAATCATTACTAAAAAATTTACATAGGTACTAAAGATGCCCTAATTTCATTACAACGACACTCTATTGCCCCTTATGGTGGAATTTTCTCCCTCAAAAGTGAGTAGTTAATAATTTATTATGATACTTAATATTACTAAATAATAGTATGAAAACCATTCATAACACAATAATGTAACATTCCATTGATTTTGTTCTCATGGATATTCCAATCTTCTTGGTGGTGAATTCTATGAAAATAACCTAGAATCTATTAGTGAAGTGATTATGAAAAATAATATGTTTGGGAACATTATTAATTGGTATCACATTATATAACATATATTTCATGAAAACTATTAAACTCTTTATAATTTCATACACACCAAAACACAATTTTAAATATAAAAATAGTGATAAAATTTCATCAAAGTGTAAATTGAAAACCAATATCATAGAAAATATGATATCAAGTGATTTAGATTGTACGTAGGGTGACACTAACACACTAGTCGGTCCTTATGATGTCATAGTCCCCAACATGGATTATAATGACTAAGGTATATTACACATTAATATTTAAACCTATTTTATGAATACCCGTTACATTACAAAAACACACACTGGAAAATTGTAATAGTTTAGTGCCATTGGAAACTTGTAACACAATATTCTAATATGGTGAGAGATCTCAATTGTATCCCACAAATATATTCATATTAAATACTATTAAATTTTATACCATCTATAAAACCTTTCTTCATCAACTATGGGAAGTAAACATTATAATTTGTGAGATCAAATTGTTTATAAGGTAAAAAATGGAGATACATACGCATAACATGAACATATGGGTATGAGAATATGAGAATAAAATTTCAAAAATGATATCCTTCATATAAAAGATCATAATATTGATTCATGGAATAATTGTTTTTAGTACATAAGACACGAGTCATAGGAAAATCAAATAACATGATCATTGAGATCATAAAATTAGAATTGGATATAAAATTTTGACATAAATATAAACATGTAATGTTATTTACGTAGTTTTCAAGGCTCGATCAAAATATCTATAAGGGAGCATTATGGGTGGCTACACCTCCAAATTAGGACACACCAAAATCCCTAGTGGAATACCTTACATAATAGCAAATTGGGTTCACTACCCAAACCATTATATTAGTCAAGGATCACACTTGATACAATAATAGATGATAAAGTCCCTTATAGAACCGGGTTAACTCTCCATTTGATCTCTTACAGAATTTAGATTACTCCCTATTCTAGTGATGTATATCTCAGGGGATATAAACCATTACCAACGCATTGGAGGGATACATAGGTCCCACCCATCTTTATATATAACCTGACCTTCATTATTTATTATAAAGTAACCACGGTCATTGGTAAAAACATAACAAACATCACACAGTGTTAGTCATACATATGATTGAAACAAGATCATAACCATTCATCATATCTTAACCCATGGAATTAAATTGGTATCATAAAAATTTAATCATATAATAACATGTAGAAAATTTATAGGATTAATAATCATTTATTCATAGAATAACCTATAAAGAAAACCTAGATTCCTAAAAATTTCGTTACGGTATAACAGGTGGAAGGGAAACATGTCTTATAAAAATATTATCAATATAAAATAAACTATTCTAAGAAAGAGTCAGAATGGTATACTTTGATTATATCCTTAGTGAATAATTTTAACCATGAATGAATGTTGTCTTATATAGAAATTTGTTTTAAAGAGTACATGGGACATTTATTGAGGGAAATAAATTTTCATTAAAAATCAATTTTATAAAACATAAACATTTTAAAAATAGTTTTTTTCTAAAAATAATAATTAAAAATTATTATATAATATTTTAAAAATAATTTGAAACATTTTTTGAGTAAATTATCATTTCTTTTTTGAAATTTTATTTTTAAAACAAACAACACATTCAAAATAGATTTAAATTATAAATAATTTAAATAAAAATTTAAAATTTATAATATATTAAGGAAATTATTTTATTTGAAATGTTCATTGAAAAATTTTAATTAAATTTTGAAATCATTTTCCATTCATGACAATATGAAATACAATTAATATCATATAAGTTAAAAAATTTATTTTTAAATTTTCGAATAAAACATAATTGGAATTGTTTGGAAAACACATGATGATTCCTTTAAAATAATTTTATAGAATGTAAAAAATAGTTAAAAATTTATTTTTAAAATAAAAATAGTGTAATAAAAATGTTGAATACATTTTCAAAAAACATTTTTTTTGAAGAAAATAGATTTTATACCCAAGAGAGAAATATAGTATGATTTATATAAAAAAATCATAATTGTATTTTATAGAAAAATGGTGAAAAAATTCACAATTAAATGATTAAGTCATGAATACAAAGAGTGGGATAAATTTATTGAGAATTATAAATAGGTACATAATAAAAAAAAAATTATTAGGGACATAATTTTATACAACCATGATAAATGAAGAAACTGTAACATTATATCGTTACAACATTGTTGGAAATTAATATAAGCTCTATGAAGAAAAAAAATAAAATTAAAAATAAAGTATCATGATGATGAATAAATTCATGATATTATATGTTAAATGGGCTCTATATACACATCATGTATAAATATATGTGCATAACATAAAACACATATCCATAAAGCAAAATAGAGATTTAAATGTTTTACCAATTTATTATATTTTTAACCATATATCCCAAGAAAATGAGGTCCTAAAGTGGATATATAAATAAAAAATTTATTTAAATAAATTAATGGTTTTTAAATAAAAAATATTAAAGAAACATTTGGTGAGAAAGTAATTTATCTCATGTAAAGTAAATGTGATGTGAAAATCCCTAACTATTAGTCATTGCATCTGTTGTAATCATTCAATTCACATGTATAATAAATATAATTTTATTATAAATTTATTACATGAATATACTGTAATTTATCATACAATATATTATTTTATAATTAATTACTACTAGTAGTTCATTAACATTCTATGCTAATGTTATGTTTCAGGTAAAAAATGTGTTGTTTATAGTATATTTTATGTTTGTTATTTTTTTAATCCTATTAAATTGATCAAATTTCTAATGATTACATAATTATATCTAGGATTTAAATACATAATATATTCATTATATATATATTTATAAAGCTCCAGAAAAGTTGTTGATACGAAATAAAATGAACTGTTCATGGTGATGGTAGGTCATAATTACACATGAATGTTGTTTTTTTATTTTCCTACTGATTTGAAAGAATAAAATTTAAATAATATATATTATCATTCAATAGTAATTTTTATTTCATATATATCACATATTTTTAATATTCCCAACATTAATACATTCCATTTAATTAATGAGTGAATCACATCACTTTATGAGGCAGTAGTCTGCCCTAGAGATGAGTGATGTTGTTATATTACCACAAAATGGTATGAATGATGTTCTATATGATATAATAACTAAATAAAAATAATAAAATCATAAATTTCATATATATCAAATATGAACATTAAATACATCATTATATCCTACTGTGAGAGGTGGTAAAGGAAAAATGGCATCAGTTTGGGAATCGGTAGTCCACC
Source organism: Viscum album (assembly GCA_963277665.1). Taxonomy (NCBI): domain Eukaryota; kingdom Viridiplantae; phylum Streptophyta; class Magnoliopsida; order Santalales; family Viscaceae; genus Viscum; species Viscum album. The sequence continues at coordinate 106,743,769 of OY728143.1, read as the reverse complement.
GTCCACATGACCAATGATTTCATAACCCATTTTATACTATTGGGGATTGTTTTAATTAATGTTGTTAATAAAAATATTCTTATTAAATTTATTTTATTGATTATAATAAATAATAATGATATAGTAATAATATAAGGTTGTGGAATAATAAATAAAACAAAAATTCTCATAGATGAACATTAAATCTTTGTGGGGTGTCTTCATTAGGACTGCATTAATAGACCTCTTATGAGGGATTCATTCCAAAAATAGTGATTATAGGATGAGGGGATGTAATTTTAGATTTTATTTCTATTGGTATTATATGGTCCAAAGAGGATTGAATGATTGAGGAAGATATGATATGGGTCACCTTTTATAAGTGTGGGAGAGAACACAATTGAAATTTTTGAAAAAAATATGTATTCCCACATTAATCATTTTTCAAAAGGGTTAAAAATGGACCATTATCTAAATTAATATTTTTAATGGTGTAAATATATAAAAACATTAATTCTTACAATAGTTTATATGTTATTTAAACCTTTATTTGGGGTTAACCCCTCGTAAACCCATTTTTACCATAACCATGGTAATTAATTTTCATTTTGATTACTATTAATTTTGGTAAAAAATGAAATTAAACATATTACATAAGATATATTATTATGATTCCAAATATAGAATATTTTTTACTAAATTCTATTCACATAATTAGAACTATTTAATTTTAAGTTAATCTCACTGAAACCATGAAAATGAAGGGTTTTAAATAGATAATGTTCAAAAATATATAGTGTTTTTATATAAAAAATCAATATTATATGTATGAAAATGAATTAAATTTTATAAATAAATATCTTATTTAAAAAATATTACATTAAAAACAATTGAGAATATTATTTTACATTAAAAATAATTTTAAAAATTTTTTTTTAATTGAAATTCGTTATTTTCCATAATTCATCAAGAAATGTAAATATTTAGAAAAATATAAAAAATTAAACCTAATATTATTCTTATATTATGATTTAGTAGATGAATTTTATTTTATAAAATGGAATTTCCAAAATTTTAAAATATTGATTTTTAAATATGTTTTCCTTTAAAAGGATACAAAACTTTTTTTATAAAAATATAGTTTTTAAGAATAAAATTGGATTTATTCCTATATATTATCTAGAAAAAAAAATAATATGAAGGTTACAAAATATTATTTAAAATTTATACTATATTAATAATGATTAAATAATTCAAAAAATAATTTTTTTTATTTTATATAAGTAAAATAAAATTTAAAAAAATTCTGGTTAGAAATATTTTTCATTATTTACAAATACTTTTTGTATTCATTTATAATTTATTGGTCTCCCAATAATTAATTATGTGTGTGTGTGTGTGTGTGTTTCTCTAAACTATATTTTCATAATTTATTTAATCCTTCTCATAACCACTCTTTCAATAGGTAGGTGATAACTATCATATTAGAAACTAATATTTTAGTAGTATGACATGTTTCATTGAAAATCGGCATTGCATACAATGAAAGAGAAAATATATAATATATATAACATAAGAAAAATGTAGTGTATTTTAAGCACAATATAAAAAATGTGCTACATATATCACATTCCAGAATAATTCTTTAATGTCAGAAAAAATATTGAAATGATCAAATCTATTTGGAAAAAAATAAATTTCATAAAAAATCAAAGAGTTACATTCAATCTCATTTAATGTGAATTTCATCCAGGAAATTATTCTTGTTAATCAAAGATTTATCATTTGAGTATTCATTCATAGAAACATTCCTTGTACAAATGAATAATAGACCTTTATTTAAAAAGATAAAGTTGGAGACATAATTATTACCCACAATAACTAATAACAATATAATATCCAAGATTTTTACATATATTATTTTTAAATATTATATAGATTATATTTGCGACTATTAATTAATATAACATGTTATTCCAAGGCCCGGTGTGCCCTGAACAATTTCTTGAAAAATATTAAAATATTAAATTACTCATGTATGTGGTTTTACTATAAATTGAAATAAAATATAAATTGGTGCCCGAATCCAAAATCTAAGGGAACCATTGTGTTCAAATTAGAAAATTTACCATAGGTGTGACCTAACATTGGTCAACACATGTCAACTGTGAATTGTAGTTTCAGGCGTTTTTATTGAATAAAATTAATTGAAATAACTATTTTATTTTTCTGTTTTGATGAAACATCAATGCAGATATGGTTTTAATTTTTTAAATAAACCATTAGGTAGGGATCCCGGGTTAGATTAATAGCCCTAGAATTTCATGGGGGTCTATAGAAGAAACCCTAAAGATTTCTCTCATCATGTGATGAAGGAATTTTGGATCAAAGATTGATGAACGATGTTCTTGAAAGATCTCTCTAGAAGTAATTGATCATAAATAGTGAGTGATCTAATTCCAAGTTAGGATGTGTTATTTTGGATTTCATTCCCCATTCTTAGATTTAATGATGAATGTATACCAACTAAATAATAGGTTGATATGTGGTTCGATCATAACCTTCCAGAACATGTTTAATTTCGATATTATCATGGGTTGAATGTTTTTGAATTGATTTTTTTTGATCATTTTTATAGGAACAGAACATGGCCAGAATGAACAATAGTCGAGGTTCTATCATCAGATTTGTTCCTTGTTTTTTTACACCAATTTCTACATGTGTTCTTCATTGTTCATTTAGTTTATGAAAGAATGGTTATTTCACCATTTTTTCATGGATAAATGATCCAACATTTAATAAATAACATCGAGACGACCTAACAGAGGTGCAATAGTGACATCGACAGATGAATCAAATCAAATCCGATGAAACCATTCATCGAGTGGTTGCATCAAAATAGATCAAAATGTGTTTCTGAGATGATCGAAGGCCCAAAACACGTTTATTTGGCGTTAGGGTGGTGAAAATACCTTGGATATAAAGTTTCAATGTGAATGGACTACCAAAATTATATTTGGATGATTGGAGGAGGTGCATGAAGGAAGAACACAACTTTTTGAAAAAAACTGATGAACATGACAAGTAACTCATATTTACATGGCATGTGTCCCCCACTGAGTGAGAGAAAGGGTTTTTAAAAGAAATATAAATACCACACGACGTGTGACCCCAGTCACATGGCATGTAGACTCTCCCTTGAGACTCGACATGTGCATGGGACGTACACAAACATGGGGAAATGTACACTGGTTGATACATGATATGTACTCCCCCACATGAATTCACCTTGACCAAGTACACGGGCTACCCCATGTACTGGTACTCAGGTTAATATAGTATACTAACACACATCCATTATACATGAGTAGAGCCTCGATGGAATGACATGGAATGTGACTCCCTCTACAAATCTTGTACCCATCTTTTTCATGACATGTTCTAAATACACGGTCTGTTGTACTCGGCTATTACTTGAGGTCAATTGACACGATGTGTGACGCTACTAGACACTGTATACTCAATTATAAATTCCTTGATTCTCTAATCCTCCGTTACCCTGGAAATGTTCCATAAGGGTTCATTCCCTTTATCATTTTCCCAGAAGGTATGTACAAATCATTTCCTACTCATAGAGCTATGATCCCTTCAATAAGACATTCTATATAGAGTTTTGGAATCCCCCAAGAGTCCTAGAGTAGTATAATCTATTTATTCCTTGTTCCCTATTTAGATTCTTCAATATTGACATGACAAAATTTATAGGGTTTTGATCATTTACATAGAGGGATAATCCATATTGATTTGTTTTTATCACTACATGGCCCCATTTTTTATCCTCATATGTGATCCTCATATGTGTATTATATGTCTCTCATGATGTTTCCAGATAAACTATACTTATCAAAAGGACGTCATCAATGTTATCATACTTAGGAGTGTGTTCTCCCAGATGAGTGCTTTTTGGAATCTTCCAATTGAAAAACTAGTGTTGGTATGTGGTAGTGACGACTTACCTCTAGACTATGTGTCTTGGATTTAGTATATTTGGATATTCTTATATGCATTTTAGCCATATAATTGTGTAGAGATGAATTTATCTTTCCTTTTTTATATATCATTTGAGTTTTAGGGTGTCCTGTTACGTATTTAAATACTCTCCCCTTTAAGATATTTTATCGCATGTGTCGTGTCTTGTGCAAATGTGCAATATTTTGATGGAGCCATAGGCAGACCAGAAGCAGACATTGCTTTGTGAGATTTGACAAGCTGAGGTGTGATATGACTACTATATATAGTTGTCCCAGTATCTTTGTTCACAGGTTGGGTGTAGAGACCCGAAGCTTATCGTACATTGACATTACATTACTTTTGCGGAATACTTAGTACATTACAAAAACACACACACAAGGACCGTAATAGTGTAGTGTCTTTGGAAACTCGGACTATAATCTTCTAATCGTGGTGAAAGATCTTCAAAATCTCCCATAAAGATCTTCCTTTTTTTTACCTAAAACCTTTCTTTATATCCTAGGGAAAAGAAAACATAAAAGGGTGAGCTCAAATGCTCAGTAAGGGTAAACAAAATAAATATCAATCACATCATATTCATAAGAACATAACTTTTTGGAAATCATAACCTGCAAAAGAGAGCATAATTTCATAATCATGGGATAAATCATGGCAGTGAAAAAGTAATCCCAATAATCATAACTTAAAACATGAAACTTTGTGGTATACACACATAATCATAGATAATCATTTCTTGTTAGTCAAGACTAATTGCCAAGACTATCTTAGTGGACAAAGTCCCTTTCTGAATCGAGTAACCCTCGTTTCAGTCCTGTTTCACTCAACCGGTATAACCTACCGTTCCATCCCTGTCTATCTCATGAGATATAAAATCTTTACCCAATGCATTGGAGGGAGATATATGTCCCACCCATCTTATAATGAATCCTTTCTTATGTGTGCCACATAATCATAAAACATACATCATCGCATAACACATGTAACAAAAATGGGATTCTTGAAACATCATGACATCATTTATCAATTCATATAAGATAAAGGAATTCATAAAAATAATTCCATCACAACATGATCAAATCAATGAAATAATAGGGATAAAAACAGAACCCTTTATTATCTTAGATGGAAAATAATTTTGATAAAACACTTGAACTCCATTCTTGAGGAAAATATCCTTTCTTCTTCAAATTTTTTTTTCCTTTCATAACATTTCATACGACTTTAAAATAAAAGAAGTTGATTAAAAATAAACTTGAAAACCTGTAAAGGAATTTTCTTGGAAATTATGTTTTAAAAATCCATTCATGCCGTATAAGTTAAAAAAAACGTTCTTCGTACTTTTGTCGGAAAAGTCAAAAAGTACCTCGTACGAAAAACGACAAAAGATTCCTTTCTTATTCTTTACTAAAAACTCACCGAAGGGTAAAATTGGATTTAAACTATTGTAATTGGATGGAAATAATATTACATATTTAGGAAACATGGATGTGGATGATAAAATACACCCCAGTAATTACCAAAGTAAAAACAATCTCGGATAAAAGTGAGATTGTGATATTTCCCTTACCTTAGGTCCGACTTTCTTTGTAAGTGTCCGAACCTCCTGTATAATGATTTAAATCAGGTTATTGACTTATTACAGAATCATATTCATTGTTATGATATCATATATGGTTCACTTAGGACATTATATTACCCGTTCTTTTGTAAATTCCATGTTGAAGAAGCGTTTTGGGTAAAATCGTTTCATTTATCGTAGGTGTTTTGACTTGTTGTTCTTGACATCATTATTACTTATATCATGATTTACTTACTTCCAGAATATAAAATATGATTTATATATCATATATATTCAGTATATATATATAATAGGTAGATAAATAAAATGAAAAACACCGTTCATGGAGACGGTAGTCCGTACGTACGCATGAACGTTGTTTTCCTTTCCTTATTGTCTTGAAATGGAAGTAAGTAGATGACATACATATGTATATATATACATAAATCCAGTAGCTTTATAATTTCATATATTTCATTATTATTTCTTATATATTATAATCATTCTTAAATGGTTAACATGGAGAATGAATCTCATCACGTCGTGGAGACGGTATTCCGTACGTACGCACGAGCGATGATATCATTTCTATAAATATTGAATTGAATTGGAGTGGATTATACAATATATTAGAATCAATATGATGTTGTAATAACTATGTATAGTTATTCTTTACACCATTATACCCATCCATGTAAGGTGGTGGTGGAAAATAGATTACACCACGGCGTGGAGACGGTATTCCGTACGTACGCACGCGCGGTGATTTATTTTTCCGTAGGATGGATAGATGGTGAAATAGGGTTGTTTCATACTTATAATAACATATCAGTATATGAGTGATACTGATGTTATTACTTAATAATGAAACAACCTACGAAGAAGAAGTGGAAGAAGAAATAAAGATGAAAGAATTGGTAACGGTAATTACCTCTTCTTTGAAGTGCCTCTTTGAGACCTCCTCTTAGGGCACTAAAATTGGTCTTTGAGGAAGACCAGAACCTCTAGGATGTTTCTAGGGAAGTGGAGAGGAGAAATTGGCAGGTTTTGGCCGAGCTTGAGTGCTCAAATTGGTGTGAGGAGGAGGGAGAGGAGGTGTCCTTTTATAAGGGAGGAGAGGGGCACCTTAGGAATATCTCAAAATATTATTTTATATTAAAGTCAAAATCGGTTTATAATGGTTCCAAAGGGTCTTATTTCGAATCTAAAGTGGGGATGGGTCGAAATCCTATCAACCAATAGGATTTAGACAAGTTTAGGTTCTTATTTTAACCTTATCAATTAGATTTAACTCTAAGTTAAATAATTTAACTTTTACCGTGTCTTTTTGTTTTCTTTCAATATATGGTTAATACACTTACTATAACATGCCAAACGAACCCCAAATTGTTTATTACTAATATATATATCCTTATATAAGTTATTTGGCCGAACCTTAGATTTTTAGGAATAAAATAACAATTAATAATATAATATTTGATTTAAAAACTATTTTGTGTCAATTTTGACACTATTTGATATATGATTTTTGTGAAAGTCATAAAAGACTTATATGTTCGAACCAAGTTGCTTACATCAACATTAATATATCATAGTAACCTAGAAAATTAGTGGAATTCATAAACAGTCTCAAATTACATTCATTTGAGCATTTATAACATCAATTATGTTAATATTTCCTTAAAAGGGTAATTATTGCATCATCGTTGTGTCATAAATAAATTAATTTATTTAAAGTCTAAAAATTATAAATAAAATATCATTATGTAGGCAATCGTTTTAGCTTTCTAATGAATATTTATAGTCGAATTTAGCTTATGTATAACACCATATTAAAAATGTTTTATTGAATAAACTTTGATTTTAACTCTTTTAACTCTTCTTTGAATTAAATAATAATAAATGTCCTAATCTTACCAAGTGGGCCTAAATGATAATATTTTACACTTAAGGTTGTTTTTGGTCGAGATACACTTGTCCAATAGAATTAGGACATGTGTTAGGGTAATATTAATATCATTCTTACCCTTAATTACCCTATTTACTTTTAACCGTGGTAAAAAAAGTAAAAAGTTACTATTCACCAAAAAATTATTTTCATCTCATTGAACCAAATTTTAGTCCTTGATATTAACCGTGTCTCTCGGATTTTTGAAATTCCATTCACAGAAGCGGTAAAATTAAGTTTTATGCAAAATTCAGTTTTTAACCTACCACTTAGTAGTTTCACTATTCATCAAAAATTGATGTTTTTCAGAACAATGCCAAAATTTCATCCCAAGCTATATTTCATATTCCGAATTCAAAAATGAAGTCTATTTTACAAAATTCATAACATAAAAGTTCCATTAATTAATTTTATAATTAAATCCCGCTGTTAAAACAAATAGCGTGTTTTTAAGAAACAATATCTATCAAAAGATTGACACTTGTTTATGTCTAGTTTAAATGTGAAATTACATCCAATGACCAACATTGTATTAAATTGTAAAAATATATTCTAAATATACTTTAAAACCACTCAAATTAATGATTTATCACTATTAATTATTTCGATAAAAAAGTTGTTTTTAATTATAATTTAGTAATTTTCACTATTCATCAGAATATGAAAGTTATCCGAAAAGTACCAAAATTTCACCTTAGGCTAAATTCGATACTCCGAATCCAAAAATGAAGTCCATTTTGAGAGTTAAAATTTCTAAAATTTAAAAAGTGGTTATTACTATTCATAACGGCTAGTTTTAATAATATTTTAATAGCATATCATTGTTTCGTGAAACTCAGGATTACGTACCACACACGCTATCGAGGAAGGTTGTGATTGCGTGTAATGCAAGGCAAGTCAAGGATGCGTGTTGTGCAAGCTCCTTTTGGTGTAGCGTATAACACAAGACATTAATAAAATTAAAAAGAATATTTTTTTATAAAATCTTGGGCTGTTACATTCTACCCCCCTTAAAATGAATTTCGCCCTCGAAATTCGTCGGGGTTATAAATGGTTTACTATTCGAAAGTTTCTTTAATAGAAACCCACATCGTAAAAAGGAATTTCAAAACCAATCTTTAAAAACAAAAGTATGAAACGTAACGGTTACCCAAATAAACTAATCATTGGGTTTCCACATAGGTGAAAATATGGATATGGAAGAGAAATCTAACCATCATGTTCTGATGGAGAGTGGTAGAGAACATGGCTATGGAAAAGCCAGTAATCACAAATCCATAGATTTGTGATGATATAAGGTACCGTCTGATTCATCAGGTATAAGATCACTAGGACAACATTTTTGGTTTTCAAGATCATTTCCCTAAAGTTGAAAATTTGCTTAGAATAAATACTTACTTTATTTTGGTACAATCTCACTTTTGTTCGTGCCTTGAACAATTTCTACTTCATCTCTTAAATAAATGAAGTTGAATTTGTTATTCGTGAAGTGTTAGCAGATCATGTGATAGAATGACTGTTCATTCCATCTGTCTCAAACAAAAGGTTAGCAAAAGTTATTAAATATACATAAGTCATTCTATAGTGAGATTAATCATATATGGTTCCTAAAATGGACTTATACTTCATATATCATACTGCTTAATTTAATAAAACTAGTTTCTACTAAACAGGGACTTCCTGTAGGCCAGTGGTAGGCGATAAAGGCCAGTCGCACTTCGGTTGTGGGTTCGATTCCCACAGCCTTGTCCGAAGCGATGGGCTGTCGCCCATCCTGCAGGTTGTCCTTTTTCTAAAACTATATTACTATAACATCCCATAAATAATATCGAAAAAACTTCTATCCTTAAACAATACTAACTTATGTCCAACATAATCCATTCCAATCTTTAGTCCTATCCATAATACTGCAGTCCATTCTCATAACATAGTGAAAACGATTACCAGAGATTTAATACCGTCGTTGATCCCCATATATCATAAGATATATCTTGTTGGACACATTCCAAACATTCAAAGGCCTTAATCTTGTACTCTCTTGAATACCCATTGAACCTTAGTGAAAACATGAATGTAGTTAAAAGTTAACACTTTCCACATACCAAAATCCTCAAAATTCTATATACTCAAACCATGATATCACTTAGTCCTTATATCAATCATGAGCTCATGAATACTGTTAAACATTTCATTTTCTCATTTTCCCTTCATTATGTGCATAATATCTCAATCACTTTGAATACCACATTAGACCAATACATAAATATTCCAATACACCATAAAAGTACCTCAACAACATTATTCTTGAATACCAATACATAAACACTTCAGTCCATCCACTTCAATGATTGTCCTGGAATAAGTCCTTCCTTTATTTAGAAGTTTCTTTTTAGGTCAGGGCATTGAGTTGGGTAATGCCCATGTTCTCCACAAATAAGACATTGAACTCCATAACAATCTGTCACTCTATGACCCTTTTCTCCACACAGATAACATCGGTCCCTCCATTTGAGGTATTCCTCAAGGTTCTTCTTCCCTTCTTTAGAAATCTCAATCTTCCTTTCTTTATGCTCCTCAACATGCGAACATGCATAATAGTTTATCTTCCTCTTCTTTGATGAATTAGTCATACCACTAAATTTCACCTTGTTAATCATATATCGCGATGACTGATTCGGCATAATCACAATATCTTTATCTCTAGGCATTACACAATTTTGTTGCTCATAGTCACCAATTTTTCCATTGGATTCAATGCTAACTGAATTCCTTCTGGTTCCCTCCATTAACTAAAACACAAAAAGAATTTTGTGAGAGGCGAAATCATGCTAGGGAAAACAACATAGTAAAGGGAAATCACCCTCAATATCTAACATCTTAGGTTAAATTCTAAGATCGTTAGCGCAATTCTAGGACTATAACCTATACGTATACTTAACCTTAGAGACATCCCTAGACATACCTTAGAAATATCTCTAGGAATCTTACTAATGTTTTCACATCCTAATTTCCAAAGGTTGACTAAACCTTTCCTCTGATACCAACTGTAGAGACCCGATGCTTATCGTACATTGACATTACATTACTTTTGCGGAATACTTAGTACATTACAAAAACACACACACAAGGACCGTAATAGTTTAGTGTCTTTGGAAACTCGGACTATAATCTTCTAATTGTGGTGAAAGATCTTCAAAATCTCCCATAAAGATCTTCCTTTTTTTTAACCTAAAACCTTTCTTTATATCCTGGGGAAAAGAAAACATAAAAGGGTGAGCTCAAATGCTCAGTAAGGGTAAACAAAATAAATATCAATCACATCCTATTCATAAGAACATAACATTTTGGAAATCATAACCTGCAAAAGAGAGCATAATTTCATAATCATGGGATAAATCATGGCAGTGAAAAAGTAATCCCAATAATCATAACATAAAACATGAAACTTTGTGGCATACACACATAATCATAGATAATCATTTCTTGTTAGTCAAGACTAATTGCCAAGACTATCTTAGTGGACAAAGTCCCTTTCTGAATCGAGTAACCCTCGTTTCAGTCCTGTTTCACTGAACCGGTATAACCTACCGTTCCAGCCCTGTCTATCTCATGAGATATAAAATATTTACCCAATGCATTGGAGGGAGATATAGGTCCCACCCATCTTATAATGAATCCTTTCTTATGTGTGCCACATAATCATAAAACATACATCATCGCATAACACATGTAACAAAAATGGGATTCTTGAAACATCATGACATCATAAATCAATTCATATAAGATAAAGGAATTCATAAAAATAATTCCATCACAACATGATCAAATCAATGAAATAATAGGGATTAAAACAGAACCCTTTATTATCTTAGATGGAAAATCATTTTGATAAAACACATGAACTCCATTCTTGAGGAAAATATCCTTTCTTCTTCAAATTTTTTTTTCCTTTCATAACATTTCATACGACTTTAAAATAAAAGAAGTTGATTAAAAATAAACTTGAAAACTTGTAAAGGAAGTTTCTTGGAAATTATGTTTTAAAAATCCATTCATGCCGTATAAGTTAAAAAAAACGTTCTTCGTACTTTTGTCGGAAAAGTCAAAAAGTACCTCGTACGAAAAACGACAAAAGATTCCATTCTTATTCTTTACTAAAAACTCACCGAAGGGTAAAATTGGATTTAAACTATTTTAATTGGATGGAAATAATATTACATATTTAGGAAACATGGATGTGGATGATAAAATACACCCCAGTAATTACCAAAGTAAAAACAATCTCGGATAAAAGTGAGATTGTGATATTTCCCTTACCTTAGGTCCGACTTGCTTTGTAAGTGTCCGAACCTCCTGTATAATGATTTAAATCATGTTATTGACTTATTACAGAATCATATTAATTGTTATGATATCATATATGGTTCACTTAGGACATTATATTACCCGTTCTTTTGTAAATTCCATGTTAAAGAAGCGTTTTGGGTAAAATCCTTTCATTTATCGTAGGTGTTTTGACTTGTTGTTCTTGACATCATTATTACTTATATCATGATTTACTTACTTCCAGAATATAAAATATGATTTATATATCATATATATTCAGTATATATATATAATAGGTAGATAAATAAAATGAAAAACACCGTTCATGGTGACGGTAGTCCGTACGTACGCATGAACGCTGTTTTCCTTTCCTTATTGTCTTGAAATGGAAGTAAGTAGATGACATACATATGTATATATATACATAAATCCAGTAGCTTTATAATTTCATATATTTCATTATTATTTCTTATATATTATAATCATTCTTAAATGGTTAACATGGAGAATGAATCTCATCGCGTCGTGGAGACGGTATTCCGTACGTACGCACGAGCGATGATATCATTTCTATAAATATTGAATTGAATTGGAGTGGATTATACAATATATCAGAATCAATATGATGTTGTAATAACTATGTATAGTTATTCTTTACACCATTATACCCATCCATGTAAGGTGGTGGTGGAAAATAGATTACACCACGGCGTGGAGACGGTATTCCGTACGTACGCACGCGCGGTGATTTATTTTTCCGTAGGATGGATAGATGGTGAAATAGGGTTGTTTCATACTTATATTAACATATCCGTATATGAGTGATACTGATGTTATTACTTCATAGTGAAACAACCTACGAAGAAGAAGTGGAAGAAGAAATAAAGATGAAAGAATTGGTAACGGTAATTACCTCTTCTTTGAAGTGCCTCTTTGAGACATCCTCTTAGGGCACTAAAATTGGTCTTTGAGGAAGACTAGAACCTCTAGGATGTTTCTAGGGAAGTGGAGAGGAGAAATTGGCAGGGTTTGGCCGAGCTTGAGTGCTCAAATTGGTGTGAGGAGGAGGGAGAGGAGGTGTCCTTTTATAAGGGAGGAGAGGGGCACCTTAGGAATATCTCAAAATATTATTTTATATTAAAGTCAAAATCGGTTTATAATGGTTCCAAAGGGTCTTATTTCGAAGATAAAGTGGGGATGGGTCGAAATCCTATCAACCAATAGTATTTAGACAAGTTTAGGTTCTTATTTTAACCTTATCAATTAGATTTAACTCTAAGTTAAATAATTTAACTTTTACAGTGTCTTTTTGTTTTCTTTCACTATATGGTTAATACACTTACTATAACATGCCAAACGAACCCCAAATTGTTTATTATTAATCTATATATCCTTATCTAAGTTATTTGTCCGAACCTTAGATTTTTAGGAATAAAATAACAATTAATAATATAATATTTGATTTAAAAACTATTTTGTGTCAATTTTGACACTATTTGATATATGATTTTTGTGAAAGTCATAACAGACTTATATGTTCGAACCAAGTTGCTTAAATCAACATTAATATATCATAGTAACCTATAAAATTAGTGGAATTCATAAAAAGTCTCAAATTACATTCATTTGAGCATTTATAACATCAATTATGTTAATATTTCCTTAAAAGGGTAATTACTGCATCATCGTTGTGTCATAAATAAATTAATTTATTTAAAGTCTAAAAATTATAAATAAAGTATAATTATGTAGGAAATCCTTTTAGCTTTCTAATGAATATTTATGGTCGAATTTATCTTATGTATAACACCATATTAAAAATGTTTTATTGAATAAACTTTGATTTTAACTCTTTTAACTCTTCTTTGAATTAAATAATAATAAATGTCCTAATCTAATCCAAGTGGGCCTAAATGATAATAGTTTACACTTAAGGTTGTTTTTGGTCGAGATACACTTGTCCAATAGAATTAGGACATGTGTTAGGGTAATATTAATATCATTCTTACCCTTAATTACCCTATTTACTTTTAACCGTGGTAAAAAAAGTAAAAAGTTACTATTCACCAAAAAATTATTTTCATCTCATTGAACCACATTTTAGTCCTTGATATTAACCGTGTCTCTTGGATTTTCGAAATTCCATTCACAGAAGCGGTAAAATTTAGTTTTATGCAAAATTCAGTTTTTAACCTACCACTTAGTAGTTTCACTATTCATCAAAAATTGATGTTTTTCAGAACAATGCCAAAATTTCATCCCAAGCTATATTTCATATTCCGAATTCAAAAATGAAGTCTATTTTACCAAATTCATAACATAAAAGTTGCATTAATTAATTTTATAATTAAATCCCGCTGTTAAAACAAATAGCGTGTTTTTAAGAAACAATATCTATCAAAAGATTGACACTTGTTTATGTCTAGTTTAAATGTGAAATTACATCCAATGACCGACATTGTATTAAATTGTAAAAATATATTCTAAATATACTTTAAAACCACTCAAATTAATGATTTATCACTATTAATTATTTCGATTAAAAAAATTGTTTTTAATTATAATTTAGCAATTTTCACTATTCATCAGAATATGAAAGTTATCCGAAAAGTACCAAAATATCACCTTAGGCTAAATTCGATACTCCGAATCCAAAAAATGAAGTCCATTTTGAGAGTTAAAATTTCTAAAATTTAAAAAGTGGTTATTACTATTCATAACGGCTAGTTTTAATAATATTTTAATAGCATATCATTGTTTCGTGAAACTCAGGATTACGTACCACACACGTTATCGAGGAAGGTTGTGATTGCGTGTAATGCAAAGCAAGTCAAGGATGCGTGTTGTGCAAGCTCCTTTTGGTGTAGCGTATAACACAAGACATTAATAAAATTAAAAAGAATATTTTTTTTATAAAATCTTGGGCTGTTACATTGGGCTTGTGGTTTACATACTATTTTTGGTGGTCTTGTATTATATCCTAGTTTAACATAAATTCTATATATTCCTGGAATACACTATTATATGGGATATAGTGGTATTCATGCATTCGTTCCTTAGTGGTTTTTAAATTTTTAATTTTTTTGTACTTGGAGATGGGTGCATGCATACAGGTATATAGGAAATTCCAACCATGTTAGTGATATGCCTTCTCAATTCAAGTGATCATCCCTTAGCCTTTTGGTGGTGGGATTATGGAGTCTTGGAATGGGCCCCACTAGGATAGGTTATGAAAGAGTGGTGTCATAGGTGTTCAGTTCTTCTTTAGGATTGAGAGTCTATGAGATTGGTTTGAGGAAATAGTGTTATGTTTTTTGAGTATGGATTTGAGGCCGAAGATTCCAGTGTTGGTGTGGTGTGGGCAGCCGACGGATCCATACACGAGAAAATTGATAAAATTCTTTTTGAATCTATATATTAGAACACTATTTTCAT
Source organism: Viscum album (assembly GCA_963277665.1). Classification (NCBI taxonomy): domain Eukaryota; kingdom Viridiplantae; phylum Streptophyta; class Magnoliopsida; order Santalales; family Viscaceae; genus Viscum; species Viscum album. The sequence continues at coordinate 106,728,491 of OY728143.1, read as the reverse complement.
GGAAGAAAATGTTACATGAATCATATAATAATGTGTTGTGGTTTTTATATCCTTCATGATTCATCTCTGGAGATATACTCATTGGCTATGGTACATATTGATTCCATACATGATTCCACCATGATGCGTAATATATTGGATTTAGTATCTTGATCACAAGGATGACCCCCAAAGTGAGGAGGCATCGATACAGGGACTAGTTCTGTATTTGTTACATCCAGGTGGTGCCCTAGATATACCACCACTTGTTGAGAAGATCATGCTACCCATAATACCAGTAGGCATAGAGCACATGTTGAGAGTGTAATAAAAGTTTCATTGATAGATACCCCTTATGTTTTGAGAAAATATAGATCCTCAAGTGGATGAGGAATATCTTGATGTGGTGATATTATTTTTCCTCGTACTCTGGAAACTAATAGATTAAATGGTGGTTCTTGCAGTGCACCTTTTACATGGATCAGTTGGATGATGGTATAGTTTTTCTATCCCAACTCATGATGTGGTGAATCATTCAATTATATAGTTTGATCACCTCTTTATAGAGAAGTTATCACCAGTTAAACTGAGATATTTTTATATAAAATAGATTCTTCAAGTCTTGTAGAGTAGCATGACAGTGGCTGATTATTCATCGTGGTTCACCATCCTTTCCAATTACTCGATGAATATGGTTAGATATCATAACATTAGGGCTCAGACCATAGATTGAGTTATCCATAGATATATATAAGACAAAGTTATCCCCCAATACATTTGAACTAATATTTGGGTTCTTGAGTGATCTTTAGTGGTTGAATTTTTCATTGATGAGAATATACCACCAGTGACAGTCATCAGTGGAAAAGAAGGAGGAGATACATTACAAGCAAGGAGATGACATCAGTCCCAGAGTCCTAGAAATGAGAGAAATTATAGGAGGAGGTACCAGGACAGTGGATCTACAATTCAAGGCTCACATTGTGGGTCTAGTTAACCTAGGGATTGGTAGTCCTATTCATGTGATGATGAGGGGAATCTCTCTTAATATTGTCTGACCCACCGTGCTGCTGACAGGGAGACTATGGATGGACCACTAAGGTAGAGATAGATATAGGATCTAGAAAATCATTATGATGGAATTCATGGTAGAGGAGAAGAGACATCAATAGTATCTGCTCAACGTTTTGATTTATTAGCACCACAACCCCAGAGAGGTCTATGGTAGGCTTAGGGAGCTAGAGGATATAGGAGGGGAAAAATACATGCGGTCGAGGAATTTGACCCAGGGGATTTAGAAATGATCCAAGGTATGATATGTATCTTCTCTAATTTAGATTCATTATTGATAAACATAGGTTATATTCATTCCTTTCTCGACATATATCTCGTTCTATACCTTGAGATTCAAGTTGAACCATTGACTCGACCCTTACACATGGAGACACATACTAGAGAAGACTCAATGATCACACATCCATGCTTATAGTGTGACCTAACCCTTGTATGTGAGAGTTTTTATTGTAACCCATGGTGGAAATGTAAGGGACTTATGAATTCATTAATTTAATGGATTGGTTTTCCATAGTATATTCTCGGATTTATTTTATTAGGTGAAGGATGTGGTGTTTCAGAAATGATGGAATGAGATTTTCCTTTAACAGTTAAAAGAAAACCCAGGAAGCACCAAATGTACTTTTGTATAAGATTATGAATCCTATTACCCATATGTTGTCTATACATACAATTATTCAAATATATTTTAGGATAATTATGTTTCTAGTGGTGGTGGTGAAGTATAAGAATGTCATTCCAAAAAAATGTTTTAGGATTACCTCCCCACTAATAGATATACTTCCCCATTGATTTGAACCTTCATACAACACTGATATCTACACAAGAATATCAGATGGCTCCCATTGAGCATCATGAGTTGAGGGTATAGTTAGAGGACATACAGAGGAAAGGATTCATGAGACCTAGTGTTTCACCTTGGGAAGACATAGTTTTATTTACCAAAAATGTATATGGGAGCTTGGGGTTGTGTGTGGAGTACTGATGCAATAAAAAGATGACCATGAAGATAAAGTATCCATTATGAAGGTTAAATGTCCTATTTGATCAGTTGATATGGGCACAATGGTTCTTGAAGGATGAACTCAGATCAGGCTATCACCAGTTGAGATTATGGGAAAAGGATATACCGAAGATGTCATGCATATGTCGTTGTAGTTACTATGAGTACTTTGTGATTCCATTTTCCATGATGAACACCATTGCAGTATTCATGGGATGCATGAACTAGATATTTCATCCTTACATGAACTAGTTTTTATTAGTCTTCATTAACAATATCCTTGTGTAATTTGTGCCGGAGGAGGAGCATGCGAGACAATGAAAGATGGTTCTGGGCATACATCGAGAGAACCTGATTTATGAGAAACTCTCAATGTTACAGTTTTGCATTTAGGTGTTCTAAATTCTAGGACATGTTATCTCAGTGGATGGAGTGGTATTTGACCCATCCATGGTGGAGGATATGTTATCATGGGATCCACATAAGAGCATGATGGATGTACGGAGCTTCCTTAAGATAGCGTGCTATTATCAGAGATTCATATATGATTGATCCAGATTATCATCACCTATTACATATTCAACATGAAAGGGTTTTCCTTACGTGTGAAAATAGAAGTTCCAATATGTTTTTCAGCAGTTGAGATATAGTTTGACGAGCACATTGATCGTGATATTTATAGAGGAGGGTGTTGAGTGTGTACTGTACTGTGATATACCAGGAACTAATCATGGTTGTGTCTTGATCTAGAGGAAATATGTGATTTCATACGGTTCATTCTATTTGAGACCATATATATAGAAATACACGATGCATGCTCTTTAGTTAGCAGTAGTAGTCTTCAAGTTGAATATGTGGTGACACTACCTGATGGGAGAGCAGTTTATCATCTACTCTGATAATAAGATTATTAATTAAATATTCTCTCATAAGTATCTTAATGTGAGATATAGTTTAAGGATAGAGTTTCTCTAGTACTATGACTTTGAGATTGTGTATAATACAGGTAAGGAGAATGTGGTGGTAGATGATCTCTTTATAAAATTTAGTTCGTAGTTGCTAAAAAATGCATAGGATCAGTTGGCCCCATAATAGTTATCCGTTGTAGATAGAGATGGGGTATCATAGCTCTAGTATATGGTTGTTACCCCTCCAATTCTATAGTGATTCATGGAGTCACAACATAGTGATATCGACTGTGAGACCCTACATCATCATATATCCATAGGGTATTCTCCTGATAGATATTCATAAACTGGGGACCATTTCATTCTTTTTATAGTATGAATAGTAGTAATAGTGATATTGCTAGAGGATATTTTGATGGAGTTATATAAATATCATTTGCTGGTAAATCTAGGTGTGGTGAAGATGAAAACAGTCCTATGACATCATTTTTGGTGGTCAGGATGAAGAATACTGTTATAGAGTTTTTTTCGATGTCTTGCTTGTCAGCAAGTGTAGGATGAGAATCGGGTTTCTGTGGGTTTATCTCAAACCCTTGAGGTGGCACAGTACAAGTGCGATGCGATATCAATGGAATTTGTGATTATTATACCATGTATTTCTAGGGTACATGATTCCATCTCGGTTATCATAGATCGATTCTTCATTTATGCCCACTTTCTAGCTTTCTGAAAGTAGATTTCAGAAGAGAGATTGTGATGCATCTATTTGAAGGAGATAGTCTGACTCCATAGAGTCACATCAATGACAGTTTCAGACGGTGAATTTTGTTTTACATCCAGTTTGTGGAATGGATTACATGAGTTTTTTGAGACCCAGTTATGCTTGAGCACACTATTTCACCCATATACGGACACCATGATAGATCATTCCATTCGGGTCCTGGGGATATGCAGTGAGCTTGCATGTTGGACATCACTCATAGTTGGGAGGATCACCTTGCATTGGAGGAGTTAACGTCCAAAAACAAATACCATTCCACCATTGGTATGTCACTATTTGAGGCTTTATATGGGTGACCATTTAGGTCACCACTTTTCTAGACTAACCATAGTGAGTCAACACTCGTGGGCCTAGAGTTGATATTCTCTACTACAATGAAGTTCTTGATCATCCAGTTGTAGATGAAGACTTCACATATCTGTCATAATTATTATTATGATAGGTGATGGAGGCCTTTGAAGTTTGAGGAAGGAGGCAACATGTTACTACTGGTTTCACTTTAATGGGGATTAAATAGATTTGATCGGGGTGCAAGTTATCTCCATAGTTTATCATCCTTTTTCAGATACGGCGTAGAGTTAGAGAGATAGCATAACACTTATGTCTACACCCATAGTTTTACCTGGTACAAAATGTCTTCTACATGTGATAATTAAGGATGTATGTGTAGGACCCATCGCATGATATCAATAGGGGATAACTAGAAATTGCAGATGAAGTGAGTTATGCTGAGTACCTATTGGAGATCTAGGATTGGCAAGAGAGGATCCTTTATGGGTGAGTGATCTATTTGTTATGTGTATGATGAAAGCACATGAATCACCAAGAGACCACATGGGAGTGGGAGGCTAATATTCATGAACAATAACCATATATTTGTTAATAGACTTTTTTTGGATTTTTGGTGAAGTAAATCCCAAATGTGGGGAGAGTGTAATGGCTCATATTTTTTCATGTATAATTTTTTAATATTATATGCATTATATGCATGACTATGTGATAATAATACATGTCCCAGAATGTGATCCTAATCTATGTATAGTATCACTCTCTATAGATATATCAACTTATCTCTCTCATGTCAATTCTTGATGAACATTAGTTCTTGGACCAACATCATCATCGTTATCAGTCTCAGTAGTGTGTTATCCCAGATGAGTGATTCATGAAATCTTCGAGATGAATCCTTTGTGTTGGTATGTGGTAGTCGTGAATTACCTCTAGATATTATGTCTGGGATTGAGTATATCTAGAGATTCTTATATGTGTTATAGGCATATACATAAAAATTGATGATGTTATCTTGACTTTGTTATAGTTATTATGGTTTTAGTGTGTCCAACTGATGGATTTTATACTCACCCCTACATAGGTTTTCCCCACACATGCCATTTCTTGTGACGATGAGTGACCATTTTCAGGGTGTTCTAGGAAGAGAAAGACTAGATGGTTCTTTGTGAGATGAAGTAGGTTGTGGTGTGTTTCTATGACTACACACATAAGTACCAACACCTTTGTTTATAGGTTCTACTTGTGGTTTATATACTCTTCTTGGCGGGTTTCTAATCTGGAGAAGTTTATTTTACTTTCTTTAGATTCCTATCATACTCTGTTTTTTGGGATACATTGGTATGAAATAATTATTTCCTTAGTGGTTATTATGTTTCCTCATTTGGTGGGCTTGGAGATGGGTGAATGAGTACATTTACATAGTAAATTCCTCTCATGTTTGTGATATTCCTACTTAGTTCTAATCACCATCCCTAAGCCTATTGGTGGCGGGCTTGGGGAGTCGCGTCAGGAGCCCCACTGGGATGGGTCGTGACTATATAGGCTTCCATATATAAGAACATAGTTTGGAAGTTACTATTTGTACATAAAATAAAATCGTAAATAATTATAGAAAGAGTTAAATCTCACTGATCATAATAATTCAAGTGATCCTAAAAATGTTAATGATGAAAAATACGTATAATAACGTCTCATTAAAATTTTCATTGAAATCATCTAATGTGATGATAACATGAATGAATTTTATTTCATGTTAACTTTCATTATATGGATGAATTTTCATGAAAATATATACATAATTGATTTATTTTCAATTCATAATCATAATATCACCCTTTGGTCATTATTTTATTAATTTCCATTTCATATCACACTCCATGAAATGATGGTGAATTTTTAATATCTAAAGCACTAATGGATTATATGATCCATAAAAATTGATAATTCATTCCATATATCTATAGTTATATAAATAAAATTTAATACTTTAGATTATAAAAATTGAATGAATATTCATATGGAGAAATATTAAAATAATCTATTTAGCATCAATCAACATTAAACATAAACCCTTATATAAATGGTTAATATTGTGACCCGTATGAATGATTAAAATCTAAAACATGATAAAAAAGGAGACTGAATTTTTCAAAACAGGATTATCATTGATCCACTATATATCATAATATATATCATGATTGTCACATAAAAATATGTGAATACATTCATCATGAATTCTCTTGAGATATGGTAATGACCTAAATTATAATAAAACTGTATTTTAAACATACATTCTTCTTCATTCATTCCATAGAACATATATTGTAGGATTTATTCCTTAAATTAGAAAATTATGTAAATTCTAGCCTTGATTGAAAATGAAACTTTTTAACTAATCATTAACATTATCCAAGGTAATCAATACTATCTAAATCATTTATTCATATCCAAAATCTATTTATCCAACTTATATATAATTTTCTCAGCATCAGGAAAATATTATGTGTTACAATCCCTAAATAATGATTTTTATATAAAATATTAATTTTCCATTAAATCAATTTTACTGGTCAACGGTATCATTAAACATATGATTTCAAATCATAAATGAAAAACCAATACTAAGAAAAACCTCTATATTTCATATTTTTTGAATTGAAAGATATTTTTTTAATCATACCACTTTGTTCCCAAACTATTACCTTGGTTTTATGACATTATTTCTCAACACCTCTTTCCTTGAATATGAAATTAGTAGTATCTTCATCATCAACTAAAAAAACATTAATCATACAACTTTTATGATTTCATTCATGTTATTTCCCTTTAGTGCATATATTCACATAATTCCCAAAACCCTTGTACATGAAACATTGTAGTGTAGGTGGTTCATTAGTCGAATTCCACTTCAAATATATTGAATTAACCCAACCATTAGTCATATTTATACATTCATGGTATTTATAACCTACACTTCTCAATTTAAATAACCTCTCAATAAATTTTATTAAATTATATTTAATATTATTATAAAACTTCTATTATATTCGAAAAGGAGTCATCTTTCATCCATGGTCACTATTATCCAGACACTCTTCAAACATTATCCTTATATAATTTTGTGAGTACGAATGTTCATTATGGGGCATATAGTTATTAATTTTTATTAATATCATTTTGGGAATAAAAAAGTAACCTTCACTCAAATCATCATCCCATTTCTTTTGTCATCAATTTTTTTCCCACATTCAATTTTAACCATGTTTTTTTGGGTTCTGTGGATTGAATAAATCCACAAATCATTGTCTAAGAAATAATAATCATATTGGAGAACAACATAATAATGAAAATAATATATATAATGTCCATATAAGTACACCTTCATTAATCTGTGACATTATTGGAGTATCCTAGGTTATTCATAGACATATTATATTAATTTCCATCATGATGGTTTGTATAGAGTTTGTTAATTTCAGATGAATATTCCCCGGTCATGTCAAACCAAGTATATAGAATGGGTAGATGTTGTACGTTGGTTCCCAATTGAGTCTATATTAGTATATTATTTTCATGGATATTGTCCCTAGGTATATTTATGCCAAATATACATAAAATTATATTATATAGACGTGGATGTAATTTCATGGATTCTAAACACTATATCCACTAACAAAATTCCATGAAAAATTCCTAATCATTGAATCATCTTAATATTTTCACGTATAGATGTCCTCTAGATATCCTTATAAATATCCACAGGGATATCACTAAATTTAGTTCATCTTAGTTTACATGGTTTTACTAATAATTTCCTTTGATATCAACTATAAGTATATTGGTGTATCATATGTAGATATTTCATAAATTTTTATGAAGATTTATTACATTGCACAACACCATGGTTTAGGACTTTTAAAATTTAGTGAATTTTTATACATGCAGCATAATATTCAAATATGGTGAACAATCTTAAATTTCTCCCATAATGAGCTTCCCATTAAGTAATATTTATAGTTATACCCAATATATAAACATTATTTATAACCAATTGGATGAAAACATTATAAAGGATGAGATAAAATTATTAGTAAGGGTAAATATGGTAGATATGTGCATGTAACATGAACATAAGAGAATGGGAACATGATCATAACAATTAATTATTATACCCCAATTTTCAAATATCATAATATTGTGTCATGAAATAAATATTGGATAATCATAATAAATTAACTACAAGTAAATTAAACAACATGATCCATGAGTGAATAAAATTAGAATAATACATAAAATTGTGTCATACACACAAGCATATAATATCATTTCCTCAGTAGTCATGCCTCATTTGCAAAACATATAAATCCACTCTATGGGAAGATACACCTCCTCGATGATACACACCACCATACCTAGTGGAATACCTTTCCATATAGTGTAATAAGGTCACTCCAAGGACAATCATAATAGTCTATGATCACTCCAAATACCATAATAGAAGACAATTTCACTTATTGAACTAGTTTCACACCTCGTTCTAACCCCATATTCCTGAGCTGAGTTCACTCCCCATTTCCTTCCTATCCATATAATGAAATATGTATCATTAACTAATGTGTTGGAGGATATATATATGTCCCACCCTTCTTTAGTAACAATGAATCCACCTTCGTTGGTTATAACGTAACCACCATCCTTGGTTTTAAAATAACCCCTATCACATAATGAAAATCGTACATATTTGTTCTTTAAGAAAATAAATATTCACTATATAAAAACCCATGAAAAGAAAATGTTTTATTAAACATTTCATCATATCATAAACAGTGGAAAATCAATAAATTTCATAATCATTTCATCATACAAAAAAACCATGTAAGGAATCGATCTTCATAATCATTTCCTCATGGTAAAACTTAGAGAAGGGAAATAGGTTTGATAAATTTCATTTCATCATAAAAATTAATAATTTTGAAAAAAAGTAATATTGGAATATATGGCTCATACTTTTATTAAGAAATAAGTAAACTCAAAAAAATCAATTGAAATGGATTATATTTTTTATTAACTGCTGGGGACTTTTCTTGAGGAAAATAGAGTTCTATAAAAATAATTGTTTTTAATAAAAAACACCATGAAAATCATTTTCTCTGATAATAACCTTGATAACTAATAAAATAATATTTAATAATTCATTTAAAAACTTTTTCAAGTTATATAACTTTTTAACTTGGAAAAAAACTTTTTAAAACCTAAAACACAAAAAAATTACTTCTAACTATGAAATCACTTATTTCAAATCTAAAAATTCCCCAAATATTAAAAAAATAATTTTCATTAAAATTAAATTTTAAAATCCGTAAAATAATATTAAAATATATTAGTGTTTATGATAGTAATAAATAATTTTCATGTTGCGCACGGTAAAATATGATTTCTTCCACATTTTCTGTAAAATCATAATGAATGTTTTTTGAAAAATAGCATGAAAATTCTATTAAAATTTTTAAAAAGAAAAAAATGGGTTTTAATGTCTTCTTAAAATCACAAAATAGTAAAAAAATGTTTTTTAAAACATTTTTTATAAAACATGGTTTTGGAATAAATCATATATCTATCCGAAGAGAGAAACAAAGTGGGGTTTTTTAACCCATTTCTATAATTCTGTTAAGTACGAAATATTTGAAAAAATTTACTATTAATTAAAGATACCAGGAGTAACCATAGGATAATAAAACTCAAAAGAATTATTTATAGGTAGATCGTGATATTTCAACATTGGATACTTAATCATAAATTTCCATGATAATTTATAAGATTGTAACAAAAAATATATACCACTTTGTTACCATTAGATCATAGAAAGCTAGAAGTAGAAACATAAAATGGAATAGAAAATGACATGAAGATAAATAACTTAATAATATTACATGTCAAATTATTTTTATATGCACCTCTTAAAATAATACAGATGCATAACAAAACATATGTCTCAAACAATGAAAATTGAGAGAAAAAATCCCATATATATTTGTTAATTTTTAAACAGTAAATCCCATGAATGGGAGATCATAATAAAAATATTTAAATATGAATTATTATATTTATAAGTATTATAAAATAAATTCATGATATGTATATACACTATATAAAATAATCATACAGTGAATATGGAATTTGTCTCACGTAATGTGAAAGTGAGATGGAAATCCCCTAGCTTAATTTTTGACTTCTATAATAAAAATTTAAAAATTAATTATAACAAATATATTTTTATATTAAATATTTTATAGATCTATATTAATATATATAATATTGTATATGTTTTTCTGAAGACATTTTATTACCATTTAATTTACAATTCCGTTATAATTTTATGTTTCGGGTAACAACTGCTTTGTTTTTATATATCTTCTGATTTGAAATATTTTTTTCAATTATTTTTCATGGATTTATATTATCTATAATGATTAAAATGATATTAATTTAATATATAATGAGTATTAATGTGATTTTATTAATCCATAAATTTTATGATATGAAATCAAATACATCGTACGTTGAGATGGTAGGTCGTATGTACGCATGAATGTTTTTATTTATTCTATTGTGAGTGTGAAATAAATAAATGTAAATGATATATATTATCCTTATATAGTTATTATTATTTCAAATATATAAAATATTTTTATTAACCAAATCCTGAATAAATTATTTGTAATGCGTGAATAAGGCATGTTGCTTCATGTGGTGGTAGTCTTCCGTACACACAAGCGATGTTATCGTATTCCCAAAAATTGGAAATCATGATGGTGTATAATAAGAAAAAGTATATAATCATTATAACATCATTAATATCATATATATCATATAAATAAAAATAAATCCCTCATTAATACAAATGGTGAGAGGTGGTATGGAAAAAATGAACAATGTTGGTTCATGAGGTGGTGGTCCACCTTACACATGGACATCGATTTTGTAACCCATTTTATGGAAGTGGAGATAATTATAAATAAATATATTATTATAAAATAGGATAATTATATATATGTAACATATTTTATTAGATATTTTTTATATAATTCTAATTTATGTGTGGGAGGATGAAATAAAACAATACTATTTATGATGAATGTTACCTCTTTTTTTATGAATCCCCCCTTAGGCATGTAATAAAGAATTCCTAGGATAGATTTATAACCAAAATAAGGATTCTAGGATGAGGATAATAAATCTAAGAGGTAATTTGGGTTGTTAACATCTAATAAAAAATATTTTCATTGTGTGAACATGATAGAATTGGGGGTGACATTATTCAATATTGAGAGAGGACACACATGGAATTCGTGAAAATAAAAAACAGGTCCCATTTTTTAATATGTAAAAATGGTCCAACATAGATAATATATGACCACAATGGTGTAATGGTCTACAAATTCCTATAAAATAATATTTTTTCACGTTTTTTTTGTTATTTACAACCTTATATTTTTATTCTAACATGCCTCGTAAACCCATTTTTCCCTTATTTGTGATAATTAATTTTCACTACATTGACTATTAATTTTGGTCAAAAATTTTGTTGTAGATATTATATAATATATATTATTATGATTCCTAATAAAAAAAATTTCAAATGTTTATTCACATAAGTGGAATGTTTTAATCTAAAATTAATCCCAGACACACAACGTGAAAGTAGGTTTTAAAGAATAAATGTTCAATAGTTTACCATGTTTTTATAAAAAAGATAAATATCAAATTGTTTCCCATAAAATACACTATATTAATTGATAAAATGAGATTTATTTTACTCAAAACCTAATTAGATTTATTATTTAACATATTAAATAATTTATTAAAAAAATTATACTAAAATTCTTAATTTTTCATTATTAATCAATAAATAAATCATTACAAAAAATCCAAAAAATTCACCCTATGATAATTTTTATTTAATTATTTAACAAATTAATTTTATTTTATAATATTAATTTTCTAAAAATAGAAAAATTTATATTTATTATATGTCCACCATAAATAGTCAATAAAGCTATTTTTTATAAAAATATAGTTTTATTAGTGTAAAATTGGATTTATTATTCTTAACCTATCTGGAAATAACTTATGAAGAATGTTAAAATTTTAATTGGATATATATATATATACTTTATACATTTTAATATAATTATTGACCAAAATTAGTTTTTTTATTTTATGGAGGTGAAAAAGACATCTGTTTTTCATAAAAATAGTTATTTTATAAATAGATTTACTTTACCTTAAAAATAATATTTACTTCCATAAATAATTAATTAGAAGTCAAGGATTTCATTATATATAAACATCTAAATAAAATTTTTATAATTTCATTACTCATACTCATACCTTCCATTGAAATCTCTAGGTGATAACTATTATATTAAATAATAATATTCTAATTTTATGACATGTATCATTTAACGTATGTGTTTTATTTAATGAAATATAGAATAATTATTTTGTGTTACCCTATATGAATATAGTGTTCCGTGTAATGCCATCTAAAATTAGGGTTATGTGTAACTAAATCCAAAATCATTATTTTTTCATAGAAAATATGGAAATGATCAAATATATTTGAAAACAATTCACAAAATACTAGGGTGTTACTTAACATCTATTATCAACTAATGACGCTCTATTAGCAATAATTACACATTAAAATTAAAATTCATAATTTGTTCCACTATTGGATTCCATATATTTTAAAATGAAATAGGACTCACTGAATGAATTGATACTAAATGATAAATCTTATAAGATGTTATCGATAAAGAAGAAACAACTTAACAGACTATATATATATATATAATGGAGCTTTCATTAAGGATATATGGAAGGAATTAGGAAACAAATATACCAGAAATATAATGTCCATTTTCCACTTCACCATACATGGTTCTGAAATAGATAACCGAATAGAATTTTTAATACCTACATCATAATCTAATGGAAGAAGATAATATAATTATTGGAAAGCATGTAACCCACGTTGTGCTGGAAGATATTCTCAAAATAGTTAATTTTTAATTACATAATGGTTTATGATGTTTTAATTTTAAAATTAAAGATATCTAGATCTATGAATCATTGCGAGAATATTTTATAAGTATTTATTGAATTCCACAAACCCTTTTGTCCAATAATTCGAAATTAGATTCCATATGATCATATCTGAGTGTGGGGAAAGTATATTTCATATCACTCCAGCCCATGAATTCTCGGATTGGTGTATTTATATGAAAAGTTTATTCTATTCTTATAAAAATCAGTGCATTGTATCCATGAGTGTCTTTCTATTTGCCTACATTACCACATAATCAGTCCTCATGAGATAAAATGAGGTGATATCAGTGATTTAGAGGCATTACCATAATCATCAATGAATTAATCCATGAAAAAGTGGTGAATCATATTAAGGGAACAACACATTAATTCCAAAAAACACCTAAATAGTTGATCTTACTTTACCAAAATTGGCCACATCAATGAAAAAACCCAAACAAGTAATTTATCTTGTAACGGATAGAATATAGACTTAATAAAAATGAAATTAGAAACCGTCACATTGCCAAAATCCCCATGTATAGGTAGTTTTTTTGTGTATGTTTTCAATATAAATACTAAATACCATGTAATGTTTTTTAAATATGGTAAATTATTTTTATTTATTTATTTTCAATTGTGTTTATCGAAATAAACTATATTTAATTTTTTATTTTTGTACTAAATTTTTGATTCAGGGATTTGTGAAATATATAATAATAATAAGGGTGTTTTTTAATAATTAATAATTATTTAAACATTAAGAACAATATTAATTAATAATTCTATATAATAATTTTTTTAATATTTAAAATTTTGGTTATTTTTATGTATTTATTTTTATTTATTTATATTTTTAGATTTTAATTATTTTCGAAATAAATTAATATTATGATAATTTGAAATCAAGATATCAAAAATTAGTTGGCCATAAATTTTGATCTAAGTGTCTATTTGAACATCCTGACTATTCATATAAAATATTATGAAATGTGCTATAGTTAAATTAGATTAAAATGTCGTAATAATTAATAGAGTAAAATTTATAACTATTTTAAGGGAACTTAAAAAAACATCCTCAACATCATAGAGCCATAAAATATGATTTGGGTTAAAGTTTGGGTTGTACATGATCAAAAATCAATGTATGAGAAGTTATCTACAACACCAGATCAATTGGTGAAAATATGAATCACTATTTTAATAAGTAAAATAGCATTAAATCCCTACAAAAATAGTTTTTTGTTCGGATACTATAACATTGGAACATTTGATGTTATTTAAACTTTATCAAGGAGTCTTCATATTTTAGTTGTATTCTCTATGGGTTTGTTCTGTGGATTTACATTCAAATAGATTTAATGGTGTTGCAATTATGAGGTTTTCCCCTCTTATGGTTACATATGATATATCATATATATGGTTGAATTTATTTCTATAAATTAATGAATATTTATTTATGATAGATAAAAAAATATTTATATATTTATATAATTTCTTTAAATTCATAAATAATTATATCAATGAATGTTTATTCATAAGTATTTATACATATTTTTATGTATTTCTATAAATTTTTACATATTTGTATGTGTTCATTTTTATATATTAATATTATTATATGAGTATATATATGTATGTATTTACTTGAAGATATATATATTTATATTATAATACAAATATATATACATATCTGTGTATATATATATACGCATTATAAATTTTTTTATTTTTATTTTTAAAAATTTCATTATATGTTTTCATATTTAAGGATATTTATACCATTTATGTATATTAATAAAGATTAATGGACACACACCCACACACACAGATATATATATATATATATATATATATATATATATATTCTTTTGGATAGAGTGTGTGTGTCTCTCTATAGAAGTATTTATATACATATACATAAATATATTTATAATTATATTTTTTAATAAGTAATAAAAAAGTGTATTTAAGTAAATTAATTTGTAATTAATAATTTTTTAATACACAATATTTAATATAGATTACTTATTTAATTATTATTTTTTACTTATGTATTAATTATTTATTATATAATCATTTAGTAATTATTACCATTTAATCTTTAGTATATTTTTAAAATTTATTTATTTTTTTATTGATCATTCAATATTCATTTTATATTATTACGTAGTTTTTATTATTTATTATATTATTATTTAAATTGTCATATTTATTAATTATTAATTGAATATAATATATTAAATAATGAAGTATTTATTATGCATTATTTATTAGTTATTATTTACTATATATTATGTATTAATAATTAATAAATTATTATTTATTTACTATTGATTTATTATATGGGTATTATTTATTTTGTTATTTAATAATTATTTATTTATTATTTATACTACATTTATTCATTAATCACATTTTATTTATTTATATTTATTTATTTATTTAATAGTATTTTAGTATCAATTTATTATATAAGTTATTTTATTCAATAATTATTATTTATTATTTATTATTTTTAACCACACTATATACATTTATATTATTTACTTATTATTATAACTCTTTATTATTACGAATTTTTCATATTCATTTTTATGTATTTATCTGCATATAAACATAATTATATTAAATTCTATTTACTAAACACATAAATAAATTTCTGGAGTGGTAATTCCAATGCTCAATAACTAAGTGTTAAGGGGTTAAAATCACAACCAATATATATATATATTGAATTTATTTATAAATTCATGTGATGCATGGAATAAATAAATAATAATGTAATAAACATTCAACAATTATGCTATATTAAAAATATTTAATGTTTTTGTAAAAATAAGGAAGTTAATTAAATAAAACTAAAATTTTGAAAAATTAAAAACCACTATAACACACTTTATCTTAGATTATACCATCGATAAATACTTCATATCATATCGTTCTTATCCATATACACATCCAAATGAATTCCACTACCCATATTGATAGGGGCATTTTTTCACCAAATTCAAAAAACCTAGCCCACATTGCTAGGTAAATTTTCAATCCCAATGATTTTTGCAATCTACACCACTAATGGATGAAAATGCATGATTTTTAGTGGTTCCTCCTCGAAGGAATTTTGTGTTTACTAAGTAGGAACAACCCATACCTACAACCAATCAAGATGAAATTTTCACAATGTTTTCAGTAATGGTGGTAGGATAAACACTCAAGAACATGTGATATATAAAATCCACAATAATGATGCCAAAAAATGTTCCTTGAAAAAAGATGAAATGTATTTTGGGCTAAAAATTTATGATTTATTTTAACCATATTACCATTGTAATCAGACTATATAAAATAAAGGATGAGTATTTTTACTAAGATGAATCCCCATACGTCATGGATGATAAAAATGATATTTTACCCTTGAAGTAAAAATAATTATCTGTTGTCCTGGAACATACCACTAAATAGAACCTCAATAATGAGAAAACATAGAATTAACATGACGACAAAAATCATTTTAAAACTATGATTGATGGTCAAGGGGTGTGAACCTAACATCAAGGGTAGATATAATACATAAGAACTCATATGAAGATTCTTGTACCAATTGGTTGGAACATGTCATGTAAAGAACAAGTAAAAGCTAATTATGATTCGTTAATTCATCCACCACATACAAATAATAAGACATTACCAACTTAAGAGATTCTTGAGAGATGAAATATTGGGATTAAAAATTGTAGAGATACAATTCCTATTTTTTCCAAAAGTATTTCCTTGTTGTTGATGATGTTAAATAAAGAGATCAACCCTTAACAATGAGTAAGACCATATATATAAGGACATTAAATTATAAAAAGATAAAACCAACCCAAAAAGATAGATAAAAAATAAAATATTATTTATAAATTCATCCCCAATATACCACTAGGGTTTTAGTCCCATAAATAATTATTTCACTATAATCTAGAATATTATACTATTATTAACTATTGTTAATTTACAAATGATAATGGTATCTAAAATGAATGAAACCATTACTACGTTATTGGATTTGATGGACGAAAACCTCGCATCGGTATAACCAATGAGGGGGTCATATCCAGAATGGGTTGATTTGATCCATCGACCATTGAAAACCTGAAAATGCCAATTTTTAAAAGGCCATTGGCACATCACCCACATCACATCCAAACATACACCCTGGTATGAGAAACCAAATATAATAGGTGTAACCAAATTAGATCTATTTATCCTATCATCATAGGGGATGTCCTTCCTTGAGAATTGAAATAAACCATTAGGATTGATATCTCTCTCAGGTGTATATAAATTGAATCAATATAATAATTCTATCATTATTAATATTTTTGAGTTTATGATGCTATGAAAAAGGTGAATGAACCAGAACCATCGAACCAAAACATGTATTGAAAATAGACAAGTATTCATATGAATGTTCAATTTAATAAAAATATATTAAAAAATTAACAATTTGAAATTATAATATATTTATATAATATATGTTATATATTAATATTTTATTTTTATAGAGGTAAAATTAATATGTATTTATTATACATTAGTCTTGGATTCATATGAAGAAATATGGAACTTTAGGAAAGAGTGTATATTCCATGAAGACTATATAAATAACTAACTCCTCTAATAACGATCACAAACATCTCCCATAATGTTCTTTTATCATATTACCCATAAAATAAATCTATTACTTAATAACATTCTTCCTAAACATAGGTAAATTAAATCATAATAAATGGTGATCTTATTTTAATTATAAAGATAAATAAGGGATATATATAAATTGGTGACCATATATAAAAATAAGATATGAAAAAGTGTATTAGAGCATGGTAATGAGACATAATTTTAAAACCCAATTAGTCATAGATCATAAATATGACTTAAAAATTATAATTTAGAATGAAATTATTTATAAGAGTGTGTAATCATCATTAATCAGTATTAATTGATAAGAATATATCATAAGAATAATAATATGATTTATTTTTTAAAAATAATGAAAATAATAATTTGATCATATAAATAAAAATTATTTAAATCATTTTAATTAAGATATATATGGATGAAATTATTTTTCATCCAAATAAGAAATATGGTCATGTTTTCCTAAAAAAAATTAATTAATAATTTTATGTACCAAATATGGGGAAATAAAAAAACATCATGAAAATTAAAAGAATAAACATAGAATAATAAAATAAATTGTTTTTAAATGTTATCAATCATATATGTTCCCTCAATTGTAATTTTTGATAGTCAATCCAAAAATGAAATGAGATTGCAACAAAAACCCATACCTAAGGTCTCGTATATCTTTGTATGCATTGTAGCCTCCATTATAATAAATAAAAAAATTATACATCAATTCAAGAAATATAATGATTCATAAATTAATATTTATAATTCCTTCATAATTTATGATTATCTTTATAATAATAATTCACCATTAAAATGAATTTTTGGGTAAAAAATGTCTATCTACCATGCACTTTTCTTATTAATGGGTTTGGACCTTTATCATTTTTTATGGGATCATAATATCTTAAATATAAATTCTGTTATAATATTAATATAATTTTTTATATAAATCTATAACTATTTATATAATGTGGGGATAAAAAATTAATTACATCACTTCTAAGAGGTAGTAGTCCATACATACACAAAATTAATATATTCAATATCCAAATAATTAAATGAAATAATGCTGAATAATAATAAAATTTTATAAATCATAATAATATCATAAATATAATATTATTCCTTAACTCCATATATATAACCATCCATATATTGTGTACTTGAACAATTAATCACATCCCTTCATGGAAGAGGTAGTCCAAACATACACATGCATATTGTTATCACTTCTCATATGATGGAAATGAGTCATAAAATATAAATAAAATGAACATACAAACATATATATAATTTAATTAAAATTATTTCATGATTTAAATATCGATATTATTTAACCATGGGTTATTTTTTTCCCTCACTAAAAATTTACACATTATGAGGGAAAATATTTTCCATAAAAAGAATCTTGAAAAGGGTAAAATAAATATTCAAATAAATATTCATTTATGATGGTATTAAAATTTTATTAAATCCATATAATTTAAAATAAATATTCTTTTATATTTATTAGTAAAAATTCAATAAGTACAGTATTAAAATAATGACAAAAATATTCTTTTAAAACCATTTTAGAAAATTTAATACATGGGTAAAAATATAATTAATAAATTATTGGGTAGTATTAATAATTTAATTTAAAACGCATAATGGAAAAAATAGGAATGGATTAAAAATATTCCCTATGTAGTTGAAAAATGATATTTTGCATTAAAAACATGATTTCGGTCTGAGGATTACATAAAGAGTTGAAAATGAGTGGAAAAAAATATAATATATAGAAATAAATATAAGTTAATAATACATTTGGGTTATATAATAAATATAATTAAAAATTTCCCCACAAGATACTTAATCATAATAAATCATAAAAAATGATGAGATAGTGAAATAAAACCTTACCACTTTGGTATATTTTGATTCATCACACAAATAAAATAATTAAATCCTCATTAGACATTAAATAATATAAATATAAATAGATTCATGATATAACAAATCAAATGAGAATAATATACACCTCATAAAAATAAAATATGTTCATAACCCAAAATATGCCAAAAATAAGTTCAAAACAAGATAACATCTCATACAATGATCATGACATTGAAGTAAGAATTATTTAATGAAATGATTCAGTATTAAAGAAAATTAAATACATAAAATAGATGAAATAAAACATAAAATAATAATAATTTATGACAAAAATAAACATAGAATATCAAATACAATGAAGAAATAATATATCCCAATTAAAACAAATGGAGTTATTAAACACTTTACCACATGGTAACATTTAAATAAAATCCACATGGATGAAGTAAAATGAATTGAAAAATAAAAAATTAATGGAATAATATGTAAATGGGAAGTATATACACCATATAAAATAAATATGTTACATAACATTAAAATTTCCTTCAATGATTTGTAATTTAGGCATAATCCATCCGCCAAGGTCCAAATCATTTGGTATATTATTTATATTCTTAAATAATAAAACATTGATAATTGTTCAATTTATTATGAAAATTTTTCAATATTATTATTATATTTATTATATTTATTATATTTTATATTTATTTACTTATTCAATTCAGTTCACATTATACATTTTGTTGATATTTGGTTCAAATGTCCAAAATGACTTCAGTACATTAGCTATGGTTAAAGAGGTCATTATTTAATAATAATATTCCAAAAATCTGGAAATTGTTATCCTTTTTATAAATTATTTAAACTTTTTAAATTAACCATGAATGATGGTTATGAAAATTTAACTACCTCACAATCATGGAGATGGTTGGTCGTAAGTATGCATTAGTAACATTTCGATATATGAATGATCATTGTGCAAAATATGTTAAGTGTTCTATTAAATTTATAAAAAGGATATTAAATCATAAATATTATATTTTTTATTTAAAAATAATTATATATACCATCTTTGTTATGAGATAATGAAAAATTAATTGCATTACGTCATGGAGGTAGAAATCCACGGTTACTCACCAGTAATGTTTTCATTTTCAAATTAATGGAAAATTAAAAATATTTATTGTATTTTATATTTAAAATTCGTAAATATGAAATAAATATGTTATATATATATATATTAAATCCTATATTAAAACTAGTCCTGGTTAGTGGTGATGGAAACCAAATTACATCGGTTCATGAAGAAATAGTGTGGCATACACAAGAGCGATGGTATTTTTACCCATTTGTTAGAAGAGAAAATAGATGTTGGTAATTACATTAAAATAATAACATTAATTTGTAATGGATAAAAAAATTTATATCATTATGGTTGAATAATATTTTATGGAGTTGATAAATAAATAAAATTAAAAATGTGGTTAAGAACGAATCCACTTCTTTGGACAACCTCATTTAGTTCACACCAATTTCCTTTCAAGGAGGGTTTTATAATCAAACCAAGTCCTCTAGGGACATGATAAGTAAACATGGGAAGGAATTTTTTATTTTAATGGCTAAAACAAATGGTTCTTGAAGTTTTAATAAAACCGGAGATGCGGTTCCCTTTTATAGTTAAGGGGAGGGGCACTTTTAGATTTTCTTAAAATATAAAATTATAATAAGGTAATATTCAATAAAAACACATATGAATTCCTAGGGATTGGAATTTTGAAAATAATATTATTGAAATATTCATATATAATATGATTTATAGTGGTATAGTTTGAATCTTTCCAAAGCCCTGATAAACCATTTTTTACATTAAATGTGATATCATATTTTTCAAGGTGAAGGAGTTATGATTTTACTTATAAGAAAATTTTGTACTATTAAGGACAAATTTATAATTTTTAAAACCAAATGCCATCCTAATTTTTTCATGACTTTTCGGATTTAAAAATAATTCAACATATATTATTTAACATTAAATATCAGTAATTCTGTTTTTAACACAATTCATTTAATTTTACATTAATGACATGAAGATAATAATGAATTTAAAATATAATCTATATAACCAATATAATTCATCTTTATAATGTGTAAAATTCTTTTAAAAGATATTTATTCTCTAATATATTACTTTTAATTTTTTAAAATACATTTACATTGAGTTTCAACTATTTTCACATAAGTTGTGTCATCATTATATAAGAATTTATGGTTAATATATACTGACTTAAATTATGGAATAACTTCCCATCATGAATATAATTTCATTATATTCAAAAATAGTTTAAATATTTACTTTCCACTAATATTTATGACTATGTGAATATATAATATATATTTAATGGAATGAAAGTAACATTTTATCCTTCCCAATAAATAAATTATTATATGGGTAAGAATTATCATAAATTATCCAATAAATACTTTATTCTCTAGAAAAAGGTTATAAGGGTAGAAATAAATTCAGATAATAATAATTAAGATAACTAATATTGTCATTATGACTTAGCATTATCCTTGATTACCCGGATTTATCATTTTACTTGGGTGATTTTTTTAGTAATAATTATGACCTATAATTATGTCAAAAATATAAACAAATATTAAATATATTGATTGAAAGTACTGGATCAACTATATCAAATTCAATTAATATAATTGGTATTAATTATTTTATAAATTTACCTATAAAATCTAGTGAGAATTAATAGAAAACATATTTTCTAAATTGGAAAACATTAATTTGGAGTTAATATATGTATATGGAGGAGAAAAACAATCACATGTTCTAATATATAGTGTTAGAGAACAGGGCTAGGAGAATCATACCTATCAAAAAATGTTAAATCTGTCATCATAGAAAGGAAGATAAATTTATTGGATATCATTGTTATAGGAATTTTTTTCTAGATTATTTTTATAGAGTTTAGTAATTACATTACTACCCAGACTAAAAACATATGTAATTATACTTACACGAAAAGTTTAACTTAATTTTTTAATCCAATTAAACTATAATGTCATCTATATACCTAATATATGAATACTCATTGTGAATATTATTAGGCCTAAATAACTAAAATAAACATCTAAGGTATCATATAATCGACAAAATAATAACAATATATTCTTAAAATTATTACGAAAAAAATGGATATTACAAGTTATGATAATACCCAAAATGAATAATGCATAATAAGAATAAATAAAAAATTAGTATCTAAAATACAACTATAAAACCAAATAATTAACATTGATAATTCCTTAAATAAATAACCCCTTATCCCAAATAACCTCAATCAACTCAAAATGATATGAGGATTTAACTTTAATGGTAATATCATACCCTTCAGTTACCTTTTCAAAAAATATTCGAGTATTCATTACAAATAATTTGTTATAATAGGCCCAATGGTATTATATTCATTATCCATATAAAATGATTATATAAATTACATTATTTATCTCAATATCATAAATATGAAAAAAAATCCAATAATATGTTTCCTAATAATAAATTAATATTTAACTATAGAGTCATTTTATTAAAAACAATACCGAAATAACTATGACATCATATACGATAGTTATAAGTGTTTTGTCCTTATTTTATTTCAATATTTGGTTTAAATACTATGATCCTAATGGATTTTATAGGTTGTCCTGCAAAACATTGGTTTTCTTTTTTGAAAAAAAATATTAATATATTTCCTAAAATATTCCCAATAAAATTATGAACATGGTAAAAAAAATATAAGAAAATTATTCTCAATATCTTGGTATTCTATATGATGAAACATATGTTCCCAAGTTTTAATGAACAATAATTTCATTGAAATCATATACCATATAAACCCTAATGGTAATAAATTATTTTAAACATATGTCCATAAAATAAAAACAAATATTCCTCAAACAAAATTTTTAATAAAACATAAAGTAAAACGAAGGGTCTTATTCCTAAAAAGGTTTTCATAAAAATGTCATTAATAATTTTAAATTTCAATTTCAGAAAATAAAAAAAAATGGGTTTCTAGTCCTCTAAATATATAAACATCTTTCAACTTATTAACCTATAATGGATCTTAAAAATTATAAAATATACACATTTTAATCTTTAATTTAGTGTCTTTAGAAAATATACTCCAAATCTATCATGGGATTATGTTCTATAATATGATTTATTATAAATATAGTTCCTATGATTTTTAGTAAATATAATCTGATTCTGACTATAAATTCCTAGAAACCAGTATCTCATAGTATATTGTTACATTAAAAAATTTATACTAGATAAAAAAGATGTAATGGAATAGCTAGGGTTAACCTGATAAACCATATTATCTGGATCATCAAAAGCCCCCAAGCATGAATCCTAAAATTTTATAGGCTACTGAGCACCAGTAATAGTATAAAAGTTGAACTGGGGAGACCATAACCTCTTGTAATTGTTAAAAAAATTAGAAAGTAACCAAAATCATAAACCGGAGTGAACATCGATGAATAAATTAAAAATGAAATGGAATTAATAATTATATAAATAATGAATTGTATTGTATAGATAAATAAAATAAAAATAATGAAAAACACTAAAAATGGCCACAAACTACTTTGAACACAAATAAAAAAGAAAAAAAATAAAAAAGGATCAAATCCCTTTTATTTTCCAAACAATATACCATGTCTTAATGATTCTCAAAATGAACTATCTTGATCATGAGACACAACGTGAGAATCTCATATCGATCAAGAAACACTATTCTTGGTTCTCATAAATCACGCATGATGTTAAGAAATTTAAAAAAATACCTCAGGACTTCATAAACATTGAGTTACATGTATATGGGGTGATAATTAAATCTCAATAGGCCACCACCAATGTAAATCATATAATTTAAATTCACAATATTTTCTCGTGCATTTCAAATTCATATCCTTTAGGGAAACTATGATCATCTAATAAAAAAGTAAAATTGGATATAAGAAATAGGGAAAACCAAATTAATGAAAATAAAAACCATGGGTTCTATCCTGACACCATAGGTTTGTCTACTCACACTCTAGCCCATTCCATAGGATTTATAATAGGTGTAATACCTAACCACATTAAAATTGGAATTTCAACCTAATATACATAGGATCTCAAAGTCAATTAATACAACATTCATGAATGTGCATCCCCAAGTCCTAAACCATCGAGTACATGTGATAATGTGCATCTATAAGCCCTAGGACATTAATGGAATGATATAAACTAGTAAGATAATCTCCCCTCCACATGAAATATATCATCCATGTCTTGGATATCCTAATAAGCAACTTGGGCTCCACCATGTAAAAGTCTGAAGCACAACTCTATGAGATTAAAAACATAGTGATGATGTATGAACAATACAAGTGTCCATAAAACAAACTATAAGTGATAAATTTTCCCCAACTAACATACCCTCTGTCCATGGAATATAATCCCTTTAGAAGCAGATCCCTAATCTAGACCATCCATTATCTACATACTCACATCTTACCACAACCATCTAATAGATGATAAAACTAGTTAAAAAATCATGGAAAACACATGATCCATAAAATCCCAAGGGGCTCCTCCTCAAGAAATAATAAAGAGAAGAAACAATATAAAAAATTATTGGAATTATATAGTAGAAAATGATACAATCCAACCATGAGCCGACCATACAAATAACAGTACAAGTAGTTCTAATCCAATATCTTCAAAAAAATAATGGGGCCTCTCTCAGCCCCTAGACCACCTCATCAAACAAAATAACACCACATGATCTACATAACCCATATTTTCTCCAAACCATATCTCATAGATCCCATATTCCCTAGGGTCAAGGAATAAATTGATTCACAACTTTGGTCTATCATGCTTCATCTAATCTCTAATTCCCTACCCACATAATTACACTAAACTAACCCATAATAAAAAAACAATAGAAGGAAACCTTGTTATTGGTTCCAATAGCTCATCCAAAAGAATGAACCATCTAACAAGGGAAATCAAAATGATTTTAATGACCTCATCAATAAGAGGTCCATCCACAAGGCCTCTTATTTTAAGGAAATACATTGGGAAAATCCAAAAAAATGAAAATCCTTATCATGATTTCCTCAGAAGCATCCCAACAATGAGTATGAACTCCACCACAAGGGAATCCAAGAAAACCATTCTATAAGGGACTCCTCAACTGTCAACTATATTAACAATTTATCACTAGATTATTAAAAAAACTAGGGCATCCTCAAGAGTAACTCAGACTCATGAAAATAGTACAAAAAAACCCAACCATAATTGTTACCGAAAGGCATAATCCCACTCTAAAGGCTCAAATATCTCTGATTTGAAAATTTTTGTACTAAACCATACCATATATAACATCAAGAAACCATTTTTGAGATAAAGAATCCCACCAAGATCAACTCATAAATACTAATCAATCTATCAATCAAGGATTAAAATAATTAACCTTTAACAACGCTATATTTTAATCCACAATTCACGAAAACTAACGAGGTCAAAACCATTACACAGGCCATACAACTTATACAAATCCACCATAGGTTTATAAATCAATCCTAAAGGAAGACATCCTAAGGAAATATCACAATAAAAAAAACCATCCAGTTGGAGTCTAAATTCATAAAGGATTCCTCTGATAAGATCAATTTGGAAAAAAGTAAAAATTTATTATTTATAATAATATTCTGACATTAGAGAGAAAAATAATGAAACATACTAGGGTAGAAAAAGTATAAGAAGTGTATATTGTTGACATTAAATGTTACCCCAAAGTTCCTCCCTAGTTGTGTGACTCATGTCACTCAGTGTGTAAATTTCGAAATCACA
Organism: Viscum album; assembly: GCA_963277665.1. Classification (NCBI taxonomy): domain Eukaryota; kingdom Viridiplantae; phylum Streptophyta; class Magnoliopsida; order Santalales; family Viscaceae; genus Viscum; species Viscum album. Next base: position 106,701,885 of record OY728143.1, on the reverse strand, counting down.
TAGTTTGACAAATCTATAGACAACATGTACCACAACATGGGTACCATCCTATGTAACTATGACACACACTCATCCTATAAAATGCTTGAGTGCACAGTGTGTACCTCACATAAATGGGGTGTAATACCACATGTGGTACCTTCCCATATACATATCCAGGTACTCCTCCTAAGTATGTATGTATAAATGGTGTGAACCCTTGATGGGGAGTGGATATGTACTCCACATAGTGAAGTACCCCACAAAAGGTGTCAGGATGAGTACTCGTCCACCTAAATAAGACCATTACATGGTGTGTACCCCATAATACATCGTGTGTAATCAAAACATAATCTTTCCCAAATAATAATGACACACAACCTATATTCATAAAACCATATATCTTGTACTTGGGTTTCCCCATATGGTAAGTCCCTAAAATGGACATAAACAATACATTTCTCCCCAAAAATAGTCAATTGACTTAATAGGGATCCCCACGAACAAAAACATAGTGTTAAACCATAACAAAAACTACTCTATATGAATTTATATAAAAAACCATAAAATGATCCTACCCCTATTGTAACATCCCAGGTAAATAAAGAATAAATAAATTTAATATTTATTAATATTTACGAATTAAATATTAATTTTACTTTAAAGGGGTTGCTATTTTCGATAGCGTATCTGATAGGCAACGATTAGTTCCTTTGAAAACTTACGTTGCACACTAGAAATATAATAATATTATTTTAAATGGTAGTTAACATGTAGCCATTGTATTGGCGGGAATGGATATAAATAACCAAAATATGATTATATATGTTTTTTAAATGTTTTTACATTTATCCAATAAAAGATAAACGCTTAAAATACAGATAGAATTCAATTTTAGGCATTTATACCCTAATTTTCACTAAAGGTTCACTTATCACCTTTTGATGGAGAACCATCATTAAATATAGTTTTGATCACTCTTATACATTATATTGGACCAAATATAACTATTCTTTAGAATCGGGACATCAAAATTTACTTTGTGTAATTTTTTTGTATTTTTCCGATAAAGTTCATTTTTTAATGAATAGTGTAAAATGTTGTATTTTAATTCAAAACCCCTTTTTAATATAATTTATTTATATGATTATATTATCATTTGAATTGGTTTTAATGTGAAATTAGAAAATATTTTTACCATTAAATCCAATAGTGGTCATTGGAATTAATTTCTCTTTGAAATCGGACTTAAACTAGTGTCAATCTTTTGATACTTATTGTTTCATAAAAACACGCTATTTGCATGACGACGGGAATTAATTATTAAATTAATTAATGTGACTTATATGTTTTTAATTTTTTAAAATGGACTTCATTTTCAAATTCGGAATATCAAATATAGCTTAGGGTGAATTTTTGGTATTTTTCTGAAAAACTTCAATTTTTGATGAATAGTGAAACCACTAAGTGGTACTTATAAAAACTGATTTTTCATTTAAATGAAATTTTACCACTTCTGTGTTTTGAATTTCAAAAATATGACATACATGGTTGTCATTAAGAATTAAAATGTGGTTCAATGAGATTAAAATAATTTTTTGGTGAATAGTAACTTTTAAGTTCTTAATCACGATTAGAGGTAATTAGTGTAGTTTAAGGTAAGAATAATGTTTTAATAAAATGAAATGAACTTCAAACATTTCCTAACCTCATTGGATATGTCATTTCCGACCAATACAATCCATGGGTCAACTTGGGGACCCCATGGAGTCACATTGGTTGGAAAATGACATAAATACCTTTTATTTAATGTTAAAAGTAAAAATAACACAAACATGAGATGTTTTAACAAAACAATTTTCCATGGGGTTATATAAGTCATATTTTTTACTATAAATAGTCATTGGAACGATAAAAAGATTTCCTACATCATAGTATTTTTTTAATATTATTAATACCCTAAATAAATTAAATTATTTATGACATCATGATGATGCAGCGATGACCTCATTATTTAACGATTTAAATAAAATGGAAAGATAATGTAATATCTAAGACCTAAACATGTCCAAAACCTATTGTATGAGTGTATTTATTACCCTTATCACCTTATACTCGAATTATATCAATGTGGGACCTCTTAAATCCGAATACCATTTCAAAATAAAGTGAATTTTCTTTACTTTCCAATAGTGCCCCTCCTCTTCTCTTATAAAAGGCCCCCACCTATAGCTCATTACCCACACTCCCAAAGACATTGGCTCGGCCAAACGTGGCCCATTTTGTCTCTACACATCCCTCTCTTACTCCTTGAAGCCTCACATTGGGCAGAAGTATTCACAATTATTCCTTTGAGCTCAAACCAAAGGGAGTTACCCGATTTTAAGGTAATGTCTTCATTTGAGTCCTTTTGTTTTATTTTGCTTCTCCAACCCCCTAAACTCTTTTTATTCATTTATTTTGTAACAACTCCAGTATCTTCAATATACTAGTATTTTTTTATAAAAAGTATTCGAGCAACACTTACACACACATACATCTAATGGTTAAAGGACATACTATTTTTGTGGATGGTGAATTTATGCCTCCCGAAACGATGATTGTTCAACATTATTTTAACACCTTAAAAGCTGGCCATTAATATGTCACTATATTTTTATATGATATAAAATATGTTTATGTTTTCCTTATGATTCTGTATTTTTCATTTTGGAAATACCTTTATGGTTTCCATTATGGGTAAACGCGATATCTTCATTTAAGGAAGTGCGGACTACCGCCCCCTCAAAGTGATTTAATTCATTAAATACCATATGTGGGATGTATAAAGGATGGAGTTATGATATTATATATGATATTAAATTGGAATTATAATATTCCTTTATATCATTATGATTACATTCTATAAAATACGAAATAGAAATGAAAGTAGCGTTCATGCGTACGTACGGCTTACCGTCTCCATGAACGGTGCATTTCATTTCTTACCTCTAAATGATTATATAATATTATAAATGAATTAATGTACTTTATATATATGACATATATGATATCTACATCATGAATACCATTCTGGACATAATGTATACATGAACAACTTGTAATTATAAAGGGCTTATTTTTTACTCAAGTACCAATGATCGTTAAAATGACCGTTATTAACATAAATAATTGCATAGTGTTCATGAAATGGATATAAGTGATATAAAAGGAATAATGAACTTGAAAAAGGTTCTTAAACAAGTATAAATTAACTAAAGTTTATTATTCAGGAGATTAATGAACGACCGAGTCAAGTCGGACCCGAGGTTTGGGACATCATCTCAATATCCTTTCATTGAGGCATATTTTGTTTTATACACAACCTTCTTTTATAAGGTGTATAAACCCCTTTGACTTTTACTTTTATCCAAAAGGAATCATTTTTATACGAAGCGTTTTACTAAATGACAAAAGGGAATGTTTTTGTCATATGTATGCGGCGACAATGACTTCTCTGCCACCGTGACCATTATTTGATTTTCGACTTCCTCTACAAGCCATACCTTCTTTTTAAAAGAAAAATAAATACCATGTTTTACTTTTCTTTTATTTTGGTATTGAAAATGGTTTTCATAATGTTTTTATATCAATGTGTTGTATTGATATCTTGTGATTGAAAGGTGGAAATGTTATGTTTCCTTTATGCATGATTTATGTGATACGATTATGTTGAGGTTCTTGGGCATTATTATGAAGACGGGTGGTTTCGTGATAAACTAAGGGCGGGTGAGCCCGATATAGCTCTCTAATGCATTGGGTAACGCGAAGGAGTGAAAGTTTAAGGTTTCTCCGAAGAGATTTAGGGAATATACTGTGATGGGTATTCCAAACGTAACCAAGAGGGTTACTCCCTACGTAAGAATGTTATGAATGCCTCAAATTTCTTTTATGTCTTATGATTTCTATGATTTATTCATTATTTGATGAGGTATGTTAAAGTGCTTACGTTTTATGGGTAAAGTGTGATTTCATTCTTATGTATCTATGTACCCATGTTTCCTTTCCATATTTTTATATCCCTTACTGAGCTTTTTATGCTCATACCATGTTTTTTTGAAATGTTTTTCACAGGTCAAGGGAAAGGTACATGATATGATGATAGTGTCAAGGAAGTTTCAAGAAAGAATCCATGTTTTATTTTAAATATGATTCCATTGATGGGAAAGAAGAATACTATCTTTATGTAACCACTTTGTTTATATGTGTAATGTAATGCAAGTTTTATGATTTAATTCTCTAAAACTCTAAACCTGAAAAGATCCTCCCTGTGTAATCTTGTAATAACTCAAGATTAAGTAATGTTTAAGGCTGGGGCCTTATAGTTGGTATCAGAGGTCGGTTTAGATAACTTTAGGAGTTAGAATTCTATTTAATGATTATCCAAAAATATTTTTTTATGGTCAAATTGAAGTGATATAGTATTTGAATATTACCATGTTGCTTCATCTAAGACATGTTTGTTCAGAATGGTTTTCCGCAGAGGAAACATGGAAACAGTGCTAAGAAGGCATACCGAAGGAAATAACCTTCCGAATCAGCATCCTAAGATGGTCAGAATTGGAACTGAACTGTTTGTTGCAGTAACTGCACAGTTGACTCAAGAGATAAATGGTGGTGGTATCCATGCACGAGATCAGCCAGATCAACCGCAGAGGAACATGTCAGTGGTGGAACATTTCATGAGGCAACATCCCCTATCATTCAGAGGATCATATGACCATGTGTTAGCTGAAGGGTGGATTAAAGAACTAGATAATATTTTTGATGTCATGGGGTGTTCAGTCAATCAAAAGGTTAGTCTTGCTATTTATCGTTTGGAGGGTGAAGCCGATCAGTGGTTGTCGATGGTTAAAAATATCAGGGACGCTGATGAGATTGATGCTCTCGATTGGGATGAATTTAAAGGTATGTTTCTTGAGAAGTATTTTCCTAAGGTTGTTCGACTTAGGATGGAAAAAAAATTATTGTAATTGAGGCAAGAGGAAGACTCAGTGGCTACCTATGAAGAAAGGTTCACCTGATTGGCAAGGTATGCTCTATATTTTATCTGAGACCTTGATAGTAAAATCAATCATTTTTACTCAGGATTAAAACCATAATATCGAAGGGCATTGGCTTCTCGAGAGTTTAAAAGTTATGAAAAGATTGTTTGATGCGCTGAGAAGGTGTAAATGGAGTTTGCCGATGATCAACTGTTCTATAACAACCAGAAGAAGAAGAGACCAAGGTGGCAGGAGAAAAGAAATAATTCTTCAAAAAATTCTGATGGTAAGAAAACTAAGTTTCCAGTTTGTGATAAATGTGGTAAAAGGCATGCTGGGGAATGTCTCCTGAATTCTGGAAAGTGCTACTGATGTGGTAAGCCGGGACATAAGGCTCGTGATTGCACTGAAAAAGATCAAGGTGAAGGTAAGACCAAATTTGATTTACAGTTAGTGAAATGTTTTAAGTGCAATTAGATGGGTCACTATGCAAATGAGTGTCCATCAAAGAGCATGAGTGATGGGATGTAGTTAGACTACAAGCAGAAAGGGGTGGTGAAATCCTTTGAAACTACTTCAGCAAATGTTGAGCCATCAAATGAAGTTGTATCAGGTACTTTGTTTGTTTTTTCAGATTATGCCAATGTGTTGTTTGATTCGGGGTCTACACATTCTTTCATATCTGAAACCTTTTCTAGTAAAATGGGAATAACATCTAAAGAAATGACTCATGAACTTTTTTTAAAAACACCTCGGGGAAATGTTGAGGCAAAAATAATTTATAAGAATCTTCATATCCTTATCTGTGGAAAGAACCTACTTGATAACATTATTGTTCTACCTCTAGTAGAGTTTGATATTATCCTGGGTATGGATTGGCTCTCTATTTACCATGCTACAATTTACTGTAGAGCTAAAGAAGATTCTTTTCAGAAAGACTTTCAGTTTGTGTACAAGAATGAAACCTTAATGTTGATAACTTATCAAGAGGCCAAGAAACTTGTAAAATATGGAAATGAATGTTACCTTTTACACATCGTTGAAAATAATGGAACTATTCAGATTAATGATGTGCCAGTGGTAAATGAGTATCCTGATGTTTTTCCTGATGAGTTGTTGGGAATAGTACCAGATCGGGATGTTGAGTTTACTGTTGACTTAGTTCATGATGCTAAGCCAATTTCAAAACCCCCTTATCGAATGGCTCAAATTGAACTTTTAGAGTTGAAGGACCAATTGCAAGATTTATTAGAGAAAGGTTTCATTCGACCTAGCACATCACCTTGGGGTGCTCCTGTTTTATTTTTTAAAAAGAAAGATGGTTCAATGATACTTTGAATTGATTATAGGGCCTTGAATAATATTACTATTAAGAACAAGTATCATTTTCCTCATATCGATGATTTGTTTGATCAGCTCCAGGGAGCTCAGTATTTTTCAAAGATTGACTTGAGATCGGGGTACCATCACCTGAAGGTAAAGGAAGTAGATGTTATGAAGACCGCATTCCATACAAGATATGGACATTATGAATTTGCAGTAATGGATTTTGGGCTAACCAATGCACCTGATGTATTCATGGACTTAATTAATAGAATTTTCCATGAGTTCTTGGAAAAGTTTGTGGTGGTTTTCATTGATGATATTTTGGTGTTTTCTATAAGTAAAGAAGAGCATGAAAGACATTTAAGGGTTATTTTGAAAACCATAAAAGAAAATAAATTGTATGGGAAATTCAGTAAGTGTGATTGTTGGTTACAACAAATTTCGTTGCTGGGTCACATTGTTTCAAAAGATGGCATTACTATTGATCCTGCTAAAACAGAAGTTGTTGAAGAATGGCCAAGACCCACAAATGTAACCGAGATCTGTAGTTTTCTTGGTTTGGAAGGTTACTACCGAAGGTTTGTTGAAAATTCTTCACTGTTATCTAGTCCAATGACTAAGCTAACTCGGAAGGGTGTTAAGTTTATCTGGAAAAAAGAATGTCATGATTGTTTTCAGGAATTGAAAAGAAGATTGGTTAATGCTCCAGTTTTCGCACTTCCTTCCAGGAATGGTGAGTTTGTTACATACAGTGATGCTTCGTTGAAGGGACTTGGTTGTGTCCTTATGCAGAATGATCAGGTAATTGTTTATGATTCACGTCAGTTGAAAACTCATGAGGTAATTTACCCTACTCATGATTTGGAATTAGCTGCTGTTGTTTTTGGTTTAAAAATTTGGAGGCATCATTTGTATGGAGTAAATTGTGAAATATATACTGATCACAAAAGTTTAAAGTATATATTCACTCAGAAAGAATTGAACAAGAGACAGAGGATATGGCTGGAATTAATCAAGGATTATGATTGTACAATTCACTACCATCCATGAAAATGAAAATAAAGTGGTCGATGCTTTGAGTTGAAAAAAGTAATGCTTCATTAACCATGCTACGTTTTGAACGAGATCCTTTGGTTTTTGATTTTATGAAATTTGGCATGGAAGTTGTTTGTGTAGGAAGTCCTTCTGTTTTGTTTCAGGTATCAGTGACATCTTCTCTATCAGACAGAATCAAGAAAGCACAGAAGCAAGGCAGGGAGTTGCAGAAAAAGGTAGAGCTGGTTCAGAAAGGTAAGTTGCATTAATTCAACATTGATAGTGATTGTGTTTTGAGATTTGGGAAGAGATTGTGTGTGCCTTGTGATTCACAGTTGAAGAGAGAGTTGTTATTTGAAGCTCATATTTCTCCGTTTCCAGTTCATCCTGGATGTAATAAGATGTACAGAGATCTGCGGGAGTATTACTGGTGGGATGGAATGAAAAGAGATATTGCTGATTTTACTGTGAAGTGTTTGACTTGTCATCATGTTAAAGTATAGCGGCAGTTACCGAAAGGGATGCTTCAGCCATTACCAGTGCTAGAGTGTAAATGGGAGAATATATCAATGGACTTTGTTGTGGGATTACCAAAGACATCTCGAGGTAATAATGCTATCTGGGTTATTGTTGATCGCTTGACTAAATCTGCTCATTTCCTTACTATACGAGATACTTTTTCCCTAGATCAACTTTACTGTTTGTATCTTAAAGAGATAGTCAGGTTACATGGAGTTCCTCTCTCCGTTGTATCTGATCGTGATCCCAGGTTCACTTCTATCTTTTGGAAAGGCCTTCAGAGGTCGTTGGGTACTGAATTAAATTTTAGTACAACTTTTCATCCTCAATCAGATGGGCAGTTGGAATGAACAATTCAGACCTTGGAGGATATTCTACGAGCTTGTTCGATGGATTTTCAGGGAAGTTGGGACCAAAATCATTCTTTGGTAGAATTTTCATATAATAACAGTTTTCATTCCAGTATACAGATGGCACCATTTGAGGCATTATATGGGAAGCGGTGTCGAACTCCATCTTTTTGGGATGATGTGGGTGAAAGAAAGTTGATGGGACCAGAATTGGTAGAAGAGATGGCAGAAAAAGTTCAGCTGATTTAGAAATAGATGAGAACATCTCAGAACAGGCATAAGAGTTAAGCGGACAATAGGAGGAAGGATCTATCTTTTGAGGTAGGTGATCATGTTTTTCTCAAGTTTTCCCCATGGAAAAGTGTGATGCGATTTGGTAAGAAAGGAATGTTGAGTCCAAGGTTCATTGAACCATATGAAATTCTGGAGAGAGTTGGATCAGTTGCATACCAGGTGGCTTTACCTCCAAGTTTATCTCAGGTACACAATGTTTTTAATGTTTCGATGTTGAGAAGGTAAATGCCATATCCATCTCATGTTTTGAGTCCAGAGGTAGTTCAGCTAGAAGAGAACCTATCTTTTGAGGAACAACTGGTCCAGATTCTTGACCACAGGGAGCAAGTGTTACGAAATAAGAAAATTCACCACGTAAATTTTTTGTGGAAAAACCATATGGTTGAATAGGCAACGTGGGAATCTGAAAATGCTATGAGGGATAAATACCCCCACTTATTTTGATAAGTGAATAAAATTGCGAGGACGCAATTCCCAAAGGGGGGATGGATGTAACATATCAGGTAAATAAAGAATAAAGAATTTTTATATTTATTAATATTTACGAATTAAATATTAATTTTACTTTTAAGGGGTTTCTATGTTCGATAGCGAACCCGATACTCAACGATGAGTTCCTTTGAAAACATACGTTGCACACTAGTAATATAATAATATTATTTTAAATGGTAGTTAACATGTAGCTGTTGTATTGGTGGAAATGTATAGAAATAACTAAAATATGATTATATATGTTTTTTAAATGTTTTTACATTTATCCAATAAAAGATAAAGGCATAAAATATGGAAAGAATTCAATTTTAGGCATTTATACCATAATTTTCACTAAAGGTTCACTTATCACCTTTTGATGTCGAAACATCATTAAATATAGTTTTGATCACTCTTATACATTATATTGGACCAAATATAACTCTTCTTTAGAATCGAGACATCGAAATTTACTTTGTGTAAATTTTTTGTATTTTTCCGATAAAGATCAATTTTTAATGAATAGTGTAAAATATTGTATTTTAATTCAAAACCTCTTTTTAATCTAATTTATTTATATGATTAGATTATCATTTTAATTGGTTTTAAAGTTAAATTAGAAAATATTTTTACCATTAAATCCATTAGTGGTCGTTGAAATTAATTTCACTTTGAAATCGGACTTAAACTAGTGTCAATCTTTTGATACTTATAGTTTCATAAAAACACGCTATTTGTCATGACAGCGGGAATTAATTATTAAATTAATTAATGTGACTTATATGTTTTGAATATTGTAAAATAGACTTCATTTTTTAATTCTGAATATCAAATATAGCATAGGGTGAATTGTTTGTATTTTTCTGAAAAAATTCAATTTTTGATGAATAGTGACACAACTAAGTGGTACTTATAAAAACTAATTTTTCGTTTAAATTAAATTTTACCACTTCTGTGTTTTGAATTTCAAAAATCCGACATACATGGTTGTCATTAAGAAGTAAAATGTGGTTCAATGAGATTAAAATAATTTTTTGATGAATAGTAACTTTTAAGTTCTTAATCGCGATTAGAGGTAATTAGTGTAGTTTAAGGTAAGAATAATGTTTTAATAAAATGAAATGAACATGACACATATCGTAACCTCATTGGATATGTCATGGAAGACCATGAAAATTCATGGGTCAACTTGGGGATGCCATGGAGCCACTTTGGTTTGATAATGACATAAATACCTTTTATTTAATGTTAAAAGTAAAAATAACACAAACATGAGATGTTTTACTAAACAAATTTTTACATGGGGTTATACAAGTCTTATTTTTGACTATAAATAGTAATTGGAAAGCTAAAACGATTTCCTAAAACATAGTATTTTTTTAATAATTTTTTAACATTAAATAAAGTAAATTATATAAGACATCATGATGATGCAGCGATGACGTCATTATTTAACGATTTAAATAAAATGGAAAGATAATGTAATATCGAAGACCTACACATGTCCAAAACCTATTTGATGACTGGATTTAGAACCCTTACCACCTTATACTAGAATTATATCAATGTGGGACCTCTTAAATCCGAATACCATTTTAAAATAAAGTGACCTTTCATTACTTTCCAAGAGTGCCCCTCCTCTCCTCTTATAAAAGGCCCCCACCTCTACCTCTTTACCCACACTCCCAAAGACATTGGCTCGGAAAACCCCTGACCATTTTGTCTCTCCACATCCCTCTATTACTCCTTGATGCCTCACTTTGGGCAGAAGTCTTTCCAAGTAAGACATTGAGCTCAAACCAAAGGGAGTTACCCGATTTTAAGGCAATGTCTTCACTTGAGTCCTTTTGTTTTATTTTGCTTCTCCAACCCCATAAACTCTTTTTATTCATTTATTTTGTAACAACTCCAGTAACTTCAATATACTAGGATGTTTTTATAAGAAGGATTCGATCAACACTTACACACACCTACATCTAATGGTTAAAGGACATACTGTTTCCGTGGATGGTGAATTTATGCCTCCCGAAACAATGATTGTTCAACATTCTTTTAACACCTTCAAAGGTGGCCATTAAGATTTCACTATATTTATATATGATATATAATATGTTTATGTTTTCTTTAAGTTTCTGTATTTTTCATTTTGGGCATACCTTTATGGTTTCCATTATGGGTAAACGAGATATCATCATTTAAGGAAATGCGGACTACCGCCCCCTCAAAGTGATTTGATTCGTTAAGTACCATATGTGGGACGTATAAAGGATGGAGTTATGATATTATATATGATATTACACTAGAATTATAATATACCTTTATATCATTATGATTCCATTCTATAAAATATGAAATAGAAATGAATGTAGCGTTCATGCGTACGTACGGCTTACCGTCTCCATGAACAGTGCATTTCATTTCTTACCTCTAAATGATTATGTAATATTATAAATGCATGCATGTACGGGATATATATGACATATATGATATCTACATAATGAATACCGTTCTGGAAATAATGGATACACGAACAACTTGTAATTATAAAGGGCTTATTTTATACTCAAGTACCAATAATCGTTAAAACGACTGTTATTAACTTAAATAATTACATAGTGTTCATGACATGGAAATAAGTGATATAAAAGGAATAATGAACTTGTAAAAGGTTCTTAAACAAGTAGAAATTAACTCAAGTTTATTATTAAGGAGATTAAAGAACGACCGAGTCAAGTCGGACCCGAGGTATGGGACTTCGTCTCAATCTCCTTTCATGGAGGCATATTTTGTTTTATACACAACCTTCTTTTATACGGTGTATAAACCCCTTTTACTTTTACGTTTATCCAAAAGGAATCTTTTTTATATGAATCGTTTTACTAAACGACAAAAGGGAAAGTTTTTGTCGTACGTATGCGGTGACAATGACTTCTCTGCCGTCATGACCATTATTTGAGTTTCGGCTTCCTATACAGGCCATACCTTCTTTTTAAAAGAAAAATAAATACCATGTTTTACTTTTATTTTATTTTGGTATTGAAAATGGTTTTCATGATGTTTTTATATCAATGTTTTGTATTGATATCTTGTGATTGAAAGGTGAAATGTTATGTTTCCTTTATGCATGTTTTATGTGATACAATTATGTTGAGGTTCTTGGGCATTATCATGATGATGGGTGGTTCCGTTATAAACTAAGGGCGGGTGAGCCCGATATAGCTCTCCAATGCATTGGGTAATGCGAAGGAGTGAAATGTTAAGGTTTCTAAGAAGAGATTTAGGGAATATATTTTGATGGGTATTCCAAACGTAACCAAGAGGGTTACTCCCTATGTAAGAATGTCATGAATGCCTCAAGTTTCCTTTATGTCTTATGATTTCTATGATTTATTCATGATTTGATGAGGTATGTTAATGTGCTTATGTTTTATGGGTAAATTATGATTTCAATCTTATGTATATATGTACCCATGTTTCCTTTCAATATTTTTATATCCCTTAATGAGCTTTTTATGCTCATCCCAAGTCTTTTTGAAATGTTTTTCACAGGTCAAGGGAAAGGTACATGATATGATGATAGTGTCAAGGAAGTGTCAAGAATGAAACCATGTTTTATTTTAAATATGTTTTCATTTATGGGAAATAAGAATACTATTTTATGTAACCACTTTGTTTATATGTGGAATGTAATGTATGTTTTATGATCTAATTCTCTGAAAATCTAAACCCGAAAAGATCTTCACTGTGTAATCTTGTAATAACTCAAGATTAAGTAATGTTTAAGGCTGGGGCCTTATAACTATATTGAAATATCCAAATATTTGGTTCAATCTGTGATCCTTAACTACTACACCAAAATCTAGTGTGGCTCGAGCTATATAGTAGAGTCTCATCATTTTCCCTATACCTCCCTACTCTCTCACTCCCTCTTTCAATCAAATAATAAAAATGGTAATCCCCCATCCGCATACATATCATTCCAAGAGAATAAAAATATGAAAAAATATTAAATAAAAAAATGAAAAAAATAAGAAAAATAAATGAAAAGCGGAATTAGATTGGGCATAACACTCGACAAATGAATATGACTTACTTTAGAGAGACCCTCAATTCCTCACCCAACATTAAATATGAAATCTCAATATGACTCCATATTTAAATTATATTACTGAATGAAGATGAATTAATAATTTATTATTTAATTATTTTATCATCACAAACATTATCATATTTATTTATATAATTTTCTATAAGCTTCCAAAGAATAAAAAAATTATGGGATGGAAAACTATGTACATATAAGAATAATTAGGGGCGATAAAATAATGGTGACTGAGTTTGTCCCCTATCACAATATGGATCCCCTATGTAGGAAAATCCACCGTGCTAGAGAATCAGGCAAACTGGTATTCTAATTAATCATTGATGAAATAAAATTTGTTACTTTATTACCCTCCCTCCAGGTGTGATGGATACCCGTTTGACTATTTATTAAAACCCTGAACCACATAATGATGTATGTAATATAATAATGATTAATACCTATACAAGAATAGATGTTTACATTATTATGGAATCTTTTTTATTTCTTTTATATTGATGTTAACATCTTTTCATAGAAGAAGACATATATTCTGAGATCTATCGTCAACCTGAATAGAATATCATCTAAAAAAGATAACAGTAAAAACTAGGATAATATATCCCTAAGGGTACATAACCACCCACGTCCCCTCATAGATTTTGATAAAAAAGAATCATCTTTATTCAACATAAACCCTGATATAGGAGGGAACCATCTAATTCATCAGCCTTGGTTGATAAGTGGACTCTGTTAAAAAAATGGAATGAAACAAGTGAGTGTCCCGAGGAAAGGATTATCCATATAGTTCTTGATGAGATAAACCAAATTATTCAAGTGGTTTTGATTTCTATTAATTAGTATCATTCCTGATCAAGAAACACCATTGAATCATACTTTGTTCTGGTCTTGCTAAATACACCAACAACCAACTATGCGAACCACTACCCTATTATTCTTCTACAAACCTGTAACTCCTTTTAAATAGAACCATTTATCAATGAAGATGTACCCATGTATCTCAAAATATAAAAATTTTGTGAATTACTCAATGTATATAAATAGATCATGATCCCATCCACCTTCAAAAAAGAGATGTGTCAGACATTCTTCATGGTGAACTGCAAAAAAGACAATCCTGAAAAATGGGTTAATTCTAGATCACATTATAAGATCATCCAAAGGGAGCAGACTAGCCTAGATTCTCCAAACAAGGATGTTATTCTTAGAAAGTATCTCATTAACTCAAACAATCATACTCCAATTGTCAACATTACCATCTGAATGTAAAATTCAATGAAAAATCATTCACTTAGAATTTACCTAATGGGTTACTAGTGAAAACACATTAATCTAGTTTACTATTAAGTTATATGAGATAAAAAATAGAACATTTTTATCATCCAAGACATTATTGATGTAACCTGGATATTTTTTATGTTTTATTAGGTTGATAACAATGAAATGAAATCCAGGGAAGCCCAAGCATAAGCCTGTCCAATTTTGATGACTGAAAGATAACTCACTTCTGCCCAAAATCCTACTCGGAATTATTCTAAATGGTGGGAACATGAGGTTACATAATATTCCAAAGATATTAGTATATATCTATAGAAAAATTTGGATTTTCAGTGATTTTGTTATCCCTGAATCATTCTTAAAGAATATTCTCTTCAATAACCTCCCATACTAATTTTTCCCACATACATTGAAGGTTACCTAAGAGATTTCTAATGTTAATTATACCCTCTTCAATTAGATGATCCGTTCTAGCCTAAGATTCATGATTATGAAAACCTTCCATATTTGAATCCCTGATATAAGAGGCCAAGATCCTATCAATATAAGAAATCACCACTTTTAGGACTGTTGTAGCTGAGAGTGCATGGAATGGGGTGGAGGATAACACACTTTTGACCATCATAATCATACTACCAAGGGATAAGAATCTTCTCATCTATATCACAATACTTCATGTATTACTTCCAAAAATTTCTTCAAATTGGGTAATGTAGGGCCTTGTAGGAGTTATAGAGGCTCCCAGATATTCCACGGTAAATGTATTTCACATTTCATGATTATTAGTCAGAGAGTAAACACACATATCCCGGCATCTATTAGATATTTAAAATCCAATTTTAATCCATGTTGATAATATGACCACCCGATTTGAAATAATCATGAATGATTTTATTAATTTGTCATATAGATATTTTTTCATTTAGAAAAGTAATAGTATCATTAAGAAACATAAGATGAGAGATAGACAAAGAGTACCATTTTCTTTTAAAAGGAGACATATTTCCCCCCAAGATTATTCTATTTATTGATGGTTGAGAACATCCTATGTATGAATATAAATGGTTGGCAATGAAAAATATCTTTGTATGATCCCAGGGACCACCATAAAGAAACCAAAATTTTTACCCATAATAGAAATGGAGATCCATAACGATCTATAACACCAGAATTAGATATCAAAGACCAGAGTAGAGAATCCCATCTTCTCTAAGACTTTGATAATAAATTTACCTTCCATATAGTATTTATATTAATCCACGTCCATTTTGATATCCATATTGGAACCTATTACCTTTTGATTAACATCAATAATAGTTTCTCGAGCCAAATAGTTCTTCCGTTGGAATATACATGATTTCACAAAACCATGTTTCTCAACTGAGATCTACAAAGGGGGGATGAAATACAATATTTTGTTATGAACACTAGAAAGGACCTTTTACAGATATTTAAACAAGCTGATCAGGAAGAAATACTAGAGAGACGAAGGATCCTTTACATTGGGGATTAACACCAGATTTTCTCCACTAGCCAGACAAGGAAGACTACCTCCCCGGAAGAAGTCTTCAATAATACCAAACCAGTCGCTCTTAATGATATCCAATGATTCCATATATCATTCCCCCCTAAAACCATCCAGCACTGGATCAATCACTAGATTAAGGCCAAACATATCCCCAAAAATCTCATTCTCATTCGGTAATGCTTTAAATAGATCATTGCCCATGGAAGAAACCACATGAAGAAATGAATCGTAGAGATCATAAAATCCACCGGGGTATCCACTATGAATATTTGGATTAGGGTATACAAGAATTGATTTAAATAAGACTCATTTAGGACTCCAATCACATCTCTATCATAAAAATAGGTCTCTTTATCAATCATCATGACAGGTCTTATAAAACATTTATTTATTTTAATGAAAACATGAAAAAATCAATAATTCCATTCTCCCTCTTGCATCAACTTGATTCTATGCTACTATAGAAACATGCCCTCATTTCTTGGTATCGTTTTCCATCCCATTCTTCATGTGATTAAGAGCATTGAATATGGAATCATCTGAGACATTCTCATGGATTATTTTGAATTGATCTATGTCCTTCTTCATTGGTTAGACATCCTGATAGCTAAGAGGATAGATCTTATCCCATGCTTGTGGATCATATTTAAGCCTATAAAAATTCTAATGACAAATGATCTGAGATTTTCAACTAGAATATTTATTCCCTAAGTTACTAACAACATCATGATACCATTTAATGGCAACCCACAATCAAGAGAATTAAAAATGCCCAACTCTCTTTTTCCTGGAGGATAGATCCACTCGGAGTGAGGAGTGGTCAGAAAGGCTCCTCACAAGATGACTCATATGAGTGACATATGAAAATGAATGATCTGTTGATCCACACTACATGAGTATTATAATGATTTCTCAAAAACCCAAATAAAACTCACATGACCCACACAACATCCATAACAGAACACAAAAGAAATACGCGGATGAACTACTCAACCATAAGAGCCTACATTAAAACCCATTCAATCATGATAAAAAAAGACACACAAATAAATATTATAATCCCCAATAACCAATGGTGAAATCCCCACCAACATTCTTTCTTTAAACTTCTCTAAAAATATAAATATGTTCTACACTCACACAAGAAATATCCTAATTACACTATTCAAACATTATTAAAACTAATCTCTATACTCTTAATGCCGATAAGTTTAAAAAAAGAGGATCCACCATAATGATACCCTTTAAAAAATTTAATCTAACACACACAAATTTCCACCATACAACTAACCTCCACATGAGAGTTTATCTAAAAATTAGTGTCTAACAATGTTCTCACATTACTTCCCATGTTGAATGAAAAAATGTACTATGGAAGTGGACAAACCAAAAATAACCTATAAATCCATCTATAAGATAAGGATAAATTCCAACATTCCAATTTTTTTCCACTATGAATCCCCATTCCACACCACATCCTGGTGATAACACGCACCAATGGAATGACCATGGAATAACAACCACACCCACCCAAGAAATTAGTGATTTACAAAACATGAGACCAAGTGAAAGGCCCAATACACAAAACATAGAGATAGAATATCCCTCTCTAGGAACAAAAAAACAATAAAATTAGAGGAACTAACAAATTTTTAACACCCCAATCTTCTATGGTATTATTATTTTTAAATAATTTAATAGCTTACACTACTCACAACATTGAGTTCAAGTGCACCATGACCTATAACACATGCCATTAAAAATAAATAATGAATAATATTAAAGACATAATAAATTATATAAATTTTATTTTTCAAAATTTCCATCATTTTTTAATTCAGAAGATCAAAATCATTTAATGGTGTATTTTTCATGTTTTTCTAAAAAAATTCTATTTTCGATGAATTGTGATAGATACAACATTTTTGTAAAAAACCCATATTTTTAATTTAAATTATTATTTTACATAAAATTGATTTTAATATTACAATAGATAAATAATACATTTTTTAACCCAATGAATGTCATTGGAATAATCTTTATAATATAATTAGATATAAAAATTTATTGAACATTTGAACGTCACTTTTACCCACATTCTAACCACATCTCCAGATTAACATTAACCATAATTTAATAATTAAATGAATTGTATTTAAAATAAATAGAAATACATGGTTGTCATGAGTGTAAAAAATGGTCTAATAGGATAAAAATAGTTTGTGGTGAGTAGTAACTTTTTGATTTTAATTACCATGGTTAAAGGTAAGTATGGTAATTAAAGGTAAAAATAATATTATAACAATATAAAAATACACTAAAACATGTATTAATTTCATTAGATAAGTGTTTTTTAGCCCAAATAAATCTTAGGATGAAAATATGATCCTTTTTAAGCCACTTGTGTTTAATTAAGAAATTTATTATACTTTATTTCAAGAAGAGTTAATGTCGTATTCAAATTTAATAACTATATCTGTTTTTGTATGAAAATATATAAGTGGTATGATATAATATAAATATTTTTTATAAATATAATAATTTGTATCTATATAATAGAAATTTATTTATATTCTTTGGTAATAAATTATTAAATTAAATGATGACACAATGATGATGCGGTAATTGATTTATTAAAGGACAAAATGAATTAAATTATATTAATAATAATAAAATAAATATACTTTTAAATAATTGATTCCAGACATGATTTCATGGATTAAATTGATATTTTATGGATGTTTTGATGTAGTTTTTTCTAATTAATCAAATTTTAATGACTTTAACAAAAATCAAATATTAAATAGTGTCAAAATTGACATAAATGAGATTTTAAAATAAATACTATTTTATTAAATGATATAAAAGTCATAAATATATAAGGTTCATCAAAATAACTTTGATAGTGTTAAATATTATATAACTGATACAATTGGGGTTCTTTTTGCCTTTTATTGTAATTATATTAACCATATAATGTAAAATTTCAAGTAGACACATTAAGAGTTAAACCGTTCAACTATGAGCTAAATACAAAAGGTAAGGTTATTTTTGTAACACAGACCTGTCTAATTATCATTGGATGAGGGTATTTAGACCCATCCTCATCTTATCCTAGTAATTACTCACTTTTTACATATTAGAAATTGAAAAATTAATTTATATTAAATTAATAGTTTTGGTGCTTCCAAAAGTGTCTCTTCCCTATTTATAAAAGGAAACCTCTCATTAACTATTATTCTCATCTCTAAAACGATATTCCAGGGAACAAAATTCACAAATCTCTTAAAGATTCCCTAAACTCATCCTAGAGGCCATACTTTAGACCTAAATCGAAACTAATTAGTCTTTTTGATCAAATCAAAAGAAGATACCCAAAAAATAGGTAATTGTTTTACCAACTATTTCAATGTTATTTTCTTCTTCTACTACCTATTCCTCTGTTTTTTTCGTACTAAATTAATACATACATTATAATATAAATAATGAGTTGTTATCATAATGATGGGTCAACCATAATTTTTCTTTTATCCATCTTATAAATAACAATATAACCATGCGTGCGTATGTACAAATTACCATGTCCACATCATGATGTAATTTGTTTTTCAATGAAATATTATTGGTATTAGTATAATGATGAGTATAAAAATATAAATAATTATTATAATATTATCTTAATTATATATAAATAATATAGTATTCAATTTCATAGAATTTTGTCGTTAATGGAATGAAATTGTCACTTGTGCGCACGTACGACCAACCATCACCACGATGCGATGAGATTCATCCTCCGCTACAACCATTTAATAATGATTTTGATAATATATATATTAAATAAAAATAATATTTATAAAAACAATAAAATTATATATATTAATAAGATATATCATATTCATAAGAAACATGACTTAGACGATAAAAGAAGCATAGGAAAACAAGGTAGTTAACACCTGAAATAGTGGTAATACTAAAATATTATTTACAAAATGATATAAGAGAAACATATATAATATAATAAATATAAATATGGTCCTGGTAGAATTTAATAACATGATTTAACCATTAAACAATATTTTAACACACTATCTATTAAAGGAATGTATGAGGTAAGGGTTAATTTCACAACCTCATTATTATCTGAGGTTATTTATACATAAGAATCTATTGGGATATATTTATCATATATGTTTCGTAAAATTTATTTCAAAATATTATCTATAATTTTAAATTAATTTTACCCATGATTTAATTTTTATAAATTTTTTTGAAAGGAATATTTCCATCATTTTTCAAATGAGGTACCTTATGATCTTTTCGACAAATTATTGAATGAATGTTTTTTAACTTATACGACATGAGCAGAAATTTTTCATTATTATGATGCCTTAAATTTTTTATTATTCTATTATAGTATTACAATGTTATTTTCAAAAGAAATGTTTTCTTTTACAGTTACATGACTTTTAAATTGTTTAAATGTAAAAACATGGATATTTCTCTCAAAGAGTTTTAATGATTTTGTTAGATTATTTTAATCTATGTCCACATCCTTTGTACAATTTTATGATTAATAGTGAAAGATTTATTATGATACACTCTTACTTATTGTATTGAAGGTTTTATGATATTTTTGACTGTGAATCTTTTATTTTAGTTCCATTCCTAGTTTATAGTTTAATTATTAACATTTAATATTATTTTTTTAATAAAAATTTTTGTGTTATGTTTCACCCTTTTTATATGAGGAATGAATTTGAAAAATTATGTAATGGGTGATGCCTGCTATATCCCCTCGATGCATAACTAGGTCCCATGAGACCAACTAGTTTGGGTTTTCACTTGTTTATGTATGGTCTAGTCGTTATTGCTTGATAGTATCATTATGATGTTTAAATATATGCATTTTATGATTATGAGATTAGTTATTGATATTACCTATGATTATTCGACTATTTAGAAGTCATATTTTTCAGTTTCATAATTTACCTTAAAAGTTTATGCTTATTTATGATAACTTATAATATATTGTTTACCCTTACTGATTATCTGAGCTCACCCCAATTCGATGTTTCATTTTTCCACAATATGTGAAGAATTTTATTATGACTGGCCTTTATGTATAGTCTATAGTATATGAGTGTTTCTAAAGGAGATACTATGTTTTTTATTTCATAATGTAATTGTAAACTTATTTTTATATATTTTTCGTAAAAGGATACTAACCTAATCAGGCCTTTGGGATTTGATTTATTGTGATCATGGAAATGTAATAAAATAATTCACTTACTCTGAGAAAACGGGTTTAGGGGTTATAGTTAGTATCAAATGCATTTTAGTAGAAACCTTAGAAACTATATTTAGAAAAACATTGATTAGAAAACATTATCCTAAGATAGAATTTTAGAATATGTATATAATAACATACTAGAATTTTGATAAATTATATATTATGTGGGTTTTACAATAAGTACATCCCTATCTGGATACTACAAGTGGACGTGGTACTAACACATATTTACCTAGGAGTGACAACTCTGACAAGATATTCCGAGCATGACTCGGGGTAACCTAGAAGATAACAACACGACTTAATGAACATATGGTTTGACACTCCTTGGGGATATTCTTAGGACACAACACATTTTATTTAAAACCCATTATGAAGTATTCATGAGTAAATATGTTCCCAGGAAAACTATTTTTTTGATTATGGATTAGATATGCATAAAACATTCATTTTTTCTAATGTATTTTACTAGTTTGGAATTATAAATTATTATTCATAACATAGTCTTGTGTATTTAATTGTATAGAAATGGTTCCTAGTTTATGGAATGTAAATTATATCAATGCACATAATCCATTTAGGGATTTACCTCCTATAAAAGATAATGACAATGGATCTGGTGATACAACTGTTGTTGAGAGCTTATAACCATACTGGGACAGCTGAACCATGTTATAAATAATAACCTTACTAGTAAGGAGCACCCTAACCATAATGTGGAGGATCAATGTTAGACATATTCATGATATAACAACCTACAACATTGAATGAGACTACCAATCCTTTTGTAGATGTGTAATGGATAAGTTACAAAGAGAAAATATTTATTACTATAGGGAGTAATGAAAAAAAATATTTCATGGTAGTTTATCATCTATCTAGATATATAGATCAAGGGTAGTAATTAATTCAAAATATTAAGGAGGATGTATTAGTAAAAAAATTTAAATAGATATAGACAAAAACATTTCTCAGAAAAAATAATTTCCTCATGAATATTGTGTTTATATGGAAAGACAATTTATGAGTTTGAGTAAAATAGAGGATAAAAATTTTACAAAGTTTGAAGAGAACCTCAAAAGTTTATCACGAAATGCTAAAATATACATAAACATCCCAATAAGTAATATTTATATATTCTTTGATGGTTTAAAACCATTTCTCTTATTGGCAATTGTCTCAAAAGATTTCTCATCGTACAAAGGTATAGTATCACATTCTATCAAGATGGAAAATGAATTCTATAACTATTATGAAATTAAAGTAAATAAAATATGAATATGTCCACCAAATTATTTATAATGTAAATTAAGGGAATAATGGGAATGTTGACTTTCCACCCTATCATAATTGTGGGAAGAAACACCCTGGTATATTCTTAAACTGAATATGAGTTTGTTATAAGTGTAGAGAAAATGGAGACCAAGATCATGATTGAAAGGGGACGAAAGAAGATTTCAATTTTCAATGATATGATTGTAAATAAATAGGATATTATTAAAATTATTATCTTAAGTGTCAAAGAGATTTTCCATAGAAAATTTCATGGACAAAAAACAAGATTTTTCAATCACCAATACTAAGGATGCAGATCTTAAGGATGTGTTGGAAGGTACTTTAATTATATCCCCATATTTAGGTAATGATTTATCCGATTACAGATCTTCACCCTCTTTTTTACCTTCCTAGTTTTACTTAAAAATTATATATTTACAATTCAAATAAACAAGGGATTTTTCAGTCAATGTCACTTAAGGTAAGTATCATTGCTACAAAGATGTGTTAGGCAGTTCCCATTATGGAATATAAATTTTCCTTATAAGTTGACTTTATCATCATAACTATGGTTGTATTTAATATAATCTTCAGTATGTATTTGATATCAAAATATTATGAAAACATATATTTCCAAAAGATGGAAGTTGTGATTTTTGAGGAATATGTAGAATCCATTTTCTTTAGTGTAGAAACATCATCACTTTTTTTATCCAAAACCACCCCAGTATCATTACTAAATGATATTATTTGGAAAAGAGATGAGATAACATCTAAGGAAAAAAATGAAATATTCAAATAGCGGATGTACCTATTGTAATGAAATACATTGATGTTTTTCTCAAATATTTACCAGGACACAAAATAGAGGGTGAAGTTGAGTTTAATGTTGATTTAATCCCTAATGAAAGAATAATATAAAATAATCACTATAGAATGGATACAGTGAAATTAATAGATATTAATAAAGAAGTATATGCGTTTTTAATAATTGATTTATTCTCGCTAATGTTTCTCCATTGAGATCCCTAGTTCTATTTGTTAATAATAATGATTGATCAATAAGTTTATGATTTGAATATAGAAAAATCAATGTGATTTCAATAAAGAATAAGTATCCACTACCGTGTATTGATTATTCGTTTGATCAAATTCAAGGAGATTAATAATTTTCAAATATTGAAATTCAATCTGGATATCCTCAATTTTGTTTAAATAAGGAAGATATTACAAATACACTATTAAAAACTAGGTATGGACATTATATGTTTACAATAATGATTTATGGACTAACTAATAATCCCTCTTTCTTCATGGATCTAAAGAATATATTTCTCAAGGAATATCATAATAAATCTTTCATTGTATGTATTGATGATATCTCAGTATACTCCAAAATATGTAAAGACCATGAGGATTACTTGCACATTTTTATGAATAATCTTAGATGAAATGAGCTATATGGGATGTTTAAAAAGTGTGACCTCATTCTTTTGGAAATTTATTTTAATGGACATTTTGTCTCAATGGATAGAAACTATGTTGATCCTTCGATTGCAATAGCAGTCCCGGAATGGACAACACCAGCGACCATAACCAAGGTAAATAATTTTATTGGTTTATCAAGTTACTATCGCTGTTTCTTCAAAAAAAATTCCCAATTGGTATACCCATTAACCAAGCTCACACATAATGGGGTTAAATTCATTTGGAAAAATGATTATGAAGAATGTTTTGAAGAATTTAATAGGACATTTTTCAATGATCTTATATTTACATTACCATCTAGGAATGATGCATTTTATAATTATATTAAAGCATCAAGGAATGGACATGGTTGTGTCCTTATAAATAATGATAGTGTTATTGTTTATTCATCACGGAAATTAAAAATTCCTTAAAACTACCAAAATCATGATCTTGAGTTAGAGATAGTTGACTTTTCTCCAACAATATGGAGAAAATATATATATGGTGAAATATGTGACATATATATCGATCAAAAGATTTTGAAATATAGTTTCTCAGACAAAGAACACTACATGAGACAATGAAGATGACATGCGATACTCAAGAATTATGATTGCATAATACACTACCACCCAGGGATTGAAAATAAGGTGGCTGATTATTTGAGAAAGAAGACTATGACATTCTTAACAAAATGAGAGTTGAAAAGGATCATATGTTCATGGATCTTGTAAATATAAATATAAGAATTATCATTGATGGTGAAATGTCACTACTTTTTTAATTTATTCCCAGACTATTGTAACTAGAAAGGATAAAAAGTCCTCAGTCTGATGATGATGAGTTTCAAAGGAAAATTGAAGGAGTGATTGATGGGTGAATGAATAACATCATATATAAAGATGGTATTTTGATATTGGGGAAGTGGATTTTTGTTTCCACTATATGAGATATAAAAATGAAATTATTGGATGATGATTATAACTATGCTTTCTCTATATTCCATGATATCATAATGATGCATATATATTTTAAGTAACAATTTTTGAGGGAAAACATGAAGTGGTAGAATGATGATTATGTGTCAATATGTTTGGTTTTTATAATATGTGAAGGCTGGAAGACAACATTCTAGATCATTCGTGAAATCTATTCCTATACCTGTGTGTAATGGGGATGATATTACAATGTAAATTTTCATGGGGATATGAAAGACTCCAAGAAATAATGATACAATATGGGTTATTGTTGATAATTTTACCAAATAAACACATTTTATTTCTATAATAGAAGATTTACCACTTTAATTGTAGCAAAAATTTATATTAATGAAGTTGTTAGAATTCAGGGTGTACCCCTATCGATTATTTCTAACCATGATCCCAGTTTTACATCAAGATTGTTTAAAAGACTTCAGAATTCCCTTGATACCGAGCTTCGTTTGTGTAATGAAAACCATCCTCATACTAATGGATAATCAAAAATTAATATTCAAACATTATAAGGAATGTTTACATATTTCTCAATTGAATTTCATGGTATGTGGGATCAGAATTTACCTATAATAGAATTTGACATAATAATAACTTCCATTCAATTATTCAGATGAAACAATATGAAACATTTTATGGAAAGACATGTCATACACCTACTTGTTGAGATGATGTTGTTGAAGGAAAACTCTTAGGCCCACAACCTGTTGAGGAATCAAAGGAAACATTGGAAATTATTCAATTACATGTCAAATCAGCTCGAAATAGGATTAAAAGTTATATTGGTAACCATAGGAAGGATTTGGAATTTCAAGTAGGAGATCATGATTTCATGAAGGTATCTCCATGGATGGTTGTAATAAGATTCTGAGAGAAAGGGAATCTATGATTAAGATACATTAGACCTTTTGAAATTTATCAATGAATTGGACATGTAGCTTACCATTTAGCATTACCAGCAAGTCTTTCCAAAGATATTTTTTTCCACGTATCACGGTGAAAGAAATTCATGCTAGACCCAATGCATGTTTTTAAAAAGCATTGGTAAATGAAGTTTCGTTATATTATCAATGTTTAGAAACATCAGTAAAGGTCACAGATTTATCAACGTTTCTTTACCCCCACCCACTGCTCTTTCCCACTCTTGTACCCCACTAGCGCTCTTGGTCCAGTACCCTGACCCCTACATCCATTTTTCAAACCCGCCTCCAGTATCCCACTACCATAACCCGCCCTTTCTCCCAATCCCACCTCTAGTACCCCCCCCCCCCACCGTAACCCACTATTTCTCCCGGTCTAGTACACCCACATCCCTCCCACACCTAATCCCGATCAAGTACCCCCTGCTGCTCCCTTTCCCACTCTAGAGTGCCACCTTCACTCCTGGTCCAGTACACGCACCTCCCATCTCCAATATTAAATGCTTAGAAATAGAGTGCCTAAATAGAATAAACTCATAACCTCCCGCCTCCCAACAAGTTGACCAGACCGACAAAGCTAAATCCGTTATTTTGTTTTTTAACTGTATTATAATATATATATCAGTATTTAAAAAATTAATATATCATATATTTAAATTAATAAATATATATTTTTATATAAATGGATAACTATATATGTTTCTATTTTATATATATATTTTATTTATAAATACCCATATATATGTTTATATTATATTTCATCTCCTTATATTTTATTATATATATGTATATGTTTATATATTTACAATTTCTGTTTATTTATATATTTGTAATATATATATATGTGTGTGTGTAAATATATACGCTTACATATATATATATATATATATAATTATAAATTTAAACGCGTGCACATGCACATATATATACATATATGAAAATATAAATATATAAATATATAAATATATAAATATATATATGATTATATTTTATATGTCTAAATACATACATACATATATATATATATATACATTTATTATACATATATATCATATGTTTATGTTTTATGTTTATATATGTGTGTGTCTTTGTGTTTAGATTATATTTATATATATATATATGTTTATGTTTTTTATTATATATATGTGTGTTTATTTATTATATTATATATATATATATATATATATATTTGTGTTTATATTATATATATATGTTTATATTATATATATGTGTTTATATTATATATATGTGTTTTTGTAAATATATACATGTTCGCATATATATAATTGTAATTATAAATTTATGTGCACTCACACATATAATAAGCCACATTTTAAAACGCTAATAAAAATATGACTAAAATAGGCTCGTTTTCTTAAAAACGTGACAATGTTATAAATACATGCATTTTTATTTATAATGATAAGAATATATATATATATATATATATATTTACATTAGTGTGTGTGTGTTTATATATATAAATATATATATATTTATATATATTTTTCTGTGTTTAAACATATTAATATAAAAATATATATTTACATCGATGTGGTGAGAGAATCTATATATAAATATAAATATAAATTTATATGTTTATATATATGTGTGTCTTTGTCTATAGATATTAATATATATATATATATCTAAAAATATATTTACATCAATTTGGGGGAATGAGCTATATAAATATATATATTTAGGGATGTTAGATAAAAAATCACAAATTTATCAACTTTTTTGAGTAAACATAGATAATTTAGTGACTCTTCTGAGAAAACATTTCTAAATGATTGTGGATTTGGGGAAAATGATTCAAATTTAGCGAGTCTTCTGAGAAAACGTCACTAAATGTTTGGTGCTTCTAAGCAAATGCCTTTAATTTAGCGACACCAATGGGAAATTGTCACTATTTTTCAACACCTCTACAAAATGTCACAAATTTAGAGAAACTTATGAGAAAACATTGCTAATTTAGCAACAATTCAGAGAAAACATCTCAAATATAGTGATGATTATGAGAAAACCCCAAAAATTTAGCGATGCCTTTCAAAAAACATCACTAAATTAGCGATTCTTTTGAGAAAATGTTGCTAAATTTAAAGATGCTTATAAGAAAACAACACTAATTTAGCGGCACTTTGGAGAACACATCGCTAAATTAGAAATTCTTCAAATAATGCATTGTAAATTTTGCGATGTTTCTAATAAAACATCACTAATTTATCAAAGATTCTAAGAAAACATTTCTAATTTAGGGTCATTTTCCGTAATCGTTGGTAAATTAGAGACGTTTCCAAAAAAACGTCCCTAAAATTAAAAATTAGCAATGTTTTTTAAAAAAACTGCTTAAAAACATCGCTAAATTATTGTTATTTTGAAGTGCTATTATAGATTAAAAATTAAATAAATGATCCAATTTTTTTCTTTTGGCATTTTCTAGTAACCGTATATAACCTAAAAGTAATTGGTTGAGATTATTTCTACCCATAATCATTTTATCTTCAATATAACTCAATTTTTAGCTATTATTAATCAAAAATCAATTTATATTAAATAAATAGTTTTGGATTTCTAAAATTTCCCCTCCCCTCTTATAAAAAAGGGAACCTCTCATTCTCTTTTATTCACACCTATAAATACATTTGAATTGGAAAAAACCTAACAAAATCTCCTCCTAACTTCCATATTTTCATCCAAGAGTCCATACATTGGGCAGAAATCTAACATAAGGAATCATTTTTTTCAAATCAAAAGGATGTACCTAAAAAGAAGAAATTGTTTTATCATCACTTTAAAAGACCTTTTCTTCCTCTTCTTCAAATTTAACTTACTATGTTGTTTTCATACTAATGTAACAAAAATAGTATCATATACATGTTTATATGTTATTTTAATTATATAAAAACCACACTCCTCCTTTTATCCATCCTATGAATAATAATATCACTGTTTTTGTGTACGTATAACTTAGAATCTATAAATTGTGGTGTAATTGGTTATTCAAAACAACTTTATTTAAATGAGAATAATGATGAGTTTAACATATTTAAATAATTAATATGAAATGATAATGATTATTTAAAAATGATATAACATCCAATTCCATACCATTTTACCATTAATGGAATAATATTGTCACTCGTGCATATATACGGCATAACATCTCCACGACGCGATCAGATTCATCCTACACTATATAAATTTAAGAATGAATATGAAAATGTATATAATTAATGAATATAATACATAAAATATTTACATTACTCTGGATATTAAGATGGTATATCTTATTCTTAAGAAGCATGACTTACATAACAAAATAAGTATAGGAAACTAAATCAATTAACATGTGAAACAATGGGAATACTAAAATATTACTATCAAAAAAATATAATAGGATCATATATGATATCATAAATATTAATATGACCCTATAATAATTTAATAACATTACTTAACCATTATACATGAGTTTAATGCACAATCTAGGAAAGGAAAGTATGAGGTAAGGGTTAATTTCACAACCTCGTTGTTATTTGAGGTTTTTATACATATGTATCTACTGGTAAATATTTATAATCAATGTCAATGATTCTTAAAATGTATTTCAAAATATTATAAATTATTTTTAAATTCATTTTTCCTATATTTTAATGTTTGAAAAATGTTTTGAAATAAATATTTTGGTCCATTTACTAAAGAGTTACTTTATGATCTTTTAGATAAATTACATTAATAATTTTTTTTAACTTATACGGAATGAGTAAATATTTTCTTC
Organism: Viscum album; assembly: GCA_963277665.1. NCBI lineage: Eukaryota > Viridiplantae > Streptophyta > Magnoliopsida > Santalales > Viscaceae > Viscum > Viscum album. Next base: position 106,672,245 of record OY728143.1, on the reverse strand, counting down.
CATTATGACGCCTTAACATTTTGAAGCATCCTTTATAATATCACAAGGTTATTTTCAAAATAAATATTTCCTTTAATAATTGCGCATATTTTAAATGATTTAAAAGTAACAGTGGGATATTTATCTTAAATATTTTTACTAGTTTTGTTATATTGTTTTCATCTATGTTAACATCCTTTATTTGATTTTATAATTGGATGATATTGATTTATTGTGATAAAATCATCCATATTGTATTGATGGTTTTATGATATGTGTGATTGTGAATGATTTATTTTGATACCAGTCATGTTTTTATGGTTAAGGTATTAACATTTCATATGTAACTTTTAATAATAATGTTTATGTTATGTTTCACCCTTTTCATATGAGGAAAGCATTAGAATTAAAAAATAATGGGTGGGGCCTACTATAGCCCCTCTATGCATCAATATGTATCTTAAGACAAAATTGTTTGGGTTTCTACCCATTTATATATGTTTTTATACAAGACATTTATTGTATTGTTATGATGTCATAAATTATGCATTCCCTTGGTATGATATTAGTTCATGATGTTACATGTGATTTTTCGACAAGTAGAATGTTCATGTGAATGTTTAAATGCAATTATTTTATTTATTCTTACCGTATTTTGATGAGTAATTTTTTTAGATAATTATGTATTATTTATATACCTTTCCTTAAAAGTTTATGATTATTTATTGTAAAATCCTATTAATTTTTTATCCTTATAGATCATTTGATCTCAACTATTTTGTTATATTTCATTTTTTACCAAGACAATAAAACGTATATTAGGACTAAATTAAAGGGATTGTCTAAGTGGTATTATTGTTTTTAAAGGATTTACTATGATGTTTTTTTATTTCCTGATGTATTGTTAAACATATGTTTGTAACTACTTTTTCGAAGTCTACTAAATTGGTCGGTCATTTGGGATTTTATTTTTTATGATCATGACAATGTAATAAAATAATTTGCTAACATTGGGAAACAAGGTTTGAGGTGTTACAACATCAAGGAAACCCTATCCCAATCCAATGATCCCTCTCTAATCTTGTCCCTTGGCATCAAAACAAATAGAACTCATAGCCCATTTCTAACCACATGTGTCTCCATGAATCCATAATTGAAGGGAAAATGTCTCCAAAACTAGTGAACCACATTCCAGATGATCCACATGAATTATATTTAAATTATAATATACATACTGGTTTTTTTTTGGGTAAAATGAAACCATGTATAGATATGTGAAAAACACCACATGAGAAATTTTTGACACCTAAAACAACTAAACCACAATATTCAATAAAAGCACAACATACGGATATATGTCTTGTAAAATATAAATTCAATGAATGATACATGAACATTGGCCTCTTACCTTATGAAAAGATACAAAAACTATAAGAAATGAAAAATCAACAAAATCCAGAGCATCAAAGTAAATGAAATCAAGAACTATAAAGATATATTCAATTAATAGTGATCCAAAACCTTAGATAATTTTATTTTTATCGACATAAGTGTTCATGAAAAACAAATCTCATATCTCTAACTAATTTTGAAACATTCATATACCACATGTCTACCAAATACCAAAATCATTTAGAAAAAAAACATTGATACGATTTTGTAATGAACTAAAAATGTTCGACCTAACATGTCACCTAATCTAGCTTACTAAAAGTCTTTAAGTGAACCTCTTCAAATTCTATATGTTTAATTCCATTGAAAAGGGTCTAATAGGTCATGTGGATGTACAATACCCTTTTTTAGAGTGAAATAATAGTTTAAAATAACTTTACTTATACATAGGAATTAACATCAAATTATTCATACAAAATAAACTAAAAAATTACACTCTATAGTAAGTGAAATGAAACATATAGACATAAAGACTCCAAAGAATAAATAAATAAACAATCGGTCTCCCTATAGTTTGACCTCATATAAAAAAGGAACAAATTAGAAATAAAATACAAATTTCTTAATTAAAAAATTAGATCTAAACTATATACATAGTCTCCATAATGCCTGAGTTGAACCTGCCCATCCAAAGAATGCATAGTAGAAGATATTTCTAGTCCAAAGACACCGAGTCTCATCCCCATACATTTTCAATCTATTCTAAAACTAAAATAACTACATTAGGTTCAAATGTACTCTAAGGTTCAATTAGAGGGGTGATAAATGAATCTTTGTAGGGAATCCCTAACGGTGAACCTATAATCTTTTTTCATAAAATAAGAAATTTTAAATATGATATACCCATCATAATATAAATTTATAAACACGATGGATAAAAAAACAACTACATAAAAATGTAGGAACAAAAATAATAATAATAACAACCAATCATGGGTTCTATAATGTCACCCAAGGTAAATTTACTCCTACTATTTCCCACCCTAGAGTATTTACATCATGTGGATCACCCAACTAGATGACAGTCGATGAATTCACCATATCTACATAGGATAACAATTTTTATTATGATAATCGGAAAAAATGACAAATTCCAGGACATAACCAATGGATTCCACATGAAAAGGCACATATATCAGGATTAAAGACACTAATGGAATGTTCAAAAATGACCTCCAAAGTTACCTTCCAAATGTTAAGGAATTTTCATTCATGGTATGTCGTTTCAAACAACTTATTATCCTCCATGGACGTATAAAATACAAATCCCCATGTAATACATCCACATAGTCCCAAAATATGCACTAAAATTTCTCTATAACCCAAAATAGGTGATTGAAAAAACCCCTTCACACCATACACTCTAGCCAGGGCACAATCAAAATTTATAAGTGGTTCTGTCATCCAATCCATCTATTAGATCCATAATATCATCTTACCAGAACTAGGTAATGCTAGTGAGAACCAAATCAAACAAAGTCCCAAAGCCCATGGGAAAATATCCATAAGGTCCCCTATATAACCCATTGTCTGGATCAAAAAAGACCTTAATTAATATGGAAACCAATTACCGAATATGGAAATATACAAATTCAAACCCACCATCTGATGATTAGATCTAGTAGCACTAATCCACTCTCATCCAAAAAATAATATGGCCTCTCTCTACACCCTAGAACTCAAATTCCATCAAATAGCCCCTAGGGGCTCTCGCTGACCCACCTCAAGGACAATCCAAAACTCATGGATCTGACAATCCATAATGCCACAACATAATTCCATGACCAATTAGGGATCCCCTACTACACCCATTCTCTTCAGCCATTACACTATAAATATATTCAATTTCATAATGGACAAAATAAAAATAAGATACCGTATGAGGGGTTCCTCATTCCCAAATAAATGAATGATATCACTTTATGGGGATTTCACAATGGTCCTTATGACCACCTAAAAAATTATATCCCTCTATAAAGGATAATATTATAATAAAAAAATGTTCAAAAAGACCATGAAAAAAATAACTCATATAGTTTTCCAAAAAATCAACCCATCGATGGGTACGAACTCACCGGATAGGGCATCAAAGGAAGACTCTTCCATAAGGGTGTCCTAAATTTCATAAAAAGGAAAGAACTAATCACTCAATCAGTTAACATACCATTGGGAAATGTTACCTAATACTCATATCAATAGAATGATGACACCTTTTCATAACCGCCATCAAAAGGAATCAACCTAACCTAAAGGATTCAGATAGTCTAAACCCCAAACCAAGGTGCTAATCTTTAATATCTCTAACCTTGATAAACAAGAATAAAAAATTAGGGGAATACTAATATCTCCTCTAGTATACTTGTAACACCCCAGGTAAATAAGGAATATGACATTTTCATATTAATCCATATTTGTGAATAAAATATTAATATGACTTTAAAGGGGACGCTATGCTCGATGGTGTACCCAACACGCAACAACGAGTTTCTTGGGAATCTTAGGTTGCACTCTAATAATAAAATAATATTATTTTAAATGGTAGTTAACATGTAGCCATTGTAATGGAGGGAATGGATAGAAATAACTAAAATATGATTATATATGTTCTTAAATATTTTTACATTTATAAAATAAATGATAAAGGCTTAAAATACGGAAAAAATTCAATTTTATGCGTATATGCCCTAGTTTTCACTAAAGGTTCACTTATCACCTTTTGATGGAGAACCATCATTAAATATAGTTTTGTTCACTCTTAAACATTATTTTGGACCAAATAAAACTCTTATTAAGAATCGGGACATCAAAATTTACTTTGTGTAAATTTTTGGTATCTTTCCGATAAAGTTCATTTTTTTTAATGAATAGTGTAAAATGTTGTATTTTAATTCAAAACCACTTTTTAATCTAATTTATTTATATTATTAGATTATATTTTGAATTGTTTTTAAAGTGAAATTTGAAAATATTTTTACCATTAAATCCAATAGTGGTCGTTGGAATCAATTTCACGTTGAAATCAGAATTAAACTAGTGTCAATCTTTTGATACTTATTGTTTCATAAAACACGCTATTTGTCATGACAACGGGAATTAATTATTAAATTAATTAATGTGACATATATGTTTTGAATTTTGTAAAACTGACTTCATTTTTGAATTCAGAATATCAAATATAGCTTAGGGTGAATTTTTGGGATTTTTCTGAAAAACTTCAATTTTTTATGAATAGTGAAACCACTAAGTGGAACTTATAAAAACTGATTTTCCGTTCAAATGAAATTTTTCCATCATTGTGTTTTGATTTTCAAAAATCCGACATACATGGTTGTCATTAAGAAGTAAAATGTGGTTCAATGTGATTAAAATAATTTTTTGGTGAATAGTAACTTATTAAGTTTTAATCGCGATTAGTGGTAATTAGTGTAGTTTAAGGTAAAAATAATTCTTTAATAAAATAAGATGAGCATGACACATGTCTTACCCTCATTGGTTGTATCATGGCCGACCAAGACAAGCCATGGGTCAACGCGGGGACCCCATGGATCCACTATGGTTGGGAAATGACATAAATAACATTTTATTTAATGTAAAAGTAAAATTGACACAAACATGATATGTTTTACTAAAACAATTTTAAAATGGGGTTATACAAGTCATATTTTTTATTATAAATATTAATTGGAAATCTAAAACAATTTCCTACATCATAGTATTTTTTTATAATTTTTAGAAATTAAATAAATTAAATTATTTATGACATAATAATGATAGAGCGATGACATCATTATTTGACGATTTAAATAAAATGGAAAGATAATGTAAAATCTATGAACTACACATGTCCAAAACTTATTGTATGAGGGTATTTCGAAGACTTATCACCTTATCCACGAATTATATCAATGTGGGACATTTTGAAACCGAAACACATTTTCAAATAAAGTAATATTTCTTTACTTTCCAAAAGTGCCCCTCCTCTCCTCTTATAAAAGGCCCCCACCTCTACCTAATTTAACACACTCCTCAAGCCTTTGGCTCAGCCAACCCCTGCCAATTTACTCTCTCCACATCCCTATCCTCATCCAAGAGGATTCCCTTTGGGCAGAATCCTTTCAAAGGAAGCCTTTAGGCTCAAATCAAAATGAGTTACACTTTTAAAGGTAATTCATTCTCTCATGTTCATTTGTTTTATTTTTCTTCTCCAACCCCCTAAACTCTTTTTATTTACTTCTTTTGTAACAAAACCAGTATCTTGAATATACTAGGATGTTTTTATAAGATTTATTCGAGCTACACTCTCACACAACTACATCAAATGGTTAAAGAACATACGGTTTCCGTGGATGGTGAAATTCTGCCTCCCGAAACGATGATTGTTCAATACTCATTTAACACCTTAAAAGGTGGCCATTATGATGTCACTATTTTTATATATGATATATAATATGTTTATGTTTTATTTATTCTTCTGTATTTTTCATTTTTGTATTACCTTTATGGCTTCCATTATGGGTATACGCGATATCTTCATTTAAGGAAGTGCGGACTACCGCCCCCTCAAAGTGATTTGATTCGTTAAATACCATATGTGGGATGTATAAAGGATGGAAATATGATATTATATATGATATTATACTGGAATTATAATATACCTTTATATAATTATTATTACATTCTATAAAATACGAAATATAAATGAAAGTAGCGTTCATGCGTACGTACGGCTTACCGTCTCCATGAACGGTGCATTTCATTTCTTACCTCTAAATGATTATGTAATGTTATAAATGCATGCATGTACTGGATATATATGAAATATATGATATCTACATAATGAATACAATTCTGGATATAATAAACATTTGGCCACACGAACAACATGTAATTGTAAGAAGTCCACTTTCGACTTAAGAACCAAATATCGGAAAAACAAATATTATTAACTTAAATGATTACATAATGTTTATGACATGGTAATAAGTGGTATAAAAGTAATAATGAACTTGAAAAAGGTTCTTAAGGAATTAGAAATTAACTCAAGTTTATTATTCAGGATATTAAAGAACGATCGAGTCAAGTCGGACCCGAGGTAAGGGATCCTACTCCTCTCTTTCTTTTTAAGTACACACTTTTATGTCATTCCTTTTAAAAATCATCTTTATTGTTATTGGGATGATCATTTATATTACACTTACTGTAATTTTTATGTTCATATGATGAGAGACTCTATTCTCTCTCATCAATCCATTTTGGACGTTTTGAGTGGCGCCGTTAGGCTGCCGAACTTTCGTAAGTGATCTAACCTCTCTCTTTCTTTTTAAGTACTCTCCTTTATGTCACTTCTTTTAAACTCCTCCTTGCAATGCTGGGGGATTTTCTTTTATATTCCACTTTCTTTAAATTCTATTGTAATATGATGGGATACTCTATTTGATCTCATCAATCCATATTCGGAAGTTTTATGTGGCGCCGTTAGGCTGCCGAGTTTTCGTAAGAGATTTTTCATCTCTCTTTTATTCCCGTGAGATTTATGCTACATTTTCCACAAATTCCATTGAGTGGTGTATGTAATGCCCATTATTCTACTCTTTGTGTAATATAATTTCGTTTATGAGTATTTAGATCAATGACCTATTGTCTTTATTTCATGGGGTGTATGTTTTGAAAGATACCCAAGTCGGTAAGGGAACCATTCACCCTCCTTTTTTTTAAAAGACTTCTTTTATTGGGTCTTTTAATTTACATATTTTTATGTTGGGATATGTTCTCATACATCCTTATTGATGTAAATTTTATGTCCAAGTGATGAGATACACTTTTTATCTCTCATCAACTCATTTTGATGTGATGCCGTTAGGCTGTCAAGGGAACTTTTTAACCCAATTTCGATTTCTTTGGGTTCAACATGTAGTCATTGAATATGTCATCCATTGAATATGTGTGAATGACCTTTTATTGTTTTACACTTAATATCCACTTATAATGGGTGTATTTATATTTTTCACACATATTTTTGAGATTGATTTGTCCTTAATTTAAGGATACCTTCTTTATAAAGGATTTCATCACATTTGACATTTCTATTGAGGGTTCATTGTTTTTATGAACCAATTCACTCTTATATGGTGTATATACTGTCCTTTGGAGTATTATATCATGAATCCATTTATTCTCATGATATTATAAAGTTTTTACTAAATGTTATTCCTCAATTATTATATTCAAGTGCCTCTAATTTTGGTAAAACCCCTTTAACCAAAATATCGTTTTAAATGTTTTAATTATTTGTTCTTATTAATATCCATGTTTTCAAAATGGTTTTAAGGATTTATTTATATGGATATTAATGGTTTAAAATGTTAAAAGCTTCAAGGTGGTATGGGACACTTTGATTCAAAAATATCTTTATTAAATGTTTTAAATGGTTTTGGAAATGGTTTCTTTTTGAATGGATTCATTATTTCAACATCCTAAAATGTTATATTGTGATTGAAATGTGGAAATGTTATGTTTCCTTCATTAATGTTTATGTGATACGATTATGTTATGGTTCTTGGGCATTTTTATGAAGAACGGGTGGTTCCGTGATAAACTAAGGGCGGGTGGGCCCGATATAGCTCTCCAATGCATTGGGTAACACGAAGGAGTGAAATGTTAAGGTTTCTCCGAAGAGATTTAGGGAATATACTGTGATGGGTATTCCAAACGTAACCAAGAGGGTTACTCCCTACGTAAGAATGTTATGAATGCCTCAAGTTACCTTTATGTCTTATGTTTTCTATGATTTATTCATGATTTGATATGTTTATGTTTTATGGGTAAAGTATGATTTCGTTCTTATGTATATATGAACTCATGTTTCCTTTCCATATTTTTATAACCCTTACTGAGCTTCTTATGCTCATCCCAAGTCTTTGAAATGTTTTTCACAGGACTTAAAATGGAATAGGGTCAAGGATGGGATCAAGGGAAAGTCATGCTACCTAAAACATGGAACTATACATGTTTCTTTTTAAGAGTTTATATTTTATGGAAATTTAGTAGAAGCGACTACTTTGTAATCTTTTGAGATGTAATAGTTATGTCCTAATTCTCTAAAACTCTAAACCTGAAAAGATCCTCAATGTGAATTACTCATTTAATTAAATATTAAGTAAGGTTTAATGTTGGGGCCTTATAGTCGGTATCAAAGGTCGGTTTATATAACTTTAGAGGTTAGGGTATTCTTTAAGCATAATTGACAATTACCATAATGGTTAGGATTTCAGAAAGAGTCTTAGTTTTAGATAAAGTGAATGAGTAAGTATATCTTATTGTCTATCTTACTCATTAGTACATGATGGTCTTGTTGATATACTCACACTAACCTTTTTGGTTTTAGTAAATGGCTGGATCTAGCAGGCACCAAAGTAACAGTGCATGTGAAGGAAACTGTGACAGTTTTTTGAGCAAGCAACTGAATGATATTGGAGCTGCAATGAGAACTCTTTTGATTATCCTCAACCAACTATCTGGAGTCATGATTGACCACCTAAACCTTGGAGATTTCTCTAAGGCATCATATATGCAAGAAACAAATCCCTATGGAAGTACAGGTAAGTGTGTTCAAAAACCTATGTGTCAAAGATGTGGAAAGAAACACCTAGGAAAATGTTTCAAAGGGACAGAAATATGCTATAGATGTGGAAATGAAGGTCATAAAGCAAGAACCTGTCATGGAAAAAGGAAGCATCCAGTTGACTTGAGGAAAGGGAAAGAAGTTCTTTCTGAGGGATCAATTGAATGTTTTAAATGTGGTGTGCATGGTCATTATGCAAACACATGTCCTATGAAGAAGTTTCGTGAATGGGGTCACCAAGAGCGTACCAATATTCGTTTACCAATACCTAATGCCATTCCGATTGAGGATGAAGAAACTGACAATGACCAATCAAAGGTATGTACTATTTCATGACTATTGTTTTCTTATTTTGGAATCTTAGGATATGATTCATGATTTTGTTTGTAGGAAAGAGGTATTTCGGAATAAGTTGGAAAGGAATGGATAATGGATCATGAAGAATGTCGAATGAGTAAGATGTCAACATATAAGGGCTTCAAGAGTTAGGGTGAAATTCTTAAGAGTATTAAGTCTCTTTTGATGATGGGGTTACATTAGAAGAATTTTTATATTATGTGTAACCCTGATGTTTAATATAGGCAAATTTTATTCAATTAATAGTTATCTTTTCTTTTGTGGACATAGTTATAAAGAACCATTTGGTTTTATATGATCCTTACTTTTGAGGTAATTATGGGTTACCATATGTTATGATTGAAGTGAAAGGCATGAGATAAAATTGAGGTTAAATTATGTTATGGTTATTTTTGATGATTTTATCCCTTTTTGTGTAATGATTTGAGAATTATATAGTTTTGGAAAAAGGACAACACGCAGACCGTGTGACAACCCGTCGCGTCAGACAATGCTGCGGGAATCGAACCCACAACCAAAGTGCGACTGGTATTTATCGCCTACCACTGGAATACGTGAAGTCCCTGGTTAGTTTGACTGATTCTTTTTAGTTATATGATTTTATGAATTAAGAGTAAGTTTATTTTGGAGGATATGTGATTAGGATAATTACTTTTCAATGTGAGACTTTAGGAGCAACTGATGTTGTTTGAGGATAAATGTTACGATTTAACTTGGAAGACTATGTGACTAAATCCTTCAAATATTTGGGTTTCAATCTTATATTGGTTTACTTTGAATAATTTTATGGACAAATTGTTTATCGGATGGTTCTCGTTGAACTTTGGGTTTTGTTGGACAAATTTTGGAGATTAAGAATAGATTTTCTTTTTATAAGGGGTTATCATTTTCTGGATTATCTGATCTTGTACTAACCTTTTTGGTTTTGGTTTTGGTTAAAGCCTAAATACATGGGATGTATATAGTTCTCTTTTGGGGATTAGGTGATTCTCTAGAAGTTGATTATAGTACTCTTAATGCGAACAAGTCTCCCTAAATACTCATCTTTTGGAAAAAATATGAGTTTGACTAAGGAATCTAGTAAAATTTGAAAGTCAACATGATAAGTGATTATTATTCCTTATGAATAAATTCCTCAATAAAAAGTAACTTAAAACAAAAATGTAGTCGATTAACTTTTCTTACTGGGGAACCCAACACCGTTTAACCCATCACAAGTTTGTGATTTTCTTATTGTTAACTTTCTCCTAAACATGTTTTCTATCACTCTCCATCGGAACATGACCCTATGTTTTCTCCTCCATGTCCATATTTTCATACTTAGAATCCTAGTATGGGTTAACTCGGGTGACCTCGGTGCTTATCTTTCTTTATTTTAAAGTGATTGTTTTACCGACTCTTGTTCCGATGTGGGACGTTCAAGGATGTTTCCAAGCGCAATTTTAAAATTGCGAGAAAGGGGGGAAGGATGTAACACCCCAGGTAAATAAGGAATATGACATTTTCATATTTATCCATATTTGTGAATAAAATATTAATATTACTTTAAAGGGGACGCTATGCTCGATGGTGTACCCAACACGCAACAACGAGTTTCTTGGGAATCTTACGTTGCACTCTAATAATAAAATAATATTATTTTAAATGGTAGTTAACATGTAGCCTTTGTAATGGCGGGAATGGATAGAAATAACTAAAATATGATTATATATGTTCTTAAATATTTTTACAATTATACAATAAAAGATAAAGGCTTAAAATACGGAAAGAATTCAATTTTAGGCGTATATGCCCTAGTGTTCACTAAAGGTTCACTTATCACCTTTTGATGGAGAACCATCATTAAATATAGTTTTGTTCACTATTAAACATTATTTTTGACCAAATAAAACTCTTATTAAGAATCGGGACATCAAAATTTACTTTGTGTAAATTTTTTGTATCTTTCCGATAAAGTTCATTTTTTAATGAATAGTGTAAAATGTTGTATTTTAATTAAAAACCACTTTTTAATCTAATTTATTTATATTATTAGATTATATTTTGAATTGGTTTTAAAGTGAAATTAGAAAATATTTTTACCATTAAATCCAATAGTGGTCGTTGGAATCAATTTCACTTTGAAATCAGACTTAAACTAGTGCCAATCTTTTGATACTTATTGTTTCATAAAACACGCTATTTGTCATGACAGCGGGAATTAATTATTAAATTAATTAATGTGACTTATATGTTTTGAATTTTGTAAAACGGACTTCATTTTTGAATTCAGAATATCAAATATAGCTTAGGGTTAATTTTTGGGATTTTTCTGAAAAACTTCAATTTTTTATGAATAGTGAAACCACTAAGTGGAACTTATAAAAACTGATTTTCCGTTTAAATGAAATTTTGCCATCATTGTGTTTTGATTTTAAAAAATCCGACATACATGGTTGTCATTAATAAGTAAAATGTGGTTCAATGAGATTAAAATAATTTTTTGGTGAATAGTAACTTATTAAGTTTTAATCGCGATTAGTGGTAATTAGTGTAGTTTAAGGTAAAAATAATTCTTTAATAAAATAAGATGAGATTGACACATGTCTTACCCTAATTGGTTGTATCATGGCCGACCAAGAAAAGCCATGGGTCAACTTGGGGACCCCATGGATCCACTTTGGTTGGGAAATGACATAAATAACATTTTATTTAATGTAAAAGTAAAATTGACACAAACATGATATGTTTTACTAAAAAAAATTTAAGTGGGGTTATACAAGTCATATTTTTGATTATAAATATTCATTGGAAAGATTAAAAGATTTCCTACATCATAGTAGTTTTTTTATAATTTTTGTACATTAAATAAATTAAATTATTTATGACATAATAATGATGCAGCGTTGACATCATTATTTGACGATTTAAATAAAATGGAAAGATAATGTAAAATCTATGAACTACACATGTCCAAAAATTATTGGATGAGTGGATTTCGAAGCCTTATCACCTTATCCGCGAATTATATCAATGTGGGACCTTTTGAAACCGAAACACATTTTCAAATAAAGTAATATTTCTTTACTTTCCAAAAGTGCCCCTCCTATCCTCTTATAAAAGGCCCCCACCTCTACCTCATTTAACACACTCCTCAAACATTTGGCTCGGCCATCCTCTGCCCATTTACTCTCTCCACATCCCTCTCCTCATCATAGAGGATTACCTTTGGGCAGAATCCTTTCAAAGGAAGCCTTTAGGCTCAAATCAATAGGAGTTACACTTTTAAAGGTAATTCATTCTCTCATGTTCATTTGTTTTATTTTGCTTCTCCAACCCACTAAACTGTTTTTATTTACATATTTTGTCACAACACCAGTATCTTAAATATACTAGGATGTTGTTATAAGATTTATTCGAGCTACACTCTCACACAACTACATCAAATGGTTAAAGAACATACGGTTTCCGTGGATGGTGAAATTCTGCCTCCCGAAATGATGATTGTTCAATACTCATTTAACACCTTCAAAGGTGGCCATTATGATGTCACTATTTTTATATATGTTATATAATATGTTTATGTTTTATTTATGCTTCTGTATTTTTCATTTTTGTCTTACCTTTATGGCTTCCATTATGGGTATACGCGATATCTTCATTTAAGGAAGTGCGGACTACCGCCCCCTCAAAGTGATTTGATTCGTTAAATACCATATGTGGGATGTATAAAGGATGGAAATATGATATTATATATGATATTATACTGGCATTATAATATACCTTTATATCATTATTATTCCATTCTATAAAATACGAAATAGAAATGAAAGTAGCGTTCATGCGTACGTACGACTTACCGTCTCCATGAACGGTGCATTTCATTTCTTACCTCTAAATGATTATGTAATGTTATAAATGCATTAATTTACTAGATATATATGACATATATGATATCTACATAATGAATAAAATTCTGGATATAATAAACATTTGGCCACACGAACAACATGTAATTGTAAGAAGTCCACTTTCGACTTAAGAACCAAATATCGGCAAAACAAATATTATTAACTTAAATGATTACATAATGTTTATGACATGGTAATAAGTGGTATAAAAGTAATAATGAACTTGAAAAAGGTTCTTAAGGAATTAGAAATTAACTCAAGTTTATTATTCAGGAGATTAAAGAACGATCAAGTCAAGTCGGACCCGAGGTAAGGGATCCTACTCCTCTCTTTCTTTTTAAGTACACAATTTTATGTCATTCCTTTTAAAGCTCATCTTTCTTGTTATTGGGATGATCTTTTATATTAAACTTACTGTAATTTTTATGTTCATATGATGAGAGACTCTATTCTCTCTCATCAGTACATTTTGGACGTTTTGAGTGGCGTCGTTAGGCTGCCGAACTTTCGTAAGAGAACTAACCTCTCTCTTTCTTTTTAAGTACTCTCCTTTATGTCACTTATTTTAAACTCCTCCATGAAATGTTGGGGGATTTTCTTTTATATTCCACTTTCTGTAAATTCTATTGTAATATGATGGGATACTCTATTTGATCTCATCAATCCATATTCGGAAGTTTTATGTGGCGCCGTTAGGCTGCCGAGTTTTCGTAAGGGATTTTTCATCTCACTTTTATTCCCGTGAGATTTATGATACATTTGCCACAAATTCCATTGAGTGGTGTATGTACTGCCCGTTATTCTACTATTTGTGTAATATACTTTCGTTTATGAGTATTTACATCAATGACCTATTGTCTTTATTTCATGGGGTGTATGTTTTGAAAGATACCCAAGTCGGTAAGGGAACCATTCACCCTCCTTTTTTTAAAGACTTCTTTTATTGGGTCTTTTAATTTACATATTTTTATGTTGGGATATGTTCTTATACTTACTTATTGATGTAAATTTTATGTCCAAGTGATGAGATACACTTTTTATCTCTCATCAACTCATTTTGATGTGATGCCGTTAGGCTGTCAAGGGAACTTTTTAACCCAATTTCGATTTCTTTGGGTTCAACATGTAGTCATTGAATATGTCATCCATTGAATATGTGTGAATGACCTCTTATTGTTTTACACTTAATATCCACTTATATTGGGTGTATTTATATTTTTCACACATATTTTTGAGATTGATTTGTCCTTAATTTAAGGATACCTTCTTTATAAAGGATTTCATCACATTTGACATTTCTATTGAGGGTTCATTGTTGTTATGCACCAATTCACTCTTATATGGTGTATATACTGTCCTTTGGAGTATTATATCATGAATCCATTTATTCTCATGATATTATAAAGTTCTGACTAAATGTTATTTCTCAATTATTTTATTCAAGTGTCTCTAATTTTGGTAAAACCCCTTTAACCAAAATATCGTTTTAAATGTTTTAATTATTTGTTCTTATTAATATCCATGTTTTCAAAATGGTTTTAAGGATTTATTTATATGGATATTAATGGTTTAAAATGTTAAAAGCTTCAAGGTGGTATGGGACACTTTGATTCAAAAATATCTTTATTAAATGTTTTAAATGGTTTTGGAAATGGTTTCTTTTTGAATGGATTCATTATTTCAATATCCTAAAATGTTATATTGTGATTGAAATGTGGAAATGTTATGTTTACTTTATTCATGTTTATGTGATACGATTATGTTATGGTTCTTGGGAATTTTTATGAATAACGGGTGGTTCTGTGATAAACTAAGGGCGGGTGAGCCCGATATAGCTCTCTAATGCATTGGGTAACGCGAAGGAGTGAAACGTTAAGGTTTCTCCGAAGAGATTTAGGGAATATACTGTGATGGGTATTCCAAATGTAACCAAGAGGGTTACTCCCTACGTAAGAATGTTATGAATGCCTCAAGTTACCTTTATGTCTTATTTTTTCTATGATTTATTCATGATTTGATATGCCTATGTTTTATGGGTAAAGTATGATTTCATTCTTATGTATATATGAACTCATGTTTCCTTTCCATATTTCTATAACCCTTACTGAGCTTCTTATGCTCATACCAAGTCTTTGAAATGTTTTTCACAGGACTTAGCATGGAATAGGGTCAAGGATGGGATCAAGGGAAAGTCATGCTACCTAAAAAATGGAACTATATAGGTTTCTTTTTAAGAGTTTTTATTTTATGGAAATTTTGTAGAAGCGACTACTTTGTAATCTTTTGAGATGTAATAGTTATGTCCTAATTCTCTAAAACTCTAAACCTGAAAAGATCCTCAATGTGAATTACTCATTTAATTCAATATTAAGTATGGTTTAAGGCTGGGGCCTTATAATACTACACAATCCCACATTTTGATACCGTATAAAATAAATCAAAAAAACTCGATCCATGAATCCATAATCTAGGCCAACTAACATGCTCACAACCCTCACTTGGGCCTTACAGCTAACACCCATCCAACTAGAGTACTCTTTATTCAAACATAATGAAAATCATTTTAATAAAATATCCAGTTAAAAAACACAATATATATTTTATATAAACTCCAAAATTATTCCAGTATCATGATATACATGGAAATATGCTCATAATGGTCTAAACACAAGTCCAATTTTGACACCAAGGAGAAAATGGTTTAATATACCAAGTTATGAAATGTAATCACCATGTACTTTGGGAATATGGTGCAAAAAAAAATTTCTCATGTTCATATGCCTTGGGACACTCAGGTTGATATTTTTTGGAGAACATAGTACATGGGCCCTGTACATGGAGTGTACAAAAATATGGGCACCTACCCATCTACCTCAGCACCCAAATTGACATGTAAAATTCCAGATTACCTAAAATGTACTTCCCGTACATAGTCTGTAACCCCACATGGAGTACCAAGATGTGTGTCTAGCCATATACTCCTCTAGGTTGGGTACACCTATATGATGTGAAGCCCTTATGAGGATTTCCCATTAACATTACATAACCTTATACCCAGCATGGTGTGTCGCGATGAGTACATGGTCACCCCTAGAATCCAATTAAATTTTATATACCCAATACTACAAGGAGTGTATTCCAAAATATATATATTTTCTAGAACAATAAGAACATAAGGTTTGTTTTTATAAAACTACAAGCTGTTTATAGGATTTCCCTAAATTAGAAGCCCATAAAATGACTAAGAAACATGATTTATATATAAAGGTCAAAGATCAACCTATTGGTGGAACCTAAAAATCCAAAATAGTGTAAAAACATTTAAAAATATTCTGAAATTATTTTTTTCATAAAACATAAAAAAGAAACTAACTTTAGGGGGAATGAGCTATTCATTGGCCCATAAGGATCCACATTTTCTACAAGAAGATTCAGTGTGGTTTCAGATCCATGAAGTAGCCTCCACTTCTTCCACTCCATCTATTTTGTCCCCCTTAAAATCTTAGTTGAAGAAACAGAAACAGAATACCCAATGTTGGTGCACATCAAACAAAAGTATAAAAAAGGAAAAATAAGAGATGAAGAAAAGAAACAAAAGGGAAATGGGAACAGTGCCAAGGCCCAACACCCAATGAAACTTTATACCTCACTTATAAAACCCATTATTATAGACCCAAATACAAAGACCAAATTTTAATTCATCACTCTATGTATAATATAAAATTGATCGAATATGAAAAAATAAATCATTATTTATTTAAATTAATATGAAATATTTAGTGAAAATACAGATGGTTCATATTTCCACCATACATATATCCAAGGGTAAATTCCCCCTTTGGAAAAAATGGAGTGGTTTGGTAAATTATTCATGACCATATATTATGACAAATTACCATTTTCCTCTAAAACACACACATGAAACAAAGTTTCAAATTTACCGTAATCTATACAACCACATACCAAGTTGTTCGTCATAAGATATCACATTCTAATTGATATAATTGTTTAATATTATTTGTAAACTATGTATATATTCATTAATCTCAAATTAAAACTGAGAATATAATAGTGAAAGTAAATATTCTACATTAATGATATCATTAAATGATTACTTCTTAATATCATAGGGAAAGGAAACAAAATAAGTGGTGATATAAAGTTATCATTAACATTGGTGTATATAGAAATCTACAATGAATAAATAGTTAATAATTAATATGTAAATTTATATTCATGATGAAATTCCAATTAATCAATAATTTGAGAACAAAATACATCCATGGATAATATCGATGAAAAAATAACACGGATAATAATATGTTAATTATAAGTAAAAGATATTATTTATATTAGACTTCATGATATCAGATATCATGATTTACATACCATAATGATATTTCTATAAAATACATTAATCAATCAGTTGGAATAAACCAAAAACTCATTTAAGAATAGTTTATTGATTTTTCTCATGATACTTATCAATGCATCAAGTGTCTATCTCTAAATAATCATCATATGTAACTCTATATCCAATGAATTCTAATTATATTGAATAATAAGCTCAATTTAAAAATAATAATATTTATCAATGAATATGTATATTTTGTAATGAATAAAAAATTATCATAGACTTTATCATTCAATCAAAAAAAATTTATAGAAAATAAAATGTATGAAAAATGATATCTGGTTTATGAAATAAGAATATCCATGAAAATGAATATATATATTTAGGTGATATTTAATTTAATTTGAACATAAGGAAGTGAATTAGTTTAGGGAATGTCAATAAGAACATAATTAAGAAATGAAATTAATGTCAATACATTCCTTGATAAAAATAATCATAAAAAATCCGGAGAAATAATTGGGATAATATCAAAAAAAATACCCAATGAAGTGTAATTAATATAAATGTTTTTTTGTTGTTGAATATAAATACCATAAATATATCTTTAAATTATTTCATGAAAAAAATATTTTTTCTTTGATATAAATATAAAATATAATAATGTTTAGAATATTAGAAAAAATATTTCCTCGAGAAAATAATTATATACTAGTAATGGATTTCTTGAATCAATGATTGGTCTTGATAAAGTGAAAATTTAATTCATGATGAGTATGTTAAAAAATTATCCCTTTCACATTTATAGTAATAGGAGTAAAGTAACATGTTTAGAGACTTTTAAGAATAATATATTTATATAATTCTTGTAAATTCAAACTCAGTAAAAAAAATCATTTATAAATCATTGAATAATATTAAAATAATTTCAAGATGTATTTTTAAGGATAATATTGATAATAATGTAAAAGATCCCCAAATATGCATAAAAAAGTCATATTTCCATTAGAACATGATTTCTGTATCATTAGTTCTTGAAATGTGGAAAATGGGAGGAGAAAATCTTATTTTACAAATAACTATTAGAGAATAATTGTTTTAAATTAAAGATAAAATGAAAAACATAATTCCTCCATGAGTTACTTATATATAAATAATAATGAATATTAATGAAATTGTAACTTAAACCCATACCACTTTTGTAAATATTAAATCATAACCCCATGATCTAAATAAAATAAAATGTAACATTATATATCATGAATATAGAGATATTCATGATATAATATATATATGGGTTATTAGTTAAAACTCATATAAATAAACATGTTTTTGAGACTAAATATGACATAATGATGTGTAAATTGAATTAAAATCCCATACAACGAACATAACGTTGAAGTATTAGTTAATTAATTAAATGAATACGTGTATTAAAATCATATATGAATGAAAAAAGTTTAAATATAATAGAAAATAATCAATGTTAATTAAAAAAATAGTCTATTACGTTTAAATAAAATAAAAAAGTAACATATCCCAAAAATATAAAATTGAGTTATGAAGCCCTTTATGACCTGGAAACATTCACATAAAATCCATTTGGATAATGTAAAATTAAATTAAAATTAAAATAAAATTAATTATAAAGGACACATGATATAATATATAAAATGGTGTGTATATACAATATATAAATGAAATTAGTTACATAAAATTAAAATATACTATAATGAAGTGGGATTGAAATGAAATCACATTACTCTAGTCTAACACTTTATGTACATTATTTATATTTTTAATAAAAATATATATCAAATATTAAATTTAATAAGATGTTTTTGAAGAATATTATCCATTTTAAAATATTTTTTTATCATATTATATTCAATTACATAAACAATTTTGTTAACATTTATTGTTATAATGATATTCCATTCATATATCCAAAAACATATCGATGGGTTTACTATTGGAAATGATTTCATTATGACATCCTCATATGAATAATTATCAAAAAATAATTATTGATTTAATAATTAATTTATTGTTTTAAATTAATCAATGATTGATTTTTATGAAATGTGAAGTACGTTTCAATCAAGCCGACAGTGGGTCTTGTGTATGCATGATTAATCATTCCATTATTCGATGACCACAATTGAAACATGGTACTTGTTATTATTTCTAAAAATTACCATTATATAAAAAATGTCATATTATTTTATTAAATATAATAGATATAATCAATTCATGATTTGTGTTAATGAAACATGATTCACATCCCTTATTGGAGGTGTAATCCACAAATACCTATGAGTGTCGTTATCATTTTTAATTTAATGGAATGATATGTAATTATAAGATATGTTATATTTACTAATTTAAAAATATTTCATGATTGTAATTTATATATACAAAATACATTCTTAAAACTAGTAGTGTGTGGTGCTGATCGAAAAAGAATTACATCAGTTCACCAATCGGTAATACTTTGGTCACAAAAATGATAGTTTTTTCCTAATTTGATTGAAGATTTAATGTATGTAGGTTATGAACATTGAAAAATAACATATAAATATATGGTATATACTTATATTAAAATATAATTATTTTAATATTTTATATTAAGGAGTTGCAAAAATAAATAATTAATTTGAGGTGAATAAAAATATCAATTGTTTATACCAAAAAATTTTGTTCACATCGAAATCCATTATAGAAGGGTTTTCAATGAAAAATATGTCTTTAATGGAATATTAGGAGAATTAAATAATGTATTTGGGATGGTTTTGGTTTTCCAACATGGTTAATAAATTGTTAATAAAATAGGATTGAAGGTGCCCTTCAAAAATTATGGGGGAGGGGTACATTTCAAATTTATTAAAATATTAAATTATAATATTTTCATGTTGAATTATAATAGTTCTAAATGTATATGGATTATATTATTGGTTTGAATAAGTTTTAATCTTGGTGTTTTCATAGGATTTAGATTTGTTAAATTATCAACTAAACCTAATCCCTTGGTTTAGCCACTGGTAGTCTCATTTCAACCATAACCAAAATAATAACGTTTTCAAGATGACTGTTCTATAATTTTTCCTATATGAAAAAAAAAGAAATATAAATTGAAGAGGGGTAAAATATAGACACTTTATCATCCTAATTTTAAACTTTCATGATATTTTTTTTAATTTTAAATAACATAATAAAATATTATTTAACATAAAATATCATTAATTTTGTTTATAATAATATTTATTTAATTTAACATTAATGAAATAAATATAATAATAAAATTAGAATATAATAAATACTTCCATATTTATTTAATAATTATAAATTTGAAACATTTTTTGTAACTAAAAAATAATTTAAAATAAATTTATTATAAGTTTTTGATTTTATTTACTATGAAATTTCCACTATTTGCATAAGTATTGTGTCATCATTATATAAGAGTTTATGGAAACTATATAATAAATAAAACATAAAAATAAATTACCATCATTAAAATAGTTTCATTATAATCATAATAACCTTTAATATTCAATAAAAAATAATGTTTATCCATAAGTGAACAAAAATAGTTATGTTAAGGAATGAGAATAATATTTTGTCATGTTATTTACATAAATTCTTATATGTGTTGCATTCATTACTAAATTTACAATAAATAAAGAAATATTTAGACTATGGTAATAATAATATAAAAAATATGGGGAAAATAGTGGTTTTATCACATAACAATAAACTTGACTAACCCCATTTACCCTTTTACCAAGGTCATAAATTTTTATTATTTTTTCTATTCAAAATGATCAATAATGATATTGACTATATTACAAAATATTAATTATTTTATTCAGAATATTGAATCAACATTATAAAATTCTCTTTATAGAAGTGAAATAATTTAGTTAAAAAATAAACACGAAAAACATGTTAAAAATGCGTTTTCAAGAAATGTATTTCACAAGATTAAGATGATCATTCTTTAACTAATTGATTAGTATTGATCAATATATAAATTTAAATAAATATATATAGATATATAATTTATTAAATTCATTTAATGAATTCCTAAAAAGGGGTTATTTGAATTACTTAAAATAGAAAATCTGTATGCACTTAAGAAGATGTTATCAAAATATCTGTTTTTAGACATAAAAATAACCACATATCAAAATCTGGTATAAATATAATTAATATGTAATTAATTATATTAAATATAGAAAGTTAATACTTATGTAACTTTTAAATCATATAAAATGTATAATTAGACTATTAATTTGGTTAATTTATTGAAAATCAATGACAGTTTTACTAAATGAATTATTGTTTACTATTGAATGAAAAATTATACTTTTCAGGAAAACAAATATCAATATTTTAAAGTGAATTAATTTTGGAATTGTGATTTAATATATGAGGTTAAAATTTTAGAATATCAATTATTATTTTTTTTTGAAAATTAATACTATTACTTTCTCATAAAAGGTAATGAAAATATTTTTAAAGGGGAATATATTTTTGAAGAATGTATAGAATTTATAAAAAAATGAATCCATATTTACCAATAAATTTTCCTCTTCCAAAATATTTATGCATAATTTTCAAACATTTTCTACTCACATTGATATGGCCTTTTCAATGGCTATATTATAACAATCACATTTATATTGAATATGCGTGAATTTTTAATATTTATGTTGCTCATTATATATGATATCGAACATAATTTTATTATTTTAAAATCCTAGGGTGTTAAATATTCTTCAATTATACTAGATAAATAAATCAAAAAGGATTTAAATTTTTAAATAATAACAACTATTTCATAATTATTTTTATTTCATTTTTATTCATTGATCCTGGGGTTTTTCACATAATGAATCACTTAAAAATGTGATTTAATCAAACATGAGGTTGACATTCCATTGATTAATCATACAATGGGTTGAAAATACCAATCCAATAATATCTTATGTGGCCTATGTAATCCCACTCGTAATTCTAAATTTAAAACATTAAATTTATTTATAAAAATTATTGAATAATTTAATCAATCATAGTACCATAACCACTTAATTTAATATGATACAATACAAAATCTTGAGATATTAATAAAAAATGTCCCTGATATTAATTTTTTTATCCGACCCCTAAAGAACTCTTTTAAATCCTGGATATGTATTCAAAATTCATAATTACTCAACTTGGTCCATTTTTTTAACATACTACAAACATCTCTAAATTTATTATGGGAAATAATAAAAAATCATCAAAATTAATATAAGAGATTTTTAGAGTATTCATGAAGTATAAATAATACCTTAAAAACAAATAAATTATCTATTTAGAATTGAATTATCAAAATATATGGAAACCCATGAATGTATCCATTTATTAATATTTAAATTAATATTAGGCGAAAAATTATCAACATTATAAAACAAAATTTTAAAAACAATGTCATGATCTGTATCTATTATCATTAAAGGTCAAAATTAACACTACATAAATGATGAAATACTTATATAAAACACATAATTATTGATTTATATTACATATTTCAAAAATATATTTACATCATAGTTGAATATTGTCGATGAAACCAAATATTTTTTTCCTCTACAGATGAAATATAAATCTTATTCTTTGAAAATCACTTTTTTTATAGTTATCAAGTTATTAAATTTGGTTTGAAAAACACATGGTCCAATTATTAGCAGGTAATTCACCATGTCATCATGTCACTTTCAAAAATAACAAGGGATTTTAACATTGATGATCTTTTGAAATATTTTCACCAATATCACAACCTCTTTTTGATAATAGAAATTATTTTCTCTAGACTAAGAAGTCATAAATTGAAAATTAATCCACTATAGTTCACATTGGGATTTACTTCTACAAAATTCCATAAATTCATTATCTTCTATCATGGAATAATTTTTTTCCTAAATGTACAAAATCCATTTTTGATATGAGTAATCCATATAACCTGAAAGAGTTAAGTAGATATCAAAAGAATATTGACCATAAAAGGTTTTTTATTGTAAATATTATTTGAGTTTTCTCCCTTTCACCATACTGATAAAAAATGGTTAAATATATCATTATTATAATAATGGTCAAAGTTAATTTCACTTATTAATGATTTATCATTCACATCCATTAGTTTTAATACTTCCCACTCAAGGACTACCCATTATCCTTAATATTATAGACCTATAGGTATTATTTCTTTTATATTTTTTAAATTAGATTAATAAAGGAAAACAAAATTACTTATATTAACTAATATACACATTTCTATAATGATAGAATATTTATAAAAAATATAAATATACTATCTTGATTTGATATTTATGGTGATGAAGATAAAAAATTAATTACATCATCAAGAGGTATATCTAGTCTTATTATTTAACCTACAAAAATATATCCTTAGGTGCACAATTATTTCAATAATTTTTTTGTTCTATT
Source organism: Viscum album (assembly GCA_963277665.1). Taxonomy (NCBI): domain Eukaryota; kingdom Viridiplantae; phylum Streptophyta; class Magnoliopsida; order Santalales; family Viscaceae; genus Viscum; species Viscum album. The sequence goes on along the minus strand of OY728143.1, from coordinate 106,648,097 downwards.
AGAAATTCTATAACAATTACATATTATATATATTTTTATCTCAGAAGGAATCTAAGGGATAATTGATTATGGATTTTCTAGATTCCAATACATTTTTAGAGAGAAAACCTAAGTACATTATGTTATAATATGAATAGATCTTCTCAATTAATAAATATTCCAAAAAATCTATAAATGAACAACTATTACACCTATAGATTTATAATGGAAAAAATAAATAAAGTCATGTATATTTAAAAAGGTTGGAATTATGGTTTTATTAAATACTCATTCAAATTCACTCTTAAAATTTTTACTCCTCCGCAAACTAGGATTCACAAATAATGAGGAGTAATATTAGGATACAATCATATGATTAAATATTTCCTTCCATATTAAGATCAGTAAACTCAAAATTACATTTTTCTTATAGTTATAAAATTGAACAATATAATGAATAATATGCTAGTAAAAATAATAGTTAAAACCTTTCCTTTATTAAGATTAGAAATATGAGGATTTTACCCATAATAAAAATGTTTTAAAACATTATAAAAATTTTAAATTCCTATTTTATTACATTATCCCTCATGGCCACCACTCTCATAACCCTATATCATAATGAAATTTTCATCTATGTTGTGCATTTTAGAATATTATATATCTTACCTAACGAAGAAGTTGATAGGATGGATGATATAAAAAATAGTTCATTACAATAATTACCTTTTCATATCTATTGTGAAACCCTTTTATCAAGTATGATATCCCCAATAATGGACCATCTTTAATATTGTTAAATCCTATAAGATCAATCCATGATATCAAAGATCTATAGTTGGTGAATATCATCATTTATTGCATTCTAGGATCTGATAATCTTAAGTGAGAAAATCTATTTATTGAATCATATATATCAACATCAATGGTGGGTAAATTTTCAATTTTATTGAAAAAATATATGTTAAAAAATCTGAGGTTCTTTAGATAGGGGATGAGCATGGTAACCATGTCTGAAGACTCGGGTACTTTTATCCATAAATAATTAAAGACCAAGACAAATTAAAAATATTAAATATGGTAGATCTATTCATATTCCATACATCAACCCCTAGACTTTCGTAGGACTATATTTCCATATATATTCATTATTTTGTTATTAGGTGTTATAGGATGGTTACCATCGATGATGCCAACTAATAAAATTTTATCTTTATAAGCACAAAATGATTCTCCAAAATGGATTATACGGTACCCTAAATAAAGTTTTTGGCCATGTTCAAGATCACTTTCATGAAATAAAATAAAATATCTTATTTCTAGGTTCCTGATTCTATTCCAATATAATAATCAAGATGTTCTATGTAGATTACTAGAGGATATTATAAATATTATATAACAGTTAGTCAGAATAATATTATTGAAATTATATATCTACTAATGGACTCATAGTCTTTTAATAATTCAATATAAAAAATATTATCAAATCTAGTTTTCTTCAATTAAATAATCTGAGTACAATAATATTTTTGATGATTTATGAGGAAAATACAATAATGGGCACACATATATGATTTAATTTATATATAGAAGTATATATCAAATAGGTAGCATTCTAGTTGATATTCATCCACCCTTTGAAAGAACAACCATCTATTTCCCATTTACTCAATACAAATTTCCACATATGTAATGGAATGAGATGGATATTCTTAACAAATTGTGGCTATAAGACCTCAATAGAGTATATATTCCCTAAAATATAATTCCTAGAAAATGAAAAAAAAATAGTTTACTTGTGGCCTTTTATTCTATGCGTATTGATGGTATTTATAAGGATTCTATTGAACCCCAAATAAAAACCTCTAAAACTGAAATAAAAATGGGACGGTTCTAATATCATATAAATAGACTATCTAAGTGGTTTATATTACATGACCATAAATGATTGAAGGAATATCTCCAATTTATATAATTTTAGGTTCTAAAAAAATATTACATGTAATCCAACATACTCAAATTTCTTTTTCACCAGACTATAATTAATATTTCATAAAGACTTATTTATATGAATAAACACTAAATGACCCATTGTATATATCTGAAAGAAATAAAATATGTGACAAAAGAAACATATCACATGACCCTAAATTTTTTTTTACAAAATTTATCAGTTATTGAATTTTTATTTCATGTAATGTATTCCCCATAACAAGAACATACACTATATTAAATGAATATTAATCATTAATGAACCATAAAATATATAGAGTAGTTGGGCCATGCAACTAGATTTTATTCCATGTGATCCATATCTATGAAATATTCCCTCATGTTTTGTTTCCCCATCAATAAAATTTATCCAATAAAAAATTTAACTATGTCTACTGAATCATGTTTCTTGATTCTAATCTTTAAGACATACACAGTAAAGTGTGGATCACATATAATAATTCACTATCTATTAGGTACTCGATTATTTATGTTCCTTATTAAATACTGGTACTTTTTTTGCACCCCATTGAATTATATAAAAATAAATTTTCTTGGTTCAAAGTAATGTTTTAAGGAGATTTATGGATAAGAGGATGTGTAATATTAAATGATTCCATTATCATGAAGAAATAAAGGTACTACAGTGCCACCTACATACTAATTAAATGAATTGTCTATCCTATGACATCCTTATAGAATTATTGACTAACAGAAGAACCACTACACAATATATGTAGTTCATAGTGTTTTAGGCACACTACCAAGAACCAATATATATTATTTGGAATCCAACAGCTTTCCTGCAGTATCTAGTGGAAAGCATGTAGTTCAAGGCTATGCTAAATTAGTAAGGTAAAGAATCTAATTATCAACATATAATAACCTATTTTTACTTTTAATCATCTCTTATTCAACCCTTTAAAATTTATTATCAATTTTGAATTGTTATTCACGACATCTATGACTTCTTAAATACAAATATTTGATATATTGATCCGTTATTGAATCTAGAAGTCTAAAATAAGTTTGATTTTCATAGAATTAATGAATTACTCATTTTTATTCTGTTCAATTATTCCATAACTGGTTTTGGGGGTCTATTATTGTATATTGGGTATTATAGAATTTTAAGTAGTTTTTGATCCACTATATTTGGAAAAATCATCATTATATTGATGTATGATTTTGTAATCATCTCTTTATGGTATGATGTGTTTTTTTGTACAATGTGAAACATAATAGATTATGCTGGTATTCCTTATGTGAAGACTCTTTTAACATTGAATCATGGAGATTTCTTAAATATCCTTTAATAGAAATTCCACATATCATATCAGTTCCATTTCTGTTTTAATCCTATATCAATTATCCACAAGAGAGGTTTTTCAAAGATTTATCATGGGTTAGAAAATAAAACCAATTATCCTAGTTCTTTATACCAAGATATTAAAATTAGAATAAGGACTGACTAAACATTTGAATTTAATTTTTTCTTGGATTGACATAAAAATTAATTTAGGTCACAATTTGTTAATGAAATGGAATTGATAAATTAAAATTTGAATTTATAATATATCATTAAAATATCAATTACATTAAAATTTGAGATTGTATAAAGGGAGATAGGAATAAACATGTTCTCTAAAAAATGGAATTATAATTTTGATAAATTTAAATTGGAATTAATTTACCATTATGTGATATACTAACATGTTTAGAACGTTTTAGTTTTTTGGTATGCATATGGATGTTTCTGATTCAATATCCATTGTTACCTAATTCCAATTAAAGGAGAATTTCCCTTGTAATGTGAAATATTCCTCATGAATATATTAGTAGATCTTTCATTGTAATGAAGATAGTGTCTATTAAAATTTTCTAGATGAGACTAACCCCAATCATGTGTAATGAACCTTTTGTCAGTGTTACATAGCAGGGGAATTTCTGTTTAAGATGGTCCATTTGATTAGTAATCATATCAGATTATTTATTTCATGCATAGATACATATGAAACAATTTATATGAATTTTTTTTGACACTTGGAGTTAACAACGCTTTAACAACTGGTTGTATTCCTTTAGTTAGGCATTGCTTTTTTTTCTTTCACTTTTTTGTTTAGGTTTATAGTGGGATTTTTAAGAATTGAAAGACAATTCTGAGGAAGGTGACCAATTATTCATGGATTTATGTTTTTTTTAATTAATGGATACAATGTTTAAATATTTTAAATTCCATACAATGATCTCCCCAAGTATGAAGAATGACAAATGTGGTACTGGTATTCTGTGTAGAAATGGAGTATTTCTTATCTTTTAGGAGATTACAAGATATCTAAATGTATTACACTCCATGTAAGGGTCACTAATAAGATTTCATGAATTTTGTTATGGCCATGAATGAACTACTCACTATGAAATAATATAACATCATCTAATGGAAATATATTTTTTATATAAAGGTGACATTATTATGGGGTTCTCTTCACTCATGGAATTCATGTTGTCAAATGGGATTACACAATGTGCAATTCATGATATTTAAGATTTTATGGTTTAATATGAGTGATTTTCATTTTATTAAACTATTCCATCACCCTTTTATGATCTAGATCATTCCCTATGTGATTCTGGATATCTCTTCCCCTTACAGATCTCTCTTTCAACATTACATCATAAGGGTTTTTATGTTGTGCCTCTCCTATAAATAATTCCATACTTCCAGTTCATTATCACATTGGATATGGACATAACATTGGTTGTGGATATCCTTCAGATTACTCATCATATAGTGTTTTCTATCGATCATTTTTAGTTTTATGACATTTATTTTCATTCAGAGGATGATCTCTTTGTTTCCAACCACTATTGACAAAGAATGATAGGTTTATACTCTTTTGAGGTTTATTTTCATATAAAATGGATTAATTATATGAATTTATTATTTTTCTTGACTAAATAAATTTTATTGTTCATTAAATTTATTTCATTTATTTTTTCAAATGATTGATTGTAAATATTAATTTTTAAGGCGAATTTCATTAAAAGTATATTTTTTATTCAAAAGTATTATTTTTATACACCAAAAGTGTTTGGATTTTGTTTGGAAAACATTATATAAAAGGTGATCATTATTATGAAATGTATATTAAAAAAAATTGAACTTTATGATCCTTTGGTAAATCCATAAAATAGAGATAGTAAATCTTATTGTATGAGGCACCATAAGTAGTTATTTTATTGACATCAACATAGGGTAGTTGGATGCGATATCAGTTGGATCCATCATTTGTATTTTTTAAGGAAATGTAATATCTCTTACGTATTGTACCATAGGATAGATTCAAGATGATTGTTTGATTTTTATTTTATGTATAATAATCTCATGATTGTATTTATCATGTAATATTGATCACATGTATTTATATGAGGTTATGTAACATATATTCAAATGATATATTATTACATTCTTCTATGTTTACATTCAAAGCTACTAGTGTGTGTATAAAATTTCCTATTATATAACATTGTATTTTCATATTTTTGGATTTTATAATAATATTTTTTTAACCCAATGTAAAATTATTTACAAATGGGGTTTGATTTATAAAAATTCATTACATAATTCTTTTCAATTTAAAAGAGGTTTTTGTTGGAATCATGATTTTAGAACATGTATAGTGTGTTTGATGGTATCCTAATGGGAATTTTTCTTAAAATATATTTTTTCCATAATGATTTTACCAATATTTTATCTTATAATTATTGTTAACTTATGTTCATCTTATAGAATTCATTCTTCTACTATTAGTGTTGCATTCAGTATAAGATGGTTTGGAGTTGAAGGATTTTCACAGGGAATCTTTTTAGTCTCGTTTGATTCAAAAAATATGTTAGTTTAGCATGTATGGATTGTTATTTATGGATATGGTTGTATATATTTTCCTTAACATTTTACTCTGTATGTATATATTATTTTGGTTATATTCAATAATTATTTCTTTTATATATTTTATACCTTACCGTGATGGGAAATATTAGGTGGATTTTATAGTTAAATCATGTACTTATATTATAATTTTGTATCAATTGGGTTTCATAAACATCATTGTAACAAAACAACCTTAGTTTGGTAATGTGTCTTGGGTAGAAAATAGTTAGTACTATTGTAATTTAGATAGTATGTGTATAAAAGGGTATATTCTGGGTCACATAAATGAATGAAACTAAGTTACAAAGGGGGGTAAAAGACTTTTACTAGGTTTTACACATGTTTTATGATTCTATTTGAATAAACTATATGGGATTTTTATTTAATGTAACCTATTAATTTTTATATAATTAATTTAATTTGGGGAAATAATAAATTATTTAAATTTATTTTTTTAAAGCATTGGATTGAATTTTGAATTTTGCCCAAATATTTTGTAAAGTGATCATTATATAATTGGTTGTTGACTTTTTTTATTAAACATTCCTTTGATAAGTGATCATGAAAATACTTAAAAGGAGTCTATGAGATATGATCCATAGGTTAATCGCCAAGTGTACCCATATTTTATAGAATCATATTCCACACTCTCTAGACTTTGGTTAATTTGGATGTTGGGAACCCATGACTTGTGTTAGATCATATCTCTATGTTCGCTAAGTAGAATACACCATTCTTATATTGTGATAAGGGACCAAAATAATGTGAAGAATCGATTGTGTTTATAGATTGGATATTCTACTTCATGAAGACTCATGATGATATTGTGGTGGTGTTTTCCATGTATATTATCAATTTTCTAGGAAGGAGTAGTTGGGATTACAATTTCATAAGTATATTACATGGTCTTATTTAAAGAAAATAATTATCAATATTTTCTACGATGATCTGTTAAATGTATGAAAGAACTACTATTTTTTCACCTTGGGGCATGGAGAGTGAACAAATTTGGTTCTTGGATGGTGAATCCATCACCACATATCATAACTAATTAGTACCTAATGGCTCGGTGGTTTTAGTTGGGACTGAGAGATGATATTTTGGGGGTATTGATTCTCGTTTTCATTCCAAAATTTTTAGTGGTGATCAAAAAATTATACTTTGAAGAGGTAGAGATAGATGGGAAGACAAGTTTGGGTGGATCAGTGTTTGGTGATGTTGTTATCAAATATGGGTATTTTGACCAAAAAATAAAGCACAAAGGTAGTCAGTTTTCTTTAGGACATGTTTTGGGGTCTTTATCCAAATAGAATAATATTATTTTATATTAGGGTGGGATGATGGATCATACCATAGTAAATTGTATGGAGACTCCCATAGAAATATCATCAGTTTGAAAAAATTGGTCATCTAAAACATTTTTTATGAAAGTATATATTAGGGTATTAAGGTAAGATCTACTATCAAAAAGGTTTTTTAGGTTCTAACCGATGACTCCAAGGATGTTGGTTCTAATCCTCAAGACAAGGGGGTGTCCATGCGGCTAAGATTGGGTGACTTTATGTGGTAGTGTAGTATCTAAAAGAATCTGAATCCAGGTCAGTTAAAGTTTGATGTATAATGTTTAATTATTATCTTATGATTCTAGATATGTTATATATAAATTATAATCATTAATTTTTATCATAAAATATATTGGAAATGATTGGATTATGATTTGATCATATGACGCAATTCAATGATATTTCCACAACTTTTAGAAAGATGTTCAAAAAAATGATTAATGTTCCCTATGTGCCAGGTGATGAAAACTGAATTTGAAGTGGAATGTTAATATTCATATATTCATATTTAAATATTCAACATGATTATTATTATGTATTGGATGATTATTTATAAGGACTAGATAGATATTTAACACTGCCATGATTAGTTCTTATCTTCTGATAGGGACACAATTGTTTTTCTGGGTGAGTGGGACTCTAGATCAAGATGGGTAGGGATTGTTGTTCCTCAAGATAGGGGATTATTATTTGAGATTTCATTGATGATTCTTAATTTATTTTCCATTTTTTGTTTTTTAACATCTTATATGGGATCTAACATACCTTGAGTACATTGCACAAAATTTTACTAATTCACCAACATAAAGTGTGTTTAAATATACTATTGAAATAATCTATGGTTTTATTCCCATTTCTATTTTGTCATAATGAAGGGAACCTAATGTGTTGGTGGGTATTAATGTACACCAAGAGGACCTGGGGGATAATTGAATCACTCATCCTAAAATTTCACTATGTGCTTCACCTATCCTATTTTCCAAGAAGTAAAATTGGTGCTTCAAATTTTTTATTTATTATCTAAATTTGAAATCAGTTAATATTAATAAAATATATATACTTCCAATTATTGATGCCCTTTTTGATCATATTTTAGGGTAATGTTGGTTTCAAAAGATTTAAATTTTTTCATGGTACCACTTGTTGTGTTTCTGAGAGGAGGATATACCTATGACAATGTTTATGAGATGATATAGAAATTTTTATTTTCTAGTTATTCCATTCAGTCTGAATAAATCTCATGTGGTGTTAATGGATTTGATTAACAAGACATTTCATTGGTTCATGGAATATAATTTAGTATACTCCATGTCAAATAAATAACATAATATCCATTTGGATATAATTATTTAAACCCTAACATAAAATTGTAAATATAGAAATATTTTTAAATTTGAGTTTTTGGATCTTGGATGTGAAATTGATAGGAAATGTTATATATAGGATGGTTGACCCTATAGATAAAAAAATCAGGATTTTATATCCTGGTATGATCCTAGAAATGTGTTTAGGATTGAATCCTTTTAGGATTGGCTAGTTACTAGAGGATTTTTTGTTTCTCCATGCTTGAATATTCAATGACTTATTTACCCAATATGGGTGTAATGATTGAATGGAATTTTAATAGGAAGATATAATTTGAGGATATAAGGATGAGGTTGAATTTATCATCAATATTTATTCTTCCTAAATTGGGTTCAGGTTTTATTTGATTTCTGAAATTATTATAGTACGGGTTTGGGGTGTGTATTAATGTAGGGGAAAAATTTGGTTTCCTATAGATCATCCCAGTTATGCCTTTTTGGGATGAACTATCATAGCCACAAAATTGATTTGGTAGTAGTTGTCCATGAACTAAAAATATAGATACATTACCATTTTATAGTGTTTTTTACTATGTATTTCAATCATAAATTAATGAAATATATTTATTCTAATAGGGATATAATATTTTCGAATAGATGATGGCTATAGTAACTTTAGGCTTCTGATTTTGATATTGCATACACAATTGGTAAATGAAGTGTGTTTGTTGATGGGTTGACCAAAAATTACAATCACAAATCATGAATGATTCAGTTGAAGGGTATTAATTGATGTGTTTTTTTTAAATTATATTTGATTTCAAAGAGTATAATGGATAAGTATTTTATTTCTTTGGAAAAAGTTGAATGTTATTATGATCAATGATTTTTGGTCAAGAATATGACATGCAATGAGTTACAATTCTTGGGAAAAATCCTTCATTGTGGGGAGACCTTTGGTGAGTGGTCTCAACCTCCCGTTTTCACATTATGATTCATTATTAGGTTGGATGTTCTGTGTCTTATAATGTAGGAGTTGATGAACTTTGGACACTGGTATTTTTGTTCCTTTTACCATTGGGTTGCCATTATATTTCATGAATTTTGATGTCAGTATTTTAGGATGGGGACAATGCACATGATTGTCGATTTTCTATTGTGATTTATCATTGACCAGAGGATTAATATAGAAAACCAGATGCCTTCTAGTTTTTCGTAGCCCTTATCCATTCCAGTATAGAAGTGGGTTGAAATTTTAATGGATTTTATAATTTGTTTTCTATTGAATCCATGTGGCTATGATGTTATTTGAGTAATCGTTGATTGAATTATGGAATTACTAAATTTAATACCTATCAAGAAGACAATAATGATGGAACACCATGGAGAAATGTATTTCATTGTGATTATGAGGCTTCATGTGGTTCCCTGTATGGTTGTATCTAAAAGGGACAAGAGGTTCACATCCAGATTTTAAAATTGTTTATAGGATATTATGAGTAAGAAGGTTAAATTGAGTATTAAATATCATCCATAGACATATGAAAAAATACAATGGTCTTTACAAGTTCACGAGGAAATTCTAAAGCCTTTATTGATTGATTTTGGTGGATCTTGTGGAATGAATTTCCTTTGGCTAATATTCTTATAAAAGTAGTTATATGTATTATAAAATGTTGTATCCATTTTAGGCCTTATGTTGGAGACCATGTAGACATCCCTTGTTATTGGAGGAGTTGGGATACTGGTCCTCAGTTTGGCCAAGTCTTGTTTAGGATATAATTGATATGGTGTAGTTGATCGGGAAGAGACTGATCACAAAACTAAGTCATCAGAAATTTTATGCCAACCATCTTCGGTGGCTTTTGGAGTTCAAGGATGGTTATTGGGGTTTTCTTGTAGTTTCACCTCTCTTGGGATATTATCAGTTTGGTAGTAAGAGGGTGTTGGAACTGGTTTTTGGGGTACCTTTGAGATCATTTAATGGTTGGGAGTGGTGGATGATCAGTATGAATTTCCATCTGGTATGAATTGTATCTACTATGTGTTTAATGTTTCCCAGATGTGGATATATATTCCATATGCTTCAAATTTTATTGTATGGGTGGACACTGATCTCGATACAAATACCAAAATTATTGATAATCCATTTCTAGTTTTGGATTTATAGGATAACGTTCTGTGTTGTAAAACAATTCATCTTGATTGGGTACTGTGGAAGTTCATATGGGATAGCTACCAGATGTGGTAGTAGGAATCATTGATGAGGATGTATCGGGCTTCAATTTTTCTGGGTCCATGATAATTTTATGTTTTTGGGTAAAAATCCACTAATTCTTAGGATATTGAAACACCCCCTAATTTTCGTTAATGTAAATCGGGTCTTTTGTTTTTTTGGTTTCCCTTTTGGTTTGGGGAATAATGGGATTCTCAAGAATAGTGTGACAATTTAAAGGAAAATGAAATAATTTTTAAAGATGGATTTTTTTTAATTAATAATGGATTTGTATAAATGTGTCAAAGAAATTATAGGGTTCTCTTTGATTATAGAATGTTGTGAAGGTGGGTTTTGAATGTTTTACAGAACTAACCCATTTAATGTCCATTGGATAGTTACACCCAGTTTAAGGGGATTACACTCCATTTAATGGTCACCAAGAAGATTCTCTGGATATTTTTGAGGTTTTGAAAAAATTTCATTCTATGTAAAGAGATAACATAATGTAATGGAATGAAATTGGGTTTTATAATATGGGTACATACATTTCAGTGTGTTCTAGTTTTATGGAATTCAAATAATTTAATGGGATTACATAATGTGTATTTCTCAAAAATTTTGGTTTTAAGAATCTATACAAATGATTTTAAATTTATTCAACAATGTGGAGACCCTGTTGTGATTTAGAGCTCTTGGAATATGATTTTAGATATCTCCTAACCTTATGAATTACTCTTTCAGTGATCGATTATCAAGGATCTTGTGGTGTGCGGATCCGGATAATATTTCCTTCTGAATTTCCTTTCCCTTAGTCATAGTTGTCTCATTGGATAATGTTCTCAATTATATTATTGATATGTGAGAGTTTTAATAGATCATTTATATTTTAATGAAATTCTATTTCTTTTGAAGGTGTATCACATGGATTTCATTGACTATTGTCAAAGGAAGATAGATTAATACCACTTTGATGTAGGTGTCTCTATAGAATGGGTTAATTGGAACAAATTCATATCATTTTTAATAAATTACACTATTTTTTCATTAAATTAATGTGATTTGTTGTTTTATGGGATTTCATAGAATGCTATATTTTCATAAAGTGGTTCTCTTTAAAAAATGTGTTTTCCTTCAGAATTATTTTTTCCAAGATTAAAAATTACTTGGATTGGATTGGAAAAATGTTTTATAAATTTTGATAATGCATTTCAAATATATTTTCACAATTTTATCTCTTTTTGCCCATTGTGTTAATTTGGAAATAGAAAAAGGAAACCATTGTATGTATCGAACAACTAGGGGTTGTTTTTATGGTATCATTAGATATGGGAAGGTATCAATATTAGTTAGATTTGATGTTTGTATTGGTTTAAGAAATTATATGTATATTATGTATTTTCTCCTAGAATAGAGCCTAAAGGAACGTTCATCTTTTCATTTCTGGTTATATTTCACATTCTTTTTTATTCTGTATTTTGGTTCACATGTTTTTTATATGGGGTTACATCACATGGATTTTAATGATAGTTTATCTTATTTACATGTGTTTTATTTTCAATTCATATTGTATGGATACTATTTCGTTTTATATCACTTCGACTTTTCATATTTTTGGACATGATAATATGACATAATTTTTTGAAAAACCAAAGGAAAATAATTTACAAATTTGTTTGAATTTATGAATTTTTTTTGTAAATATATTTTTATTTTATATTCTAGAGTGGTCACAATCGTAAAATAAGACCTTTTATAGACAAAATTTTGGGATCCTATAATGAAATGTGCTAACCCCATTTTTTTAAATTTGTATGTTTATAAATAATGTATTTTAGGATTTCGGTAATGGTAAGAGAATTTTATATAATGCATGATTCTCTTTTTCTCACTACAATCAGTATAATATGGTTTAGAGGTGATGATTTGTCACATAAAAAATTTTCAATAATTTTTTATAAATACATTTATTTTGGTTCATCCTGTATGAATTGTTTTTAATATATCTTGTTATAAATTTTTTATTCTGTGTTTTAATAATGTAGTTTTTTTTAATATAGTTATATTCAAGAATTTTTTAATTTATCATTATTAATCCTCACCTTAAAGGGGTAACTCGGGTAACTTGAATAGTTTACTATCCTTTTTTATAAAAATTTAGGCTAGGTGGCTTAGTTCTATATTCAACACAAAATCTTTGAATTAATTCCTATTGATATTTTATTTTTTAAAGAAGTATTTATTCAAACTAGATTCATTAGACACCCTTGGTGTTATTCTACTATTTTTTACTCATACCGTAGTTATAATATAATTTTTACTATGGAAATCATCATGGATGTTGGTTTGGGCAATGGTAAGGTGGCCTAAAATTTTATATTTTCATTACTAGCAATGATCATTTCTTTGATATTGGACCAGGCATGGGGTTCATGACCCATATTTGGTGTCATCATTTTGATTCTATCTTTTAGTTATTTTCCTATATGAATTTCAAAATAAATATTAGTTTGGTATACAATATGACATGGAATGGTTTATTATGTTTTAATTATTTTTAAAATTTCCTATTAATATTTTTTCAATTGTTTTTTATTTGTTTTTTTAATCTTTTATATAACTTTTATAATTCTTTATTATATGGTATAATATATCTAATTTACATATTTGAACCTCACCAATAGTCAATAGCCTATGAAGTACGAGGATTCATGCATGAGGATATGTAACAAATATTCTTAATTATGTGAGGGAGAACATTGAAAAATGATGTTACAATATGGTATAAAATGAGGATTTTTATTTCCTTTTAATATTTCATAAATTTAGGCATGATAATAGGGTGTGTGGGGACATGATAATGATATTGGTCATAGTATTATCAAACCTATGTGTGAGGGGAAACCCAAGACTGAAAGGGTAATGTTGTTTTTCTAGACATTATCTTGTTACAGTTGTGATGTGTCTTCACCTTGGATAATGCATTTTTTGGGTGATTTGATTTTTATTTTATGAGAGTTTACTTGTGGTCCAGTATGGAATGAGGTGCATATTAATGAATCATATTTATCATGTAATGAATGTATGTTCTCATATATTTGCCATTATCTATTATCATTCCTCCCCCCGGGGAGGTTTAATTACACGGCTGATATAATAAGAATGATGGATTATATGATAATGTATGATTAATTGTACTGTTAATATAATAGAAGACCTTACATTGAATATATGTATATCAATTTTCTCAAAGTATATCTAAGTTATATATTATTATGACTCTTTAGAGGTTTTTTACCCTTATATATAAATTTTTCTACATCATCTTATAATTGAAAATTAGTAGAGCGTTGATAATAACACATGACACATATTGTGTATAGATCGTTCTACAACTCTAGTTAATTTGAGGGATAATTATCTCTACAATTTATTATTATGGGTCTTGATCATCATTTATATGAAGATAAATCACATCATACCATAAATTTATTATCTAATGTTGGTGGTTTATTTGTTGAACCCACCAACATTCTATGGGGAGTGAGGCCATCAAGTGGAATAGTTTTACATTTAGTCTATTCAGACTATGTTCAGTCACATGGAGAAATCAATAGGGATGATGGTAAGGATTGATAATTATAAAAAATGATTACTAAACATTTTCTAGTTTGAAATCATTGCGTAGGATAGAAAAAAAGAGTAGTTATACTAGAGAATATTGAGGAGAAATTCATGAGTCACTTCAAACTAGATATTCTTATGTATTAAATGGAATGTGATTGGATGTACCTGATATAGGGGGTCATATCTATGATTGAATTTGATTGATGTTTTACTAACTTATATATTTTTACTCCATATTAGGTAGGATATGAGATTTTTATGGTTAATCACATCCAATATGGGATTTTATATGAAATCAAGTTGCTGGTGAACATCTTTCTCTTGAAAAATAACTTTCATTGCATGTTTCAAACACTCCTCCCATAAGGTAAACTGAAGGATTAGCCATGTGGTGGTAAAATTGTACCATTTTTATGTTCAGGGAAATTGTTATATTTAGGAAAAAAGATTATCTATGAAATCCATCACTCTAGATATGACAGGATGTATGTCTATGAGATTAGACAACCATATTAGGACCATATCTAGGAACATTGCATTTAGTGTGGTAGTAAAGTATATTAGAGATTTTACTAACCTTTACCTATATTAGTGGGAAAATATTGTGATATTTTTGGACAATTGTAGATGTTTCATTATAGAAATCAACATTTGACTTATGGTAGATGATTATAGAAGGAACCAGTGTTGGGGAATGCCTTAGCTACCCCTCATTAAACAGGTATCTAGAGTTTTGTTGCTCAATCAAGCATAGGTAGGTTACATATAGCCCCTAAAAAGGGGTTTTAGTATTAATATGAATTAGAATATCATGATATTTTGGCTAGATCCCTTAGTATAAGGTTGAATCAGATGTGCAGAGTGATGTCTACTCAAACCAATTTTTATGAAAATGTTTCTACAATCTGTCATATGATTATAATTTCCTCTTAAATTTTATTATTTTTTTGATACATGAGAATCAAGTTCCATTATACTATCTAAATTATGAAACATCATGGGATTTTATAATAAATTATTTGATGTATCTTTGACCATCAACACATCATTAATGGTTCAATATGAGGGTATTAGATTTTGTAAGATATGTGCTGTTAAAATTAGTGGGTAATACATAATTATTTAAAATAATCACTAGAAATGGAAAACATTTATTGTATTAGGGTTATATATTAGATACTAATGTTCTGGAATTATATCAATTATTCTATTATGAGTGGCCTTCTTATATATTAAAGGGGGAATCTATATTAATCATGATGAATTTGATCTTCAAGTAGGTCACAGAGGACCAATTTATTTATTATTTAATTATGTGACATCTTAAGTATCATACTTCATTATTAATTATAGTGAGTAATAGTATTTTATCTTTCCTCAATTATTGTACTTATTTCAAGAGGTCTTTCCTAAACTGTTACCTATCTTACCACCAGAGTAGGGGATGATGTTCATCATCATGATGGTGAGTGGATAAAAATCTATTTATATACCACCATAATTGTTTTCATTAGTATGCATATAGGTATTAAATGTATATTTGGAGGATATATATTGTGTGGGATTTATATGGACTAGTACATCACTATGCAGTTCTCTTATGTTATTCTATAAAAATGAAGAAAAAACAATGTACATGTGTGTGATTTAATGAATGTTGAACTATATGGTGGTAAAAATATTCCATCACCATTATTACATCAATTATATATTTAAATTATTGAGATATGACCTGATATTCTACTTGATTTTCATGAGTCAAGGGTAAAATTAGTTGATATTTACACAATTTAATATATCCCATTCTTTTTTTAAGAGAATGTATGGCTAGTATGAGCTTATAGAAATTTTGTTTTTTCTGATGAATTCATGTTTGGTATTCATGGCCTTGATGTTTCATATAATCTATTTGTATCTATATTATGTTTATTTATTCATTGAGTACATATTAGTGTAGTAATTGTCCTGATATTACCATTCATATCTTTATGAAATCATCTTGAGTATGGTAATAAATTATCATCTATATTCTATGATATCTAATTTTCATTTATACATTGTAATAGTTCAATTATTGGGTCATGCTATCTTAGAGGCTAAAATTTATATGGAAATGAAGAAGGTTAAAACAATGGTATAATTTGATTAATAGAGTAAATTCCCCAAGATTCAAATATTTATGAGTTTTAAAGGACAATGTAGACATTTTATCATGGAATTATCCAAACTGGATGTGATGAAATCTAGTCTAACAAAGAAAGGGTTCAATTTTCGATAGTTTAATTCTTGGGGGGAGGCTTTTTATGAATTAAAATTTTTATTAAGATATTCATGAGTCCTCACCTTACCTACATTGGGTAAGTAGTACACTAGGTATTTCGATGCATTAGGAGATGTTCTCTGACTAGTTCTTATGCTGGAGGATCAAGTTATTGCTTCTGTATCGCAATAGAAGACACAAAATGAGTTGAATTTTCTTACTCATGATATAGATTTATATGTTTTCATACATTAAATTTAGTTTTGGTGCTTTTTTTATATCTTGGGAGATTTTTGGTGAACATTGACAAGATGTGATTAATGTACATCATTTCACAGCGGGGGTTGAACATTCTGTAGATGAGTTTGGGTATCATAAATACATGGATTTCAAAATAAAAAACCTTGAATGTGAAAAATTATTCTCAATTACTTAAATAAGAATAAATAGTTATATGTGGTTCATGAACATTTTGACGAGTAGTATTTGATGGTGTTCATTGAGGATATGCATCATGATGTTCAGGTTTATCCTTGGTTAATAACTCTAACATCAGTCTCTATTTTTTCATTTTCTCTAGTTTTGAATTTCAAAAAGAATTTACTTATTTTTAAGGGTTAGTCCTTAAGGGATAATATATATTTTGGTGATCCATTTTGTAAATATTAATTGGAAATTTATATTTCTTGTAGGTTTATTTTCATATCTTGGTTTTTGCCTCCATTTTTAGTGTGATTATAAGTGAATTTAATGATTTTAAATTGGATATATATATATGGATTTTAATGTTACTTCTCATTTAATTCATAAGAAATAATATCTTCTAGGGATTAATAATGATATATAAGGCTTTATGTAACAATGTATCACATATCAGTAGGAGAATGTTGAGAATGAACAACCTTATTGGTACATACAACCATTTACACATCATAATGTAATTGGGATGATTTCACTATAGATATTATATAGTATTATATATGAAACCATATAATAATAAATAAATATTAGTGATCTTGGATCAAATAAATAATATATCTAAATTCATGCTTATATGGGAGACCTTCAAATGTGATGGTCTAACTAATATGAATATCTGGGAGATAGTTCAGATATATAGTGTAATTTCAATGTTTATTCTGATAATGATTACTATATTACATCATAGTTCTATTAGGGCCTTTATATGGTGATGGGTTCATAGGTTCTTGGAAGCACTATTTTTGTTCACTGCATTGACAGCTAATTTGAACGATCAATTCAAATTTTGGAGGACATTTTATGAGCCTGTGCTTTAGACATTAATGGTTATTGGGAGTTTTATTGGGTTTTAGTAGAGTTATTCTATAATATTATATTCCAAAAATAAGTTCAAATATATCTTTTGGAGGATGTATAGGGATGTTTGTTCCATTATCTTTTCAAATAGTTTGAAGTGAGAAAATAAGAACATGTTGCACCCATTATCATGAAGTATAAATATGGGATATTTTAAATTATCCGAATATTGTTGAAAGCTATAAATATTAACAAAAAATATTATATAGAATGTCAAGGATGGCATCTAGAATTAGAGGTTAGAAATATTGTCACCTTTTAGTGTCTCTTAGGTTGTAAAAGAATCATATCTAGGAGAAAGGAAATATTTATCCTTTGTTTATCAATACTTTTGATATAGTGGATAGGTTTTTTGTAGTTTCATAACAAGTTCCTATTCAACAGTACTATAATTACATGAAAAATGTATTTCCTGGATCATAAATTGTGATATATCTTCCATATTATTCTCAAAAGATAAATGTTGATAATATTGAGTATTATGTCAATGTGTCCCTTATCAATATTCATATCTTTGTCATAAAATATAGTATAAAAAATATTCTGAGAAATTCCATTTCCCTGGATAAATTGATGTTGATGTACAAGCATGGGAAGAGAAAGACATGTGATGTGGAGTTGGATTTTGGAGCATAGTAGCTGATTTTTTTAGCTGACACCACTCTATAATTCATAAAATTATAGCTTAGGGATGACAAGTTTTATTGTGGGTATATTGTAAGATACCTGACATTTACAATTTCTTCCCCCTTTATATTACCTATTAAATTTACTAAAATTTTTGAAGAACCCATTCGAATTCTGTAATTGATACATTTTCGTTGTTTAAAATTTTGTTTCAATGATTCACGAGGGATGGATCAAGGTTCAATAGTAAAGGGTAGTAGTTTAATATATATATGTAACTATTATACTTCCACCAGCTTGATGAAGGAATAAAAACTAACCTAGTAAGGCTATATGAACTCCATCAGCTAAATGGTAAGACTTATCAGCCAACAATTGGAATCCTAAAAGAGTGGATATCCTGCATGAGACCCACCAACAAGTCGGTGGACCTCCCAATCGAATAATCATGTTACCCAACACCACTAGGGAGCCGGTGGACACAATAATTGATATTATATCTTGTAATTGTATGATTCAAATGAAATTAAAAATTCTATAATATACTAGCATGAAATGGTGCGATGAATAATGGAATTAGTGGTATTATTATTTTTAATTGTCCCAAATTATCTAATCTGGAATATTTTATATTTTTTTCATGTTTTTTTATTATTTTGGATCTTTTTAGTATATGATAAATGGTTACATTATACCCAAAATTGGAACCCTTACCATGTTATAGGTAATTCACCTTGGGGTCATTTAACTAACTCTATCATGGGGATTTATATAGAGTCCATTATCACATGGAATATTAGATTTACTTATAGAATTGGTAATGCATTATGGTCTTGTTGTCCAGAGAATGGTTAATGTTCTTTGATATGTGAACTTGGCATAAAAATCTAACAAGATGTTCAAAAGAATAAATAAATAAATTAAAATCATGGTGAATAATATTTTGTTACTGATGGGTGTCAACTTAGATCTTGAGGGTTATAATGTGATTTTCATATTTATAATTTATTATATGAATTAATTCATTTAAATATTGTACTATATCTTATACTATTTATTCATACAAGTTTTGAATAGCTGTTTTTGGTGGAAGCCAACTGAATATTTCTCCCACAGAATTTGGGCTTCCATTGGGTACCTGAGAAGACTTCATAAATGTAGGTTTAGACAATTTCAGGGAACCGCATACATGAATTTTTTATATTCATGATGGGAAAATATCATGTATATGGGGCTGGACATGAAAATTAAGACCTATTTTTTGTAGTCATTATTTTGAGTCCACCATTTCATTATTTTCATCTTTAAAATAATGTTATACATTTAGTTTTATATATAGTATGACATGATGTAGTTCATTTGGATTTAATTTTTATTTTAATTTTATATGTTTTTCTGTTATAATTGTTTTATATTGAAAATTTATCATGTGTCCTGATATTTTTATTATACTATATTCATACCATATTTTCTCCCAATGATTCATAGTATACTATTTTTACTATTTGGTATCCTCAAACATATGAGGATGAATTTTTGTGGTCGCATGATTACCTATCTTGGTATCATGAGTCATAACCGGGTCAATTATGTAACATCACCTATAATGGACCATTCCAAAGATTCCACTATCTTCTTAAAACATTCAACTCCATCCTTGTGATTAGGATAATTTATTGTTGTTAGATCATATTATGACCATTCATTAGGATGAAACTAGTTGAATAGGTGTACTAATCGTTATTTGATATTCATTGGTAATCCAATCTCTTCATGAATGTTCTCTTATTATCATTGATCCATTTAATAATATATGAATTTATCATTTATTTTATCTAGATTCATGTAGAGGGGATCTTTTCAATAATACAGTATAGATTTATTCCCATTTTCCAAGGAAACACAGGGACATATAGTTCAACTATCATGGGACCAACAACAAATTTTATCCCATTAGAAAAGCTCTCCTAACCCATTATCCCTCATTCATGAAGTGATTTTATATATTTTCCTACATACTGGTACAATATTTTATCACTCCAATAACTATGTGTTGTGTGACAATTAGTTTCACAAGATATGTCATGAAACCAACATCCTGTATATTTGGTATTTATTTACATATTAATCCTAATAAAACATCTTCACAGTACGGTTCTCACCAATCCAGTTTAGTTTTATATAAATGAACCTTCACTTTGAAAATATAAATTCACTTATTCTATATATGGTATATATCTATGTCATTACTCATTAGGATATGATGTTGTTAATTAGAAAACACACCATGTTTTATGTGAATATGTTTCATGAATGATGTCACATATCATTGAACTTAAATAACTTACACATTATTTTAAAAATCTATATGATATTTAAACATTTTCACCACCTCTATGGTTATCTATAAAAAAAATTAATCCCTCATTAATACATAGTTTATCATACATGTGTGTAAAAAGATAACCATTATGTTTTTTGGCAATCTCCATGAAAAAAACATTTTACCAGATTTTTTAAATTATGTATCATCCATAAGTATCTATAACCCTTGGCCAAATATTCATAATCTAAAATTGAATAATGTCAAGTTAAAAAAATTAGACCCATTGAAACAAAAAAACATAAGAAAATTATATAAAATTTATGATGTAGAAAAACCAAATAAGGGGACTCAAATTTTTTTTATGCCTCCCCCTTTTATGTTAAATCATCAACTGGAATATGAAAAAATCAAGGTAGTCAAAAAATATATCTATAAAGACTTTAGAATTGACACTCAAAGTAATAAGTTTCCCACTCATTTCTGGTTAGGAATATTATTTGTATGAAAATTTCACAAAACTTTGTTTATCTATATATATTATTAAACGGCTTAGAAAATAAATTTAATATGAGTATAAATATGGTGTAATAGAGCCCCTCCTGCAAAATTATTTCCCCACAAACCATACCTGATAACCTAATTTTCATTATTCTTATGAAAACATATATTACACATCACACATGTATTTGAATTATGATGATGAAAAATGAATTCACAACATACCCATACAAATATGTGTGGTTTCATTAAATTTTCTCTCCCTCATCACGATATCAAAAAATAGATAATTATTAGTTTTTTGTGATGGTGTTTGTGCACATGACCTTCTAAAACCCACCAAATTGAACAAATATAAGATGATACTGAATTTCATTATGATATATCATCTATGGGTTAGAATTAATTTTGACTTTCACATGACCTTCTATTATTTATCTATGTTCAAAACTGTAATGGATAATAAATTATACATAACTAAATATTCCCTCAATTATTGATCATTTTAAGAAAAAAATTGAAAAATCCCATATCCATCCCTGTTCAAATGGTGTGTTTCCATCAAATGAGTTAAATTTTATGAAAATCGAGGTATGTGAAAGTGAATTTTTATATGGGGATGAATAGTTTCACTACAATCGATAAATAATAGTTTATGTGATAGGCCATCTAGAATAATATAATGGTGTATGTTTTAAATAAATAAAAACATCAACGGTTTATAAAAATAAACCATTAAAATATAATTATACTCAATTTAGTACTCATCAATATCTAGTAGCACAAATAAAAAATGGGGAGTAGGTTTTTTTATATTAGTTTTATGATAATTGTCTATATTCACACTGGGGATCATAGTGAAGTATCTTCATGTTATAATTGAACCCTAAACATCACATATTATATGTCTATACTAATTTAAAATTAAACAAAAGATAGGCATATTTTATCCTTCAACTAATTAATTATTCTGTATAATTCAACACATCCCTGATAATTTCTTTAAGTTATGGTACATGAAAATCATTTAATGTTATTTATGCCATATGAAAATTATTCTTAATGATCATTCATACTCTTTTCTTCACCTATTAAAATAAATCATTCTCACAATGTCCCAAAATCTCATTATGAAACAAATTACATTAATTTTAACTAAAATTAGATAACATTACACAAATAAACTCTAGTGCAGTCATAATTACTCAAGAAGAACTCATATATGAATGATATTAACCACAAACTATACCTATGACCTCAAATATTTTTCACTAATGGATATAAAAAATAGAATTCTAGTTAAGTAAAGGATATTTATGAATAAAGATTTTTCCAATACCAACTTCATATCATCCATATCTCAATAAAAAATTATATAATGAACCAGATTAATAAACTACCGTAAGAACATACTCATGAAAAATTCTAACCACCACTGATCTTTCATTAAGAAATGTGGGTGAATAAGAAAAGTTATCAATACATGAATATTGTATATATGAAATTTGAGTTCTAACACCATTAATATGTATTATATGAAAACTACCTAAAATGGTTTTGATTGGTAAAAATCTTTACATTACCACTCAGGTAAAATTTCCCCCCTTTAACATGATACACATTATTAGGACCCTATCAATGTATATAATCTTTCTAATTCTTAACCTTTGTTGTATAAGGATCTATTTATTATGAAGGTTATTGTACGTGATCTACTAGAACTAAACCATTTATAAATTTTTATTAATGACTCCACCAAACCATTTTCATGGATATTTCATTAATATATCATCTTACCAAACCTTTATCTTGGTCCCAATATAGATTTATGAAAGAAACCACATCAGGAGGGAGAAATTCATGTTGGTACCCTCAAGAATAAGTTTCAACTATAATTTGAATGAAATCAATGGATATTTATCATTAAAAACAATATTCCATGGTACCAAGGTTGTTCTTGTAGAAATCCATATTTTTATTCATAGAAATATTGTGGATCATATAGTTTGAAACCATCATTTTAAACCAAAAATACAAAATCTATAATAGAGGTTATAGATGATAAATCGTCATGGGTTACACTAGTATAACCCATATGTTCCATACATACAAAACAATATTGTGATATATAAAATACCCTAGTTAATTCTTTATATTGGAGATGTCATTTATAGACAAAGAAGATGGTCATATAGAATCTATATTTAGAAGATTTGTGAAAAATCAGTTGAAATGATATAATATATTATTTTATGATTAATATGAACAAAAATAGTCTATGAACACCCATAAAAAATTCATTGGCCCTTAAATATGATACATGGATTGTTTCTATGGGACATGTTAAATAATATAATAATTATTGGGTAAATTGTTACTCTATTACTTATCACCTTCCCTTCCCCTATGAGTGATGATTTCACATAATTACCTACCCTTAATCATGAATAGTTCATAATACAAAAAAAAGCACCTACCAATTAATATTTATAATGGATACACATGTTTAAAACCAAGAGTCACTACATGGTTTTCATGATATAATCAACTAAATCATGTAACAAGTAAAAAATATATTATATTTTACGTTTTTTGTTTTTTAGTGTTTTTAGATGAGAACTATATGAAAAAAAGGATTATGGTCTTGATCTATGAGAATTTAAATTTTTTTAATCTAATCATTGAATAAGATGACTATGTGTGTTTGGATCTCTCTCTTTATCATAAACACACTTTCCAGTGTCAAATCATGTACTATTTAAGGAGCATTCACAAGGTTATCCAAAAAAACAAAAATATAATAAATTGAGAAGCATATCATACATCTCACGTATTATTAAAAATACATTGGTTTAGTAAACATCCTAATGGTTGATCATAAAATCTATGAGTTAGACATATAAATTATATTCCACTTTATAGCACTAAATCAGTATCTCTAAGATAATTTCTTGTGTATAATAGACATTAAATTATAAAATCTCAAATTATGAATACAATTCTAATGCATGAAGTACAACAATGAAATCTTTTTCTAAGTCTACGATAGGTAACATGAAATAAGGGGGTAAATATAACATTGAGAAATTAAAGGAATATAATCCAATTTTAAAAACTGATATATAAAAAATTATTAAATGGAATCACTTTAAATTTAAAAAAATATAATCAATGTTTGAAGGTGAAATAAAATAATTACATATAATAAATCAAGAAAAACTATAAAATAATAGGATATTTGATTAATCAATTTGGAAATAAAATGTCTAAGAAACTAAAAAATTGAAGAAGAATATTTTCCATTAATTAATAGAATAAAAAATTTAATAAAAGAATGATATAATATAACCAATAATTTAAACTATAGAAAATAATTGAGACTAGGTATTTTTTAATAATGTTTTGAAATATTATGATGAAGTAAGCATACGTCACCAACCATTATTTCATTATAATTTAACTAATTACTTTATTGAATTTAATGGTATCCCTGAAAAAAAAATATCACTTAATTGTTAGTTTTTGTAAATATACTATCTATAATTTTCATAATATCTTTAATGGAAAATTAAGAAGTATTTAAATAATATTTTTTTTGTATTCTAATAAAAATGGAAAGAAGACATGATACATTACTTTAATGGTAATAAGAAAAAAATATAAAATATGTTAGAGGATATAAGATTTATTATGTGAAAAAACATTGAATATTTCTTTCAAATATAAAAAATTATATGATGAATATTTGGAAATAATTAGAATTATTAATTAAATATATTGGATATTAATTTTTTTCACACTATATATTGTGAAATAATATTTATAAACAAGATAACCTTAATGATATTTGGTATATAAAAACTCATGGATGTAGAATAACAATTTCCTGGATGTGGTTCCAAATCCACCAATGTATCTATATATAGCCTCCCAATATTTTGGTAACATTTAAGAATCAATTGGGGGTATTAATGTATAATAATTCCATGTTTGGTGTATTTTAAAAATAATTAATTGAACGAATGAGACATTCATTTTGAAGGATGGTATATCATTATACCACATGGATAATATATATGGTTTATGGTTATAGGTACATTTATGTTGAGTCTTATATGACTATATTACCTTTCTAAAAATTTTATGGTTGATATAGAATATCCTCAAATATGTGTCCTGGAGAATATTTTCTGTTTCTCCAAAAAAACACCCCATAATAAAATCATGTATATATTGTATAAAAAAATTATAAAGAAGACATTTTATCATAGATATTAAATTTTGGCATGGATCAAGTTGGTTTTTTTGGAGCTAAAAATTTTATATGGTGTCTCATCCATATTTTTTAACGTACCTCTATTAATGTGATTTGACCAAGAAAGTCTATGGAATGGTCCTAAAAGTTAAACCATTATACTTGTATAAGTGTAAGGTTTACGTGTAAATTTATTAAACTATATAAGGGTATAATTGATATTATTATTTATATTTATGGTTATTCACATGATGATAGAGTTTCATATGGTTCATACAGAGTGTTCATATTTTATTACCATCTATAACATAGTCTTATGTGATTCACAATATTGAATATTAGAAGAGTCTAAAAAAAACTTAATATGAACTCATTAATGAGTTATATCTTGATGAATTAAATATATTTGTACATAACATAATAGAAAATATTAAAAAGTTTAATTTTTTTAAGATCATTGAATTCAAATTGGTAAGAACCAGAAAAATAACCCCCATTTTGTCGATCAAAAAACACTTGAATATTAATTATATATATATTATAGAAATTTTTATGATGATATAAATATATTATGATAGTGATATTCCATATAACCATGATTTTCTATACATAAATATTTTTCCTAGAAAAAAATTCGCCCTAAATAATAAACACCCCCCTTTGAGTGAGAGACTAACATTTCTCCCGATTTTTGATAATTTATAAAATCTATTTTTTTTATAAAACATGATATTTATCCATATTAAATATTTTAAAAAAAATCAGATGGGTAAATATAATCATGAGATAAATCAATGAAGACCTTTATCATCAATAATGATATTTCAAGATATACAAGAATAATGTTTTGAGGAAGAATTTTTAAAACCTTTCAAAATATTTGAAATAATGGTATACCAAAAAACTATGATAATATAAAATTAATAATAATAATAATAATATATGTTGAAAATTGAAAATATTGAATGATATTTTTTTGGAAAATCTTACTAACATTATTTCAAAAATAGAATAAAATTTTATTTTTTGAAATTTGATGATAAAATATATCTTATAGGATCTATTAATATTTAAAAAGTTTTTCTCCACCATATTTAATATATCATGAGAGATTAATGTCATTATATCCAAAAAAGTTATAAAATAAAAAATTAACAATAAAATAAGTATTTTGAAAAATCATTCCATTATTAATGTAAAGTAAAGGTTGTATTCTTAAACCCAGACAAATTTGGTGGGAGTGTCAAACTAGGTTTGCGGTAAGGTCTACGTAATATTCTCTATATGTATAAAGGATTAAAAAATGAAATAAACTATTTTCAGAATAAATATCATGGGGAAACTGTTCTAGAATCATTTTATAGGATTGTACCAAGTAAAGAATATTTTTCATGGAATAAAATATTCAGTTAAATTTTAAAATATTATGAATCTTTTTTATTTTGTAATGATTATGGGAAAAAATTCAATAACATTTAAATCATTTTATGTATTTGTGAGACATTTAGAAAAACATAATTTTACCATACTCACCATTTATGAATTAAAATCGATCAAGAGGAAGGGGTTTTACGAAAGATTTAATTAAATTGATTTATTCCTCAAGAAAAGTAAATAATTATATCACTTTTTGAATGAGATATCATATAAAATTGTCTATAATGTCAATGAGAATTTTTAATAGAGTAATATAGATTTTTAATAAATATGTGTTATATTAGTGTTTTCAAAATTGATTCAGATAGAATAATACCTTAGTCCAACGTATAATGAATTATATTTTTTCTATATAAGTTGGGATTAAAAACTACAGATGGCTATTTATTTTTAAATATATATATAAATAGATAAAAAAAATATTGTTTCTTTTTAATACTCCAAGGGATCCGGGTTTTTTATGGTAGACGACATTTCTCGATTGTAAATTCTCTATAATATCAATATCATCTAAAATCAACAACTGTAAAAAGTTAAAAACCATGTTACATAGGATAAAATTTTACATAGTTCATAGTTTAATTTAAATAATGGAATCTTATTTTGAAAGTTATTAATAACAATTACATTGGATTGTATTTGACATGGGATTAATCAATACAGTGAACAGGATTTGTCAACAGGGCATATCATGGTAAATTAAATATCCCACAAATATTTGATAAAGTTTGTTTTCAACCAATTGACTGGATTCATTTGACATCTTCTTAATTGTTGTACTCATTTTTGTTATAATTTCTATAGCGTGATCCATGATAAACTTATTTAGTAGATAATTTTTCAAATATCTATGTATTAGAAAATATTGATCTTAATTTTGGGAATATTGAAAACTAGGGAGGAATTTATTTTCTCACACAAAACTATTTTCTCTATCATTATTCATGAAATAAGAAAATTCATAGAATATAGTTTCGTCAATTTAGACAAAAAATAACAACATTAATAAATATTTGACTGATTAATAAATCATTTGAAATTGGTTTTATTAAAATGGTGGAATCATCTTTTCCCGTTTTTGAATAATTATAAAAAATAATTTCAGATCTCCTATCATACTAAGTGTGATGGGATTACTTTAAACATATATATCATTAGTAAAATAGAAAATAAAATTTGGGAATTCTGAATTTTTAAAACTAGGTGGTTGGTCCAAAATATAATTTCCAAAAATGAAAACTTTTATAAAATTACATTTTATGTTAATATGAAAAATATTTAAATTTAAGTGGGTAGTGAATTTCAACAACATTCCAATGAATCATAGTCAATAAACTAGTACACTGGTTTCAACATTATCAAAAACTTATTATTGATCATTCCACTTACAAAAAAATTATTTCATTATTTTGAATAAAATTTTATTAGTCATCAACATTGATTCAAATAAACCCGCAATGTTTAAATAATAAGATAATTATCATAACATTTAAAAGTATTTTGAACAATGTTACATTGATATTGGATGAATAAAACTTTCATGGAAAATATAAATCTAAGATTTTAATAATGTTTTCAATGGAATGAGTTTCATTGTGAGATTGAAAGTATTGTTGTTTAACCTCATTTAATAATAACCATTTTAATATTTATTGTTTGTAAATCTCTAAAAACATTATCTAGATGATGGTAATTGGATTACGTCCATTATTTTGGTATTGGAGATGGTAAGTATTCTATAACATCTTTAACAACATTGAAATATTGAGGACTTTTAAGGGTTTGTCTAGTTTGGGAAAAGTCTTTAGTACTTTTTGAATGTGATTTAGGATAATTCTCATAAAATTTGTGATTAATTGCCTCTTTTAGGATTTTCCCTATTTTATTAATGAAATAAAAATAATGACATGAGTTGGAGTACCCATGAAAGATGCCTTCATTGGATTCAGGTTAAAAATTCCTATATTATCATTGATATTGAAACAAATTCATTTACAACTGAATAATATAAATAAGTAAACAATTTTAATTTCTCCATTAAATAGTTCATAAGGTTCATTTTAATAAGATAAGTCATTTAAATAATTTGATAATAAGAAATGAGGTATTTACAACCTCATTCCAGAAATTTAAAAAATATAAAATATTAATAAGAGTCCAAGAAATGTTTTAGAGTCCATATTTCGTCTTTTTACAAAACCATTTGGATGATTTCATATAGGATATGAAATTTATTAATGATAACCTTTTGAAACACAAAATATTTGTTATAAAATTCTATACTATTTTTATTACAAAGGGAAATGATTTAGAATAATTTTCATCATTTACATTATTTGATTTTATTATTAAATTAGAAGACTCGATCTTATAATCTATAAATAAAACCAATTTCAATAATGTAAGGACATTGATAATTATAAAGGTATAATTTTAATCATTTGATACATTCAGTATGACCTGTTACAGAAATATCCTAGTAGACATTTTATAGTGATTTATAATAGAAAAATGGTTTTGTTTTTTAAATAATGACTTGTTTTTCTTTTCTTATATACAAGGATAACAAAATAAGTTATTATTAAAAAGTTAGGTAAATATCATAATTGTTGATTATAATTGATAATGATAATTGAATGAATTATAGACTAACCTAGGAATTGATAAAAATGAAAAAATTATTTTCTTGTGTACACAAAAACATAATAGTTTTACTTATTATAGTTTGCAAATAAATAATTTAAGAATATTTATGATTTGAAAATGAAAATAAATTATTTCATATATAATTAACAAAAATTAATAAAACATTAATAAATATAAATTTAAAATCTCTATCATATAATTTACTAATAATTAGAGAATTATTTTTTTTGGATTTGACAATAAAAACATCCCTAATAACAATAGAGTTAGATAAATGAGTTGTACCTATTCTAGAAATTTTTAATTTTTAATTATCTCAAATTGTGACATGTACTCCATCAAAATGTTCAAAATTATTGAATTTTGAAGAATTACCAAACATATTACTGCAGAACACGATTTCAATATAACATGTTGCTTCTCGTTTTTTTCTCTTATACTACAAAATATTTATAAACTATATGTTTCAGTTCCAATATTTTTTGTCAACTTAATTTATCCAATAATGGTTTTTAAATCCATAATTATTTGGAAAAAAAATTTCCATTTGAAATATGAGAGAAATATGAATTATTTTGGGCAACCATATTTAAAATTTTTAAAATTTAAATCATATAAATGATACAAAAATTTATAAAACAATTAGAAAATTTATTTCTAGAAATTATCATTACAAAATTATCCATTTTAGAATAAGCGGTAAAACTAAATATTTTTTAAAATAAAAAACAAGTTATAATATTAATATTTTTTAAAGAAATAAATATTATTTAAATATTTTTACCCATTGGTAAAATGTTATTGATTATTTTTAAGATTATTAAATAAAATTTTAAATTTTAAATATTTTATTTTTATTTTATTTTCAAAATAAAATACACTTTTTCATTTATGAGTTAATATTATTTTTACAATTATGACATTTTATTTTGGAGGGAATATGGAAAACAATTTTTATGGTGAATTTAATTATTGATAATATTATAATAGTTTATATAAGAGGTGGAATAATTAAGATATTATGGATTAGAATAAGAAATAGGGTGATAATTTTTGGAAGTGATCTCAAATCTATCCTAGACATGTGTCATGTGAGACTTGATACACTTTTCCATTGATATGTATATTGAAATTCAATCATTGATTATAGTAGAAAAAATTCAATTCATTTAGATCCATATCCACCATATTCTTACATTTTTAATGTTTCTTAATAAATGGAAAATAATGTTTGATGTTGCCCTTATTTTTCCACAACAAAAGTTAACAAAATTTCATGACATTTTTCATTGAAATGTCAAGTAGATATCTTATTTTTCCTATATCCCTCTATCTTCTAGGTAAATTTTGTGATGCTGGTGTAACATGTGGATAATGCATCATTGTTTTCTATGATTTAAGAGGTTATTTTAGTTTCTTTGACCATCTTATCCTTATTTTTATTCTTTTATTTTCATTGTTATCTCATAAGTGATGAGCCAACCAATGAGTTATGTGACTAGTATATTCTTGATATCTTTTTATTATTATATAAAATTAAATTTTTGATCGCATATAAATGGTAAAACTTAATTTATTTGGTTTTTTTTATAATGAGTTCTATTGATAGATTTTTTTTGGTATTACAAATATCAGTAATTCTATTATAAATGTCACGAATATGCACGTTATGTGGAATAAAGAATATTTTAAAGTCTTTATTGTGTGTATTGTATCATTAAAAGTATATGTATCATTATTAATAAAATTTAATATTTTATATATTTAATGTGTGGATTTACATGAACAAATACCATCAATTTCATTAAAATCTAAACTAACATTTAATTCTCTGTTGGTGAACCTTCATGTTAAAATTTAGTATTATCATGTGGTGTCCATTTTTCCCTTTCCTAATTAATGTGTATAGTGATTCATAACAATTTTATGAATAGGATTCCCAATAAATCTAGGAAAATTATATGTTCTGGATTTATAATATTTATAATTTGTACCATCTAAAAATGGATCATGACCTTATGATTACTTTTCAGGTCTATAATGGGGGTTTGAAAAATCCATTTCAAAATGATATTATTATTTGATAAAATTAATAATCATATTCAAAAAAGTAAAATTAATTTAATTTAACAATTAATAAATTTTAATAAATAAAAACTATTTGATACTAAATGTTCTTCAGAGATATGTAATATTTCTTGAGTTAAATTTCCCTCATATAATTCAAGGAAATAAATATAATTTAAAACTTTTATTTGTAAAATATTGATGAAATTTAAATATTTTGAATATAAATTTAAAATATTTAATGTTTCAAAGAGAAAATAAGTAAACAAAATATAATTACATAAGTGTAAGATTAAAATTAAAAGAAATTGAATTTTGTGTTCTAAATATAAATTTATTTGGAGATTTGAAAACTAAAATTGAAAATTGGAATTAATTCATGTTATAAATAATTTGATAAAATAATTATTAAAAGGTAAAAATTATTAGAAAATATGGAAAATAATCGAGATAATGAATTTGGTAAGGATTTAACACAACAGTAATCAGTGTTTCCCTTTTGTATCTCACCTCAATCACATGAGGATTTAATGAATTAGTCCCCTGGCCTTAGCTATAGAAAAGATAACAAAACAGTCCTTTTATTTTAGGTTATAATAAAAAATATAAATTATAGACACTATGTCATTAACATAAAACATTTAAACCATAATAGAATAGAAATTTATTTTTTAAATAATATAGAATGAAAACTATTGTCTCATAATTTAATGGTAGTAAGCCACAAAAAATAAAAGTTGGAAAAATGATATTTCTATTAACAAATCACATGGAATAATAATTTCAGTCTCACAAATTATATAATGAACACTAGAAAAGAGTGTTAATTATTAAAAAGTGTGTTTGGAATTTATAATTTTTTACTACAGAAGGTGAAAGAAGATAAATAAGAGAGAAAACATTGCGATTGATTTGGAAATTGATTCACATTATCATAGGATAATCATTGACATGATTTTTTTACAAAGATACTAATTTCCATAAGTATTGGCATTAAATCGTTATGTTATGTTTTGAAATATGGTTTTAGTTTTAATGTGGATAAAGTCAATGTTATGTATTTTTCTTCCATAATTAGTAGAGGGGATTAGAGGAGTATTTTTTTTTTGTTTCCAAGCCATCTGAACAATAGAGAATTTATTTATGAGATATATATAGTTAGTACAACATTGAGTCTCGTAATACTAAATTGTGGATTATTGAATTTCAAGGTCACATTGGAATATATTCAAGGATTAATTTTTTGTTATATTTGTTATTCTATAATAAACTATGTCACCATGGCATAACCTCTATGATACGACATGTAAAACTCCTATAATGAAAAATATTGTGTAGGGTTATACCTTGTGGTAGGAGATATCTAGTTTTATATAAAATGAACATTTACTATAACATTACCTCTAGGATATTCACTTTAAATATCTCAATAAGATTTGAACTAGCTAGACTAAAATGTTTCCTTAAGTGCTACATCGTAATCCTAATTCCAACTTATGTGTAATAAAAAATCTCATGCCCTACATAAGGGTATAACTAAAATACTTACATTACCATATAGATTTTTCTTTGAGGGTGGAGTTATTTAATGGTCCTCCAATATATTTCTATTCCCTTCCCCTCTATTATATGATCATATGTACTGTGTGGTAGGTAATATGATATGCCTCTAAAATTACAATATGAACTACTCTTCAAAGAGTTATATAATTATAAAACCAAACTACCTATACATTAGATAAAATTATCAAACACTTTATTATGAATTATGATATTTAAAAATGAAGAATGGTGAGAAGGAAAATATTTATAGCTCTATAAAACATAGTAAATGCGACAAAAAATTTCTTAAATGGTGAATAACCTACTATAGCACTATACTCAACCATGTCAATCTTGACAGTCTATGAGGATAATTGAATAATCTTGTTCTAGAGGTTAATAAATCAGATATTAACCATCTATGGTTTTCCTAGAGTGAATCATAATACATAGAAGAACAGTATATAGAATACTTGGATCACCCACTAATGAAATGATAACTTCATTTTATTTTATAATAATCATAAATATTTTTTGGTGGTGTAAAGATATTTTGATAAAGGATTAAATGGAAATATAAAATTGAAAAATTAAAATTTTATATCTAATTTGAAATTTGATAACTGAGATAAGCATGTTTTTTTATTTTTTATGTTATTTATTTTTCAAATGAATTGAGGTGTTATAATAGAGTGTAATGATTTGAAATAATTTACACACATGTTATTAAAATTGATTGAGTAGTAGGGTAAGAAGAAAATTTGTTTAATTCCAACATGGATGGAAAAAGGTAATTATTAAATTATTAAGAAATATGTAATTTTTTGAAGATTATTAAAAGTAAATATTGTGCTAGACTTATTGTCTACTAAAATATAGACCAATTAATGTTATTGTACAATGTTAAAATGATAAATTTAGTATAACCAATGACAAAACATTATATAGTAATTGTAGAATAACATTATTTTTTAGAAATTGTTAAATATTTACTCTTCATAAGTACCAAATTTGTCAATGATACACTTGAATTTAGGTGAGACACTAAAATAGTTATTTGTTATATATATAGTGAAGAATAATCCTTTTTGTAATCCATATTCCTTCTTATAGTCATGAAAAATTCCACAATAAAACTATTTTCCATATAATTGGATCCTTCTCATTTGGAATGAATCTCATTTTAAAAGGGAAGGCATTTGATATTTCTAATAATGTCCCCAAAGAATAATTTTCATTATTAAAGTGATTGTTCATAAATAAAATTAACCAAACACATTATGATACTAGAAACATGGTCTTTGGAGAGAGATATAATATAGGGAACCATAATATTCTAATATTTTCTAAACATGATAGTCTCATCTAGATTTTGAGATCTGCATAAATTTAAAATTTGCACTATGACCTTAATCATCGTCAAAGGGACTTCAAGATCCATGTCAACGTTAGACAGATTAAATGATCTATTCCAAAAATAACTTGACATCTGACCAATAAAATTTTCATCCTAGACTACAAAATGAATTAAAATCACAACTAATTCATGAAATAAGTTATTTTTAGCCTGTATCCCCCAATTTGTCTCCAACATAGTTTTATCGGCCTTTCAAAAATGAAAAATCCATAACCCAAATCACTAAAAATGAACCCTAGAAAAAAATTATAAGATATTTAATGACATACCTAAATTTAGTGATTATTTTCCACTCATTAACACCCAAAAATCCCCAAAAAATATATTTCCATTTTAGAGCTAATCTTTTTGAAAAATTATTTTTGATATTCTAGCGCACTACATTGGATCCAAACATAAATTATTGAATTATAACCCCCCTTGGTTTATGGTTCTACAAGGAAATATAATATAGATCCCCATTCCCATCATAGAGTTAATATTGCAACAAAAATTGCAAAAAAAGATAGCCAGATCATTTTCATAGCACACAAGTCTTGTTTTGTCTTCTATTATTGTACCATCACTAAAATAATTGGGGACAACTCTAACGTCCATGGAAATATTTAACTTATTTTTTTTCAAAATCGTATTATCCTGTGCATATAATGAAATCTCAAAAACATAGATGGTTTATCTTCAAAAGTATAATCATGTAAATAAAATGAAAATATTATACATATAAAATTTTAGATTAATCATCCATTAAATTTATTTTAATGATAATGTTTGAGTATGGACATAAAGAGCATTGAATGAAATAAACATATCTCAAAATGAGTATTCTAGCTAGTTGATCCATGATCAGATAGTAAATATAGTTTATATCCAATGGGGTTTTATTTAATTCTATAAATAAAATTAATATAACTCTGTAATAATGAACGTTATAAATCAATATACACATTTTATACCACACCCACAATAGGAGGATGTCATACCCTTATATATATCTGAATCCCAAGGTTCCTCTAACCCATCATATGCATTTAAAATAATTTGTGTAAGAATTATTAAATGGATTCAAATAATTGATGTAATGATATTAACCCATTGATAGATTTTAGCTGCTGAAATAATTATAAGGAAAAAGAGCTATATATGTTTTTATATTTTATTTACTCATCACATGGATGAAAAATAAAAAAATCTTGTACATATTTAATTTATAATATATTTAATATCACATGTTATATATTTCAAAATCATGTAAAATATTCATGTTTTTATGCATCTCATGCATGTACATTTCTAGATCACATCCAATAATCTCATATTTTCTGTAAAATACCCTAAAAACTTTATAAAAAACAGCTCAACTCCTTATAAATCCATAAAAACACTTATGAATATGGTTTTTCATTAATATAATATCAATTTGAACAAAATTGTTATCAAAATACTTATCCTTATCCAATATCCTAACTATGATACCCTACAATCCTTAATAATTCTTATACCAAAAATAAAAAACCAATTTCATAGTTATAAGCAATGAGAAGCATCTAGAAATAACTCATGTCTAGTCATGATACTAAGGGGTTTGTTGTAATCTCCATCAAATATAATCATATTTCTATATGAACATGTCTATCACATAAGGTATCATATTAATCATAAGAGCTCTATATAATCACCTTGTCCATGTCTTCAAGTATCCACTACAACTATTACATTTCAATCTATTAGTATTCTCTCATCAATCCATGATTCTATAAAAAGGATTAACCATGTTAAATAATAAATAAAAAATGTTACATTTAAATCGTGTACTATTCTCTCATAAATTAATGATTCTATAAAAAGGATTAACCATGTTAATGAATACATAAAAATTCATCCATCCGTCTTATATGTTCATCACATGAAACATATCAATAAAGTTAAAATGATATATTTAAAACAAAAAATTGTGGTTAATATTTTCATTGTTCTAAAAAAATAATGTTCAGGATGTGTTACCATTTCATATAAGTAGAAAAATCCACATTTGGTTACACTAGAACTGATGAATTGATATGCAGCATACTCAACCACCCCATGATTAGATATGTTCATATATTGTCTTGTGTAAGTAATGTATCATTTTTTGTAAATTCCAATTATAAATATATCACTAACCGTATGTAATAATTAATTATAATAAACATATAACCCTAATTATATTAATAAATATATATAATTACAATAAGAATTCTTTCATGGATTTTTCTATGTATTTAGTCTACGCTTATTACCCAAAGAATATAACATTAATATCTCATATAAACCCACATTAATGGATATAATAATTAATTAAATATTACAACTACATATCATCAAAGTCTATTATACTTTGTTATGGTCATTAGTTATGAAAAACTAAAATTTTATATTTTGAGGGGAAATTTATCATTATATAGGTTATATAATGTTATGTTACAAAATTGATGAATACAAGATAAATAAATGTTGAATGTAGATTAATTACATAATATTATTAAGGAAATTAAAATAAATATCATAAGTTTTTATTATCTAACAATTATACTTGAATTTTGTTTTTTTTCTACAAAAAATAATTTTCAAAATTTCATACATATGTAATTATTTTTATTTCCTAATGTGAAAATTTTATAAAATGCTCCATCCAACCAACTTTCTTGTAACATGTATGACGTAGATAGTTGGAACAATATTGAGACTAAGGAATCATATTCCTTAAGTTCATCACTTTGAACTAGTATTAGAACTCCTTCACATCATGAAATGAAATGTTGTAATGTTATCGTCATTTTTATAATTAGAAATCTTACTAAGTATACAATAATTATCTTTGGAACCCATTGCATCAAACTATTTTTTTGATATTTTAATTGATTAATGTAACTATTTACATTACCATATGAACCGAAAAACTGAAACACATCTATGATAAATTGACATAAAATTCGTTATGATAAATAATATAGACCTTTACATTTCTCTTTAATTCCAACCCCTAATTGGTTTTAGGATACTCAGTGAGAAACTTGGAGTATGGGCCGATTTAAGCATTTAAAAAATAGTTATGTTCAATTTTTATAATAATTAGATGTAACAATTTATGTTTTTCATTACCGAAACATTTCCAACAAGTAATTAAGATATTATGTAAAGAATAACAATAACCTAATACATTTATTATAATTTATTTAATAATGATATTCACTTTCTCCTTTTAATAAAAATTATCTATTTACAATTTTCAATACAGTCACATACTCTATATCATTTTTACTTAAAGTAAATAATCATTTAAAATAAATATATAATAATATTTAACTAAATTACTATGATCTTCCATAAATCTAGATATACTCCCACTAGAAACTTTTATTTCTTATTTTATCATGAATATCATTAAAATAGTAAACAAAAACTACTCTATGTTTTATGAAATAACAATTTTCTCTCTTTTAGTGACAATATTAATAAATTAATATATTTTTTCTTTTTCTTTTTCGAGATTATATATAATCAGTATTTGAATTTTGAATAGAATATATTATTAAAATATATCATTGATCGATAATAAGAATTCATTCCCTCAAATATTAATAAAAATAATAATAAACACATTACCCTAGAGAAAATTTTTTATACAAATAATATTCTCAAAAAAAATTTATTGAAATTGAGGTTTTAAAAACCATGTATATAAATTTAATCATCTGATACTTGTTCAACCCAACACATTTTTGATTTATATCATCTATTATAATAAATTAGAAATGATACAATGATAAACATATTTTACATAGATTTACTTATCTTCATAAAAATATTTACATTAAAATCATAAATGTCGTAATAATTTAATTAATCTAACGAATATAAACCAAAATCTCAATCATTTTTCTTTCTATTTTAATTATAGTATTTTTTGAAACACTATGGGAAATACCCATTGAGTATCAAATAAACATTAAAATATATGAATAATTTTAATAATATTTATAGAATACATGGTAATTCCATGTAGTTTCCAAAACATCATCTGTTATATCATGGATAAAATTATCATCTTGAATTATTTTTAATAATTACTATAAATTCCAGGTTACAAATACATAAAATGTATTCTTAATGATTTTTTTGTGATTTAATCAATATCTATTATTGTTTTTATCATTTACTTTATTATACTACCTATTTTGTACCAAAAAAATCAAAACTATATTCCAAATTCATCTATTATTGACACATTGAGAATACTGGATAATAATTTCATGAAATCATACAACTTTATTGAACATTACCATAGATTAAATTACCATAAATTTATTACTCAAAATATTATTTATTAGAATTATTCATGGCATCCCAATATATTAAATTTCAATGAATATCATTGACATCATTAATCTTATTGAGTATATGAGAATAGTATTCCATAGGTCTGTTAGCATAGAGTTTCTTTGAAACAATAAATTAATCATTCCATGTTTCTAAAAGTATCTTCTTTTTTGGTTGAAAAAAATTATCACATTGTTAATGATGAAGGAATTATTTCCATATAGAATATTTATATTTTAAAATCTATTCATAAATTAAAAGAAAATATGAAAAAAAATATTATTTTTTTATTTATAAGTTTTTATTCCATTAAGACACAAATTTGAACAATTCATTTCTATGTTTAGTTTGATTATGATGATTCATTTGTCCAAAAGAGATATTTGTATATGATGATTATCAGGTTTTTATTTATTTTAATAATTGTATTTAAATAAAAATTCAACCACTAAGAATTATGACCTAGTAAATCATATCCATTTAGTTATTAAATTTCTATATTTCACCAAGTAATGAGTCATCTTGAGTTATTGTCTCAATACATTTTTATTCTGGAAGGGTATCATCTGAATAAAAATTGATTCAAGTGTTAGATATTTTAGTGGATAACCACTTACCCAAATCCATTATATGTATTCCTAAAATATATTCCTCCCATATCATTACTATGTGGTCTTTGTAGATTGTTTAATACAAATAAAAAAGAGAAATTAATTTAATAAAGGATACTCAAATGGAATCATATTTGAAATGAAACAAATCGACAAGAATATCTAATGACACATACTATTTTCTTTCTATATAAAATATAATCTAGGTGAATTCATCATTGATATGAAAATTAATGGTTGGATAACGGAGGTCTTAAATAGTTTTTATTTAGATAAAAACACATGTATTATTAGTGGGTATTATTTTAAGCTCTTAATAATTTAATATATCAAAATATTCATATTAAATTCATAACTAATACATCCTATGTAATAAATATATTATAATGTTTTTCCAATTTATATATGCATGTATCAAATGATTTAGTTTTCAAATCCCTATTCCAACCCACATGTTAATGTTTCCACATAATGTAAATGTGTAATTATTACAAAAACCACATTTCTATGTTATTAGTCCAAAAATAGAAATCAATTTTATTTATAAATATAAAAATGTATCAAATGTATAATTTACATAAACTCTTCATATAAATGAAAAATGTAATATGATATTTAAAAACAAAACATGGGTAATCCTGGATTGAAAGATAACCAACCCCATTTAATTTTATTTCTAAGGAAATCCCCTGAGAAACTATATGGTCCAACCCCAAGTCCCTCAGATTAGTGATAATTACTCAAGAGAGAATTCAATTCATGGAATATGTAACATTAATGTTCCACAAAATATGCAAAAAATATTATCAAGGTCATAATAGAAATTATAAATAGAGTTCAATGTAGACGTAAAATATATTTTATCATATACAACCCAGTTTGACATGGAAGGATCTATCATAGAAGTAATATATCCCATAAATGGGTATATAAAATATTCAAAATTAATTAATATTTTACTAAAAATTAATATTAATTAAATATAAAAAATAAATAAACAATTTTTTTATTTTTCAAAAAATGATACATTCGTGAACTATTCTTAAATACGATTCAATTAGAAATATTTTATAATTTAGTATGAATA
Source organism: Viscum album (assembly GCA_963277665.1). NCBI lineage: Eukaryota > Viridiplantae > Streptophyta > Magnoliopsida > Santalales > Viscaceae > Viscum > Viscum album. Next base: position 106,607,239 of record OY728143.1, on the reverse strand, counting down.
TAAACATTTAATATTCATCTCTATAGGAACCCATTCATGTTTCATATTAACTATGTTTATATTATAATTCATGAACTATAAACATTTTATACCTCAATTTCTATAATATATTCTTTTTATATAATCTAATGATCATATATTTTTTAATTTATAAATAATTATTGAACGACATTTTATGATTTCATAATAAACCACATAATTATATATCATAAGGTATAACATTTAATTCATTAGAAAGGAATTATAATATATTAATAATTAATATTTGGAAATAATTTTTCATAATCATTTATTTTACTAATTTAAAATGAAATATAAATAATTAAATAATTTATAAAAACCCTATAAATTAAATATTCCAAAAATTACATGTAACATGATTTATAAACAATTTATAAACAATAATAATAAATGAAAATATTATAATTTCTTTAATACATTTTTATTTATCATTATATATAATCCCTAGTAGGCATAAATGTTTTCCCTTTGAACCCTTATGTTGATGCCATGTGTAAGGGTACCTATGTTTTTACCCACTTCACATTGGTAATACATAGATTAAATTTATACAAATTCCCCACATAAATGTATTTCCTTTAGGAAATACCCTTTCATATTGTTAATCATAATATTTATATAATAAATGATGTTAACGATTTTGGACATTTACACATTAGCATAAATACCTTTATGTGAATTTCTAATGTGTAGATGTAACCCATATAAATCCTTCTATGTATGGTAATTACCTTTGTGTAGAAATACTGCACTAAAACATAAGCATACAATAATTTTTACCTTAATGTAAAAATATCATGTTAGGGTATAAAAATGACACAACCAAACAATATATGGGTTTTATCTTTTTAGGAAAACCATTACATAGTCCCCTTTATGGTATACCTAATACAATTAACTAAACCACTAAATTTAATGGTTTTGGCTATAAAAAATGACTTCTATAAGGATACTACATATATATAAAGGATTATCAAAACATTTTTAGATATTCTGTATAAAGGTATTATAATTATAGGAAACCACGTGCAAGTATAAATCATAATTAACAATATATACCTCATTTAAGGGTCAAATAACTACATTGGATTCTATAAATATTATATTTTTCATTTTTATTCAAAAATAAGAGATTTAGACAAATAAAAAATTGGAGAAATTGGATGGGATACCATATATGGGTTTCTTATGAATATGTTATATACATATACGACATAAGAAAATACAAAAAATTAGGAGAAAATATTCAAGAATATTAATGTGTAAAAAAATAAAAATCATTATACATAAAAAATTAATGTTGTTAAAGACTTCATTTTCCTACCATAAAGAATGTTAGAGGAATATCAATATTAGTATTGGAAAAAATAATTGTGCCCTAAGGGATTACATTCACCAATTTACCCGTGGTCATACTGTGTGGAAACCTAATATCTTAAGGGTTTAAGTAACCTTCTAAAAATTACGTAAATGGTAATTAATAAGAATAATATTTACAAAGGATCACAAAAATTTCACACCACACCCAAAACAGGATGATCTAATCCAATTAATTTTTTCATACCAAAGGCTCCTCCATTGAATCATATGAATTTCATTGAATTGGGGTATAATTCAATGAATGGATTGAATAAATTAATGAAAATCCTTGAATATATTAATAAAATGTATTATAAATCATGAAACCATTCAGGTGGAAATTAATAAGATATATATGTATATATATCATATATAAAGGTTATATTCATGCATCACATGCATGAAAAATAAATGAATGAAATTAATCTTTAGAAATTAAACTATATATAATGTAATATATATATATATACATATATATATGCATCTTAAGAATTTCCATTTTTTATTCACATCCAAAAACATGTTTGATCTAGGGATAATTCTAGAACAAGAATCCATTTCAACCAAATATATATATATATAAATCTTGTTGGTCGGAGTAGTTACTCAATATGGGGGGGTGAATTAAGTTCCAATTAAAATTTATGTTAAAAATATTTCTCGTAAAATCCCCCAATTTAAAAACGATGATAAACTGTAGTGAATCTATATAGAGTTTAAAGGTTCAATTAGTTTCTCAAAGATTGATTAGGTATCAGTTAACATAATTTGAAGATTAAATTTACTTTTGAAACTAACTTACTGGTTTACAATAAGTATAAACACATTCTAATTTAACTATCATAGTATCTTTCAAATAGTTTTGTATTTCATAGTAATAGGATGCGGAATATGTAAAATATATATGTAATACTTATAGACATAAAATAAAAGCATAGAAAAGTTAACCAAGAGGTTCAGTATCAAGCTGAGACTTAGTCCTCTCAACAATTTATATAAATTGATCCAGACCCTTGATCAGGGGTAAACAACAGTACACAACTATCTAGGTATAAAGACCTCTACCACAATACATCGTGGGAAAAACAAACAACAGATCATAGGTTGTTTAGGTCTTACTCGACCTCTACCACTATCCATAGTGGGAAAAAAAGAGTTATAGAGTTTGAGTGAGGATTTAAGAATCCTCCAATTTAGAACAGGAGACAGTGTGTGTGTAAAATAAACAGGATACACACACTACTCAAAATGTAAAGAACGAATCACTAATAGATGTATGATTGAGATTACAAATGCTTTAGTGATTATAAGTGAAGCTCTAGACTCGTTTGGTTTATAAGAAAAGCTTCTGAGTCCTTTTCTGGTTTTTCTCAGAAAACATAGTGTCTTTTTCTTCTTTGATTCTTTTTCTAGAATAGCAGCCTAAGTGCATGAAATGTTTGTTGTAGATCTTCACTCAATATGAAGCTTGTGTTCTCCTCTAGAATAAGTTTCTTCGTGTATGTCCACAATTTTTGGAGTATGGATGTAGATTAGAGAAAACAAAATGATCCACTTTTGAATGCTTGTTCAGATCTTTTTCTTTCACCCTTCATGTGTCTTCCTTTTTTTCTTTCATGGAGTGTCATATGAATCATCTATTTCCAGTGTTCTCTTTCCATCACTATATAGCTTTTATCTTCGGCAGAAATGAATAATTGCATTTTGCATGGGTACTATGTACGGTTCCTTGACCTGAAACATAAATCATTAAATAAATTTATGTAACATCCCAAGTATGTAATGAATAATATATATTTCTATCTATGTCTATTATTGAATTAGATAGTGTTTTAGAGGATTAAAATGAAAATAAATCAAATCTTAAGCATGGAATACAGTAATATTTTTAAAAGATTGTTTTACTACCTTTTGATGGAAACCCATTTTAAATCTATCTTTTGAAAATTTTTAAGCTATGTTTGTAAAAATAAACTTATTAATTATTATTGGGACATCAAATTTACTTTGTGTGAAATTTTGGTATTTTTCTGACAATGTTCATTTTTTTAATGAATAGTGAAAAATACTGCATTTTACATCAAAACAGTATTTTAATAAAATTTATTTATATGATTAGATTATGTTTTGAATTGGTTTTAATGTGAAATTAGAATATATGTTTACCATTTAATCCAATAGTGGTCATTGGAATTAATTTCACTTTGAAATTCGACTTAAACTAGTGTCAATCTTTTGATACTTATTGTTTCATAAAAACACGCTGTTTGTCATGACATCGGGAATTATTTATTAAATTAATTAATGTAACTTATATGATTTGAATTTTGTTGAATAGACATAATTTTTTAATTCATAATATCAAATATAGCATAGGGTGATTGTTTAGATTTTTTCTGAAAATCTTCAATTTTTTATGAATAGTGAAACCACTAAGTGGTAGTTAAAGAAACTGATTTTTCGTTTGAATGAAACTTTGCCACTTCTGTGAGTTGATTTTCAAAAATCCGACATAAATGGTTGTCATTAATATGTAAAATGTGGTTCAATGAGATTAAAATAATTTTTTTGGTGAATAGTAACTTTTAAGTTCTTAATCGCGATTATAGGTAATTAGTGCAATTTAAGGAAAAAATGATATTATAATAAAATGAAAATACCTAGAAACTTGTCCTACCCTTATTGGATGTGTCATGGCCGACCAATAAAGGACATGGGTCAACTTGGGGACCCCATGGAGCCACTTTGGTTGGGAAATGACATAAATAACGTTTTATTTAATGTAAAAGTAAAAATGACACAAACATAAGATGTTTTACTAAAATAATTTTTACATGTGGTTATACAAGTCAGATTTTTGACTATAAATATTCATTATAAATCTAAAACTATTTCATACATCATGATATTTTTTTATAATTTTTAGACTTTAAATAAATTATGTTATTTATGACATTATGATGATGCAGCGATTACCTCATTAATAAAGGATTTAAATAAAATGAAATGATAATGTAAAATCTATGACCTACATATGTCCAAAACCTATTTTATGGGTGGATTTATAACCCTTAACACCTTACCCTAGAATTATATCAATGTGGGACCTTTTGAAAACGAAACACATTTTAAAATAAAGTAACATTTCTTTACTTTCCAAGAGTGCCCCTCCTCTCCTCTTATAAAAGGCCCCCACCTCTACCTCCTTACCCACACTTCCAAATCCTTTGTCTCGGCCAACCCCTGCCCATTTTGTCTCTCCACATCCCTATATTACTCCTTGAAGCCTCACTTTGTGTATAAGTCTTCCCAAGGAAGCCGTTGAGCTCAAACCAAAGGAAGTTACCCGATTTTAAGGTAATGTCTTCACTTGAGTCCTTTTGTTTTATTTTACTTCTCCAACCCCCTAAACTATTTTTATTCATTTATTTTGTAACAGATCTAATATCTTCAATATAATAGGATGTTTTTATAAGATGGATTCAAGCTACACTTACACACACCTACATCTAATGGTTAAAGAACATACTGTTTCCGTGGATGGCGAATTTCTACCTCCCGAAACGATGATTGTTTAAAATTATTTTAACACCTTAAAATGTGGCCATTAAGATGACACTATATTTATATATGATATATAATATGTTTATGTTTTCCTTAAGTTTCTGTATTTTTAATTTTGTGCATACCTTTATGGTTTCCATTATGGGTAAACGCGATATCTTCATTTAAGGAAGTGCAGACTACTGCCCCCTCAATGTGATTTGATTCGTTAATACCATAAGTGGGATGTATAAAGGATGGAGTTATGATATTATATATGAAATTACAGAGTAATTATAATATACCTTTATATCAGTATGATTCGATTTCATAAAATACAAAATAGAAATGGAAGCAGCGTTCATGCGTACGTACGGCTTACCGTCTCCATGAACGGTGTATTTCATTTCTTACCTCTAAATGATATGTAATATTATAAATGAATTAATGTACTGGATATATATGATATATATGATATCTACATCATTAATACAATTCTGTACTTAATGGATACATGAACAACTTGTAATTATAAAGGGTTTATTTTTTACTCAAGTACCAACGATCGTTAAAACGACCGTTATTAACATAAATAATTACATAGTGTTCATGACATGGAAATATGTGATATAAAAGTAATAATGAACTTGAAAAAGTTTCTTAAACAAGTAGAAATTAACTCAATTTTATTATTCAGGAGATTAAAGAACGACCAAGTCAAGTCGGACCCGAGGTATGGGACTTCGTCTCAATCTCCTTTCATTGAGGCATATTTTGTTTTATACACAACATTATTTTATACGGTGTATAAACCCCTTTGACTTTTACATTTATTCAAAAGGAATATTTTTTATATGAAGCGTTACTAAATGATAAAAGGGAATGTTTTTGTCGTACGTATGCGGCGACAACGACTTCTTTGCCGTTGTGACCATTATTTGAGTTTCGGCTTCATCTACAAGCCATACCATCTTAATAAAAGAAAAAAATAACATGCTTTACTTTTCTTTTATTTTGGTATTGAAAATGGTTTTCATAATGTTTTTATATCAATGTGTTGTATTGATATCTTGTGATTGAAAGGTGGAAATGTTATATTTCCTTTATGCATGTTTTATGTGATACGAATATGTTGTGGTTCTTGGGAATTATTATGAAGACAGGTGGTTCCATGATAAACTAAGGGTGGGTGAGCCCGATATAGCTCTCCAATGCATTGGGTAACGCGAAGGAGTGAAACGTTAAGGTTTCCCCAAAAGGATTTAGGCAATATACTGTGATGGGTATTCCAAACGTAACCAAGAGGGTTACTCCCTACGTACGAATGTTGAATGTCTCATGTTACCTTTATGACTTATGATTTCTTTGATTTATTCATGATTTGAAGAGGTATGTTAAAGTGCTTATGTTTTATGGGTAAAGTATGTTTTCATTCTTATGTATATATGTTCTCATGTTTTCTTTCCATATTTTTATATCCCTTACTGAGATTTTTATGCTCAACCCATGTTTTTTTTTGAAATGTTTTTCATAGGTCATGGTAAAGGTACATGATATGATGATAGTGTCAAGGAAGTGTCAAGAAAGAATCCATGTTCTATTATAAATATGTTTCCGTTGATGGGAAAAATTAATACTATCTTTATGTAACCACTTTGTTTAAATGTGGAATTTAATGAAAGTTTTATGATCTAATTCTCTAAAACTCTAAACCTAAAATGATCCTCAATGTGTAATCATGTAATAACTCAATATTATGTAATGTTTAAGGTTGGGTCCTTATAGTTGGTATCAGAGGTCGGTTTAGATAACTTTAGGAGTTAGAATTCTATTAAATGAATATCCAAAAATATATTTTCTTATGGTCAAATTGAAATGATATAGCATTTGACGATTACCATGTTTCTTCATCTAAGACATTTTGTTCAGAATGGTTTTCCGTAGAGGAAACATGGAAGTTGTTCTAGGAAGGCATGCAGAAGGAAATAACCTTCCGAATCAGCATCCTGAGATGGTCGGAATTGGAAGTGAATAGTTTGTTGCAGTAATGGCGCAGTTGACTCAAGCTATAAATGGTGGTGGTATCCATGCACGAGATCAGTCAGATCAACCGCAGAGGAACATGTCAGTGGTGGAACATTTCATGAGGCAACATCCCCCATCATTCAGAGGATCATCTGACCTTGTGTTAGCAGAAAGGTGGATTAAAGAACTGGAGAAGATTTTTGATGTCATGGGGTGTTCATACAATCAAAAGGATAGGTTTGCTATTTACCGTTTGGAGGGTGAAGCAGATCAGTGGTGGTCGATGGTTAAAAATATCCGGGATGCTGATGAGATTGATGCTCTTGACTATGATGAATTCAAAGGTATGTTTCTTGAAAAGTATTTCCCTAATGCTGTTCGACTTAGGATGGAAACAAAATTCTTGGAATTGAGGCAAGAGGAAGACTCAGTGGCTACCTATGAAGAAAGGTTCACTCGATTGGCATGGTATGCTCCGAATTTTATCGGATACCTCGATAGTAAAATCAATCGTTTTTACTCAGGATTAATGACAAAATATCAAAGGGAATTAGCTTCTCGTGAGTTTAAATGTTTTAAAAATCTTGTTCGATGTGCTGATAAGGTGGAAATGGAGTTTTCCGATGATCAAGTGTTCTATAACAACCAATATAATAAGAGACCGAGGTGGCAGGAGAAAGGGAAGAATTCTTCAATAAAGTCTGATGGTAAGAAAACTAAGATTCCAGTTTGTGATAAATTTGGTAAAAGGCATGCTGGGGAATGTCTTCTGAATTCTGGAAAGTGCTACTGATGTGGTAATATGGGACATAAGGCTCATGAATGCACTGAAAAAGATCATGGTGATGGTAAGTTAAAATTTGATTTACAGTTAGTGAAATGTTTTAAGTGCAATGAGATGGGTCAGTATGCAAACGAGTGTCCGACAAAGAGCTTGTGTGATGGGAAGCAGTTAGACTATAAGCAGAAAGGGGTGGTGAAATCCTTTGCAACTACTTCAGCAGATGTTGGGCCATCAAATGAAGTTGTATCAGGTACTTTGTTTGTTTTTTTAAATTATGCCAGTGTGTTGTTTGATTCTGAGTCCACACATTCATTCATCTCTGAAACCTTTTCTAGTAAAATTGGAATACCATCTTAAGAAATGGCTCCAGAACTTTTGGTAAAAACACCTGGGGGAAATTTTGAGGCGAAAATAATTTAAAAGAATCTTCCTATACTTATCTGTGGAAAGAACCTACTTGAAACCTTATTGATCTACCACTAGTAGAGTTTGATGTTATCCTGGTTATAGATTGGCTCTCTATTTACCATGCTAAGATTTACTGTAGAGATAAAGAATTTTCTTTTTAGAAATAATTTCTGATTTTGTACAAGAATGAACCCTTACTGCTGATAGCATATCAAGAGGTCGAGAAACTTTTAAAAGATGGAAATGAATGTTACCTTGCACACATCGTTGAATACAAGGGAAATGTTCAGATTAATGATGTGCCGGTGGTAAATGAGTATCCTGATGTTTTTCCTGATGAGTTTCCTGGAATAATACCAGATCAGGAAGTTGTGTTTACTGTTGACTTAGTTCTTGATGTTAAGCCAATTTCAAAACCCCCTTATCGAATGGCTCAAATTGAACTTTTAGAGTTGAAGGAGCAATTACAATATTTATTAGAGAAAGGTTTCATTCGACCTAGCATGTCACCATGGGGTGCTCCTATTTTATTTTGTAAAAAATAATGATGGTTATATGAGACTTTGCATCTATTATAGAGCCTTTAATAACATCACTATTATGAACAAATATCCTTTGCCTCATATCGATGATTTCATTGATCAGCTCTAGGGAGCTCAGTATTTTTCAAAGATTGACCAGAGATCGGGGTACCATCAGGTGATGGTAAAGGAAGTAGATGTTCTGAAGACTGTGTTTCGTACAAGATATGGCCATTATGAATTTATAGTAATGCCTTTTGGGATAACCAATGCATCTTCTTTATTCATGGACTTAATGAATATAATTTTCCATGAGTTCTTCGATAATTTTTCGGTGGTTTTCATTGATGATATTTTTGTGTTTTCTAAAATGAAAGAGGAGCATGAAAGACATTTAAGGGTAATTTTTAAAACCTTAAAAGAAAATGAATTGTATCGGAAATTCAGTAAGTGTGAGTTTTGGTTGCAACAAATTTCTTTCCTTGGTCACATTATTTCAAAAGATGGGATAACTGTTGATCTTGTAAAAACAAAAGTTGCGGAAGACTGGACAAGACCCACAAATGTAACTGAGATTCGTAGCTTCCTTGGTTTGACAGGCTATTACCGAAGGTTTGTTAGAAATTTTTCACGGTTATCTAGTCCAATGACTAAGCTAACTCGGAAGGGTGTTAAGTTTATCTGGACAAGACAATGTGATGATTGTTTTCAGGAATTGAAAAGAAGATTGGTGAATGCTCCAGTTTTGGCGCTACCTTCCAGGAATGGGGAGTTTGTCATCTAAAGTGATGCTTCATTGAAAGGACTTGGTTGTGTCCTAATGAAGAATGATCAGGTAATTGATTATGTTTCACGACAATTGAAAACTCATGAGGTAAATTACCCTACACATGATTTGGAATTAGTTGCTGTTGTTTTTGCTTTAAAAATTTTGAGGCATCATTTGTATGGAGTAAAGTGTGAAATATATACCGATCACAAAAGTTTAAAGTACATATTCATTAAGAATGAATTGAACATGAGACAGAGGAGATGGCTATAATTAATCAAGGATTATGATTGTACAATTAATTACCATCTGGGAAAAGAAAATAAAGTGGCAGATGCTTTGAGTCGAAAAAGTAATTTATCATTAGTAATGTTGCGTTTGGAAAGTGATCCTTTGGTTAATGATTTGATGAACTTTGGCATAGAAGTTGTTGGTTCAAGATTTTCTTCTGTTTTGTTTCAGGTATCAATGAAATCTTATCTATCAGACAGAATCAAGAAAGCACAGAAGCAAGACAGTGAGTTGTAGAAAAAGGTAGAGCTGGTTCAGAAAGATAAGTTCCCTTAATTCAACATGGATAATGATTGTGTTTTGAGATTTGGGAAGATATTGTGTGTGCCTTGTGATTCACAGTTGAAGGGATATTTGTTATGTGAAGCTCATAGATCTCCATTTTCAGTTCATCCTGGCAGTACTAAGATGTACAGATATCTGCGGGAGTATTACTGGTGGGATGGAATGAAAAGAGATATTGCTGATTTTACTATGAAGTGTTTGACATGTCAACAGGTTAAAGCAGAGCGGTAGTTACCGAAAGGGATGCTTTAGCCTTTACTAGTTCCAGAGTGGAAATTGGAGAATATATCCATGGACTTCCTTGTGGGATTGCCGAAGACCCCTCGAGGTAATAATGCAATCTGGGTTATTGTTGATCGCTTGACTAAATCTGCTCATTTACTTGCTATACGAGATACTTTTTCCCTAGATCAACTTTCCCATTTTTATCTTAAAGAGATATTCAGGTTACATGGAGTTCCCAACTCCATTGTATTTTACCGTGATCCTAGGTTCACTTTTAACTTTTGGAAAGGCCTTCAGAAGTCGTTGGGTACTGAATTAAATTTTATTACAGCTTTTCATCCTCAATCAGATGGGCAGTCAGAACGAACAATTCAGACATTGGAGGATATGCTACGTTCTTTCTCTATGGATTATCAAGGGAGTTGGGACCAACATCTTTCTTTGGTTGAATTTTTATATAATAACATTTCTCATTCCAGTATATATATGGCACCATTTGAGGTGTTATATGGGAAGCGGTGTAGAAATCCAGCTTTCTGGGATGAAGTGGGTGAAAAGAAGTTTATGGGACCAGAATTGGTAGAAGAGATGGCAGAAAAAGTTCATCTGATTCAGAAACACATGAGAATAGCTCAGAGTAGGCCGAAGAGTTATAAGGCCCCAGCCTTAAACCTTACTTAATATTGAATTAAATGAATAATTCACATTGAGGATCTTTTCAGGTTTAGAGTTTTAGAGAATTAGAACATAACTATTACATCTTAAAATATTACAAAGTAGACACTTCTACTAAGTCTCCATAAAATAAAAACTCTTAAAAAGAAAGATGTCTAGATTCCATGTTTTAGATAGCATGAAATTCCCTTGATCCTATCCTTGACCTTATTCCACTTTAAGTCCTGTGAAAAACATTTCAAAAACTTGGGATGAGCATAAAAACTCAGTATGGGTTATAAAAAACATGGAAAGGAAACATGAGTTCATATATACATAAGAATGAAATCATACTTTACCCATAAAACATAGGCACTTTAACATACCTCATAAAATCATGAATAAATCATAGAAATCATAAGACATAAAGTTAACTTGAGGCATTCATAACATTCTTACGTAGGGAGTAACCCTCTTGGTTATGTTTGGAATAACCATCACAGTATATTCCCTAAAATCTCTTCAGAGAAACCTTAACGTTTCACTCCTTCGCGTTACCCAATGCATTGGAGAGCTATAACGGGCTCACCCGCCCTTAGTTTATCACGGAACCACCTGTCTTCATAATAATGCCCAAGAACCATAACATAATCATATCACATAAAACATGCATAAAGGAAACTTAAAATTTCCACATTTCAATCACGAGATATCAATACAACACATTGATATAAAAACATTATGAAAACCATTTTCAATACTAAAATAAAAGAAAATTAAAACATGGTATTTATTTTTCTTTTAAAAAGAAGGTATGGCTTGTAGAGGAAGCCGAAACTCAAATAACGGTCACAACAGCGGAGAAGTCGTTGTCGCCGCATACGTACGACCAAAAACATTCCCTTTTGTCGTTTAGTAAACGCTTCGTATAAAAAATATTCCTTTTGAATAAATGTAAAAGTCAAAGGGGTTTATACACCGTATAAAAGAAAGTTGTGTATAAAACAAAATATGCATCAACGAAAGGAGATTGAGACGATGTCCCATACCTCGTATCCGACTTGACCCGACCATTCTTTAATCTCCTGAATAATAAACTTGAGTTAATCTCTACTTGATTATGAATCTTTTTCAAGTTCATTATTCCTTTTATACCATGTTATGAACATCATGTAATCAGTTAAGTTAATAATGTTCATTTTGTCGGTATTTGGTTCTTAAGTCAAAAATAGACTTCTTACACTTACATGTTGTTAATTTGGTCAAAGGTTCATTATATCCAGAATGATATTAATGATTTGGATAACATATAAATCATATATATTCAGAATATACAAGTATTTATAATATTACATCACATTTAGAGGTAAGAAATGAAATGCACCGTTCATGGAGACGGTAAGCCGTACGTACGCATGAACGCTACTTCCATTTCTATTTCGTATTTTTTGGAATGGAATCATAATTATATAAGGGTATATTATAATTCTAGTATAATAACATATATATTATCATTAACTTTATCCTTTACACATCCCACATATGGTATTAACGAATCAAATCACTTTCAGGGGGCGGTAGTCCGCACTTCCTAAAATGAAGATATCGTGTTTACCCATAATGGAAACCATAAAGGTATGCCCAAAATGAAAAAAACAGAAGCTTAAGGAACACATAAACATATTATATATCATATATAAAAATAGTGACATCATAATGGCCACCTTTGAATGTGTTAAATGAGTGTTGAACAATCATCGTTTCGGGAGGCAGAATTTCTCCATCCACGGAAACCGTATGTTCTTTAACCATTTGATGTAGTTGTGTGAGAGTGTAGCTCAAATAAATATTATAACAACATCCTTGTATATTTAAGATACTGGTGTTGTTACAAAATAAGTAAATAAAAAGAGTTTAGGGGGTTGGAGAAGCAAAATAAAACAAATGAACATGAGAGAATGAATTACCTTTAAAAGTGTAACTCCTTTTGATTTGAGCCTAAAGGCTTCCTTGAAAGGATTCTGCCCAAAGGGAATCATCTAGGATGAGGAGAGGGATGTGGAGAGAGTAAATGGTCAGGGTTTGGCCGAGCCAAAGGCTTGAGGAGTGTGTGAAATGAGGTAGAGGTGGGGGCCTTTTATAAGAGGAGAGGAGGGGCACTTTTGGCAAGTAAAGAAATATTACTTTATTTGAAAATGTGTTTCGGTTTAAAAAGGTCCCAAATTGATATACTTAGTGTATAATGTGATAAGGGTTCGAAATCCACTCATCCAATTGGTTTTGGCCATTTTTAGTTAATAGATTGTACATTATCTTTCTATTTTATTTAAATTGTCAAATAATGATGTCATCGCTGCATCATGATTATGTCATAAATAATTTAATTTATTTAATGTCTAAAAATTATATAAAAAATACTATGATGTAGTAAATCGTTTTAGCTTTCCAATGACTATTTATAATCAAATATCGTATCTTTATAACCCCATGTAAAAATTGGTTTTGTGAAACATATTATGTTTGTGTCATTTTTACTTTTACATTAAATAAACAGTTATTTATGTCATTTCCCAACCAAAATGTCTCCATGGGGTCCCCAAGTTGACCCATGGATTTTCTTGGTCGGCCATGACACAACCAATAATTTTGGGACATGTGTCTAGGTCATTTCATATTATTAAAGCATTATTTATACCTTAAACTACATTAATTACCACTAATCGCGATTAATGAAAAAACGTTACTATTCACCAAAAAATTATTTTAATCTCATTGAACCACATTTTACTTCTTAATGACAACCATGTATGTAGGATTTTCAGAATTCAATACACATTAGTGGTAAACTTTCATTTTACTGAAAAATCAGTTTGCTTGATTACCACTTAGTGGTTTCACTATTCATCAAAAATTGAAGTTTTTCCGAAAATTACCAAAAATTCACCCTAAGCTATATTTGATATTCCGAATTCAAAAATGAAGTCCATTTTACAAAATTCAAGACATAGAAGTCAAATTAATTAATTTAATAATTAATTCCCGCTGTCATGACAAATAGCGTGTTTTTGTGAAACAATAAGTATCAAAAGATTGACACCAGTTTAAGTCCAATTTCAAAGTGAAATTGATTCCAATGACCACCATTGGATTAACTGGTAAAAATATTTTCTAATTTCACTTTAAAACCAATTAAAATAATAATCTAATCATATAAATAATTTAGATTAAAAAGAGGGTTTGAATTAAAACACAACATTTTACACTATTCATTAAAAAATGAACATTATCGGAAAAATACCAAAAAAATTACACAAAGTAAAATTTGATGTCCCAATTCTTAATAAGAGTTTTATTCGGTCCAAAAGAATGTATAAGAGTGATAAAAACTATATTTAATGACGGTTCACCATTAAAAGGTGATAAGTGAACCTTTAGTGAAAATTAAAGTATATATGCCTAAATTTGAACTCTTTCCGTATTTTAAGCCTTTATCTTTTATTGGGTAAATGTATAAACATTTAAAAACATATCTAATCATATTTTTGTTATTTCTATCCATTCCCGCCAGTACAACGACTACTTGTTAACTAACATTTAAAATAATATTATTTTATTACTAGTGTACTACGTAAGTTTCAAAGAAACTCATCGTTGCGTATCGGGTACTCTATCGAACATAGCAACCCCTTTAAAATAAAATTAATATTTAATTTGTAAATATTAATAAATATGAAAATTCTTTATTCTTTATTTACCTGGGATGTTACATCCTTCCCCCCTTTTGGGAATTGCGTCCTCGCAATTTTATTCACTTATCAAAATAAGTGGGGGTATTTATCCCTCATAGCATTTTCAGATTCCCATGTTGCCTCTTAAATCACATGGGTTTTCCAAAAAACCATTACCTGATGAATCACCTTATTCCGTAACACTTGCTCCCTGTGGTCAAGAATCTGGACCGGTTGTTCCTCATAAGATATGTTCTCTTCCAGCTGAACTACCTTTGGGCTCAAAACATGAGATGGATCTGGCATATACTTTCTCAACATCGAAACGTGAAAAACATTGTGTACCTGAGATAAACTCGGAGGTAAAGCCACTCGGTATGCAACTGATCCAACTCTTTCCAGAATTTCGTATGGTCCAACAAACCTTGGACTCAACTTTCCTTTCTTACCAAATCTCATCATGCTTTTCCAAGGAGAAACCTTGAGAAAAACATGATCACCCACCTCGAAAGATAGATCCTTCCTCCGGTTATCCGCATAACTCTTCTGCCTGCTCTGAGCTGTTCTCATGTGTTTCTGAATCAGCTGAACTTTTTCTGCAATCTCTTCTACCAATTCTGGTCCCATCAACTTCCTTCCACCCACTTCATCCCAGAAAGTTGGAGTTTGACACCGCTTCCCATATAATGCCTCAAATGGTGCCATCTGTATACTTGAATGAAAACTGTTATTATAAGAAAACTCAACCAAAGAAAAATGTTGGTCCCAACTTCCCTGATAATCCATAGAACAAGCTCGTAGCATATACTCCAATGTAAGGATTGTTCGTTCTGACTGCCCATCTGATTGAGGATGAAAAGATGTACTAAAATTTTAATTCAGTACCCAACGACTTCTGAAGGCCTTTCCAAAAGTTAGAAGTAAACCTGGGATCACGATCCGATACAATGGAGAGAGGAACTCCATGTAACCTGACTATCTCTTTAAGATAAAAACGGGAAAGTTGATCAAGAGAGAAAGTATCTCGTATAGCAAGGAAATGAGCAGATTTGGTCAAGCGATCAACAATAACCCAGATTTCATTGTTACCTCGAGATTTCTTCGGTAATCCAACAACAAAGTCCATGGATATGTTTTCCCATTTCCACTCTAGCACTGGTAAAGCCTGAAACATCCCTTTCGGTAACTGCTGCTCTTCTTTAACCTGTTGACATGTCAAACACTTCACAGTAAAATCAGCAATGTCTCTTTTCATTCCATCCCACCAGTAATACTCCCGCAGA
Source organism: Viscum album (assembly GCA_963277665.1). Taxonomy (NCBI): domain Eukaryota; kingdom Viridiplantae; phylum Streptophyta; class Magnoliopsida; order Santalales; family Viscaceae; genus Viscum; species Viscum album. Next base: position 106,591,343 of record OY728143.1, on the reverse strand, counting down.
TCTCTATACATCTTAGTACTGCCCGGATGAACTGAAAACGGAGAACTATGAGCCTCACATAACAACTCATTCTTCAACAGTGAATCACAAGTCACACAAAATCTCTTCCCAAATCTCAAAACACAATCATTATCAATGTTGAATTCAGGCAACTTACCTTTCTGAACCAGCTCTACCTTTTTCTGCAACTCATTGTCTTGCTTCTGTGCTTGCTTGATCAACTTCCTTACAGTTACGAGCAATATGACCAGACTTACCACACCGAAAGCACTTACCAGAATTGGATAACCATTCTCCAGGATGCATTTTACCACACTTCTCACAGGATTGATATTTGGTTTTCTTACCTCCTTGCTTATTTGATGAATTCTTCCCCTTTGCCTGCCAACTAGACCTCTTATTCTGTTGTTTGTCATAGAACACCTGATCATCGGCAAACTCCATTTCCACCTTCTCCGCACATCGAACAAGTTTTTCATAACTTTTGAACTCATGAGAAGCTAAAGCCCTTCGATACTTTGGCTTTAACCCTGAGTAAAAATGGTTTATTTTACTATCAAGATCTCGTATGAAGTTTGGAGCATACCTTTCCAATCGAGTGAACTTTTCTTCATAAGCAGCCACTGAATCATCCTCCTGCCTCAATTCTAGGAACTGTTTTTCCATCCTAAGACGAACCACCTTAGGAAAATATTTCTCAAGAAACATACCTTTGAATTCGTCCCAGTGAAGATCCTCAATCTCATCACTATCCCTTATATTTTTCACCATCGACCACCACTGATCAGCTTCACCTTCAAAACGGTAAACAGCAAGACTAACCTTTTGATGTTCTGAACACCCCATGACATCAAAAATATTCTCCAGTGCTTTAATCCACCCTTCAGCTTGCACAGGGTCATATGATCCTCTGAATGATGGGGGATGTTGCCTCATGAAATGTTCCACCACTGACATTTTCCTCTGCAGTTGATCTGGCTGATCTCGTGCATGGATACCACCACCATTTATAGCCTGAGTCAACTGTGCCATCACTGCAAAAAACTGTTCAGTTCCGATTCCGACCATCTCAGGTTGCTGATTTGGAAGGTTATCTTCCTCCTGATGTCGTCCCAACATAGCTGCTTTGTTTCCTCTGCAGAAAACCATTCTGAACACAAAAATATCTTAGGCGAAGCAACATGGTAATCCGTAAATGCTATATCATTTCAATCATATTATAATTTAGCACTTTTCTAACTCCTAAAGTTGTCTAAACCGACCTCTGATACCAACTATAAGGCCCCAGCCTTAAACCTTACTTAATATTGAATTAAATGAATAATTCACATTGAGGATCTTTTCAGGTTTAGAGTTTTAGAGAATTAAGACATAACTATTACATCATAAAAGATTACAAAGTAGAAACTTCTACTAAGTCTCCATAAAATAAAAACTCTTAAAAAGAAAGATGTCTAGATTCCATGTTTTAGATAGCATGAAATTCCCTTGATCCCATCCTTGACCTTATTCCACTTTAAGTCCTGTGAAAAACATTTCAAAAACTTGGGATGAGCATAAAAACTCAGTATGGGTTATAAAAAAACATGGAAAGGAAACATGAGTTCATATATACATAAGAATGAAATCATACTTTACCCATAAAACATAGGCACTTTAACATACCTCATAAAATCATGAATAAATCATAGAAATCATAAGACATAAAGGTAACTTGAGGCATTCATAACATTCTTACGTAGGGAGTAACCCTCTTGGTTACGTTTGGAATACCCATCACAGTATATTCCCTAAAATATCTTCGGAGAAACCTTAACTTTTTACTCCTTCGAATTACCCAATGCATTGGAGAGCTATAACGGGCTCACCCGCCCTTAGTTTATCACGGAACCACCCGTCTTCATGATAATGCCCAAGAACCATAACATAATCATATCACATAAAACATGCATAAAGGAAACATAAAATTTCAACATTTCAATCACGAGATATCAATACAACACATTGATATAAAAACATTATGAAAACCATTTTCAATACTAAAATAAAAGAAAAGTAAAACATGGTATTTATTTTTCTTTTAAAAAGAAGGTATTGCTTGTAGAGGAAGCCGAAACTCAAATAACGGTCACAACAGCGGAGAAGTCGTTGTCGCCACATACGTACGACCAAAAACATCCCCTTTTGTCATTTAGTAAACGCTTTGTATAAAAAATATTCCTTTTTAATAAACGTAAAAGTCAAAGGGGTTTATACACCGTATAAAAGAAAGTTGTGTATAAAACAAAATATGCCTCAACGAAAGGAGATTGAGACGAAGTCCCATACCTCGTATCCGACTTGACCCGACCATTCTTTAATCTCCTGAATAATAAACTTTAGTTAATCTCTACTTGATTATGAATCTTTTTAAAGTTCATTATTCCTTTTATACCATGTTATTAACATCATGTAATCAGTTAAGTTAATAATGTTCATTTTGTCGGTATTTGGTTCTTAAGTCAAAAATAGACTTCTTACACTTACATGTTGTTAATTTGGTCAAAGGTTCATTATATCCAGAATGATATTAATGATTTGGATAACATATACATCATATATATTCAGCATATACATGTATTTATAATATTACATCACATTTAGAGGTAAGAAATGAAATGCACCGTTCATGGAGACGGTAAGCCGTACGTACGCATGAACGCTACTTCCATTTCTATTTCGTATTTTTTGGAATGGAATCATAATGATATAAGGGTATATTATAATTCCAGTATAATAACATATATAATATCATTAACTTTATCCTTTACACATCCCGCATATGGTATTAACGAATCAAATCACTTTCAGGGGCCGGTAGTCCGCACTTCCTAAAATGAAGATATCGTGTTTACCCATAATGGAAACCATAAAGGTTTGCCCAAAATGAAAACAACAGAAGCTTAAGGAACACATAAACATATTATATATCATATATAAAAATAGTGACATCATAATGGACACCTTTGAAGGTGTTAAATGAGTGTTGAACAATCATCGTTTCGGGAGGCAGAATTTCACCATCCACGGAAACCGTATGTTCTTTAACCATTTGATGTAGTTGTGTGAGAGTGTAGCTCAAATAAATATTATAACAACATCCTTGTATATTTAAGATACTGTTGTTATTACAAAATAAGTAAATAAAAATATTTTAGGGGGTTGGAGAAGCGAAATAAAACAAATGAACATGAGAGAATGAATTACCTTTAAAAGTGTAACTCCTTTTGATTTGAGCCTAAAGGCTTCCTTGAAAGGATTCTGCCCAAAGGGAATCATCTAGGATGAGGAGAGGGATGTGGAGAGAGTAAATGGGCAGGGTTTGGCCGAGCCAAAGGCTTGAGGAGTGTGTGAAATGAGGTAGAGGTGGGGGCCTTTTATAAGAGGAGAGGAGGGGCACTTTTGGCAAGTAAAGAAATATTACTTTATATGAAAATGTGTTTCGGTTTCAAAAGGTCCCACATTGATATAATTCGTTTATAAGGTGATAAGGGTTCGAAATCCACTCATCCATGTAAAAATTGTTTTTGTGAAACATATTATGTTTGTGTCATTTTTACTTTTACATTAAATAAAAAGTTATTTATGTCATTTCCCAACCAAAATGTCTCCATGGGGTCCCCAAGTTGGCCCATGGCTTGTATTGGTCGGCCATGACACAACCAATAAGGTTGGGACATGTGTCTAGGTCATTTCATATTATTAAAGCATTATTTATACCTTAAACTACACTAATTACCACTAATCGCGATTAATGAAAAAAAGTTACTATTCACCAAAAAATTATTTTAATCTCATTGAACCACATTTTACTTCTTAATGACAACCATGTATGTCGGATTTTCAGAATTCAATACACATTAGTGGTAAACTTTCATTTAACTGAAAAATCAGTTTTCTTGATTACCACTTAGTGGTTTCACTATTCATCAAAAATTGAAGTTTTTCAGAAAATTACCAAAAATTCACCCTAAGCTATATTTGATATTCCGAATTCAAAAATGAAGTCCATTTTACAAAATTCAAGACATATAAGTCAAATTAATTAATTTAATAATTAATTCCCACTGTCATGACAAATAGCGTATTTTTGTGAAACAATAAGTATCAAAAGATTGACACCAGTTTAAGTCCAATTTCAAAGTGAAATTGATTCCAATGACCACCATTGGATTAACTGGTAAAAATATTTTCTAATTTCACTATAAAACCAATTAAAATAATAATCTAATCATATAAATAATTTATATTAAAAAGAGGTTTTGAATTAAAACACAACATTTTACACTATTCATTAAAAAATGAACTTTATCGGAAAAATACCAAAAAATTACACAAAGTAAAATTTGATGTCCTGATTCTTAATAAGAGTTTTATTTGGTCCAAAAGAATTTATAAGAGAGATAAAAACTATATTTAATTATGGTTCACCATTAAAAGGTTATAAGTGAACCTTTAGTGAAAATTAAAGTATATATGCCTAAAATTGAACTCTTTCCGTATTTTAAGCCTTTATCTTTTATTGGGTAAATGTATAAACATTTAAAAACATATCTAATCATATTTTAGTTATTTCTATCCATTCCCGCCAGTACAACGGCTACTTGTTAACTAACATTTAAAATAATATTATTTTATTATTAGTGTGCTACGTAAGTTTCAAAGAAACTCATCGTTGTGTATCGGGTACGCTATCGAACATAGAAACCCCTTTAAAATAAAATTAATATTTATTTCGTAAATATTAATAAATATGAAAATTCTTTATTCTTTATTTACCTGGGATGTTACAAGAGTTATGTGGACAACAGGAGGAAGGATCTCTCTTTTGAGGTAGGTGATCATGTTTTTCTCAAAGTGTCACCATGGAAAAGTGTGATGCGATTTGGTAAGAAAGGAAAGCTGAGTCCATGGTTAATTGGACCATATGAAATTCAGGAGAGAGTTGTATTAGTTTCTTACCGAGTGTCTTTACCTCCGAGTTTATCTCAGGTACACAATGTTTTTCATGTTTCGATGTTGAGAAAGTATATGCCAGATCCATCTCATGTTTTGAGTCCAGAGGTAGTTCAGCTGGAAGAGAACCTATCTTATGAGGAACAACCGGTCCAGATTCTTCACCATAGGGATCAAGTGTTACGGAATAAGTTGATTAATCAGGTGAAGGTTTTTTGGAAAAACCACATGATGGAAGAGACAACATTGGAATCTGAAAATGCAATGAGGGATAAGTACCCCCATTTATTCGATAAGTAAATAAATTGCGGGGACACAATTTTCTAAAGGGGGGAAGGATGTAACATCCCAAGTAAGTAATTAATAATATATATTTTTATTTATGTCTATTAATGAATTAGATAGGTTTTTAGAGGCTTAAAATGAAAATAAATCAGATCATAATCATAGAATACACTAATATTTAAAAAAGATTGTTTTACTGGCTTTTGATGGAAAATTTTTTTAAATCTATCTTTTGACAATTTAATAAGCTATGTTTGTCAAAATAAACTTATTCATTATGATTTGGACATCAAAATTTACTTTGTGTGAATTTTTGGTATTTTTCTGACAATGTTCATTTTTTAATGAATAGTGAAAAATACTTCATTTTACATCAAAACTGCTTTTTAATCTAATTTATTTATATGATTAGATTACCATTTTAATTGGTTTTATGGTGAAATTAGAATATATTTTTACTATTTAATCCAATAGTGGTAATTGTAATTAATTTCACTTTGAAATTGGACTTAAACTAGTGTCAATCATTTGATACTTATTGTTTCATAAAAACACGCTATTTGTCATGACAGCGGGTATTAATTATTAAATTAATTAATGTAACTTATATGATTTGAATTTTGTAAAATAGACATCATTTTTGAATTCTGAATATCAAATATAGCTTAGGGTGATGTTTTGGTATTTTTCTGAAAAACTTCAATTTTGATGAATAGTGAAACCACTAAGTGGTAGTTAAATAAACTGATTTTTCGTTTAAACGAAACTTTGCCACTTCTGTGATTTGATTTTCAAAAATCCGACATAAATTGGTGTCATTAATAAGGAAAATGAGGTTCAATGAGATTAAAATAATTTTTTTGATGAATAGTATCTTTTACGTTCTTAATCGCGATTAGAGGTAATTAGTGCAATTTAAGGCAAAAATGATATTATAATAAAATGAAAATACATAGAAACATGTCCTACCCTTATTGGATGTGTCATGGCCGACCAAGAAAATCCATTGGTCAACTTGGGGACCCAATGGAGCCACTTTGGTTGGGAAATGACATAAATAACTTTTAATTTAATGTAAAAGTAAAAATGACAGAAACATGAGATGTTTTACTAAAACAATTTTTACATGGGGTTATAAAATTAAGATTTTTCACTATAAATATTCATTAGAAAGATAAAAATATTTCCTACATCATTATATTTTTTATATAATTTTTAGACTTTAAATAAATTAAATTATTTATGACATCATGATGATTAAGTGATTACCTCATTAATAATGGATTTAAATAAAATGAAATGATAATGTAAAATCTATGACCTAAACATGTCCAAAACCTATTGTATGGGTGGATGTTGAACCCTAATCACCTTAACCTAGAATTATGTCAATGTGGGACCTTTTGAATCCGAAACTCATTTTAAAATAAAGTAACATTTCTTTACATTCCAAGAGTGGCCCTCCTCTCCTCTTATAAAAGGCCCCCACCTCTACCTCCTTACCCAAACTTCCAAAGCCTTTGGATCGACCATACCATGCCCATTTTGTCTATCCACATCCCTATCTTACTCCTTGAAGCCTCACATTAGGCAGAAGTCTTCCCAAGGAAGCCTTTGAGCTCAAACCAAAGGGAGTTACCCGATTTTAAGGTAATGTCTTCACTTGAGTCCTTTTGTTTTATTTTACTTCTCCAACCCCCTAAACTCTTTTTATTAATTTATTTTGTAACATCTCCAGTATATTCAATATACTAGGATGTTGTTATAAGAATTATTCGAGCTACACTTACACACACCTACATCTAATGGTTAAATAACATTATGTTTCCCTGGATGGCGAATTTCTACCTCCCGAAACGATGATTGTTCAACATTCTTTTAACGCCTTCAATGGTGTCCATTAAGATGAAACTATATTTATATATGATATATAATATGTTTATGTTTTCCTTAAGATTATGTATTTTTAATTTTGGTCATACATTTATGGTTTCCATTATGGGTAAACGTGATATCTTCATATATGGAAGTGTGGACTACCACCCCCTCAACGTGATTTGATTCTTTAATACCATATGTGGGACATATAAAGGATGGAGTTATGATATTATATATGATTTTACAATGGAATTATAATATACCTTTATATAATTATGATTCCATTTCAAAAAATACAAAATAGAACTGGAAGCAGCGTTCATGCGTACGTACGGCTTACCGTCTCCATGAACGGTGCATTTCATTTCTTACCTCTAAATGTTATGTAATATTATAAATTCATGAATGTACTGGATATATATGATATATATGATATCTACATCATGAATAAAATTCTTGATATAATGGATACATGATCAACTTGTAATTATAAAGGGTTTATTTTTTACTCAAGTACCAATGATCGTTAAAACGAACGTTATTAACTTAAATAATTACATAGTGTTCATGACATGGCAATAAGTGATATAAAATTAATAATTAACTTGAAAAAGGTTCTTAAACAAGTAGAAATTATCACAAGTTTATTATTCTGGAGATTAAAGAACGACCGAGTCAAGTCGGACCCGAGGTATGGGACTTCGTCTCAATCTCCTTTCATTGAGGCATATTTTTTTTCTACACAACCTTATTTTATACGGTGTATAAACCCCTTTGACTTTTATGTTTATTATTAAGTAATATCTTTTATACGAAGAGTTTAATAAACAGAAAAAGGGAATGTTTTTTTCATACGTATGCGGCGACAACGACTTCTCCGCCGCCGTGACCATTATTTGAGTTTTGGCTTCCTCTACAAGCCATACCTTTTTTTTAAAATAAAAAAAAATACCATGTTTTACATTTATTTTATTTTGGTATTGAAAATGGTTTTCATAATGATTTTATATCAATTTGTTGTATTGATATCTTGTGATTGAAAGGTGTAAATGTTATGTTTCCTTTATGCATGTTTTATGTGATACGAATATGTTGTGGTTCTTGGTCATTATTATGAAGACGGGTGGTTTCGTGATAAACTAAGGGCGGGTGAGCCCGATATAGCTCTCCAATGCATTGGGTAATGTGAAGGAGTGAAACGTTAAGGTTTCTTCGAATAGATTTATGGAATATACTGTGATGGGTATTCCAAACGTAACCAAGAGGGTTACTCCCTACGTAAGAATGTTATGAATGCCTCAAGTTACCTTTATGTCTTATGATTTCTATGATTTATTCATGATTTAAAGAGGTATGTTAAAGTGCTTATGTTTTATGGGTAAAGTATGTTTTCATTCTTATGTATATATGTAATCATCTTTCCTTTCCATATTTTTATATCCCTTACTGAGCTTTTTATGCTCATCCCATGTTTTTTCTGAAATGTTTTTCACAAGTCAAGGGAAAGGTACATGATATGATGATAGTGTCAAGGAAGTGTCAAGAAAGAATCCATGTTTTATTTTTAATACGTTTCCATTGATGGGAAAAATGAATACTATCTTTATGTAACCACTTTGTTTAAACATGGAGTGTAATGCATGTTTTATGATCTAATTCTCTAAAACTATAAAACTGAAAAGATCCTCAATGTGTAATCTTGTAATAACTCAAGATTAAGTAAGGTTTATGGATGGGGCCTTATATATTAATTGCATTAAAACCATCAAATGTAACTGTTATCTAAATAAATAAATAGTATGAAGAGTACAGGGTTTGACTGGTTGGTGAAGCATTAGTAGCATTCTATTGGTAGACATGCATGATGGTCTTTGTGTCACAGATCCTTCCATTGGTAGCTCTTTTGAACTTGCATCGGTAGCTCATATACCGGTGAATTTAGTTCCATCGATAGCTCTTGTTACCAGTAGCTGTCTCTCCATCGGTAGCTTATTGAATCAGTAGTCTATCGGTAGACATATACTATCAGCAGAATTCTATCAGTAGCTCGATATATCAGTGATTATACTTCAATCAGTAACTATTTGTGAACTGGCTCTATCGGTAGACTTCTGTCTATCAGTAGCTGTAGTCTGTTCTATATCGTTAGCTCGTTAGACTGGTTCTATCAGTATACTTCCTCATATCAGTAGCTCTGATTTGAGATTCAGTACTCGTATCAGTAGGCTTACTCTATCAGTAGCTCTAATCATTTTCAATCTTTACATTAAATCCATCATCACATAATTGATAAATACTGAATAGGTTGTACTTATGTCCATCCCCAAAACAAACTTTAGAAATTAAAACTGAATCAGTGTTACCAAGCTGGCCTAGGCCGATGATCTTTCCTTTAGAATTATCACTAATGATGACATGGCCTCCATTAACCTTTATTAAACTTTTGAATCATGAATAATCTCTAGACATATGTCTTGAACATCCATTGTCCATGTACCATAACTTCTTTTGAGAAATATTTAAGCATGTTTCGAACAAAACAAATTTAGATAGGAAATGATTTTGGTACCCAGATCTTCATTGGTCCATTAAGGTTGGAAATCAAAGCAATAGTTACCCATATTTTTCTTATGGGTCTCATATAATATATAGAATCAATAGATTTTGAAATATAAACATTATTTGACCTATAACCATATGAATAACTGGTTGAAGCATATGAATTTCACGAACTAGAATAAGTAGATTTTTTTCCATACTTAGGAATAAATCGTGTTTTAGTGAACTGTCTCTGTCCATGTTGGTATCCCAAACCAGTAGTTTATTTAGGTGAAACTTGTTTACCTAACATTTGAGTAAGTGTTTCTTTTCCATTTTACATTTCTCTAAGTCTTTTCTGAGTTTCTCATTTGACATTTTTAGTTCTCTATTTTCCTTTAATAGTTGAGGATTCTTCTCTTTTTCTATAGTATGTTTGGTTTTAACAGTAGTAGTGAGAGCATGCTATTTCTTTAGTGATTTGTATTTATCCTTAAGTTCATTGCATGTCTCCTCCAGCATATTGTAGTATTTAAATAATTCTTTACTAGTCATGTTTTCATAATCATAATCAGATTCTACATCATCTTCAGAATATTAGGAATTTAAAATAGGAGTATCTAAGGTTACCTCAGATGTGTTGGTCATGAAACACATGTTGGCATGATTCTTCTCAGAATCAGAAACATCATATTAACTTGTGTTGTCTTCAGATTCACTCCAAGTAGCCTTCATAGCTTTCTTGTACTTCTTGTCCTTATAATCATATTTCTTTTTTACTTTTAATTCTGGAAATCCAGTCTTGATGTGTCCTTTCCATTTACACTCATAGTAGACTATTTCATCATTCTTGTCATCTTTCTTCCAATCCATCTTCTAGTGTCCCTTGTTGTCATAATTTCCTTTCTAGTTAGATTTCCTGAATAATTTATTCTTCCTATAAAACATCTTGAATCTCCTGGCAATTTGAGACATATCAGCATCACTATCGGAATCAGAATCTTCACTGGTTGAACTCTAATTAGGTATTTGCATTTTCACATTGTCTTACTCTTAGAGGTAGTAGACTTGAAAGCTACGGATTTTCACTTAGGTTCATCCTCTTCCTACTTATTTACATTGATTTCTTCCTCATACATAATTAATTTACAAATAAGCTTCTTTACTGGCAGTTCTCCAATGTCACATGAATCTCTGATTGAGACAGAGGTGCCTCTCCGTCGTTATGGAAGACATCTCAGTATCCTCATAATTTGTTCCTTTGCTGGAACAGCTTTACCAAGTGAATTAATTGTATTGACTATCTCATTAAACCTGAGATGCATATCAGAAATAGGTTCATCATTTTTCATTTTAAAATTGTCATATTTAATAGTATAAGTACTCAATATCAATTCATTAACATTGGTTGTTCCTTCATGAGAAACACCCAAAGTATCCTATATTTCAAAGGCAGTTTTACAAGCAGAAATTCTATTAAACTCTTCATATCCTAAAGCACAGTACTGAGTATTAATAGCTTTACAATTATTATTGTAAGCAGTCTTTGTAGTTTCATCTCATGTTGTTCTTTAGGTTTCTGGAATTTTATATTGAGACTCTATAGCAGTCCAAATATCAAAACCCATACTTTCTAAATGAATTTTTATTTTCAGTTTCCACTGGGCATAGTTTGTGCCATTGAAGAAAGGAGGCCGGTTAGTAGCATCACCCTCTAGTCTATAATCCATAACTAGATTTTATAATATATTTAATAGATAAAAATTTAGATCTAATTGAAATTTAAGATCATTAAAGATGCAACTGAAATCACAGTTGAAAAATATAGTATTTCAAATATCCTTGAACATAAACCAACTTATGATACCAAATTTTGGTCGGAGTGGATACTCAATAGGGGGGGTTAATTGAGTTCCAATTAAAATTTCTGTAAAAAATATTTCTCTTAAAATACCCCAATTTAAAAACAATGTTAAACTGTAGTGAATCTATACAGAGTTTAAAGGTTCAATTAGTTTCTCAAAAATTGAATAGGCCTCAGTTAACATAATTTTAAGATTAAAATAACTTTTGAAACTAAGTTACAAGTTTACAATAAGTATAAACACATGCTAATTTAACTATCAAAGTATCTTTAAAATAGTTTTGTATTTAAAAGTAATAGGAAGTGGAATATGTAAAATATATATGTAATACTTATAGACTTAAAATAAAATTACAGAAATGTTAACCAAGAGGTTCAATCTCATGCCGAAAATTAGTTATCTCAACAATTTATATAAATTGATCCACACCCTAGATCAGGGGTAAACAACAGTATACAACTGTCCAGGTACAAATACCACTACCACTGTTCTTCGTGGAAAAAAACATTATCTCGCTGGCTGTTCAGGTCTTACTCGACCTCTACCACTATCCAGAGTGGGAAACAAAAGAGTTATAGAGTCTGAGTGGGGATTTAAGAATCCTCCAGTTTAGCACAAGAGACAATGTGTGTGTAAAATAAACAGGATACACACACTGCTCAAAATGTAATGAAAGAATCACTAAGAGTAGTATGATTGAGTTTAGAAATTATTTAGTGATTAGTAGTGCAGCTCTAGACTTGTTTGGTTTATCAGAAAGGCTTTTGAGTCCTTCTCTGGTTTTTCTCAGAAAACTGAGTGTCATTTTCTTTGATTCTTGGAGTAGCTTAGCAGCCGGAGTGCATGAAGAGTTTGTTGTAGTTTTTCACTCAAGATTCAGCTTGTGTTCTCTACTAGAATAAGTTTCTTCGTTTTTGTCCATGTTTCTTGGAGTATGTATTTAGATTATAGAAAACAAATTGCTCCACTTTTGAATGCGTGTTCGGATCTTTTTCTTTCACCCTTCTTGTGAATTCCTTTTTTTCTTTCAAGGAGATTCATATGCATCATCTATGTCCAGTGTTCTCTTTCCATCACATTATAGCTTTCAGCTTAAGTAAAAAATAATTATCACCTTTTGCATGCGTACTAGGTATGGTTCCCTGACATGCAATAGAAATCATTAAAAAATATTAACTGCATTAAAACCATCAAATGTAACTGTTAGATAAATAAATAAATAGTATGAAGAGTTTAGGGTTTGACTGGTTGGTTAATCATTATTAACATTCTAATGGTAGGCGTGCATGGTGGTCTTTGTGTCGCAGAACCTTCCATCAATAGCTCTTTTGAACTCGCATCGGTAGCTCATATACCAGTGACTTTAGTACCATCGGTAGCTCTTCTTATCTGTAGCTGTCTCTCCATCAGTAGCTCGTTGCATCAGTAGTCTATTGGTAGACATATACTATCTGTAGACATCTATCGGTAGCTCTATATATCGGTGACTATACTTGTATCAGTAACTATCTGTGAACTGGCTCTATCGGTAGTCTTTTGTCTATCAGTAGCTCTGGTCTGTTTGGTATCGGTATCTCGGTAGACTGGTTCTATTAGTAGAGTTCCTCATAATAGTAGCTCTGATTTGAGATTCAGTACTCGTATCAGTAGGCTTACTCGAAAAATGATTTTTTAGGTAAAATAATATGGTAATATTATTGATAATGATTTTATGAATATGAGTTAGATATTTGAGAGTTTTTGGGACTAGATATAAAAACCTAACATGATATTATTCATCCTCACATCACCTTAATTTTTTAAATATTATTACAAACATTGATGAAACATTATTATTTTTTAACCTAAATTTAAAATATTATCCCATAATGAAATAAGACACACAAAAATATGAAATTAATATTATGGTGATGCCATTAATAAATATATTCAAATAAATATCACCATTTGTGGATTCATGTCTTATTTTCCTATATAAACAATAATTTATCAATAAATGTGGACTTGTGGACTTAAATATTTTTTTAAATATATTACACAATTTTTCTATTTTAACATGTTTCAAACATAATATTCATTTCTATCTCCATTTTGGGTAGCCATATTATCATACCTCCCATTGATATTTTATAATAAAATGTTGATCAATATAAAAATTTTATATATGCTAAATCTTAATATCCCTATTTTCACTCAAATAATATGAATCAATTTTGTATAAAATATAAAAAAGGATACCAATAATTCTACCACATGTAATAATACCTATATAGTATTTGAATCACTTTTTATATTACAATACATTTTTAAAATAACTGTAATTTCATCAGTATATAGTTATATAACACTACATATATTATTTTTATACCATTTAAAAATAGAACATCCTCAATTTATAATTTCTATCCTCCAATATAAATTCTACACACTAATCTAAAATTCCAATAGTTTTAATTACAAAGTTGATATATCTCTACAAAAAAAATATTCATTAACATCACTATTTTTTTCTACTCAGATCATGATAGAATCATAAAAACTACATGAAAACTCGTGAATGACTTTCTTTTCTAGCTTTCAGAGCAACCTCATCACAGAATGAAAAGTCAATCTTCTTTATTTTCCCAAATCATTTAACATAATCTTCATATATTATGAAAAATAGAAGAAAAATTATACATTCATTATCATTATAGAATTATTGGAATTACCATCCTTAAATTGCAATCAAGCAATGAAATAATTTTTGAGGATATTGATTTTGTAGATCTATAAAAAAATATTATCTTTTATCCTAAATATTTATCATATTCCCATTATAGATATTACTAAATTAATACAATAATTGAATCTATGGTTAAGAAATGATGTACAAAATATCAAGGACCTATTCCCATTGATTCCCAGACTCTAAAAGAAGACATTAATATTTTTTCATTTATGATAGAATTAAATTTTTATTAAGAATATTTACTATATTAATTGATTTGTGGGACCATTATAACCTCATATTAATGGGTTATATATTCTTAATTTATTTAAAAACCCCATAGATATAAATTAAGTATTATAATAATCATTCTCATCCCAAAAATTATTATTAGTTTTTATTATGTTCTTACAAATTAGAAACATTGTATTAAAAATATTTTTAGATAATGGGTGATGTGATTTCATGAATCTATAAATAAAATTATATTATACGTTAAGATGATTCTACATTAATTTCTATTTATTTTTTACAACCCTTCTTCATTTTATTAATTGTGTTTATTACACTAATTTACATATATTTATATTTTTTAATCATATAAATTATTAATTGTGTTCTTATAAAAATAATTTAAAATATTATTTTGTTCTATAATTATATAATTCATAAGTTTGTGTTCATTAATACAATTATATTAACATTAATGAAACACAGCTTCACATACCCTTTTATTCTCAACATAATTCCTAATAATCCTCAAATATTTATTGATATATATATTCTTTCAAGATAAACTTCAATGGAAAATGTCAATATATTATTATTATAGGTCTATTCACCTTCTTTATCAGTACATTAATGACTAAAAAAATTAATAATGAGTTATGAATTTTATAAACCATTCCTAATTTTAATATTCATACTAACTACATATATTATAATAATAATCATATTATTTTCTCATGAGGTTTTTTATTTTTCTTCTAGTGATACTTTTATAACTTTTAAATTTTTTCTTGACATACATAGATATATTAATCCAAATCTACTTTTGAAAAATTTATATTTCTAGATAGTCCCTATACTCACTACTTATCATCATTAACTAATCAATTTAAATGTATATAATTCCATGTCACATAAAAACATTTTAGTCATATTTTTCCGTTGTGTTTTTAATTATTATTTCTAATTTTCATTACAACGAGAGATATTATTTTCATATATTCCTATTTTTTAATCGACTCAAAATATTTTTCTTATTTTTATTCATAAATTTTATCTTTCTCTATAGATTTGAATTACATATCCTTATCCTCTACAAATTTCTTGAAAATATGAATTTTTTCATAATTTACACGACTTTTTATAATATAGTAATAAAAATAATCAATCTATCATCCAAAATAGATTTTTTTTTAAATTATGTCAACAATGTTTTGATCAATTTAATGAAAATGGTTACATTTTCCATTATGTAACTGAAACCCCAAATTTTGTTATCAATCATAATGAATATTCTAATTAATTCATCAATAATTTTATCATTATAATTTACAATATATTCTAATATGTCCCTCTAAATATATAAAATATATACCTTCACATTTTGATTTACTTACTTGTCTTTCCAATATTTCAATAGTAGTTTATTGGTCTCATCATTATTTTATAAACATTTATTTAAAAGAGAATCATGTTATCATTTCATTTATTTCCAGAAACATACAAATTAATATCTTAAGAATATTTAATTAATGTATAATTATTAATATGGGTAAACAAAATATTGGAATTATTAATTACCTCATTTCCTAGAATGAAATATAAGAAAATATCATATTCTTCAATTCATTATAGTTCTTTATATAAAATTTTGGTTGCCTCTATTGTTTATAAAATTTTGACTAATCATATGTTTTTAACCAATATAACTTCCGTCAGATTTAAAATATAATTCTATAATACTAGTTGACATGCCTAGGTGGTTAAAGAAATATTAATAAGAAGGTGTTTGAAAAAATATTATTGAATTTTATAATTTATCCTTATAAGGTAATTTTTTGACTATTTAATGACAACATTCACACATATATTATTCAAAATCTAACTCTTATGTAACATAAATAATAACACAATAATGTATTAATTTTTTTTGCATGTTAACCTTTTATATTAATGATTGAAAGCATGGCTGACTGTTTCCTATCGACTGGTCATGTTTCCAGTGCTTTGCGAATGTGTGCAGCAGCACTCGGGTCGAATCCTCGGCGATGATACTTTTTAATAGACGATTGTTTTTAGTTTATTGTATTCAAATTGGGGGGTTTTTTGAAGAGTTTATAAAAGAATTTTTATATGATGTTTGATTTAAAAAATTGATAAATATTGGGCTGAGTTCATCATTAGGTAGTTAATCTTGTTATATCCTTGAGCTTTTCTTTATATTGCAATAAATTAACACCCATGTTTCAAGTTGACTTTGATTGAAGTTCCCAAGTGTTAAGGCTTTCATTCAAGCATTAATATAACTAGGATTATAATATAAACCATTAATTAATTGTGGTAGTGTAATTATGGTTCCAATAATTAGTTCAATCCATACGTTTAACAAAAAAATTCATTAATCCATGACATGTAAAGTCATACATACACAGTGTTAATTTAAATAATATTCATCAAGAAAAAACTCTCAATATCTTAACATACATAAATTATAACTCAGCCCAATGATATATTTACTTAGGCATTAAAATGATTAGTAATTTGGTTATAATTATTATGATGATAAATTATGATGATTAGAAAAACAAAGGGATAAGAAGATATTGATGTGATGAACACACACACAAACAATGATGAAAATTAAAAATAAACATTTGATTAAATGAGAATGAAAAAAAGGGAAGGGGATTCAAAATTATTTAAAATATTTTAAGAAAGTATATATTAAACTAACAAATGTGGATGAGAATAAGATATACTTAAGGAGAAACTTTCATTAAAAAATAATTATAAACAAAATACATACAATATTAAAATAATGAAGAACAGATAAGTAAAAGGAATCAAAGACAAGATGAAGGGTATATCAAGTGAAAATATGAGTATGGAAGGTTCTCCCATGACCTTGTAAAGGATTTGGTGATTCCAAGAAGTTCTATTATCTTATTAATTTCCAACCATTTTAAAGGAGAGGAGGGGGTGTATTTATATCCCAAAGAAGTGGACTATTTTCATTCCTAATCTATCCAACCGTCTGCAAAACCATTTTGAAATTTTAGATAGCCAAATTTTGAGATATCTCTTCTTAAAAGTTGTAGATAATAATGTTTTTCTATTACTCTGAATCTTTAGAGGTATTTGGTCTTATAGAGCCAATGTTATTCTCATTTGATTAAACAATGTTAATCATTCCAATTCAATCTAGACTTTTTAAAAGGCCAAAATGTTAATGGGTTTATCAATATGAAGATGTCCTCAGATCCAAATTCTTTATTCAACATAGTCAGTAGATTGTATCTTTTCTTACACACTGAAAAATAGAAACATGATTTGATGATTATATCTGAATACATGTCATAAATACTATACATATTTTATTTCCTATCCAGAATGGTGGGATGAGAGTAAATGTATATGTTGGGCCATTTTTCTTTGGATTTGATCCTTGATATTTTTATCCAAGACTCCTTACATTATCCCCCAAACATTGTATAATAATAAAAGAATTATTATTTCTGTATTGATTCCAGAAATTCAATCTTCATAGCTGGTCCAGTTTCTTCAATGTTTCTTTGGGTCTTCTTGTGTGGACCATATGGCCCTTAAAATGGAATAATTGGCCCATTATTCCTTCTAATGAAATGTTTTTTATTGAATTTTAAATCTTAAAAAACATGAAAAGTTCAATTTAGTGAATTATGGGGATAGTTATTATTATAAAATTAAATATAAATGAATCTGGATGAGTTCAAATAGTACCAAAAAATTATATTTAATATTTATACATAAATATGTCACACAAATTATGTACATTTACTTTAAAATATGTAAAGGGAGTATATAAAAATTTATAAAAATATTAATAACACAAACTCCCCAACACTTAGTCTAATGCTTCTCCCCATGTGCAAAAAATATACAAAACATGACAAAATCATTTTCACTCACCAATAAATATTAAAATTTTATTTTCCC
This sequence comes from Viscum album, assembly GCA_963277665.1. NCBI lineage: Eukaryota > Viridiplantae > Streptophyta > Magnoliopsida > Santalales > Viscaceae > Viscum > Viscum album. The sequence goes on along the minus strand of OY728143.1, from coordinate 106,572,869 downwards.
CCAATCACCAAGGGTTTATAAAATTTCATTCATCCATATTTAATTACACCAGAAGATGTTATTGAAAAAATGTTGAAAAAACAACTAATTTTTTCAAGATTAAATTTAGAAATGGAAAATGGTGGCACAAAAAACTTACACTTCTCAAGATGATAATATTATTTTATAGAGTTTCACTCATTCATCAACCAAAAGTAAAAATCTTAAAGTATTAAAGATATAGAAGGTTCCAATATCTATCTTAGTGTGCTAAAAAATCAATAGATATTTTTAGGGGTCTTTTTGTTGCTATATAATGGAAGGAAGATGATATCTAAAAGATAGGAAAAAGGAGGTAAAATACCAACATGAAAAAATCAATGTACATTATTTTTGAATAAGACGTGAAAGGAAATGGAAAGAGATATTTACAAGGTAATGATTTTGTTAATAAAGACACATGATATTAAAAAACATTAAAGGGGATGAGAATATGAAATATTTACAAAACACAAAACTTCTCCCAATGACATAAGTGTTCATTTTTTCATTTTATTTTTGCATTTTTTGAAAGTTGAACATGAAAAATATCTCACACTTATATCCCAACCCATTATTGAACTTTTAATGACGCTAATTTTAATATTTATAAAATTTTAAAAGGTTGAGGAAGGGTTATTTTTTACCTACCAAGAGACAACCCAATTAATGTTTTCTTTTGTTTTTTGATTTTTTTTAATTTTTTGGATTTTTTTGAACACCTGTCAGTAACATTTTCAAGATTTCATAAATTAAAGTACATTAAATTCCACAAAACTCACTGAATTACAACCTCTCTCCCACACTAAAATGGATTCTTTCCCTAAATCATATGATTACTCATTAAAAATAAATAAAAGGGCACCCAAAAAATGAAATCCATTCACCCCCCACACTTAAATTTCAAAAATAATTATGCAATGAAAATCCATGTTGATATTGGGTGGTGTAAGGTATTGGGTTGGTAATGTGGCTATCAAAGGAAAGGTTTTCATAGGATCTTAAGGGATTTCAATAAAAGGATAAATGTATGGGTAATTGGAGGCTATTGGGGTATTATAATTGTCATTGGGTCCATATATGACTCTATAATATTAATGGACACCAAAGTTGTAAATTCAGCTCAATGGTCCACAAACTCAAGACTCACAAATGTTTGTGAAAAAATACACATTTTTAGAAGATGGTTATAGGTATCCTTAACATGAAATAAAATGTTGTTCCCTGTAGGTGGGGAAAATCATTTATCAAATCAATAATTGAGCATTCATAAATTATTATTCATGAGACAAAATTATATTTGAATGTCATGATGAAAATAAAAAAAAAAGATGAAAACGTGACTTTTTGACTTTCCAAAATGGTTGGAAAAAGTTTATAAATTTAAGGTTATTAATCATGATTTTTCATTTCATATTGTTTTTAAATTATTATTTTTTTGTTTTATCAATTTTTTTAGTTTTTTATAAAGACACACCTACAAAAAAGAGTAAATAAAAAATGTGATTAGGAAAGTGAAAAAAAACTAAATGAGAATTATGGAGGAATAATAAAAAATAGAAAGAGAGAGAGTATAGGAGTTAAAGGGAAATATGTGTCGCCTAGTTTGGATTTGGTGGGATTCCATCTCCACCTAGTGGTGGATCAACTGTAGAAGTTGGGGACTTGATGGAAGTCGATGTGGTTAAAGGATTTTGCATCCTCTCAGGGTGATGTATTAAGAAAATGATCATTACCTAAAATAGAAACAAAATAAAAAATCATTATTCATTTAATGAAAAATTAAAAAGAAATTAAAATTATATAAAAGTAACAGAAAATGATAGCTTCCTCCCATGATGTGTTGCAATTATTTTGTCTATAGCTGGAAAATTACGTTAGACTACCCATAGTCCGATGGTGGCCACTGTATTTTTTCATCTCTAGTGTGTTTCCAAAAAAATGATTCCTTTGGGAGGGTCATTGATTCATTAGATAATTTCATCTTGTCTTTATTGTTTCGCATGTAATTAAACAATGGTGGAAAAGGAATACGACTATCCTCTGTTTGGTCTTCATCATGAGGAATGATTATATCCACCAACTGTTGGTTTTCTCTTCATTAAAATTCAGGAAGTTGTCTCAATTATGATGGATCATTTATATATTGTTCAGATAACAAAAAACCAGAATATGAGATACCAATTATTTTTGACTAATTTATTTCATCCCTTACCTATGTAGAGTAATGAGGATAAGTGGAGTCCTATGACTGAATGGATTTTTCAATGTCCCTTATATCAATTTGGATCACCAATGAAATTTCTATTTCAATATCACGAGTAATCACATTATTAATTATGTAACAAATCTCACAACCTTTACTCCCATCGGGATAATATAAATACATTAGTTCATGGTTGACCTCACAAACAATAGAATTTTCAGAATCATGGATAAGAAATGTTGAATGTTCGATAATAATATTTGAATCAGAAAATGAACATGCTTGTTCTTTTTACCCATTACCATCCATGTTGTATATTTGGAGGGCTGAGTTGATATGGTATTCCAAATAGTTTTCAATATCCTTTAGATTAATGGCGTTTTCATTTGTAATTTCAACATCATCTTCTCCATTTATGAATTGGTTAATCATGGTGTGGATTTCACAAGATCCTTTATCATTATAACAAGAATAATAAGATGGATTTGGATTCAACAAACTCTCGAAGAATCTTTCAGAAACATAGATAGAGAATACAGGTTGATTCCTTAATGGGTATGGTATGGATTGAAAAATAGTGAACTTGAAAAGTTGGTCACCAAATTCCATGGATAAGATTCCAGCATGGACATCAATTTTGGTTTTATATATCATAAAGAATGGTCTTCCTAAAATCAAAGGAGAATGGAAACAAGTTGCCTCACCTTTCATGTCAAGGACAGAGAAGTCAGCAGGGAAGATAAGATGATTGACGTGGACAATGACATCCTAGATTATTCCCTCATAACTGGTTGTGCATCGATTGGATAACTAGATGACAACACCTGTTGGGGTTAATAGAACTAAACCAAGGTTGGAGAATATATATTTGGGAATTACATTTGTGGAGGATTCTTGGTCTATGAGTGCATCATCAAAGGTGGAACTTCCTATTAGTCATGAAGCTGTAAAGGTCCCCGAATTATTGCACTTCATGGGTTTGAACTATTGTGTTGAAACATTTTCTAAGGTCCTAAGATACCACTTTTTGGAGAAAAATTCCTTATGAAAATTGGCATACATAAGGATTTGTTTTAGGGAATCTAATAGTGTAATGTGGACTTCAACATGTCTAATCATGTCAAGCATTTCATGATCGGGTTCAAAGGACTTATTTGGATTAGAAATAGCTTGAGGAGAATGAATTTGGTTCTTAAGTGGAATGGAAGGAGGTGTGGGAATGGATTTAGGTTCATTTTTTAGCTTCATTTTCTATTCATTTTCTAGGAAAACATTTAAAATAGGTTTGGGGGACTTATCTTGAGGTATAGAAATTTTCTTTCCCGATCTAAGTGCAATTTCCCTTACATTACCCTTGGGGTTGGGTAATGGTTGATCCAGTAGTTGGGAAAACATTTATTGTTTTTGCTAGCTCAATTGGGATTACCTTGATTTTAGTTCTTGGGAGAGTGATTGTATTGGTTTTGGAACTAGGAAGGCTCACAAGGATAGTGGAATCCAGGATGATGATGAGGAGGATTTATCCATTGAGTTTGTGTAACAAAATTGTACGGTTGTTGGAAATTACCAACGCCTTGACCATATTAGAATTGGTTTGGGTTTTGGGGATAGAATTGAGGGATAGAGTTTCCATACCTCAATCCTTGGTTGAAGGTGGAAGAGAAGGGCTGAAAATGGGGTTGGTTGAAGTTTCTAACAAACATACCTAATTGTTGAGGCTTTTTGTTCCTCTGATCATATTCTATATTGAGCTCCATTGACCCGGATGAATTAGATTGATCCTCTTGGATTTGTAGACATGTGTTAGTTGGATGAGACGAGGAGCTATAGATTCCACAATTGTTGATAGTTCCAGGGAAATGAGATAGTGGATAAGATGAGGTTAGCACTTTGGAAGACACAACTAGTTGTTGCACGAGACATGTAATATAACTCATCCATTCAATCATCTTGTTTGGCTCTATTGATTGACTATCTTGGGCTTGTTTGACTTCATCATGTGCTCGAGTATGGAATTGTTGTGTGTTTCCAGCAATGTTTCTTATTCAATATCTAAATGTTTTTATGGAGTTGATGTTATTAAAAATTTATATAACTTTTTATATACTCCCTTTACTTATTTTATAGAAAATGTTCATAATTTGTGTGGAATATTAATGTATAAATATTAAATATAATTTTTAGAACTATTTGAATTAATTTAGATTCAATTATTTTTAATGATTTTATAATAACTATAACTCTACTAATCTAAATTGAATGGTTCTAGTTTTTTAGTATTCATCATTAAATATAAAACATTTCATTAGAAGGAATCATAGTCCAATTCTGTCATTTTAATAGTTATATGGTCCACACAAAAAGACACAAAAAACTATGAAGAAACGGGACCAGCTATGAATATTGAATTGCTGGGCTCAATCAAGAATTCAAAATACCTTTATTCTTCATAAATTATCGTGGGAAAATATTAGGAGTCTTGGATAAAAATTTCAAGGACCAAATCAAAATAAAATGAGCCCAACTAATTCATTTAAACTCATCCCACCATTATGGATGGGAATTAAAATATATAATGTATTCATGACATGTCTTATGATATATTCATAAAATCAAGTTGATATTTCTCAGTGTGAAATAGTAAATATATGCGGCCTACATTTTTGAAGAAAGAATTCATATTTGAAGGAATCATCCTATTGATAAACCCATTCACATTTTTTCCTAATAGAAAGTCTAGATTAAAATGGAAAGATTAACATTGTTTATATAAATGATCATAACATTGGATCCATAACTCTAAATGCATCTATATTTTTAGATTAGTCATCCAAAATTATTATTTACTACTTTGAAGAAGTATATATCTTGATATTATAGTGTCTAAATTATCCAAATGGTGATGCATGTGGATGGAAAGATTGGGAATGAAAATATTCCACTTCCTTGGGATATAAATACATCCCCCTTATCTCTTTCAAAAGAGATGGAATTTCAGAAGACAAGGGCACACATTTTAATGACTAAAGCCTTTATAAGGGATTGGAAGGACGTTCTCTCACATTCTCTCAAAAATATTTATTTGTGATTTTACTATGTGCAACACAGTGGCTAACCTACGTCGTTCTCTCAAGGAGGAAGTGAATTAACCTACTATTAATGGGATTTAAGTAAGTTTTTAAATAGTACAAAACAAATGAAACGAAATATGGGGGTTTGTTTTTTGACTTTTCAAATAGTAAATTATACAATAAAATTAGAAGTTGTAATCTAGAGACACTTTCTTTAGAAACACTTATATGATAAGAAATATTATGATCTAATAAAACATTTTCACCATTAATTTATAATTATCCCATAAAATTAGTATTCATCCAATTATGATCCCTTATCCTTGTTAACCTCTGAACTCTATGAAAATTAAAACTACCACAAATATTTGTGAAAATGAGCCCTATGTTAACTTCAGGACCTTCAATCGCAGCACCCTGCTTTAATGGTGATCCAAAAGCCAAATTTTGGTTAGTGGTCAATTCGGGTGGAATTTCCTCCCTGGATTTGAGAATTAATTGTATTAATGGATGAGACAATAGCCCTACAATTCTACCTCAAGGTGATTATATTTTGTGATTGACGTTTTACTCACACGGTTTACACAAGCCTGACCATGTAGTCTAGTGCAAGTCGATTGAGTAACATAGAAATTAAAACTCAATTAATTGATGAAAATTTACAAATTACATTATGTTTTTGAATTCAAAATAAATTAATGAAGGTAGTATAGATTAGTTAAACTTTAAAAGAAAAGAGATAGTTGATAAATAATAATAATAATAACAGGAAAAACTATAGAATTTATGAATAGAAAACAAAAAATTAATGAAAAATAGATTAGAATGATATTATAGAATAATGAATAAATTATAGAGAGAAAAATAGAAAAATAAATAGTATTAAGAATTAAAAAAATTGAGATAAAAAAAATGATCGAAAAGCATATTACTAGTAATGAGAAAGAGAAAAAAAATTAGACAAAAAGATTAGATATAATGAAAAAATAGATTAATAGAAGAAAAAGGAAATTAAAAATTGAAATAAGGTAGAAATAATGATGAAATATAGAAAGAGAATACGAATGAAAAAAAGATAATGATAAGAATTAAAAGACAAAAATAAATTACGAAAAGAACTGGAAAAAAATAATGTATATAAATGGGTGAAAATAAAATAATAGGAAAAAAATTATAAAAAACATGAAGAATATAAAATTTAAGAAAATAAAAGAGTGGAGAAATTACTAAATAATTAATAGAAAATAAATTTAAAAATTTGAAAGAAAATCAAAAATGAAAAAAATAATAAGTTAAAAAATAAGGAGATAATGAGAAATGAATAAGATTAGAAAAAGGAGAGAATGATAATAGATGAGAAAAAATAGAATAAATAGAGAAGAAAATAAAAATTAAATTAAATATAATGAAAAAAAATAATGAATGACATAAAATTGAAAAAAATAGTATAAGAATGAAAAAGAGAAGAAAAATTTTATTATAAAATAATGATAAATTAAATAGATATATGGAAGAAAAAATATAAAGAATTGGAGATATGTGAAATAGAAAGAAGAATGAAAAGAAAAAACTAGAGTAATTAAATAAAGATAAAAATGAAATTATATATAGATGAAAAAAAAGAATAAACTGAATATTAATAGAATAAGCATAGGGAAAATAAATAATAGTGGAAAAATATTAGAGAGAATAAAAATATAAAATCATGATAATGAAATAATTTAACGATAAGAAGATAGAAAAAGGAAGAGAGGAAGAGATAATGTCAGATATTGAATATATGAAGAGATTAGATAAAAGAGAGGAAAACTGTAATATATTAAAGATAAAGATAAATGAAATAAAAAAGAATAACAATATAATAAATGAAATAAAAAAAGAAAAAGATAAAACATGGAGATTAATAAATGATAAAGAATAAGAACAAATTAATGTAAAAGGAAAAAATGAAGAATAATAAAAGATATTAAACGGATGAAAAGGAAGAGTGTTAATATTGTAGTTAATAAATAAAATAGAATGAGAGAAATAAGAGATGGAAAAATAAGATGAAAAATTAAAAAAATGAAGATGATAAGATGAATTTAAATAAGTAAAATATTAGAATATAAACTAATAAAGAAAATAAAAGATGAATTAAGAATTATATACGAATAAGGAAGAGGAATGAATGGAATAAAAAAGAAAAAAATATTAGGAGAAATGTAATAGTAAAAAAGATAAAAATTATAGAGAGAATTCAAAAAAGTGGAGAGAATAAATGAGAGGAAAATAGAATTAGATAAAATAATATTATAATATATAATATAATACCAAATATAAATGAAATAATAATAAAATAAAGAAATAATGAAATAATAGATGAATAAACGAATTAAATAATATAAAAAAATAATAAATAAAATAAAAAATGAATATAATAAGGAAAGAATGAAAATAAAATTGATGGAAATAGAATCAAGGATACAATAAAGATAATGAAAGAAAAAAATAAGAAATGAATTGAAGATGAAATGATATGAAAAGATTAATAGAAAATATTAGAGAACTGATTTAAGATAAAAATAATTATAGAATAATAGATATAAAAAATGATAAAAAAAGAAAGAAGAACTAAATACATAGAAGAGTAGAAAAAAGATATATAATAGAAAGAGAGAGTGGAAAGGAATAATATAAATGTATTAAATGAATAGTAAAAAAGGAATGAATAGATAATGAAAAGTGAAATGCATGAAATTTTGGAGGAAAGTGAATTAACCCAGATTTTAGATCAATGTCTGATTTGAGAGTTTGATATTCAATTCATGTAGGTTGATAATTAATATCAGGTCCAGCCAACTCTCGAATAGTCCTATTGTGTTTGTTATTGTCATTTTTAGCCATTTTATCTTGTTTTATATTTGTTTTAGAAGAGCTTCCAATATCAAAATTCTTAGAGTAAAGTAATTACCCAGTTGGGTAAATGTTGACCCATACCATACACTGAGATTTTCTAATTCGACCCCTAAGGCTACGCTCAATCTCGAGGTCTAGATCAAGTAGATCCTCAATATGTGATCATGTCATAAATCATAGAAAAAAGTGAAATGAAAATAATTGGACACCAAAATCATAAAATTAGTTATCAATTGATTTTCCGAAAGATAAGAACTTACATAAGAAATAAATAAATAAAAATAAGAAAAAATTGAGAGAAAGGGGAAATGATAAATAAGAGGGAAAAAGGATAAAATGAAATAAAAAAAGTACCTCTAATTAGTTGAACAAAAAACTTCCCTCCACTGCAACAACGCTAAATAATGATAATATTCATTAAATATATTTAGGGGGTTTAGGGTTACAAAATATTTTTAATTGTTAAAGGGAAATTTGGCTAAATTGTATTATCCCACTTTCACTGCATAATTGACCTCCAACAAAGGGTGCTTCATGTTGGAGAGAAGGTCCTTCTATATAGTTCACGACTGAAGCTGATGCCTGGTATTTTGCATTCCAAATGGTTGTGTCCTTATATTGTATCTAATGTTTTTTATGGTATATTATAGATCACACTAGAGGACATAGGAAGGAGCATTACAGTCAATGGGAAATGTCTGAAGAAATATATTGAGGGAATTATTACTAATGTAGTAGATTTCATCACACTCCATGCCCCCCCCCCATCATCACTAGAGCATATAAGGCTGTTCTTAAACCATTCACTTTTATATTATTTTTCCTGTTTAATATAATGTGTTTCATGTGCACATATCATCTTTTGGGTTTATATTTAGGATAATCAAATATTTTATGTGTGGGGGAGAGAACCTTTTATTTTATTAATTTCAATTGTTTTCCTATTTTTCAATGTTTTTTTTTCAAATGAATTGGGTGTTTTTCATATTTTGTGTGTTTTTTTAAATATTTTTGGGTGTTTTGAATCTTTTGAGCTAAAATGATTTTTATCACAATTTTGAAATCCATATCAATTAGTGAAACAAATTATCCTATTAAACTAACTTAATTGAATGCTGAAAATGACTTTTTCTCACGTTTAAATGTTTAGTAATATCATGAACTGTACTCTAAATTTTGAATCCCATAACTCATCTCACAATCTTTATATTTGAAATCACTTTTCTATGAGGCTTCTGAACCATTATTTTCTTACACTTTACATTCACCTAACTTCTTGAGATAACCAAACCATGCCTGATTTAACCAGAATTTTATTTATTCCTCTCAAAACATGAGGGTTTGAGGTACTCCTGATTAAATGAATAAGGAATTTGTTTGGTATTAAATCCCCTATTTCAAAGAATTTTTTATATAATGGGTTAATTCACCCACGTTGAATTACAAGCAAAAAAATAAAGAAGGGATAAAATTATCCAATGAATAATCGAACCTCCCAAAGGAAAAGTTTTTATGGAATGAGAATATGATTACATTGTGTTTGGTCTTCAATGTGAGGAATGATTTTATCCACAATGTGATGGTTTTTTATTCTTGTAAATTTGGGAAGATGTCTCAATTTTGAGGGTTCATTTATGTATGGTTTAGATAACACGAAACTCGAATATGATATCCCAATTTTTTCCCTCATTTATTTCACCATTTACCGATGTAGAGTAATGTGGATCAGTGGAATCATAATACTGAATAAAATTCTCAATATCCTTTATATCAAGGTTTTTCTCCAAATAATGGTCAATTTCAATATCACTAGTGATCACTTTATTAATTATGGAACAAATATCACAACATTAACTCCCAAAAAGACAATATAAACACATTAGTTTATGGTTCACGTCACAAATAATAGAATTTTCATAATCATGGATAGGAAATGATGAATATAGGATAATCATATTTGAATCAAAAAAATGAACATTCTTGTTTTTTCCCCATTATCATACAAGTTTGAGAAGTGGAGGCCAAATGCTAGATGTTATTCCAAAGAGTTTGAACCATTTGAAAATAGAACTGATCATCACCTATTGACCATTAATGGTTCTGTTTCTATTCTAATGTGTATTTCAGCACTCGAGTCGAAGCCTTATTTATAATACTTTTTAATATATTATAGTTTTTAGTTGACTGTATTATGATTGGTGGGTTTGTTTGCAGATCTTATGAAATAATTTATGAATGATGTTTTATTTAACATATTGATAACAATTGGGATTTGGTGGCATGGTTAGGTTGCAACAATAATTTTGAACCACTCCCAGTATTCATGAATTGATTCACTTGGGAAGTGATGGATACAACTTATTTTCTTTCGGATAGAAGTAGTACGAGAAGCAGGAAAAAAATTTCTATGAAAAGTCACTTCATGTCATTCTATGTGGTTGTAGAAATTGGTGGTAGGTGTTATAGCAATGGATTAGTAGTGTTAGGTGGCAGAAAGGGAATTCTTGGAATTTTATTTATTTCCTAGAAATCCCTTGAGTCTTCATGTTAGAGCACACCACTTGGAAGTCTTTAAGTTGGAGATGTGGATCCTCACCAGCTAGCCTATGGAAATGAGGGAGAAAATGAATCAAACTCGATTTGAGTTTTAAGTCAACATCTATGTTTGGATATTGAATTCCAAGAGGATGGTAATTCATATCAGTGGCAGAATGTTTTTTTAGTGTTTCTTCACTATGATTGGATATTTCTAATTCAACTATTATGACAAGGACTGGTTCTTTTATTATTTGATTGTCTCTAATTTTCCTCCTATGTTGGCAAAGAGTTCACTCAATTTTTGGGTAAAAAAAATTAGAGGCAGTTCATATTCATTAAGCATGGTTCTAGCTATTTCTTGAAGGGTTCCATTCCTTCTTTCTACTACACCATTCTGCTGAGGTGTTCTGGGAGCAGAAAAGTTGTGACTATAGCCATTATTTGAGCAATAATATTCAAATTCATGATGTTCAAACTCACGACCATGATCACTTATTAGAGTTTTCATCTTAAGTCCACAAATATTTTCTACAGATTTGGAGTATTTAACAATGTAAAAACAATCTTCACTTTTGTGAGCTAAGAAGTATACCCATGTATATCTATAAAAGTCATCTACTAGAACATAGACATAGTTATTCCCATTTAAACTAGAAACTCTTTATGGTCCAAACAAGTCCATGTGAACTAGATTAAGAGGTTGAGAAGTTTAAACTTCTTTCTTTGATTTAAAAGAATCTTTATGTTGCTTTCCCTTTTGACAGGGATTACACACTTTGTCATTTGGGAATTCAAGTTTAGGACACTAACTAAGTTCTTCCTAGTTATGTTTCTAACTGAATAGATGTTGTAGTGTACTAATATTCATTTCCAATGCCAAGACTCTTTATGAAGAGCATTTAAACAAGTAACATTTTTTTAGCTAAGGAATTCAAATCAACTGCATATAAATTTTCATTACTTAAAGCAGAAAATACTAAAACATTTTTATAATTAAAAACATTACAAGAATAATTTTCAATCTTTACATTAAATACATCATCACATAATTGATAAATACTTAATAGGTTGTACTTAAGTCTATCCCCAAAACAAACTTTAGATATTTAAACTGAATCAGTGTTACCAAGATGTCCTAGGCCGATGATCTTTCCTTTGGAATTATCAATAAAGGTGACATGGCCTCCATTAACCTTTATTAAACTTTTTAATCATGAATAATCTCCAGACATATGTCTTGAACATCCATTGTCCATGTACCATACCTTCTTTTGAGAACTCTTGAAGCATGTTTCCTACAAAATGGATTTAGATAGGAAATGATTTTGGTACCCAGATCTTAATGGGTCCATTAAGGTTGGAAATCAAAGGTTTAGGTACCCATATTTGTCTTATGGGACTCATATAATTTATAGAATCAGTAGATTTTGAAATATAAACTTTATTTGACCTAAAACCATATGAATAAATGGTTGAAGCATATGAATTTCACGAACTAGAATAAGCAAAAAAAATTGAAGACATAGGGATAAATCGATTTTTAGTGAACTATCTCTGTCTAGGTTGGTATCCCAAACCAGTAGTGTATTTAGGTGAAACATGTTTACATAAAATTTGAGTAAGTGTGTCTTTTTCATTTTTACATTTCTCTAAGTCTTTTCTATGTTTCTCATTTGACATTTTTAGTTCTGTATTTTCCTTTAATAGTTGAGGATTATTCTCTTTTTCTATAGTATGTTTGGTTTTAATAGTAGTAGTGAGAGCATGCTATTTCTTTAGTGATTTGTATTTATCCTTAAGTTCATTGCATGTCTACTCTAGCATATTGTAGTATTTAAATAATTCTTTACTAGTCATGTTTTCCGAATCATAATCAGATTCTACATCATCTTCAGAATATTAGGAATTTAAAATATGAGTATCTAAGGTTACCTCAGATGTGATGGTCATGAAACACATGTTGGCATGATTCGTCTAAGAATCAGAAACTTCATATTAACTTGTGTTGTCTTCATATGCACTCCAGGTAGCCTTCATAGCTTTCTTGTACTTCTTGTCCTTATAATCATATTTTTTTTACTTTAAATTTTAGACAATCAGTCTTGATGTGTCCTTTCCATTTACACTCATAGTAGACTATTTCATCATTATTTTCAGCTTTCATCCAATCCATCATCTAGTGTCCCTTGTTGACATAATTTCCTTTGTAGTTAGATTTGTGAATAATTTATTCTTCTTATAAAACATCATGAATCTCCTAGCAATTTGAGCCATCTCAGCATCACTATCTAAATCAGAATCTTCACTAGCTGAAATCTCAGTAGGTATTTTCATTTTCCCCTTGTCTTACTCTTAGAGGTAGTAGACTTGAAAGCTACGGATTTTCACTTAGGTTCATCATATTCCTACTTATTTACTTTGATTTCTTCCTCATACATCATTAATTTACCAATAAGCTTATTTATTGGTAGTGCTCCAATGTCACATGAATCTCTGATTGAGACAGAGGTGCCTCTCCATCCTTCTGGCAGACATCTCAGTATCCTCATAATTTGTTCCATTGCTGGAACAGATTTACCAAGTGATTTCATTGTATTTACTATCTCATTAAACATGATATGCATATCAGAAATAGGTTCATCATTTTTCATTTTAAAATTGTCATATTTAATAGTTTAAGTACTCAATATCAATTCATTAACATTGGTTGTTCCTTCATGAGAAACAGCCAAAGTATCCACTATTTCAAAGGCAGTTTTACAAGAAGAAATTCTATTAAACTCTTCATATCCTAAAGCACAGTACTGAGTATTCATAGATTTACAATTATTATAGTAATCAGTCTTTGTAGTTTCATCTCATGTTGTTCTTTCGGTTTATGGAATTTTATATTGAGACTCTATAGCAGTCCAAATATCAAAACCCATACTTTCTAAATGAATTTTCATTTTCAGTTTCCAATGTGCATAGTTTGTGCCATTGAAGAAAGGTGGCCGATTAGTTGCAGCACCCTCTAGTCTATAATCCATAACTAGATTTTATAAAATAGTTAAGAGGTAATAATTTGGAACTAATAGAAATTTAAGATATTTAAATATGAAACTAAAATCATAGTTGAAAAATAGAGTATTTCAAAAATCCTTGAACATAAACAAACTTCTGATACCAAATGTTGGTCGGAGTGGATACTCAAGAGGGGGGGGGTTAATTGAGTTCCAATTAAAATTTCTCTTAAAAATATTTATCTTAAAATACCCCAATTTAAAAAAAAGTTAAACTGTAGTGAATCTATACAGAGTGTAAAGGTTCAATTATGTTTCTGAAAGATTGAATAGGCCTCAGTTAACTTAATTTGAAGATTAAATTAACTTTTGAAACTAACTTACAGGTTTACAATAGGAATAAACACATGCTAATTTAACTATAAAAGTAGCTTTAAAATAGTTTTGTATTTCAAAGTAATAGGCAACGGAATATGTAAAATATATATGTAATACTTATAGACATAAAATAAAAGCATAAAAATGTTAACCAAGAGGTTCAGTCTCAAGCCGAGACTTAGTCCTCTCAACAATTTATCTAAATTGATCCACACCTTTGATCGGAGGTAAATAATAGTACACAATTGTCCAGGTACAAAGACTTCTACCAATGTTCTTCGTGGAAAAAAACAACAGCTCGTTGGCTATTCAGGTCTTACTCGACCTCTACCACCATCCACAATGGGAAACAAAGGAGTTATATAGTTTGAGTGAGGATTTAAGAATCCTCCAGTTTAGCACAGGAGACAATGTGTGTAAAATAAAAAGGATACACACACTGCTCAAAATTTAATGAAAGAATCACTAAGAGTAGTATGATTGAGTTTAGAAATTCTTTAGTGATTAGCAGTGTAGCTCTGGACTTGTTTGGCTTATCAGAAAATATTTTGAGTCAATCTCTGGTTTTTCTTAGAAAACCGAGTGTCATTTTCTTCTTTGATTCTTGGAGCACCTTAGCAGCCGGAGTGCATGAAATGTTTGTTGTAGTTATTCACTCAAGATGCAGGTTGTTTTCTCCACTAGAATAAGTTTCTTCATGTTTGTCCAAGATTCTTGGAGTATGTATTTAGATTAGAGAAAACAAAATGATCCACTTTTAAATGCTTTTTTAGCTGTTTTTCTTTCACCCTTCTTGTGAATTACTTTTTTTCTTTCAAGGAGTGTCATATGAATCATCTATGTCCAGTGTTGTCTTTCCATCACTTTATAGCTTTCAGCTTCAGTATAAAAGAATTATCGCCTTTTGCATGGGTACTAGGTATGGTTCCCTGACATGCAACAGAAATCATTAAAAAATATTAACTGCATTAAAACGGTCAATTGTTACTGTTAGATAAATAAATAAATAGTATGAAGAGTTTAGGGTTTGACTAGTTGGTTAAGTATTATTAACGTTCTAATGGTAGGCGTTCATGGTGGTCTTTGTGTCCCAGAACCTTCCATCAATAGCTCTTTTGAACTTGCATCAATAGCTCATATACCAGTGACTTTAGTTCCCTCGGTAGCTCTTGTTATTTGTAGTTGTATCTCCATCAGTAGATCGTTGCATTAGTAGTCTATCTGAAGACTTATACTATCAGCAAACATCTATCGTTAGCTCTATATATTAGTGACTATACTTGTATCAGTAACTATCTGTGAACTGTCTCTATCGGTAGACTTTTGTCTATCATTAGCTCTGGTCTGCTCTGTATCAGTATCTTGGTAGACTAGTTATATTAATATAGTTCCTTATATCAGTAGCTCTGATTTTAGATTCAGTACTCGTATCAGTAGGCTTACTCTATCGGTAGCTCGGCTATTCTGTCTGTAGACATTGTTTCTACTTACCGGTAACTCTGTTTATATCCACGACCTTAGTGTAACGGTGACTTTGCCTATCGGTAGACTAAGTCTAACTATAGACTGGGTACCGGTGGCTCTAGCTAAAACCCAGACCAATACCTTAATACTTATCCATTTTATACACAACAAATCTTAATAGTTTATAATTACTTCAGAACTTATATAAACATGGATAAACAAAGATTAAACTATCATAGGGATTATTTTAATCTTATTATCATCTTGAGCACAGATTGAAAGAATTAATATATAGAAAAACATTAGATTGAGATTATCAAAGTATATAAAAGCATAATTGGGATTATCAAAACAGGTGAGGTCAACAAATCATATAAATTTTCTCCTGTATAAAATGAAACTATCATATAGATGGATCATGTATTTATTAAATGAAGACTAATTGTTTTCTTTAAGAAAAATAAATAAATTCTTATCATGTGAGGATGTTGAGTGTATACACCCATATATATCCCCCATTATCATATATGTTTGACCACTTCTCCCTCATTCCTTATCTATCAACCAAGGATCACATCAAGGATATTCAAAATTGGTTTAGAACCATTAATCATACCAATATGTTAGATGATAACATAAAAATAATAGTTAAATGTCTTTCCCAAAAATCATATATAATTGTTGAATTCAACCCATTTTCCAAACAATCATAAAATACCATACCTAAGTCCCTTAACATATTAAAAAAAAAAATATTTCAATTTCAATAAAGAATATTCAATATCCTTGTGATCTATAGTAACTTGTAAATAGATGTATTAATTTTCCCTCCCTCCATCAGATATATATTCAACTCAAAATTAAAGAAGATAATTCAAAAACAGATCACCCATTTTTTGTTCTTTATAACTGATAGATTCCTTGAGTATATACAATAATGTATTCTCTTGATAATGGGGATATATATCCTTTTGTGAAATTTATCACTTCACTGGGGTATGAAAAAGTTATCTTGGTTAAACTAGACCATACCTCATAAATACAAAATAATAATTTAGTAGCATCGAGCTTGTAATTTAGTTATATATAATATTTGAACACAGTTCTGGTGTAAGACCCAATAATGGATGGTTCATCTATATATCCAGTGGAATTTTTTATCAACTCTCTCTTAGTGGTCATTAACACATGTCACTAGCCAAGTCAAATAAAATTATAGTATATTGTCTTTAAAATATAATAAACAATTATCATGGATACATAAACATAAAAGGAACCATAGCAATGATATTACATGAAATTAGAAGTTACAAAACCACATTTAAAATGAAAATAAAATTTGTGTGATTTGAATCCATTCACATGGATATTTATTAAAAACATGTTAACGTCATAATAAACACACTATTGTAACGTTAACCAATTTTTAGAGATAATACAATTGATGTATTTTCTACTAAATAACTTGAAATATCAATCCATCCACCACTTATAGGCCAATTATGTACATCATTGCACCAATGATAGGTTGGTGATGTACATCAATCCATTAGATATAGATGTGTAATAAACATACCATAAATTTATGATTATACAATGGATCCTCCCCTTGGTGAGACACTAGTGAAATCGATTGCATTTTTTGGGGATGAGCACATGGAACCATGTTGTCTTGATAGACCCTGTAAATCCATCTAATCCACTGGTGGTAATGAATTAGATAAATAGTATCATTATAGTATAAAAATGTACATCCATCAGTTTGTGAATGTTTTAAAATGTATAACAATTTTTTGATAGAATGTCAACAATATTCATTCATCTCTAACTGAGATGATATAAATATATTACTACACACTTTTATTAGTACAAAGATATCCATCGATCCAATGGTGTTAGAATAAATGATCCAAAATTAATTATTTTAATTATGATCACACACAATAATAACCCCCTCAATGTTTTTAAACATTAGGAGAACCCATTTAACATGGTTTTAAAATATGGACTCATGAAATAGAAATTCAAGGAATAATTTACAATATAATTATATATGATAAATATATTAATTTATCAAAACATGTTCATGGGTGTCCTCGAAAAATTATTTTTTATGTAACATAATATGGTAATATTATTGATAATGATTTTATGAATATGAGTTAGATATATGCGAGTTTTTTTGGACTAGATATAAAACCCTAACATGATATTATTCATCCTCACATCACATTACTTTTTTAAATATTATTATAAACATTGATGAAACATTATTATGTTTTAACCTACATTTAAAATTTTATCCCATAATGAAATAAGACACACAAAAATCATAAATTAATATTTTGGTGAAACCATTAATAAATATATTCAAATAAATATCACCATTTGTGGATTCATGTCTTATTTTCCTATATAAACAATAATTTATCATTACATGTGGACTTGTGGACATAAATATATTTTTTTAATATATTACACAATTTTTCTATTTTAACATGTTTCAAACATAATATTCATTTCTATCACCATTTTGGGTAGCCATCTTATCATACCTCCCACTGATATTTTATAATACAACTTTGATCAATATAGAACTTTTATATATGCTAAATCTTAATATCCCTATTTTCACGCAAATAATATGAATCACTTTTGTATAAAATATATAAAAGTTTACCAATAATTATCCCACATGTAATAATAACTATATAGTAATTGAATCACTTTTTATATTACAATACATTTTTAAAATAACTGTATTTTCATCAGTATATAGTTATATAACACTACATATAATATTTTTATACCATTTAAAAATAGAACATCCTTAATTTATAATTTCCATCTTTCAATATAAATTCTACACACTAATCTAAAATTCCAATAGTTTTCATTAAAAATTTAATATATCTCTACAAAAAAAATTCATTAACATCATTATTTTTTTCTACTCAAATCATGCTAGAATCATAAAAATTACATGAAAACCTGTGAATGACTTTCTTTTCTAGCATTTAGAGCCACCTCATCACGGAATGAAAAGTCAATCTTCTTTATTTTCCCAAAACATTTAACATAGTCTTCATATATTATGAAAAATAGATGAAACGTTATACATTCATTATCATTATAGAATTATTGGTATTACCATCTTTAAATTTCAATCATGGAATGAAATAATTTTTGAGGATATTGATTTTGTAGATCTATATAAAAATATTATCTTTTATCAGAAATATTTATCATATTCCCATTATAGATATTACTCAATTCATACCATCTTTGAATCTATGGTTAAGAAATGATGTACAAAAAATCGAGGACCTATTCCCATAGATTCCCTTACTCTAAAAGAAGACATTAATATTTTTTCATTTATGATAGAATTAAATTTTTATTAAGAATTTTTACTATATTAATTGATTTGGGGGACCATTATATCCTCACATTAATAGGTTATATATTCTTAATTTATGTAAAAACCCCATAGATATTAATTAAGTATTATAATAATAATTCTCATCCCAAAAATTATTATTAGTTTTTATTATGTTCTTACAAATTAGAAACATTGTATTTAAAATATTTTTAGATAATTGGTGATGTGATTTCATGAATATATAAATAAAATTATATTATACGTTAAAATAATTCTAAATTAATTCTTATTTATTTTTTACAACCCTTCTTCATTTTATTATTTGTGTTTATTACACTAATTTACCTAAATTTTTATTTTTTAATCATATAAATTATTAATTGTGTTCTTATAAAAATAATTTAAAATATTATTTTTTTCTACAATTATATAATTCATATGTTTGTGTTCATTAATACAATTATATTATCATTATTGAAACACAACTTTACATCCCCTTTTATTCTCAACATAATTCCTAATAATCCTAAAATATTTATTGATATATATATTCTTTCAAGATAACCTTCAAAGGAAAATGTCAATATATTATTATTATAGGAATATTCACCTTCTTTATGAGTACATTGATGACTAAAAAAATTAATCATGAGTTAATAATTTTATAAACCATTCCTCATTTTAATATCCATACTAACTACATATATTATAGTAATAATCATATTATTTTCTCATGGGGTTTTTTATTTTTCTTCTAGTGATACTTTTATAACTTTTAAAATTTTTCTTGACATACTTAGATATGTTAATCCAAATCTACTTTTGAAAAATTTATATTTATAGATCATCCCAATACTCACTACTTATCTCCATTAACTAATCAATTTCAATGTATCTAATTTCATCTCACATAAAACATTTTAGTCATATTTTTCTGTTGTGTTTTTAATTCTTATTTCTGATTTTAATTAAAACGAGAGATATTTTTTTCATATATTCCCATTTTTTAATAGACTCAAAATATTTTTCTTATTTTTATTCATAAATTTTATGTTTCTCTATAGATTTGAATTACATATCCTTATCCTCTACAAATTTATTGAAAATATGAATTTCTTTCATAAGAAACATGACTTTTTATAATATAGTAATAAAAATAATCAATATATCATCCAAATTAGAATTTTTTTTGAAAATTATGTCAATAATGTTTTGATCAATTTAATGAAAATGGTTACATATTCCATTATGTAACTGAAACCCCAAATTTTGTTATCAATAATAATGAATATTCTAATTAATGCATCAATAATTTTAACATTATAATTTTCTTTATATTCTAATATGTCCCTCCAAATATATAAAATATATACCTTCACCTTTTTATTTACTTACTTGTCTTTCCCATATTTCAACAGCATTTTTTTGGTCTCATCATTATTTTATAAACATTCATTTAAAAGAGAATCATGTTATCATTTAATTTATTTCCATAAAAATACGAATAAATATTGTCAGCATATTTAATTAATGTATAGTTATTAATATGGGTAAAAAAAATATTGGAATTATTAATTACCTCATGTCATAGAAATAAATATAAGACAATATCCTATTCTTCAATTCATTATAGTTCTTTATATAAAATTTTTGTTGCCTCTACTGTTTATAAATTTTTGATTAATCATATGTTTGTAACCCATATAACTTCCTTCAGATTTAAAATTTAATTCTATTATACTAGTTAACATGCCTCGGTGGTTGAATAAATATTAATAATAAGGTGTTTGAAAAAAAATTATTGAATTTTATAATTTATCCTTATAAGGTAATTTTTTTGACTATTTAATGACAACATTCACACATATATTACTCAAACTCTAACTCTTATGTAACATAAATAATAATAAAACAATGTATTAAATTTTTTTCATGTTAACCGTTTATGTTAATGATTGAAAGCATGGCTGACTGTTCCTATCTACTGGTCAAGGTTCCAGTGCTTTGCGAATGTGTGCAGCATCACTCAGGTCGAATCCTCGGCGATGATACTTTTTAATAGTCGATTGTTTTTAGTTTATTGTATTCAAATTGGGGGGTTTTTTGAAGAGCTTATAAAATAATTTTTATATGATGTTTGATTTAAAAAAATTGATAAATATTTGGGTGAGTTTATCATTAGGTAGTTAAGCTTGTTATATCCTTGAGCTTTGCATTATATTGCAATAAATTAACACCCATGTTTCAAGTTGACTTTGATTGAAGTTCCCAAGTTTTAATGCTTTCATTAAAGCCTTAAAATAACTAGGATTATAATATAAAACATTAATTAATTGTGGTAGTGTAATTATGGTTCCAATAATTATTGCAATCCATGCGTTTATCAAAACAAGTCATTAATCCATGACATGTAAAGTCAAACATACACAGTGTTAATTTAAAGAATATTCATCGATAAAAAACTCTCAGTATCTTAACATACCTAAATTATAAATCAACCCAATGATATATTTACTCATCCATTAAATTTATTAGTAATTTGGTTATAATTATTATGAAGATAAATTAAAATGATTAGAAAAATAAAGGGATAAGATGATATTGGTGTGATGAACACACACACAAACAATGATGATAATTAAAATTAAACATTAGATTAAATTAGAATGAAAAAAAGGGAAGGGGATTCATATTTATTTAAAATATTTTAAGAAAATATATATTAAACTACAAATGGTGGATGATAATAAGTTACACTTAAGGAGAATCTTTCATTAAAAAATAATTATAAACATAATACATACAAGATTAAAATAATGAAGAACACAAAAGTAAAAGGAATCAAAGAGAGGATGAAGGGTATATCAAGTGAAAATATGAGTATGGAAGGTCCTCCCATGACCTTGTAAAGGATTTGGTAATTCCAAGAATTTCTATTCATTTATTAAATGATAACCATTTTGAAGGAGAGGAGGGGGTGTATTTATAGCCCAAGGAAGTAGACTGTTTTCATTCCTAATCTATCCAACCGTCTGCATAACCATTTTGAAAATTTAGATAGAAAAATTTCGAGATATCTCTTCTTAAAAGTTGTAGATAATAATGTTTTTCTATTACTCTGAATATTTGGAGGCATTTGGTCTTATGGATCCAATGTTATTCTCATTCGATTAAACAATGTTAATATTTACAATTCAATCCAGACTTTTTAAAAGTCCAAAATGTGAATGGGTTTATCAATATGAAGATGTCCTCAAATCCAAATTCTTTATTCAACATAGTCAGTAGATTTTATCTCCTCTTACACACTGAAAAATAGAAACATGATTTGATGATTATATCTGAATACATGTCATAAATACTATACTTATTTTAATTCCTATCCAGAATTGTGGGGTGAGATTAAATGTATATGTTTGTCCCTTTCTTTGGATTTGGTCCTTGATATTTTTATCCAAGACTCCTTAAATTATACCCAAAACATTGTAGAATAATAAAAGAATTATGAATTCTGTATTGAGTCCAGTAATTCAATCTTCATAGCTGGTCCAGTTTCTTCAAAGTTTCTTTGGGTCTTCTTGTGTGGACCATATGGCCCTTAAAATGGAATAAATGGCCCATTATTCCTTATAATGAAATTTTTTTCATTGAATTTTCAATCCTAAAAAACATGAAATGTTCAATTTAGTGAATTATGGGGATAGTTATTATTAAAAAATTAAATATAAATGAATCTGGATGAGTTCAAATAATACCAAAAAATTATATTTAATATTTATACATAAATATTTCACAGAAATTATGTTCATTTCCTTTAAAATATGTAAAGGGAGTATATAAAAATTTATGAAAATATTAATAACATAAACTCCACAACACTTAGTCTAATGCTTGTCCCCGTGTGCAAAAAATATAAAAAACATGACAAAATCATTTTCACTCACCAATAAATATTAAAATTTTATTTTTCCCCAATCAGCAGAGGTTTATAAAATTTAATTCATCCAAATTGAATTACACCAGAAGTTGTTATTGAAAAAATGTTGAAAAACAAATTAATTTTTTCGAGATTTAATTTAGAAATGGAAAATGGTGGCACAAAAAACATACACTTCTCAAGATGATAAAATTATTTTATAGAGTTTCACTCATTCATCATCCAAAAGTAAAAATTGTATAGTTTGGAAGAGATAGAAGGTTCCAATATCTATCTTAATGTGCTCAACAAACAAGAGATATTTTTAGGTGCTTTTCTGTTGCTATATAATGGTAGGAAGATGATATCTAAAAGATAGGAAAAAAGGAGGTAAAATACCAGTAGGATCGAAATAGTGATGTAGATGCCCAATATACAAGAGGGGGGTGAATTGTATACATTAAAAATTCCTTTGGAACCCTTAAAGTTAGTTAAGAATAACAATTTTTTCCTTAAAAGAAGGAAAGGTCTAAGTTTAACAAAGTTAAACTAAGTAAATTCACAACACCTCTAACACTAAATGCAAACATGGATAGAGATTCCAAACGTGGGTTCCGGAAATATGGTTCCAGAAATTGAACCTTAACAAAAGAATACAATATGAGATTCTACCTTAAAGCGTATAGAATCTAAATGAAACAGAGTACAAATAAGGAAGTATAAGAAAGTTATACCTTCCTTATAATACAAAATGCAGCGGAAATTAAACATGTAGTTAAACTACAAGTAACAAGATAATAGTATCTTAACCCAAAGAGAAGGGTATCCAACAACCTTGGATAAAGGTCCCTTGATTTATACTTTCAAGCAAGTCTGTCTTACCCACACCAGGGTAAGCCCTCGATACGAAGATTGGAGTCTCTGTCTTGTTATCCCCGCAAGCCCTCAACTTCAAGGTAGTTAGCAACCTCTGTCTTCCTCAGCAAGGAAGCCCTCGAACTTCAAGGCAGTCGGCACCTCTGTCTTCCTATCCCCGGAAGCCCTCGAATGTAATCACCAACATTCGGAGTCGCACGAAGCTTTGAGAGTTAATAAGAGCCTCTCTCTCTAGAAATCACTTCAACAGCATGTATGCACAAAACCAAGTTTTTCATCTATCATCAGTAGTGAGCTCTTTCAAATGAGCTCTTATTTATAGGTAAGGTTGGTTCCTTCTCCAACGGTCATATTTTCCTTAAAGATCGGAGGGACCTATACACGTGTCACTTAGACAACGGTTAGTTTATAACAAAATGGATGACATTGTTTTATAACAAAACAAGTGTAACAGAATGTACGACATCGTTTTAATTCTAACTCAAAAGTTCGGAATGAAAGCTTCGGAGTGAAAATTCGGATTATAAAGGAAATAATAAAGAGTAGACAAATTATAGAAATAAAAGTTCGGAGTCTAACCAAAATATTTTTCAGAGTCTGAATTAATTCAGAGTGTATAAAACAAAGATAATCAGATTCTGTTTAAAAAGTGAATTCGGAATGAGAATTCGGAATGGGAATTCGTCATCAGGATTCAGAATGATAATTCGTTATCAGAATTCGTAATGAGAATTCATCATCAGAATTCGTAATGAGAATTCTTCATTGGAATTCGTAATTAGAATTCTTCCTTGGAATTTGTAATGAGAATTAATCATTATAATTTGTATGAGAATTCGTTATCGAACTTCATAACAATTCGTATCCTGAATTTGGAATAGAACTTAGTCAGAGTTCAAATCCAGGATTCGGAAAGATACTTTATTACAGTTCTCATCTGGAATCCGGAGTGAAACTTCCGTACAATTCTTATCCAGTATTTGGAACCTCAAACAGAATACTTTTTATCAAAGTTTTAAACAAATCCGAGAAAACATAAATGAATCCGAATTTTATACTTAGGAAAAATATGGATGAAAAAATGATAAAGATAAATTTCCTTATAAAATCAATTTTCCTTAAGAAATCATTTTTCCTTAAAAAAGCAATTTTCCTTAAAAAGCATTTTTCTTAAAGATAAGGTGTTTGTGATTTTCAAAACAAGAAGGAATGGAAAAGTCATAAGGAAAACCATATTGACTCAACAATCTCCCCCTTTTTGGAATGCACAAACATCCTTATGAAAAGTAAATTCTAGGAAAAAAAAAGCTTATCTCCCTTTTCTTTAAGGATATTGATGAATACGACTAATGCCCCCTTAGGCCATGAAACTCTAAGGATTGTATTCAGATTTCCGGAGTGACATTTCGTTATGAATAAGAACGTCTTCTTAAAAAAACTCCCCCTTAAACAAACTCTTATTAGAATTCTTTTTCCTTAGGGATCATTTCCTTCTCCCCCTTTTGATAAACTCTTATTAGAGTTCTTCTTTTTCTTAACGATCTTTTCCTTCTCCCCCTTTGTGATTTTCAAAAAAAAATTGAGGGAATGGGAAAAAATAACAAAGTACCTGAAACATCAGTATTAATAACAAAAGAAAGGACAAGAAAAAATTTCATTGAAATCTCGGCAACAAAAAAAATACAACAAAAAGATCGGATTTGGTTATTTCGGATCTTTTCCCTTTGAAATGATCCCCTTAAGAATAGTCTTGTTCTTCTTTAGGTCTTTATGATCTTCTTCAGCTTGCTTCTCTAAGACCACTATCCTTGCAGATTGAGCTTCAATATTTTCTTCCTGGGCTTTCAGCTTTTATTCCTGAGCGTTGATCTTTTCTTCCTGAGCCTTCATCTTCTGTTCAAAGTCAATCCGATGATCTCTTTCAAATTTCCTGTTCTGAGAAACAGAATTCTATTTCCCATTCAGATCTCTGACTTCTTGAATCTGGAAGTTCCTTTCATCAGTCAGCTTCTCTTTAAAGGAGGAAGTTAGCTCATTTATCTTCCTGCCCTCAGTTTCGAAGGCATATTTAACATTGTTTTGAAACTCATAAAATAATCTCATCTCTTCAACAGTCTTCTTTGACCAATTAGTCATCCTCTTACAAGACTTTCTATGAGATCCGTAGCCAACAAAGAAGGTTTTGAACTGAGCCTCAATCTCATTGCACTTGTCCATAACCATAGATACGAAGTCAGTTTTCTGATTCAAAGCATGTTGGAGCGTCTGACATCTTGAATCAATACTACAGAATGTCGGAATGGATCCCACTAACTTCTTTAACGACTGGACAACAAAGTCATGCCCCACAGAGGATGACTCCGAATCTGAAACTTTTCTTGGTGAGTTTTCTTCCTCAATAAGCTCCAACATCCTTTTAGAAGAATCACCATATTCTCTTTTCTTGCTAGCCACTGATTTTGGGGTTTCAACAAGAAGTTGCTTTCCCTTGTCTTTTTTCGGAATCGATTCCTGTTCAGGGGTTTTCTGCTCACCAGTAGACACTTGAACAATATCATCAATGATTTTTTGAACAACATCTTCCTCATTCTTATCCTTCTCTGGAGTTACTAACTTAGAGGATTCAGCCTCTGATGTTCGGAGTTACAGGTGTTCTGAAGGCGACCCCTTATACTAATCTACTTCTTTCAATAAGTCTCTTGTTTCACCACTTGCTTCAGCAACCTGTTCTTCCTCTTGCACTTGTTGAACCTGCTCGAGTTTCTCAACATGTTCGGTTGTAACTTCTTCCAGAAAATCAAGGTTTCTTCCTGGAGTCTCAGGTAAATATTCCCGGGAGAAAGATCTCGGAACTGGGATGTTTCCAGATACCATCTCATTAAACTTTAACAACGCTTGGACTGCCTCGGCTTATGTCATCTTTTTCTTGAGATTCTTCTCCATTGCTTGTTTTTCAAGCTCATCAGCAGTTCTATCCTTTAATGCCTTAGCTTCCGCAAGGTCCAATCCAAACTGCGGATCCCCTTCTTTCCTTTTCTCTTTATCTGCTCTCCACTTCGAAACTACCTCATCCAGAAAAGCCTTCTTCTTCTTTGGTTTGGGAGGAGCGGATTGAGCTTCCTTAGATTTTGGATCATGTACCTCAGCTGCAACTTCCTTCAACTTTCTTTTCTTTACTGGCTTAGACGATTCCGGTTCAGCAGTCTTCGGAGCCGCTTCTTCTTGATTAGGCAGATCAAAGAACTCACTAGCCTCCTTGTTGAAGGCCACATCCATCCTCTTAAGAGTATCATCACTGAGCAACAAAATTTTGCAAACCCTTG
This sequence comes from Viscum album, assembly GCA_963277665.1. Lineage (NCBI taxonomy): Eukaryota > Viridiplantae > Streptophyta > Magnoliopsida > Santalales > Viscaceae > Viscum > Viscum album. The sequence goes on along the minus strand of OY728143.1, from coordinate 106,545,797 downwards.
GCTTAGATCTGCAGGCTTCCTTGAAATATTCAATACACCGAACTATCAATCTTGATAAAATTGTGGGTACATTACGATCTGTTCTCTGAGATTTCCTTTCTTAAGATTCTCAATGGTTATAAGAATGTGCCTCATGAAATTAAACTTCCATAGATTTATCAGGAAATCTAAGATGTAGATCTCACTCTTCGTCAAGCTGTCTTTATCACCTTTCCTCGATACGATAAGCCCTTGTACCCACAACTCTAGAATACGGAAATTTGTGGATAAACTTGCAATCTTCGGAGCCTTGTCATCAGCCAGTCCGAGAGTTTCTAAGGATTTTTCCTTACTGAAGCTACCCTTAGAGTCTGGCAACACATGAGATATAAACTCGGCTTCTCCTTCATAGGACATCCCTACCATGCTTACTGCCTTGGTATAAAAAAGTTTGTAAGTCTTACCATAAGACTTAAAAGAAAATTTCTCCCTATTATCTTCCTGAAAGAAGGAAACTATTTTATAGAACTCAACAAGTAACTCCGAAAAGACATCATCTTGGTTCCCCGGTTTGGATACAACAATATCTTCCCAGCCATTCAACTTAATGTTCTTCAAAATGAGAGAATCGTAGTTGCTGAAGAAATCCGGATGGACTAACCTTTCTCTGTAAACTAACCTTTGTGAAATAGGCTTAGTGGATGACATTTCTTGAGACGCTAACTCTGCAGACATTCGGATCTGAAGTCCTCTGGGAAGTTCGGAACAGAGAAAACTGAAGGTCGGAACGGAGAAAACTGATGTTCAGAACGACCTTAAATCAGAGAGACAGAGATTCGGGACGTGAGAGCTTGAGATCAATGTGGGAAGAGTATTTGGGTCCCCTTTATATAGGCAACGAGATGACGGTTCACCTTCCACATTTGATCTAACGGTTGGGATAAACTGAGATCAGATCTGACGGTTGAAAACTTTAATCCGATCTTTTTCAAGTTTTTATTAAAACAAGGAATTAAGAAAACTATAATCCGAAATCATAATACGAGAAAATGCGAGCAAGTAAAATATGACTACGAGAACTTGAGTAAGGTAATCATACCTTTCGGATTAGCTTAGGAGTATTATTCGTAATGGGTAATATAAAGATGACTACAGAAAAAGATCTTTATTACGAGAAGACATATTTCTCAAAAACATTACTACGGAAAATAAGCTTGGTACGAAAAACTCATTACGGAACACTTATTATGGAAAACTCAGTACGAAAAACAAACATAGTACGAAGAAAAAAATTAAAAAATTTTGAAAACGGGAAAGAAAAAAACATATTATGGAAGATTTGGTACGAAAATCTCGTTATGAAAATACCAGTATGAAAATTTTCATTCTGGAAATTTTCAACATGAATACTTCCATTCTAGAAGTTTTCTGTACGAAAATGTCCATTCTAGAAAATTGTAGTTCTGGAGATTCCATTCCGGAAATCTTCGTTCCGAAAAGTTTGAAAACAAAATTTTGAAAAAAAAACTTTGTTAAACTAACAAACAAATGTACTCCCCCTATAAAAAGGAGTTTATTACTGTAAGGAGACTTTTTCAACAGAAAGTTACATAAGGAGAATTACCTTATGGTTATCATCCCTATCTTCTGTTTAATATATTCAAATCTATCAGAAGGCAAAGATTTTGTGAAAATATCAGCATGTTGATCTTGTGTTCCAATAAACTGGAGAATAATATCTCCTTTAAGTGTGTGATCCCTAAGAAAGTAATGCCTAATATCTATGTGCTTTGCACGGGAGTGATGTGCAGGGTTCTTACTAAGGGCAATGGCACTTGTGTTATCACACAAAATTGGAGTTTTGGTAAAACTCAAGCCATAGTTTGTGAGTGTGTGTTGCATCCACAACACTTGAGCACAACAACTTCCAGCTGCTACATATTCAGCTTCCGCAGTGGAGAGTGCTACAGAATGTTGCTTCTTTCCGGACCAAGAAACTAACGAATCTCCTAAGAAATGAAAAGTTCCGGATGTACTTTTTCTATCCATTCAATATCCACTGAAGTCAGCATCTGAAAAGTTTTTTAGAACAAAATCATTTCCAGAAGTATAAAATAATCCTAGATCCATGTTTCCCTTAAGGTAGCAAAAAATTATTTTTACTTCCTTTAAGTGAGATTCCTTAGGATTGGATTGATATCTAGCACATAAGCATTCTGAAAACATTAAGTCTGGTTGACTAGCTGTTAAGTAAAGTAAACTTCCTATCATTCCTCTAAAAGCTGTTTGATCTACTGGTTTCCCAGCTTCATCAAGATCTAGAGAATTTGAGGTACCAATAGGAGTACTTATACTCTTAGTGTTGTCATAACCATACTTTTTAAGAATATATTTAATATACTTATGTTGAGATATGTAGGTTCCTTCTGGTTTTTGAGAAATTTGAAAACCAAGGAAAAAAGTTAACTCACCCATCATACTCATTTCAAACTCATATTTCATTAGACTTGCAAAGGAGTCAGTAAAATATTGCTAAGTTGAACCAAATATTATGTCATCAACATAAATTTGAAAAATCAAAACATTTTTCTTTTATTTCTTTATAAAAAGGGTTGGATCTGGATTTCCCTTAACATAGTTATTTTGAAGCAAAAATCCAATAAGTCTATCATACCATGCTCGTGGGGCTTGTTTATGACCATACAAAGCTTTGGAAAGTCTAAAAACGTGATCAGGATGTTTTTTATCTTCAAAGCCAGGAGGTTGTTCAACAAAGACTTCCTCTTGAACATAACCATTAAGAAAAGCACATTTCACATCCATTTGGAAAAGTCTGAAATTAAATAATGCTGCAAAGGCAAGTAGAATACGGATAGATTCAAGTCTAGCTACTGGAGCATAGGTTTCTTCATAGTCTATTCCCTCTTGTTGATTATAGCCTTTAGTAACAAGTCTAGCCTTATTTCTTACTATGATTCCATTTTCATCACATTTATTTCTGAAGACCCATTTTACTCCAATAACATAAGTTTCCTTAGGTCTTTCAACCAAGGTACAGACTTTATTCCTTTCGAATTAATATATCTCATCATGCATGGCTTTAATCCAATCATCATCACCTAAAGATTCATCAGTGCTTTTAGGTTCTAATTTGGAAATAAATGCTAGATGTTCTAGTTCATTTCTTAAGGAACTTCTAGTCCTTACAGTTTGATTTACATCACCAATGATACTATTACTGGGATGATTCTTAGGAAACACCTGATTTGGGTTTTGTAAAACATGTTCATCAACATAGGGTAGAAAGTCTTCTGGGGTAAATGTTTCAGAAGTATCTTCTTGAATAATTTCCTTATCAGAAGGTTCTTCTATCAAAGGTTGACAATCAGTTTTTGAAAACACATCTGAGGAAGAAGGTAGGGATGGTTTAAAAACAAAAGTATCTGACTCATCAAATTTTACATGTACTGTTTCTTCAACAGTACAAGTATTTTTATTAAAAACTCTATAAGCCTTAGAAGTTGTGGAATATCCTATGAAAATCCCATTATCAGATTTTGGTGCGAATTTATGTAAGTTATCTTTAATATTCAAAATGAATACTTTGCAACCAAAAACCTTGAAGTAGGATAGTCTAGGTTTTCTACCATTCCATAACTCATAAGTAGTTTTATTAAGAAAAGGTCTAATCAAAACTCGATTTATAGTATAGCAAGCAGTACATATAGCTTCAGCCCAGAAATGTCTAGCAATAGCATATTCACTCAACATGGTTCTAGTTATCTCTTGAAGAATTCTATTTCTTCTTTCAACTACACCATTCTGTTGAGGAGTTCTAGGTGCTGAAATATTGTGAGTAATACCTTTCTTACTACAAAAATTTTCAAAATCAGAATTTTGAAATTCTCCTCCATGATCACTATGAATAGTTTTCAATGGATGATTTTTCTCATTTTTAACTTGAGCTATAAAACATTTGAAATAAGAAAAAGCTTCAGACTTCTTTGCTAGAAAATATACCCAAGTAAATCTAGTGTAATCATCAACTATAACAAACACATAGTTCTTGCCTCCAATACTTCCAGTTTGTGTTGGACCAAAAATATCCATGTGAACTAACTGTAATGCATCAGTTGTTGAGACTTCACCGATCAATTTAAAACTAGATTTATGTTGCTTTCCATATTGACAAGGATCACAAACTTTAGAAGAATCAAATCTAAACTCCAGTAGATCCTTAACTAGTTTCTTCTTTGAGAGTTTACATAGGTTCCTAAGATTACAGTGACCTAGTCTTCTATGCCATAACCAGGAGTGATCTTCCATTGCACTTAGGCAAGGTAAATCTTGGATTCTGAGGTCTTCTAGGTTCAATGTGTAGACATTCTCTTGCCTATTAGCCGAGAGAATAAATTCTTCCTTGGAATTGTGAACTAAGCACTTATAATTCTTAAAATTCACAAGGTAACCTTTATCACATAACTGACTTATGCTAATGAGGTTGTGCTTAAGACCTTTAACAAAAAGAACATTTGAAATCAAGGTTTTACCATGAATAAAAATATTACCAATACCAACAATCTCTCCCTTAGCATTATCTCCGAAAGTTACTCTTCCTCCTTTCGTTTTCATAATCTTTTCGAAAAATCTTTTGTTACCAGTCATGTGCCGGGAACATCCACTATCCATGTACCATGTATTGTTGCTGGTACTCTCTTTGTTTTCCTAAAATCAAAAAGAAAATTAGATTTTCGGAATCCAAACTTGTTTGGATCCGAGATTTCCAGACAATAAAATTTTACGTACCCACATTTTCTTAAAAAATTATGCTTTGTGAAATCCTAGAGTTTGGGTTTTGTTTAAGGAACAATTATTTGCCCAGTGACCACCACATTGACACTTGGTACAAAATGGGGCACTTTGAGGAACAAAATAATTGTTACTGAAAATAGGTTTTGCAATGGTATAACCAAATCCTGATTTATTTCATAAAGGTAGTATTTGGGAATACATCTTATCAAAATTTTCCTTACCATGGGTAAAGTTTGATAAACACTTCTTTAAGGAAAAAATTTCAGACTTGAGTTTTACAACCAACTTTTTATCCTCAGAATCATTAGTTTTTGAACTAGAGTTAGGTTCGAAAATATTTTTATTAGAATTTACTTTTTCTAATTCTTTAGAAAGTTTTTTCTTCTCAGAACTTACTTCCTCAAGATTTTTTTAAATAATTTAAAAATCAGCATTTTTCTTATCAAGATCTTTAGAAAGATCTGATATCTCTTTTGTAAGAAAATAATTCTTAGAGTTTTCCTTATCATGTTTCTTATTGGGTTTGGAATTCTCAATCTCAAGAAGTTCAGAAAACCTAGAGACTTCTTCATAAGTAGGTAAAGTATTTTCTTCATCAGAAGAAGATTATTCATCAGAAGAGTTATAATACTTACTATCATTGGAATTTAAAGAAACATTGGTCAGTGATTCAGCATTTCGTACCTTAGCCCTAAAATAATGATTATCAATAGGTAATCTGACTATAAGACCAAGATTCTTCTGTCCTGAAGATTCATAATCAGAAGATTCATCTGAAGAGTCACCACCACTGGCACTCCAGGAGTCATTTGCTTTCAAAACATTCTTAGCTTTAGCTTTATAATATTTCTTTCTGTTCCTGTCTGAATGCCTTTATTTCCTTTATTTCTTTTTGAGCATAGGGAAATCTGGTCTTATATGTCCAGTTCTTTTACATTCATAACAAGTAACTTCTCCATCTTTCTTATCTTTCATGTCCTTTTTCTTATACTTTGATTGGAAATTTCTCTGGCCAGCTATCTTGTTCATCCATCGAGCAAGATTTGCTAGTTAATTTTCTGAGACTTCACTCTCACTAGATTCGGACTAGAAAATAACTTTCTTAGACTTGGATCTGGTTACTCTCTCAGGATTCTTAGCTTTCATCTGATTTGAAGTTGTAGTAAAAGCAACAGTACCATTTCCATTCTTCTTCTTGATGTTGTCTGCATCTCTCTTCATTCAGGTTTCATGTTGTAGAAGAGTTCCAAAAAGCTCATCAAGAGATATCTGGGTGACCTTCCTGTACTCATCTATAGTTGTTCTCTTGGATTCCCACTCATTGGGCATAATATCAATTATCATGTCTACAAGAGCTTCATCATCTAAACCTTTTTCTCCCATAGATTGTAGAATGTTAACTATAGTCATGAATCTCTGTTGAACTTTACAGATTGGTTCTCCATAAAGAAAATTAAAACCATGATATTCAGCTCTAAGCATATCTCTTCTAGTCTCAATCACTTTAGAAGTCCCAAAGTTTGTAACCTCTGACATCTTCCATATATAGTTAGCTGCTTCACAAGAAGAAATTTGGATATATATATTTATAGTCATTGAACATAGTAGAGTATTGTGTACCTTATAGTTGAGTTTATATTCTTGCTTTTCCTGGTTAGTAAAAGTTCTGACTTCCTTGTCATGAATTTTATAATCACCAGTAAGAATAACAAAGTTATCTACTCCAGTATTGATAACAAAAGTCTTCATTCGATCTCTCCAGTACTCATAGTCATTACCATCAAAGATTGGTGGTCTTGTAGGATTTAGATTATCAATCGAACCAACATTAATTCCTGCCATACTTAAAATAACCATTGACACACAAACTTGTTAGTAGCAAAGATTCATAATAACAAAGTTCGGAATGGAAAAGTTCATAATGATATAGTTCGGAATAATAAAATGAGCAAGAAAAACTTATTCGTGAGTACAAGTATTTCAGAAACCTTCCTCTGATACCAATTGTAGGATCAAAATAGTGATGTAGATGCTCAATACACAAGAGGGAGGGTGAATTGTATACTTTAAAAATTCCGTTGGAACCCTTAAAGTTAGTTAAGAATAACAATGTTTTCCTTAAAATAAGGAAAGGGCTAAGTTTAACAAAGCTAAACTAACAAAATTCACAACACCTCTAACTCTAAATGCAAACTTGGAAAGAGATTCCAAACGTGGGTTCCGGAAATATGGTTCCGGAAATTGAACCTTAACAAAAGAATACAATATGAGATTCTACCTTAAAGTGTATAGAATCTAAATGAAACAGAGTACAAATAAGGAAGTATAAGAAAGTTATACTTTCCTTATAATACAGAATGCAGCGGAAATTAAACAAGTAGTTAAACTACAAGTAACAAGATAATAGTCTTTTAACCCAAAGAGAAGGATATCCAACAACCTTGGATAAAGGTCCCTTGATTTATACTTTCAAACAAGTCTGTCTTACCCACACCATGGTGAGCCCTCGATACGAATATCGGAGTCTCTGTCTTGCTATCCCCACAAGCCCTCAACTTCAAGGTAGTTGGCAACCTCTGTCTTCCTCAGCAAGGAAGCCCTTGAACTTCAAGGTAGTCAGCACCTCTGTCTTCCTATCCCCTGAAGCCCTCGAATGTAATCACCAATATTTGGAGTCGCACGAATCATTGAGAGTTAATAATAGCCTCTCTCTCTAGAAATCACTTCAACAGCATGTATGCACAAAACCATGTTGTTCATCTGTCATCAGTAGTGAGCTCTTTCAAATGAGCTCCTATTTATAGGTAAGGTTGGCTCCTTCTCCAACGGTCATATTTTCCTTAATGATCGGAGGGACCTGTACACGTGTCACTTAGACAACAGTTAGTTTATAACAAAATGGACGACATCATTTTATAACAAAACAAGTTTAACAGAATGTACGACCTCGTTTTAATTCTAACTCAAAAGTTCGGAATGAAAGCTTCGGAGTGAAAATTCGGATTGTAAAGGAAATAATAAAGAGTAGACAAATTATTGAAATAAAAGTTTAGAGTCTAACCAAAATATTTTTCAGAGTCTGAATTAATTTAGAGTGTATAAAACAAAGATAATCAGATTCTGTTTAAAAAGTGAATTCGGAATGAGAATTCAGAATGGGAATTCGTCATCAGGATTCAGAATGATAATTCGTTATCAGAATTCGTAATGAGAATTCATCATCAGATTTCATAATGAGAATTCTTCATTGGAATTCATAATGAGAATTCTTCATTGGAATTCTTAATGAGAATTAATCATTAGAATTCGTATGAGAATTCATTATCGAACTTCATAACAATTTGTATCCTGAATTTGGAATAGAACTTAGTCAGAGTTCATATCCGGGATTCGGAATGATACGTTATTACAGTTCTCATCTGGAATATGGAGTGAAACTTCCTTACAATTCTTATCCAGTATTCGGAACCTCAAACAGAATACTTTATATCCAAGATTTAAACAAATCCGAGAAAACAGAAATGAATCCGAATTTTATACTTAGGAAAAATATGGATGAAAAAATGATAAAGATAAATTTCTTTATAAAAGCAATTTTTATTTAAGAAATCATTTTTCCTTAAAACAGAAATTTTCCTTAAGAAATCATTTTTCTTAAAGATAAGGTGTTTGTGATTTTCAAAACAAGCAGTAATGGAAAAGTCATAAGGAAAACCTTATTGACTCAACAATACCAACATGAAAAAATCAATGTACATTATTTTTTAATAAGACGTGAACAGAAATGGAAAGACATATTTACAAGGTATTGATTTTGTGAATAAAGACACATGATATTAAAAAACATTAAAGGGGATGAGAAGATGAAATATTTACAAAACACAAAACTTCTCCCAATGACATAATTGTTCTTTTTTTCATTTTATTTTTGCATTTTTTGAAAGTTGAACATGAAAAGGATATCACACTTATATCCCAACCCATTATTGAACTTTTAATGACACTAATTTTAATATTTATAAAAATTTAAATGGTTGAGGAATAGTTATTTTTTACCTACCAAGACACAACCCAATTAATGTTTTCTTTTGTTTTTTGATTTATTTTTATTTTTTTGGATTTTTTTGAACACCTGTCAGTAACATTTTCAAAATTTCATAAATTAAAGTATAATAAATTCCACAAAACTCACTGAATTACAACCTATCTCCCACACTAAAATTGATTCTTTCCCTAAATCATATGATAACTCATTAAAAATCAATAAAAGGGAACCCAAAAAATTAAATCCATTCACCCCCACACTTAAATTTCAAAAAAAATATATGCAATGAAAATCCATGTTGATATTGGGTGGTGTAAGGTATTGGGTTGGTAATGTGGCTATCAAAGGAATGGTTTTCATAGGATCTAAAGGGATTTCAATAAAAGGATAAATGTATGGGTAATCGGAGGCTATTTGGGTATTATAGTTGTTATTGGGTCCAGATATGACTCTATAATATTAATGCACACCAAAGTTGTAAATTCAGCTCCAAGGTCCACAAACTCAAGACTCACAAATGTGGGTGAAAAAATACACATTTTTAGAAGATAAATTTAGGTAGCCTTGCCATGAAAGAAGATGTTGTTCCCCGTAGGTGGGGAAAATCATTTTTCAAATCAATAATTCACCATTCAGAATTTATTATTCATGACACAAATTTATATTTGAAAGTCATGATGAAAATACAAAAAAAATAGATGAAAACGTGACTTTTTGACATTCCAAAATGGTTGGAAAAAATTTATAAATTTAAGGTGATTAATCATGATTTTTCTTTTCATATTGTTTTTAAATTATTATTTTTTTGTTTTATCGATTTTTTTAGTTTTTCATAAAGACACACCTACAAAAAAAGAGTACATAAAAAATGTGATGAGGAATGTGAAAAAAAACTAAATGAGAATTATGGAGGAATAATAAAAAAGATAAAGAGAGATAGTAGAAGAGTTAAAGGGAAATAGGTGTCACCTAATTTGGATTTGGTGGGCTTCCATCTCCACCCAGTGGTGGATCAACGGTAGAAGTTGGGGATCTGATGGAATTCGATGTGGTTAAAGGATTTTGCATCCTCTTAGGGTGATGTATTAAGAAAATGATCATTACCTTAAATAGAAACAAAATAAAAAATAATTATTAATTTAATAAAAAATGAAAAAGAAATTAAAATTATATAAAAGTAACAGAAAATGTTGGCTTCCTCCCAAGATGTGTTGCAATTATTTTGTCTACAGCTAGAAAATTATGTTAGACTACCCATAGTCCAATGGTGGCCACTGTATTTTCTCATCTCCAGTGTGTTTCTATAAAAATAATTCCTTTGGGAGGGTCATTAATTCATTAGATAATTTCATCTTGTCTTTATTGTTTCGCATGTAATTAAACAATGGTGGAAAAAGAATATGACTATCCCGTGTTTGGTCTTCATCATGAGGAATGATTATATCCACCATGTGTTGGTTTTCTATGCTTTAAAATTCAAGAAGATGTCTCAATTATGATGGTTCAGATAACAAAAAACTATAATATGAGATACCAATTATTTTTGACTCATTTATTTCATCCCTTACCTATGTAGAGTATTGAGGATAAGTGGAGTCCTATGACTGAATGAATTTTTCAATATCCTTTATATCAATGTGGATCACCAATGAAATTTCTATTTCAATATCACGAGTAATCACATTATTAATTATGTATCAAATCTCAGAACCTTTACTCCCATCGGGATAATATAAATACATTAGTTCATGGTTCACCTCACAAATAATAGAATTTTCAGAATCACGAATAGGAAATGTTGAATGTTGGATAATAATATTTGAATTAAAAAATGAACATGCTGGTTCTTTTTACCCATTACCATCCATGTTGTATATTTGGAGGGCTGAGTTGATATGGTATTCCAAATAGTTTTCAATATCCTTTAGATTAATGGAGTTTTCATTTGTAATGTCAACATCAACTTCTCCATTTATGAGTTGGTTAATCATGGTGTAGATTTCACAAGATCCTGTATCATTATAACAAGAATAATAAGATGGATTTGGATTCAACACACTCTCAAAGAAAATTTCAAAAACATAGATAGAGAATACAGATTGATTCCTTAATGGGTATCGCATGGATTGAAAAATAGTGAACTTGACAAGTTGGTCACCAAATTCCATGGATAAGATTCCAGCATGGACATCAATTATGGTTTTATATGTCATAAAAAATGGTCTTCCTAAAATCAGAGGAGAATGGAAACAAGTTGCCTCACCTATCATGTCAAGGACATAGAAGTCAGTAGGGATGATAAGATCATCGACTCAGATAATGACATCCTAGATTATTCCCTCAGGACTAGTTATGCATCGATTAGCTAACTAGATGACAACACCTGTTGGGCTTAAAAGAACTAGTCCAAGGTTGGAGAATATATATTTGGGAATTACATTTATTGAGGATTCTGGGTCTATGAGTGCATCATGAAAGGTGGAACTTCCTATTGGTCATGGAACAGTAAAGGTCCCAGGATCATTGAACTACATTAGTTTGAACTATTGTGTTGAAACATATTCTAAGGTCCTAAGTTACCTCTTTTTGGTGAAAAATTCCTTATGAAAATTGGCATACATAAGGATTTTTTTAGGGAATTTAATAGTGGAATGTGGACTTCAACATGTCTAATCATGTCGATCATTTCATGATCGGGTTCAAAGGACTTATTTGGATTAGAAATAGCTTGAGGAGAATGAATTTGGTTCTTAAGTGGAATGGAAGGAGGTGTGGGAATGGATTTATGTTCTTTTTTAAGCTTCATTTTCTATTCATTTTCTAGGAAAACATTTAAAATAGGTTTGGGGGACTTATCTTGAGGCATAGAAATTTGCTTCCCCGATCTAAGTGCAATTGAACTTACGTTACCCTTGGGGTTGGGTAATGGTTGATGTAGTAGTTGGGAAAAAATTTATTGTTTTTGCTGGCTCAATTTGGATTTGAGTTGACAAATTTGTGTTTCAATGTTTTTAAGGAGAGATTAGGTGAATTAGGAAATATTTTCCATATCACATTCCCAAGGTTCCTTGGAGGAAGAGTCTTGTTCCATATTGGGATTACCTTGATTTTAGTTCTTGGGAGAGTGATTGTATTGGTTTTGGAACTAGGAAGGCTCACAAGGATAGTGGAATCCAGGATGATGAGGAGGAGGATTTATCCATATAGTTTGAGTAACAAAAGGGTATGGTTGTTGGAAATTATCAATTCCTTGACCATATTAGAATTGGTTTGGGTTTTGAGGATGGAATTGAGGGATAGAGTTTCCATACCTCAATCCTTGGTTGAAGGTGGAAGAGAAGGGCTTAAAATGGGGTTGGTTGAAGTTTCTAATAAACATACCTAATTGTTGAGGGTTTTTGTTCCTCTGATAATATTCTATATTGAGCTCCATTGGCCTGGATGAATCGGATTGATTCTCTTGTATTTTTGGACATGTGTTAGTTGGATGAGATGGGGAGCTATAGATTCCACAATTGTTGATAGTTCCAGGGAATTGAGAGAGTGGAGAATATGAGGTTAGCACATTGGAAAACATAACTAGTTGTCGCACAAGACATGTAAGATAACTCATCCAGGCATTCATCTTGTTTGGCTCTATTGATTGACTATCTTGGGCTTGTTTGACTTCATCATGTGCTCGAGTATGGAATTGTTGTGTGTTTCCAGCAATGTTGCTTATTAGATATCTAAATTTTTTTGGGGAGTTGATGTTATTAAAGTTTAATATAACTTTTTATATACTCCCTTTACTTATTTTATAGCAAATTTTCATAATTTGTGTGGAATATTAATGTATAAATATTAAATATAATTTTTAGCACAATTTGAATTAATTTAGATTCAATTATGTTTAATGATTTTATAATAACTATAACTCTACTAATATAAATTTAATGGTTATAGTTTTTTAGTATTCATCTTTAAATATAAAACATTTCATTAGAAGGAATCATAGGCCAATTCTGTCATTTTAAGGGTCAAAAGGTCCACACAAAAAGACACAAAGAAACTGTGAAGAAACTGGACTAGCTATGAATATTGAATTACTGGGCTCAATCAAGAATTCCAAATACCTTTATTCTTCTTAAATTATCGTGGGAAAAAATAAGGAGTCTTGGATAAAAATTTCAAGGCCCAAATCAAAATAAAATGGGCCCAACTTATTCATTTAAACTCATCCCACCATTGTGGATGGGAATTAAAATATGTAATGTATTCATGACATGTCTTATGATATATTCATAAAATCAAGTTGATATTTCTCAGTGTGAAATAGTATATATATGCGGCCTACATTTTTGAAGAACGGATTCATATTTGAAAGAATCTTCCTATTAATAAACCCATTCACATTTTTCCCGTATATAATGTCTGGATTAAAATGGACAGATTAACATTGTTTATATAAATGACCATAACATTGGATCCATAACTATAAATGCCTCTATATTTTGAGATTATTCATCCAAAATTATTATTTACTACATTGAATAAGTATATATCTTGATATTATAGTGTCTAAATTATCAAAATGGTGATGCATGTGGATGGAAAGATTTGGAATGAAAATAGTTCACTTCCTTGGGCTATAAATACATCCCCCTATTCTATTTCAAAAGAGATGGAATTTTAGAAGACAAGGGAACATATTTTCATGACTAAAGCCTTTATAAGGGATTGGAAGGACGTTGTCTCACATTCTCTCAAAAATATTTATTTGTGATTTTACTATGTGCAGTACAGTGGCTAGCATACGTCGTTCTCTCAAGGAGGAAGTGAATTAACCTACTATTAATGGTATTTAAGTAAGTATTTAAATAGTACAAAACAAATGAAAAGAAATATGGCGTTTCTTCTGTGACTTTTCAAATATTAAATTATACAATAAAATGAGAAGTAGTAATCTAGAGACACATTCTTTAGAAACACTTATATGATAAGAAATTTTATGATCTAATAAAACTTTTTCACCATTCGTTTATCATTATCCCATATAATTAGTATTCAACCAACTATGATCCCCTATCCTTATTAACCTCTGAACTCTACGAAAATTAACACTACCACAAATATTTGTGAAAATGAGCCCTATGTTAATTTCGGGACCTTCAATCACAGCACCCTGCTTTAACTGTGATCCAAAAGCCATCTTTTGGTTAGTGGTCAATTAGGGTGTAATATCCTCCCTGGATTTGAGAATTAATTGTATTAATGGATGAGACAATAACCCTACAATTCTACCTCAAGGTGATTATATTTTGTGGTTGAGGTTTTTCTCACACGGTTTACACAATCCTGACCATGTATTCTAGTGCAAGTCGATTGAGTAACATAGAAATTAAAACTCAATTAATTGATCAAAATTTATAAATTACAGTATGTTTTTGAATTCATAATAAATTAATGAAGGTAGTATGGATATGTTCAACTGTAAAAGAAAAGAAATAGTTAATAAAAAATAATAATAATAATAATAGGAAAAAATATAGAATTTTTGAATAGAAAACAAATAATGAATGAAAAATAGATAAGAATGATATTATAGAATAATGAAGAAAATATACAGAGAAAAATAGAAAAATAAATACTATTAAGAATAAAAAAAGATTTGAGAAGAAAAAAAAGATCGAAAAGTATATTACTTGTAATGAGAAAGAGAAAAAAAAGTAGACAAAATGATTAGATATAATGAAAAACATAGATTAAGGGAAGAAAAAGTTAATTAAAATTTGAAGTAAGGTTGAAATAATGAAGAAATATAAAAAGAGAATACGAATGAAAAAAATAGATTGATAATAATTAAAATACAATAATAAATTATAAAAAGAACTGGAAAAAAATAATGTATATAAAGAGATGAAGATAAAATAAGAGGTCAAATATTATAAAAAACATGAAGAATATAAAATTTATGAAAATAAAAGAGTGGAAAAAATACTAAATAATTAATAGAAAATAAATTTAAAAATTTGAAATAAAATCAAAAATAAATAAAATAATAAGTTAAAAAATAGAGAGATAATGAAAAACGAATAAGATTAGAAAATGGAGAGAATGATAATAGATGAGAAAAAATAGACTAAATAGAGAAGAAAATAAAAATAAATATAAATATAATGAAAAAGAAAATAATGAATGAGATAAAATTGAAAAAAAGAGTATAAGAATGTAAAAGAGAAGAAAAATTTTATTATAAAAGAATGATAAATTTAATAGATATACGAAGGAAAAAATAAAAAGAATTGGAGATAGGTGAAATAGAAAGAAGAATGAAAAAAAAAACTAGAGTAATTAAATAAAGATAAAAATGAAATTATATATAGATGAAAAAAATTAAAAAAATGAATATTAATAGAATAAGAATATGGAAAATAATTAATAGTGGAAAAATATTAGAGAGAATAAAAATATAAAATCATGATAATGAAATAATTTAACGATAAGAAGATAGAAAGAGGAAGAGAGGAAGAGAGAATGTCAGATATAGAATATATGAAGATATTAGATAAAAGAGAGGAAAAGTGAAATATATTAAAGATAAAGATAAATGAAATAAAAAAAGTATAATAGTATAATAAATGAAAGAAAAAAAGAAAAATATGAAACATGGAGATTAATAAATGATAAAGAATAAGAACAAATTAATGTAAGAGGATAAAATGAAGAATAATAAAAGATATTAAACAGATGAAAAGGAAGAGTGTTAATATTATAGATAATAAATAAAATAGAATGAGAGAAAAAAGAGATGGAAAATAAGATGAAAAAATAAAAAAAATGAAGATGATATGATGAATTTAAATAAGTAAAATATTAGAATATAAATAAATAAAGAAAATAAAATAGGAATTATGAATTATATACGAATAAGGAAGCGGAATGAATGGAATAAAAAAGAAAAAAAGTATTAGGAGAAATCTAATAGTAAAAAAAGATAAAAATGATAGAGAGAATTGAAAAAAGTGGAGAGAATAAATGAGAAGAAAATAGAATTAGATAAAATAATATTATAATATATAATATAATACCAAATATAAATGAAATAATATAAAATAAAGAAATAATTAAATAATAGATGAATAGATGAATAAAATAATTGAAAAAAATAAAAAATAAAATAAAAAATGAATATAATAAGGAAATAATGAAAAAAATTATGGAAATAGAAATAAGGATATATAAAAGATAATGAAAAAAAATAAATGAATTGAAGATGAAAAGATATGAAAAGATTAATAGAAAATATTAGAGAAGTGATTTAAGATAAAAATAATTATAGAATAATAGATATAAAAAATGATAATAAAAGAATGAAGAACTAAATACATAGAAGAGTAGAAAAAAGATATATAAGAGAAAGAGAGAGTGGGAAGGAATAATATAAATGTATTAAATGAATAGTAAAAAATGAATGAATAGATAATGAAAAGTGAAATGCATGAAAATTTGGAGGAATGTGAATTAACCCAGATTTTAGATCAATGTCTGATTTCAGAGTTTGATATTCAATTCATGTTGGTTGATAATTAATATCAGGTGAAGCCAACTCTCGAATAGTCCTATTGTGTTTGTTATTGTCATTTTTAGCCATTTTATCTTGTTTTATATTTGTTTTAGAAGAGCTTCAAATATCAAAATTCCTAGAGTAAAGCAATTCCCCAGTTGGGTAAATGTTGACACATACCGTACACTGAGATTTTCTAATACGATCCCTAAGGCTACGCTCAATCTCGAGGTCTACATCAAGTAGATCCTCAAGATTTGATCGTGTCATAAATCATAGAAAAAAGAGAAATGAAAAATAAGTGGACACAAAAATCATAAAAATACTTATAAATTCATGGTCCGAAAGATAAGAAATGACATAAGAAATAAATAAATAAAAATAAGAAAAAATTGAGAGAAAGGGGAAATGATAAAAAGAAGGGAAAAAGGATAAAATGAAATAAAAAATGTACCTCTAATTAGTTGAACAAAAAACTTCCCTCCACTACAAAAACTCTAAAGAATGATAATATTCATTAAATATATTTGGGGGGTGTAGGGTTACAAAAGATTTTTAATTGTTAAAGGAAAATTTGGCTAAATTGTTTTATCCCACTTGCACTGCATAGTTGACCTCCAACAAAGGGTGCTTCATGTCGGAGAGAAGGTACCTCTATATAGTTCACGGCTGAAGCTGATGCCTGGTATTTTGCGTTCCAAATGGTTGGGTCCTTATATTGTGTCTAATGTTTTTTTATGGTACATTTTAGATCACACTAGAGGAACCAGGAAGGAGAATTACAGTCAATGGGAAATGTTTAAAGAAATATACTAAGGTAATTATTACTAATGTAGTGGATTTAATCACACTCCATTCCCCCATCATCACTAGAGCATATAAGTCTGTTCCTAAACCTTTCACTTTAATATTATTTTTCCTGTTTAAAATAATGTGTTTCATGTGCACATATCTTCTCTTAGTTTTCTATTGTGGATAATCAAATATATTAAGTGTGGGGGAGGGAACCTTTTATTTTATTAATTTAAATTGTTTTCCTATTGTTCAATTATTCTTTTTTCAAAAATAATTTTCTGTTTTTCATATTTTGCGTGTTTTTTTCAATATTTTTGGGTGTTTTGAATCATTTGAGCTGAAATGATTCTTATCACAATTCTGAAATCCATATAAATTAGTGAAACAAATTATCCTATTAAACTAAGCTTAATTTAATGCTGAAAATGAATTTTTCTCACGTTCAAATGTTTAGTAATTTCATGAACTGTACTCTAAATTTTGAATCCCATACCACATCTCACTATCTTTATATTCTAAATCACTTTTCTATGAGGCTTCTGAACCATTATTTTCGTACACTTTATATTCACCTAACTTCTTGAGATAACCAAACAATGCTTGATTTAACTAGAATTTGATTTATTCCTATCAAAACATGAGGGTTTGAGGTACTCATGATTAAATGAATAAGGCGTTAGTTAGGTATTAAATCCCATATTTCAAAGAATTTTTTATATAATGG
This sequence comes from Viscum album, assembly GCA_963277665.1. Classification (NCBI taxonomy): domain Eukaryota; kingdom Viridiplantae; phylum Streptophyta; class Magnoliopsida; order Santalales; family Viscaceae; genus Viscum; species Viscum album. The sequence goes on along the minus strand of OY728143.1, from coordinate 106,527,896 downwards.
GTTAATTCACCCACGTTGAATTACAAGAAAAATAATAAGGAAGGGATAAAATTATCCAATGAATCATCGAACCTCCCAAAGGAAAAGATTGTATGGAATGAGAATATGATTACCTTGTGTTTGGTCATCAATGTGATGAATGATTTTATCCACATTGTGATGGTTTTCTATTCTTGGAAATTTGGCAATATGTCTCAATTTCGAGGGTTCATTTATGTATGGTTTAGATAACACGAAACTAGAATATGATATCCCAACTTTTTTCCCTATTTTATTTCACCATTTACCGATGTAGAGTAATGAGGATCAGTGGAATCATAAGACTGAATAAAATTATAAATATCCTTTATATCAATGGTGTTCTCCAAATAATCGTCAATTTCAATATCACTAGTGATCACTTTATAAATTATGGAACAAATATCACAACATTAACTCCCAAAAAGACAATATAAACACATTATTTTAAGGTTCACGTCACAAATAATAGAATTTTCAAAATCATGGATAGGAAATGATGAATATAGGATAAACATATTTGAATCAAAAAATGAACATTCTTGTTTTTCCCCATTATCATACAAGTTTGAGAAGTGGAGGCCAAATGTTAGATGTTATTCCAAAGAGTTTGAACCATTTGAAAGCTGAAATGATCATCACCTATTGACCATTGAAGGTTTTGTTGCTATTCTAATGTGTATTGAAGAACTCGAGTCGAATCCTTAGTTATGATACATTTTAATAGATTATTTTTTTAGTTGATTGTATTATGATTGGTGGGTTTGTTTGCAGATCTTATGAAATAATTTATGAATGATGTTTGATTTAACATATTGATAAAAATTGGGATTTGGTGGCATGGTTAGGTTGCAACAATATTTTTGAACCACTCCTAGTATTAATGAAGTGGTTCACTTGGGAAGTGATGGATACAACTTATTTCCTTTCGGATAGAAGTAGTACGAGAAGCAGGAAAGATTTTTTCTAAGAGGAGTCACTTCATGAAATTCCATGTGGTTGTGGAAATTGGACATAGGTATTATAGCCATGTATTAGCAGTGTTAGGTGGAAGAAAGGGAATTCTTGTAATTTTAATTGTTTCCTAGAAATCCCTTGAGTCTTCATGCTAGAGCACACCACATGGAAGTCTTTAAGTTGGAGATGTGGATCCTCACCAGATAGCCTATGGAAATGAGGGAGAAAATGAATCAAACTCGATTTGTGTTTCAAGTCAACATCTATATTTGGATATTGAATTCCAAGAGGATGGTAATTCATATCAGGGGCAGAATGTTTTTTTAGTGTTTGTTCCCTAGGATTGGCCATTTCTAATTCAACTATTTGGACAAGTACTGGTTCTTAAATTATTTGATTGTCTCTAATTTTCCTCATATGTTGGGAAGGAGTTCACTCAATTTTTGGGTCAAAGAAATTAGTGGTATTGTTTAGGAAGCTATGGGTCATTCAGATATATTTTGGAAGAAAGAGGAAGACTGGTTTTTCTTTTTGTTTTTTTAGTTTATGATTTTTATGAAAAGGTAGGTTTTCTATGTGTTTTTATCGATTTTATTTTTATTTTTTTGGTTTTTTATAATATCCATAATATAATGACTACATAAAGCAACATATATGGAATAGAAACCATTTTAATGAATGGATTATTGTTTCTTATCGACCAGTCAAGGTTTTTGTTCTCTACTAATGTGTATAGCAGCACTCGGCTCAAATCCTCGGTGATGGTACTTTTTAATAGTTTATTTTTTTAGTTTATTTTATTCTTATTGGGGGGTCTATTTTAAAAGATTATGAAATAATTTATTGATGACTTTGGATTTAACAAATTGATAAATATTCAGGTGAGTTTGTCATTAGGTATTTAAGCTTGTGATATCCTTGATCATTGCTTTATATTGCATTAAATTAACACAAATGTCGCATATTGATGTTGATTGGAATTCCCAAGTGTTAAGGCTTTAATCCAAGCCATAAAATAACTAAGATTATAATCTAAATTAGTAATTTACTGTTATAGTGTATTTATGGTTATAATAATCAATGGAATCTATATGTTAGACAAAACAAGTCATTATTCCATTGCATGTTAAGTCCAACATACACAATGTTAATTTTAAGAATATTTATCGAGTAACATCTCTCTATCCCTGAACATACCTACATTATAACTCACCCTCATGAGATATTTACTCATAAATTAAATGATTATTAATATACTTATAACATTTATGTTGATAAATTAATATGATAAGAAAAATAAAGGGATAAGAATAGATTGGTGTGACGAACACACACACAAATGATTATGATAATTAAAAATAAACATTAGGTTGAATGAGAATGAAAAATAAGTGAAGGGGAATCAACTGTATTTAAAATATTTTAAGAAAATTAATATGAAACTACATAATTTGGATGAGAATAAGAGATACTTGAGAAGAATAGTGCATTAAAATAGATTTACAAAGATAAGACTAACAGGATTACTATAAAGAAGAAAACAAAAGTAAAATGAAAAAAGGAGGAGGAAGGGTATCTCATGTGAAAACATGAGTGTGGAAGGGTCTCTCAATCCCTTATAAAAGATTTTATCCTTCAAATATGTTCTACTCCCTTCTAAAATCCCATCCCATTTCGAGGAGAGGAGGGGGATGTATTTATAGCCCAAGGAAGTGGACTGTTTGCATTCCCAATATGTCCCTCCACTTGCATCACTATTTTGATAATTCAGACAGACATACTTCGAGATATCTCCTTCTTTAGAGTTATAGATAATAATCTTTGAAGACTACTCTAAAAATTTTGAGGCATTTGGACTTATGGATCGAATTTTATGGTCATTTGATCAAACAATGTTAATTTTTCAATTTCAATCCAGACTTTTTAGAAGGTGAAAATGTGAATGGGTTTATCAATATAAAGATTCCTTCAATTCCATGTTTTTTATTCAACAAAGCCATCATCCTATATCTCCTCCTTAAAAATGAATAATATCAATGTGATTTTATGACTAGAATAGGATACATGTCCTTAATAATGTTCTGATTTTAATTCCCGGCTATAATGGTGGGTTGAGTTTAAATGAATCAGTTAGGCCCCCTTCCATTGGATTTGAGCCTTGAAATTATTTTCCAAGACTCCATACACTATCCTTCGAACATTTTAGAAGAATAAAAAATATAGAATTATGGATTGAGCCTAGTAATTCATTCTTTATAACTGGGTGTCTTTCTTCACTGTTTCTATGTGTCTTATTGTATAGACAATATGACCCTTAAAATAGAATAATTGGATCATGATTCATTACAATGAAATTTTTTTATTTAAAGAGGAATCCTAAAAACAAGAACAATTAAATTTGGATTGGTATGGTGATTTTTATTATTAAAACATTAAACACACTTCAATATGGATGAATTCAAATTGTACCCAAAAATTATATTTAATATTATACATTAATATTTCACACAAATTATGAAAATTTCATATAAAATCAGTAAAGTTTGTATATAAAAAGTTGTGAAAATATTAATAACATCAACGATTCTATCTTTGTTTTTTTTTGGATTGATTCTATGACAAATTTTTACCACTATTATAAAAATATGATTATTTTCATGGAACATTTGATTCCTTACCAAAAAAAATATTTCCCAATATCAAAAGTCTTCTTATAGTTTTTTAATCAGGACCACTGCAATATAATATAATTATGGTCAAACCTGAAGAAAAAAATCTTCTAGATCCTCCACATTACATAGTACTAGATTAAATATTTTTACACATTAATTTTTTATTAATTAGAATGAACATGAACTAACTTCTCCAAGAACATAGATAGTTAAAAAATCATTTATAATATATTATATGTATTTAATTATCTCAATATTCCTATATTCTACTCATATATTATATGAAAACTCATCTTCATTTATTTAATTTTTGAAACATTGGTACAATAATGATAATATCACTTTCAATATTTTAATTATAAAATTGACACAAAATGAGAAGCAAAAGAATATCCCTTTTGAAATTTCATAAACAATAATTACTAAAATATAATAGAATATATAAATACAATTAGGAAAAATATCTACCTTTATAAATAGTAATAAATATCAGAAGTATATTTTCTAATATAATTTATATAATATTTATTTATTTCTCTGTATATCATTTTATCTTTTATTATTAATTTAGCTAATATATAATAAACATTAAGTTTTATTTATTGGAATGCATGTTATCTATTTATTTTAATTTTCTATGATATTGATCCTTATATAATGGTCTAATACCATCCATTCCCAATTTTCCTTTAGTTTATTATGACATTCCTTGTATAGACTAATTTTTTCATCAAAAAAATCAATATTTTCATTATATTATTGTATCCTTTTATTATTATGAATCATCAGCCCATAAATCAATCCCAAAATCAACTTCAAATCCATCACATCCTATATTTCTTTAGGAATGGTAAAATTAATAAATTTAACTTCATTTGAACCATGTTTCCCTTGAATTATTATTATATTAAGTCATTGATTAACAGTATATCATCATCAAACATTCAATTATCATATATATAATTAATAAATTATTGTCATTAAAATTATCAAAAATATCTCATATTGAAACTAATTATTATTATATGAGATATGATTATTCATATATAACATATATTTATCTAGGTATATTATTATATAACACAAATTTACTCTTATGTAGTCATTGTACATATAACCATATTCTAACAGAAAATTTATTTCATGATAAGTGAGTTTTTGGTTATTTATATATTGTCATTGGACCTCAATATTTTACATACATCACCTTACCATGTATATTTTAATAATTTTTCTATATATGAAAACACATACTTATTCTTACACAAGACTAATTTATTGTTATATTGATTACACATTATGAAAAACTCCCAAAAATAATTATTATTTTTAAATATTCACAAGCACAAAACTAAACTCATCTTTAATAAAAATCCCCCACCAAAAATCATATATTTAAGAAAAAATTAATTTAAAATGTATAAAAATATTGGTTAAAAAAACAAACTAGACAACAATCAATTTCACAGGTTCATGAATCCTGATGGTTCTATTCTATCATTGATCGTTATTAATTATAACCAGGATAGGGAGTATAATAATATACCACCCAGTCTAATTTCATTACTCCTGAAATTATCAACCATATATCATTTGAACATGTCCTATGAATAATTATTTGACAATACATACCCTTTAGCAAAAAAAAATATATAATATATACAATTATTCCATTACACCCAAGCCATTATGTATACCAAAACCAACAACATTATAAAACATATATATTGTGTAATCCTATAATAAAATGAATATATTAAGAATTTGAGAAACCTTATAACACCATCACATGGTCCTCATATATTATATTACACCATATATTTTTTAGTTTCTATAATTTCAGAATAATCTTTACCACTTAATGAAAAAGTCCTAAAAAATATCCATAGAGATGTATATTTTAATATCACCAACCACTTAAATTGTGAGTTATAAAAATAGTCATGAAACCAAATTACAATACTTTATATCCAAATTTCTATATTAGTTATCGACATAATGTTACCCTAATAATAATCTCTTAAGAACTATCTATGATTTATATCTATGATAAACTCTAGGAATTCCATAATCTTTTACTCATCCCTTTAATACATGTAAAAACTAATACTAATCATTAATTATATTAATACCAAATTGAACCATAATAGTACAATGGTATAACTAATTTTCTTTTCCCATCATCGATTTTAGAATAACCAAAATAGATAGCATATAATTACTCTATGAATTTATACATATGTAATATAATTCCCGTACACACTAACTATAGAACAATCACCACACCACATGTCCATAAAAATAAAATCATAATGTTAAAAATCACATTAACGATACAGGGACAATTTGGTACAATTATTTTTAATTCCGATAATTAATTATTCTAGAAATCAATTAATTATGTTTTGAATTTAACTAAGAAACCATTTATAATAAATTTTGTTATCCCAAAAATAGTTTTATGTTACTGTATTCCCAAATATGATTTCCCTTTAAACAAAATATCTAATAATAAGATGAAATGAGAAATTAAAATAACAATATATGTTTAATATAATTATTATAACAAATAGAAATCCATGATAGGATATGACTAAGAACATAATCAGTATTCGTAACACCATAATATAACATTTAATTCAAATATTCAAAAAACTAATTACTACCTATAAACCCATAAAAACATTCCTTTCCTCTAATGAAATTTTACAAGGTACATAAAAGGGCAATGTTCCATGTGTTGACCAACCCTATCACTACTTACCATTCCAAAATAAAATAAATTAAATCCCCTAATTTAACATGTAATGAATTAGTAACCTTTTCCCAACTCAAAATAGTGCACTATTTTCCTAATGCGTGACTCCCCATTTTATCATGGGTGTATTCTTATAATGATGGTATTGAGATCAATATTGGTAAAACTATACACGTGAACTATATAACAAAATAACAATGAAAAACTCAATAATTTTTAATATCACAATTTTCTAATGGAATTTTAGTTATGATTTAAATGTAATAAAAAATAAAACATTAACCGTATAATATAAACAATAACACAATATTATAATCAAGACATAAAATTAATATATAATTGTAAATGAAGTCTATAATATATAATTATAATATAAAATTATAGAAAAATTAGGGATATTAGATAATAAAAAAATTGCAAAACACTCTTTTTTCACTTCTTCCATCCACAGTTAGGTTCCTCTAGAATGATATCCATTAATATCTATTCATCTATCAAAAAATTACAAATATGATTTTCACAATCTCTATGATAATTTTGTGACATATCATTCATTTAATTAATCACTAAAGGCCATTTTTATGCATGTATTTTGAAACATAATTGCATATTCCTAAAACGTATTTTATATGTATTTTGAGTCTTTATGTAGAACCATTAGTAACATGGGTATACTGGCTTAGTGATTCATTCTTGATTACTGATTATATTATGAACATGGGAACTATATTTCGAATACTGAAATGGTGATCAATTTCAAAAATATGGATGATTGTAAAGAATTTAAAAAGTTGTGGGTCAATAAAAAAATTATTATGAATAAAGATACATGATCAATTTCAACTTTTTTTTCTAATTTGTTATGGTTTAAAAAATTTTTGAGTCAGATTAGTTTATTAACTATTATACTTCATGATGTTATTAATCCCACATTGTTGGCCAAAACATAAACTATATATGTATTCCCTATTTATAAATTCATGGTTTCATGATAAGTATGTAATGTAGAGTGTTTATTTTTATTGAAAATGAATATTTAATATCATATCTGAGACACCTATTTCCCTCAATCAGGTTATGGTTTTCCCAATAATCCCAATTAATCTCCCTATATTACTGGGGGATAAGTTTTTCATAGTCTTAATTATATATTACTCTAGTATATGTGATCCAAAAATCAAATTAAACAATTTATGTTAATGTTACATTATATTAATTTGTATCAATATTTCCTTAAAACACTAATGACTCATTATTTAATAGTCAACCATCCTGGATAAATTATTATACTTGTGAAATTGACGAAGAGTACATGTTTAAAATGAAAAAATAATATAAAAAAATAATTCATCTTCATTACCATAAACACAAAAAAATTTAATGAACATGTACATATTCAACACATCAGTGTCGTAAGTGAATTTTTTGAGTAATTCTTATTAACCAAACACTCTAGTCACCTTCATCCTATATTCTATAATGAAACCAATGATTAGTTCCTTAATATGTATCCCATTAAATGTTTTGTGGATTGTATGTTAATTTGGTCAAACCACCCTCATAACATATCCATTATGATTATAGAATGATTCAATAAAATGGAATATTTTTTATAAATAGATTACTATCTTAATATTATAACAATGTCATAATAAAATGAATGGAAAATATCATCATTTAAATTTATTGAAACCAAAATATCAGAGTATGATCTTATAAAATTTTAATAAATAAATTGACTAACATTATAACATCCTAAAATAGGTTGTGATATGGTGATAATGTTGTGATGTGGGGGATAGTTTATGGAATTCATGGTACTACCATTTAAAATATCTACAAACTGATGTATATTTTTTATAGTTTGTATATCACTCTCCATATTGAGATGGAAAAGTTATTACTATTGTGTAACCATATACTCAACACAAATACTCATATGTATCATAATGTCATGCATATCTAATATAATGGAATGACTTCTTCCAGACCTCTTCCATAATTACACCAACATTTTGATATTACATTTATTACCAATATGATTCTCTTATATATTTAATTTTTCACTCTTACATATCTCATTTTTAATTATAGAGAACTCAACATGATTGAAACTTTTCATGAGTCACAATATTATATTTTCCCATGAAAATAATTAATCAATGTCCCTATTGTGGAACCATGGTTTTTTCTTTCACTTTTCTCTTCAAAAAACATTTACCATTCATCATGTTATGGTGGAGGGTAAATAACATAGTGTAGTTCATTTTTCCTTAAAAATTCCCATACCCACAAAATATACATCAATGTTCAATTATTCTGGAAATAATTTAAAATAATATTATAAGGTAGTATTTAATCAAAAAAAATTCTCATGTAACGGTAAATAAGTATACATATTTTAGATCCATCGGTCTATCCCCTACATAAATGATCTCTTATCCATGATATAAAACTCCACAGAAAATAAAATATGAATCATATATGAATAAAGAAACCTTAAATTATCCTTTTGATCATTAAAAATAATAAATTAATTTTCCAAAATAACAAATCCATGATATAAAAGTATATCCAAATCATTCCACTTATATTAATCTATTTGATGAATCTTTACCACAACCACTCACAATGTTCGATAATTCATGTTTACCAATTCCATTTATGTTTTATCACTCATAGAAATAAATTCACTCAACAATGAATATTTATTTCATTAGAGTTTTTCTTGGTATAATGTTGACATTCACTATTCACAGGTTTTTAAATCATCTAAATATTACCATATAATTCTGACCTCATAAATCAAGTGGTCCTTACATTTAGGTACTAATTAGTGATCGACTAAAGGATGGGGGTTCATACTGTGATAATTTAATTTAAGGATAAAAAATACACTAAAATACTAAATTATGATTCATGATATTAAAATAAGATCAATATATGAAAATATAATTAATTCTATTTTTTAAGAACCAATGTCCCTATAAATTTAACTTTCACATTCACAATGGAATAAAATTTTAATTTTCCAATAGATTTTAAAATCATCCTTTATAATTTTGTTAAAAAATATAATATAGACAATTTCATGTCTCGTATCATTTATATAAACATGATCATCCACTTAGATCCCCACCATCATAATATTACAAACACCAATTGTAATTGTATTCAAAATAATGGATAGGTTACTTTAAAATGTATTATCCATGGTATCAAAATTTCATTGTCATTGAATGGGAACCATGACATGTGTAATAAATTATTATTTTTTAAAATAAAATCTCAAATTAGATTAAATTTTTTTAATAATAAACATACACCAACAATTGTATTGGGAATTTTATTGCTATAAATTTTCCCCATGTAATTTATCATCAATTCCAAAAATCTTTCATGGTTTTTAATATATTAAAATTATTTCACTACATTGATAATGTATTTTTTTATAGTAATGGGGCCACAGATTCATATCTATCCATTTATCCATCCATAAAACATCAATTATTGATTATTAGTAATTTATAACAACATGGTAGAAGAGGTATATACAATTTTATAAGTATAATTGGAAACAAAATGTATAAATAATATTTTATAACAAATAAATCTTTTTTTATTTTTTATTTGATAGTAATGGTGGAATATAAATCTATATTTGACTATATAAAAATAAAAAAAATATGATTATTGGAAAAATGTCAAGATTATAACACTTATGTTTGTCAAATAAATTACATGAATAAATTATTTTGTATAAAATAAGACATTTATATTAAATAAATAATTAAACAGTAAAAACATAAAATTTATAAAATTATTGAATAATCAAAAACCTAATTAAATTGTAGATGTTATGACCAATAATCAAAAATAATGGAAAGAGAATATCCTATGAAAATTTAATGTTATATAAAGACTCTAATAATAGTATCTCACATATCCCTAGGAATTAAGTGTTATATAATGGGGTTTTGTAATGAAGGATGGAAAATAAAATAAAAAATTATTCTTTTATAAATGTTATAGAAGGAATTAATGTAGAAATATATTTCTTTGAGAGACTAGTTATCATCTTGAGCACCACACTCCAAATATTCTCAATAACAGCCTACGTAGTGAAGGTAACAATATTTGATGAATGCATACACTCCCTCAATGTATGCGGGGGAATCTAGTGGATTTTTATGGTTTATGAATTAGATCTTAAGTGATGCATCCTGAATACCATTATCTTTTTTCATCAATATTCTCAAAATTGTATTATGAATCGATATTTTATATGGATTCTAAATTATGTTGAGTTATATCATAAAAATAATACTGTTAAATTGTGTTATCAAATAATTGTATGATAAGATGCCTCTTGGTGTGAAATTTTGGTTGGTTGAAATGTTTAAATTTTGTAGTAGGAATACAAAAAATTTGGGGGGGAGGGTTAGGCTGAGAGAAGGAGGTGTTGGGTAGGAAATTATTATTCAGTTAGTTACATATATAATTTAATTATTATTATCTATTAAGAGTGGTTATTAGGGTTAGTTGTGTTGGTTCAAGATGAAGTAAATTTTATATTTATTTTATAAAAAAATCAGTTTTCTTTGGATTCAATGAATCACATATAATGTATGAAATTATAAATCTTAAGACTATCAATTTTATCTGAGAAAATTTTACAAGTAAATACTTAATCAATAGGGGTAATCATTATTATAAAATATTCAATTAATTTTAAAGTTATAATATTTTATTGAAGAGAATATTTTTCATATATGTTTTTGATTATTCGAACAATGTTGGATTGATACTATAATTACATTGGAAAGATTCGTGTATATGATCTCTCTTGTTGTGGTATAAAAATTTACTATTTATAATAGAAGGATTGATTAATATTATCTTAGGACTAATGAGAAAGGTGGGGGGTTATTCTCTGGGATTGGATATATTTCTAAAGATTTAACTATATAGAGTTGAGATATTAGCATAATAGGATGTCATTTAACAAACCACGCCTAACCGAAGAAAATGATATTACTAGATATTTATAAGTATTTTTCAGAGAGTAGATAATTATAAAAATGATATTAATTATTCTCTCAGTCCCTAACAAGCACCATGTCTATTATTATTATTATTATTATTATTATTATTTTACTAATGTGGGTGTGTCATATGGGTAAATAAAATTCATTCTTTAAAAAATTATTATTTATTAAAATTATATTAAAATATAGTTCCCATTAGAATAAATAATTCACTTTTTTTCCTCTACAACATATAACAAACCTCTAATAATTAATATTATTCATTTGATCAAAAAAATATTTTTTATTATATTCATAATCTTTTTGATTAATATTTATTTTTATATCCATGTCACATAAAATAGTGACCAAATATATGTTGTCAATAATTTTAGAATAAATATAACGTATCATTAAAGAGAAGAAAATTAATCCATAAAATAAATTAAAATATAAGTTAATTTTTATTAATAAAATAAAATAGTTTGTAACACTCTAGTCTTCTAGGTCATAGAAATTATAAGGGCTCACCCAAATTGAAATATCATTATCTAGAAACAAGTCAATGCACCCAATATGAAGATTTTGATATCATAATTATTATTATGACATACAAAACCTCATTGTGTACTTTAATATATCATCTCTATTTCTATTCAATTATGATACATACTAATATCATTAACCTATATTATTTATATGCCTTTCATCAGATTCTTTAAAATAAATTATCTATAAACCATGTAAATGGAATTTAATATGGAAATTAGAATTAAAGAAAAATACTCTACATATAATCTTATATTACTATAGAATGTATAAATGTTTTATCTATTTATTCATTATTACATATCTATCATGATGCACTCAACATTCCCAACTTCACTATAAGAATATGGTGAAAAATTTTACATAAAAATAAATAATTATTCCACTCATAAAATTAATTAGTAATAATAAAAATTTCTAATGATAATTAGAAACATTCTTATACATGAGTACTAACTCACATAATGATTTCCTATCTTTGATTCATTTTTCCTATCTTCCCATATAATAGATTTCAAAGGATGAATTAGATTTCGAAAAAATTTAGTATTAATTTTATATATTTCAAAAAATAACGTTTATTGTTAATTCAACATGAATTACTAAACTAAAATGTAATATTTCTAATTAAAAAAAATTATATAATTTGACTGTAATAATAAAGTTTTTATATTTTTGAGTATAAATAGATCAAACCACATTTTGAAATTTATACATAAAAATAAATTTAATGCAATTGGGTTGTATAAATATTCCTTATCAAGAAATTTTATTTGAGAGTTCAATTGAGATATAATCACTAGGGTATCCCCATGACCAAGCACACTCTAAACACTAAAAAACTACTTTTTTGATAAATAATTTATAAGTTACATTCAAGGTTATTGATGCTTCTACAAGAATAATGGTAGTTGAACTACCTCTAGAAACTACCAATATACCATATATTACAATTATGTTGAAAATTATTTTGAAAAAATGGATTTCATTTTTGGATATTGAACATCAATGGTATATTAGAGTGATTTTTTCTTTTTTTTTCTTACCAGATTGATTTTTTTAATAGTAATATTTTAAAAATATAATGAATATTATTATATTATTAAAATATAAGCATGGATAAAAAAAATTTAAAACATTTTTTCTGATAAAAAATGTATCTAATTTAAAATTATATATTTTTAATGTTATTCATGATTTTGACTACGTATTATTGTTATCTTTGAACCAATGTAATAAATTATCTAAAAACATCTATTTTTTTAATTAATTTATAATTATAAGAAATATTTTATCACATTTTTATATTAAATATTATAAAATTATTTTCATATTTTTAATCATAATATCCAATCTCTGAAATAATAGAAATTTCATTTTTGTGACAAAAATATTATGTGTGGTTGCAAAGAATATTTTCCATTGTAAAATTATATTATGATAAAGAGTTATACTAAGGGGAAAATACCTAAGCATCTAAAATAATTCTCTATTATTTCTTTATGTGAGGTGGATCTATAAAGACTCGCCCCATTTCAATCATCTTCAAATGAAAATTGCATTTTATTGATATGATGTTGTGAATAATCACACAAAATGCCACCTCACTCACTTATAGAAGGATCCCCTTAATTAACCTTAAATGATATAAAGAAATATAATTATCTCACATAATATTATTCATTTAATTTTGGAACAATCCTTTTGATATTTTCTTAAACATATACCCCCCAAGTGATTCTTAAATCCTTATTGAATGAAGAATGTTCCCTAGAAGAAATCCAATTCATCAAAATATGTATTTTCTTTAATATATTAAATTTTAATATATAGGTTTTATACATATTATTAAATATATTTTATGAATTCTAATATAATTACAAAATTATTTTTTTATACTATAAGGTTTATATGTAAGAAGATTGAACATTAAATGAAATTCCCCTTTTTCTTAAATAACAAACTCATCATCCATGATTTATTTAGATTACCATCTCCATGAATGATACATTTTAGATTTAATTACCCCCATACAAGGATAGATAAAAAAAAATTAATGAATAAATATAAACCTTATAATATTTTTTTTGTTCTAAAAATATATATCAATTTTTATATTCTTTTCATACTATCAAAAATGAAAATGTCTTCTATGTGTACATGCATATTATCACCTCCATGGAGAAAAGAATTTAATTTTTCATCACCATCCTCAATGTTTAATTATAAAAATATATTTAAGGAATTAAATTTATTTTAATATAGTTATGATCATTTTGTAATGGTTATATAAATATTTATGTTGTTTCTAAAATACAATTATTTATTATTAACAAATTATCAAAATAAGATTATCCATAATTCCATCATCACATTACATTACTAAAATAAAAATAGAATTGAAATAAAACATTATAAAACATTATAAATATTCTTTTTCAATATCATATATGATTTATGAAGTATGGACAAGGTATTGATGACTGATATTCAACATCAGTAGTTTAAAGCTTACTAGAAAAAATCAAAATTAAAAACATATGATGAAAAAAATAAAAATAACTACATATGGAATTTATAATGAATAATTATAATTGATGATTATTTTGGGTAATAAATATGAATTAAGATATGAAATATGTTATTATTATATTTATATTTATTATATAGAATTTTAAATCACTTTTGTGAATGGTGAGAGTAAATTCAAGGGGGTTTCCTATCACTTTTATTTCTTATGGGCATATGACTTATTAACCACCTATTTATATTGTGTGGTGTATACAAAACCCTATATATAATTTATTCAAGAAAAATAAAATCAATATTTATTAAAAGTAAACAAAAATTCATTGAGGATATGGGAGGGGTAATGAAAGAAGTTATTACCTCATGGTAATAAGATCCAAATAATAATTGTCATCAAAATTCACAATTAAACTAATATGAAGTGTCCTAGTCATTGTACCTAAATGGTTTTGAATCTCTTGGTCCATAAAACCTAGAAACCATGGATTACATCATATATGAATTATATTTCTTACATATTTATTTTTTTGGGATGCCTTGGAATCCTTTATCATCCATATGAACTACTATTACATTATAATATTCCAGAATAAAGTAGTATTTTTTGGGGAATAATTATATATATCATACCAGTTTCCATATATGCCCTATGTTTCTATTATTTTATTGATTTATTGTAAGATATTTGAAATGTTATCAATATTAACTACATTGGGGTGATCCTCAGTTACATAATCATTGGGCTATGGACAATCATTCATTTCTGACATACCTCATTGTTTATAGCCCTCATCCACTTCATGAACCTAATATCCTTACATTGGAACTAAATATAGAGTAAAACTAATCCCTAATATGACCAAATCATACTATAATACTGTAGTTATATTAATGAGTAACTATTTTTTGTTATTCATTTCCCCTCGAGTCACTTGATCTATCATTTTATAAGACTCATAAACCATTTGTGAAGAACCAGTGCTTACATGATACTTCTCACTATCAATAGGGGGTTGTTTTATTCCATTAGAAACCACATTATTTCATGCTGTCTGCCTCCTCAATTCCTTTCTGTAGGAAAACTTGATATATATATTTAATGAAGAAAATATATAAACCACATTATTGTGACATATATTATATAAATGACAGATAACATGAAAATATAATAAAAATAATGCAATGTTTCATATTCAACATTTATATAGATACCATCATCCAATGCTAACAATACTATGTTATTAATCATATAATATCTCAACTATAATACCAATAGGACACTAGAATAAATTTAATATTTTCTAACCATACTACTCTTATACATTTTTATCGGTATTCCCATTGCAGCTTCAATATAAATCAAAATATTAGTATTCTATAATATCCATTTAATATAAATAATTTATAACTAGAATTGCGCACTAATATTTTTTAATAAAAAATGTGTTGAATTAAAAATCACATTACTGAAAAAAACTATACCTCAATTTGAAAAAAATTGATATCATCCCACATTATTAAAGCTTCAGATCCTAGGATTGAAAAATGATTTCATAGGAACCACGACATGTTATAACATATCTCTATTTTGAAATATTACATACAAATGTTACCATATGAACTAGATCATTAATTTTTAAAAGATTTCCACCAGCATCCAGAACAACCCTAAAAATGACATAGGATTCAAAAATAATATATTTATCAAAACTATCAACCATATTAGAAATAATAATTTCAATGTATCCTTTCATAATAATTTTCTCTAGAAAAATGTCCATCATGAATGAAAAATTACTACTATTTAGTTTTATTTCAATAAAAATAGTATGGGAATTAAATGAAATTGAAAATTACCAAATTTATTCCCCTCCTCAATTGATTTTATAGAACTAGGTTGATGAGGAATTCCTACCTAATCCTGTAATTATAATATAGATCAAGGTAGGATCCGCTAAATCATCCTAATTGGTGCAGATTAAAGAGAACAATTCGATCCATCCAACACCGCCACATTCTAACTCACCTTGGATCATTTAGATACAGATCTCCATGTATATGTAATCTATTCTACCACCACCAAATATCAATGCATATAATATGACTTGGAATCCATTCCATAGACTAACATGCCATGATTTTCATATCTGAATTCCTCACCTCAACTCTCCCAGCCAGTCTAAATCTAGAACATTGATATCCTCTTGTATATAGATCATTAATCAGTACATCCACATCCAATTATTTTTATCCCCATCTTTCTTAACCACCATCTCTACATCCCACTAATCTCAACTCATCCTCATCCATGATTATTCCTTAACTAGCATAGTCTTCCTGGATATATATAGGATATTCTCTATGGTTGTTGCTTTAAATTTATGAGCTCTTCGAGCACCCAATCCTCTATCCAACTATATTGGTCTGAGTAATATAGGGGTCATAATTTTTTACTAACCTTGAACATCCATCGAATCGATATCACCATCATGATAGAGTTTGATAAATAATTTTATTCCACTTTCTGGTAGTGCATATACATCCCTATAATTTTTTTATCATGGATTCATGAAATTTAGGTTAGTTAAATATAAGTATCCTGTATTATATTTCATATTCATTTGATATATAAGAACCTTATATTTTATGGTATTTTTTTTAACTCAACCATCCTTTTATAGAGTTATAACACTTCCCATTGAAATTATTTTTAATATGTTTTACATCATCCACCATAGGATTTTTTATATGAAATAATATCTTTATCTTTTTGAAATTGAAATTATTTTCATTGAAATAATATTTCATAATGAATTTCATTCGCAAAATAGGACATTGTTATAAATAATAATTCACATACTTTTATTAAAATTTTCCCCATATGTCCATGTTCTTAATTTCCTCCAATTTTTTCTTTTTTTAGATTAAAATATAAATATTTGTTATTTATTTTGACCTTTATATTTTTGTTTACAATTTATAATGATGATTCCTTATTAAGAAAATTTATAATGTGGGATCTAATAAAAGTTTTTTAAAAAATCGGATGGGTTTTATTTTAAACATTAAACATTTTATCTCCTATTGTATATCTCTTGTAGATAATATTTAAGCCTTTTAAAATATCCAATACTTTATCATTTATAAATGTTAATTTTATTTAAAAAATATTATTTCTATTTCTAAAAAATTATATTTTATTTGGTTACATATAACATAATCTCATAGAAATGTTATAATGGTTTTTAAAGATTCATTAATATTTTTATTAGAATTTTTATTTAAATCTATAAATATCAAACTCTAATAGAGTAATGTTTTATGAATCACCTTCAATGTGAAAGAAATTAAATATCAATTTTTAATGATCGATATTCGGGTTAGAACTATATAATTTTGATATCACATTGCCTACATAGGATAATCCTAAAAATGGATGAAACATCCCTCTATAGGTATAACTCAATGTATGATAAAATCACGCCTAACAAATATATCTTTGGTATTGAACCTATAGGGCCCATCACATGTGGATATAAAATATAAGATGATTTTACTTATGATACATAATGTGAATGAAAAAATAAGAGTCGCATCAATTCAATCAATATCATCATCAAAACAATCCATATGAAAGAAACACGTGATTCGGTAAATGATATGTATGCAAACCTCATGTGATCAAGCATCCAAAATTGTTCTCACATTACAAATAAGCACCCAAAAAACAATACATATACCCATAAAAATAATGCTCTAAATTTAAGGGATTACTACCTAGATGGTATTGATTAAGAATCCAAGGATCATCGATGTAATATCACTTGAATCATATCAACTAGTGATTCAGTTCAAACCACTCACTAATGACTCCTATAATGATTTGATTCACATTATTTTCATGATAAATAATAAAAACATGTGATAATGGTTCCCCACTCCTATAAATTTTCCAAAATGATCATTTTATCCTTTTCATGTGATAACCAATTCATATTTTATAATATTATAATTTTACATATGATAAAAATTTACTACTCAAGAATAATTCTAGATAAACTATTGATAATTATTCATATCATGCATTGATAATTTAAATACTATTATCAGTTAACAATATTATTTCTAAATCCATCCATAAATATTATGAAATCAGCTTTAAAAATTTATTAAGAAAATCATACATGGATATCCTTTTTTAAACAGTACACCAACGTATATGATAGAGGATGTAATTCATGAAAAGCAAAGAATATTTTAGAAGGGTTCACAATGATATAAAAGGATTCAACAAATTTCATCGAGGTGATTCCTAATCTATAAATTCATTAAAAAATAATAAGAAAAAATAATCAATGTGTTATACATTTTTAAGAAGAATAATATTTTATGTTATTGTAATAATAAAACCCACAAATGAAACTCACCATTTATTTTTCAATTAAATTGATTTATGTTTTATATAATTTACAATCCTCAATAATGGGATTATAAACTTCAAATGATTCAAGGGAATCAATTTCAATGATATTTTTCTTTTAAAACATTTATAAATTTCATATATGTTCAAACAAAGATGAAAAAGATTGAAATGATGTTTTAAAAGTATTTTCTACAAAAATGAATTTCGTAATAATATTATGGTTTTAACCTTATATAGATCCATATATTAGTATAATTTTTTATATTTAACATTATATACAACTTAAATAACCAATTCGACCATTACACTTCTCTTCTCTCCCTTACACTACATGTGGATTACCCAAATGCAACCATTAAAATAATTGGGATACCCTTTCACAACTCTTATTTACCCTGACACAACAATTATAATTTAAGAGTTACACTTATGCACAATATATGACATCCATATAACCATTATGAAAACATTTTACATATTTTTTACCGTTAATTATATAGATAACTAACCTTATGAAACTCCATATTACCCTTAAAAATATAAAATAATCTCAGTTATACCCTAAGCCAGCAAATATAAATCAATACATACCATTATAAAGTACTTAGGATTATTGGATTTCCCTTAAGAAACAATAATTTTTATTAAGAACCATATAAAAAAATAATTTAACCTTGAACTATAATGTTACCCTTACACATGTATTGTCATACCAATACAGTTCTCCAGAAAACCACAATTACACTAACATTACTCATTAAAATCCATTTTACATTAAGGTAGCACATTAAAAATAATAGTAAGAGTAATCATTAAAAAATTCTTTTCACATATAGAGACTTTTAAATTGTTAAAATTGGTATTTTAAATATAAGAAAATGAAGTCGTTGCAATATAAAAATCACAAAGATCATTGAGTGGGTTATCATAAGAGACACGTAGTATGTACGAAATTAAAATATATTTTTTAATATTCACCAAGATCAATGAAATTTTAATAAACTATTATGAATGGATCTAAAAAAAGTATAATTAAATTTTATATTGTATTTATTTAAAATATTGTATGAATTCTTTAAGGGAATATATATACAAAATATCAGGGGCTCCAAATTTTGGATATTTCAACCCATGATACCATAGTTACATTTTCAATAGAGACTATTAATGGATTAGTACCATTGAAGAATGGTGTTTTTTTAATCGATGTGAATGAAATAGTGTATGAAAGAAATTATACTTCAGCCATCATGTTAAAGTCAATTTTAATTTTACTTATCATAGAAATATTCAATGATCATTTTATGTAGAAGTTTAATGTCAACCCCATTTTACATAATGGGGACCATATATAACTCTTTATATTATATAATTAAATATGTTGCTAACACTAATGATGAACCATATGGTATAAAAAATATACATATCAATTCATGGATAAAAATATATAATTATCATAAAAAAATATATTTGGAATGAAGGAGTTTCAAGTGTGTAAAAATTTGAGGTGGACAACTACATTTTTATAGGATGGATATTTTTATAATGCATGAATATATAATTCTATTCATACGGGATAAGTAATAATAAATAATGAAGTTTTAAAAAGAATAAATTAAAATAATAAAAACATTTTATGGAAAATAATCGGTAGATTTCGATATATGAATTTTTTTAACATAGTGGTATTACAAATTTTTACAATATATTTAAAATATAGAATATAGACATTAAAAAACAAGATTGTTTCTATTGTCACATGGTATTAAATCACTCCACAATCTATGTAGTTATATGTATAGATTGTCACTCTATTTTCACATAATTAACTAAAAGGTATCTATATAATATTTTATAAAAATACCAGTTTTTCATATTACTTATCTATATACTATTATGTGAAAATATAAAAAACACATTGAACCACAAATATAAATAATTCAAACTATGAAGTAATACAAGATAATGGAGAACTATTGGTATTTATTTTATAATGGATAAATTTGAATACTAGTGTTTGAGGAGATATAACACTTATTTTCCTTCAGAACATTTTATATCTAAAATTATAGTTAGAATAACATAATCTGATATGACATAAAAGTAAATCACATGGTTCATGTAACTATAATAACCAAGCATATTGTCAAAATTGATGAAACATAAGAAGTTTTTTTAATTTATTTTTCAATTATTGGTTATTTGAAAATAGTAGGGGTAATATAATTTTATGATATGTTTTTTCAACAGAATTATACATTTTTCTGACATACAAGATAGAAATATTGATATATGTGTAATTTACTACTTTATCGATTTTATCAAGATATTATGGTTATAATAAGATTATTTACAATAAAGATATATTTTAATAAAAAACTCATACCTGAAAACATGGTTATTCTGGTGTAAATATCTATACATTGGGGAAGTATTCATTAACATGTAAGAATTGAGCAGTTGTACGAAGTTGAATCTATTGAAAGTGGTAGTTTATTGGATTCATTACCCAATAACTAACAAATTTACACATTATATTACTTATATATATTCCCTGAAATGATTATTATAAAATACCATTTCACATTATGCATATTAATCTATATAATAATGACGTGATAATGTTCAAAGAGTGTCTTTTATGGTCAGAGTACATTATAATTACCCTCTATGATATGAGATTTGATTTTTAGGATTATATTTTTAAATTTATGATATATGTATAGATGAAATAATATTAATATCTACATATAATACATGAAATTAGTTTTTGGAGGCTCATAATATATTGATACTTCCTATTATATTATTCATTAAGGCACTCGATACTCTTACTTCAATATTCAATGATAAAAACACATTTATTATATACCAACATTAATACTAACTATGAAAACTATATCATAACATAAATATATTTTTGAAATATTAACATTACATATATAATTAAATACATAATCCCTTAACTTGAAGGATTATTTTCTTTGGAGTTTAACGACATAAAAAAAATATCATTAAACCTTCTCCATAATCCCACTATTCTAGATACACATATTCAAAAATCTTATACCATTGTTTTCTTCGTAAAATGTGGAATGAAACCATAATAATTGGGTTTACTCAAATTTTTAGTAAGTCAAAAAGTCATTAACATTTTATCAAGGGTTCATTCAAAAAAATATGGTAGAACATGATCATAGGGAAATTTATTATTAAAATGAACAATGAATTATAAGAATACCCAATAATCCATGATACTAATTTATGTTATCTCATATACTAAATATATACCATTTATCAGGAGAGTGACAAAATAAACATGATCCATGGGTTATAATCATTGGAATATGACTTAAATGTGGGAAATGTCATGAACCAATTTCATAAAAATAAAATATAGTAAATAATATTAATAATGTAATAATTCATAATGGTTTGGGAATAAAAATATAGTCATAAATTATATAGATTCTCAGTAATTACATAACGTGACCTATTAGTTACTCGGTCATTAGAAATCACAACCCTTATGTAACATGAGTATCATAAATCCTATATTAATTATATCTTTTGAGATATAAAACATTATAAAATGTAATGGATGAAATATAAAACACCAAATATAAATATCCATACATATATTTTATACATCATTAATTCATCATATTATGAGAAAACATGTAATTAAAATCTGTTTTATATCATTTTCAAATGGTATCACATAACATGATATCAAAAGTTGATTATGTGATACCAAGAATTAAATCACCCAACATGAGTATTTCATAATTTAAATTGGAAAATGATTTATAATACATAAATTCATAGAAGTTTAATTTTTTAGTTTAATAGGATATTTGGAAAAAAAATAAAAAATGAATTTTATAGAACATTTCGTATCATTTATATGAAGAGATGAAGTTATAAGTAGATTATGAATATATAATTTTTCTACTATTGAAATGAAGTTTGTTTAAAATTTTGTTTGGAAAAAATTATAAAAATAGAATTGAGACAAAAGAAATTTTTTTTATCTAGAGTACATTTGGAATGGAAGATAAAATGTGTTATTTGTAGAGGAAATAACTGAATCCTACATTGTAAAATTTGCTAATAAAAACTGATATTATTAATGTTCAACTAAAAAAATACATATTAAATAAATTATATTTATATTTAAAAATCAAGGAGGGTAAAATTTTATGGAAGAAAGAATATGAACATGGATAAAATGAGGTAATCAAAATGGTGAGAATTATTATTCATAGTGTTTTAATTTTATGATTAAGAAATTAAACAAAGAAAGATTATTAAAATTAAAATTTTCAATATTATT
The DNA here is from genome assembly GCA_963277665.1 of Viscum album. Classification (NCBI taxonomy): domain Eukaryota; kingdom Viridiplantae; phylum Streptophyta; class Magnoliopsida; order Santalales; family Viscaceae; genus Viscum; species Viscum album. Next base: position 106,504,627 of record OY728143.1, on the reverse strand, counting down.
AGATTGGAAAATAATTTTTATTATAATTAATTCATATTGAGGAAAAAACCAAATATATTCTAAAGAGGATCTATGTGATACATTATAAGTCAATGATTGGTGATTATTTCAACCAAATCCCATACAAAAGTTGTTTATCTTAAATGATAAAATAATAAACGTTATAAATTGAGATTAATTATTAAAAAATGTTAATTGAATGATTTTATATCAAAAGAATAAATATTTCATTATATACTAACCATAATATAAAATGGGTGGTGGATATGTCAAATGCTTCACGAAAATAAAATGGAGACGAGAAACTCATACCATAACACTTACCTTCCGTGAATGTTTTTTAACATACTTTATATTAAATACAATGATTATATTAAAATATTCTTTATCCTTATTTATATATATTACTCTATTTAAATAAAAATTATATTCATTAAATATACATTTTTATTTTTTTTACAATTTATTTTCACCATAAGAGGTTAGTAAATTAATATTTATTATTCATGATTTAAAAACTAAATGTTTATTATGTTAATTTGGTAAAAAATAAAAAATCTGTAATTATCCTTGGAATTATAATATATTCTTTATAATGAAATATAAACAATATAATTCAATCCATGATAATTTTAGTCAGGATTAATGGTGAATGAATCTGTGATAATCTTATTCCCATAATTTCTGTGGGAAAAAATTAAAATGTTAATTAAAATGTGAAAATTAATATAACATTTATATAAACATAAAAATATCTTATATATATTTCTAAATAATTAAATATATTTTTATAATCATATGTTTATGATGGTTATGGAAAATGGAATACAACATTCAATAGATGTGGTAGTCACTTTATAATCACAAACTACATTTTAGTTATCTATAAAATGAAACTATGTAATAAATTAATTTACCAATAATAAATTATAATCATGGTATATATATATTATTTATTAATTAAAAATATATCTTGAAATGTTCAGGACCTAACTGAAGTTGCCTCATGAGTTCTAACAACCCCAACACAACCTTTATAGGCTTGTGGGTACAAACATGTACCGAAGAAATAACTCACTTGGGGAGGTGCTTATAAATTTATGTACACACAAAAAACCACATTGATGAAAATATGGACAATTAAAGAATAAAATATTCATCCCAAATATAAAATAAACCAAAAAAGAATGATCCTTAAAACAAAAAAAAAGTATGGTAGTGTAATTGAAAATAAATGGAGAAAAGTACATTCCAAACTAGAAATTCTTCAAAATCTGACTGAAACTGGAAATGTAAATAGTTGGGAGAGTCCAAATTCTAAATAACATGCTACAACACCACATTTTGTTTGAGAAACCATTATCCCTATGCTCCTCTATAGTCACAGATGACCTATCCACGTCTGCATAACTCATGACAGGTGTGGAAAAAGACAATTCATGGGTGAGTATATACATACCTAGTATAGCACCACAAAATCTAAAGGGGAGAAATAAGATATACAAGAGTAAAAGTCAAATAGTAGGTGTAAGACATACTGAAATAGAACAACTAAATAAAAAAAATGATTGTGGTAGGATCACCCAAACACAAGGATTTAAACATATTTAATAGATAAACTATTCATTGAATATTTACCACCTATAATAGGAGAGTGGAATCATCCAACCCAGAGAATTAATACATGAAAAGAACATGGAATACCACATGACTCTTCACCACTCATGGATGGATAGTAACCAAATCCACGGTGTTTATATATAAGGATATATATATATATATTCTCTATAAAAATAATTCCAAATGATATAGTAACGGGATCTCCATATCATAACTCAGCATAAGAAGAAGAGTATCCAAAAGTTCCAAAAGTCTATTAATGATTCCCATTATCTTACACATCTTCCTAAAAGTGACTATCTAATCCAATATATGCCTCATCAATGTGACTCAAATTCTAGGGGAAAAAATTCTAGGTAAAGAACTCATTCCGTAGTAAAATACAAGGATCCCACTCTAATAGTTATCTACAAAATCCACATCCCAGTCGTGCTGGAGGGTACCACCTGATAGTAAAAGTAGAAGACCTACACCCTTGTGGATGGGTTTTTGCACTCTATTTTTAAAGGAAATTGTTCCCGTGTTTGTGTGTGTGTGGTCGGTGGTCCACTCAGTAGGTTAATAGACTTGTGTCCATTAGGATGGGGGTTCTACATTATTGGTCGAGGACATATTTTATGGTGTGACTGTGGGTTCCATGCTAGTCATCGAGGAACCATGCCCTACCTAGTTGGTGGGTTCCACTCACAATATAGTTGTACAAGAACAATTACCATGATTATGGTGGGTTTTCACTCTAGTGGTCGAGGACCCACACCCATGTATGATAGGGGGTTCTACTCTAATCATCAAGGACTAGCGCCCTACCCAGTAGGGTGGTTCTAATAAGAATGTAGTTGTAGAGGACCCAGAACCACACTGATATGGGGTTCCACTATAGTGGTTGAGGACCCATGTCAAAGTAAAAAAGGGTGGTTACACTATGATCATCGATGACTGACGCCCTGAATAGTAAGTGTGTTTCCATCAAAGTAGACCTCTGGTGATCATAAATGATCACTATCATCATCAAGCATCACCTAAATAGGAACCATGCCCAGAAAATTTCACATTATATGTCAAAATCCCACAACTAAGAAAACAATAACATTATATATATAAAACACTAAATATATGCTACTCATGGTCAAAAATCCACATTCAAATGAAGTAGATACAGATATATGAAGTTTCCAAAAAATAGGTCAAGGTATAGGCAATGAGTGAGGGACCCACATGATGTGTCATCCTACTACACTACCTGGCTATATCCCTAAACAAAAATAAAGCTCTCAACTCTATAGGATTAAATTTTATGAAGCTAGACTACATACTGTGTCCATGATATATAGGAATTAGTATATGTGCTAGTGACCAAGTCTACGTACCGAACCTTATGTGTGTGTACTCTAGTACATGATTGTGCTAATGGATGTGTGCTTCCACATGGTTCCCTATCCATGTGATCCATCAGATGGGATCTCATTTGGTTAATGTGTACATGGGTTGTTAGATTTCATACATGTCGCGTCATTGTTATGTTTTCTAAAACCATAGTTTTTGCTACTAAGGGGCCAATATGTCATGTGTTCATCCTTCAAAATTTCATGTAGTCTGTTTCTTTCAAATATTCTCATATCTAATATTTATGGCTTTAATCCAGAATTTCCACTATAGATATATCAACTAAAAATTTTGGGATTATTGGATCTGGTTGTGATTCACGCTTTCCATTCTCCATTCAGTAGAAATCTTCTCTGATTCGAGTTTTTTGGGACCCGTACAAATATGCATGTCCTGAAGCCTTAATCTGTAGATTAATCAACAACCGGCCATCCAAAAAATCATAAATTCTTTATAAAAAATCATTATGTAGTCCTATTTTACTAATATGTGACTATTTTTTTGATCCTCCATTATTCATGGGATTCACTTGTGCTCGGTACTGCTCAGAAAGGTCGAACTGGGACTATGGGTCCTTCCGTTGAAGAAAACAAAGAAGAAAGGGATAAAAGAACAAAAAAAGGTTAAATTATCTTTGATAATAAACCAGGTCTAATCCATTAATAATGGGGGACCCATAGTGAGAAATTGTTTAATTAATAAATATTTTTGTACTCAGGAACATGGAAAAGCTACAAACGAATACATACTGAAGAATTATGATCTATCTACTCAATATTTTTAATAAAAGTTGTTGTTAAAACACCATTTGATGAATCCTACCTAGATTATGGGTATTGTTCTGAACAATAATTCATCTTCCAATGATCTAGCTAATTTATTTCCATCAGTTCAACTTGATCTCATCTAACCATGTGTTTTATTATCGTCTGGTGATATTTGGAAATAAAAGGAGGAATGAGAGAATTGTTAGAAATTCAAGGATTATAAGGCAAAAATTTTAAATTTATAGATGATTATATATTTATAATAATTTCATCTTTAAAAAAATTAATTAATTAATTAATTTAATAGTTATTTAATCCACTAAATATACTTCCAATGAGTGAGGAGACCAAACTCCCCTAGCCGACCAATTTTATTGAATGATAAAGGTATAAACATCCTTCATGGATAAACCAAGGTATCTAATTTGTTATATGTTATTATATTTAATATTTGACCCATTTTCAATAAGAAATCATTTTCAGATGATATAAAATAAATTTACTATTTTAATATAATTAATTCCTGTACTCTGGGCCTTGGGATCACATGTCCTCTCAGTGCTTAGATTGAAATATATATATATATATATATATATATTTAAAATAATTTAAAAGAAAAAACTATGTATCCATATCATTACATCCTTCAATATTTTCATACCCAAAAATAAAAACTAAACAAATAATTTGGGATACTAATCCCACACATGGATCTCCCTCTTTTAGGAACTCTCTTGCATGTGTTTATTCTTCCAAAACATGCAGACCAAGGGGATAGTCCATCAACATATAGTCATATACTACCAATCCTCAGTCACCACATGGTTCTTTTCAAAACTATCTCCATTCTTCATGTCCATTTCTCCTTATTTAATAACATGAATTGTGTTAGTCATGTATCGACTAATTTGAAACACAAGGAATATTTCATGCACCTACTCTAACTGTGGTGGAATGGAAACAGGGTAAGTAAACTTAGAAACCCTATACAATATCTTACAATTCCAGATGAACTTATGGGATAGCTTTCCTCACAAACCAAACCTCGGAAATCATCATCTTGGTGAGACTCTCTAGAAAATGTGGTCTCCCTATATAAACTCCAAGGGACTAAGATGGAGATCTGTATAAGAGTTATGTCTACTCTAGGCCTCCCTCATTTTCTCATGATGACATGAAGATTATCTATTTTCTCTAGCACCTTCTCTGGGACGACGAGATATGTATTACATATCTATGTCTAGAATAAGTAGGACATGTAGGGTCTTGTATATAGGGAATGAAAAGATTCCATAATGATGGTAGAGTGGTGTCCTTTTTTGTATAAAATAACTAATAAGGGAAGTTGATCCTTGTAGCTCCATACAATTTCTAACATGTAATCCCTCTGCATAACCTCTAACAATTGGATATTGTTCTCAGCCTATCCATCAGTATATTTGTAAAAGGATGTACTCATCGTCACTTGGGTCCCAAATTCATCCTGTTATTCTCTCCAAAATTGTGATGTAAACCACAATTCATGATCAGATAAAATAATCAAGGACACACTATGATGGAGAACAATATGACATACATAAAATATCCCAAAACGCTCCACTGAACATAGATCCCTAATGTAAAATAAGTTCTCCAACATAATGATTCTATAATATATAACCCATATTGATCTATGGCCCTTCACTCTAATAAGAATCTCGATTATAATGTCCATTGATATGCCATCCCATTTCCACTCAGGGATCTCAATGGTCACAAAATTAACCTTCTAGAACATCCTTCTAAACCTTCACCTATTGTCATGTAAGGAACTAAGAGCTGAACTAATCTACACTTCAATTAATTTTGAACCAAAAAAACATCCACTAAATGTCTATGTACATATTCCCCATGATGGGTTGTAAAACCATGGGGGAATTGTGGAACCCTCACATCACCTCTTCACACAACATGACTAGAAACATAGTCTACACATGGAACAATATTATATGATTCCATACTTCATAATATAAATCTTGCGAATCACATGTTCATATATGGTCACATAACACCCCATAGTAATTGTCTCATAGTTTTGATCTCTCACATGCTTGAGAAGTGGAGGAGTCAACACTATCGACTTCAGAAAATAAGTATCCTCAAGTTCTACCAAGGTTAGCTGCAAGGAGGCCACATGCTCTGAATCCTCATGTAATAAGTGAGTCCACAACTTCAAGCTAATGGAATCTGCTTAAATGTTTCACTTACATAAAGTATAGACTATATTTTAATAATTGTATTTCATGAACTCCAAACCACACCACTGTCGTAGGTAAATTTATATCTGTCTGAAGATGTACCTGAGACTCTATTGGTTTGAGTAAACTACAAAGCACTCTCCTAGAATTTGGTTCTTCTATATTCTCAAGGTGAAGACCACTGAAACCAGATCAAGGTCTTGAGTTGTATAGATTTATTGATGGGGTGTTAACTAACTTAACATGTATGTGATAACTATTTACTTCTAGAACAACACACATCCAATCCCACATCATGAGGCATCGTAATAAACTAAATCACCGATGCATTCCTCTAGTAGAATCAACATTGGAGGATGAAAAACATTAGGATAAACATTTAAAATTACCATTGGAACTTCTCATACGAAGTAAAAGGCTTCCCTTTCCACATTAGAGTGGTTAATGGGGTCTTGATACTCAAGAAGTCTTCCACAATTCTCATTTAGTATACCTCTATTACAATAAATTAATACACCTTTGACACACTCTTTCATTGATTATAATAAATCACTACATCTATAATTTCTTGATCAATGGATAACCCATTTTTGGAAATTAAATTCCCCATAAGGTGATCCTCCTGAATCTAGAACTTGAACATTGAGATATTTTGATAATTATAGTGTTCTCAAAAAAATCTAGGACTTTCAACAAGTTTTATTCATGTTCATCCTCTGATTTAGAGTATATAGATATTTTTTTGGTTAAGACATCAAAAAAATGGTCCAAATATGGCTAGAAGACATGGTTCATAATATCAATAAATATAAAAGTAGAATTTATCACATAAAATGGAATCACAAGAAACTAATAATGTTCATAAAGAATTAATAAATATATATTTTTAATATCAATCTGAAAACTCAACTAGTGGTAGAGGGACCTATGATCAATCTTCAAGAACCATCTCACACATACAACTAGTCAAAGTGGTCATCATTCCTTAGCAAGGTGTAATTTTTATTTATCATGGCATACTTCATGAGATGATAATATATGAAAATTTTAAATCTTATTATGCCTTTTTCATGAACAACATCATAGTTACCAAGAAAGAAATATTGGTTCAGATGAAACATTTCTTTTAATGGTCCCCCAACTAAAACTGAAACTATTGAAGCTTAGTAGGGTCCATTTAATATACCAAATAACATATCAGCGATGTTTTGGGATGAATTTCAACTCAAAATTCCATATCCCACTTTAGAGGTAGTCACAAAATGTCCCCATGGAAGATATCCATGTACTCCTCCACAACTGAAGGAACCTAGATGCTTGAAGGGCCTAATAGACTAGTGCATATACACTCAAACTGATGGGTGATGGGATGCATCCTTCAAGTAGCATAACACACTATCTCTTCCATGACATCTATCTCACTAGAAAAGGAGAATCATATCCGATTAATATTGTGGAATTTGACTGTTCTGTAGTGATAGTTGACTTGGGATTGGACCATGGCCAACCATTCCATGACCAATATGATATAATCGGCTTCCATAGTTATGAAAAAAATGGACCAAATGAACCTCTCTCCATCAAGGAATAGCTCTCACATCTGGTAGATTAAAAATATAGAATATGTTTTCCCTATTAGAACCTCAATATGAATCTATTAGGATAGTTCCTTAACCAGGAGTTCTAGCTCTCACACTAGGATTATATAGATAATGAAATTTTTTGAATCTTAGTTTAAAAATATTAAATCTTGATTAGAATTAGCACATATCACACCTCTAATCATATTGTGTGGTATAACCTCATAAACCATTAAATTCTAAAACTTTCTGTAGCACTAGTCCCCATATCCATGAGCCTAACATTAGATGCCTAGTGGAATTGGTGGAAGGACATCATAACTTCTTCCACCACCTATAGCTCATCTTTCTCCTATACCATAACCAACTCCCAAAGGACCACCATTTCCAGACATGAGATATCCACAATCATGGTTCTGCCACTACCATGGTGTTTTATAATTTATCTACCAGTGGTAATCAGTACGTCTGGTCAATAAGTCTCTTGTTATGCGATTTCACCTATAAAAAGTAATGCACATCCCCTATCTAGGATTCCTTGGCCCCCTATGCTTTATCTAACCATGTTTCTGTGTCTATTCATGGAGAGGTCGCATGAATCAAGATCCAAGCACCAGGAATCTGCTAGTGGTAGTATATGAGTCAGCTCTATAGAACCCACTACCATCTCTAGCTTTCTGTTGTCCCTCTGAATGAAATATCTCTATCACCAGTGCACACTCTAAGGCCCCAACATAGGTGTGGATTCATATGGGAACCACATTTGATTATATCTCTCTGCAGAATCCCTATTAAATCTTCCATACTGAGTTGTATCCATCCTCGATCTTATCATTAAAGTACTGTGTAAGGTCTGTAAAACACATTTCAAACAAAACCACCATTTTTCCTCCTTATTAAATCCATAGATGATCAAATATATGAACTGGGTGAAAATGGGAGGTGTATTACTCCTCATGTAACAACTGCTATAATTCGGTCCAGGAGAGTGCTGACTCGTCGTGTATCAACGTAATAAGGCTCCATGAATTCCTAGCTTCTCATTAAAGAGTAAAGCTACTAGTGAAACCACATGATATATTGGTTTCTAGATAATCCTATAGACACAGACCACCAAATGTATATAATAATATTCCATTAGAGGATCTCTATCATCATGGAACCTCAAAAAACTCTATTGGTAGAACTCACAGAACACACTATGTCTACTCGCATCCTAAACCTTCTCTTCTAGAAAAATTTACTGATCTACAGGCAGTGGTGATTCTACCTAACCACATGGAGGATGGGGATCATGGGATGGATATTAAACTGATTCATCGTCACTCATTAGACCACCTTCATGATCCATGACTGGTATCCTAGATGGCTTTCATTACGTAGGAATCATGTTATTTATCAATACATACCATGGTCATATAAGAATTTATATATATATATTTATATACACAATAATGGGTAGTTGAATCAATAAAGATAGTCAAAGAGTCAGTCCTATATGATGCATTTACCACTGATCCAGGCAAAAAATGTCTTGAAATGTCGAAAAGATGAAAACTAATTTTGGTACTAGCTGGAGGGATTCGTCACCTACCACACCATCATTGGATTACCTACCCTGATATCCACACTCAATACACTTTTACATGGTTTTTCTAATCCCAAACAAATCTTATTAAGGGTGATAATCTGAATAACATCCCAAGTAATGAACAAACAATAATAATAATTTTTCATGACTTGAACCAAGTTAGCGCTTCATCCAAAACTACCCTAGGACCACCTTTATAGTCTAGGGGTGGTGACAAGCATTGATGTCATAACTAATTTGGGGAGGCCTTATCCTATGTACCAATATGCACATACATAACCATATCAATGAAAAAGTGTTGAGAGAAAGAATAAATGATTACACATTGCTATAAAATAATCAAATAATTACTTAACCTCTATATAGTAAAAAATTATGGTACTGTAACTAAAAAAATGGGAAATACATGAAAAAATATAAAAATTTTCCAACATGAACGAATGTAGAAATGTAAATAGGTAGTACAGTCCATCTCATGAATCCAAAGCTAAGATCACCACACACAGTCCAAGCACCAAATATCCATAATCTATTATGTAGTCACGGTAAACAAGTCCATCATATTCACAAGAAAATACAAATACAAGAGAATTCCATGAAGGTGTGAGTGTATACATACCCAGTACGGCACCTCAAAAGATGATGTGGGAGCATTAAGAGATACAATAGGAAAATAATGAAAGTAAATGCAAGATATACTCAAAGAGAACTTGTAAACCCAATAAAGAGTTATTATTTGATCATAAAAAATTAGGTGTCTAAAAAGGATATTATATGAACTAATATTCATGTCTTATCCACCTATTGCTGGATAGTAGAATAATCCAACCATGACAAGCTAATCATTGAAACCACATGGCATACCTTGCACACCATTACCTCTCACCATAGTAGAGTAACCAAATAAAAGGTGTGGATATATATATATATATGCTAAGTAAATAGAATCCAAAATATGATATTAAGGGTATCTACATATCATAGCTCGGCCCAATAAAAATTTTATCCAATAGTTCCAATATTCCATCATTGATGCCCAATATGTTATGATTCTTCCAAGAAGTAACTATATAAGTCACAACACTTATTATATTGGTGAAAGACAGTTGAGGGACCACAAAATCCTAGTAAGGAACCCATGGTATGGTACAATATCACTGTAATAGTCATCGAGGAACTCCACCGCCTACCTTGCTGGAGGGTACAGCTCGATAGTTCCTATAGAGGACTCACAACCATGCTGATGGGTGTTCCACTCTAGTGTCGTAAAGTCCCATGATCTTGATGATTGTGGGGGTCCACTCTATAAAGTAGAAGAAATGCTCCCATACTGATGGGGGTTTCCACTCTATAGGTCGAAGACCCAATCTCTGGTGTGATAGGGGGTTCGATTTTGGTCATCGAGGACTGGAACCCTACTGGTAGGGGGTTCTACTAATTATGTAGTTCAATGTACATACACTAACTCTAATGGGGGATACAACTTGAGTGGTCGAGGACCTTCACACTAGTAATATATGGGGTTCAACTCTATTCATCGAGGACCCTCACCATACATTGTTAGTTCTTCCACTCAAAAGGTATCTATAATGGACCATTTCCCATATTGATGTGGTGTTACACTATAGTTTTTAAGGAATTTCACCCTTTTAGGATAGGGGGTTCAAATTTGATAATCAGAAACCCACACCGTACCCAATATATGTGTTCCATTCAAAATAATCCTCTAGGGATCTCACCAGATCATTGTTGTAATTGATCATTTCCTCAACAATAATCATTCCCATAACATTTATCATTGTATCATGAAATCTAAAATTGAGGGAACAAAGGTATTTTTTTTATAAAAACACTCAAGATAGTGTACTCATAGGAAAAGTATGAGTTCGAACAGAAGATATATGAAACATTGATGTTTCCAAAAAAGATGTGAAGGGGTACAAAATGTGTGAGGGGAACCACATGATGTCTCATCCCACTCCTCTTCATATACATGTTTCTATACAAAAGATGGATCCAACCCATGTAAGATTACATGATATGTAGGTTTACTACATTGTGTTTCCATGATAACTAGTGACTTGGTCGTGTGATGATAGTTTCATCTGTAAACCAGACGTCATATCTATGTACTCTAGTATATAACTATGTGAAAAGAAATGTAAATTAACACAGTTCCTCTATCATTTGATCCATCACATGGGATCCCATTATGGTAAGGGGTTCATGGATTGTTAGAGAGATTACATTCCATTTTATCCTTATGTTTTCCAAAACCCTAGCTGTCATTGTGAAGGGGGTCGGACGCTGTGTGTTCACCTTGAACAAGGTGTGTAGTTATTTTTTTCACTGATTCTTAGATATCACAATTTTACCTCATATCTGACCATATATCCATGGATCTTGGTAATATTAATTTGGGATAAATGGATTTGGCCATGATTTAAGCTTCTAGGCCACTGTTCATCAAAAATCACCTCATGTTTGAGTTTTTGAGGACATATATACTACCACACATTCCAAATACTACAACAAAAAATTAATCAATAACCAATCATAAAAATTATGATCTACTACTTTAAAACCCTATATATGATATTATTTTAATAATCTATTCTTTTTCCATCAATCTTTAGTTGTTTGGTGGGTTCGATCGGACTCGGTACCACCTAATAAGGTCGAATGGGGACCAAAGGGTGTTACTGGTGACAAATGTAAAGAAGAATGGGAGAAAATCACAAAAAATGTTATATGACTGGTGCCAAGAATTCTTAGATAATCGATCAATAATGTGGAACCCACAATTAAAAAAAATTGTAAATAATCATGATTTCTAAACATGGGTACATATAGAGGCCGCAAAAGAATGAAGATCGAAGAATGATGATTGAAATGATAAATATATTTAATCAGAAGGATTTAAAGAAACCAATTGATGAGTCCTAAGTCAATTATGGATAATTCATAGATTAATTATTTATCCTCCAATTATCATGATAAGTTTTTGTGTTCACATCATTCATACCTCATCTGATATAGTGTTTTATCGTCGTCTATTGAGATCCATACATGGAAAGATTGTAACATCCTAGGTAAATAAAGATTCATACATTCACATAATTATTAATATTTAAGAATTAAATATTAATTATACTTTAAAGGGGTTTCTATGTTCTATAGCGTACCTGATATGCAACAAAGAGTTTCTTTGAAATCTTACGTTGAATAATAGTAATAAAATAATATTATTTTAAATGGTAGTTAACATATAGCCGTTGTATTTGCTGGAATGAATAGAAATAACTAAAATATGATTATATATGTTTGTTAAATGTTTTTACATTTATCCAATAATGGATAAAGGCTTAAAATACGAAAAGAATTCAATTTTAGGCATATATACTCTAATTTTCACTAAAGGTCTCCTTATCGCCTTTTGATGGAGAACCCTCTTTAAATATAGTTTTGGTCACTCTTATATATTCTATTGGACCAAATAAAATTCCTCTTTAGAATCGGGACATCCATGTTTACTTTGTGTAAATTTTTGAACTTTTTCCGATAAACTTATTTTTTTAATGAAAAGTGAAAAATGTTGTATTTTAATTCAAAACATATTTTTAATATAATTTGTTTATATGATTAGATTATATATTGAGTTGTTTTTAAAGTTACACTAGAATATATTTTTACCATTTAATCCAATAGTGGTCTTTGGAATTAATTTCACTTTGAAATTGGACATAAACTAGTGTCAATCTTTTGATATATATTGTTTCATAAAAACACGCTATTTGTCTTGACAGCGGGAAATAATTATTAAATTAATTAATGTAACTTATATGTTTTTATTATTTTAAAATAGGCACAATTTTTGATTTCATTATATCAAATATAGCTTAGGGTGATGTTTTGGTATTTTTCTGAAAAATTTCAATTTTGGATGAATAGTGAAACCACTAAGTGGTACTTAAAAAAACTGATATTTCGTTTAAATGAAATTTTACCACATCTGTGTTTTAGATTAAAAAATTCTGACATACATGGTTGTCATTAGGAAGTAAAATGTGTTTCAATGGGATTAATATAATTTTTTGGTGAATAGTAACTTTTATGTTTTTAATTGCGATTAGAGGTAATTAGTGTAGTTTAAGGTAAAAATAATGGTTTAATAATATGAAATGACCTTGAAACATGTTTTACCCTTATTGGATGTGTCATGGACGACTAAGAAAACCCATGGGTCGATTTGTGGGACCTCATGGATCCACTTTGGTTAGATAATGACATTAATTCCTTTTATTTAAAGTAAAAGTAAAAATGACACAAACATGTATTGTTTTACTAAAAAACATTTTAGATGGGGTTATACAAGGCATATGTTTGACTATAAATATTAATTATAAAGATAAAAAGATTCCCTACATCATGATATTTTTTTATAATTTTTAGACATTAAATAAATTAAATTATTTATGACATCATGATGATGCAGGGATAATCTCATTATTTAACGATTTAAATAAAATGAAGCGATAATGTAAAATATAAGACCTACACATGTAAAAAAACTATTGGATGAGTATATTTAGAACCCTTATCACCTTACCCTCGAAATATATAATTTTGGGACCTTTAAAATCTGAAAATCAATTTGTAATAAAGTTACCTTTTATAACTTTCCAAGAGTGCCCCTCGTCTCCTCTTATAAAAGGCCCCCACCTCTACCACCTTACCAAACCTCTCAAGAATTTGACTCAGAAAAACCCTGCCCATTTTTTCTCTCCACATCCCACTCATACTCTTATAAGCCTCACTTTTGTAATAATACATTCCAAAGAAGCCTTTGAGCTCAAATCAAAAAGAGTTACCTGTTTTAAAGGTAGTGTCTTCTCTTGTGTTCTTCTGTTTTATTTTGCTTCTCCAACACCGTAAACTTTATTTATTCCATTCTATTCTAACAACACCAGAATCTTAAATATAATAGGATTTTTTTATGAGAATTATTATAGCTATACTTACACAAACCTTCATCTAATTGTTAAAGAGCATACTGTTTCCTTGGATGGAGAATTTCTTCCTCACGAAACGATGATTGTTCAATATTCTTCTAACACCTTAAAATGTGGCCATTAAGATGAAAAAATATTTATATATGATATATATTATGTTTATGTTTTCCTTATAATTCTGTATTTTTTATTTTTGGCATACATTTGTCGTTTCTATTGTGGGTAAACACGAAAATTTCATTTTAGGAAGTGCGGACTACCGCCCCTCAAAGTGATTTGATTCGTTAATTCCATATGTGGGACGTATAAAGGCTGGTGTTAATGATATTATATATGAAATTATATTTGAATTATAATATAACTTTATGTCATTATGATTCCACTCCATAAAATAAGAAATTGAAATGAATGTAGCGTTCATTTGTACGTACGGCTTACCGTCTCCATGAACGGTGCATTTTATTTCTTACCTCTAAATGTTATGTAATGTTATAAATGCATGTATATACTAGATATATATGATATATTTTATATCTACATAATGAATATAACTCTAGATATAATGGATACATGAACAACTTGTAATTATAATGAGTTTATTTTTTACTCAAGTAACAATGATCATTAAAACGACCGTTATTAGATTTAATTATTACATAGTGTTCAGAACATGGTAATAAGTGATATAAAAGGAATAATGAATGTGAAAATGGTTCTTGAGCAGGTAGAAATTAACTCAAGTTTATTATTCAGGAGTTTAAAGAATGATCGAGTCAAGTCGGACCTGAGTTAAGGGAACTTCTTAACCGAATTCCCATACTTTGGGTTGAACCTATCGTTCTTATTTATGTTGTTCTACGATTATGTGAGAAATGAATTTTTATATCTTATCATGTATTTAAAATTTCATTATGTGAGCTTATAGTGAATACACATGAGCGATCTATTTTATTTACAAAATGATCTTTGTAAGGGAACTTCTTAACCCAATTTCCATTCTTTGGGTTAATCTCCTACTTTCAAATTAAGTTATGATATTATAATGTAAAATCTTGTATTTTTAATTTCTTTATGTGTACTTATATTGAATACACATAATAGATCTATTTTGTTTAAACAAATGATCTTGGTATGGGACTTCATCTCAATCTCCTTTCATTGAGGCATATTTTGTTTTATACACAACCTTCTATTATACGGTTTATAAACCACTTTGAATTTTATTTTTATCCAAAAGGAATATTTTTTATACCAAGCGTTTTACTAAATGAAAAAAGGAATGTTCTTTTGTCGTACGTATGCGGTGACAATGAATTCTCCACCACTGTGACCATTATTTGAGTTTCGACTTCCACTACAAGCCATAACAAAACCTTTTTTGAAAAATGATAAATAAATACAATGTATTACTTTTTTTTTGGTAT
Organism: Viscum album; assembly: GCA_963277665.1. NCBI lineage: Eukaryota > Viridiplantae > Streptophyta > Magnoliopsida > Santalales > Viscaceae > Viscum > Viscum album. The sequence continues at coordinate 106,489,013 of OY728143.1, read as the reverse complement.
TTAAAATGGTTTTCATAATGTTTTTATTATATCAATGTGTTGTATTGTTATCTTGTGATTGAAATGTGGAAATTTTATGTTTCCTTTATGCATGTTTTATGTCATACAATTATGTCATGGTTCTTGGGAATTATTATGAAGACGGGTGGTTCCGTGATAAACTAAGGGAATGTGAGCCCAATATAGCTCTCCAATGCATTGGGATACGCGAAGGAGTTAAACGTTAAGGTTTCTCTGAAGAGATTTTGGGAATATACTGTGATAGGTATTTCAAACGTAACCAAGAGGGTTACTCCCTACGTAAGAATGTTACGAATGCCTCATGTTACCTTTATGTCTTATGATTTATTTGATTTATTCATGATTTGATGAGGTATGTTAATGTTATTATGTTTTATGGGTAATGTATGATTTCATTGATTCTAATGTATTCATGTACTCATGTTTCTTTTCCATTATTTTATATCCCTTAGTGATATTTTTATGCTCATCCCAAGTTTTTGAAAAAAAATTTCACAGGTCAAGGGAATGGTACATGATATAATGATAGTTTCAAGGAAGTGCCAAAAAATATTCCATGTTTTAAATTAAATATTTTTCCATTAATGGGAAAAATGAATACTATCTTTTATGTAAGCACTTTGTTTAAATGTGGAATGTAATGCATGTTTTTTGATCAAATTCTCAAAAACACTAAACCTGAAAATCTCCTCAATGGGTAATCTTGTAATAACACAACATTAAGTAAGGTTTAAGGCTGGGGCCTTATAGTTGGTATCAGAGGTCGGTTTAGACAACTTTCGGAGTTAGAAAATTGTTAAATTATTAATTAATTTATGGTCTGATTGAAATGATATGTCATTTTAAGATTACCATGTTGCTTCTCCTAATATATTTCTGTGTTAAGAATGGTTTTTCATAGAGAAAATAGAACGGATTTTATAGGAAGGCATACAGAGGGAAATGACCTTTCAAATCAGTATCCTGAGATGGTTGGAATCAGAACTAAACAGTTTGTTGTAGTGATGGCTCAGTTGACTCAGGTGAAAAATGTTGGTTGTTTTTATTTATGATATTTTGGTGTTTTATAAAATTAAATAGGAGCATGAATGTCATTTAAGGGTTATCTTGAAAACCTTAAAAAAAAGAAACTGTATGGAAAATTCAGAAAGTGTGAGTTTTGGTTGCAACAAATTTCTTTTCTTGGTCACATTGTTTCTAAATAGAGAATAGTTGTGGATCCTGCAAAAACAAAATTTGTTGAAGAATGGACAAGACCCACAAATGTAACTTATATCCGTAGTTTTCTGGATTTGGTAGGTTACTACCGAAGGTTTGTTGAAATTTTTTCACGGTTATCTAGTCCAATGACTAAGCTAACTCAGAAGGGTGTTAAGTTTATCTGGACAAAATAATGAGATGATTGTTTTCAAGAGTTGAAAAAAAGATTGGTGAATGCTCCAGTTTTGGCACTTCCTTCCAGGAATGGTGAGTTTGTTATCTACAGTGATGCTTCATTGAAAGGACATGGTTGCGTCGTAATGCAGAATGATTAGGTAATTTCATATGCTTCACGTCAGTTGAAAACTCATGAGGTAAATTACCCTACACATGATTTGGAATTAGCTGCTGTTGTTTTTTCTCTAAAAATCTGGAGGCATCATTTGTATGGAGTAATTTGTGAAATATATACTGATCACAAAAGTTTAAATTATATATTCACTCAGAAATAATTGAACATGAGACAGAGGAGATGTCTAGATTTAATCAATTATTATGATTGTACAATTCATTACCATCCAGGAAAAGAAAATAAATTTCCTGATGCTTTGAGTCGAAAAAGTAATGCTTCATTAACAATGTTGCATTTGGAACGTGATCCTTTGGTTAAGGATTTGATGAACTTTGGCATAAAAGTTGTTAGTGCAGGATGTCCTTCTATTTTGTTTCAGGTATTAGTGAAATATTATCTATCAGACATAATCAAGAAAGCACAGAAGAAAGACAACGAGTTGCAGAAAAAGGTAGAGCTGGTTCAGAAGGTTAAGTTGCTTGAATTCAACATTGATAATGATTTTGTTTAGAGATTTGGGAAGAGTTTGTGTGTGCCTTGTGATTCACAGTTGAAGAGAGAGTTGTTATGTGAAGCACATAGTTCCCCTTTTTCAGTTAATCCAGGAAGTACTACGATGTATAGAGATCATCGGGAGTGTTACTGGTGGGACGGAATGAAAAGAGATATTTCTGATTTTACGGTGAATTGTTTGACATGTCAACAGATTAAAGCAGAGCGGCAGTTACCGAAAGGGATGCTTCAGCCTTTACTAGTGCCAGAGTGGAAATGGGAAAATATATCTATGCACTTCGTTGTGGGATTGTCGAAGACACCTCGAGGTAATAATTCAATATGGGTTATTGTTGATTGCATGACTAAATCTTCTCATTTCATTGTTATACGAGATACTTTTTCCCTAGATCAACTTTCTCTTTTGTATCTTAAAGAGATAGTCAGGTTACATGGATTTCCCCTCTCCATTGTATCTGATCTTGATCCCAGGTTTACTTATAACTTTTGGAAAGGCCTTCAGAAGTCGTTGGGTACTGAATTAAATACTAGTACAGCTCTTCATCCTCAATCAGATGGGAATTCAGAATGAAAAATTCAGACTTTAGAAGATATACTACATGCTTGTTCTATAGATTATCAGGGAAGTTGGGACCAACATCTTTCTTTGGTTGAATTTTCATATAATAACAGTTTTCATTTTAGTATACATATGGCTCTGTTTGAGGCATTATATGGGAAGCGGTGTCGAACTCCATCTTTATTGGATGATGTGGGTGAAAGGAAGCTTATGGGACCAGAATTGGTAGATGAGATGGCAGAAAGAGTTCAATTGATTTAGAAACACATGAAAACATCTCAGAGTTGACAGAAATGTTATGCAGATAACCGGAGGAAGGATCTATCTTTTGAGGTAGGTGGTCATGTTTTTCTCAATGTTTCATCGTGGAAAAGCTTGATGTGATTTGGTTATAATGGAAAGATGAGACCAAGGTTCATTGGACCATATGAAATTCTGGAGAGAGTTGGATCAGTTGCATACCGAGTGGGTTTACCTCCGAGTTTATCTCAAGTACACAATTTTTTTCATGTTTCAATGTTGAGAAATTAAATGCTAGATCCATCTCATGTTTTGAGCCCAGAGGTAGTTCATCTGGAAGAGAATCTCTCTTATAAAGAACAACCAGTCCAGATTTTCGACCGAAGAGAGAAAGTGTTGCGAAATAAAGTAATTCACCAGGTAAATGTTTTGTCGAAAACTCATATGGTTAAAGAGGCAACGTGGCAATCTGAAAATGCTATAAGGGATAAATACCCCCACATATTTTGATAAGTGAATTAAATTGCGAGGATGCAATTTCCAAAAGGGGGAAGGATGTAACATTCAGGTAAATAAAGAATAATATATTCTAATATTTATTAATATTTATGAATTAAATATTAATTTTACTTTAAATGGGTTGCTATGTTAGATAGCGTATCTGATACGCAACAAAGAGTTTCTTTGAAATCTTACGTTGCACACTAGTAATTAAATAATATTATTTTAAATGGTAGTTAACACGTAGCCATTGTATTGAAAGGAATGAATAGAAATAACTAAAATATGATTATATATTTTTGTTAAATGTTTTTACATTTATCTAATAAAGGATAAAGGCTTAAAATATGAAAATAATTCAATTTTAGGAATAGATACTCTAATTTTCACTAAAGGTCCACTTATTGCCTTTTGATTGAGAATCCTCTTTAAATATAGTTTTTGAAACTCTTATACATTATATTGGACCAAATAAAATTCCTCTTTAGAATCGGGACACCAAAATTTACTTTGTGTAATTTTTTGGTATTTTTCCTATATAGTTTTTTTAATGAATAGTGAAAAATGTTGTATTTTAATGCAAAAACTCTTTTTAATATAATTTGTTTGTATCATTATATTATATTTTGAGTTTTTTTTAAAGTGAAATTATAATATATTTTTACTATTTAATCCAATAGTGGACGTTGAATTAATTTCACTTTGAAATTGGACTTGAACTAGTGTCAATCTTTTGATATATATTGTTTCATAAAAACACGCTATTTGTCATGACAGCGGGAATTAATTATTAATTTAATTACTGTAACTTATATGTTTTGATTTTATTAAAATATAAATCATTTTTTAATTCAGAATATCAAATATATCTTAGGGTGATGTTTTGGTATTTTTCTGAAAAAATTTAATTTTTGATGAATAGTGAAACCACTAAGTGGTACTTAAAAAAACTAATTTTTCGTTTAAATGAAATTTTACCTCCTATGTGTATTCAATTTCAAAAATCCAACATACATGGTTGTCATTAGGAAGTAAAATGTGGTTCAATGGAATTAAAATAATTTTTTGGTGAATAGTAACTTTTAAGTTTTTAATTGTGATTAGAGGTAATTAGTGTAGTTTAAGAAAAAAATAATGTTTTAATAATATTAAATGACCATGACACATATCCTACCCATATTGTATGTGTCATGGCCGACCCAGACAACCCATGGGTCGATTTTTGGGACCCCATGGAGCCACATTGGTAAGATAATGTCATTAATTCCTTTTAATTAAAGTAAAAGTAAAAATGACACAAACATGTATTTTTTTACTAAAAAAGTTTTTACATGGGGTTATTCAAGTAATATTTTTTACTATACATATTCATTAGAAAGAGAAAAATATTTCAATCATCATGATATTTTTTTTATAATTTTTTGGCATTAAATAAATTAAATTCTTTATGACATCAATATGATGCAGCGATTACCTCATTATATAATGATTTAAATAAAATGAAAATATAATGTCAAATAGAAGACCTACACATGTCAAAAACCTATTGGATGAGTATATTTAGAACCCTTATCACATTATACTATAAATATATAGTTTTGGGACCTTTAAAATCCTAAAATCAATTTGTAATAAAGTTACCTTTTATAACTTTCCAAGAGTGCCCCTCCTCTCCTCTTATAAAAGGCCCACACCTCTACCACCATACACACACTTCTCAAGCCTTTGCCTCGGCCAAACCCTTCCCATTTTGTATATAAACATCCCCCTCTTACTCCTAGAAACATCAATTTGGGTAGAAGTCTTTCCAATGAAGCCTTTGAGCTCAAATCAAAAAGAGTTACCCATTTTAAAGGTAGTGTCTTCTCTTGTGTTCTTATGTTTTATTTTGCTTCTCCAACCCCCTAAAATATTTTTATTCCTTTATTTTGTAACAAAACCAGTATATTAAATATACTAGGATGTTTATATGGGAATTATTAGAGATAAAATTACACACACCTTCATCTAATGGTTAATGAGTATACCGTTTCCGTGGATGGCGAATTTCTCCCTCACGAAACGATGATTGTTCAATATTTTTCTAACACCTTCAAAGGTGGTCATTAAGATGACACTATATTTATATATGATATATATTATGTTTATGTTTTCATTATTCTTCTGTATTTTTCATTTGTGGCATACCTTTATGGTTTCCATTGTGGGTAAACATGATAATTTCATTTTAGGAAGTGTGGACTACCGCCCCCTCAAAGTGATTTGATTCGTTAATACCATATGTGGGACATATAAAAGATGGAGTTAATGATATTATTTATGAAATTATAATGTAATTATAAAATAACTTTATTTAATTATGATTATATTCCATAAAATACAAAATAGAAATGAAAGTAGTGTTCATGCGTACGTACGGCTTACTGTCTCCATGAACAGTGCATTTCATTTCATAACTCTAAATGTTATGTAATATAATAAATGCATGTATATAATGGATATATATGATATATATGATATCTAAATAATGAATATAACTCTTTATATAATGGATACATGAACACCTTGTAATTATAATGAGTTTATTTTTGAATCATGTACCAATGATCGTTAAAACGACCGTTATTAACTTAAATAATTACATAGTGTTAATAACATGGTAATAAGTGATATAAAAGGAATAATGAACTTTAAAAAGGTTCTTAAGAAAGTATAAATTAGCTCAAGTTTATTATTCAGGAGGTTAAAGAACGATCGAGTCACGTCGGACCCGAGGTAAGGGATCTTTTTAACCCAATTCTCATTCTTTGGGTTGAACCTATCGTTATTATTTATGTTGTTCTTTGATTATGTGTGAAATGAATTTTTATATCTTAACATGTATTTATAATTTCTTTATGTGAGCTTATAGTGAATACACATGAGAGATCTATTTTATTTACAAAATTATCTTTGTAAGGGAACTTCTTAACCCAATTTCCATTCGTTGGGTTAATCTCCTACTTTCAAATTATGTTATGATATTATTATGTCCTATCTTGTATTTGTACTTTCTTTATGTGTACTTATATTTAATACACATAATAGATCTATTTTAATTAAAAAATGATCTTGGTATGGGACTTCGTCTCAATCTCCTTTTATTGAGGCATGTTTTGTTTTATACAAAACCTTCTTTTATACGATGTATAAACCCCTTTGACTTTTATGTTTATCCAAAATGAATCTTTTTTATATGAATCGTTTTACTAAACGACAAAAGGAATGTTTTTTTGTTGTACGTATGTGGCGACAATGACTTCTCCACCACCGTGACCATTATTTGAGTTTTAGCTTTCTCTACAAGCCATAACATAACCTTTTTTTAAAATGAAAAATAAATACAATGTATTACTTTTCTTTTATTTTGGTATTGAAAATGGTTTTCATAATGTTTTTATTATATCATTGTGTTGTATTGATATCTTGTGATTGAAATGTGGAAATGCTATGTTTCCTTTATGCATGTTTTATGTGATACAATTATGTTATAGTTCTTGGGAATTGTTATGAAGACGGGTGGTTTTGTGATAATCTAAGGGTGGATGAGCCCGATATAGCTCTTCAATGCATTGGGTAACGCGAAGGAGTTAAACATTATGGATTCTCCGAAGAGATTTAGGTATTATATAGTGATGGGTATTCCAAATGTAACCAAGAGGGTTACTCCCTATGTAAGAATGTTATGAATGCCTCAAGGCACCTTTATGTCTTTTGATTTCTATGATTTATTCATAATTTGATGAGGTATGTTAAAGTTCTTATGTTTTATGGGTAAAGTATGATTTCATTGATTCTTATGTATACATGTACTCATGTTTCCATTCCATATTTTTATATCCCTTACTGAGTTTTTTATGCTCATCCCATGTTTTTTAAATGTTTTTTCACAGGTCAAGGGAAAGGTACATGATATGATGATAGTTTCAAGGAAGTCTCAAGAAAGAATCCATGTTTTATTTTAAATATGTTTTTGTTGATGGGAAAAATGAATACTATATTTTATGTAACCACTTTTTTTAAATGTGGAATGTAAATCATGTTTTATGATCTAATTCTCTAAAACTCTAAACCTGAAAAAATCCACAATGTGTAATCTTGTAATAACACAAGATTAAGTAAGGTGTAAGTCTGGGGCCTTATAAGGATGAAAGGGGGAATCATTGGAGATTATAGGATTATGATTCTAAACCTATAAATTTATCTATGATGATATATTTATAAATATTGTTTCATTAAAAATGAAGGAGATTATTAATTTAATAATTAAATAATCTATTAAACAAACCACTAATGAGTAACGAGTCTGAACGCCCCACGAAGACTAATTTTATATCGTTTCTCAGTTGAACACTAAATTTATGACTCAAAATTTGTCCTATATATTATATGATATGATATTTAATATTTATCCCATTTTCATTTAGAACCTATTTAGGTGAAATATAAATATATTTAAAAATTTTAGAAAATTAATTTCTGGAACGTTATGGTTCGGTATCGTATGTTTTATAACCACATATATTTATAGCTATATATATATAAATGTTTATAATAATAAAAAAGAGAAATAAAATATATATAGAAAAATACACGTGTGGTTGTATGAAAAAATAAAACATATTTTTCATGGGTTGGTTGTCCACATGTAACATGAACAATAGTATTGTTATTCTATTGAAAAGGGGAAAGGTAATTAATGGTTATTTAGATAATATAAAAATAATTCATTATAATAAAGAAATATATTTTATTATATTATAATAGGATAAATAAATTTAATAATTTGAATAAGAATAGAAAATGGAAAAGTAATTATGGAGGATAAAATTCATACAATGAATATTATTATTTCTTCTCCTAATCCAAAATAATTTCAAATGGATTTAATAATTTTTTGAGGAGGGAAAGATAAAAATACATATAGTTATTAATTTGGGAAATTAATTTGGAATATTATAGGGTAATAATTTAATTTATAGAGTGGATTTGAATGATTGATTGTAGGTTTTGTTATAAGGGAGAGGTGTGACACTTTTCTTGATATTAATAACATAATAATAAGGATTTCCATTCTAAAAGTAGTGAAACTCATAAAATTAAAAGTACTGGAAATTGGGGTGAGTATTATTTATTATAACAATCATATAAACAAAAATGGGATAATATTTTTGCATATTTACATGCTTCCCAAATTATTATATATATATTATAATTTACTTTTACTAAGGTAACTATTTTAACCATTGTAGTAAATTTTTTTAATAAATTAAAACAGCCCTTACTTCATAATTTTTATTGGATGATTCAGAATATGAATTTCATTTTAAAATAATAAAAATTTCAAAGGGTTAAAAATTAATTCTAAAATAATAAATGTGTAATGATTTGAAATACTTCATAGATAAAATGTTTTTGAAATTTTAAAATGTAAATTAATGGGTTTTTAAGTTAAACATAATATTTTTAATATATAATTTCATATATAATATATACATACAAAATTGTAAAAAATATTCATAAATTTTTAAGTCATTATAATCCCCAATTAATTTTATAAATGTATCAATATTTTTGAAAACAATAATTGTCATTATTCACGTTAGAGTAATTTTATTTATAAAAATCAAAAAAAGTCACCACAATATATTTTTGATATTAAAAATTCAAAATTGAAATAATTAGTAGAAAATTAAATTTCTAGTTATAATAAATTTAAGTATTAATTCAAATTACTATTTATGTGGAAGATATATTGTTTATATAGAAATGTGATCTCTAAAAATCATTAATGGTTTATAATATTATTTCACGTCAAATACCAATTTGAGATGCATGATTATATATATTTACTCAAAAAAGAAATTTATAATAATAATTTAAAATGGGTAAACAGGATTTATTCAAAACAATAATTACATATAGAGAAATAAAAATGAAATAAAAATGGATCTTAAATGATATTATTATTAATTATTTCTCATTTATAAATAAGTTTATGTTTTTAATTAAAATTTACTTAATAAATCTGAATCGAAAAATAATTTTTCATTAAATTAAACTAATAATTTAAAAATAATTTATATAGAAATATAAAATGTATAAAATAATTAAAATATTAATGCATAAATAATCAAATTTATTTTTATCCTAGAATAAACATAAAATTCCCTTTATGAATAATGAATATGAACTGTGGGTTATATGAGCACTGTTGAATGTTTTGGGTGGATTCTTAGAATGCATTAAACTAATGAAAATTTCAATAATCATGTAATTATCGAATAAATTATTTCTCTCAAACTGTAATATCTATATTTCTGCTTTGGCTTGGACTAAAGAAGACCCTAGATAATTGATCACTTTTCAAAGCCCACATAAATGATCTTTATAAGGATAAAATTTGGTAGATGCTTCTATTTCATTCCTTATTTTCATTTAAATTTCATATTGTGGTATCGTTTATTTATACCCATTAATTTATCATCTATTTTATAATGATCTAATAAGATAATATTATTTTAATGAATCCCAAATTTTTTATGATCTCAACATTTTATGAATGATTTATATATTACTTTTTTATGAAATTTATTTTCTTTATTTTGAGTGAATATTTTTCCAATTTTACAGTGGGTAGTTTTTTTTGGGGGGGGGGTTGGAGAATTTTGAGTAGAAAAGGGGCAGTTCATGGTTGGAAATGGTTTTCCCAATCCTTGTGCCTAGGAAAAGAATACTTATAAACCCAAATTTAAGGGATCTTCATGGTTTGTCTATGGTTTTTTAATATTTTCTCCCTCCTAGTATTAACAATGAAACTCCTTGGGAGGATGTTCTTAGTCTGGCACATAGTAAGGGAAAGCGATGCACGCCATACATGAAACCATTCATATAGAAATTTAATCCACTATAAATTCATAATAAATTTCTTGAACCCCAATTATATATTCCTAAACTCCCTATCTCAATCCTAAACCAAATATTTTAGATTTTATATTCTATATTATGATTTCCAAGGCATTATAGGCTCTATTCTTCACAAATCAACGATGTGTTTCTGGATATGAACCTCTCCAGAAAATATATTCTCATATTTTATGGTTTCATCCCTCTATCATTTCTTTATATAATCCTATGAAGGGATGATTTAATATAATTTTAATGAATATAGATCGAGGATTTCATGGATTTAATCATATTGATCTTGGATATATGTTTCAGATCTAGACCTTATTCTTCATCATGATCTATGTTTTTTTGCTTCAATTAGGGATTTACATCGACAAGATATCAAAAAAAATCATGAGCTATGTGGTGTAAATTTAAAATCACATTTCATTTATATAATTATTTGAATGTAATTTAGAATTTTTAGTTAACATGATGGTGAAATTCCATCAAATATTCAATAGATTTAATATAATTTCATTATGATGATGAATTTTTTAAAATTTGGGACAATTCGAATAAGTGTAATTTTATTAATTAATTATTCAATGAATAAATGGGATATTATGATTTTCAAATTTATGGGATATTATGATTGTGTAATTGGAAAGTTAATTTTATTATGAATTATATTACAATGACAGTTATGATATGGTTGGATTTAACATATTAAGTTAATGATTTATATGATTTAAATATTGAAGAATGGTTTAATAGTGAATTCATCATATTATTAAATTTGATTAAAATGTTGAACCCTGATTTTTTTGGATAGTTTAAATGGTATAACATGAAGTGAAATGTTATAATATGGTTATTGTTGATTATCCTTTTTGAATGTCATATATTTTATATATGTGTGATTGATTAATATACGAGTGTGGTACACGTACTGATGCTCCCAATACCTATATGTGATTGACTAATATATGTGTGTGGGATAAAGATTGATGTTCCAAATAATAATAGGTGATTGACTAATAACTGAGGCATATGCCAGGGAATGATTCCCCAAAAAATCATTGGGTTACAAACACGGTGTTCTATGTCCAAAATGATGGCATTGGACCATGGTTCTAGGTTCTTGTGACATTTAATTAAAATTAAATGGATAATGAAATACCATTCACTATAATGATCTAGGAATGTAATAAGTTTTATTTTTCAGAATCCATGATGGGCTAAAGCATGTATTGAAAAATTGATTTTATTCAATAAAATTGATATTTATATGGTTCAATATATACTTATTTAATATATATAAACTATTTTACACAGTTGATTGAATTTTATTCTTTATACAAATGATTTCACAATTTTTTAATATATATTGTTTTAGATTTTCGTGGTGGTGGAATAATGATTCGTACTCACACACTATCCCGACATCCTGATCTATACCCAAATAGACTTCATGTTTGTAGGACAAGAAAAGTTAAAGATTCATATATTAGATAGTTGAATTTTGATAGAACATTGATGAGAGAACCAGACATTGTTTCGGGAGCCTCTTCGATTTTTCAAACTATTTATTTTTTGTTTTTCATTAGACACTTTTCTCTTATTCTATCATTTCATATCTACTTCTTTAGTTTTGGATATTGTATTCCTATATTTGTTAATGGGTAATAAAGGTATTAATATCATTAAAATTATATCATTTGGAAATTTTTTTATTTATTTCTGTTATTGTAATGACTTGATACATAGGGTATAGTCTCCCAATGATTAATATTAGTCCCTTGATTCTAGTCTAAAGCCTTTCGAATTCAGGGAGGCATGCCTATGGTCTTGTGGCCAGCCAGGTCAGGGAACCAGTGTGTGTCACCCAGTTTGGGACATCGAAAATTGGTATTAGAGGGTTTTTATTTTACTTTCTTTTGTCTTAATATTTTGTAAAGGAATATATGAGAATATGATGATTTTGGCCTTGGTTAAGGTCTTGTTCATGGGATTAGCTTGGGTGGGATTTTTTTATTAGTGTTTTCTGTTATGGTTGGATGTTATTTCACTTTGGGTGACACACTTGCTGTGTGATGCGATTATTGTTTTTGTGATTTTATTATATTTAACTCGTGGTCCGGTATAGAATGAGAGTTGAGTATGCATTAATAAATATATTAACTATTTAATTATTGTGATATTTCTCATTTTTAATAATGCATGATAAAATCATGTTTTAGGGTGATTTTTCTATTTTAAGGTTCTCATATTTCTTGTGTACATTTTAATGAAATGTGTTCCTAATGTGAAATTAAAAGTTTTAAAATGATATAATATGTAATCAAAGGGGTGTATAATGATAAACATGAATAATGATATCGTGTTTACCCTTTTTTATCCATTACGTAGATGTAGGATGGATAAGGGTAGTGATATTTCCTCAGTTTTGACGATGTTGTAGGAAATGGGGGGATGACTTGATGCATTTATGTGAATCAATGAAGTTATCTATGTTAATGATGTAAAATGGGTCATAAAACATGTGTTCAGAATTATAGATATATGACTCCATTATGACACTAGTTGAGATGAAAATAGAAGTTTATGTCTAGGAATGATTAACCTATAGCGGAACATAGGGAATCAATAGTTCTGTGTGAGGATGCAGGATATTAGTTCCATGAAAAAATTTCGTGGTTCATAAAATTAATGGAGACAGACCCAGCATGATTTATGAATATTATTCCAGACCTATCATAAGATTTTTAGTTGCATCAACTATTATGTTGACCAGAGATGGTGGAACTGAGTTAGTTTATTTCAAGATCGAACCAATCGAGACTGTTCGTAACCACCTTGTAATATTTTTTATGAGAGAGTAAATTTGGATGCATATAGTCTATGTGGTCCATAAAAGTATTCTTTGGAAATCCAGACACGGGATGTATATCTAGATATAATGAAGCGGTTATCCTTTCATGTGTTTTTCTTGGAGAAATTTTACCCTACGACACTTAGGAGGAAGAGAGTAGATGACTTTTTGAAGTTGAATTGAGGGAGTATATCCATTATGGGTTCTACTGATCAAATTAAATATCATCTGTGCTTTTCTCAAGTGTTGACAGGATATGAAGCTATGATGGCAAAGTGATATTCGGATGAACTTAAATTTGAAATTAATTCCTACGTGGATATCATTAGGATGAAATTTTTTCAATGGTGGTGAATCTAGCTCCCATTTCCGAAGGGAACCTAGAGGAGGATCCCAATGGAGGAAAAATTTAGTTCTAATAGAAGTTATATATATATATAAATTTTGAGATAAGGAGGTTTTTTTAAGATAATATTCAATAGAGTAGTAAAATAAAAAATATAAATAGGGAAAGATTAGTTGTGAAGGATCTTGATTGATCTGTTACCTGTTTTGTTAGTTGAGTAATTTTTGTTGTAAATCACCCCGACCACCAGTAAAGTGTTAATTTTGTGGATGGATGGGACATATGTTTTAATTCTATAGGATCCCATGAATAATTATTAATTATGGAGTATTTAGGAAGAATAATTGTACTAGAAAGGGCATATTCAACCCCTTATCAATTTGGTTGTTGGAGTTCTACTTGTTGTGAAGGTCGAACCAGTGGATGAGGTTCTTCTAGGGAAGAGATCATATATTTGCATAGTGATATAGCACATGGGACTCAAAATAAATCAAAAAGAAGAGAGTCATTATTGTTACATTTAGCTAAACCTATAGTTGTGGATAGTGAGGTTGGACCATCGATAGTAAGAGGAACTATTAATATAGAATCTTTGTAATCTAGTGCCTTATTTTACAGTAGTGGCTCCTATTATTTTATATCTACAAAAATTTTGAATGGTTTGATCCATATGGTGGAGTTTTTGAGTGGTTTTATGGATATTGATACACATTTGGGACTATGGTGGAGAGAGATATGTTTCTACAAGGGGTGTTCCGTTGAGGTTGCAAATTATCATTTCAGTTGGGATATTTACATACATGACACACCAGTACATGAACTAATTTTGTGTATGTACTATGTATTGTAACTCCGAGACCACATTGATTTTTAAAAAAGGGGAGGTAAATTTATATATCATGATTGTGAAAATTATATTCCCCATGGTGAGTGGGGAATCAAGGTAGGCAATGCAACGCCAATTTATCTACAATTGGAGGAGCTTACCACCCAGGTTGATAGCCTATTAATGGATGAATGAGGTGTAAAGATGGATTTCATTCCACCTATAGTGGAAAGGTTCTGGGATGTGTTTCTCAAGGTCTTCTCAGTGATACCATGTAAGATATATTTTCAATTTACAATTGATCTCATTTTGGGGATCATCCATTTTTTAGACCACCATAAAGAATGAAACTGATTGAGATTCAAGATCATAATACTCAATTGAAAGAGTTAATAGACAAGGGTTTTAAACAACCAATTACATTTCCATTTATTTCCCTTGTTCTATTTTCAATTATGGTGAATTGAACCTTTTTCTTTGGTTCTGATTATCGGAAGCTGAACCGGTTGATTGTAAAGGATTTGTTCCCACTTACATGTAATGATATCTTATTGGACTAGTTTAGGGAGGATTCTATTTATTTATCTTCAAACTGAGATTAAGGTATCCCCAGTTGAGATACCAACCATCAGACATACCACAGCGAAATTTTAAAAAGTGTATGGACATTATGAGTTCTTCATGGCATCGTATGAGTTGACGAGCACACCGTCAATGTTTTTTTACTTGATGAATAGAATATTTCAACCATACATAAATCATTTTTTGGTAGTTATTTTGGAAGAATTCTTGGATTACTCTCATTATCATGATGATTATGCCCGACATCTTGACAGATCTATGAGTACACTGAGGTATGATCATCTATACACATGAGTATATAAATGTAAATTTTATATTTATTTGGTATAATTAATGGGTCACATAATCATGGAGGAAGGTGTTCTAGTGGACATAGATAAGTTTTAGGTAGTTATTTATTAGGATAACACAATATTTTTTTTGATGTCCATATTTTTATAGTATTTTCATGCTATTATTAGAAGTTAATCTGAGATGTTTCCTACTTGGAAGGACTTATTCTGGATATAACCAATAAGGGGATAAAGTTTTAATTAACTAGAGTATGTGAGTTATTTTTGTGAGTTAAATAAGTTCAAGAAAATATCCTCAACATTTATAATAAAAAATATATGGTTGGTGAATGTGGTGTTTTGTAATGCTTCTAGGATCAGTATTTGAGCAATGTTGATGCAGGGAGATTAGGTTTTAGCCTCTAGGTCATGGTAGTTGAGGGAACATGAACATTACTACCTTATAAATTCACATCAGTAAGTAGTGGTGGTTTATGATTTCAAGTGTTGGAAAAATTATATATCAAGAGAAATGTTTATTGTGTATATGGACTATAAGAGGTTAAAGTATTTATCATCACATAGTGATTGAAGTCATTGGTAATATAGGTGTGATGAGTATATGAAGTCATTTGATTTTGAGAAAGAATATAAGCCCAAGATGGTAAAATGTGTTTCTGGAACTCTATATAGGAAAAATAATACTCAAGAATTTCTAGAGTCTAGTTTAGAGTCGAAGATGATGACCTTTATGGATAATAAGCAAGTTTTAGTTCATAAAACTCGTAGAAGATTAATCTTGTATGAGTTTCATTAGGGTATTATCTATTGAGTTGAATCTGGGAACAAATATATTCGGATTAAGAATTTTTAACATTTAGGGAAAGCCATGATGATGGGGAGTCACATTTATGTTAGACTATATTTTTATATGGTATCCATTATGTTATGAATAAACATTATGTTCCTAATAGCATGTGGTAGGAGATGATGCATAAATTTCATGCCTCAAAGTGGGAGTGGATCTAGGTGTGTCCAAAATTTACCTTGTACTATGATGTCAGTTTTAGTGTACAGACATGGAAAAGAAGATAGCAGGGGTTGTGACATGATGCTACACCTGTCAACATTTGATGGATGAGAATCAATAACCTTATGGTTTACATTAGTATTTTCCAATTCTAGAAAATAATTTTGATGATATTACCATGGAATTTTTGTTGTGTATCTTGAGGACTCCTGGGAATAATGATTCTTTTTGGTTGTTGGGGACTATATGAAAATTTTGAGGATTTTTTTCTTATATGGGAGTATTTCTCAGAGAATCTATTGGGAGATTTGTATGATTGGGAGACATTCCATCTTCATAGGGTGTCATGATGTGATAATTTAGAGCATGAATCAAATTTACCTCTCTCTTCTAGAGGGTTTATTTAAGGATCTTGGTACACATATTTTACTGAGTATAGAATTTCACCAAATGGTAGATGGGTAGTCGGAATGTACTATATAGGTTCCTAAAATTTTGTTTCAAGTGTGTGTTCTCAATTTTGGTGGTCTTGGGAAAATCTTATACCAATTAACATATTCCCTTATAACAACTATTTTGAGAAATATATGTAGCCAAAACCATATGATCCTCTTTAGTATAGGCCATTCAGATCACCTCTATGTAGGATGGAGGAGGGTGAGTTGCAGTTTTTTGGACCGAGTCTCATGAAGGACACATCATAGAAGGTTAAACAAATTCAGAAACATATGGATATGACTCATAATATAACTAATTCATATATTTATTTACTATCATGATCTCTAGAGTTTCAATAAGTGATCATTTTTTCATTTAGTTTTAATATTTATTTTCTCAACATAGGATTCAAAGGCCGAGTATGTTGGTTCCCATGTTAGTTGGGAAATTTTAGGTTGTAGAGGTAATAAAATTGATGGAATACTGATTGTCTCCTCCATAGAGGTATTCTACTTTGAAATATTTTTTATGTGTCAAGATTTATTGGTATCACCCTAAATAATCTTATGATACCAATATGTACAATGTTGAGCATGAGACTGATGTGTCCATCGAAGATAATATGATATATATTGTGGATCATAGTGAAATATGATGATGGGAAATATTGTGATGATAGTACATGTATTGTAGATTTTTTTCCATCTTCAAGAGGAAACATGTTATAGGGTTGCAATTATGTAGTTTTAGTGGTCCTTTATTTCTGATTTGGAATCTTCATATTATTCGGAGTACAGCTCAAGGGAGAGTGGTTTTAAGGTTGGGATATTTTAAGATCATGATTTTTTTTGGATATTTCTTGATCTCATTTTTAACTACTCTCATTAATTGTTTTATGTGTATCTCTTTTTTTTGTTTTATGTTAGAGAGTATTGGGGTGAAATTGGAGAATTTTTGGTTGAATAGGGATTGTTCATGATTGGAATGTGTTTTTTTCAAACTGTGCACCTATGACAATAAACCATGTGAACCCAATTAGAGGGTATTTTTATGGTTGGTTTATAAATTTTCAATGATGTGTACATTTCATCGGATATTCAATGGATGTAGTTTAATTTTCATTGTTATAATGAATTTGGTGAAATTTTGGGCAATTGGAATGGGTGGATTGGGATCTTTTAATTAGTATATCAATTAATGTGCTATTGTGATTTTGGAATTGATGGGATATTGGGTTTGTTTAATTGGTCGATTAATCAGTTCATGAATTCATTCTTTTAAAGAAAAGGGAATTCCCATGTGTGGCCTTTTCAAACCCTCCACACATGGTCACACCCATCCCCCACGAAAGGGTCACTACCAAGAGGTAGATCTCTAGATGAGGAAATACCCATTTCATGTCGATATGGAAGAGAGTCCTATAGGGTAAAGGTCCAGTCAGCAATGTTTCTTCAAAAAAATCCATCATCATAGTGGACTGCCCCTCATTTTTTTTCATAGATCAGACTGGGAGACCTAGTAAGATGGGTGGATCCCGGGGGAGAGGCTCACCTAGAAATCGGACTCCCAGGATTCGAACCCTGAACCTCCCAAAGAACGACGTGTTTAGGCTACTAACCTTCATCATATAGAATTATTGGATTTTTATCTGAGCCTTACTTTTTTAATGTGTAATATTATTTAACTACTGAAAAATGGTTTAATAGTAAATTTATCATACTATTCTATGGGATTGATGTATTGAATTGTGATTTTGTTTTGATAGTTCAAATGGTATACCATGATGTGAAATTTGACAAGAGGGTTAATATTGATTAACCTTATACTATGTGATATATGTTATATATGTTTGATTGATTGATATACGAGTGTGGGATAATGAATGAAGCTAAAAATAACTATATGTGAATGAATGATATATAAACTTGGGACACTAAATGATTCTCCATTTACCCATATGTGATTTATTAATAAATGAGTTGTGAGATAGGAACTGATGCACTAAATTCACATAGGGTACTAGACATTGGGTTCTAGGTCCAAAATGATTGCATTGGAAAATGGTTCCAAGTAGACTTGATATTGAATTTAAATAAATTGGATAAAGAAAACCCATGGGTTATAATGTTTTGTGAATTGAGAATTTGTTTTGTTTCAGTTTCCAAAATGAAAAGATTTAGGTATTGAATGTTTGGGTATCCTCGAGAACACATGATTTAATGTGGTTAAACAGATAATAATTGAATATATGAAAACAATTTACATTTTTTACTTTTATCTTATTCATTATACAACTTCATAAACTATTATTGATTGGATGTTGTTTTGGAAACTTTTGGTACAGTCCTACTAGTTGGTACTCACACCCAACATGGACTGTCTGATCTGTACCGGAAAAGACTTCATGACTATAATAAAGGATAAGTGAAAGATCCCTATGTTAGATGAATGATTTGGGATGGATCATGGATGATGGAACATGAAATAGTGTCATGATCCACTTGGAGTTTTTAGTTTCTATAATATTTGTTTATCATTTAAAACTTGAAAATTATTTGGGAATGTCATAACTACTACTTTAGTTTTGGATATTTTATTATTTTTTTGGTCATCATGTGATACTGGTATTAATATGGTTATAATTATATCATTTGGATATTTTTATTTATTTCCTATATTGGGATTCATTAATAAAGTTGGTGTAGTATCCTAAAGATATATATTAGACTCTCACTATATTTCAGAAGCCTCTGGATTACAAGGAGGCGCACCTGTGGTTATGTGGCCAAGTAGATTGGGGCACCAGTGTGTGGAACAGAGGTTATGGCATTATAGTTTAGTTTTAGTCTATTATTTATTGTAAAATATTTAATTCAATAAGGTTTTTTATTAAGGGTAAAATTGGTACCAAAATTTCATGTCGTTATATTCATCTCTGTTTATATAAATTTCAACCTTGTAATTTTAATTTTCACTTACAGATGAATATAGCTAATGGTATTAAAAAATATAATTTCAATTAAACTATTAATGGTAAACTATAAAAATCATATTTTCATTCATAATACACATAAATTAAGATTCATAATGATTTCTTCATAATATTCCACTTATATAAATATATTCTTTTCATGTTTCTGGAATCATTAAATTCATAACATCACATTCATGATCCTGATTTCAACCTAACATCGACACCAACTTGTTTATTATTATATCTTTTTAAATGATATTAAATGATCATTTTAAATGAAAAACTAAATCCTAATATGCCTTTTATTTGAAAAATTCATTTTAACCTATGATAATTTTAGTTTAATTGTGATATATTTTCACCAATATATATCTTATTTAGTTGAATGACATATATCCATCTTTTTATTCCTATTTAGTTCTCAAAACTAAATATTTATAAATGACATCATAAAATCACAAATTAATACGTCAAAATTTTATATAAAAATCATGTTAATTAACCAAATAATATCATTCATGTGTGTTACACCATATGAGGATTTTGGAAATATTGTCAGGAACTAGGTCTAGAATGAGTAAATACTCGTCCAACATTTTCAGTTTCATCCCCAATATGTGTACTTGTTCTAGAGTCAACATAAACTTCTTTGTATTAAGATATATTTCTTTCTACAAAGAAAAAGACTCTATACCTTATGATAAATCCTGGTTGATTTATTTTATTCATTATTATACCTATTACTTACTAATGTAATAGAGTCCTAATAAAAATAAACAAAAATAGTCCCTTGAAATTTCCAAACCCATCATTGATACTAACAGAAGTACCACAAAAAGAGACTCATGTATCCAATTCTGAAAAAAATATTTTTCAAGACATATTTTCATCCAAGTGATATATATACAGCCATAATAATATATATTTCATGAATATAATCCTTACATCCATTAATAATCTCAAAATATCAGAACATATATGATACGATTCTTTGGAAATTGGATACAATAAAATGATTATTATGAACCGGACTTGATCCCATTATCGACATTTCATTTTATATAATCATTTCATAACCAATGAAATAGAAACATAATGAAGTGTTGATAATATATCCTCATTGAGAAAAAACTCATCGATAAGTATTCAAGGGTTTGATCGAAATTATAAGTGAAAATTTCAGCATATATGATATATCAAATTTAAGAGAACATGTAATAGTATGTATTTTTTCTAATATTTGGGATATAATGAAACATAATCTCAAATAAAAAAGAAAATACCATGGAATTATTTTGTGACATAAAAAACAAGTTCTCTGATGAAAAATCACATGTACATTACAAAATGATGTGGAATATCTTGGAAACATAGCTTAATAGGTGACAATGATAGATTCAAAATAATAAAATGAAATTACACAGAGGTTAATATATAAAAATACCATGTAATATTATATGGTATCTCTGGAATTACATTATACATCCAATTTGGGGCATGGACATTATAACATGAATCATGTTAGTGACTTATGTTCCCTAACTCCCATCCATATTTTTTCCATGAGATATAAAACCATAAAAAATGTATTAAAGGGAAATATTGTACTACACCCTTCAATATTAATAAAAATTTGATGCCAATGAGCCTATAACCTAGTGGTACAATCTCTTTCTTGGCATCCAAAAGACCCAGGATTAAATCCGGGCCGGAGTGAATTCCTGGGGGTACTGTAGTGGGGCACTGTAGAAGGACTGTAGCAATCCATGACACTGTAGTGGTAGAGGGACTATACCAGGTACTGTTGCGGTGGTAGTACTGTAGCAGGTATTGAAGCTGCATGGGCACTGTAGCAGTACTATTCACCGAGGGGTCCTTTGGGCCAAAAAATGGTCTTTCAAGACTTGTATTCAGGCCACTTGGCCTTGGGACTTTGGGATATATAATGGGTCAACCTCTACCCGGTCTAAAGAGGTATTTTCTTTAAATAATAAATTGAGGCTTCAGCCCCAAAAATTATAAAAAAAATTGATCAATATCATTCAATAAACATATCATGAAAATCCCATAGAAATAAAATAATATTCATATCATTACCAAATGGTGTATCATAATGTGATATCAAAAGTAGAGTAGTTAATACCAAAAAATCAATCACCCAGAAACTAATATTTCGAAAAAAAATATAGAAGGGGATTAATAAAACATTAATCTATAAGAGTTATGTATTTCAGTTTAAGATAGGAAGGTCAAAAAAATCATTAATGAGTCTTAAAAATGATTTATAACATTTTTGTAAAGAGAGTAAGTTATATGTCATATTTGAAAATATCATTTTTAGCTATAAAAATGTATATTTTATTCAATGTTTTTTTATATATTTAACAATAATAGAATATTGAAAAAAAATAAAGATTTTATAAATGAAATATGTACTAGTATAGAGAATTATTTATGTATAAAATAAAACCCTTCCGTTTTTTGAAAATAACATAACTAGATCACATGTTATAAAAATGGTATTAATTTATTATCATAAAAATGGTAAATAGAATCATAAAGATCGAAAGAAATAATACATATTTATATTTGAATATAATAAATTATAATATTTGAAGTAATGAGGGATATAGACATAGAGGGAAAATAGTTATTTAAAAAATGGGAATTTTTCTTAATTATGTGTTAATATTATGAGAATGAAATTCACCATAAAATAATTTTGAAATGAACAAATTTAAATTTCCCAAAAATAAATAGAATTTGATATATAAAAATATATAATGGTAGAATAATTAAATCATTTACGAAAGAGTTTCAAGGAAAAAATTGAAACTCAATAAATGAATGTCTGGGTAAACAAAATCATTCATAATATTATGTTCTCATAATTTAAATTACTATGAATGATAGAACATGAGAATGATTTTAAAATCACCTGAATATATTTAATTCAAGATAAAAACATTTGTAGTGGTGTATAGATACTATCTTATAGGGTAATAGAGAGATGGTAGAGCCATTATTTGAGTAACCAGTGTATTATTTGTACTTGAATGATATGTTGTTTCTTTATTTGTAACATATTTACATTCAGTTCATAAAAAATGTTTTCTTTTTTGCATATATGATAAGGGTTGATGGTTATTTCAATTTATATCTTGTTCTCACACTCTAATAAGTCATTTATTTTAGAGATTTTTCATTTGATATTTATAGAACTAGGGAAGGATAAGGGGCCTATGGTGGACAATTGAGTACGCTATAGAGACGATGTAGAAGATGTTGGATGCACAATGGTCTAGATTTTTCTACATTTAAGTACGAGACTTACCCATAACATTAATCCTTTTATGTTTTATAGGTGGCCTAATGCATCTTATTTCTATAAAAGTATGGATAATGTCATTAGTGTACATTCAACATGAAAGGGGAAGAGTCTCTCTATGGCCGGGAGGATAAGTTTTTCAAATGCAGTTACTATCTCAAAACATGTTTAATTCTTTGTGGTCTATAATGGTTGATATGGATCATCAAAAGACTATGTTGGTATATTAATAATTTTGATTGGAGTGTTAGTATCTAGGAATGAAATCTAGTCTCTTTTCTTTAGAAGACATGTTGTAAACCAATCCCTTATAGTGGCATGCGAATAATGAATATTTGGATCATTAATGAATACCTTCTATCCAGGATAACATGGAACCTTATTCATAGAAGTTTTGAATCTATAATATTTCTTAAATTATCATTTTTATGAAAAAATAAAGTAGGGAGTTACTTTTTTTTACTTTTAAACTTATATTTGTACAGTAATTAAGTCTTCTTTTCAGAATAATATAACACGTTCTAGACGAATTGTGAATGAGAACTCTAATTTTCCTTGATAATTGGACTATCGTGGTTCATTTTGATGAGATTCAGAAACCTATTTTGAATACTAAGGCCCATATTACCATAATGGATTTTTTGATGCTCCTCTGTCTTTTCCTGTTGACATCTAGTCCAAGGATGATGCTTAGGACTTTATACTTGGTCGTGATCATAATGTTTGGGAGCTGACCAAATATGGTTACTCAATGTTAAGATTTTTTATCATCATTTAATTAGGGACTATAATATAGACATTATCTGGTTAAATTATTTTTATAAGTCTTGAATTAGACCCTCATGGATTACTGTAATTTCATGGCTAACTCGTAAAAGAAAACCTACAAATGATGTGTTACAGAAATTTGTTTTTTTCATTATTCTCAGTTTGTTCACTGCCACCAACACAATGATGACACTAAACACATCTTCCTCAGTTGTTTTACTACCAATTCAATATAGAATGAATTATTTGATTTATTTTAGCTCTATGGATTAAGTTTATTAGGTTTATAGGCATTCATGTGTAGCAACCACCTAATCTATCCCTCTCTTAATGTTACTACTCTCTTCTTAGTTGGTGTAACTGCGGTGCTGCACATGATATAGTTTTCTTAAAACACTGCCACTCATAATGGATAATGGTTCTATTCCATATCTATATTTCAACATATTTTCAGTGAGGTTAAGGTTATTCCTTCTGATATAATGGGTTTCTTGAAAACACCATTCAAGACATAACTATTTTAAAAAATATGGTTGTACCTAGTAATTTTCATTTACCAATGGAGACTATTGAGGTCTTCTAGTTTCCTCCATTTACACACAGGATCAAGGTAAACACTAATAGTTAATCCAAAGGGAAAACCTATCTCTCCAAATGTCATTCTATCTTTCAGGATCATGTTGCAAATGTCATGGTTTGCTTCTATGACTCTTGTGGGGTGAATTATTCTCAATTATATTAAATGATTGGAATCATTTGTGATATATCATTTTATAAAATGAAAGGATTTAATTATCATTTCCAGGATTGTGAATCATCTACTCTTGTTTAGGAAATCTGAAATAGAGATATGAATATTTCATGGAGGCTATAAGCTAAGTGGATGGATTGTATGAACACTCTTATTAATGTTAACTTTTTTATCACTCATATTTCTCAGTTGGAAAACATAGATACATATGGTCTTTATAACATGGGAGTGGGAGTAACTCTTATTTGGTCATACATACTCCCAATTACCATGATTTTATTTTATAAAATTCATTTTAATAAATCTCCACACTTTAGACTCTTGTAATTTATCTTTATAAATAAATACCCCTTCCATTTCTCCAAGGGATATTTCAAAAAATATATTTGATCGAAAAAATTATATTGAGGGTATAGTCTTTCCACTAACAGATATATATTATTTTATCTAGTTTAAGTGACTTTGTTATGGGTAGGTGTGCATGAGGTCATGTAGCACTATGTCTTGGACTTATTGATTTAGGGTGGGCTGCTGAAAATGGTATGACAACACTAGGATCACAAACTTGTATTTTACTCCAGTAATTTTGGAAAAGGTAGAAATAGGTTTGGATAGTTTGAAAATTGGTAGGGGAAAAATTTTAGTGTCTTTTATCATTGTACAGTGGAACACATAATTTTCATAATATAGGGAATTTATTTTATTACTATTTGATTTCACCATTGATTAAATTCACCTTGGGAGATACACATGTTGTTGATATGATAATTTATGAAATTTTATTCATGAATCATGATAAGGAAATCGGTTTACATGATATATATACTGATTAAATACATTATATAGGAACTACAATTTTAATTTTTTTTAAATTATGATATGTTCCTCATGAAATTTTTTTAATTAATTATTTGATTTTTTTATTTTATATAGTAGATTTTATATAAATTTAGATTTAACAAATATAAAATTATTAGAGGATTGACCATGGTTTTGGGTAGTGTTCAGTGGGTTATGCAATTAATAGGTGGGTAACCTATTAGATTATTCATTATTTTGAGCCTTAATTTGTTCCCATTTCGATTTTAGTTTCCTTGATGAAATATCCTTTCTCTATTTTTTAGTAAGACTATCAGAAATATGTCCCATGTATGATAATTTTATAGATGGTATGAATCATAACATCCACATTTTTTATAAAATAATTACCCTTTATTAATTAGTAACTCATTTCATGTGAAAATGATTTAGTAAAACCCACCCATTAACTTTTTTAAGGCATTGGGTAATGTTAACTGGGATTTTATAGGAGTTAAGTATTTGTATGATTGTTGTTATTCAGATCTGTATGTTCAAGGTGTTCCATGCATAAGGGTAACTCCCTAGTTTATTCTTCATAAAATATAAATCCCATGGTTTATATGTTTTATTTGGGTAATGCATGTTTAGTATTTGTAATCCGCTAATCCCAAACACTTGGTAAGGTATAAAGGGATTTATGTAGATCATATAAGGGTATATTAGACATTAGATGAGATGTGTTATGGTATCATAGAGTTTCATAATGAAATTTATCTTTATTTATAATGGTAATACCATGTCTATATGGGTTGTGTAAGGGAAATATTGAAATGCTAACCATGTTGTAATTTTTTTCCAAAATTTATAAAAAAACATTATTGTTAATTTGGATCTATATAGGGGTAGCCCTATGATTCTATATGATTTTTTAGGGTAACCAATGTGTTGTGTATTTTTAAGAGGAGATATATAGTGTACCATTAGGCTTTCAAATAGAATATATGGGTAAATAATTACCCTTACATAATGGTTATGATATTTATAAGGGGAAACAATGATAATATTTTACAATAACATTTTTGGTGAAAATACATTAAAAATATCATTTTTTTTCTCTCATTATTCCGTACTTAAACCATTAATATATATTTTCATATTTTAAAATCCAGAAATGAGTAATTGAATACCATGTCTATTTTAAGTATTTTAATTTATTTATTAATTATTATAAATTATCCTTAATTAATAATCATCATAAAGTAAAATTAAATGTCTATTTTGATTTTGGAGTTTTAATTTTGAGATCATGTATGTGGGTTGTCTTCTTAAAAATGAATAAATGATTTACTATAAATTTTATTTATTCTCTCATGTCATCGAAGACTAAGAATCTCTGTGTTCAAATTTGGTGAACCAATATATCTCAATATGGTCCCTTAATACTATTTCATATCTTGTAAGTATTAATTCATATATACTATATCATGAGGTAGTGTTTATGAAAGGGATAAATAATAGGTATTATTTTACTGTTTGTTGTAAAAATAAGAATTTGTAATATTTCTGTAGAGGATTGAATAAAAAATTTCTTAAGTGACATTAATTTAGAAATTATCAAAGGATGAAAATAACAATTATAAAAAATTTGTTATGGATTATTTTGTAGAAATAAATTTATAATCATATTTTGAATTATAATTTTCTGTATTGATTAATATGTTACCACATCCTATGTATTAAATGATTTATTTAATAATTATATCAGAGTAAGAAAATCTTAGTGCATGTGTGGTTTTTATTTCATTTGAAAATAAAATTACAATAATCCCTATTGGAATCCTAAGAGAGCGGTTTTAATGGATGAACATGTGTAAATGATTAATGTGACATTTCATTTAGGAACCATATTTTTATGTATCAAAAACCATGACGTATGATCCCCTTTTATATAGTTAATGTTTTAATGGGTTCCTATAATTTATTTTCAACTTGTGTGTGTAGATCAAGAGACCTATGTATGATTCTTGATCATGTTTCGTGTATATCTATATCCTTGAATTAAGTTCAAGTTTAATGCATATCGATTATTTTGATGATGAATTTTATTAACAATAAATAATTTTTGATATTTAATAGAAACCTTTTATCACTTGTGATGTTTTTTCTTCTAAATAGGACAATGAATTTGGGGCCATGGAAACATTCCATGATATTGGTGTATTAGGAGTGATTTCATCATGCAGTAGAATATCGTTGGAGAGATGTGTGCCATCTATGTTTTGGAATATCCTAATTATGGCAGCCTACTAGGATGGGAAGCATGATTCCATTTAAAATGGTACCAAATATGGTAGATATGGTCTATGAGGAATCAACATTACAATTATTATGATACAAATTTATTTATTTTGAATATTGATCAGTAAAATGTTTATTTATTTTATTTTTTGTTCATAAATATTATACAACAAATCACATTTTATTAGCCGATTAAATGTCCTCAGAGATTATTTTTTGGTGTGAGGTTAATTATTTCTATAAAATCCATTGATGGTGGCTATTTTAGATTTCTTTTTATATATGTCTCTAAACGTAATTTTCTAGGAAATGTGATCATGATCCTTCCAGCATGGTGATGAAGCAAGTAGAGCTAGTATTATAAGACCAACAATTTATTTTTTAGAATTTAAATAAATTTTTGATTATATATATTCATAATTTACAGTCATGTCATGAACATTTATATTTTATGAATAGATATTAAGGATTGTTGATGTTTTCATACTGAGTTTTTTACTCACAACCTGCTCAAGAATTTCAGTGTTCTTGTGGACTTCGTGACTAGGGATATGATGAAGGGAAAGGTCCATGTGTTGGATAGTTAAGCAGGATGGTGTGAGGATACTGTGGATATTATATGGTCCTCGATCTAGATGTTGTAGAGTTTATTAACTATCATTACATATACCTGGGATTCTTTCTTGTTCCATTTATTAAATTATGTATGGACTCTTTTAGTTCTTACATGTTACTTTGATTATTTATCATAGCTTTAATTTAATATTTGATCTATGGAATGATTTCTTGTGTATAGTTTATACACTAATGGACGTAGAACCTCACATCTAATTAATACACTTTTTCATTAAGTGAGGCACACATGAGTTAATGTAGGTCCCCAACTCAGACCCAATAGTTCACAATGGGAGGTTATATATTTCCCCATTCCAACTCACATGTATTAGAAATATATAATTTCATAAAGTCTACCCTACTCCCATTATAAAAAATAATATATTTTTCCTCTAAAATTTCACCAGGATATACTACAAATTGATTTTTATATACATAATGGAAATTATAAAATTAACAGAGTTGAACTTCACATTTCGAATTATTTTCATTTATAGATAATATTAATTTTTAAAAATACGTTCTAATAAAACATATTTAAATTGGAACTAATGGATTTATTTTCATATTGGAATAAATATCAAATCCTTTATTAAATTTTATTTCAATATTATTAGTTTTATTCTATTTGAAAACAATGAATCAAAAGATATTATTTGGCGATTTCCAATAATTATAAGTAATTTCGTCGATCTCATTTTACTATAATCAAAATATTGATGTATGATGTAATGTGGTTTTTGGATTATAGTTACTGAACATATAAATAATCAATGAATACTTGTTTACAAGACACTCCCATAAACCTACCCATAGGATTATGTATCATTTTACATATGTATTCATTTCATCATTGACCATTCTGAAAATATCATAAGGGAATATCATGAATTATATGATTTTACCATAGATATACACTTGTAGAATAGTTTATGTTCTTTTTTGTACTAACCATAGTACCATAGTAGTTTAAATTTATTTTAAATTGTTTCATTTTAAAAAATATGAAAGTGAGTGAGTCTGTGGAAGTAGTGTCATATCATAAATGACACTTTGAGGACTATATATGTATATATATACATATAATCAAAATTTCATGATAAATAAATATCATCCACATTGAGGTACTCTGGCCCTTATATTAACATTCATTATTGATTA
This sequence comes from Viscum album, assembly GCA_963277665.1. Lineage (NCBI taxonomy): Eukaryota > Viridiplantae > Streptophyta > Magnoliopsida > Santalales > Viscaceae > Viscum > Viscum album. Next base: position 106,459,635 of record OY728143.1, on the reverse strand, counting down.
CTAAATTTTAATATTCATGAATTATGAAACATTTTGTCGAGTATGAAATTAAATAATGTCAACTATTCTAAAATGAAAAATTAAATTATTATATCATTGTATTTTGTAATAAAAAATAATAAACTGACATGGATATATAATTAAATTATGATGTTATGAAATTATTTATAATGATATATGAATTAATATTTTTAATTTCCTTAAATAAAAAACTATACATCTAGTAATATCTCTATAATTTAGTAAATAATCTATTAAAATACATAGTTTTATATCATTTATTCTAAACTTCTCATGATGTAAAATATAATTATTACATTTAATAATTAATACAATAATTTATAATTAAGTGAATACTTCTTCAATTAGTTCTAGTTATTTATCTAGTTCCCTTTATTTCTACGTGAAATGAAATTGAAGACCTATTGATTTTATTAACCCTAGATGATCCATATATTGGTTAAAAATTTTATAGATGGATTATAGGGCCTTCTACATTTCAATTCCTCTTGTTAATAGTAACTATAATAGGCATTTCATTTTTCATGTCCTTATCAAGATGGTAAAGATGAGTGTTGATATTTAGGAGACACATATAATTGTTATTCATGTTATAATTTTCAATAATAATGCTGAATAAATAAGGGAGTGAAAAATATGACACCAATGTATATTTTTGAAGGTAGTTAAATATATAGAATCGGTAGAAACTCAATATATCCAATAAGCATGACTATGTGAGGAATATCATGTGAACCTCCATTATTTTTAGGATGTAATATTTTCTTAAATATATAAAGCCTCTCCTATTTTTCTTTTTAGTAATAAAATAATTTTGTTTCTTAAACATGTTATAAGAATCCCTGTTTTAATGGGAAATTAGATATTCAATTGAAAAATATTATAAAAAATACATATATTACATCATTCATGATTTTATAAAAGAAAATAAAATCTTCATCACCCCTACCATAGTAGGCGGATCATCTATTAAAAATTATAGAATATAAAGCTTCAATTCATGTTATTATAAAACATGAAATAACTATTACCATTTTGCTAAGTAACATATATCTTGGATATTTTCTTTCTCACAAATTTATCAAATAGATAACATGGTTGATTAGATTTCCATATTTGAAAAAAAATTAAAGAAAAAATGAGTAGATTGTCATAAATAAAATACTATATTTGATAAAATAAATAACATTTGGAATTATTCTCCCTATATTTTATGAAGTCCAATTATCCCTCACTATTGGACTCTTAATATCATATCGAGTAGGAATTATAGTGGAAATGATCCATAATTCACTCTATACAATTCTAAAAATTTACATTAAATCTTTATGAATGTATTTAGTTATGTCATATTTTCAACTCTATAGTTTCAAATCCTTAATACTCTAAGTGGACCCCCCGAATACTAAAATTGAGTTTTTTCTATCTTCATGACATTTCATTGAACTTGTATTAAATAGTCTATGAGTGTTAAATTTAATACAATCTTATGTTTTTTCAATGTAATTGAAATAGAGTCTAGAGAACTAAAATTTCACCTAATGAAGGCTTGCACATAAACATAATCAGTAAAATAATTTTTATTCATATTATGTAAGGATTAGTCTCCCTTAATATTTTGTTGGGGGGTTTTTTATTAGTGAACGTAATTTTCTTGTTAATATTGTTCTTATTTTATTGAATTAAATGCCCATGTATTTTATTGAATAAATTTTTTCATGATGGAATTTATTTTAATTTCATCTTTTAATCATGTTAATTCATTAATTTAATAGATAATGATAAAGGAATTATAAAATTTAACAATCCTAAAAGACATAATATTAAATATTTTTTCATAGTAATGATATTTACAATTGTATTTTCCTTGAGAAGATGATAATCTAACCCATGAACCATGTACGTAATCTCCATAAAATGATTATTTATTGAATTTCAATATTCCAATGTGATTTTTTGTGTTGATTTCACCATGAAACTATTTCTAAAATATTTATTCTTTATGGAGATCCATCTGTTTCATATGTTTATTGACACACAAGTCTTGATAATCATTAAAATGGATTAGGTGGAACTATATAAAATAATTAATCGGTTCATAAGACATATATAATAAAAGATATTGGATAGAACACATACCATTTTTTAATTTAATAATAAAATAAACCTTGAAATTAAGATTAAAAAAAATCCATCACAAAAAACATCATTGGTATAAGATCATTATCATACATTCATGAATTGAATAATAAATTAAAATTACTATTTAGTATTCATTTCAGTAGTTCTTAGTTAATGTATTATATACTTTAAATAATTTTATATTAATTAATAAATAGACTAATTAATATTAACATTTAATTGAAATGATTTGGAGATTTTAGTTTAAGGTTTTTAAATAATTTTAATAAATTAAATTTATTTAATATATATTTGGTACACTATATGTTTGTGGATATAAAATAGTGTATGATCATTTAAACTATATGTTCTGTTCAACATCATCTATTGTGTACCCACACAACATGTAGTACACAAGAAATGTCTTTTAAATTATTGACTAGTACTAACTATATATTACACACAAAAACGTAATTATTTATGAGGTATGTGCTAATTATATATCCCACAAAATGCACAATATTTAATGATAAACATACATGTTATATAGTTCTGGATTCAACATGAAAATTAATTTCCCATTTAAAATTAATAATTTCTTATCACATTGAATTTAATGTGAATATATGAAAGGCAAACACATAATGATGATTTTCAATGATTCAATTAATTTTTTTATTGTAAAAAATCTTAATCAACATAAATATGGTCTTTTCACAGAATCTAGGATTATATTTATTTGTTTCATAATGTATAAAATGGATACACAACATTTATTATCTTCTTAACATGTAGTTGAAGCACATCTAGGAACTACAAGTGTATATTAAGAAATGAAATTGATGAGATACGTGGAATATATTATAACTACAAAATACTTGACCTCCACTTCTTCTAAATTTAAATAATAAGAACCTGGAATAAATACATGAAAAATCATTGATTATGTGTTTTTAAGAAAACACATAAATGTTATACATTTTATATCGTGATTTATTACCTAATGATACGATGAAAACCATAAAAATAGATTGCGATGTTTAGTTTGACTGAGTAATTAGATATATATCAAAGTAAAATTAAATAGTTTTATAAAAAAATATTAAAAAAACCCCATGAATCTACCAAAAAATTAAATTGGTTTTCCAAAAATTCATGAGATAACCTAGGTATGTTCAAATGAAATCGGTGAGATGAAAATCCCATTGAAGGATAAATAAAAAAAATTATCATTGTAATATATGTGATTCAAGGGGAATATCATGAAGGAAAAAAATTAATGATATTCATATACATGAAGATTTATTCATGACATAAGATGATAACATAATTTCATTATAATAATGTGGAAAAAACATATAACATGACATCATCAACATAATTTGAGAAAAATATCTGAGAAATTAAAAAAAAAATTATTAGTATTAAAAACGTAAGAATATATAGGGTACCTCATGTGATAAAATCATTAACCAATTAAATTAGGGAAATATAATTTATTTCCCTCTCGCCATATTAATTTTATGTATATGAATTTATATACAACATATATTGTATAACATGAAAAAAAATGCATAACATTTAATCATATTATTATATAGGGGGATTATATTAATGGAATTATATAATCAATTAGGATATGTACATCAAGGGTAATACCCTGGAGTAAAAATGGGTAGGTTTATTCACAAAACAAAAGTATGGCATAAAAAATCATTGAATAATTTGGACAATATAGAAATTTTTAATAATAGTTAATATATGTTTTTTATGACAGTAAAAGGTGGTATGTAATTACATGAGAATCTTAATGATAATAAATAGTTGAGTAAAAACATATTAAAACATAAAAAATTTGAAATCAAAATCCCTAATAGGACTAAATTACTTGATTAAAAAATAATTGGATAATAATCCCTTACATTAACAGGATTCATCTAAAATATTGGGTGGTTATTCTTAAGATTGAGGGAAAAATTGGGATGGATTTAGAGAGGTATTGGGAGAGGAAAACAATGATAATAAATTTTTAGTTAATATTAATGAGAGTATATTTTAGTATTTATAGAAAAATAAATTGAAATTGTTTATTATTTTAAAATTCATATATTTTTGTTTCAAGGTTATAAATTAACAAAAAACAACAAAAATTACCATGGGGTTTCCCAATTTTTTAAAAGAGGAGAGATTTAAAAGATTATATAATTCTATGAATTCAAATAATTAATATAATACCATTCATGAGGTAGAGTTTTGTATTTTTCCTAAATAATTTATTTTTAATCATATATTATAATATTTGATTTTGAAGAAAAATTACAAGATTGTAAGAAAAATAAAATAACATCAAAAACAAATTAAATTAAATGATGAATCAATATTTGTTAATGGATTATCTTTATAATATATATTACATTTCATTAGGGGCATAATGAGATCATAATAGACAATTTATATCTATACAATATTAATTATTTTCCAAAAAAATCATTATTCTTTGAATGTTCTGAAAAAATATGAATCCGTTAATTTTGAAATACTGATTTGAAATTTTTAAGAAAATTATTTTATAAACAAAGTAATTTAATAATTTAAATAAAATTACCTTTTATTGAAAATACTAGTTTTTAATAAAAAAATTATCTTCTAACAAATTTAAAAATAATATTATTCTTCAATAAATTACTTTATAATTTTTGTTCATATAAATAATTATTAATAAGAAAAATTCGTAGAAACAAAATTTAATCAAAATTCATGAACTTATCAAAATTTTGGAATTAATTAAAACTAAATATTTCTTTAAAATATAGATTTTGTTTCTATATATCAAAATATAGTTGTCATTTAATTTATAATATAATCAGATATATATATATATATATAATGTAATAATTAACATGGATAAACATAATCATTATAATATTATAAATAAAATGTAAAATTCCATAATTATATTGTCTAAAAAAAGAAATCCTCTATAAAATATCATAGTCCCTATAGGTAAGGTGTGTGATGGTGGTATATTCTTAGGGTGGTTTGGCAAACATGGTTTCATCATTGGTCTCTATGAGTTTGAACATCTCCTTTAAATAGTTTTCCTTATGATTAAGTTATTGAATATTAATTAGGGAAAAGTCATGGGAAATCCCAGTAATTCCATATTCATAAAAAGATCAGATAAATGGGTTCTATATGTAATGATCCTACTAGTCAATCTAATCTCTTATTCCATTTATATAATTTTTATTTTATCACAACGATTGATGTTTACTAACCATAATGATCACTATATAGTGTCTATAGTAGAAACTATTACAATGGAAAATATTATTTTAATACATTCAAAATATTATTTCTATATTTTATAACATTAAAAAAGAAAAAAAAGAAAATATTTAATTTTTTTATAACTACATTTCATTATATGTAAATTATTCATTCAGAAAAAATTTCATTTATAAAAGTTTGGTTCATTAAATTTCTACCCTTTAAGAAACTCCCTCCATCAAAATTTGATTTTGTACACCATAATAGATTATGGTAATTTTCTTTAATCACCTATTTTGGTTTCTATGTTTCCTCCAAAAACATTTTATTACGCCCTAATACTTTTACTAAGTGAGTTATCATGTGTTAAATAAAATTTTATTGATTATTTAATATCTTAAAATATAATCCTTATATAAAATTTAATTTCCCAAAAGGTACCACCTATACATTCAATACATGTTAAGGGTTTTGTATTTTTATTTATAGGAGGGATACATGGAATACATCACATTATTGTGATAGGTTAGGTGGGAGAGTGATTCAATAGGTCATACACCTGATGGAATCAGGGGTCGCTAATAGGATGATGTATCTAGGAATATGCGTTACCTACTTCCAAAAACAATTTATTTTATTACATGGTTATATATAAAGAAACACCTTATCTATAACCTCAAACTATTGGTCATATATATTATTGTATATGTACCTTTTTTATAGTCTTTTTTTATATTTAATATGAAAATAAATGGTTTCTACATTATATTTAATATCTTGGAAAAGATCAACTAACGTTATCTTCCACTATGTAATAATATTATAGAATTATGGAGTTGAATACCACATCCCATACAGAGGCTTATAAGGTTATATTTCATTTCTATAATGATTTTTTTTGTAAAATGATAATTACAATCAGGGGAGATGTTTATCCTAGTATTTTTCACAATCCATCAAAAATGATATCTTTGTGTCCTTTATATTTTGAATGTATCTCTCAAGATGAAAATATATCTGAGGTTGATATGATATATTGGAACATATCTCTATATCCTTCACTTATTGATGTCTTCATCAAAAAATAATAGGTAACCACAAATATCAAACCTTTAAAATAGAGGGTGGAAGTCATTGTAGTATTACAACCTCTATTATTTATGTCATGTGGAGTTTTCTTATAGATAAATATTACATTAGAGAAATGAAATGCTATAGATTCTTATGGTGATCAGCTATTAAAATAAATTCATTATTCTATTAGAGTCATGTAAATTCCATCAATGGAATCCATGGTCATGTTTTTTTATTCCCATGCAATTATTGGAAATCTTTTCATTATGCCCATAATATTTGGTCATTAATCCTTGAATTGTTTTCATACCAATCATAGAGATAGAAATTCTACAATCTCTCCCTTCATGTTATCCCACCTGATGTATTTCTATAGATATATATCCATCAAAGTTCTTCCTAGATGAATTTAGGAGGTTGATCTATGTGTATCATCCAGAATTTCACTCTTTAGTTTTGGTTTTAATGGGACAAATATCTTATTTTCAAACCATATAAATCCATCATTATACTTGTTTAACTATTGAATTTTTATTATATATATTTATAACTTTTCATGGTTATTTAGGAATCCCAGAACCATTAAAAATGGATAATTGAGTGGTTATTTTGAAATAATAGATAATTTTACTTTTATAATACATATGTAGATAAATTTTATGTACATAAAGAGTGGAACCCTTTCAATATTCATCATAGATTTGGTTATAGGATCCATTCTAATAAGATAATATAGAACATATTTCACCATTACAGTATGGTGATGGATTGAATAATAAAAATCCATGATCATCTCTAACCACCTTCTTTGTCATATATTGAGATCTATTTGATTAAAATTACCTTTGATAAATTTATGATATATATGTATATATATATCTCACTTCTCAAAATTGATATAATGTATCCAAATATTCAATTAAATGATTAGTAAAACCAATTATAGATCACGTGATTGGTAGTTATTCTCATGGATCATTAAATGGAATGATGAAAATTCATACAATTTTTCACTTTTCCTGATTACACTACCCAATAAGTTTTCTAACACATCATTATAGATCTCAAATCCCGCTCTAATTATCTGAAATATGAAAATAGGTTCAATGAATACCCACTTATTCATCTCGTTAAATCTCAACTCCCATTTATCTTTCCAAAAATAATCACCTCTATTTATGTTTCATATTACAGTGGGATTCCAAATAGTTATAATTTTCCTACAAATCGATATAGAAAAACTTTTAAATATCACTATCATAGATGTTGGTCTGAGCTATCCATAAGTTGGATTCGTCTTCAAAAGATCAATATATATCAGTTTTCAGGTTATAACACACCACATGAATGTTTACTACACTATCCAAAATATATATTTTCTATAATTATAATATTTCTTTATTGAACGGTCTTAAATACAAAATTAAAATACTCCTTAGTCTCCTACTTGATTTTGCACTTGATAATAATATCATATATAAAGACTACCACAAATTGTTCAATAAAATACCAAAAAATTATTTTCACTATGACTATAAATATAGCTAGATCATTAGTTATTACAAATGTAATCACAACAAACTCATAGTTCCATTAATTTTTATAAAAGGAAATATTGGAAAATTTACTCATTTTTCAATATTTTGTGACAATAATCAAACCAAATATTATACTTTGAGATATACAATTATCCACATAACTTATCAAACAATTAAAAAATCTTTTTCAAGGGATATTTATTATTTTTGATTTTCATCCCGATATCATGATCATAAATACTAAGGTGCATTAACATGTCCTTCAACCTAATAAAAAGGACTAACATACACTTTGGTGAAGCTCTTGGCCTCATAAATTCATTATTTGGATTTTCTAATAGATGATTTTATAGATCAAATCATTGAACAATAGGAATATTATATAGAGTATTTGATGTTAACAATTGTTGGTTATATGTCTGATTGATAACTCAACCTCTCATATAGGATAAATTCCATGCAATTGTTTTTGTGAACATATCAACGTGTTATATTTTAATGGTAATGTAATCAAGGATGATATTTTTTAGTTTCAATATTTTGATCTAAAATAATTTTCTCCATATAAAATAATATAATTTATTGAGTTGATTAATCCAAATAAGTTTGATCATCCTCCTAAAGCATGTATGTATTTAAAGTTAACTTTGTGAAATGGTGGGTGATTTCATTCCCTAGAAATTTATGTTGTCAATATGAAATGAAACACAATATTTACACATAATATCATAAATTTATATTCATTGGGGAATTTATCCAATAAATATTGATTGGGGGATACAGTATAACTTGTATAAAATAATATCTAAATTATATGTTTTCAACAATAATTCAACATACATGATTTTAGTTTTTTTTGAATTCATATACTAATCATATGTGATATGAATGAAATTTTTTAACCTCAGACAATAAGCCTCCAATTAAATATTTGATTTTGGTTTTAATCATTAACATTATGAAAACTAGACATATGGATAAATTTTTTAAAATCATTAAATAAATAAATTGGAAGATATGAAAATTGATATGATAAGATATAAATCACATGTATTCCCTAACTTATGAATTTCATTGTACATGACTTATTTCCAACATTAAATTTCAAAGTCACTTTTTCCCATCATAACATTTCAAGTTAATATCCAATAAGATCTTTAAATATTATTAACCATATATTTGAATCTACGCTAAAGAAAATACACTTATATTATACAGACAAATATTTTATTTCATAGTAAACACTTTATATTTAAAATATTAATATATAAGTATTATTTATCATGATTAATCGTATCCATATGGTTTTCTATATTATTTTCTAATCCCAACCCTGCAAAATATCTAAACGTTATTCTGATACCAACTATGACTACCCATACATTTTATACACATTATTCATGATATATTTCATAAAGATACATATAGAAATCCAAAAATATTGAGAATCCTAGTGTATATCAATAATTTGGTACATATCCTAATAAAATGAAATAGAAATAAAATTAAATTACTTAAAAAATCCATATAATTCCTCGATGATTTCATTAACCATTAATAAATTCAATGGATTACATTGGGATGTACATGATAATGGGGTGGTCTATAAATTATAGTACGTGAATAACCACAAAATTTCATGATTAAAGAAAGAATTTTGAATCTATGGTTAAATAACGGTGACATAAAATGGTGAAAATCATTAAAATGATTATCAAATCTTGATATATGATGATAATATCAAGTCATAATATGAATGTGAAAATAAAAAAATATAACATCATAAGGATATTTCACTAATAACCATTATTACAACATAACATAGTGATGTTATGATAATGTATCTTGAATCATATAAGGTTCTCATGAGGTAAATAAATTTACTAAGGCATTACAAGGCTATATAATTTTGGTGTGACCCATCAAATTCTTATCGAGTGCATGAAAATCTATTCCACATAAATCGTAAAGCATTGGAATGTATTTATTGAAATAAAATCCAATGATTATATTGTTTTGTTTATATACATGGATTTACCTAATCAGTGAAGGAATGTTATATAAATGTGAAACCCCATGTATGGAAATGAGAATGGGTTTCGTAATAAAAACTGTTAGAATGGGAAATCAAAAGATAATTTTTAGTGAAAAATGGTTCTACATAAAAGATCATAGAGTGGTTTAATGAGAGAGAAAATTTATATCTAATTATATGGGAATAAAAAAGGAAATAAATATATGAGTAAAAAATATTACAACATGAAAAATTTCAAATCAATCGACTAAATTTAAATAATTTATATAAATAAAAAGAAATAGGAAGTGATTGCCTTATATTAAGCGGATATTTCCAAAACCATGAAAATAGATTATTATGTTCCTGAGAAGACCATGAAAGGGAATTAGTTAGGTTGAGGGAGAGGATAATCATTACACAAGAGAGATGTGATAATATGAATGGGGTTTTGGTTGGGTAATTATATTGAATGTGAAGGTAAATATTTATTAATTTCTAATGATATGTTTTTGAATCTATGTGATAACATTTTCAAAATAACAATCACTCGCATGAATTTTTCACATGTGTTATTTCTAAGAAGAGTGTAATTTAATATTTATTTGGGCCAGAAATTAAAACAATAAAATAATTTCATTCTCGTTGTACAGGTATGTGATTTTCATAAATAATTTACTTTATACCCATAAAATTTAATTTTTTTTCCAAAGATTTATTTCAGGTTTTTAAAAATTATATGATAACTTCACAAAAAAATTATTTAAAATGTATTTTTTTGTCTATGGGTAGATTTTATAGTACTTTTTACATAACGTTTGGTGTATTGTGATCTAATAATACCAATTGTATATTTATACCATATTTAATTTATTTATGGAAAATAGAATATATCAGAAAATATTAAAAAACAAACATTTCACAATTTCAATGTGATATTTTCAAAAATAATATTTATTTTAAAATTTTTTCTAAATAGAGGATTTTCTACATTGACACAAATATCCTTTTTAATTATAAATTCTAGTATTTACAACACAATTAACATTTTTACCCTTATAAAATGTATATGATAATATATTAAATTATCTTATATTTTATATTTAAAAAAATTAATTGATAACACAATTTCATGAAAATAATATTTTCTTCAAAATTTATTAATTAAAAAAAATGTTGTTTTAATTGAAAATAAATATTTTCCATATATATAATTGTTGTTACCTAATATATTAATATATTTTAAATTAAACTAATTATATAATAATGTATATATATAAAGTAATAAATGAAATTGAAATATAATATAATTATTTTAATAATAATAATATGAAAAAATTCATACTATTAGGGTTTAGATACATAACCCCAAATTGCAATGTTGTACACCCAAACAGTATGGTGTGTGATAAAGGTATATTCTTAAAATGGTTTGGTGAAGATGTTTGGAAGGTGATATCTTTGTGCACTAACTTCTTCCATAAACAATTTAAATTTTTGTTTTAATACCATATTTTCAAAACTCAAGGAAAAAGACCAGGGATTCCATTGCCCTCGGAAGCTCTAATAAATGGGATTCATATGGCATGATCCTATTAGTCTAGGCCATAAATTCTTACTTATGTTTCAATTATAAATTTTCATAATCCTTAATATATAATAATAATGATTTTCACTATAAAATAGATATAATGTAATAACTTATGATTCCTAATGATCTCTTAATACTTTCAAAAAATTATTGATAAAATTTATAATAGTCACAAATAAAAAATAAAAAATTCTACATTTGTTTTATATTAATACTCTATATAATAAGTAATTAATTAATTTATAATTATATTTCATCATTAAATTTTCTGGTCGATACTCTTTTACTCACTAAAAACACAAAAACTTCATGATCTATAGACATGTTAGAAGATGTAAACTTTGGAAATAAATGCGCCAATATGGCATATAAACATGTAATACATAATGATGTCATATTTTGTTTATTTCATAATGTTCTGAATGATATTTTCTACTCATCCTAGTTCAATGAAATAGAAAACACATCTTGTAAAATTATTCAACATTCCCTTTAATACATTATTATTAAACTAGAATCCATGTAAACTCGAGATGGGTTCTTTAGATGTTCTTTTATGTACTATCAAAATTTCATTTTTTTTAATGAAGTTGAATAATTATGAATGAGAAGTGTTTATGATGTTATAATCAAAATAAAAAAATATAAATTTAATAATATTTGTAATTATTGATCAACAATTAATAAATAATTATAAATTTAACACTTCATTCAAACAACATGAAGGTTTCAAACACACCCTATTCCCATATTTAAGATAGGACTAAGTCCACTATTGTTAGATTCAGTGAATAAAATATAATATGAATGATGATAACCTTTATGAACATTAATTTAATAGATTAAAATTATAATATAACAATGAACACAAGATATTGAATAATTTATGTAAAATTTATATTTAATTCAAAATAAAGAATTAAATGTGTCTTGAGAACATTCATCAATAAAGATGTTGATCGTCTATAAAATTTTTGGGTTTAATAACATTACATAAAGTTGATAAAAGGATAGCTTATATCTTGATATTATCAACATGTTTACCTTTGATCATGAAGCATCGCTGATAGTAATCCAGGTGGAAGCATGGTGATACAAATTAGTTTTCATTACTTCCTTGGATAACCACACAATACATCAATAATTCTATTATTGATTCATTTTCTCTAAGGACTGGAAAGAATGAGGAGGATTAAATATCTATGTCCTTGAGAGATTTATAAAGAGTTTTATCACTATGTTTTAGAAAATATTTACATAGGATGTGTTTGATATAAAAACATAAAAGCAAGTAAATGATACAATTCTATATTTATAGAGATAGGTTAGAGAATAAATAAATTCAAATATAAACTTTTTTAATCTCATAATTGTTAAAAACCATATAATTATAATTATTATTAATTTATTTTATTTTGACACACTATTATATCAAGAAAAAATATAGGTCATTCCTTATGTAAATATTTTTAATATTTATTGAAATAAAATTTAATATATCATTCCCTCTGAAATTTTTAACTCAATTTTTGTTTTCTCTTCTCTAATTAACGAACATAAAATAAAAATAAATATTTATTAAATATATAAAGGAATTTTTATGATATTTGTTTCTTGGGAGTAAATAAATGTTATAATATTGAACTCATGTAAAATTATGATTTGATATATACAAGTAATATAGTAAGAATAAGAATTAATTACTGTCCAAGAGAATAATATTCATTTTATTAATTAAAATTCAATATAATTAAATTTTTTATAATATAAATGCTAATTGTGTTACCCTCTAGGCCTCTTAGTGAAATTAGTTGGTTTGGCCTAATGTTCAATAACATTTTCTATAAATAAATAAATGAACCCAAGAGGAAGAATGTATTTTCTCAACAATAATGACCACATATAAACACTCACTATTTAATTTTAATATATATTCCTTACATATAACCAAATAGGATGCATACTCATGTCAAAGGCCTATATACTAGATACACCATTCTTTTAAATCCTAAAATTAACCCTTCCACACACCGTGATCATTATATTTAATATAACTAATCAATTTTAATAGAATATCTATGATAATATATTCCACAAAAAATAGATGGTATAAATCATTTATTGAATTATTTATTAATAACATATCACATATGATGCATCCAGCTGTCCTAATATCAATAACATCATTTGTAGTCTCTATTTAATAAAAAAATTATTTTATATGAATCATAACCTGAATTAATAATAATATTATATTATAAGGACCCTTAATCAGGTCTTCTAGGGAATATATAATGGCACAAAAAGATTTGTATTTTTATTTATAGGTATCATCTCATAACCTCTAATATTATAGATTACAAGGGATTGAAATCATGAAATAGTCTCAATTTATTATGAGTCTCCTACCCCTATATTAATATATCATTTTTTTCTCGTGAGAACATTTCATCCATCGACATAAATTATATTAAAAAAAATTATATCATAAAACATTCTGGCCATTATCATAGTGAGAAACAATTAAGAAATATAAATTATAAAATTACACATAATGCATTATTGAATTAATGTTGTGTATAATAATATGCATAATGTGATATCATATTTATTAATATTCATCTCCTCGAATATATATAATATATAAAGAGAACATTATTTGGTTATAGAGTGACAAATCCATCAAGTAGATATTAAAATTTTACTCCAAACTAGAGGTTACACACATCATGGGGAATATACATGGACGGGGGATAAAATAGAGATTTAACATATCATGATGTTGGTTATTTTTAGTGGGATGTTTCTAGATAAAATTAATCAACCCACTTAATGTTGTGGAATATTTTTTGTATTCATTCGTACACACAAACCATTATCCAACCTTTCTTATTGGACCCATATTTTCCATAAAAATATTCTCATAGATTGAAATCATGAAAATAATGGAATGTTACTGGGTTCTAATATAAACATTACATTTTTTTCTAAAAAATTTACAATGTTACCACATATTAGAGTTTCTTTATAACTAATATTATTTCACAAAAATTAGAGATCAATGGTATGTGTATATTGTTCCCATGATAGATGTATTATATAATGATAAAATATAATGATCTCATTAATCCACTAGAATCCCATTTTTTCAACCTATAATGGTTGGATGGCCTCTGTATAATTCAATCATAATACATATTTTGACATGTTCTCTTTGTATCAGATGCATCATGGTAAAAGGTGGGATTAATGTCAAAACATTTAAACCTATCCATTATATGATCCCCACATGGATTAAACTCTTATGTTCCATATATTGATATGTGAAAAATAAAAAAAAATTAAAAATTAAAAGTCTTGCATATAACTATGTAATTTTCATTATCAAAATATTCAAGAATATAATAAACATAATGAATTATACACCTAGATCAAATATAATTTATTTTTCCATCATCAATTCCCAGAAATAATGCATACAAAACTAAATTATATATTCAAAATTCATTTCTTATATATACTCCATGAAAATATAATCTCCATAGATATTCGAAATAACCAATATATATAGTATTTTTAAATATAATGTGACTTAAATTGAAATTTCACCTTACACAGACTATGATCTCCATCTATAAAGAAGATAAATTTTTGATAGTGATCTTATTCCACATTGGTGGTTAATGAATGTATTTATTTAGGGAATGCATCCTTAGGGTGGGATTGTCTTCGGATAAGGTTAGTGAGGGACTTTGGGTGGAAATAATTATAGGTTCAATAGAGGGGGAGAATTTTTATTATATTATAATATATTTCCTTTTTATATGGTTATATATTATTACGGTAAGCTTTATTCAATTTCTTCATTTCTCTTCTAAGGAGGTTTGGATTTTTTATGGGTTAGGGAGTTTGGGTTAAGGATTATCATGTAAGGGTTTCTACATCTGATACATAAATTTTAGGAATAATTTATACCATTATATATGGTTAATAGGGATTTAAATGAATTTGAATGGGGTTTATATTGTCATTGTGGGTGTAGTTTTGGAATGGGGTGATTCATGGGAAAATAAAGTGTGACATGACTATTCAATGATATTAGAAGGATAATGTATATTGTCCTTTGTTGGTTTGGTATTTGAATATATAGATAAAAATGTAGGTCTCATTACTTTTCCCTAATACAACAAGGGAATATAATTAAATTCAAACCTACGTTATCACGAAAAATCTATAGATAAGGTGACTTAAGGAGTTACTATGTTAAATTTTGGTTTTAGTCATATAACTATGGATTCATAGTGCATTGAAATTTTTTCTAATATGCTATGCCTTGGTGTCAGCCTCATAATTATATAATTTTAACTATCAATAAATAACGTGTCATGTAATACTCTATTATGGTTTCAAATCTTGAGTCACTTATATTTCAAAAATTCACATTGTAGTGTTTCCCAATGTTGTGGGGTAAAATAATAAATATTTTAAGTCATCCAAATCATGACCTATTCACATCATCTATAAATGATTATTTCTAATCATTATATATACTATAAAACTATTCATTATATTCTAATGGTTGATATATATGGGATTATAATTATTTTTCTACTATGTGTATATATTTTTCTTTCAAATTGTTTAATTAATCTGAGACTCCAAGAATGGTGAAAATATTGAAATGTTATGGTTTAAATATTTCCAATGTGGAATACACGTTCCATTTTTAATGAAATCATACTAATGAAAATTATATATTTGAAAAATAAATGGTTAAATTATAATATATAGAATATATGAATTTATATCTCCCACAACATTTACGTTGAATCATGGCCTTATGAGTATTAAATGTTTTTACATATCATTTTGGGATACCAATTATCTTTGATTAAATATTTCAAAATTCCTCAGTAATCATTTTATATTTTATCATCAACATATTAAGGATGATTGATTTTACCAATATGGTGCTGATAGGGAAAGCATAAATGATTTAATGATTGAACTTATAAAACTAAATAAACATATGATGGTATATTAAAAACTAATTACATAACATAGACAAAAAACATATATAATTTTTCTCCCATGAATCACATTTTAAAAAGTTTTTAGCCTGGAACTCCATAAATAAATATTAAAGGTTGATTAAAATTTAATTCCCTATTTCAATGTTATCAATATATATCATGATATTATTTCCATTAATTTAAAAGTGTGGTGCCGTAACAATTTCATTCTATATACCTATAAGTTGGAACACTTAAAAATCCCAAATAGTCTCATATAGATTTTTATTATAATCCGCAAAAATAATCTCAATTTTTTATTAAATAATAGTTCATTTTTACCCAAGTTTATATAAATAATTTTTCTCTACTTTTCAAGTCATATTCTGGTATATTGATTATATATTTTAATGTGATCAAAATCATACCTAAATATCTAATCATAATTATGATATTCATACATCCTCTACCATATAACTTCATATTATATTTTATTATTATTCTTTACCTATCAGACTAATATATAAAAAATCCCCACTAGATGTTTATATTGTTTCCAGTATACCCTAATGAATGGAAACATGTCTAATGGTTTCTTGTAGGCTTCATGATAATCCCAAAAACCTCATTATCTTTCCTAACCAATCCTTAGGACAAGAATTCATGGTCTCTTTGACAATCATAATTAGTTCCATTTTTGAAAACACCATTTTAAAAATATTCTATGTAAGAAAAAATATTCTCATATTCAAAAAGCCCCATATTTATTCATATTTTTTCTTTGGTGACTGTTATCGAAATAGGTTGGTTGATCACTCATCAACAACTATGGAACTCTAAATCTTGAAAATAACTGTTTTTAATTAATGTGGTAACCACTTTAACACTTTATGATATATTTTCTTCAACATACACTAACTTTTAAATATAATAAACAAAATCCTAGTTGTATCTAGGACCACAAGATCTGTCTAACGGTCTCATTAAGTCAAACAATAAAAAATTAATTAATTAAAATTTCATGATCAATTAATGTGGGATCTCATCTATTTTCATAATGTTACATGTGTGTTGAAATAATCTACAAGAAAAAAAAAGACTCTATGAATCCCATTTTAGTGAAATCTAGAAAAAAAAATTGTATAATTTTAGCTAGAGTGTGTTATATTACGCGGTTCCTTTAGTCAGCCAACAGTGAACAAACTATAACAAATTCAGTTTATTTTTAATTCATTATTCTTAAAATAATCACAACTATACACTACATGGTTATTTTTTATGCATCCCAATATTTATTTATGGATGATATATAACAAAATTTTATATTATTGGTATAAAATAATTGGGTATATATTGTTAGTTTCTGTAATAGAATGCTATTTTTGGAGAAAATCAAACAAATATTTTTTTTATATTTTTTGTTACACTTTACATAGATTTAAATTTTTACAACATGAAATACTAATTATATCAAGAGTTATATAAAACATAGAGTTTTTATTGTGTTACACAGAACAATGGGAGTGTACATGCCACGTGACATTGAGCTTCAAAGAAACATGAAATAATATTATTTTAAATAGTAAAATTATAACTTATCCCACTAATAGGTGGGTATAAATAGTAAAAAATACCTAATGAAATGTGAATATATAATTCATACTCAATATAAATTTATTTTCAAATTCGTATTATATAATAAATTAATTTTTTTTTCATGTAATTACATATTTCAAAAATATGATTTCTTCAAAAATGTTTTTATTGATTTTTATGAAAAATTGTTATAAGAAATTTTTTGAAAATTTAAAAAATTTATTCTATAAAATTAACTATATTTTTTAATAATCATAATGAAATTAAATTATTTTTAAATTTTTGGATTCTAGGAAAATGATGATTTCGTTGTGAATAGTGTAAAATACTATTTTTTTTGTAAAAGTATCATTTCTTTTCAATATATCAAGTAATTTAAATTTCCTATTATTTTTAAATGTAAAATAAATATTCTATAGTTTAGTTTAATAAAATTTAGTACTTTTTAATCCACATTATATTGTATTTTAGTATAAGTTTATTTCTTATTTTAAAAGAAGGCTTGTTTTTGAAAACTTTTTTAAAGTGTATATTGTTTTTCCAAATATATTAATTAAAATAATCCATAACTAGGATTGTATTAAATTAAATTTATATATTAAATTTCAAAATAATAAAAATTATATTCATATAATTATTATTATGAAATATATTATTAATATAAACCATCTTATGCATAAGGAATACAATTATTTAAAACCCCCTTTTACATCATGTCTGTCTTTTTTTTAATTTTATTCTTTAAACTTATATATATATTTTTAAATATATTATTTGAATTTTTTAAAATCGCAATATAACAATTATCTTTTTAATTTTATAGTGAATTTTTTAAAAAGATTATTATTTTGATGAATAGTGATAATTACTAAATCTTAATTAAATACATAATTTTCCGTAAAAATATTTATAAAGTAAAATTATTTTTTCAAATAGGTTTAATTTAATATTATTTCAACTATATATATATTATATTAATTTTCATAGTTTTAAACCATTTGAAATTTAAATTGGGTATAAAAACATTGTAAACATTTAAACATTTTCTCTTCAAAAACTCGAATTCTTGTCATGTCTGCGATATTAAATTTAAATGAAAGTTTGACACTTATGTGAATAGAATTTACTAAAATTCTTTCCATATTTGGAATAATAATTATTTATTTTATCTAAAATTTTCAACATAGTGTTTTCCCAAATTGAGGGGTAAAAAAATAAAAAATAATTATCAAAGTTATGGTAAAAATTGTTTTACCAAAGGTTATTCTAAAACGGAAATTATAAAAATAGACCAAGTATAGTCCTGAAACCATAATATTTTAGTATCTATATATTATAAATTTTTATCATGATAAATATCCAATTTATATACTTGTTACATGAACAAATTGTGGGCTAAATTCTGTCATTCAAAATATTTACAAGTGTGGCACTGACCTCACTTATAAAATTCCACTAATTTTCCCCTCTTCATCACACCATAAAACAATTTTATCAAAAAAATAAATGTAAAAAATGATTTCCTAACATCCGTCATCTCAACCTATAAGAATTATATTAGAAAAATTACATAAATAATATGGTGTTTGGTTCAATGATAAAGAGGATACCTGAAGAACAGTTAATGTTCATCAATTAGATTTTTTGTTTTTTTTCTTCCACCACTTCATTTAATTATTATTATAAACTTATTAAATTTTAAAATAATTATATTACAAATAATAAGATTTTTAATCTTAATGTTAATACCTATAACTATTTACAATTAAATAAAATTAGTTACTAAATCATCATTCATGTGCATTGGGAACTATTGACTCTCGAACCAAGGGGATTCATTTTTCCATTAACACCCATAACTGTTTGCAATAATGTTAAATTTATTATTTATATATGATATTTATGATGTCATTATTATTTTTAAATCATTATTTCTCACCTAACATCATACCCTCCTTTTTTGAGAATATGATAATGTCTCTCGTGTGCACGGTTGACTACCGCCTCACGAAGTGATGTGACTTGTTCACTGTATTCATGGAATCTATTAAGGGTGGTTTTAATAAAAATATGTGATAAATATGAAATTAAAATTATTCTATGCTGAATATTTTTTTTTATGATTTACCTTTCATTCCGTCAATCCTTTAATAAATTAGAAATAAAATTACTGCGTACCTACGACCTACTATCTCCATGAACAATGAATTTTATTTTCTCTCTACAAATATTAACGATTACTACAAATAAAAACATATATATATAATATATATGATATTTGAGTAATTATTAATATTATTTATACTATTATTACATGATCAATATAATCGGAAAAATAATTACAAATCAAAACATATAAAAAAAAGCAGTTATTTTCCAAAACATGACTTTAACATCGAATTGTTAATGAATGGGTAATAAAAGATCATATAAAAATAATATATGGAAATCTATATATAAATAATTTTCTATAGTGTATGTATCATAAAATAACATTTTTTATACATGAGGTATGAATGGTTATGATGGAAGTTAAGACAAAAAGTAAGGGATTTCAACTCAAGATTTCAATTTTGGAAGAAAAATAAAAATTCACCACTGGTTTATTTTTTGTGGTGTATATAATTATAATATGAAATTATATAAAATTAATAAAATAATTTTCATGCTATATAAATTTTAATTTGATGTTATTCTTTCTTTGTTATTGTGATTTAACTTTAATTACAATGGTATGTGATTTATTGTCTCTCTTTTATTTATAGGAGACATAAAAAAACTCCCCAATTGTTTATTTTATGTGGTGTATATAACACCAATTTGAAATTTTATATAATAAAAAATACATATTTAATGATATTTTATGTTTCATTTGTTATAATTATTTAATATTGATTGTGATTGAAAATATTATTAAATAGGTAAGGTATTTTTATTCTCTATTTTATTTCTGGGATACATATGAAAATTAAACAATTGTTTCTTTTGTGTGGTACATATATTGACACTTTCACAAGTAATTTCATGATTCTAATTATTTTATTCAAAATTTAAGAGTAATTTTATTTTAATATTTATAATGCATTACGATTAAATATAATATTATAGTGAGAATTGATTTTTGAATCAATTTTCATTATTTGATATGTACATTTTTCATTTGAACCAATATTCATCCACTAGAAGTATAGAAACCCCTTTGGCATGTAATATCCAGACTTTACATATTCTCATGTTATTTTATATTTTATTTTATATTAATAATTAATGGGGATTATGATTCAAAGCTACCAAAGTGGTAAATATTTTTTGTTACAACCCAGTCGTTTGTCATGAAAGGTTATAATCATGTTTTGGAAGATAAAACATTATGATCCATCTCTTAAGAAACCCATTAAGTTTCTTATAATATGGTTATTAATGATGTTTTTAAGTAAAATTACATTTTTTCTCTTTGTTAATTTATTTAGTTGTGAAACTTTTTTCAATATAATACATCTTTATTTCTCTCTTCAGTTAGAAATATTATTTTTTTCCAAAACTACATTTTGGACATAAAAAAACATTTTAATTATTTTCATATTGTTCTTAAAATAAAATTTTAACCATTTTTGACTTTTTATAAAAAAATTAAATAATTTGTCATCATTTTTTCCAAATAATGTTTTCTTGGGGTTTACAGACAATGTTAAAGGATTATTTTTTAACTTGTATGGCCGGAACCAAACTTACTTTAATCATGATCATTATTTTATTTGAATATTGATTTGAGAAATTTAAATCCTATTTTCAATGATAAATATTTCAAGATATTATTAATTTTATGAACTATTTTTAATATCAGAAAGGATATTTTCTTTAGGTAATGTTTAAATGATCGATCAAAATCATTTTCCATCTACATTGAATTTATTTGATGTTTTGTTTTCCTTACTGAAGAAATTATCCAAGAATATCATTCCAGTTCATTCTTCTAACATTTAATTATATGATTAAATAAATTTTATGAAATCAATTTCTATTCCATGATATGTACCATGATATAATTATTATTAATCTTGATTCTTTTTATATGGCTTATACCATGATATAATTCTTATTAAACCCATATGTTTTTTCATGGGTTGTTCTAGGATGAAATTATTAAATTATTGTGAAACCTTTCTCCTTTACAAAGGTAACCATATGGTGAATGTTTTGTGAAAAAAATTTATTTTAATGGGTAATGACTTGAAAAATTCTTTATAACCATATGAAACACATTTAAATGATTTGAATTATATTAGGGGTGATAACTATATATCACTGTAATTAATTGGGTCATAAAAAATGTTCTATTATCTCATAAGTTATATGAGTAGTTAGCTCATGCCAGAATAGGAGGGTACATATGTGCTTAGTCCATTCCCTAAAAGGAGGGAACATGGGTGGTTATACCAATCCTAAATGGGAGTTCACAGTAGTTCATCCCATGATCTGCATTTTTGAAATAGTGGTAATCCTAGTCCTATCATGTTTTGAACGTGTTGGTTGGTAGACTTGACATAAGATTTTACCTGATTATGTATATACCATAATTCATTATCTTAAGACAATTTTATTAACCCATGGACCATGATATTTGATTTCATTATGAATAATGTCCAATGAACATCCAATAGTTATTCCTTGAATCAAAATTATGATATTTGAAATTATGTGTATGGTTTTCATATGTTATGATATAGTTTTTATACATCTGATTTCATATTAATCTTACATGTTTCCCTTATTTTAACTAAAATGGAATATGGGATCACCCATTAGTATGATTTCTTCCCCTATGTTATGAATAAATGTTTGTGTAGGGTATTTTGGGGAAGTGTAATAAATGGTAAGATCATTTCAGGATAAATTGATTATATTTCACCAAATTAAGAAACTATTTTTTCCAATTATCCAATGTAAATTAACTAATATAGTCCATAGGTTTGTGTTTGAGTTGCATATTCATTTAAAATGATTTATTATTCAAGTATGAAATGTCTAGGTTTTTATAGTTGGTATCAGATAAAATTGTTAGTCAACATTTTTTAAATTGGATGATAAGACTATAGTGTTTTTCATATTCATATTTCTTTAGATAATTCTATGGATATCTCTATGGGTAATTCTTAGTATGAGTGGATGTATAGAAAAATGTCCTGGATATTGGTAAACGATTGTGAAAGTGGTATAAATTAAATTATATCCCAATATAGATAATATAAGTTTATGTGGATCTAGAACAATGGTATCTAGGGGTAATAAATCTAAAAATAGTAAATTGAGATCGACTTGATCATCACTCGATTCATGATAGTAGGCCATATGACACACCTAGTTTGAAACTCATAGGGTATATTCTTATGAAATTCAGAAACGAAAGAAGAAAAATCATGGAGGATTTAAATATATGATGAAAATAAATTTCCTCAGATAAACCTAATGTGTCATAGATTAAAAATAACGTGTTATGATTTATAATTCCTCTATAAGTTAATTTTCTAAATTATGTGGTTTTACATAATGATTAATTTGTTTGAAAAAAAATTATTTATGGTTTTTTTAATGATTGGAAGAAGAAGTAACAATATATATATTGAATGTAATAGAAAATTTCTCATCATTAGCCAATTTTTATAATGACTGGAGTGAAGGAAATTGTGATTATTCATAATTATTTATAATTTAATTTGATCAACTGTGTTAACCTTAAGCAGCATTCAATCTCACCAAAGATGAGAAGGATAATTCTCAATGAGATTATGATTATTGGAGACCATATAGGAATGAAGATGCAATTTTATATATTTTTTGAATTTGGGAAGAAGTACTTGATGGAATATCTTATAGGGATGATAAGATGTTTTTTGTATATAAAAGAAAAAATAAAAAATAATTTTAAATGGAAAATTAAACGTTATGTTAATGAAATGGTTGACTATAATGGCCTCCTGGTGGTATCATTAATGGTTGGATGTTTCAAATGTAGAATATATGGGCATTATTCAAATTAAATTTTGAAAAGTTAAAATAACATTAAAAATCAGAATGCTTATATAAGAAATAATTATATTGATGTGGATAAATGAACAATTAATGAAATATGACGTAAAGAAGTGTTAAGGAATAAGAATTCTGAGAATGATTAATATTTTATGAATAAATTGGAATGATTTATTTATTTATGTACATGGATATATTGAAGTTTTTTTTATCTATGGTCATTTTTTTATTAGAATCATGAATAATAAATGAATTGTTCCACTATAGTTTTGCATTATGAAGAATAAAAAATACATTAAATGTTACTGATGGACTGTAAATGTAATTTAATGGGATGGTAATATTTTAATTAATGGATGATGACCATTAATATATTCATGAGGTTTAAAAATTGTTGTTTAGATTAGATATAGAAATAATTAATATAGATAAATTAAATTGGATATAATTGATGACCTAATATATTATAAATAATTTATTGTTAAAGTTATTTATATTATAATTAATTTGGTTTACATAATTATTGATATATGGAATATATTTAATAATCTATGGTTTTATTAATGGAATGCTTATTTGGTAATTCTGGTTATTGTAATTATTTAGTATAATATATGACCAAGGGATTCACATATTTGGAATGTTACCAATAAGAGTTTCTTAATAATATTTGGATAATTAATGTAAATTTTTTTATAAATTTATTGGGCTCCATTATAAATTTATATTTTTGGAACAGACATAAGGTAAACTATTTATGGGTTGATTTAATTTTAAAATTATATGAGGTTTTGGGTATTAATATATTAATTAACCATATGAAGGTTTATCCATTTTGGATAACCAGTGATACGATTTTTTTTAAAAAAATTAAAAAAAAATTAATTATCATTGTATTTATGGATATTATGATCTGTTAGTGCTTTAAGAATAAAAATTTCACCATTATTTCATTTAGTAAAAATTGAGGTTTGAATTGATAAATTAAAAACAAATGGATGAGATTGTGAATATGAAATATTATGATATCATATAACTATATCATCATGTTAAATTTTATCAAATTTAGGAAGAGGGTGTTGAAAAAAACATTCTTATTATCATCATTTTTGATGATGTAAATGAAATTTTTGAAACATATTTGGTTTATTGAATTACATTCATTAACCATCTTTGGATCACCCACTTTCTTATGACTAATCCACTTTATATCTCTTTATCCGTATTTGAGTGTTAATTTTATCTTAAATGTCCTTGTTCTCACATCCCACTGATGTTGATGTATTTGGAAACCTAGTATGTGTTATTATATGTGAATTTATCACATCCCACTCTCTTTTTTAAGTGGAACTTTTTACCCTTTTACAATCATGGTTTTTATTATATAATTTTTAAAAGATTAACCTCTTAAGTGCAAGATTATTTTTGAGGAAAAAATTCATTTTATGGTGGTGTAATATAACACCCCAATATTTTGTTAATTTTTTCCATTTAATTTAACTCTATGTATTTTTTATTTCCTTAAAAATGATTTTTTTTCATGAATTACATGAAATTATTAGTATATAATGTGTAACATCCAATGTCAATAAATAAATAATACATTTTATTTTTTATTAATATTTGTAAATTAAATATTAATTTTACTTTAAAGTGGTTTTTATGCTCGATGGTGATCCCGATACGCAACAACGGGTTTCTCTAAAATATTACGTTGCACACTAATAATATAATATTATTATTTTAAATGGTAGTTAACTCTTATCCATTTTATTAGAGGGAATGAATACAACTAACTACAATATTATTGTATAATAATATTTAGATGCATAAAAAGTGAATGAATTTAATTTTAAGCATAAGTACTCTAATATTATTTAGGAGGTCGATTTACCGCCTTTTGATAGAGAGCACTCTTTAGATATATATTTGGTCACTTTTATATGTTCTATTTGACAAAATGAAATTATTTTTTAGATTTGGGACATCAAAATTTACTTTGGGTAAATTTTGTGTATTTTTTTGATAAAATTTATTTTTTAGGAATAGTGAAAAATACTATATTTTAATTCAAAAGTGCCTTTTAATATAATTTATTTATATGAATAGATTTTCTTTTAAATTATTTTTAAATTTTAATTAGATTATATTTTACCAATTAATCTTGTGTTGTTCATTGGAATTTATTTCACTTTGAAATTGGACATAAACAAGTGTCAATCTTTTGATAGTTATTGTTTCTTAAAAACACGCTACTTGTTTTGTCAGCGGAAATTAATATTAAATTATATAATGCAACTTATATGTTTTTAATTTGGTAAAATATACATAATTTTTCAATTCAGAATATCAAATATATCTTAGGATGATTTTTTGGTATTTTTCTGAAAAACGTCAATTTTTTATGAATAGTGAAACCACTTAGTAGTAGTTAAAAAACTCACTATTTCATTTAAATCAAAATTTACCACTTCTGTGAATTGAATTTCTAAAATCCAACATACATGGTTCATATTATTAGGTAAAATTTGGTTCAATAAAATGAAAATATTTTTTTGTGAATAGTTACTTTTGACTTATTTACCACGGTTAAAGGTAAATAGGGTAATTCTAGGAAAACAAATATTATAATAATAAAACATTACCTTAAAACTTATCTTAACCTTATTTTTTGAGTCATTTACGACCATGGGAATCATTTAGTAGATTTTGGGACCCCATGGTGCAACTTAAGAGTGATAATGATCGTTAATTATAAATAACTTAAAGTAAAGAAAAAAATGACGTAAACAAATATCTTTTTGTAAATTAATTTTAACATGGGGTTATTTAAGTCATATTTTTTACTATAAATACTCATTAGAAATATAAAAATATTTCCTACATTATGGTATTTTTTTAATATATTTACATCATATAAATTTTATTATTTATGACAAAATAAGGATGCAGTATTTACCTCATTAATAAATAATTTAAATAAATAAGATTATAAATATTAAATTAATATCTAAAACCTGTCCAATTATTATTGGAAGACTTTATTTCGACCATTTGTCATCATATCTTAGATTTTAATTAGTTTTTTACCATTATGAACTGAATATAATTATATAATAAAATAATATTTTCACACATTCTTAAAGAGCCCTTCTCCACCTTATAAAAGGCCCCTCACTTCTAACTCATTCCTCACACCTCTCAAGCACCTTGGCTCATCCAAAACCTACCCAAATAATCTCTCAAGATCCCCATATTCCACCTAGAAGACTTATTTTAGGAAAAAGTCACTTCAAGAAGTCCTTTTGGTTCAAATCAAAGGATGTTACCCAAATTTAAGGTAACCATTTCTATTAACATCTTTTCATTTATTTTAATTATCCAACCCATAAATTATTTTTATTCATTTAAATTATAACAACACGAGTATCCTAAATATACTAGGATTTTGTTATAAGATTTATTTTAACTACACTTACACACATCTCCATCTAATAGTTAAATAACATATTGTTTCTGTGGATGGAAAATGAACACCTCACGAAATGATGATTGTTCGATTATCACCTACCACCTATCATGGCGGCCATTAAGATGGAACTATATTTATATATGATATATATTATGCTTATTTATTCATTATTCTTCTTTGTTTTACATTTATACCCTACCTTTATAGTTTTTATAATAGGTAAACGTGATAATTTCATTTGAGGATGTGCGGACTACCACCCCCTCCATGTGATATGACATGTTAATGCCATATGTGGGATGTATGAAGGATGGAGTTAATTATATAATAGATGATATTATACTGGAATTATAATATACCTACGTATCATTATGTTTTCATTCCATTAAAATATTTAATAGAAATTAATGTAGTGTTCATGCACATGTACGACTTGTCATCTACCTGAAAGGTTCATTTCATTTATTATCACAAATTGATATATATAATTATAAAAACATATATATACTGGATATATATGATATATATGATTTCTAAATAATTAATATCATTCTTGAGATAATTAAATTTTTACCACTTGGACAACTTGTAAATATAATGTGTTCATTTTTAACTCAGTACCAAAGATCAACAAAATGACCATTATTAACTTAAATGATTGCATAATTTTTATGACAAGGTAATAAGTGATATAAAAGGAATAATAAAATTTAAAAATGTTCTTAAGAAAGTATAAATTATCTTTTGTATATTATTCAGGAGATTGAATGACAAATAGGTCAAGATGGACATGATGTAAGGGACTTCGTCTCAATCTCCATTAATTGAGGCATATTTTGTTTTAATACATGTCTTTTTTATACTCTATATATACACCTTTTACTTTTCATTTCATTAAAATGGAATATTTTTCGATGAGGCGTTTTTCTAAATGAAAGAAAATTATTTTTAACGTAAGCGGTGACAATGACCTTTCCATCATCGTGAGTATTATTTAATCTTTGGCTTCCCTAAAAAACTGTAGTGATTTTAAAAGGAAAATAAATACCATATACTCTTTTACGTATTTTGGTATTGAAAATGGTTTTGATAATGGATTTGTTATTTCAATATATTTAAATGATATATTGTGATTAAAGTGAGGAAATGTTATCTTTCCATTATGTTTGTTTCATAGGTTATGAATATGTTATTCTTTTTGGGAATTGTTTATGTATATGGGTGGATAAATGATAAACCTAGGGTGTGTGAGCCTGAGATAGCTCTCCAATTCATTGGGTAACATGACGGAGGTAAATGTGAATTTTTCTCCTAGTATTTTTAGGGAATATACTATGATGGGTATTCCAAATGTGATCCCTAAAAAGCTATGAAAGCTACAACGTATGTATGTTATGGATGCCATAAGTTACCTTTATGATTTTTGATTACTATGTTTTAATAATAAATCTTTTTTTTCATGACGTATGTTAAAGAGTTTATGTTTTGTATGTATTGGTGGACTAATGATTTCATTCATTATTTTATAACCCTTACTGATCTTTTTATGTTTATCCCATGTTTTGAAATGTTTTTCACAGGACATAAAGATGAATAGGGTTAAGGATGTGATCCATGAAATTTCATGTTGTCTAAAACATGGAACTAGACATGACACTATTTTTCAACGAGTTTTTATTTTTTGAAAAAAATGGAAATTTAGTAGAAGTCCCTACTTTGTATTTTTTGAAATTTAATGTAATAGTTATGTCCTAATTCACTAAAACTATAAACCTAAAATTATCTTCAATTTGAATTATTCATTTAATTCAATATAATGAAATGTTTATGTCTGAGTCCTTATAGTTGTTATCATAGGATGGTTTAGAAAACATTAGGAGGTAGAATATAGTTAAATTAATATCCATAAATTATTTTTAGTTTAAGTTATGATTGAAATGATTTAGAATTTATAGATTACCATGTTGCTTCAAATGTGATATTTTTGTATTCAAAATGGTTTTCTGTAGAGGAAATTGGGCAACAATGTTGGTACGACATCAGGAGGAAGACAACCTTCTAAATCAGCAACCAGAGATGGTTGGAATTGGAACTGAACAGTTTATTGCAATGATGGCATAATTGATTCAATTATAAATGGTGGTGGTATCCATGTAGAGACCCAAATCTTTACATACATGGACGTTTCATTACTTTTTTTGGAATACTTAATACATAACAAAAACAGACACCCAAGGACCGTAATAGTGTAGTGCCTTTGGAAACTCGGAACAAAATCTTCTAATCATGATGAAAGATCTTCAACATCTCTCATAATGATCTTCCCTTTTTTGTTTTCTTACAGAATACCTTTCATTATATCCTAGGTAAATGAAAACATAAAAAGGGTGAGCTCAAATTCTCAGTAAGGGTAAGCATATATAACATAATTCAATCCATAAACATTTCAATTCAAAAACGTGAACATGAAATCTATACATCAAAATCTTGAGCAATGACATAAATCATGGTAGTATGTAAGGCATATATCCTAAGGAAACATTATTCAAGGTAAAATAACATGTAAATAAATCATATAATTGTGGAAAACCATTAAGAACATGTTATGATTTCCATCGTAACCAAGACATTGCTGCAAAGACTATCCTAGTGGACAAATTCCTTTACTGAATCAGGTTTACTTGTCGTTCCAGCCCTATAATACTTAACTGGATCCACTTGTCATTCCAGCCATGTATATATCATGAGATATAAATCATTACCCAATAAATTGTGGGGAGATATACGTCCCACCCATCTCATAAGTAAATCATTCTTATGAGTGCCACAATATAAACATAAATCATTCGTCATAACCCAAAGAATAAAATGGGTTTCATAAATAGCATCCCATCATAGCATAATCCATATAAAACAATTGGATATAATTTAATCATAAGAAAGTTGAAACCATTTAAAACATATAGACATTATACTTGAAACATAATAATACAAAATAATGTAATCTTAGATGGAAAATAGTTTTGACAAAACACTTGAAATGAATTCCTGAGGAAAATATCCTTTCTTCTTCAAAAAAATTTCATTTCAAAAAATGTAACCAAAATTTAAAAGATAAGTATATTTTTCAAAATAATCATGAAATAATGTAGAATAAAATATATTTAAATAAGGCATTATGAAATCGTAAAAATCATTTCATTCCGTATAATTTAAAAAAACATTCTCCTCGTACTTTTGCCGGAAATGTCAAAAAGTTCCTCGTATGGTAAACAACAGAAAGATTCATTCCATAACACAATGTCAAATTCAAAAAAAGGGTACATATAAATTTAAAAATACATGGATTAATATTTAACACTTTATAAAAAACATTTTTATGGACATGGATGAAAAATATAACCCCCGTAAATACTTATGTATGAGAAATCTTAGATAAAAATGAGATTGCAAAATTATCCCTTACCTTAGGTCCAATATGATTCATACAGATCCAAACCTACTATATAATGATTTAAATAATGTCATTGAATTATTACAGAATCAGATTCATTGTTATGATATCACATATGGTTCACTTATGACTTTGTATTACCCGTTCATTTGTAAATTCCATGTTAAAGCAGAGTTTTGGATAAAACTGTTTCATTTATCGTACATGTTTTTAATTGTTGTTCATGATATTATTATATATATTATGATTTACTTAATTATATAATTTAATACATGATTTATATATAATATATATTCATCATATAAATATATATGATAGATCGATAAACAGAATGAAATACACCGTTTATGGAGACGGTAGGTCATACATATGCATGAACGCTGTTTTCATTTCCTTATTGAATTGAATGGAATTAAGTAAATGAAAAATATATGTACATTAATCCAGTATCATTATTATGTAATATCTTTCATGATTATTTTTTATATATACATTATAATCATACTTGAATGGTTAATCATGGAAAATGAATCTCATCGTGTTCGTGGACACGGTAGTCCGTACGTACGCACGAGCGACAATATCATTCTTTGGATATTAAAATGATATATAATTGGATGGTATATAATATATAAAGAATCATAATAATGTTATATTTATTATTTATATCATTTATACTCATTATTATACCCATCCAAATTATGAAATGTTTGAATAACAAACTACACCACGACGTGGAGACAGTAAGTCGTACGTACGCACATGTGGTGAGTTTTTCATTCATAGGATGGATAAAATAACTAATATGGTTTTACATTTTTTATAACAACATCACATTATATAGAAGATAATTTAATTATTATTTTATAATTTAAACAACAAAGAAGGAGGAAGTGGAAGAAGAAAGGAACTTGAAAGAGAGTTGTGAAATCATTACCTCTTCTTTGGGTTCTTCCTTTTGATTTGGACAAAAGGGATCCATATATTGTATTTCTGAGAACTTAAGGGCTCTAGGATAATGGGATGATATTTTAGAGATTATTTGGGCAGGTTTTGGCTGACCAAATGTCTTGGGAGAAGTGAATTTATGAGAAGAGGGAGTTCCCTTTTATAAGAGGGGTGAGGGGCACCTTTGAAAAAACTTAAAATATTATTTTATAATAAATTCATATTCGGTTTATAATAGCCCCAAAGTGTCCTATTTCTAGTATATGGTTGGTATGGGTCAAAATACTCTCATCCAATAGGTTTTAGGCAAGTTTATGTTACCATTTTAACCTTATAATTAATATTTAACTCTATGTTAAATAATTAAACTTTTACCGTGTCTTCTTGTATTCTTAGAGTATATGGTTAATAAACTTACTATAAACATCCAATAAAACAGAAATTGGTTCATTAATGTCATATATATTACTATATAATTATTTTCGCCGAACCTTAGATTTTTAGGAATTGAATAGAAATTAATAATATAATATTTGTTTTAAATACTCATTTATGTCAATTTTAATACTATTTTGTATTTTGTTTTTTGTTATATTCATAACAGAATTATTCCTTAAAAAATTAATCTATCTATCCCAAATATGTTATATTAACCTAGAAAATTATTTTAATTCATAAAAAGTCTCAAATTACATTTTTTTGGGTATTTATAACTTCAATTATGTTAATATTTCATTAATAAGGTAATTACTGTATCATTATTTTGTCATAAATAAATTAAATTATATATTGTCTGAAAATTATAAATAAACTTCCATTTTGTAGGAAATACTTTTAAATTTCTAATGAATATTTATAGTCTAATTTATCTTATGTATAACCCTATATTAAAAACTTTTTACTTTCTAAACTATGATTTTAATTCTTTTAACTCTTCTTTCAATTAAATAATAAAAAATGTCCTCATCTAATCCAAGTGGACCTAAATGGTCATATTTTATTCCTAAGGATTTTTTGGTCAAATTATACTTATCCAATAGATTAAGAAAATTTTTATGGTAATAATAATATCATTTTTACCCTTAATTACCCTATTTACTTTTAATCGCGGTAAATAAAAGTCAAAAGATACTATTCACCAAAAAAATATCTTATTGAACCACATTTTACTCCATGATATTAACAGTGTGTCTCAAATTTTCTAAATTCAACTCAGAGAAGTGGTAAAATTATGTTTTATGTTAATTTGTCAAATTCTTCTAGGAGGTGGGTAAAATACAGTAAAAAGATCAATAAAATTTTTATATATCTAAAATTAGTATAAACTGACTCTAATGAATTACATTGAACTTATATACATATAATGTATCTATTTTGACCAAACATAAATTTAAATAAAATATATTATTACTTAAATAAATAGTTGGTTTTACCCAATAACTCGGTGTTTTAACTATTCATCAAAAATTAAAAGTTTTCAGGAAAATATCAAAAATTCACCCTAAGCTAATTTTGATATTCCAAATCCAAAAATGAATCCCATTTTGAAAGATAAGATTTATAAAATTTCAAAAATTTGGTAGTACTATTCATAACAGCTAGTTTATATAATATTTTAATAACATATCGTTGTTGAGTGAAACACAGTATTGCGTACAACGCAAGCAATCGAGGAAGGTTTCTCTTGATTGTAATTCAAACCAAGAATAGTGTTGTGTACACTATAAGATAATACTATGTTGCATATAGCGCAAGATAATCTTAGTGTAGTATACAACAAAAGACATAAAATAAATTAAAAGGAATAATTATAATAAAATCTCAGGGTGTTACAATCCATGCATGAGATCGTCCAAATAAACCCCAGAAAAACATGGTAGTAGTATGACATTTCATGAGGCAAAATCACCCATTATTTATAGGATCATCTTCCCTTGTTCTAAATTAAGGGTGGATTAAATCATTGGAGAAAATTTTTAATGTCATGGGGTGTTCATAACATCAAATGGTTAGTCTTTTTGTTTACCATTTTGAAGGTGAAACAGACCAGTGTTTGTCGATGGTGAAAAATATTAGGGATAGTGATGAGATTTATCCTCTTGATTGGGATGAATTTAAAGGTATGATTCTTGAGAAAAATTTCCTAAGGTAGATCGTCTTAGGATGGAAAAACAATTCCTAGAATTGAGGCATGATAATGAATCAGTGGTTGCTTATGAAGAAATATTCACTCTACTGGCAATGTATGCTCCAAATTTCATATGAGATCTTGATAGTAAAATAAACCATTTTTACTCCTGATTAAATCCAAATTATTGAAGGTCTTTAGCTTCTTATGAGTTAAAATGTTATAAAAAAACTTGTTCGTTTTGCAGAGAAGGTGGAAATTGAGTATTTCGATGATCAGGTGTTCTTTGAACAACAACATAATAACTGGTCGAGGTGGCTGGAAAAAGGGAAGAACTCTTCAAAAAGAATGATGGTAAGAAAATTAGGTTTGCAGTTTGTAAAAATAGTGGAAACAAACATATTGGGAATGCCTTTTGAATTCTGGTAAGTGCTACCGGTGTGGTAATAAGAGACATAAGGATCGTAATTGGACTAAAAAAGAATTAGATAATGGTAAGACAAAATATAATTTACAGTCAGAAAAATGTTTTAAGTGCAATGAAATGGGTCATTATAAAAATGAGTGTCCTACGAATAACTCAATTGATGAAAAGTAGTCAGGCAATAAGTAGAAAGGGGTGGTGAAATTATTTATAACAACTTCAGTATATGTTGGTTCATCGAATGATGTAGTATTAGGTATACTGTTTGTTTGTTCAGATTATTCCAATGTGTTCTTTGATTTAGGGTCTACACAATCTTTCATTTCTGAGATGTTTTCTAGTAAATTGGGAAGTCCACCTAAAGATATGAATATGGAAATAATGGAAAAAACACATGGAGGAAATATTTAGACAAAAAAACATAAGAACCTTCATGTCCTTGTGTACAAGAGTAATCTACCTGCAAACCATATTGTTTTTAATCTAGTATAGTTTGATGTTATTTTGGGTATGGATTGGATTTCTATTTATCATGCTAATATTGACTGTAGATCTAAAGAGGTTTATTTTCATAAATACTTTTAGTTTGTGTAAAATAATGAACCTTTTCTTTTGATAAAATATTAGGAAGCTGAGAAACTGGTAAAAGATGGAAATTAATGTTACCTAGAACATATTGTTGAAAATAAAGGAACTGTAGATATTAAGGATATGCCACTGGTAAATGAGTACCTTGATGTTTTTCCTGATGAGTTACCTGGTATTATACCTGATTGGGAAGTTGAATTTAATTTTGACTTAGTTCCTAATGCTAAGGCAATTTCAATACCCCCTTATCGAATGGCTCAAATTGAACTTTTAGAGTTAAAAAATCAATTTCATATGATATATGATAAAGGTTTCATTTAACCTATCATGTCACCATGGGGTGATCCTATCTTATTTTTTCAAAATAAATATGGTTCAATGATGCGTTGCATTGATTATAGATAATTTAATAACATCACAGTTAAGAACAAGTATCATTTTCCTCATATCGATGATTTGTTTCAGCATTTTCAGGGAGTTCAGTATTTTTCGAATGATTCACATGAGGTCGGGGTACCCTTAGTTGAATGTAAAAGAAGAATATATTCTAAAGACCGCATTTTGTACAAGATATTGTCATTATGAGTTTGTAGCTATGCCTTTTGATTTAACCAATGCACCTACTGTATTCATGGATCGTATGAATACAATATTCTGTGAGTTCTTGGATAAGTTTGTGGTTGTGATCATTGGTGATATTTTGGTTTATTCTTAAAGTAAATAGGAACATAAATTTCATTTATGGGTTTTCATGCAAACCTTAAAAGAAAAAGAAACTATATGGGACTATTATTAAGTATGATATTTGGTTAAAACGTATTTCTATCCTTGGCCAAATCGTTTCAAAAAATGGCATATCTATTGATCCTTCTAAAATAAAAGTTGATGAAAAATGGCCAAGACCAAAAAATATAACCAATATCTGTAGTTTTCTTGGTTTAGCAGTTTATTACCAGAGGTTTGTTGACAATTATTCATGGTTATCTATCACATTAAATTTGTTAACTCGAAAAAGTGTTATGTTGATTTGGACAAAATAATGTGATGATTGTTTTTAGAAATTGAAGAGAAGATTGATGAATGCTCATGTTTTGGAACTACCTTCCAGAAATGGTGAGTTTTCTATCTACAGTGCTAGTTTTTTGAAAGGAATTGGTTGTTTCTTTATGAATATTGATCAGGTAATTTCTTATTCTCCACGTCAGTTGAATCCTCATGAGTTAAATTACCCTACACATGATTTGGAATTAGCTAATGTTGTTTTTTCCTTAAAAAGTTGGAGGCATCATTTTTATGGAGTAAAATGTAAAATATATATAGAGAAAAAAAGATTAAAGTATATATTCACTCCCAAATAATTGAACATGAGACAGAGGGGATGGATGGAATTAATCATGGATTATGAATGTACGATCCTTTACCATCTGGGAAAAGAAAATAAAGTGGATGATGCTTTGAGTCAGAAAAGTAATGTTATATTAACTATGATACTTTTGGGATGAGATCATTTGTTTTTTTATTTTATGAACATAACCATAAAAGTTGATGGTGAATGAAATTATTCGGTTTTGTTTCATTTATTAGTGAAGTCTTCTTTATCTGATAGAGTTAAGAAAGTTTAAAAGGAAGACAGAGAGTTATAGAAAAAGGTAGAGATTGTTCAGAAGGGTAAGTTTCCCGATTTTAATGTTAATAATGATTGTATTTTGAGGTTTGGGAAAAAATTATGCGTGCCTTTTGATTCAAAGTTGAAGAATGAGTTGTTATGTGATGCTCATAGTTCCCCCATTTTCAGTTCATCCTGAGAGCACTAATATGAATAGAGATCTTCAGAATTATTACTAGTGGGATAGAATGAAAAGAGATATTGCTGATTTTACTGTGAAGTGTTTGACTTCTTAGCAGGTTAAAATTGTGTGGCAGTTACCAAAAGTGATGCTTCAGTATTTACCGATGCCAGAGTGCAAATGGGAAAATATATCCCTAGACTTAGTTATGAGATTACCGAATAAATCATGAGGTAATAATGCAATCTGTGTTATTGTTGATCAATTGACTAAATCTTCTCATTTCATTACTATTTGAGATACATTGTCTCTAGATCAACTTTTGTGGTTGTATGCTAAAGAGATACTCAGGTTCCATAGAGTTCCCCACTGCATTGTATCTGATTGTGATCTCAGGTTTACTTCTAACTTTTGGAAAGTCATTCTGAAGTCATTGAGTACTGAATTAAATTATAATACAGTGTTTCATCCTCAATCAGATTGGCAGTCAGAACAAACAATTCAGACCTTGGACGATATGTTATGTGCTTGTTCACTGGATTACTAGGGACGTTGGGACCAACATCTTTCTTTGGTTGAATTTTCATATAATAAAATTTTTCAATCCAGTATAATGATGTCTCCATTTGAGGCATTATATGGAAAACGTTGTCGAACTACACCATTTTTGGATGAAGTAGTTGAAAGGAAGATAATGGGACCATAATTGGTAGAAGATATGGCCGAAAAGGTTAGTTTATTAAGATGAACATGAAAACTTCTCAGAGTAGGCAGAAAAGTTATGGGGATAACCGGAGGAAGGATCTTTATTTTGTGGTAGGTGATCATTTTAATTCACAATGTTTATCTATGGAATGGTGTGATGTGTTTTGGTTAGAAGGGAATTTATAGTCAAATGTTCATTGGACCTTAAGAAATACTAGAGAAAATTGGATTAGTTGTGTACAGAGTGGATTTATCTCCATGTTTATCCCAGGCACACAATTTTTTTCATGCTTCAATGTCGAGAAATTATATGCGAGATCAATCTCATTTTTTGAGCCCAAAGGTAGTTAAGTTGGAAGAGAATCTCTTTTATAAGGAAAAATCAGTCTAGATTCTTGACCATAGAGAGAAAGTGTTGTGTAATAAGGTAATTCATCAAGTAATGGTTTTTTGGGAAAACCATATAGTTGAAGAGGCAACATAGGAATTTGAAAATGCTATGAGGGATAAATACCCCCATTTATTTGATAAGTGAATAAAAATTGTGAGGCCATGATTTCAAAAAGGGGGGATGGATGTAACATCCCATGTAAATAAATAAATAATAAATTTTCATTTTTTTTAATATTTTTAAGTGAAATATTAATTTTACTCTATATGGGTTTCTATGTTCGATGGCATACCCAATACACAACAATGGGTTTTATTGAAATCTTACATTACACATTAATAATATAATATTATTATTTTAAATTGTAATTAATGCCTTACCATTGTATTGGTGGTAATGAATAGAACTAACTATAATATTATTATACATGATTTCTAAATGTTTTCATTTATCCAGTAAATTTTAGAGGCTTAAAATGTGAATAAATCTAATTTTAAGCATAAATACTCTAATATTCTTTAAAAGGTTGATTTACTACCTATTGATGGTGAAACCTCATTAAATATAGTTTTTTTCACTTCTATATGTTCTATTTGAAGAAAAAAAATTATATTCGGGACATCAAAATATACTTTGGGTAAATTTTTGGTATTTTTCTGATAAAACACATTTTTTATGAATAATGAAATATAGCGTATTTTAATTCAAAAGTATATTTTAATGTAATTAATTTATATGGTTTGATTATATTTTAAATTGTTTTTAAACTGAAATTAGATTATATTTTTACCAATTAATCCAATTTTGGTCACTGGAACTAATTTCACTTTGAAATTTGACATAAACAAGGGTTAATCTTTTGATAGTTATTGTTTCTTAAAAACACGCTATTGGTTTTGACAATCGGAATTATTTTTAAATTAAATAATTAAACATATATGTTTTTAATTTGTTAAAATATACCTCATTTTTTAATTCAAAATATCAACCATTTCTAGGCTGAATTTGTGGCATTTTTCTGAAAAACAGCAATTTTTTAAAAATAGTGAAACCACATAGTAGTAGTTAAAAAACTGAATTTTCCATTTAAATGAAATTTTACCATTTTTGTGAATTTAATTTCAAAAATAATACATACATGGTTGTTATTAGTATGTAAAATGTGGTTCAATAATAAGAAAATAATTTTTGGTGAATTGTAACATTTGATGTATTAATCTATATCCTTGAAATATGAGATTATTTATATCATGGTAAAATTTTATCCCATAAACCCTAGGTTTTGTTAAAGGATAGAAACACCAGCATACATAAAATAGGAAAAAAGTTAAAATATAAAATATAAGTAAAAGAGTTAAACATCATCAATTTATGATCCAAGTAACTATGAAAAATTATCAAAGCCTAATAAATCATAAATAAATGTCACATATTGGTTATGTTTGTCATATATTTCAATATATTAACATGGTAATATAACTAATAAGACAAAAAATGTAAGTATAATGTTTTTAGTACAATTGATAAACCACAGGAACATAAGGATCCTAACATATGAAGTTCTTCATAGATGTTTATTAGTGGATTTATGTGAATAAAAAAATATAGAAACTATAATGCGGAACAAAGAAGATTTTACAAACATGAATATGCTATAAAATATAATGGGATGACTAAAACCTAAGATTTTTCAAATAATTGTTTAGTTTATTTTGAAGGATGATTCAAAATGATTTTTGGTTTATCTATATTACAAATATGCATGATATATTAATTATGATACCTTTTTAGGTAATAAATCTCATATTAATGAATGTAATGATGACAATTTATTTATTCTCAGCCTTTATGGTGATGGAAACATATTATGACCATGATTGATTAAAATTTTTTCTAATAAAAAGAAATGTTATGTTATTCACATACTCTCTAATTATCTTATATCACATTTCAGTTCATCCCATGAACATCATAACAATTTTTTGGAATCACTAGAATATGATTTATAAACTATTTGATATTAGTATGGAATATGAAACTAATTGTAATAATTGATGCATATATTTTAATATTACATCTTCTTACTCTCAATAACCCATCACAAAAGAAACAACTCATTAAAATGGAATGGTAAACCATTATATATGATACAGTGTTCCCCACGAAGAGAATAATAATACTCAATTTAAATGATAAAAAAACTGTAAATTATATAAATTTAGTAATCATAACTATAATTCACACATTAATTTAAAATAAACAATTACATATTCAATGTGTAAATGTTTAAAATATATTTTTCTAGTCACTCCATGGATGTATAATTTATAATCATGTGAATAATTTGGTAACATTTATCCCAAAATATGAATTCAAAAATCTAGATCCTGATAAAAGTTCACATTATTTGAAATTAAATAGTTTAAGGAACCCTCATTGTATAGACATGGTTTTTTAATAACATCATAATAAAATATAAAATTAGTAATGAATTGACTGATATCACCATGAAACTAGGTAACAATGACATAAAGTAAAATCAATGTATTTTTAATTTATAATTTTAAAATGTTTATAAAGATATATCCCAATATGTTAATTTTTTGCTAGACCAACCAAAAAACCTCGTTAACATCATTTTGATTGAAGGTAGTGAAGTGGTGTGAAGGTCACCCTCCCAAAATCTATGGATCTTCCATTTTATGGCCTTTCAATCCATAGTAGATCCACTACATCATATATTTTAAACAATTATTTCAAATTTAAATTGAATCTTCAATTCATTTACTTCATTACATATAAAATACACTAACATATCATCATAAAACATTTATATTTTATCACATTTTTAATTTATACATTCCTTTTATGAAATAAGTCCTATGTATTAATTATAATACTAATTTAAGTATGATTCTCATGTATATTAAATTTGGTATACATATATATTTGTTGTTTTTTACTTAGAGAACTCATCATGTAAACACCTTTCACTATTTTTAAATTTATAGTTCCATGTGTATTGATTGTTTTGATGTCCCCTAGGATTCACCATGTATTTTCACCAACACACCTTATCAAATGACTCTTAATTATATTCATATATTGCTTTGGGTGATTTAGAATTGTGTATTTAATTTTTCCTTCAAAAATATTGAACTCACCTAAAATATTTTAAACATCTATTTTATGAAAAAATGATTTCGAATAAAACCAAAATGGTATTATTTATATATTAAATACACTCATGGAATGGAAAAATAAGAACAAATATTTTAGAATCACCCCTTTTACATGGTCTATTTGAATAAAAAATCAAGGAACTATAAAAAAATTCAATAAATTAAATAATATATCATATGAGTATATATGGGATTCAAAAATACAAGAAATGACATCGAGTATAAAAGAAATAATATCAATCCATTTTTTTTGTCAAGAAAACCATAATAGTTAACCTTGCCCACATTGACTGGAAGTTGTTTGAAAAATCTGTTTAACTATTGAAAAGACCATGTGGTTTCCTTGTCTCCAAATGAAGTATAAGTTTGTATTATTATTTGGTAGAGGTATAACTAAAAAATTTTCTTCAGGAATAATCAACATCATGTGAAGGAATCAGAATATATCCATTCTTTATAGAGAACATAACACATTTGAAAGGCCCAAATATTAATAGTTTTATATAAATAACATATATTTTTTAGACCTCATGACATGTACTAATCCCATAAAAAATAACTATGTAAAGAGATCATTCGCCTAATAAGAATATATAATCTCATAAAATTTGGAAAAACACAATAGATAATTTTATATATTGAGAAAAAACTATTATAAAAATGAATACTATCATGTACTTCACTCACCAGTAGTGATCAATCCATCATAGCTCTAAAATTGTAAAAATATTGTTTAGTGGTTTCAAATTATGAATAATATCCCTAGTATGATTTTTCCCTAATATGTCCCACCATACATATCATGACCTTTCACGTACATCAAATCACATAAATTAATCCATTTTATAAACCATAATATAAAATACATAACAAAAATAATGAACCATTTTCATTATCCCATCCCATAGAAACTATCTCACACATTCTATAATAACAAGACATGGGTCCATAATTGTAAACAACTATTCATTACAAATATAGAGATATTTTCTATGTAGCTCATTAGCCTTGTTTATAATAAAACCAAGTCAAATGATTTTAGAAGGACCTATATATCAAAAAAAATCACTATACCATTAATTACCAGTAAAAAAACATTTAACATAAGGTATTTATGAATATGAAGTGAATTCCCCAACACTAACATATTCCCCTAGCCTATTGATGAACTCTTAACAAAATTAAAACATAAAAATTAAATTAATGAGACTATTTTTACTTACTAGTAAAGATATATTTGGTATTCATCTTTCTTTCATCACAAAAATTAATTTATATGTCTCCCAAAAAGGGATTATAAACCCAATAAATTTTTCCACTTAATCAACTACAAATGGAAAAAAAATAGATGGAATACCATTTATACTACCCCAGATAAGTACCTAAAGGGACCTTGAATAATGAATATACCATTACCCCAAAGTCCCTTCACCTTTAATTTTTTATCATTACTCTAATTATCTCTTTAATGATTATTCTCCAGGAAATTCTAGTTGAGTCCTTTGTTTAAAAAAACAAGATGACCCCCACACTATCATATCAAACTAACTACTAGGGTACTATTATAATCATTTCATAATTTATCATAATCCAACAACCATTTTAAAATCTATCACACTTTTATAGGGAATAAATATCATGAAAATATAGTCATAAATATATAGTTACGGAAATAAACTTGTGTTGGAACATTTGTTCCCATTCCTAGAGACTCAACATAATTTATTTAAGGAAATTTGAACCTCCCAATACCTATTAAGGATTACCTAATTTAGACTGCCCTAAATATTTTCAAATTCATAGATAATACAAATAAAATATTTTTTACCATGTGGTGGACAACCTATAATATTTTTGTTAATTTTATAATATCTAGTATCTCAAATGGTTTTATATTTATGAATTATTAATAAAAATTAATATATAAATTAACCATTTAGGGATTAAAATTTGACATATTTATAGTACTAAAATATTGTGAATAACTATTTTTATTAATATAGACCCACATATACTAGTATACATCCATAGAGGGCTCGTAAA
This sequence comes from Viscum album, assembly GCA_963277665.1. Taxonomy (NCBI): domain Eukaryota; kingdom Viridiplantae; phylum Streptophyta; class Magnoliopsida; order Santalales; family Viscaceae; genus Viscum; species Viscum album. The sequence goes on along the minus strand of OY728143.1, from coordinate 106,416,249 downwards.
TTAGGAAATATAATAACCAGAACTTGTGAAATGATTAAAGTAGTGTGGGTACAAAAATAAAAGTCAGATGGGTTGTGGTCTTATGTTTACTTATAAAAAACGTGGTGATATTATATTTTTTATTTATTCATATAATTAAATTTTAAGAACATTATAGATGGACATTAGACTCCTAATCACATTATAATGGGAATTTAGTGGCCTAAAATTGGCTGAAATACAACTTCCTGCCACATTTATCATCATATGGTACCCCATTAAGCATCTGATTAGAGTCCAATATAGGTTCTATGTTGGGTTGTTGTCCCCTAAAACCATATATCTCAGTCTATACCCATTATTCATACTATACTAGGACTAAATAAACCCCATTATCAATTAGAGAAAACTAAAAAATCATGTTTTCCATTCTTAACCAACAAAATATAATTTTACTTTAGTATAAATTCAATATAAATTTATACCATTTTATTCTCCACTAACCTTTATAAATATTTTTATTTTAAATAATTTCTCATATTGGTAATCGATTAATGATTTCCCATTATTCAGAATGGACTTCTATGAATAATTGTTGTTATTTATTCATCTATATTGAGAATAATAATATCCATATGGATATATTACTTTTGAACCTTAATCAAAACATATTTTATGAAAATAGATATAAATATCGTTGTTTAATGTTCTATATATAAAATAATTATGATATTATCATTATCTAACGAAAATATCTTGAGTATTTAGTGTTTTATAATGTTTACACGCACATCCATAAAACTAAATATTATTAATTTTATATGATAAAAAAGATGAGGTTTCAAAAAACATAAAATATATTTTTATTCATTGGTATACTCTTCATTTCCACATCAAAGAATTATCACAATTGTGTTGTTTTACCCATCTCCTCACGATTCAATTAGTTATAAATATTTATTTCTATTTTAATTTATATATTAAATGTTATTTAATGATTTTATTAATGGATTTCTTTCCAAATTTCACAAAACATTCCCAAAACATACACATTTTTCCTTGGTTTTTAATTTTTATTTTATCCTTAGGAATGGTCATGGTGGATTATAATGTGTTGGAACCTATTATCCTATTTAATTTACAACAACATTAATTTTTTATTCTTATAGTTTTATCTTGTTTTACTCAATAATTGTTCACTATTTCTTCACTCAACCCCATGGGATTTCAACACCTAATGATAATGGATTTAAATTCTACAATAAACACTTCTATATAAATCGGATATATTTTTTTCTTCAAAATTTAATTATTTCTCATTATTTAGAACCTAAAATTATATCCTTATGATAGATTCACCAATATTAGTATCAAATATTACATTATATATTATAAAAAACATTTATTTTAATAAACATTTTAATATTTTTTTCATTATGAATAATAATTACAAAATTATTAAAATTGTGTACATTCAATGATTGATCACTTTGAGGTGTCTATCACTGAAAATTATTTATAAAAAATACATGTAATTAAAATATTCTTAAAATATATTTGTGGTTGATTCCAATTCATCACCTTGTTAACATTTATATTCATTTTAGATAATGATACATCATAAATAAAATTAATATAAAATGTGAACTTCATCTAATTATTTAATTTCCTCTATTTTATATGCAAAACTTTTTTTGACATATTTTCTAAAAAAAGTAACTTTATCAAAACAGCATCCTTAATAGACTTTTATAAAGTTATAAATATTTATTGGTCTATTATGTTGAATGAAATAACTATAACATGTTTGAATTTTAAATTGATCTATAATACTATTGGATGAATCTTTATTGACAAATATTTTAACCTGTACCATTATGAGAATATATTTCTCATTTGAAATTTTCTAAAATATAATATATTTATATTTATATATATTTATATGATTTATTATGAATATTATTACGATACATTTTTTAATACCATCCCATGGTGTGATGAAATATGGTTTCAATATTTGAATACACATGTTACACATGAATCATATTTAAAATATTAATATAAATAATCTTATCATATCACTAAATGTACCATGGAAAAAATTATGTTATGATGATATGTGAATTTGGATCCTCTTATGGTTTCTAAAACATACATATTGAATTAAAAACAAATTAAACATTATATATCATTATCTCACAGTTGATCATATAATCTAGTGAAAATATAAAGTTTCAATGTACCACAATAATTTAAGGTAAGAAACACTATATTATATTGATTTTATGTGGTTTTCCTCATTGAATAAAGTATTCGACTATATAAAAATGATGAACTTCATCTATTTATATTATTTTTGATATCTTTTTAGACTCATTTTAATCATGAGATCATAATATATTCTATTCTATACTGATTCGTTAATATTTTATAATGATTATTTTTTATATATACAATGTTTAATTTTAAAAATATCACATGGGAAACCTATGGATTAAAGGAATAATAAAGATAGAAAAGTGATATGGAAATTTTTTATAATGTATTGAATTATTTTTTATTACAATTTCACATGATCCTTTAAAATGGATCTAAATTCAATGGAAACCTATAATGAATCAATAATCACATTTGGTAATCTTTTTTCAATTTTATAAATTCTTTTCAGAATATATACTAGTGAGTTATTTTACATTGAAAATCAAACATCGATCTCTCTAAGAATATTTAATAAATCAATCAGTATATTTTATAAAAAAATATTTTTCATTTATATAAATTTATAGTATATATTGTTTTTATAAATCCACATAATCTAACCATGGATTCATCAATAAAGGATTTGTTAACATGTATAGGATGATTTAGTGATGAAGGTGTCACTATTATGTAGTATTTTACAGATTTTTTGTATTGAGATATGGGGTAATGGATGAGTTTTTTTATATTATTTTATTAAAAAAAAGAATCGGTGTTTCATAAAATGATATGTTTCATGAATATCTGAAAACTATATAAATGATAGAAAATCTTAATTTATGAGGAATAATCAAGTTCTCTGAAATGGTGTATTTATGTGAACTACAGGCAATGTATTTTAAGGGAAAGATAGAGTTTTGTAAAAGGGTGATTCTCACCTATGTTATTTTATTATTATTTTATGGCTCTAAAATCAAAAATACAGTGTTGAAAATTATGTTCAAAGGAACTCATTTTTTATCAAAGGCCTCTATAATACATGAAGGTGAAACCTATGAATGATTCATTCAATATCAAGTTGAGGAAACTAGATTATCATGTTAAAAATGGTATCAATGATAATTTTTTTTTATTTTATGATTTTTGTAATGGTATATGTGGATAGATTTTTTAAATCATGATATATGTTGTGTATATTCTAGGATAACACATTTAAAGTTGATATTTAATATTCTATTTTTATAGGTTATTATTTTATTAAATTTCATTTATTTTAGATATTTTTCTTTCAAAATAATGATATATATAACTTATTTGACTTATAGTTATATTTTAATTCTATGAAGTTGTGTCCAGATACATTATAAGATAAATATTTATTCACATTAAATTTTTATAGTACTATGGAAAAGGAAAAAATCATTATGATAAAGGGTTTTTATTAGAAAAACAAAAATATTATTTAATTTAAAAAAAACCTAAGATATCAGTTTAAATTATGAAACCAATGGTTTTGTATTCAATAAGTACATATAACATTAATGAAGGCTCTAATGTGATTATGAACTTCTATTCAATGGTAAGAGAATAAAATACCTTGTATGTATTCTTATATATACATTGAGTGCAAAAGATGATTAACACACTGATTTTGTTAAAAAGGGATATGATATTACCTCAGGTCTATATATAAATGGTAGAACATATAATTATTTTAGGGGATTTCTTATGTGAAAAAAAAATTATTCCTTATTATATTCCTATCATAATGGAATAGGTATGTGTGTATAAGTTGGAAAAAATAGGAAACATGGTAGAATGAGAAAAACATGGTTAGTGATTTTTACAATATTGTATGACAATTTATGGTAATGGTTTTATAATGGTCATTAGAGGGGTATATTCATTATTTTAGAAAATTGTTTAGTGGTTACAACATTCCATATAGTTAAGAGAGTGTGTGTTTGTGGAATATTTTTTTACTGTGTGGGATGGAAGGAAATGATCTTATTTATGTGTAACCATGCACTGTGTTTTTTTCTGGTTATGTACTTGGGGGGGATGTATATATGGTCTAGAAATCAATATTGGTTAGTTAGAATCATATGAATAATGTTTCTATTGTTTATGTATTTTGTGTGAGTGAATGATGGATGTCAATATTGTAGATCATGTGCATGTACCTCTAATAAGATACATTGTATTTATTTTTTGTAATTAATTACTTGTGAAGGATGAAATGATCTTTTTTATTATTCATCAACATTATAATTTTCCATTCTGGAAATCATGATTTGGGAATAAATAATAATTTGGATATAAAATCATGTTGAAAAAATGGGTATGGTAATGATTTTTAGTTACATTAAATTCTTTTAGGAAAAGATGAATATTGGATGTGGTCTATGTTTAAAAGTTTTGAAGTCATGAATAATGTATCAGGAGAGAATATTAATCTATTATATTTACAGAATTTATATAAACAAGTATATATGGTTTATTTATTTGTGGGGTGTTCAAAATAAGTGATTATGACATATTCACGAAAGTTTTGGGAAGTGTTTGATGTTATGGGATGAACATGTTGAAAAAATATGGTAATGTAACTTCTAAGATAGAATATAAAATTGGGAATGTGTCTTCAACATGATGAGTTCATACAGTATTATATTTTTTTAATTTTCATTAGGATGTATGGTGTATGTAATAGGTTTCATATATGAATTGAGTTCCAGTGACTCTTGGACAATGATTTGTATGCGGACTAGAAATCATAAGTGACTTTGAAAAAAATTAATGGAGTATCAGATTAGATTTTAAATAATATTTAAGGGGTGTGTTATGTGAGTATTCATTAGGGAATCATTATGGTGTTGATTGATATTACATTTATATTACTAATTCTATCATGGGAACCATGTTTTATATTGGGCACAAAGAAATGATGGATTGGTGGGTAGTTTGAGATACGTAAATTGAACTCCATGTATCATGATTTTTATATATTTTTATAATTCAGCTATATTTTAAATACTTTTGAAACAATATAGGAAATTCTAAAGTATGTATTACCCTCTCAGTCACTCAATAGTGTGACCAAGTATGAGTGGATGCTCCTTTATTGTTTTGGGTGAAGTTTATAGTGATAAAAAAAAGTTGTAACTAATTTACATCTTGTTATATTAGGATAAAAATAATGATAAATAATTATAGTCATACATTTAATTCAAGCAATGTTTAGTACATGTAATAGATTATACCACGAAGTTCCAGGGTGTGAAAAAGTCGTCCTTAACATTATTAAATAAAACCTAAAGTACACAAAATTAGGCCATATAGGGGGTAGTACAAGATGGTGGTAGCCTAATAAGAATATTGTGGCCAACCCATATATCTGTGGATTATAGTGGTAGTTAAATAGAGATTTCTCACCCTACTATTTTTTAAATAAGAATCGAAATTTTTTTCTACTATTTATGTAACCCTACAACAAATTCTTCTCCATGATTATTGGAATATTAGGGTATCATCATAGTTATCTCTATTTCATCTTCCCCATACTACAACTTTATCATTGTATATTTAGGGAGTTTTGGATTATAGATTAGATAAAAAATTCTCTATTTTTCACTCTTTTCATCTTCATTGTTAGTTTTATATAATTTTAGTGGTATTTTAGTTAATTTATATTTTTTTCACTAGATCAATCTAAAATAACTCAAGAATGATTGTTCATTTTTCCTTTATGGATAAGGGATGTAAGGGATGATTAAGTCACATTTTTTCTCACTATATCAATAATGGTAATTTAATATTTATACTTTCCATCAGATTTCAAAAAAAAATTATTTTAAATTCATGATTTATTAGTATAGAAAATAATATTCCTTTGATAATAAGATTATCATGATTATAAAAACTTATGAATCATCCAAATTTTATTACATGTCGTTTGATAAAATGTTATAAAAATAAAGTCGTGTTATTTAGTGTCCTAGTGTATTTTTGAGGTTTGATAAGTAATTAATAAACATAAAAAACTAAAAATAATAATTTTTATAAATTATATAATGTGATCCAAAGTTCATTACTTCTCTTATTACTATAATAAACAACCTGTATGTATACATATGGAAATTGTGTGAGCAATTAATCCTAATAAATGAACAATCAAGTGTAGAACATTACGATGAATTTATACATATTAAAATAGAGATATAACATGATATCATAAATTATAATGATCATATGTAATCATATTTAATCATGGTATAGAATATCATATCATTAAATAATTGAATCATAAAAAGTTCACAACATTATAAAATATGAAATCATATGTATAAGTCAATGCTCACTACAAATAAAACCAATCATGGTGTGCTATGATTACTACTTGTGTGCCATACATTGTATCCCATGAGGTGGAAATTTCTTTACTTCATTAAAAAGATGTATAATATCATCCCCACAAATTAAATACTCATTTTTATGTGAATATGTGTACCAAAAAAATAAATGGAACTATTTATAAAGAATATTTCTGATTATACAAATGAGAATCAAATGTGTCAAATAATGTTATCTCAGAAGTTAACATAGTGAAATATCATAATAACTACAAAGAAAAGAAGGGGTTAAAAATTTTAGATGTTTATAATTGACTAATAATATATATATCATGATTAAATAGTTCAATTTGAGAATATTGTTATGAATTAAATGGATTAAACATGAAATTTTAATGAACTTATTATATGATTATATAAGAGATATGTAAATAAACATTAATAAAGGTGAGCACATTGATGATTTTATTAAAAAATAAAGTATCCCATAATGATTTTTATAAAATAGTCTATATTTTAATGAATAATTTTTGAAAGAAAAAATGAAATCATTAACAAATGATAATTAATAATGAATATAGATGTCCACATTAATCTAGTTTTTTTAGAGAGAATATCTTGAAAGGAAAATAAAAAATTGGAATCCCGAAAATGAAATTGAGAGAAAAATTTTTATATATGCATTATGAAAATATTTTTAATATAGATAATTTTACTAATCTAATAAATATATAATGTGATTTAACTAAAAGAATGTAGTATGGTTTAGAGAGATCCTTTACTTTGAGACCTTACCCCTTACATATGTACATAAAAATTCAGAAATTATAAAATTCATTTTATTTAATACTTGATTAAGAACTATTTTCAATAATATTTAACTTTTTTTGTTTATTTTCTATATTTCATTTATTTATTTCATAGATTTTCTCTTACATTACCCATTTGATGTTTTCCGGTTAATATCCTAAAATTATTTTGGTATTTCTATATGATCAATGATATAATAAACGATTTCTATATTTTCTATAATTATAAGTTCTTTGATCCTTTATTATTTAATTATAAGAAGTCTTATATAGTTTAATATGTTTAACAAAAAAAATTCATACAAATAAATGTATCTTGTTATATTCAATTTGGAATGAAAAACCTATAGTGATCGATATGTGTTATTATCATTAATATAATACAAAATTTATCTTCCTATAATCATATTAATTTTATGAATATTTTATTATTAACTGAATACATTTTTAAATCTGTCCATGTAGTGTGATAATGTAAAATTAAACAAATTTGATATGGTGGTGGGGAATCGACCACATAATGGGAGATGATTTCATTATAGAATAAATGAGAAAGAGACTATGATTATTCATATAACATGACATAAGAAAAATTATGTATAAATTATACACTTTTGTAATTGTATCATTATGGATTGAATATAAGTAAAAGATTATTATGAATAGGTAAACCTAAATGACCTAGTAAAAGATAATTACCTCTTACTTTTATATCATATTTTAAATAAAACCTTGATCCATTATATATAAGACTTTTGATTATACTATAAGATCTATTTTGTGGTGATGATGAATGGGATGAGATTCGGGTAGTTTTTATTCTAAATAATAGTAATTGAATATGTTTGAAAATTGGGTGGTAAATGGATGTATTTATTAAGGGAGGGGGATATTTTGAAGAAAATATTAACATAAATTATTATATCATTAAGTGGTGACCCAACATATTATTAAGCTATAAGGGGAATATGACTATATAGTGAAGAGGATAATAAAATAAATATTTAACATCAATGTATCTTAACAAATTATTGACACATACTATTTTATAACATGATAATTATAGGACACATATCTAGCATTTAACAATTTGGTTAAAATTCAACTCTTAAAAAATAAATTAAACTATTTATAAACTAATTAGGAATAACTGATCAAAAATTGTGTACATTTTATCAAAACATATTAATATTTGAGAAATTTTGTTTTATAAAAATTGTTTTTTAATTTAAAAAATTGTTTTTATTTTATAATAAAAAATTTAACACTGAATAATTAATTAATATTTCATAAGGTGACATAATAAAGTAGACACTATTTAATATCACCATTTTTTTAGAATAAAGTTTATTTCATTTTTCAGAATAATTATATTTAATGAAAATGAATGATGTAAGAACCTGGTTCTTGTTTTAGAGGTACGAGATTCTTCTTTTCCTTTTCCTTGAGTTATTTTGAGAAAATATGGAAAAATGGCGAAAAATCCTAAATTTTGAAACTACACGCTGTGTACTTTGCCCACACGCCGTGTACTTTTGGCCGTGTTGGGATAAGTACATAGGTCGCGTAGCCTCACCGGCCCAAAAGGGTGTAGGAACCGACTACACTCTGTGCAGTGGTCCTTTACACGCTGTGTAGTCAGTTCGCAGGTTAAAAAGTAAGGCGGTGGAGTCGCCGCCAGCTGGGCGGCAGTACACGCGATGTACTCGGGAGTATATGTCATGTACTCTTGTCGGCAGGTGAACAGTGCCGGTGCCACCAAATGAACAGTTAAATGAAAGAAGTACACGCTGTATACTTTGTTTTTTCGGTTTAAAATAGGCAGTATCCTCCTCATTTGGTAGAGGAGGCGTTTGAGCCATTTTGGAGCCAAAGGAGGAGGCCAGACCTTTGAAGATCCGTCGAGAGTTCGTCTGGAATCCGATTCTGCTCCGGAGGATCTTGTTGGAACCGCACGGGTAAGCCCTTCCTCCTCCTGGTACCGTTCTTGCCAATTCTTCTCCCAACGTAAGTTATTTACATTTGAATGGGTTTTGTTCTTCGTCAGATCTACGCTATTCTTGGGCGTTTCTGGAGTCGGCGTTCGGGTATAGTGTTCATTGGCACATAAGGTAGGTGGCTTGGTGTTTATTTTCCAACTGTTGTGCGTATTTGTGCGTTTTCGTGCCACAAACCCATGTTGGGGTGTCATGTGGCTGAGGCCATTGCTATATTTAATTCCTAGAATTGCATATGTGATTAAATGGTGATAATAAAATGATGTTTGGGATCGTTGCTTGGATCCAAGACCATCCCGAGGGGTGTGTTCCTCTGTTTAGCTGTTTGGCCAGGATACCCAAGGGTATGCCTTAAATGTAGTAACTGTAGTATTTCCTTGATATGAATTGGTTGTTTACAGCAATTTGATATGTTGGGCATGGCCTAGTTACCTGTTTATACTGAGGGCGTTGTTGTGATTAGCCTGAGGGCGTGACTGTTTTTGCCCGAGGGCTCTCGTTATTCCGCCTGAGGGAAACCGTTCGTGCCTGAGGGCTTGACTTCTATTCCTGAGGGCGACTCTGCATAAGCCTGAGGGCGAGAATTTCTGTTACGCCTGAGGGAAATACCTGCAGGTTGGATTCTGTATCGCCTGAGGGCAGGCCTGAGGGCGTGGTTACTATTTTAGCCTGAGGGCACGGTTCTGGTTAGCCAGAGGGCTTGGTGATGAGCACAAAAACATTACTAAATTAAAGGAATTAAATGAATAATAAAATGGAAATTTAACTGTTAAGTTAGTTACATATGAGTACTACTTAGTTATTGCATTTACTATTGCACACTTGTTGCATGTTTTACACACAGTTGTGCACAGGGCTTTGCTGGGTGCCTACTGAGATATATTTCTCACATCCTGTTTGGGTCATGCTTTTCGGCCCAAACAGATTACATTGCTACAGGTGTAGATAGGGGAAAGAGTCACTATACAGGTACATGACAGTTGCTGAGGAGTAAGAGGGAATGGGACCGAGCCTAGGCTCACGATGCCGCTGCCAGCTATTTACTTGTTCTGTTGTACATTGCTTTTGGTTTTATCACAGTGATGTATAACATGTTCTGGCTGTTTTCTTGGAAATTGAACATGTAACATCATCACTTTTATACTGTTGTCTATATCCACTGCTGTAGTTATTTCAGTTGTGTATGTTTACTGCTTCCGCTGTTGTTGTATGTTTATTTTGGTATTCCTCTAAGCTACACTTTGACAAATGAGGGTATAGTTTCCCCCACTATCAGACCTGGGCCCTCGCTCCTAGTCGGCAGCCTCTAGCATTTGGGGAAATGCGCTTGAGGTCACGTGGTGAACCGTGCTCTGGGCACCCGTTGAGTGGCACCCAGTGTCGGGACGTTACAAAGTGGTATCAGAGCGGTTTCTTTTCTTTGACTTACTATTTGGAGTCGTAGTTAGAGTTGGGATGAACGGTAGTTGGTAATAAGCTGTGCATGGGCGTAGCCAACCCGTGTATAGGGAAAAGCCAGTCTACCTCATACTTTACATTCTATGATCTTGAAATTTTATAGTTTATATGTTTTCACCATTGGGTGACTCACTTTGATTGTGTTGTTTCAAATTTATATGTGGGTTCTATTTAGTTGCAACCCGATGAGATGTGGGTATTCCATCTCATGCATGATATAGGAACATGCTAGATATCACATTCCATGCATAGTTACCATGCCATGTAGGTGAATTAGAATTTGCATGTTGTTGTGATAGTTGTTGTGCTAGTAAAGCATGTTGTTGTGATAGCTGCTTGATAAATACATGCATTGTGATATTGTATTATTTTTCGATCTTGTTTATAGAATGGATGCCAAACTTTGGTCTTTGGGGAGTATGGGCCCCCATTGATCGGAATTTGGTGGATCATTGACTGGTTATTGGTTATAACACAAATTAGATGTCAAACATTAATTCGTGGGGTGTATGGGACCCCATGGGTCGGAATTTGACACTTAGGTGTCGTTTTCAGTATTTTCTGGGTTCCGAAGAAGTTTCTGAGGAATACTATCCGGAAAACCAGTGTAAACGCCGTGTAGTATTTTTTTTACATGCCGTGTATGTTCTTATGTTCGGGAAGAAATATGAACATTTGAGTACACGTCATGTACCCTGAGTACACACCGTGTAGTCTCCTCCCGTTTCACAAACCGTGTGGGCGACGACACGGGGTAGGTAAAGAGGGTTGGGTAAGACACGCCGTGTAGTTTTGTACACGCCGTGTAGTGTTGACATAAGGACTCGGCCATGTAACTAACTACACGGGCCGGTGTCACCTCTTTCAGAAAACGCCGTGTCCCTTTGGGACACGCCGTCTAGTCTTGTCCGAGGATAGACCGTGTGGAGTTAGTCGTGTGGCTGGGAAACAGTGTTGTGTACATGCCGTGTACGGGTGTAACACACCGTGGGTGGTAAATCTGAGTAGTCGTCCGTGTCACAGACGACACAGGCAGCTGGAAAATAACATCGTGCACGCCATGTAGATATTATACACTCTGTGTAGATTTGTTGAACGGAAGCTGTGTGGCTTATCCGTGTAGAAGGACCTGGGTAGGGGAAAGGAAGTCAAGTACACACCGTGTAGTCAGTGTACACACCGTGTAGTCTTGTTTTGAAAATTTTGAACCGCCTTCTTCCTCTTTCTCCTTTGTGGTTCCTTCGTTTCAGTCTTAATAATCTTGAATCTGAGGCGTTCTTTTGACCTTGTAGAGTCATGACACCTAGATGACCGCGAGTTGTTCTCCAAGAGAGCGGTGACGATTATACTACAGATATATTGGTCCATGGGCTACTAGTTGATCCACCAGTAGAGCCAGATGTGGCACCAGCTGTTATATCGAACACGGGCGCGGAGGCGTAGTTCCGTGAAGGCTTATTGCGGTTCATGCAGACCTTTCAGAGAGCACCACAGGCTGCCACATCTATGGCCGACCTGACGTGTATCTTCCAGCAGTAGCATCCGCCTATGTTTTCAGGGGATGGCGTACCACAGGCTGTAGAGTCCTGGGTAGGATCGATGTAGACTCTTTTTGAGCATCTTGAGATGCCTCCAGGGCGGAGGGTCAAGCTCGTGACTTACATGCTGCGTGATTCCGCCACGAGATGGTGGGATGTTACCACCCAGTCAGAGAATCATAGGGACATGGCGTGGGAGGATTTTCCGACAGTCTTCTATGACTTCTTCTTTCCCGAGACACTGAGAGAAGATAGAGCTCGAGATTTCATGAATCTACAGTAGGGCGCTATGTCGGTGATGGACTACTCTGCGAGTTTTACAGAGCTTCATACCTTTTCAACCGTGCTGGTGGGTGATGAGACGCTGATATCTAGACGTTTTGAGCATGGTCTTCGGTATGAAATCCGAGTGCTGTTGAATGTTTTTAGGTTACCTACATTACACGCGATTATGAACCATGTGTTGTTAACAGAGAGGAAACTGCGAGAATCTAGTGGTGTGGGCCAGGGCGGTTCGGCACCAGTTACTGGTACTATTTTTTCTGGAAAGAGGAAAAGGCAGATGGACTTATCTCAGGGCGGCAGTACCAGCCAGGCAGCTTCCTCAGGTGGCCCGATCAGGTGCTACCAGTGTGGCAGAGAGGGTCACAAGAGGCTGCAGTGTCCACGAGACCCAGTGGAGTGCTGAGATTGCGGCAAGATGGGTCATCTACAGCGCTTTTGCAGGGTGTTTCTACCAGTGGCTAGTGAGAGGGGTTCTGTGCAGACTCTGTGTGCGGGATCAGGACCAGTGGCTTCTTACCAGTCAGGTAACTGGAATACATCAGGGCGTGCAGGGAGAGATGGTGGTCGTGGTTGTGGTAGCCAGACACAATGATCTTAGAGGCAATAGGGCGGGACAACTCAGGGTAGCCAGGCTGTGTCATAGGGCCGCGGCACTGGTCAGGCATATGCAGTGCAACAGACCCAGCAGGAGCAGTATCCCGGACCTTCAACAGTCAGAGGTACTATTCTAGTATCTGTTGTCTTGTCTTCAGTACATTTTGATATGGGTCCTACACATAGTTTTATATCAGTACCCGTTGTGGAAAGCCTTGGGCTCAGTGTTTCTACTTCTTCTACTATCTTGACGCTAGACACTCCTTTGGGGACTAGGACGGTTGGTGTGCATCAGTGCAAGGAGTTCCCCCTTGAGGTTGGTGGGTGTCACTTCCTTTGGGACCTCTATGTCCTGGATATGACGAGCTATGACGTCATTCTTGGGATGGACTGGTTTGTTCCCTTTCGAACTTTTGTAGACTTCTATCGTTGTAGGGTGTGTTTCACGTCACTAGAGGGTGGGGAGTTTCTATACAAGGGAGAGTGGGATGTTCAGGTGAGTCGAGCTGGACCAGAGCATCATGGTAGAGTTGGAGTCACAGCCCAGATTGCGAGCTTATATCTGGATGACCAGGGGACTCATCAGACGGTTTTCCCTCCAGTTGACGATCGTTTCAGGTATGTCTTCCTGGTTGACTTTTCAGGTCTACCTCCGGTGTGTGAGGTGGATTTGTTTATTGATCTTGTGCTAGGAGCAGCACTGATGTCCATTCCTCCTTATAGGATGGCCAGGCCTGAGTTGCAGGAGCTCAAGAGGCAGTTAGAGGAGCTACAGGCAAAGGGTTTTATCCGACGCAGTACATCTCCTTGGGGTTCTCTGATCCTTTTTGCAAAGAAGGCGGATGGTACCCTTAGGCTTTGTCTGGATTATCGGAAGCTGAACCAGTTTACGGTTAAGAACCGATATCCATTGTCGAGGATAGATGATTTGTTTGATCAGCTTCGTGGAGCACAAGTGTTCTCAAAGGTTGACTTGAGATCCAGATATCATCAGCTGCGCGTTAGACCATCTGATATACCTCTCACTGCTTTTCTGGAGCAGGTATGGTCTGTATGAGTATAAGGTTATGCCATTCGGACTCACGAACGTGCTAGCAGTTTTCATGGCTCTGATGAATCGTGTGTTCCATCCGTATCTTGATTCATTTGTGGTAGTTTTTGTGGAAGACATCTTGGTGTACTCTCACACTCGACACGACCATGCCACTCATTTTTAGATCGTATTGAGTACACTGAGAGAGCATAACCTATATGCTAAGCTCTCGAAATGCCACTTTTGGATGGACCAGATTCACTTCATGGGTCATATCATCTCAGAGGCAGGAGTTTCAGTGGACCCAGAGAAGGTGAGAGCAGTAGTTTCCTGGGAGCAGCCCAAGAACATGTTTGAGATACGAAGTTTCTTAGGGCTGGCTGGTTACTACAGACGATTCATATAGTACATATCCCGCTTAGCAGCACCGTTGATAGGTTTGACTAAGAAGGGTGTGAAGTCTGTTTGGTCAAAAGCTTGCGAGACAGCTTTTCAGGACCTGAAGGGAAGGCTGACATCAGCACCGATCCTGATACTCCCAGAGCAGGGGAAGAACTATACGGTTTACTGTGACGCGTCATGGATTGGGCTGGGAGCCATTTTGATGCAGGGCGACCGAGTTTTGGCGTACGGGTCTTGGCAGTTGAGGCCACATGAGAGGAATTACCCGATGCACGATCTCGAGTTGGCTGCAGTTGTGCATGTGTTGCACTGTTGGAGACATTGCCTATTGGGAGTGCATTTTGTGGTTTTCACCGACCATAAAATCTTCAAGTATATCTTGACTCAGCGTGACCTAAATCTGGGGAAGAGAAGGTGGGTCGAGTACCTACAATCCTTCGATTATGAGCATGCCTATACACCTGGTAAAGGTAATGCAGTAGCCGATGCACTGAGCAGGAAGACTCAAGTACAGGCAGTGCATGAGGCCAGTGGTGAATAGAAGCTTATGGATTTGTTCTCTGAGATGCATCTGGAGGTGCTTGGAAGTTAGGGACAGACTTATCTTTCCTCATTAGCTGTGACTTCTACCCTCCTGGACAGTGTGAGGATAAGGAAGCTATCGGTTTCAGAAGGCCTAGTTCTACTGGAGTCGGTGGCAAGTGAGGACCCTCCTTCTGGTTGGACGATAGGTGATGACGAGGTTTTGCATTTCCATGGACGTGTATGTGTTCCATGGGATATACGTGAGGAGCTGATGAGGGAGTTTCATGCTTCAGCTAGGGTAGTTCATCCCAGGGTTACCAAGATGTACTGAGACTTGAGACGTCAGTACGGGTGGCCGGGTATGAAGAGAGACATAGCTGGTTTTGTTACGAGGAGTTCGACCTGTCAGCAGGTGAACACAGAGCATTAGAGACCAGCAGGGTTGTTACAGAAGTTCCCATTCCGGAGTGGAAATGGGATGATGTCGCGATGGATTTCGTGACGGGATTTCCATGGTCACCTCGAGGCAATGACGTCGTATGGGTTGTTGTGGACAGACTTACGAAGGTACCTCACTTCTTTCCAATCAAGGAGACATTTGTTGTGGACGAGCTTGAAAGGCTGTATATCCGAGAGATCGTACGACTTCATGGGGTCCCTCGTTCTATCGCTTCAGATAGGGATTCCCGCTTCACGTCTTGTTTCCGGCAGAGTATTCAGAGGGCACTAGGTACACAGGTGCTTCTGAGCACAGCATACCACCCTCAGATAGATGGAAAGTCATAGAAGATGATACAGGTGCTAGAGGACATGTTGCGCACATGTTTCCTAGACTTTGGGGGCACTTGGGAGAATCATATACCCTTAGTCGAGTTTTCCTATAACAATAGTTTTCAGGAAACTATTGAGAAGTCACCATATGATGCTTTATATGGTAGGCCATGCCGATCACCTTTGTGCTGGTTAGAGGCAGGTGAGGTGCCTTTACTGGGACCACAGCTAGTGCAGGAGATATCTGAGGAGGTCCAGTTGATTCGGAAGCGGATGGCTACCGCGCAGTCTCGTCAGAAGTCTTATGCCGATCGCCGCAGACGACCTTTGGAGTTTGTGGTTGGGGATCATGTTTTCTTGCGTGCTTCGCCGAGGCTGGGACAAAAACGGATTAGGGACAGGGTAAGCTTTCACCGACGTATGTGGGGCCATTTGAGATTCTAGAGAGAGTCGGGCTGGTTGCCTATCAGTTGCAGTTACCGCAGCAGTATCGAGCCATGCACGACGTCTTCCACGTGTCTCAGTTGCATCACTACCATTCAGACCCATCTCACACCTTTCAGCCTGAGGAGGTTGAGCTTCACCATGATGCATCCTTTGAGGAGCATCCAATCCATATCGTTGACAGGAGCACGAAGGTCCTCCGAGGCCGGTCAGTTTCTCTCGTACGGGAGCTATGGTAGCATGGCCGAGTACAAGAAGAGACCTGGGAGCGGGAGGCCGATGTACGTTCTCAGTGGCTAGAGCTGTTCTGAGCATTCTCTTTGTCACCCTCGAAATGGCAATTCGTGGATGAATTGCTATAGGGGGGGGAGTTTGTAAGAACTCGGTTCTTGTTTTAGAGGTACGGGCTTCTTCTTTTCCTTTTCCTTAAGTGATTTTGAGAAAATATGGAAAAATGGGGAAAATCCTAAATTTTGAAAATACACGCCGTGAACTTTGCCCACACGTCATGTACTTTTGGCCGTGTTGGGAAAAGTACATAGGGTGTGTAGCCTCGCCGGCCAAAAAGGGTGTAGGAACCGACTACACACCGTGTAGTGGTCCTTTACACGCCGTGTAGTCAGTCGGCTGGTTAAAAAGTAAGGCGGTGGAGTCGCCGCCAGCTTGGCGGAAGTACATGTCGTGTACTCGGTAGTACATGCCATATAGTCATGTCAGTAGGTGAACAGTGTCGGTGCCGCCAAATGAATAGTTAAATGAAAGAAGTACACACCGTGTACTCAGAAGTACACGTCGTGTACTCAGATGTACACGCCGTGTACTTTGATTTTTCAGCTTAAAACAGGCAGTAGCCTCCTCATTTGGCAGAGGAGGCGTTTGAGCCATTTTGGAGCCATAGGAGGAGGCCAAACCTTTGAAGATCCGTCAGGAGTTCTTCTGGAATCTGATTCGTCTTCAGACAATCTCATTGGAACTGCACAGGTAAGCCCATCCTCCTCCTGGTACCGTTATTGCCAATTCTTCTCCCAATGTATGTTATTTACGTTTGAATGGGTTTTGGTCTTCGTCAGATCTACACCGGTCTTGGGAATTTCTGGACCCGGTGTTCAGGTATAGTGTTCGTTGGCACAGAATGTTGGTGGCATGGTGTTTATTTTCCAACTATCGTGCATTTTTGAGCGTTTTCGTGCCACTAACCCATGTTGGGGTGTAGTGTGGCTGAGGTCGTTTCTATATTTAATGCCTAGAATTTCATTGGTGATTAAATGGTGATAATAAAATGATATTTGGGATCGTTGCTTGGATCCAGGACCATCCCGAGGGGTGTGTTCCTCTGTTTAGCCGTTTGGCCAGGATACCCGAGGGTATGCCTTAAATGTAGTAACTGTAGAATTTACATTTGATGAATTGCTTTTATACTTCATTTTGATATGTTGGGATTGGCCCGGTTACCTGTTTAGCCTGAGGTCGTTGTTGTGATTAGCCTGAGGGCATGACTGTTTTCGATCGAGGGCGGTCGTTATTCCGCCTGAGGGAAACCATTCGTGCCTCAGGGCTTGACTTCTATGCCTGAGGGTGACACTTCGTAAGCCTAAGGGCGAGAATTTCTGTTACGCTTGAGGGAAATACATGCGGGTTGGATTCTTTATGGCCTGAGGGCAAGCCTGAGGGCGTGGTTACTATTTTAGCATGACGGAACGGTTCTGGTTAGCCTGAGGGCTTGGTGCTGAGAAAAAAAACGTTACTAAATTAAAGGAATTAAATGAGTAATAAAATGGAAATTTAACTATTAAGTTAGTTACTTTGGAGTAATGCTTAGTTATTGCATTTACTATTGCACACATTTTGCATGTTTTACACACAGTTGTGCACGGGCCTTTGGTGGGTGCCTACTGAGATATATTTCTCACACCCTATTTGGGTCTAGCTTTTCAGCCCAAACAGATTATGTTGTTGTAGGTGTAGATAGGGGCAAGAGTCCCTATACAGGTACTTGGTAGTTGTTGAGGTGTATGAGGGCATGGGACCAAGTCTAGGCTCGCGATGCCGCTTCCAGCTGTTTACTTGTTTTGTTGTACTTTACTTTTGGTTGTATCACAGTGATGTATAAAATGTTCTGGCTGTTTTCTTAGAATTTGAACAAGTAGCATCATCACTTTTATACTGTTGTCTACATCCACTGCTCTAGTTATTTCTGTTGTGTATGTTTACTGCTTCCGCTGTTGTTTTATGTTTATTTTGGTATTCCGCTGTGCTACACTTTGTCAAATGAGGGAATAGTTTCCCCACTATCAGACCAGGGCCCTCCCTGCTAGTCAGCAGCCTCTGGCGTCTGGGGAAATGCGCTTGAGGTCACGTGGCGAACCGGGCTCGGGGCACCCGTTGGGTGGCACCCGGGGCCGGGACGTTACAAATGACATAATTTTAACTAAATAAAATGTAATCCTTATTTGATTTAAATATTTATTTTTTTTATATTTATCATGTTTATATAATATATGTTTATTTTATTTTTATTTACAAAGATAAATGTATATTAGTGTACTATTCAGACCAAATTGAATCATTACCTAATATACATATATTGTCTATATATATTGATTATAATTTAATTTTATATTAAATCATTTCTATTTGGGTACACACAATTTTATTTCTTAATGAATTTAAACTTTATTACTACTTATCCCTTTATTACATAACAGCTTCTATCAGTAGCATAGTCCCTCAATGTAATGTGTAAAAATGAGGTTCATTAATGGTGGTGGTTTTTCGATGTTGATCTAGTGGGGATTTCCACTTACATAATCTAATCACGTAGAAGATTACCCATGAGCATCAACTGATGATGTTCTTCTTAAACATTGTCAATGGGAAAACCTAGTTTGGTTATCAACCTCATCAAATAAAATAAAGAAACCTCATATGGTACAAAACAATATATTGGGGACAAAATTTATTTCTTTAGTGACAATTTTATCTTATTATTACTCTTATAATACTTTAATTGTAAAATCATTATATTATATAATATATTTATATTTAAATAAACCATATCTGTTCCATAGCTTTCTTGACAATTGACATCAATCTTAAAACAAACAGTTATAAATTACAACATAGTTATTAAATTGATGGGTATAAATTGTACTAACTACATATTGAAATATATATCAAAATTTTTTATTTATTTCCAATATAATTTTTAATTCATCATATTTAAGTAATCTATTTTATTAATGTTATTTTATGTCTCAAAAATATGATTTATTCGAATAAAGGTTTTTAATACATTTTAAGTGAATTTTTTATAAATATACTCTTCTAATTATATAAAATTATTATTTTTAAATGGAAATCATTTTTATTTCATAATAGAAAAATAAATTTATGGTGAAATTTTAATATTTTTTCTAAAAATGAATGATTTTTAAATAAATAATAAAAAATACTGATTTTTCATATAATATCATTTCATTTCATTAAATTATGAAGTTTAATGGTCCAATTATATTTTTTTCAAATTATAGAAAAATTTTATCATTATTATTTTGAATAATCGACTCAATTCCATTTTAATAAGAAATTTTCATGATTTTGATGTAAGATAATTTTTTCCGTAATAATATATTTTTCTAAAACATATTTTCATTGAATTTGACACAATTATATTAAAAATGACAAATAACACTTTTATATATTTAATAAATAAATACAGAAACAATATTTTTAATTAGGATGTTAAATTTTTTTTAATGGGACACTTATTTTTAAACATTGTGAATTATATCTATGATTAATATTTATCACCTATGTTACTATAAAATGGTTAAAACGTGGTTAAAACTATGGAAGAAGGTCTCAAAATAACACCAATTAGTTCTATATTTAATTTCATAGAAAACAATTCTTCCATAGAAATATAATATTTTTATATATAAAATTATTTTATTGTTTCCCTTTATAATTAAATTAATATTTTTTATATAACAGATATTCCAAAATATCACTTCTCTTCATAATAATATCTCCAAACTGTTTATATAATTTTAAAAAGTAGTTATATATTGGTAAAAAATTATTTTATTTGTGAAATAGTTTTTCTTTATACTGGATATATATTCATAATTTTATTTATAATATAATTATTATAAATATTTACATAGCTTTGATATAGTGCTATTGTAAGGATTTGAAAACAAATTTAAATGTTTTGTAAAAATATAATAGTAATATTTTTTAGTGTGATATAGTTTTAAATGAATTTTTAATATAAATAATACATTTTTGGGACATAGGAAAGGTTTGAAATAAAATTTCGTATCTATTTGATGCAATCAAATTCGAATTTAGTTAATTCTATCAATAATGAAATTAATGAAATTAAGGGTTTTTAATGTTTTATAATAACTTATTAATTATTTATAAGTTTTAAAAAATTACGATGACCTGTAAGATAATAAATTTAAATATATTTCACACCTTAAACATCTATGTGATAATTTTTAACTTATATATAAATTTTTTAATTTTTTATATTGAAAACTTCTTTACCCCAGTTCAGGTGAAATTCATTTAATATAGGGATTAAACTAAAATAGAAGTATTAAAGTGACCCAAAATAGTAACTAAATTTTTATTGATTGATGATATTTTGACAATAGAAATTTTTTTATTTGTGTATATATCTATTTGGTAATATATTTCTTTATAATAACATAATTACAATTTTAATATGTTTACTAATTCATAGGGTGTCATTTCACATCCTTATAACTAGACATATGTTATATCTTAACATTATAGGGTTTTGAGTCATCTAGCTAGAAAAAAAATCCCCATATTTCTTTTAAACTTTTATATAATTTAATTAGATGTTATGGTATTATGAAATGACAATTCCAGTAATCCATAATATGGGATCTAAAGGATCCCTACATAAGAAGAGGTAATCCTCTAACCCGACCTCTTTCAATTTATTTAATCTTCTAGTTCATCTAAATATATATTAATAATAATAAAATAATATAATTGTTATAATAAATATTTTTTATGTTATAAAAGCATTGAAACATCTATTATCAAATATATTTCCAACCACATGGGAAGTGAGTGTATCACTCGTGTGTACACATTGCATAATTCCTTCACATAGAGTTATAATTTATTTTCCATAACCATCATTCGTGGATGGATATTATGATTATTAAGATTGTATATTATATAAATTATAATTTAATTATAATTTAATTATAATTTAATATCTACCTTCCACCCTTCTAATTTGTTATAAAATAGTAATATTTCTTAGGCATACAAGTGGATTACCACATAAACGAAGCGATGTGATAATTTTTTTTAATTATTATTTATAAAGATCTTACTAATTATAGATTTAATTAATAAATATGATATGTATTATAAAAAATTATTCTACAATTTTTAATTAATATTTATCATTCTTTTGTTCCTTCTATAAAAATTTGAAAAAATGTGTTCAATGTATGTATATCCTACCCTCTCCATGAAAGGGGTAACACATATTCTTGTATCTAACATATATATATGAATATAAAAAAAATATAATTACTATATATATGATATTAACAACATGATGAAATGTTTTTATATTTTGGAGCCATGATAATAGAATAATTATTGTTATTCCTGAACTGAAACATGCATGACAAATGAACCACTTATCAACAATAAAATGACTTTAATAATTAATTATTAATAAATGGGTGGTAAAATGTTATAATTAGATCATATATTATATTATATGTTTGTAAAATAATATTTATTTGTAATTATAATTAATTTAATTTTATTATATAGTATGATAGATGTAACACCCTTGGACTATGGAAGATGAACATTATGTTTGATAACATATACGACATACAACAATAAGATCATGTGGCCTAGGAAATATATTTTTTAAATGAGACCATTATAACCTACAAATTAAATCGATAGGTAAAAATAAGAACAAATGTTTTATTAAAATTATATTTCTTACATATGGTTACATTTATTCAATTATCAATTTATTATAAATAAAAATAATAATATATTTAGAGAGTTAGGGCAATGTTTTTTTGAAAAAAAAAATTATGTAGGAAATTTTATTTCATATTGATGAATAAAATTATTCACTATTGGTGAATTTTTTTAATGAAATTTTATTATTATTTGTTCAACCAAATGTTTTATCATTCGTCTAATATTTATTTATGAATAATAAATAATATTCTATGTTTTATGTTTAAATATTATATTGGTTCTAAAAAGTGGTTTTTCATGTTTTGAAAAAAAAATATTAATATTAAAAATTTTATAAAATTTATTTTTAAAAATTAACATTTCTTATTAAGTAATAAAATCAAATTTATGATAAAAATTATTTGTTTAATTTTCTAAAAATTTAATTTTTATGTTTAATAGTAAAAAATACATATTTTGTTCTGCAAATTTTATTTTAGTTTATTGAATTATAAAAGTGTAGTTTTTTTATTAAAAATAGTTTAAAAAGTAAAATAAATTCAATAATATTCAAATTAATCCAATTTAAGACATTGTAATAAATTTTAGTTTTCTTATTGGTATAATTTTTTTTTGTACTTATGAAAATATTTCCAGTGTAAATCCATTTTTTGACAAAATTATGGATTTTTAAATTTAATTTATCAACTTGTACTTTTTAAATTTTAATGAATGGATTTCATATTTTTAATTAAAAAATATATATTATGTAATATGGTGAACTTATTTTTTGTTTAAAATAAAAACAACAAATTTAAAAACTATATACCATGATTATGGTTTAAATAGGATTCCAATGGGGTTAAAATGAAATAATAAGGTTCAAAATGACCTAAAAATTAAATAATTCCACTTATATGGACTTATTTTAGAATCAAATCATCTATGATTCCTAAATAATAAATTTTGGATCCTTTTTCCTTTTGTTAAATGTGGTTAAATTTTATTTTTTATCAAAAATTCTAATTGTGTCCTCTCCCCAACTTAT
This sequence comes from Viscum album, assembly GCA_963277665.1. Lineage (NCBI taxonomy): Eukaryota > Viridiplantae > Streptophyta > Magnoliopsida > Santalales > Viscaceae > Viscum > Viscum album. The sequence goes on along the minus strand of OY728143.1, from coordinate 106,392,833 downwards.
ATATGGAAACAATATCTCCACTTTACTTTACAATTACAATGCTCTTTTTTTAAACTAACTACTAAAATACATTTCTTATATCCATTACCATGATAAATAATCCCTATTTTAATTATAAACCCATTTTAAAAATGCCCTATGTTGTACTCCGAAGAAGATTTATAGTTCTTTACTATGCGGTTTCATATTATTTCATCCTATAACTCCGTCAAAAATTTTAAAATTATGAAAAAAATAATGAAAATAGTAATTTAAATATAATTATATGTTATTATATTAATTTTATAACCTATACCCAACTAATATTCTAAAATAGGAAACAAAATCATCAGTCATGTGTACGGTAGACTACAGCACTAGAAAACAATGCAATTTATTTTCTATCACTGCCTCCTATGAATAGAAATAATTATGAATTTAATGTATATATATGATATATATGTCAAAATTACACATCTTAAATTATTGTATCACCACAACCTTATTAGATTTCAATATGTAGGAAAATGATAACGTCACTTATTCATATGTATGGAGCACCGCCTCCACATAGTAATGTAATATGTTTTTAATTTAATTATAACATAGATGGTAATAAGGATATATTTATTCAATATATATTATTTATATGAAATTAATATTATTTTTTAATGTTTAAATATTATTTACCATTGTTTCATTTCATTCTTTGAAAATATTAAAATAACATTCACGTGTATATACGACCTACCTTTTCCATGAACAATGTAAGTTATTTTTATGTCTTTAAATTTTATGTAATATTATAAATATATATATAATATTTATATAATTATTACTATTGTACTGTATATAGAACCCATGTTCAACATATAGGGAACGAAACTACAAAACTGAAACTTAGATGAAAAGGTAACCAGTTGTCATAATAAATAATAATATTATTAAAGATTTTTTTATAAAATGAATATTAATATTTTTTAATAAATCATATATGGTATGATAGATATTTTTATTTTTCCTTACTATATGTCCAATAAATAAATATTTTTTTATAGAATATGTTCGAACAATTTCAAAATAATTTGATCTAAGGTAAGGGTTTATTGTCTCCCATTTACTTCCATGGGGAATATTTCATATTAACCACTTATATATTTTTTTTGGTATATATACAACCCATATTATATATTATGTTATTAATTTATTTATCATCTTTGTATTTACAGTTTCATTTTAGGATATTTCTCTCATGTGGGTTATAATTGCAATGCTATTATAGTGATAATGGTTTATGATTCAATCTCATTTTAATTGGGATTATTTATGCATGAATTCCCATTAATTAAAATCATTTGATAAATTTATATTAAAACCATTAAATTAATTATCATGTATTTATTCATGAAATATTCAAGTAATATTACCATTTTTCTCACTTTGGTACTGAAAATTTTTATGAACATGTATTTATGAAATTATAATATTATTTCTCCCTTAGGTCAAAACCCTTATTTATATTAAATTCACATTTTCAAAAAAAATTAAAAAATATCCAATGATATTTAATGTCATTGTTATAAATTATTATAATTTTACATAAAAAATATAATTAAATGGATTGAATTTGATTATTTTGATGAATTTATATATTGAGGTTTACTAAAAAAGTATACAAGGAATGTATTTTCTCTTATATCACATTAATAATATTTAAAACCATAATGAATAATCATTTATTTGAATAATTCATTACAGGATTCTATGATACATTCTATAGAAAAATTTTATTCTAATAATCTATAAATTTTTAGTGTGTAAAAGTGCTTATCGAAGTGAAATGTTCATTTTCCCAAATATAGTTTTTTCTAAATTTATTTGTGATTTCTATTCACCTACAAAGAAAATTTTATTTTATTTATTATTTAATGGGGATATGTTATACTTAAATCACACATACTATTTATATATGTGGATTATTATTAGTTTTAATAAGGATTCACAATTTTGATATCATTATTCATATTACAATGGAATGTTTATGATTATGTTAATTGTTTAGGGAAATTATTAACTATTCATATGACATTTTCTTAATAATATTATTTACAAAGATTATGTATTGCTAATTTCATATGATTAATAGACTATACATAGTATGTGATGGGAGGGTCCCTTTATATCCCCTCGATGCATTGATAGTTCTTATAAGAAAAACATGCATTAGTATTCGGTTGAGCCCTTACCCATTTTTGTGATATATCATGGAATGAGTCCATAGATATATGTTTATCATGATATTAATTATTAATTCCTTCATTATGAAACAAGTTATTAATTCCTATATAATTATGTGATTACTTGTAATATCAATTGATAATATTTAGGATCATTTGATATTTCATATGGTATTATTTTTTCATTATTTATTCCCAAATTTTTATTCATAATGATCTTGTTATTGATTAAATTGAATGTGATTTCAAATATTTACTTTTCCATATGAATTACATTATATGTATCCTTGATAAATTCCAACGTATTCATTCCCTTGTCGAGTATTTGAGCTCACCACATTCAAGAGTCGCTTTTACCAATAATTCTAGTAAATTTATAATGATTTATATGAAGGTATATCCCCAAAGAAATAGTTTTGTTATTATATAAAATATTTTATTTTATTATATGTTTTAAATTAAAATTTTTGTTTCATGTATGTATATATTTTTCAAGGACTACAAAACTATTTGATCGTTTGTGACATGATCACTTGTATCTGGTACCAATAAAATAAATAATTAACTGACTCCAGTATACAATGGTTTGGTAATTTTGGTTTGTATTATAGAAATTTGAGTAGAATCACTGGGAACTAGATTTAGGAAAACAATGATTTTCGAACATATAAAGTTAATGACATTGATGATAAGTCTAAGAATATACTAAAATCATACCATTTTAGTAAGGCAATGATTATGTGGTTTTTCTAGAATTTAATTTCTTTATGGATACTAAATTTTTATTGGTATTTATAAATGTTGTAGCTAGGGGTAATTAATCTAAAGACGATAAACTTATCTCGACTATATCATTAGGTAGTGTAAGAAAATGTTCTTTATTGTGCACACAGTTTGTCACTATTAGAGGATAATCTTGGGTTGATTCAAATTTTCATTATGAATAGTCTTGATGGATTTGAATATCTGATGTCAATGAATGACCAATATTAATTTTAAGGTGTCATAGATTGAAATTATATTTTCCAAATTTAGACATCCCTAAAATTATTATATGGTTTTCTTCTCTGATTTACACTATGATTTTTTATTTAGTCAAAGACTATAACCTTGAGGAATCTTCCCAATGTTTAATGACATATGATATGTGCTGATTAAGATTAACTAAATGTGATTATGACTGAAGTAAAATATATTACAATTATTATAATTAGTTATCCAAATATATTATTAATTTCTTATACTTTATATAATACATGGATACATCAAATAATATAAGGTTGAATCCATCTAAGAGTTTTAGGGATGAAGACTATGTAGGAAAGAAGTATAATTTTTTTTTATTTGATAAATATAGAAATTAAAACAAAGGATAATGTCTCAAAGGAAAAGAAAATTGTTTTATGTGCTGAAATTATGTTCATAGTGGAACAAATTACTTATGTGATGTGAAAGTTAAATGGAGAGATATAAATTTCATCCTACATATCCATTTATAGTTTTTTTTAAATGTGGAGAACCAGGGAATAATCCCAATCAGTTCCCACATTTAATGGATAATTAAAATAGTGTTTAAGGACATATGGTATACCGTTAATGAATGTAAAAGTGTTAAATTATTTATATATGGGATTAGAGAATTATTATGTTGAAGTATATCTATTAATATTTGTTTGGTTATATGAATAATGAAACATATATGGATTATGTTAATTTATGGAAGCGTATATGTATTATTCTATGATAAATTTAAGATTAGTAGATACCATTATAGTGTTATTAGATTTAGTATTATCATATATTCAATTTCATAGACACCCTTTATGATGTTTTATATTATGGAAGTACATTTGATGTGTTTATTATATTTTAATAGATGTTTCAGGTATATGTGACCCTTATGAAAAATATCACGTTTAGTTATATTATTATTTAAGTAAAGATTCTTTAATATTTTGGTAATATAATTTTAATCTTATTGATATCCATTTAGGATAATGTTAAAATTCATGTTATAATAGTAAGAGTCATTGAAGATTGTTTGATTTTGTGAGAAAAATATAATTCATATATAAAACCATTATGATTAAAAAGTGATTTTATAAATAATGTAATAATTGATGATGATAATCATATTTTGGTAACATTATATGAATGATATTAATATAGTTTTTGGATATAGATGACCCACGTTATAGTTCATAGCCCATCGCATCGGGCAAGGCCACATGGCTTGATCACATGACTAAAGAGAGACAACGGTGCAACACCTACCACTAGCATATGTGATATACTAGTTAATATAATATTGTTCTAACTCAACCATTTTGGTTGATAAATATTAGGTTGATGTTTAGAAACATATTTTATGATCAGTTTTTTAATTTTATGGTGATTAATGATATTTTCGGAGACATATTATTAGATTTTGGTATATATAACCATTACGTTTAACATAATATATTCTTAGGGAATAATGTAATTACTTATTTGGATGTGTAATATTAAGGTTAACATCTAATGTTTTAGATTATGATTTCTTTAATTATTACATTATTTATTTTCATTAGGTCATATTATTATTTATTTATTATATTAACTATGTCAATCCATTTGTATTATTATTTAATTTTGGAGATTAATGTAAAGTTATATTCATTATTAGTATTCTAAATATTATATAAATTCTTATTGTTTTATTAATAATAATATAATTATCATGTTATTTTTTTAGTTTATATGTTCCATTAAAATTTTATTTCTGTATTTAGGCAAAAAAATTATTTTTAATAATCATTTCACAGAGTAAGGAACAATGTGAATGTTGACCCAAACATAAATAAAACGATTAAAGTATGATTATGAAGTAAAATTTTTCAAATAAATATACTTTATTATCTTATATATAACTTTGTTAAAATAATCCCATAAATTCATGACAATTTTCTACGTATTAAAATGTTATTAATTTACCTTTATTTCCAAATAATGAATGGCCTTTTCTCCAAACACTGATTAATGGATTTTTGGTCATTGAAATTATTTTGATAATTCATGATATTATGATCAATGATCTCTAACACTCTCCATAATTTTGTTATTGTTCAATTTTGTATAAAAATTTCATCTTTGCAATAACTTTTTCATACATGGAAATAAAGCTATGTTTTATTCTAGATGACTTTCATACTTCCCTTTCTATCATATAAAGATTAAATTTTATTAACCCTTTTTATGATGTGGGTTTTCAATAATGGTATTTTCAAATTATAGAATTTAATTTTTTTTAAAGAATGATTAATTTTATTGGACAAAATTCATTAAATGTGGAGATATTGAAACACCCCAGTATTTTAATAGATGAACATTCTATTTGATAACATATATGACCTAAAAACCCATTCTTAAATGGATTGTGATATATATTATCTGAATATGAACATTATAACATAGCTATTAAATTATATTATACAAATAATAAATTCTAAAATTTTAAAATTATTTGGTTTAAAAAATTATAAAATAAATTCATTAGTTATCAATGGACTATAAATAAAAATAAAAACATTTTAAAGCTAAGTAATGTTTTTTTCTAAAAACAGCTTTAATGATAGAAGTGTGTTTTTTACATAAAAAAATAAATTAATCACTATTTGTGGAATTTTTTAATGAAATTAAAATATTATATATTCAATAAATTATATTTATCATTAATTTAATAATATTTATAGGCATGATATAAAATAAACCCAATTTTATCTTTAAAAATGTGTTTTTTTTAAATAGTGGTTTTATTAAATTTTGTATAGTTATTTTAAAACTTATTTCTAACACATTTAATTTTTTTTAATAAATTAACATAAATTTTGAAATTATTATGTAAAAAATATTTTATAATTATTTTTTTTTGAATTGTATTAAAAGATTAACTTTTCAATGAATAATAAAATATATAGATTATTATTTAAAATTTATTTTTCATTTAAATAATAAAAAATGTTCCACTTTTTTTATAATAATTTTAAGGTATAATTAGTCCATTTATATTATAATTATTCTAATTAAGCCATTTGGATTCAATTCTAATGTTTATTTTTTTACTTGAATTCTTTTTATATTCAAGAAAATCATTACATTGGATAAGCGTTTTTTGGCATGCTTGTAGGTTTAATATTAAATTAAATCATTCCACATTTTTATTTCCTTTTGAAAACATATATTCTATATATTTAATAAATATAATTAACATTTGGAAATAATGTCAACATAGTTATTACTCATCTTTACACATCAAATCCCTATGGTTCAGGAAGTACCTTAGAAAATCAATTTCTTAAACTCTTCAACATGACTGATAACACTTGGGATGATCATAAAACCATTCTAGGAATGAATTAGTTATAAACATAAAGAGGTTCTTCGAAGAAGATTTGTATTTATTAACCATGAGTGCTCATCTTATTCTATCCATTATAACATTAAATCATCCCCAAATATAAAAAAATAATTTCAACAGAATAATTCATATGAATATATTTTATTAAATATATCTATTAACCTATATCCATCTCATAATTCATCAAATGAGAAATAAAATCAATGATTTTGTGTACGGTGGACTCTCGCCTAACAAACAGATGTAATTATTTTTCTATCACTACCTCTCAAATATTGTTATTATGATGTATTTAATGTATATATATATATTATATTTATAGAAAATTTATTCCTCGTAAATTATTATATTACATATAAATCCTTACCTTCTAATCCATTGGAAAATGATAATATCTGTCATTCATATATGTGGACTACTACTTCCATACAGGGATGCGATAAATTTTATCATTTTATATTCACATGGATAGAAATAAGGATATATTTAATTTATATATATGTAATTTATATAATTGTTATTTTGTAAACAAGATTTATTATTTACCTTTATTTCAATTTATATGTCAGAAAAATGAAGACAATGTTCAAGCGTACATATGGCATACATTCTCCCAGAATGGTGTAACCCATTTGTTCTATATCTGAATTTTATCTACTATTTTAAATAATTAAATAATTTATATATGTGATATTAAAATAATAAATAACATTATATTGATTATTTAAAAATTATTAGAGTAAATTTTTCAAAACAATGAATCCATAACCTACATGAAAAAACAAATAAGTTATTACCAAAAATATTGATTTTAATAATGAATTTTTAGTATGATTGTGTTGAAAAGTTACAATTAAATAAAATATATTTTTTAATATATTAGTATTTTTATATAGTATACATTTATAATATATTTATTAATTTTGACAGGTTTTTATAAAATAAAAAAATTTGTACATGATGTTATGGTTTCTCATCACTATTTTACTTTTGTGAGATATATCATATTAAATAGTTATGTTATTCTTCTTGTGCACATAATTTACCTTTTATATGTAATATAAAGAATATATTTATCTAATTTTTTTAATTATTCATTTAAATTTTTCTATCTAATGGGGTTAGGATTCGAACTTTACCAAAGTTTCAAGGGTTTATGTATTAATCTCATTTTAATCAGTATTTATTATACATGAATTTACAATGATGTAAAATATTTCATTATTTTATAATAAACACATTTATATTTCCAATAATATATTTATTCAGGTAATTTTCGAATAATTTTACTATTTTAATCACTATGTTACCTAAAATTATTCAGAAACTTGTTTTATGAAAAGATGCCTTTATTTCTCTCTTTAGTCAAAAACCGTTTTTTCATATTCATGTTCCCTAATAATTTTATAAAGAATGTTCCTCATATTATCAATTGATTTTTTATGTTATTTTTTAAATTTTAATTTTTTAAAAAAATGTTTTAATATAAATAATTCTATAATTCTTATGACATATAATTTTATGCCTTTTCATAAATTAGTATGAAATGAATGATTTTTAACTTATATGTAATTAATAGAATATAACTCTTTAATAATTCCTAATTTCATTGAAAATTTTGTTACATGTTTCCATTATCAATTTCAGATAAAATTATTTTCAAAATATTATTGAAAAAAAAAATTCTTAAATTTTATTTTCAACGTGAAAATAGTATTTTCCCTAGTATTTTTTAATGTTTTTTATTTCTATTCATCATGGAATAAAACATTATTTTACATATGCTCCACTAGAAATATTTTTTAATGAAACTATATGTATTATTTTTTGTTATCGTTTATGATAAATTTGATTGATAATTTACTATTTTTATACCATTCTTTATATTAATCTAGATGGTTTATGATTATGTTTATTAAATGGTGAAATTATTAAAATTTCACTTAATATTTTTTCAATACAAATCCTTACATTGATTTTGTTTATAATATCTCATATATGGAATGGATTATACTTAGTATGTGATGAGAAGGACTTATTATAGTTCCTCAATGCATTGTGAGGTCTCACGATATAATTTTATTGCGTATTTATCTGACGGATGTCTTGTTTATGTAATATTTCAAGTCATGATCCCTTGATTAGTTATTTAGGACATTACAATTTTACATTCCCCAATTATGAGACTAGTTATTTATATACATTTGATTATGTGAGTAGTAATTATAAACATGGATATGTCTCATTATCATGTAATTATTTATATGGATCTATTTTATCATTATTTATTCTTTTAATATCATTCATTGTGATCAAGTTATTAATTAAATATAATATTTTTTTACTTATATTTTTATAGTGATTATTCTTTATGTAATAATTATAGATTCGAATGTACACATAATATTAAAATTCTATGGAGATCACTCCTTTCATATGTATCATTTCCCAATGATTCTACGAAATTTATTATTATTGATATACTAAGATATGATAAATGGAATAGTTGTATTCTCAAATAAAATGTTATGTGTTATTTTATGATTTCAACTATAATGTGATATTCAACTATGTATCTCATTTTTTGAAGACTAGAAAACTATTTGATCCTTTGGGATATGATCAATTGTATATATAACCTATGTAATAAAGTAAAAACTGAGTATATTCTACTATAATAATGGTTATCACAAAATATCACTATTGAATAATGTTAATCAGGAGTTATGATTTTTCTCATCTCACTTTTATTTCTATGTGGAATATGATATATTAAATGCATTTGACCTAATAATTGTGTATATACTAACCATTAATATATTTTATGGTTAATTTTTTAAATGATGTATAGTTTTATAAATCCATAATAGTTCCTCTAATTCATGTGGTTTTGATTTATATATTTCTAAATTTGTAAGAGTTCATTATCTCAATATTATTTAATTGAGGTATGTTTTATGTTAATCATCTATTTATATATCTTGGTATATATACTACCTTTGAAATATTAAATAATTATTCCCCTTATGTTAAAAATATTAAATAATTTGTTTGATTTTTTTATGTGTCCTATGATTAAAAATATTCAAATGTTGTATGGGATTTATGTTACAATATAATTTTTTATCAAGATTGATTTTGATTATTATTAATAGTATTAAATTTCATATCCCATCTCTAAATAATCTCATAATGTTCGTTATCTAAGGGATATTTATTTAGAATACATGTTTCAATTTCATTTCCCTCTTTATTACTATTTAGAATATGGGAAAAATATTTTATGGAAATATTACATAATTTCTATGTTTGGTTGGATATTATTTTACTTTATTTTCTATGATTTCATTAAAATATTTTCAAGAATGTTTTAATCTTACCATATTATTTTATTAATCATTCATACCTATGTATGAAATTTTATAAAAAAAATTGAATGGAATCTTATCATTTTTTTCCTAATGAGGATCATTTTCCATTTTATGAAACATTTCAAAGGAATCCTTATTTTAATTTAATAAACATGAATATATATATCTAACCTTCATGAATTCTCAAATATTTGAGCCATTAACTATATGTTTCCAAGGTTCATTTAGAATAAAAAAAATTATAATAATCTTGAAATTTTTATGTTTTAAAAAATTTATTTCAATGTGAAAAATGTTTTTTTCACAAAATATTTCAATTATTCTAATATATGAATTTTCATTTAATATTACATCACATGATGTTACATTAATTTAAGGAGCTTTTGATCCAATGACACCATCCTCATTAATATATATATTTTTATGATTTTTAGATTTGTAGGAATTCTATTTCCTTTCATTGGGGTATAATAAATTATGAATGATTTATGATTATGTGGAGAACATATAAATAACATTTTATTATGTGGCTAGTGGGTCTATAATTATATATCACTCTAATAAATTAGTAAAAAGTTAATATTCAATGAGTTAAAAGGTTACAAAATAGGATATCCAATTAAAGAAATATGTTACATGGGATGATATCTCATTCCTAAAATAATTGGTACGTGAAAGGTTATACAAATACTGAAAGAAGTAACATGATAGATTATTCTGAGAAAGAAGTAATTACACTGGTGGTTAGACCATGACTAACATGTTATGAATGTATTGGATGGTATAAATGGCATATGATATCATTTCTTATGAATATGACACACTTTATAGAACTCATTTATGACATGGTATTAGGACAACGTAATGTTATCATGGATTATGTTATTGTAATTTTTTTATGATTCATGTATGGTAAAATAAAAATAATTATTTTAACATTATGTGTCACCCAGGACCATTACATTTGTAGTAAAAGTTTTTAGAGGTGTTTTAGGAAAGTATTTAACAATATTTGTGTTACATTGGGGAGGAAAATAGATATACTGATGTTGTTGTGTATTAAAAAATTGATAGAAGAGGAACACATACTTTGTAATGTTTACATGATGTGGAAGGAATGATAATGAATTATGAAGGATGTTTCATGAGGTTTTACTTGAAGTTTAATAAATTTTATATTCTATGGTTAGTGAGATGAATTTTTTGATAGGGTCATGAAACTCAAATTTTACATGACAAGTAAAGGGTTCATGTTGTATAAATCATGTCTATAGTGAGATGATAATTTTTGGAGAACATATAGTTTTTTTGAAAACTCAATGCTCCTCTTGTTATCAATGGATTTATCTTCCCTCTTTTTTAGATTATTATGAATCTTTAATTGGATATTGAACTGTTGATTCTTATGGTTATTTTTTTCTATCTATCGTGCATTGTGTTCCATTATTCATTAGTGGTCAACTACTGTGGTACAATTTTGGGATGTAGTTTTTTTACTGTGTTTTTATGGTCCTTTATTTTGGCCTTGGTTGATCCATAGTTTTTTTGTGTGTGGTTATGGTTATGGGTGTCTCTTCTTCTCCCTATAGATCACTATTAAATTGGGATATATATTTGTTGTTAGGGATCCTCATTCTCTCCCTATCTCATGTTATGTGTGGTGTTTGATTGCATTTTCATACCTTTGGGTGGAATATAAGAGTAGAAATAATAGTATAATTATTTATAATGTATAAAATTCATTATTAGGAGGATTTATCACTATATTTACTAATTTCATTTATATTTTCTATGTTAGTATTCAAGGTTGTTGCCAATTAGGAAAATAAAGGTTGTTGGGATACTTAGTTGTTTTTATGTTTTGATGACCCTCTATATTTTGTTATATGGTCATAACCTATATAAAAGGTTAAAGAAATTTTTATTTTTATTATACATTGGTTCCCATGGATTTTGGTTTATGTTATAAAATCCATTCTAATATACTGAATTAATCAGATAAATCTACAAAGTAAATGTGAAGTAGGGACATGTCTTTGATGTGTGTGTCTATGATATTTGTAATAGTTTGTGTGGTTTGGGCTGTTATTCATTGATACACGTTACCTGATTGGTTTTCTAGTATGTGGGAAGTGTCATGATTTTTTGTTGGCATGGTTGTGATGTGAAATGTTGTGTGATTTGGTGTTATTAAGATGTGTAACAATTGTTGTATCATAGTGATTAAGGCATTGATTTTATGGAACAATGGTTGTGGTGTAGTGGACGGTTCATAGTGGTTATGTTATGGGGTAGTTTTGGTTTTGTAAGGAATGATATGTATGTTTTTAGTGTTTTAATATGAATTGAGTGATGTGATTTGACAATGACGGTGAATGTATGGTGTTATGGTTTTGGTTATGTGTATTGGTTGAGTTGTGAGGTGTGGTTTTGTTAGTTTCATGGGTTGTGGGGGAATAAATTATGATGCTGAATGAAATTAACAAATTAATGGGTTGGTAGTTGAATATAATAGCATGTAAGTTGATGTGTATTAAACTTAATAAAAAATAAATGTGGTGAAACTATTAAATGAATGATAGGAATTTTTTCTTCCATGTTAGGTGTTTATGTAGTGGGTTGCATATAGTGGTGGAAATAGTTTTGACGATTGATGTATGGTATAGTGGGGGTAAATTGGTATGAACCAGTGTTGTTGATTTAAACCCTTATGTTATGTATAGTGTGATATATCTATATCCTATAAGCTTATGTTATTTTATATTCACCCTTACAAAGTTGGATAACATTTCCAATGCTCATAGTTTCTTTGTTTTGGGTGTTCTTCTAACCATTTATGATGGTAGTGATATGGATTGTTGGCTACCCTCTCTCCACCTATCTTCCATAAGTAGTGATGTGTTGTCCCATGTATCTATGGGTGATATGTGATGTGTGTACCTATTGTCTATGGGAGGGAAAATATGTTACGTGGTGTGATGTATGCCCTAGTTTTCTACTAGTGAGATTTGATGCGATGTGATGTGTGGCCCATGTTTCAATGAGATCTACATGATGTGATGTAGTGTGATGTGGGGCCCAAGTTATTGTGGGTGTGATGTGAAGTTATGTGGTATGTGTGGAAGGGTTGGTTGCATTGGATGTTTCATGTTGTACAATCAGAGTGTAAAATCAGCTGGTAAGTGGAAGTAGATTCCTTTCATTATTATGATGTCAAATCTATATTATTATTTTAGAGTCTTGATTCTTTGAGAGGTACATGTTGAGGTTGGGTTTGGTTAAAAACCCCATAGAGGTTTTTTTCTATAATATTTTTTACTAGTCTATTAGCATGACCTTTTCAAATATAAAATTGAGGCGTTAGTTATGTCCATTCTTAGTATTCTGGTTATGTTCACCTTACATAGAAAACAAATTTTAGTTTTTAAGGAGGAAATTTTGGATCAAGTAGCCAAATTACATGATAGGTTAGAGTTTATGTTTATGTTTTTGTAGGATATTTTATGGTATTTAATTTGGAGACTTTTTATATATCAATGTTACATTATTAATGAAATGTGGGATTTTTTTTGATTACCATTGTATTTTTAGTTGGAATTTTTCAGTTATTTTTTATCTTATCTCTAGATCCTATATCATTTATAAAGTTTTATTCTTCCTATACTGTGATATTTATATACCATCGTAGATAGTCACCAACATGGGGCCTAAATGACACTGGAATGGGTGGGTTATTATCAGTCTCCCCTCATTTCCATATATTTGGTGGGAGGGGATCATGATAGAGTGGTATCAAAGGTTAAAGTTGATGGATAGGATAAAGTATGTAGTTAAGTATTGTGATTATTTCTTGGGTTAGTATTTAAGCATTGATAGTTGACCTTTGAACATGACATGGGACTGGGTGACTAACTACAAGATAGGATTTTAGGTCCCCCCCCCATGATCAAGTGAATGAAATTTGAGCTTATTGAACAACAGAGTGGGGTGGAAATTTTTGCAGGGTAATGACCTAGGAAAGTTACATTCTTCTAGACGAATTTTTTTAAATGTTTGAGATAATATGAATAAATTATGAGATCATTGATAAAATTTTATTCTACTAGGCTTAGGATATTATCCTTGTTTTCAAGAATGGATCATATTTTTCATCTTTATATTTCATAGCTAGTTGTGGTTCAACACGATGATCTCGGTGATCATCATAGAGTTGACACGATAGAGGTGGTTAAGGAATGGAAAAATGTTTTGAATTCCTTTTATAATCCTAGTTCAAGAAATTAGGAGCAGAGTTTATTAGATCTAGAGATGTAGAATTTGATAGAGAATCCCAAGATTACTTTTATTCTGATTTGAGAAAAATATTAGTTATGGTTTTTTCTATTAGATATACAGATTTGAATATCCAAGAAGATATCATGGGAGATAACTCTTAGTGACAGTAAGGAGGCAGATGTGTTATGGACAGAATTTCATAGAGAGTTTTAGGTAGAGTTATTCTGGTTTATGATCATGGAATCCAAGAGGTATAAGATTCTCTCTCTTTATAATGGAAGTCTAAGAATGCTAGAATTGGTATTGGGTTTAAGTTCCCCCTTCACATTTCTCAAAAAAATATCTAGTTGAGGTGTCTAGAGTGTCGCATCTGGAATAGAATTTATGTCCACTAATTAGTTATGAATTAACTCTATTTACTCTCTTTCATATCTAGAGGTAAAAATGATGAATATTTTGAGAATATTATATTATTGGGTGTTGATCTAAAATAGGTTGGAAAGAAGTGTGTTTTTTGGAGTAACGCTTTGAGATGTGGGATGTAGGTGTTTATTTCATTTGGGTTCCAATCAACAGTGAACCATCCATAGTAGTTTCTTTTCTATTCTTTAGGGACATGTGGTTGTTGAGTGAATTTTGGGGTATTCTCATTTTTATTCCATATCTATGGGAGTTATTAGAACCTCTAGTCTCAGGGTATGAATTCTAAGAGAGGGTAGTTTATGATGGGTAGTGAGGACACTTTTTAGTAGTAGTAGTTTCTTCCTTAACAGCTCTAGCGGGAGGGACTGAGGATGTGGTTCAGCTACTGAGAAAACGTGAACATAGAAATTGTAATCATCTTGATGATACAAATCAATTGGGATATAGTACATATAATTTCCATGGTGTCTCTAAGTTGAGAGTTAGTAGAGTCTGGCATGGTCATATGTATGTGTTAAGGGAAACGACACTATCAGAACCTGAAGTTGTTCGAGGAATGATCATTTTATCGTCTACCCTTGTGTGTTTATTTTTTGATTATAGACCCCCACAATCCTTTTTTTTAATTTATTTTCTATTATGGGACTGGACATAGAAAGGATCCTAGTTCCCCTGGTGTCATATCCTCTGTTAAGAAGCTGAACTTCCTTGTTTGATGTGTGATGGGAATATAGACTAGTGATAGGGAAACACTGGTTATAGAGTTAATGATTGTTATTGATTTTATAGTAATATAATGTAAATCATGGTATTTATTGGTTTTATTTTTTGAGTTCATTCGTCAAATATGTTTGGAGTAGAGTCTAATTCCCAATATGGAGGCCACTGAGTGGCGTTCATTAGTGAGTGAGGTGATCAGTTAGAAGGTATGAATGTGGAGAATTGTTTTTCATAGTTGGAGTATTTATCAATAAAATCTCAGGTTGGGGATTCTATTATCCTTCAAGGGGAGTTCCTATATTTTTTATAATCGAATGTTATTAAAATAAATCATTGAAAGGACATTGAGTTCAATTTGAGTTGCACTGAGGTACATCTATGATTTTTATGGATCCTTATTAGATGGAGCCCATATAGTTTTGTGAGTTGAGTCTTAAAATGCTTAACATGATCCATAGGGTTTTAATCCAGCATAGTTTTTCACCATGGGATTATCCAGTGTTGTTCCAAACGATGGAGGATGGTAGTTTGATTTAGTATATAGATCACCAAATGTTTAATAAATTAACAATAAATAATCCTTAGTCACATATACGGATTGATGATCTCTTTGAATAGTTTATTGGATCTTTATTGATCTCAAATAATTATTTTTAGTATATATATCACATGTTGGGGGTGAACAAAGTGGATATTAAGAAGAGTGACTTCATATATAGGTGTCAGAACTTAAATTTTCTGGTCATTTCATTTTCCATTATGAACTTATGAGTTGTATTATTTTGGATTATGAACTCCACATCCCAAGATATCGTTAACAATATCATAATTTTATTAATTTAAGATATCTTGGTTAACTCAAATTGATAATAGGATCATGTAGAGTATATAAGAGTATTTTTTTATGTCCTTCAAAACCACTATCATTATAGAATGTTTTCCATGTGTGAATTAAGAAAATTATAGGTCTGTTTCTTTAGACATGTGGTGTCTCGTTAGGTTGTGGAAGTGGAACCATCGAATGTTGAAGTTATTGTTTCATGATTAGAAACCAATAATGCAGTAGTGGATCGAGTTTCCATAGTCTCAAGGGATATTATAAGATGTTTATACTAGATTTATCTTGAGTTAAAACCATGTTGATAATGTTGACCATAGGTGGAATGGAATTTGTCTGTATATATAATTTAAAGGTAGCATTTGGTTCCCTAAAAAAGATTTTGGTATTTGATAGAGTGCTTATATTTCTTTAAGAGGATGTGTTACATAAGTTTTTTTTGTGACATATCCCATATATAATTGAGATATGTTTTCGTTCAGTAGAGAAAGGTGATCTATTATAGGTCCAGGAAGTTATGTCCTAACATGAAAAACAATGCATCAAATTTTTTGGAGTTGGTGGAAGTAGTTTTCAGGCTACTTCTATCAAGAAATTACATCATTAGAGAGAGTTTGTGTTTTTCATACACAATATGTTCCTATGATATTATGCCTCTCAATGTGATATAATTATATTCTAGTGAATTTGGATGTAGTTGAATTAGTATTATGATTTAGAGATATCATATATCCCATAGAAGTGTGATATAGTTGATTACTCTTCATGTTGAATGACCCGAGAAGATGTGGTTCGAGAGTTTGTTGATGTTTTGATAGTAAAATAGGATCTTGTAGAAATTCACATTGACATTTGAGTGAAAAGTGGATGATATCATCTTTCTCATATGATCATGGATTTTTTCATGATACAGTTGGTGGAGGATTCATAGTGGGGAGAATAAGTGGAAGCGTTGATGCATGATCATTCTGGACAAAGTGATGCTTTTGAGGGATGGTTAGAGGATTTTTAGAATAGGGTGTTGTTCTAAGAGAGGATGTTATTCTCACCGGTGATCCGTAATAGGGTTCTTAAAGAGTTTTATTCATCACCATTAGAATTTAACCCTAGTGTAAAAATGTTGTATCATGTCTTGAGGAGGAAAATTTAGTTGATGGTGATGAAATGGTTTTTGGAATAGTTTTTTGTGATATGTATGGTTTTCCAACATGGGAATGTGAAGAAATATGTTTCAAGACATTTTTTTTCATCCTTGAATATTCAGAAGTTGAAATGGAATGATGTATTGATGGATTTATTAATAGGGTTACCTAGATCATAGGTATGTTGTGATGAAATTTGGGTGATAGTGGAATGAGTGATGAAATAGGTTCACATTCTAGAAATCCATGAGTCGAGTTTCATGGATGGTTTAGCGAGGTGGTATTTGGATCATGTGTTTAGGAATCATGAGGTAACATGGACCATTATATTTGATCAAGATCCTCATTTTGCCTCATGAGTCTGGAGGGAATTATTGTTTTTTTTTTGGCTCATACTTTAACCTTATCACAATATTCCACCCTCAGAAAGATGGGTAGACTATGCGAAAAATCCATACATAGGAGGATATATTGCGGTCAAGTATATTTAAATTTGGTGGATCATTGGTGTTACACCTTAATTTGGTTGAGTTATCATAAATAATATAAATAACTCATCCATTTTTAGCGATCTATTTAAGGAGTTGTAGGGGTGAATTTGTCGTTATCTATTGTTCTAGACAGATGTTGTAGATTCAGAAGTTCATGTTCTTGATGTTGTGTTGGTCATAACCATGAATATCCAATTGGATCATGAGATTATGAGGGTGGAATAGGATAGTCATGAGGCCTATTTTGGGAATATGTGTAGGCCTATAGAGTTTGAGGTTAGAAGCTATATGTTCTTCAGAGTCTCAATCAATGTGGGTAGAGAATGTTTGTTAGGATGAGTAAACATTCTCATGGGTTTGTTGGGATCGTTGAGGTATTAGGATGTGTGGGAATGGTTGGATATCAGTTATTGTTTCTATAATAGATGGATTGGATATAAAAAATATTCTACATATCCTAGCTCCATTGATGAATTCATAATGAATCTTATTGAATGGAGAGATTTATATATTGAGGATGACACGAAGATTGTGGAGCATCTAATAGAGATTTGGGATCACTGAGAGAAGGTGATGCATTGTCAGACTATTCCCTTGGTCGATGTGTGATTAAGGATTGGTGGCCTAGATGAGAGTACTTGGTGTTGGGAAGATTATGATTTTACAACATATCTCATTTTTATGTGATTGGATTATTAAAAAATCCCTAATTTTATAAAAACATGTTTATCTCAAGTGTTTTATACAATCGCATTGAGATGTTTATATTATATATAACAGATTATTTGATCTATTATAGAGAGTATTATCTTCCAATAATTTATGAATATCTTATATCTACCAAGAATCAGAAAAAAAATTCTATTGGAAGTCTTTCAAACTATATCAGGATTTATCTTATAATGATAATTTTTTAGTTTCTAAATGATCATGTAAGATACATTAGTCAAAATAAAAAATATGAAAAGAAATTATCTTATGAAAAGTATATTCGTAAAATATTATTTCACAAGAATTAGAGATGTTATGAATGTGAAGTATCATAAAAAAGTAACATATTCATGTAATTCTGAAAATTTTACCTATATATTATTGAATTAATTTTATATTGTGATGAAGATGGTGAGATGTTTTATCTTATTTAGTCTATCGGGACGTTTTCTTACGATGACAAATACAACCAGTTGAATTCCATATGATGATATAGCTATTATACATAATATCATTATTACCATACTAATATCAGGAAAATTCATTTTTGGGTTTTAGAGTGTATCATAAATTGGATTAACGATTTAAATAAAGAATGATCTGTATAATCTTTGACATGAATGGAATTATCCGAAGAATGTAATGATTTTTGACATTATTACTGAAAAAGTAATTTCTATATTTGGAAGGATTGGATGTGTGTCCATAATTGAATTCTTTATAAATTTCTCATTGCATGGCTCACCATTCCATTAATTTTATCACATGATCAAATTAAAAAATATATATATATTATGAATAGTTGTCCACTTCATGAATATAA
This sequence comes from Viscum album, assembly GCA_963277665.1. Taxonomy (NCBI): domain Eukaryota; kingdom Viridiplantae; phylum Streptophyta; class Magnoliopsida; order Santalales; family Viscaceae; genus Viscum; species Viscum album. Next base: position 106,373,427 of record OY728143.1, on the reverse strand, counting down.
ATAGATACTAGTAGATGGATGAGAAGAACTAGTAGAATGAACATAAGGATACACAAATTACATGTACATAGAAAATATCAAACATAAATTATTTTTCTATTATTACATGTTCGATCATTTTTATATTAGAAAATATTTATATATAAATTGAACATGATCATATTTTTATGTTGAATCTTTGACTATTGTCTGTTGCTTCATTTAACATCATGTTGTAATGGTTTCGTTCAATTTTTATTCATTCCATTTTGTTTCAACTCATTGCAAGAGTTTATATTGAGACTGTTGTTAGGTATATTTAAGGTGGATCTTGGGTGAATGCTTTTGGAGCTTTGAATTAGGTGAAAACTTCTTGCAGTTAGTTGAAGGCCCTTAATAAAAGGTCTTTTATAGTGGGAATCACTAAACTCATGGAGTAGAGTGTCAGTGGAGTGGGTGGAGTTAACTAAGGGATTTATGTTCCCCAGATGACTATAGTTTTCTTTTCACTTTATCTATTTCAATTATTTTTTTATTTCCACTGCCTATCTATATCAAGGAAATTTATTTTGAATTATCATACGTTAGAAGGGAGGTATTTTGAAAATAAAATTTTTTGGAACTCAATTCACCCTCCCCCCCCCCCCCCTCTTGAGTGTTCAGCTAGCCATTATCATGGAAAAAATGGTATCAGGGCCTGTGACTCTTGAGTTCACAAAAGGAAAAGTGGGCTTTTGTGATGGATCTTTTACAAAGGGACACTGACCCATCACAAATAGTCTATCATAAGGGATTTATTGTGATGGGAGAACCGACCTATCGCAAATAATAATGTTTTTGTGACTGGGAGATGGTTCCCATCACAAAAGGATTGATGTGACTTATGTGCCAAACCACAGGAAAGGGTATTTGCAATGGGCTACTATAGCCCATCGAAAATACCTATTGTCATTTTAAGTATTTGTGAAGATATATATATCATGTCACAAATACATCTTCGGCATGTTGTCTTTTGTGACGGCCCTCGTCACAAAAGAATTTCTAATAGATGGACATTTGTGACAGGTCCCATTACAAATAATTTCATCGCAACTAATATAACATATATATACCCCTATCTGTTTTTCCCTCTGTCCACTCAATTATCTAATCCTCCCTCTCTCTCTAGTGTAAATTTTTCATAGTTTAAAATTTTAATTCGGCGGATTATTCGCAACTTATATCCTTTGAAAGATTTAGTTTTAAGATATTAATCAATTTCTTTTTTTTACTTAATTCATTTTATTTTCTTTTAGTTATTATTATTTTTAATTAGATGGAGTTAATTTAAATTTGAATTTGTTTTTTTAATTTATCATTGTTAATATTTATTTTAACAAATAATTATGTGTTATTTGTATGAATAGATAATGATAAATGATAATTATATTAGTTATTATTAATTAGTAATAATTAGTATAAAATTCTAATAATGAGTGTTAAATTATAATAGTGAGAATTAAATTCTAATAATTAGTATTAAACTCTAATAATTAGTAATAAAGAGTAATAATTAGTAAGAAATTGTAATAATTAATAATAAATTCAAATAAATTGTAAAAATTAGGAATAAATAACAATAATTAGTAGTAATTAAGAATAAGTTATAATAATTAGGAATAAATTACAATAATTATGAAATACATTCAAATAATTAGTAATAAATTTTAATAATTATTAATAAATGCTAATAATTAGTAATAAATTCTAATAACTAGTTATAATTAGTAACAAATTCTAATGATTAGTAATAAATTCTAATGATTAGAAATAAAATCTAGTAATTAATAATAAAATCTAATAACTATTTATAATTAGAAATAAATTATAATAATTATTTATAATTTGTAATGAATTATATTAATTAATTATAAATTTTAATAAATTCTGATAATATTAGTAAATTCTAATAATTAGTAAACAAATTAATTATTATAAATAAGTTCTAATAATTATTAATAAATTTCAGTAGTTAGTCATAATTAGTTATAAATTCTTATAATTAGTGACAACTAGTAATAAATTCTAATAATTTGGAATAAATTCTAATAATTAGTTAAAAATGCTAAAAATTAGTAATATATATTAATAATTAGTTATAGATTCTAATAATTAGTAATAAATTTTAATAATTTGTTATAATTTGAAATAAATTATAATAATTAGTAATAAATTATAATAATTGGTAATAATTAGTAATAAATTGTAATAATTAGTAATATATTACAATAAGTAGTAATAATTTGTAATAATTATTAATAAATTGCAACAATTAGTAATAAAAATTAATAATTTTTAATAAATTCTAATAATTAGTATTAACTAGTAATAAATTTTATAATTAGTTAAAATTAGTAATTAATTTTGGTAATTAGTAATAAATTATAATTATTATTAATAAATTATAATAATCCATAATAATTTCTAATAACTAGAAATAAATTATAATAATTTTTTTTAATTAGTAATACATTTTAATAATTAGTAATAATTAGTAATAAATTCTAATAATTAGTTATAACTAGAAATAATAATTGTTTGGAATATTATCTCAAAGTATTTTGTCCCTATTAAATTCCTAAGACAAACCCTCAAATATATGATCACACGGCTGAAGAAAAATATGATCTGAATTCCAAAACTATGAACACTGTAAAAAGTGGATGGGGATCAGATTAATTCAACATGGTTTCTTAGTGTCAAATAGAACATGAAATGTCTACCCCTATAGCCATTTCATATAAAGGCACCGATAATGTGAAGGCTCTTAAACATGATACATCCAAACCTATGTTAAAAACATTCAAAATTATTTCAAGAGACACTATTTATAAACTGAATAGAAGGATCCCTAATATTGTTAATAACATTATTCTTTAGGAACACCTATTTTTGGTCCTTGACATTCATTGAATGTCAACATAGCATTACCAGCTATGTGGAGTGGAATATCAAATGCTATTAAAAAATATAGAAAATTCTTGAAAAATAAAATAAAAGATCTCATTAGAACTCTCATTATGTACAAAACCAAAATTTAAACATTAGATTTAGAGTCTAAAATGATCAAGAAATAGAATAATACCTTTAATGTTTCTACTCATAAGGGTAAAAGGTAGAACAAAATAATAAAATATCATAAAAATCTAAAGAAGAAGAATCTTAATGAAATTACAGATCAAATGATTTTCCAGCTCAACATAGATATATGTTCAAAGTCATGTATTACAATTGAATAGGCTTCAGGAGACCATTGTACAATGAAAAAAATGAATGGTTACAATTATAAATAATTCAGATTCTATGTGTACATGATTCAATGAAATATCTAATCGGATTTCCAAAAAAATATAGAAAAACAAATATATAAAAAATACTTCATTAATGTAGAATATAAGATGAAATATAAGAAATCTATAATTTACACCTATAGTGCTTCCTAATAGCCTAGAAAATGCGCATCATTAGAAACAAAAGATGATGTTATAAATAAAAATTATGTTATATGATTTATGGATCATTCATATAAGGAGCATTCTTACTATTCTTATGAGAAATAATTTTAATCATAAAATTAAAATAGCTCATATGAAGAATTAAAATAATATCTAACCATGTTTGTAACTAAGTTTGAAATCTTGATACAGATGAATAATACCCTCATAAATTTTTATAATATGATTGTTAATGAAGAAGTGGACCTAAATAAACAAATTTTATTGTTAATAAATCAATTAGAAAAATACAACGCATTATGAATAGAAAAAACTATTACAATTAAAAACTTATAGAAGGATGTTGCAAGAATAAATGATTTTGGATGTGTCTTACTAAAGGTTATTTGTACCTCAATAAATATACTAGACAAAATCTACATAAGAAAAAAAAAATTGAATATGAAGACTGGGTGAAATGCCAAAATTTTATAAAAACTACCTTTTACCGAGTTCTATAAACAAAAACATTTATAATGTTAAATGTTTTCATTATAGGGAAATAGTAAGTTATTAAAATATAAATAATTTGACAAAACCACAATTTTTAGAATAAAAATAATTTTTTTTTTTAAAAAAGTATCATTGTTTTCTGTAAAATAAAAAAATGGATTCTTATATCACTTATTGATAATATTTTGGGACCTAATAGAGTATAGATTCCATAAATATTCAATTGTTTGATTTTTCATTATATAGAAATTTTAAGAAGAATATAGATGAACATTTGTTTATGGATAATAGTTGTTCATGAAATATGAGATGTGATTTTTCAAAATTTCACTCATTTTCCAAGATTGATATAGCTTATGTCACATTTGGTGATAATGAAAAAATAAAAATAATTGGCATTGGATCTATTGGAATTTTATAGTTCATTCAAATGTACACTTTTCTATATATTAAGGCGTGAAGAAAAACCTGATAAGTATCTCTCAACATTATGATGATGGTTATTTTATTGATATTTCTTACAATCCACATTTATATTGAAAATATATTTTCCTCATGTTTAAATCATGTTGAATAAACAATGCCTATAGACTTAATCATAATTATTTGTGTGGAAAAAATAAAAATTGTTTGAATGATAAAATTTTAAAATCATGGATTTCATATATAAGACTTGGAAATTGAAATGTTCATCATATAAAAAAGATATCAAAGAAAATTTTGTCTTTTAACTTTGTATAAGTTAAATTGGATAAAAAAACTATGTGAGGCATTTCAAAAGGAAAACCAACACATGATTTATGTTATATCTATTAAATAGGTTTCTACATGTAGACCTACATAGCATATGCATATAAATCAATTCATACATACTATAATTACAATCATATATGGAATGTTGTTTTTCATGTGTTAATATATGATTTTTTTGATATTTTCATGGGTTTACTTTTTATTATTTAAGAGTAAAGTGTGTTATATTATTATTAACAATAATAAGTATGTGAAAATTGAAATGTATGATAAAATATTGACATTAGGGAGTGATCATGGAGGCTAATTTCTAATTAATTAATTTAATTCATATTTCCCTAATAATAAAATTAAACGTACATTTTCTTCCCCCATGACACCTTAATAGAGTTTTCTATAGATAATAAGAATTGGACATTGAAATAAATTTCAAATAATATGTTGATTGAATATAAATTTCACACTAATTTTGAGATAATTTTAATAACATTGATCTTATGTAATTAAATTAGTTATAATAAGATATATCTTAAATAAAACACATTATGAGTTATGGAATAATAGAAAACCCAAGGTAGGATAGTTCAAAGTATTTAGATGTAAGGATTATATATTTAAAACCAAGGATAACCATGGAATGTCCAATACAAATGATATTTAATGTATCTTTATATGTTACTAAACTTATTCGAATTCTTATTGAGTTTTTAAAGAATGGTAAAGTATTTTTTAAGAATCCACTCATGTGTTCACTGAAAAAATTGATACTTTTCAATAAAAATGATTCAAACTAATGAACAAAGTTATACACTCTAGGATATATGTCATGGCCCCATCTTTTTAAAATATCAAGGATTATGGTTTTGAACTTGATTACATTAAACCAATTCTAGTTAGGGTTCGTACATATGAACAAAAAATTGTGTTTCCTTAAATAACAAGAAATATTATAGATCATACTGTAGAAAATATTATAGGAATCTTATATAGAGGTGTATAAACTAAAATAAATATTGGAAACCAAGTAAAATTCTCAACCTTTTTCTCCCAACTATATCTTATATCTGTAGAATAATATACGAAATAGGAATGTTCATTCCTGGATATACATGAAGAGGTCAATCGATTTATATGAAAAAAATTAAGAAATTAGTTGAAAGACACTCACTATCTTGAAATTGGTAAAAAACGATTTTTTAAGAAAAAACTAAGATAATCACTATATAATGGATAAAAATATATTTATATTAGCCTCTAAATGATATTATCAAGAATTATGAATAGATTATGAAGAAACATTTACTCTAGTATCTAGGTAAAATTTTATTATAATCCTTCTAGAATATACATCTTATATGAATTTAAAATAATTTCCTAATTATAGTGAATTGTTATTTACATACATTGATATCACATTAGAATTGAATTATATTTATTAAAACATATAACAATACCATTTCAGGAGCATATAGTTACAGTTTTTTTTGAAACTAAGAAAAAAAATCGGTTCATAAAATATCTACATTGTCTCCCGTTTATTTCATCATAACTGGACTTTTTTTGGAATATCATACTTAATACCCTTATTCCTGTCCTGGGGAAAAGAAAAATATAAATGGTTGAGCTCAATTGCTCGGTAAGGGTAAAAAAATGATTTAAAAATCACATCATATTTATAAGAACATAACATTTGATAATATTATCCTGCATATAAAAGATCACAATATCAAGTCAAGTGATAAATTATAAAACTGAAATTTATTCCAAATAGTCATAACATAAGGCATGAAATTTTGTGGCATACACACATAATCTTTGAAAATAATTTCATATTAGTCCAGGATCATTTACAAGACAATTAAAATAGACAAAGTCCATTACTGAACTGAGTTCACTCCTCATTACAACCCTATATCACTGAACTGGATTTACTTATCATTCCTTCCACATTTATCTCATGAGATATAAATCTTTACCCACTGAATTTTATGGATATATTATTCCTACCCATCTCATAATGAAGCCATTCTTACGTATTCAACAAAAAAATAAAAATATTTACCATTCCATAACCCAAACAATTAAATTGGTTTCGTAAACATCATTTCATCATTTTTTATATAAAATAAATGTATTTCCTAAAAAATATTATATAATAAACAAAATCAAATCATGTTAACAATAGGGATAGAAATATAACCCTATTTAAAGAGTTAAATCTTAGACAGAAAATAATTTTGTGAATAAACTTGAAATTAATTCTGGCGAAAAATATCCTCCCTTTTGTTCAAAAACGTTTTCTTATCTCAAAATTCCAAAAAATTTAAAATAAATTAATTATTTGAAAATAATATTAAAATCATGTAGAGGATGCTTCGTGGAAATATGATTTCATGAAATAGTTAAAATCTATTCATTTAATATAAGTTAAAAAACATTTTTCTCATACTTTTTCCGGAAAAGTCAAAAAGTACCTCGTACTGAGAACGTCAAAAGAATCCATTCATACCATTTCATAAAAATTAACCAATGGGTAAAATTGAATTTACAAAATTTTAGAAGTATAGAAATAATATTTTGAAATACATATTTAGTAATCATGGATGTGTATGATAAATATACCTCAATAAATACTTACGAATAAACAACCTCGGATAAAAATGAGATTTGCAATGTTATCCCTTGACATAGGTCTAATATCCTTACTATGTATCTGAACCACCTGTATGATGATTTATATAATGTTAATTATTTATTAAAGAATCAAAATAATTTTTATGATAACATTTATGATCTTATTTTCATCCGTTTGTTAGAAATATTTCATTGTTACTCGTTAATCGGGTATTAACTGCTTTTTGTTCTAATGTATGATTTGTCAGATAAGTTCTTATTACCCTTTTTAGGTTATAGTTTGATAAGTAAAAAAATGTTATTAATATAATATATATCATTTTTATTCATTCAATTAATTTATATAATCATGGTTTAATGATGATTATTTAGAAATAATGACATTTACCATGGAGATAGTAAGTTGTGCGTATGCACGAGCGATGATATCATTCCCATAATTATTGAATTGTATTGATGTGAATGGATTATATTATCTTAGAATTTGTATCATGTTATAATAATATTATATAGATATTATTTCCACCATTATACACATACATGTAAGGTGGTGATGAAAAATAGATTACCCCACGGTGTGGAGATGGTATGTCGTACATACGCACGCGCGGTGATTTCATTTTTCATAGGATGGATAGAAGATGAAATAGGGTTGTTTCATATTATTAATTATATATACATGTAGACTAGTGATACTTATTTTATTACTATATAATTATACAACTAAAAAATATGAATTATAAGAAAAAATAAATTTGAAAGAATTGGTAGAAGAGATTACCTCTTCCTCGACGTGCCTCCTTTAAACATCTTATTAGGGAACTATATTTTTTCTTTTCAGAATACCAGAACCTATAAAAAATTATAGGGAATATTTTTAGAGAAATGGGTTGGGGTAGACAAATCTTGATGTCTCCAAATGGAGTGAATATGAGATGGAGGAGGTGCCGTTTTATAAGAGGGGTGAGGGCCACTTTAAGAAACACTAAAAATATTAATTTATTATAAATTAAAATTAGACTAAAAATTTTAATAAACTTATTTTATTCAATTATAATATGATTTTGTTTCGAATACTCATCATACAATAATATTTAGAAAGGGTTGGAATATTTTTTATCCTTATCTTTTTGGTTTAACCCTTATTTTGTCCTTTTTAATCTTACCGTGATATCATGTGATTAACACATTTTGGGTTAATGTATTTTCCATGTAAGTCAAAAAACCCCAAAAAAATTATTTTTGACATATTTGGACTTATATTAACAATTCAGTGGAATTTTTTTCATGAATTGAGTATCACTTATTAAACTATTTTATGTTTTAAGGTATGAATTGTGTTAATTTTGGACACTATTCGTAATTGTTTTTTTTTAATTCATAACAACCTGATTCATTCAAATATAAGGTATTAAATCAAATATAACTAGTAAATATCATCCAACAAATTCATGTATGACATAAAAATTACCATATTACATTTTTTTAATATTTATAAATTCATTTATTTGAATCTGTCATTAATGAGTTAATCACTACATCATAGTTGTGTCATAAATAAATAAATCTATCTAATGTTTAAAAACTATAAATAAAATACCATGATTTTTTGAAATATTTTTATATTTATAATGAATATTTATAGACATGTATATCTGTTATATAAACGTATATTAAAATCTATTTAGTAAAAGATATGTGTTTAGGTTATAATTATCTTTACATTAAATTAATTCTTATAAAATGCCATTTTCACATCCTGGTGAATCAATGGGGTCCCAAAATCGACCAAAGGATGCCCATGGTCATAAATATCTCATAATATTAAGACATGTTTTAGGGTAGTTAAATATTATTGAATTATTATAACTTTACCCTTATTTACTAGATTTACCCTTTAACCATGGTAAATAAAATAATTATTGAAGTTTATATTCATAATGTCCAAAAAATAAAAGGTACATATTAACAAAATTTGGAACTTCTAATCCCAAATATAAAATCCATTTTTTAAAATTCAAAAACACAGAATTTGTAGTAATTAATTTAAAATTAATCCTGTTGTTGAAATGAGAAAATGTGTTTTAAAAGTTAAAAAATTTCAAAAGATTGAAACGTTTTTACCTATGTATACAATGTAAAATTAATGATAATAGAATAAGTTATATTAAATTTTAAAGATATATTATTTTTATAATTTAAAACTATTCAATATTGTAATTTAAGTATATAAAGTATCTCAACAAAAATAGTTATTTTTAATTAAAAGTTAACGTATTTTAATATTCATCAAATCATGAAAGTTATCAGAAAAATATAATAAATTAATCCAAAGTATATTATTATATCCTATATCAAAATAACATGTTTATTTTTTCATATATAAATTATTTATCAAGAAAAATATAAATTTAAAATGGGTTTTCCATTTAAATGTGTAAAATTAACTTTTTAAACAATAGGTTCTTTTACATAAAATAGGGTTTTATTCATACACTATGACTATAATATCCATTGGATGAATAGAAAAAATATTTTAATAAGTATATAACACATACCTATCATTAATTTGATTAGGAAATTTAATTTACTCAAAAATACAATTATCAAATTGATCAATATTTTTAAAAATAATTAATATCCAATGAATTCATAATGCATTTTCATAATTTAGTTGTAATTATTCACCTTAAAAAAACATGTAAGAAATAATGGTAATTTTATATGTAGTCATCTCATGGTTTTTTTAAACTCACGATATCTTACAAAGAACGAAACTTATGAATAAAAATTATTTAAATAAAATATTTCATAAAAACATTCGGGTGTTACATTATACCCCCCTTATGGTTAGTTTCGACCTTTAAATTAGTCACCTTGAAATAAATAGATGAGGATACATATCCCTCATCATATCTTTTTATTACTAGGTAGCTTCTCCAAATTTTTGGTTCCTTCATAAGACTTTAACCAAATGGGTGGTTTTTCGGTAGAATTTTTTCGCTAGGATCCAAGATCACTATCAATTGTTCTTCATAAGAAATATCATTCTGTGGTGATACAACTTATAAGAATAGTCCATGGGAAGGATTAGGTATGTACATTCTCAGGAGAGATACATAGAACACATCATGAAATTGAGAGACATTGAGCGGAAGTGCCAATCGGTAAGCTACCTTCCCTACATGATCCAGTATTTAAAAAGGACAAATATACCTAGGGCTCAGCTTTCCCTTCATTCCAAATCTCTCTCTTTTAGGGTGATATTGATAAGAACACCTTATCAACAACTTTAAAATCTAGTTCTTTTCTTCGGTTGTTAGTATAACTTGTTTTCAACTATGAGCTGCTATTAAGTTTCTTTTGAATATATCTGTAAGTATATGGATCAACTTTTTTTGTTTTTTTTACATATCTTGTTGTTTTTTAGAGAAAGGAGAGTTGCTGGAAATATTAGGAGTACACGTCGTGTACTGTAAGTACGCACCGAGTACCCGGTGTTGATGGGTGATCGTGTATAAGTCATGTAATGACCGAGTACATGGCTGTGTTTGGTGACCTGAAGACCACCTAAAGAGGAGGACAGAAAGGGCATATACACGCCATGTACTTTTAAAAAACACGCCGTGTACATTATTTTTTCCATTAAACTTATCGGGGACACATCTGATGGACAGAACAAACATCTTATTCTTCTGTCTCATCCATGAGCATCTGTACGGTAACATATCTTCTCTGAGCCCTTGACTCACCGTCCGTTCTCCGAATTAACCACTGTCAATTGTGTTGGAATCTCCATGGTAAGCTCTTCTTTCTTCTAGATCATCATCTCCTTATTTCTCTTCTTTCGTGAGATATTCTCGGTTGGATGTTTTTAGATTTTTTGTGGATCTTCATCTTTCTTGTCTGATTCAAGGCCCGATGTTCACATATATCGATCTCACGATGATAGGGTTGGTGGTTTGAGACTTACTTTATATAGTCTTTGAATTCTATGTGAAAATGTGCCCAATACCCTCATTCAGGGTATTTTGTGTTTATGGATATTATCCCTATTATTTCATACTGTGCCTTGATTTTTGGATAGGGGTTAATTGTTTTGGAATAGCATTAACTTTTCCATGCTTTGGATGTTTTGACCACGATTCTTGTTTTGACCATTTTGTATAGCTTTCCTATTAGGCTGCTTTGATTCCCATGCCTAATATTGTGAAGATGGAGTGATTATTATCTGAAATGATATGATATATTGTAGATTGTTTAGCCATGTAGTTCTTGAGGTTTACTTTGGATTCCATGTATAGTTTGTGCATGACTGACATACAAAGGGCCAAGATAAACTGGTGTAGTAGACCATAGGGAAAATAAATGTTGAGGGCTTCTCCAGTGTGTATGTTTTACTGTTACGTTGTGAGACCATAGGGTGGATGGACTTTGTTCTCCCGCGGAGTTTCTCTAGTTTCCTTGATATGGTCCATAGGGGGAATTGGACATTGAGTGCTTCCTAAAAGTGCATATTAGTTACCAATATGAGACCACATGGGGAATTTATGGTGAGTGCTTCCTCAGAGTGTCTTTGTTAAACCTGAACCAGAGGGGTTTGACTATGTGTACTTCTTAGAGAGCTGGTTGTGTTTCTTTGTTTGAACCATAAGGGTTAGGATTTTATTACTTCCTATAGGGTTACCTGTTTTTGATTAACTACTTACTTGGTATATGGAAATGAATGCAATTGAATTTGTAGGATTGTTACTTTGTTTACTTCCTTGTTTAGTGCTCAATTTTGTTTATTGTCTGCCATATATATTCAATGATTGTTATAAACATATCATTGGGTTTTTGACTACTAGTAATAGTCTCAAACCCAGTTTGGGTCATGCTTTTAGGCCCAAATAGATTATATTTTTTAAGTTATGGATAAGGGAAATCTCCTTTCTACTTTATGTTCTTGATTATTGTGGAGCAGGGGATCATGGGACCAAGCTAAGGCTTGCGATGTTGTAAATATAATTACTTACATTTCTTTTTTACTTTGGTTTAGTATTTTATTCCAGCATTTTGATTTTTTTTGGCTTCTTTCCTATACATATGTATCATGCATAATTTATATATGTGTGCTACAGTTGTTTATTACTTCCACTTTTACTTATTGCATGTTTTATTTCTTCCACTATTGCTATCTATTTTACTTTCACTGTGTTACTCTGCAAATGAAGGCATTGTTTTCCCACAATCCTACCAAAGGTTTTTGCTACTAGTGAGTATCATCTAGAATTCCAGGAAATGTGCTTGAGGCCATGTGATCAACCGGGTACGGGGCACCTTTTGGCAGCATTCTAAACTGGGATGTTACAAAGTGGTATCAGAGGGTGCTTCTTTTTTCTTTCCTTACTATTTGGAGCCTATATCCAATAATAATAAGTAATATGTATTTGGTAATAATTTGTTCTCAAGATTAGCTAAGCCATGTACAGGGAAAATCCAATCTACCACATTATTGAAATTTTTCTTATTTTTCAACTTTATAGTTTATTTGATTTCACCGTTTGGAGATTCACATGTTTTTTGATGTTATTATTGATATAATAAAGGTTCCATTTTTATTTAAACATGATGAGATGAGGGTATTACATCTCAGTCATCATATAGGAACTTTCTAGAGATCACATGTCATGCATTCTTGCCATGCCATTTAGGGTGCATTAGTAATTGCATGATGTTGTGATAGAAGTTGTGTTATATATGCCTGTTGTTGTGACAGATGCCTTGATAAGAATACCTATTATTTGATAGGGTATTTATTTGTGTATGGTTTTGTTTTATTGAACACAAAACATTGGTTATTGAGGTGTTATGGGCCCTCATGAATCGGGATTTGGTGCATCAATGTATTGTTATTCCTTGTGTATGACATGTATATGATGCCAAGAGTTGATTGGCGGGGATTATGGGGCATTAGAGATTAGAATTTGGCACTTTAATGTTCATTTCGGTGTTTTTCTAGGCTTCTGAAGTATTTTATGTGGATTAATGTCCGGAAGAACCCAGAATACATGGCATGTAATGATTAATACACGCCATGTGTCCTTCGATTCTAGAAGGAACTATTTTCCTTTAAGTAAACGTCGTGTATTGTATGTACATATAGTGTAGTCACTAATTGTGTCACTATTTGTGTGGGTAGAGACACGGGGTTGGGAAATCTTGGAGTGACATGCCGTGTACTGGATGTACATGTCATGTTGTGTAGACTATGTGTCCACCCATGTGACTAACGACACATATGGATAAAACATTAGCTTATACACAACGTGTCAAGATTTAACATGCAATGTAGTGTGACCCTTGTATCCAGCTATGTAACGAACAACACGGGATGATGAAATATTTCTAGTACATGCGATTTCTGATACAAACACGCCATGTAGAGTCAACCATGTAACCGACCATGTAACTAACAACTGAGGTCAGTGATGTTTACTTGGTACATGTCGTGTCTAGAACTAACACGCTGTGTAGTCTTGTTCTTGGGAAACCATGTGGCTTAGACATTTAGAATAACTCATGGAAAGGAAAGAGAATTTAAGTACACATCATGTGTTAAAATAAAATTTTGTGTGTTTGGGGTGTTACATGGCCTGGGTTGGAAAATGTACACGCCCATGTGAAGGCCTAAGGGAACACACCATGTATTCATTTTACACGTCATATATTTATGTTTTGAAAAACTTGAATGATTTATTTCTATTGTTCCATTATTACACTGATGTGTTTCATTCCTTGTTAATCTTGATATAAGGTGTGCTATTGACCTTGCATATTCATGCCACTAAGACGTCCTCCAGTTGTTCGCCAGTGATCGGGAAGTGATCAGACACCAGATATGGCAGATCAGGGACTACCGGTAGATCCTACAGTAGTTCATGTCTTGGAACCATCCGTCATTCTAAACATAGGGGATAACACACAGTTTCGAGAGAGATTTATAACTTTAATGCAGACCTTCAAAAGAGTGATGCATCCTTCCCCTTCTATGGTAGATTTGACAAAGGGTTTCCAGCAGCATCATTCTCCAACCTTCACAGGGGATGGAGGACCTCTGGTTGACGAGTAATCAACAGAATCCATGCTATCTTTCATTGAGTACCTGAAGATGCCTCCAGAGAGGATGGTAAATAATGCTACTTATATTCTTCAGGACACTGCCAAGAGATGGTGGGATGTGATATCATCGATGGGACTCTAGCGGGTTATTGTGTGGGATGAGTTCCAGTGTTCCTTCTATGTCTCCTTCTACATGGAGACTTTGAGGGATGATTGAGCCAATGAGTTTATGAGTCTGGAGTAGGGTATTTTTCTGTTATGGATTATTCTTCTTGTTTCACTGATCTAGAGTGCTTCATGCCTATTCCTAGGGATGATGAGTTATTTCTATCAAGGAATTTTGAGGATGGTCTTAGGAACGACTTCTAATCTCAGGTTAACATCATCATGTTGTCTTCTATCACTTCTATAGTCAACCATGCACTAATCATGGAGAACAATCTGATGGATTCTAGAGTTGTGAGCTAGGGTGGCTCGATATCCGTAGTTGGTATCCGACCTAATAACAGTAGGAAGCGCTGTATGGAGTCTACTCATAGGGATCTAAGGAGGTTGGAGACTTCTTCTGGAAGCTAGGTGGTGTGATACGAATGCAAGAAAATTGGTAATATAAGGCCACATTGCCCGAGAGTCCTAGTGGAGTTCCAATCTTATGGAATGATAGCCCACCTTTACTGCTTCATTCTGATATTCTCACTAGAAACTGGTGGCATGAGTTCTTCTATGACTACTCATTCAAGAGCATCACCACTAGTTTGTCATACGTCTGGGAAATGGAGCTCTTTTAGTCGTTCAGGCCGAGGTGAGGGTTGTGGTCGTGGTTTCCAGTCAACATGCTTTCAAATACAATAGGGTGGATCATCTTAGAGTGGCCAGTTAGGGTCACTGGGCTATGACGTAGGTCAGAATGTTGTAATGGAGTAGACCCAGGAAGAGCAGGAACTCGGACCCTCTATAGTTCGAGGTACGATCCTAGTTACCTCAGTTTTAGCTTCTGCTCTTTTCGATACAGGGGATTCCCATAGAATTATATTTGTTGATGTTGTGGGGAGCCTTGGGCTCTGTATCTTTTCTTTTACTGATATATTTATTCTTGACACTATGTTGGGGACTATAATGACTAGTGTATGTCAGTACAAGGAGTTCCCTGTAGAGGTTGGTGGGTGTCACTTTTTTTGGGACCTCTCGCCATAGAGATGACAAACTATGATGTCAATATCAGAAAAAAATGGCTAGTTCCCTTCCATGTAATTGTCGATTACTATCATCGTATGGTGGCTTTCACAACACCAATGGGCAGATCATTTCTTCATAAGGGCTAATGGGATGTCCATACGAGTAGAGCAGGACCAGAGCATTATGTTCTGGGTGGAGTTATAGCCCAGATTGCTAGTCTATATCAGGATGACCAAGGAACTTCACAGATGGACATTCCACCAGTGGTGGATCATTTCATGGATGTCTTTTCAGAGTGATTTTCTGGTTTTCCTCTGGAGAGAGAGGTGAACTTTTCAATTGTTCTTGTTCCAGGAGCGGCACTAGTGTCTATTACTCCTTATAGGATGGCTACACTATTGTTTTAAGAGCTCAAGAAGTAGTTGGAGGATTTCAGGCAAAGGGTTTTATCTGACCCAATACTTTTCCTTGGGGTTCTCTTATGCTGTTTGTGAACAAGGTGGACAGTATTCTCATATTTTGTGTGGATTATCAGAAGTTGAACTAGTTTACAGTTAAGAATTGATACCCCTTGCCAAGGATTGAAGATGTCTTTGATTAGCTTCAAGGATCTTGGTTGTTCTCGAAGAATGACATGAGGTCCAATTATCATCAATTTCATGTTAGAACATCTTATATACCTCTTACATCCTTTTAGAGTAGTTATGGTCTATATGAGTATGTGGTTATGTCGTTCAGTCCCACGAACACGCCGGTAGTCTTCATGCAACTTATGAACTGAGTGTTCCATCAATATTTGGATTTTTTTCGTGGTAGTCTTCATGGATGATATCTTGGTTTACCCATACACTTGACACGACCATGATACTCATCCTGAGATCATTTTGAGTACACTAAGAGAGTATCAGTTATATGCTAAGAACTAAAAATGCCACTTTTGGATGGACCAGATTCACATATTTGGTCATGTTATCTTTGAAAAAGAAGATTCAGAAGATCCAAGGAAAGTGAGAGTAGTAGTTTCATGCGATCAGCCGAAAAATGTTCTCAAGTGATAGAGTTATCTAGGGATGGCTGGTTACTACAGGTGTTTTATACAATACTTTTTACACATAGAATCACCACTGATAGGCCTGACTAAGAAGGGTGTGAAGTACTTGTGGTCAGATTCTTGTGAGTCTACCTTTAATGAGCTAAAAGGGAGGTTGACTTATACCCAGATACTAGTATTTCTAGAGTCGGGAAAGGGATATACTATATACTACGATGCATCAGGTATCGGGCTAGAATAAGTGCTTATGCAGGGGGAAGGAGTCATTGCATATGGTCCTCAGTAGTTGAGGCCACATGGGAGGAACTACCTGATGCATGATCTCAAGTTAGATGTTGTTGTTCATGCTTTACGCTGTTGGAGACATTATCCTCAGGGAGATCATTTTGTGGTTTTCACTGACCACCAGAGTCTCAAGTATATAATCACTCAGTGCAATCATATTTTGAGACAGCAAAGGTGGGTTGAGTAAATTCATTCCATTGTTATTGAGCTTGCCTACATGCTGGGGAAAGGCAACACTATGGCTGATGGATTGAGCAGGAGGACTTAGATACATTAAGTTCAGGAGGACAGGAGTGAGTTC
This sequence comes from Viscum album, assembly GCA_963277665.1. Lineage (NCBI taxonomy): Eukaryota > Viridiplantae > Streptophyta > Magnoliopsida > Santalales > Viscaceae > Viscum > Viscum album. Next base: position 106,356,158 of record OY728143.1, on the reverse strand, counting down.
CATCATATGGATCTATTCTCTGAGATTCATTTGGGGGTACACTATAGTCAGGTGCAGAGTTTTCTTTCATCTGTGGTTGTTATCTCTACTCTACTTGATCAGGTTAAAATGAGTCAACTATCAGATTATGTTGGCCTAGTCCTATGGGAGAGCGTTTCAAGAGAGGACCCTATTCATGGATGGAAAATAGGTGATGAATATATCTTTCATTTTCATGGATGTGTGTAGGTACCAGCAGACATACACACAGAGCTGATGTGAGGCTTTTATTCCTCAGTTTGGGCAGTTCATCCTACTGTCACCAAGATGTATCAAGATCTGCACCATCAGTATTTCTGGCTATGCATGAAGGGAAATGTTGATAGGATTTTAATGAGGTGTTACACCTTCCAGTAAGTGAGGGTGGAGCATCAATGACCCTCGGGGATTTTACATTAGTTACCCATTCTCGAGTAGAAGTGGAATGATGTCGCGATGGATTTCATGACAAGTTTGTTGAGGCCACCTCGAGGGAATGATGCAGTATGGGTTTTCATTTCTAGACTCACGAAATTTGCCTACTTATTTCTGATTAAGTATACCTTTAGTGTTGATGAGTTGGGAAGGTTGTACATCTAGTTGATTGTACATTTACATGGAGTTATGCACCCCATTGTTTCAGATAGGGACGTCAGTTTTACTTCTCAGATCTCACAGGGACTTTAGGGGGATTTGGGTACATAGGTTCTTCTGAGTACATCTTACCATACCAAGATAGATGTTCAGTCCAAGAGCACGATTCAGGTGTTTAAGGACATGTTTCAATCATGAGTCCTAGATTTTAGAGGTTCTTGGGAGAAGCACTTACCTCTTGTGGAGTTTTCCTAAAATAATAGTTTTCACGCAACTATTCAAATGGAAATTTTTGAGGCTTTGTATGGTAGGCCATGCCAATCACTAGTATGTTGGATATAGGAAGGAGTGGTAGCGATGCTGGGACCTCGTCTTTCCCAGGAGACCAAATTGTAGATAGAGTTGATTTGGAAGAGCATGGCTACTGCACAGTCATAACAGAAGTCTTATGCTGATCGACGGATATGACCTCTGGAGTTCGAGATCGGTGATCAAGTTTTTCTATGTGTCACACCATGGTTAGGACATAAGAGGATTAGGAGATAGGGTAATATTTCACTATGGTACATCGGACTATTTGAGATGGTGGAAAGAGTCGGGTCGGTTCCCTATCAGTTGTAGTGACGTCGGATATACCGAGCTATGTATAATGTCTTCCAAGTTTCTCAGCTTCTATGTTTCTTCTCAGACTCATATCATGTTTTCCAACCCAAGGAGTTTGAGTTATAAGTGGAAAAATCCTTTGAAGAGCATCATATCTGGATTTTTGATCGATGTGTGAAGGTTCTCTACCGCCATTCTGTTCCTATGTTACGAGTACTATGGCAGCACGGGTGAGTACAGGACGAGACCTGGGAGAGTGGGGCTGATATACGATCATAGTGGAAGAATTTTTTTGATGTTTCTTATTCTATGCCACCTTTCTATGGAAATTAGGGGATGAATTTATTTTTGGTGGGATGTTTATAAAAACCCAAATTTTCTTTTCATGTATGTTTTACTTTTCTAGTTGTTTTTGAGAGAAATAGGAGTTTCTGGAAATTTCAGGAGTACATGCGGTGAACATTAATTACACATCGTGTAACTGGTTTTCGCGGGTGACCGTGTACTGGTCGTGTAACGGCTGAGTATATGGTTGTGTGTGGTGACCTATAGACCGCCTAAATGGAGTTCTGAAATGTCAAGTACATTCCATGAAATTTTAAATAACGCGTTGTGTAATTTTTTTTCATTAAACAGACCGGGGTCACTTCTGATGGATAGAACACACTTATTATTCTTCTATCTCATCCAGGAGAGTATGTACAACCACAAATCTTCTATGATCCCCCAACTTGTAGTATGTTATCTGAATTGACTGTTGTCGATTACATTGGAATCACCAAGGTAAGATCTTCCCTTTTCTAGAGCATTATCTTTTGATTTCTCCACTTTCGAGAGATATTCACAGTTGAATTGTTTTAACATTTTTGTAGATCTAGGGAATTCTAGGGTGATTCAATGAATGAGGTTTCCATATATCGATCTCATGATGCCATGATTGGTGGTTTGTGCCTTTTTCTAGATAGTCTTTGAATTCTATTTTAAAAAGTTCCCAATACCCTCATTCAGGGTATTGTGTGTTTATGGTTTTTAGCCCTATTGTTACCTGTTATGCCTTGTTGTTTGATAAAGTTTATTTTTTTGTGAATAAGGTTATCTTTTCCATGAAATATATTTTTTCCCATATTTCTAATTTTTATTTTTTTTCTAGATTTTCTGTTAGGCTGTTTTGATTCCCATGCCTAATATTGTTAGGATGGAGTGATTATTAACTGACATGCCATGATAAAATGTAGATTGTTTATCCAATTAGTTCTTGAGGATTACTTTGGCCTCCAAGTATCGTTTGTGCATGACTGACTTATATAGGGTCGGGATAACTTGGTGTGGTAGAACATAGATATAATGGACGTTGAGGCCTTCTCCAAAGTGATTGTTTTATTGTTATGTTGTGAGACCATAGGAGGGATGGACTTTTTTCTTCCTCAGAGTTTCCATAGTTTCATCGATATGTTCCAAAGGGGGAATTGGACATTGAGTGCTTCCTCATTGTGCCTATTAGTTTGCGATATGAGACCACAGGGGGAATTGATAGTGAGTTCTTCCTCAGAGTGTCTTTTCTAAAGATGAACCAGAGGGGTTAGACTATGTGTACTTCCCAGGGGTTTTCTTGTGTTTGTTTGGTTGAACCAGAGGGGTTAGGCTAGGAGTAATTCCTAAAGTGTTACCAAATTTTTATTAACTACTTACATGGTATATGAAAATGAAAGAAAATTAATTTTTAGGATTATTACTATGTGTACTTCCTTGTTTTATACTTCATTTTGTTTATTGTCTTCCATATATATTCATTGACTATTAGGCACAGATATTTCGGTGGTGGCCTTCTGGGATTTGTATCACACCTTGTTTGGGTCATTCTTTTGTGCCCAAACATAATATATTGATGTAGGTATAGATAATGGAAATTTCCCTTCTACTTTTGGTACATGATTACTATGGAGCTGGGGATAATGGGACCAAGCTAAGGGTTGCGATGCTATGGAGCTATTTAATTTCTTTTCATTTGTACTTTGGTTAGTACGGTATTCTAGTATTGTGATTTTTTTAGCAACTTTCCTAGAAATATGTATCATGAATCATTTATATATGTGTGATCCATTTGTATATTATTTTAATTGTTTACTTATTGTATGTTTTAATTCTTCTTCTATTGATATCTATTTTACTTAGGTTGTGTTACTCCACCAATGAGGGAAGAGATTCCCCACTATCACACCCATGGCCCTCACTGAAAGTCAGCATCCTCTAGCGTTCAGGGAAATGTTCTTGAGTCATGTGACCAAATGGGTATGCGGAACCTCTGGGAGGCTCTTGGAACCGGGATGTTACAAGATCTGACCTTTTCTGCCATTTATTCAAGAAGATCATGTCCTAATAGATTTTCATTTCCTAACTTCATCCTAGTAAGTTAGAGTTCTATAGTTCCTTCAATAGAGTGTTTCATAAGGATCTATCTGATTACTGGAGTAAAAGCAATTATTGTATGAAAATTACACCAATGGTAGGTATTGATCCCAATCACCATTGAAATCCATAAAGAAAGATATCAACATTTCTTCCAGAGTTCAAATTTTCCTCTTAGATTGACCTTCATTCCGAGGATGATAAGCAGTGCTGAAACATAACTCTGTATCCATAGCTTGCTGATGACTTCTCCAGAACTTCGAGGTAAACCACAGATCATAATAAAATATAATGGAATGTGGTACTCCATGAAATCTTACCACTTCATTTATATTTATCTGGGCAAGATGGTCAAGATATAAATCATATCTAATAGCAATTAAGTGTGATGACTTCTTAAGGCAGTTGACTATAACCCAGAGAGCATTGTTGCCTTTGTATGTTTTCAGAAGTCCATGACACATTCCATTGTGATGCTTTCACATTTCTATTCTAGTATGGGTATTGGTTATACCATCCCCTTAGACTTCTGTCTCTCAACATTAACTTACTGAAAAACCAAGCATCGAGAGACATATTCAGTGACATGTATTTTCCTGCCATCCAATTACTCATTCAGAACCTTGTAAATATTTTTTCTTCTAGGGTGATTAGAGAATGAAGACTATGAGCCTCATCCAATAGCCTATTATTTTATTCTGGTATGGTATGAACACAAACACGGTTCTTCAACTTTATAATTTTATCACAATAAAGGTTGAATTTGAGAACATTTCACACCTTCTTTTGTAACTCTACATCTTCCTTCGGTGACTCTTTAATATTCACCTGTATAGATAGTTGAAAAATCATTTTAGAAAGATAAAATTTCTCCCATTCCATTAAAATTTCAAGATCCATTTTTTTCAAATCCCTAAATATTAGATCTTTCGTGATCCTCTTCATGGATAACCTAGCATCGTCTTTTTGACTCAAAGCATATGCCACCTTGTTTTCATTTCTAGGGTTGTAATGTATTGAGATGTTGCAATATTTAATCAAATCCAACCATCATCGTTGGAAAATATTCATCTTATTTTGTGTGAAAATATACTTTAAACTTTTATGATAAGTATAAATATTACATTTTTACCATAAAGAAAAGCCTCTATATTTTTAATGAAAAGATTACCGTATATAACACAAAATCATGAGTTGGGGTAATTTTGTTCATTGATTTTGAACTATCGTGAGGCATGAGTTATCACAATATAATTTTTCATGAGAACACACCCCAGTCCCTCCTTGGATGCATCACTATTGATCACAAACCTTTCTCCACTACAAGGAAGTGTGAGCAAACGTGCACTGACTAACCTTCTTTTTAGCTCTTCGAAATTCTCTTCACAGTCCTCCATCCTAACGAACTTAACTCATTTCTGTGTCAACTTGGGGAGTGGATAAGATAATCATGAAAAATAATTCACAAAAAATCGATAATATCTATCCTAATGAAGAAAACATTGGATCTTTGTTACTGTTATTGGTCTCGACCATCTTTTAATAACCTCTATTTTTGCTGGATCCAAAGATATCCCCTATCTTGAGATTATGAGACCCAAAAATGAATCTTTTTTAATCCAAAATACACATTTGGTAAATTTTCCATAAATATTCCCCTTTTTAGTGTCTTTAGTACAATCCTCAAGTGATCTTCATGCTCTTCCTTGGTCATTGAATAAACAATATTATCATCTATAAAGACTACCACAAACTGATCAGGATAGTATATAAAGTCTTTATTCCTTAAATCCATGAATATAGAAGGGTCATTAGTAAGACCAAAAGGCATTACTATAAATTCATATTGTCCATACCTTATATAGAATTCATTCTTTGGTATATCCTCCTTTTTTACCCTTAATTTATGATATCCTAAATGGTGATCGATCTTGGAAAAGTATTGAGCTTCGCATAGTTGGTCAAATAATTCATCAATGTTTGGGATTGGATATTTATTCTTTATAATGATCCTATTATGTTCTCAATAATCAATAAAGATTCTGAACAATCCATCTTTCTTCTTAACAAACAACACAGGTGCTCTCCAAGGTGAGGCACTAGGGTGTATGAATCTATTATCAAGATTCTCTTGAAGTTTCTTCTGCAATTCCTCCAACTCAATTGGGGTTATTATATAAGGTGTCTTTGAAATAGCCATAGCACCCGGTATGTGTTCTATTGAAAACACAACATCATGATTTAGTGGACGAACTCACAATTCCTCTATAAAGATATCATCAAACTCCTGTATAATTGGTCTATTCATAATCGTGAGTTTCTCCCTAACCATTTGAGATAAATAACCTTCATTTGTTGGAATCAAGACCCATTAGATGAGTGATATTTCTACTTGAAGGTTATATTCATCCTTGCATACATATATGATCACATATTAATCTAGAATATGAAATGTCTCTTCCCTTGTTTGAAAATTAATATTAGATCTATATAAAGAAAGCTAATCCATTCCATGAATCACATCACTGATAGTAACTGCATGTGACTTTACTTTGTGTTTGGACTTAAGAGTTTATTGATGTCGATCATCATCAACAACCCTCGGATTAGGGATTTGATTGGAATAATGCCCAATTTCCTTGAACTTTTAACATTGAAGTGTAGGAGGTGCATAATATGTTGATTTTTCTTTGTTCACATCATTAGACATATTTGTTCCATCAATTTGGCATTCAATTTCCCAATAACTATATTTTTCACACTTAAAACATTTACTAGTCCCTTTAAGACAATTCCCTCCATGTTTCATTCCGCACTTTGAGCATAAGGGAAAACTCATCTTCTTTTCAGTGTGGTATTTATATTTTCCTTTCAATTCCATCTTTCTCTTATTATCAAACCCATATAGTTGATGGTTTACTCCAATCTCCATAAAAAATTTGAGAGCAGATCGAAAAATTTCATTGTAGATTTTGAAGTACCTTATGATTAATTCACTTCAGAGACTATGTTTTAAGACACTAAAGAATCGATCAATCTTAATCACATGATGGATAATAATTCCCAAAGTGTACCTTGAAAGTATTATAAAATTTCCTTTGTAGGTACCAACAGATTCATTATTTTTTTCTTAAGTTCAATGAACTCCTTATAAATAATTTTTTGATGTATAGGAGGAATGTACTTATTGAAAAATAAGTTATTGAACTCGTCTCATTATGTGGACTCAATTTAATCTCTTTTCCTCATATTCTTGTAAATATTACACCATTGATCAGTTTCACCTTCCAAATGATATACGACTAAGATGAATTTGTCATGTTCATAACACTATATAACTGAAAATATCTTTTCAGCGGTACCGATCCATTATTCAGCCAACTATGGATCATAAGACCAGTTGAATGAAGGTGGAAGCTGCCTCATAAAGGATTCAAGGGAATTTTTCTCCCTCCTTTTTTCATTTGGAAGTCTGAAATGATTCATATCTTTAGAAAGTTGTGTGATCGTGGCTAAATGTTTTTTCCTTCCAGGTCCCAAAACATTTGGTTGCTCATGGGGATAATCATTGCATTTCCCCTCACTTTCATAATTAACAAGGTTACTTAAGGTTCCAGCCATTGACTAAAATCTAGAAGCATAGTGTGAGAAACACTAATCATAATAGGAAAACCACGTATTCAAGAATAAAATTACTATTTAGGAAACTTTAGATTTTATACTAGGTTATTTATGGTCATTTCTAAAACACTTGGATTGTATCCAATACTTAGACATATCCTGAAGGATTTCTCATCCTAGTCTTTAATTTTTAACTATACCTTTCTGCTAATACAAACTATAAAGACCCATTCTTTACAGAAATTGATATCAATTTAGAATTGTAGTATATTTATTACAACATATGAAATAACCATGACAAGATTGTTTTGGTATAGTGTCTTTAGAAACTGGGAATCATAAACAACATAGTCATAAAACATTCACATTTGTCTTTATTGTTATTTCCTTATAACTAGACTCCCTTTTGGAATATCATACTTAATACCCTTTTTCATGTCCTGGGGAAAAGAAACATATAAAAGGGTGATCTCAAATGATTTGTAAAGGTAATCAAGTGAAATAAAAATCATATCATATTAATAAGAATATAACATTTGAAAATCATATCCTTCATATAAAAGATCAGAATATAATATCATGGGATAAATCAGAAAAGTGCAATGTAATACCAATTGTCATAACATAAGAGATGAATTTTTTTGGCATACACACATAATCATAGAAAATAATTTCTTATTAATCAAGGCACATTTCCAAGACTATCATAGCAGACAAATTCCATTACTGAACCGAGTTCACTCATTATTCCAGCCCTGTATCAATGAACTGAATTTACATGTCATTCCACCCACATATGTCTCATGAGATATATATATTTACTCTATGAATTGGATGGAGATATAGGTTCCAACCATCTCATTAATGAAACCATTATTACCTTATCCAAAAAAACATAAAAACATTTACCATATCCTAACCCATGTAAAAAAATGGGTTTCTTAAACATCATTCCATTCTAATTTATACATAACAAATATACTTCCAAAAGAAACATCCATAATAAAAAAGTAAAATCATGTTAATAATAGTGATATAAGTATTACCCTAATTGGATAGTGACATCTTAGATAGAAAATAATTTTGAGAAAACACATGAAATTAATTCATGAGGAAAACATCCTTTATTTTTTTAAACGTATTCTTTTCTCAAAATTCTACATAATTTAAAAATAATAACATTGTTGAAAATAATCTTGAAATAGTGTAGATAAATCTTCCTGGAAATAATATTTCATGAAACCATAAAAAACCATTAATGTCGTATAATATTAAAAACATTCTTCTCGTACTTTTGTCGGAAGGGTCCAAAATTACCTCGTACAGAGAACAACAAAATATTTCATTCATACGGTTTAGTAAAAATTCACCAATGGGTAAAATTTACATTAAATATTTATATATGGAATTAAATAATATTTTTAAAAATATATTTCATAAACATAGATTTAAATGAAAAATATAACATAGTAAATACTTATAAATAAACTGTCTAGGATAAAAACTAGATTCGCAAGGTTATCCCTTACCTTTGGAATTATATACTCCATGTGTAGCCAAACCTCTTTATGATTATTTAAATAATGTTACATATTTATTCCAAAATATTAATTATTTTTATGATAAAATTTATTATCATATTTCCATCTGTTTGATAGTAACATTTCATTGTTACTCGTTATTCGGGTATTGACTGCTTTAGGTTCTTATGTTTTTTTTGTCAGATAAGTTCTTATTCAGATTTTTAGTTTATAGTTATATCATTTAAATCATGGTATTAGTATAATATATATCATATTTATCCATTAAATTAATTTATATAATCATGTTTTATTGAATATAATGTAAAGAGAATAATATCGCATCGTGGAGATGGTAAGTCGTACATACACATGAGCGATGATATCGTTCCCATAATTGTTGAATGGTATTGAAGTTGATGATGTATATTATCAAAAAATTGGAATCATATTATAATAATAATATATTGTTATTATTTACAACACTATACCCATTCATGTATGGTGGTGGTGAAAATAGATTACACCCCAGCGTGGTGACGGTATGTCGTAGGTACGCATGCGTGGTGATTTCATTTTCCATAGGATGGATAGAAGGTGAAATAGGGTTGTTTCATATTTATAATAAAAAATAAGTATATTATTGATATGGATGTTATTAATTTATAATGAAATAACTGAATAATATATTGTTGAAGAAGAAAGAAATTTGAATTAATCGGTAGAAGAGATTACCTCTTCCTTGACGTGCCTCCTTTAAATTTATTATTAGGGCACTAGAGTTGGTCTTTTGAGAAGCCCCAACAACCTCTAAAATGTTACTAAAAAGATTAAAAGATAAATGGGAAGGGTTTGGCCGATATTTAAGGCTCAATATGGAGTGAATATGAGAGAGAGGAGGTGGCCTTTTATTAGACAAGATAGGGGCACTTTTGGAAACTCTTAAAATATTAATTTATTATAAATTCAAAATCGGATAAAAATTGTTCAAAATTTATGTAATTATAATATAATATGATTTTGGTTCTAATACCCAGCATCAAATAATTTTTATACAAGTTAGTAATATATTTTTATCCTTATCTGTTTTGGTTTGACCCTTATTTTACCCTTTTTAATCTTACTATGATATTATTTTATTTACACACTGTGGGTTAATGTAATTACCATATCATGTCAAACGACCTTATTTATGAAATATTTGGACTTATATTAACCATTTTTTTTGAATATTTTGTTTTCTTAATTTAATATCATTTAATAAACTATTATATGTTTTAAGTTATGAATTGTGTCAATTTTTAGAGACTATTCATAATTGGATTTTTTTAAACAATTCATAACAACCATATTCCTTCAAAAATAAGGCACTAAATCAGAGATAATATGTTAATATCATCCATAAAATTCATGGATGACATCAAAATTACCAAATTATATTTGTTTTAATATTTATAAATTCATTTATTTGAATCTTTTATTGTGAGGTAATCACTACATCATAATTGTGTCATAAATAAATATATTTATCAATGGTCTAAAAATTATAAATAAAATACATGATGTAGGAAATATTTTTAAATTTATAATGACTAGTTATATAAATATATATTAGTTATATAACCCTATATAAAAATCAATTTAGTAAAGAAATGTGTTTTGGTTATAATTATCATTACTTTTAAGTAATTCTTATAAAATGTCATTTTCACATCCAGGTGAATACATGGGGACCCAAAATCAACCAAAGGACTACCACAGTCGTAAATATTTCATATAATATGATTAGAACACAATTTAGAGCAGTTTTATATTTTTAAATTAATATTTTTTACCATTATTTTCTAGATTTACCCTTTAACCATGGTAAATAGAATAATTACTGAAATTATTATTCATAACATCCAAAAATAATAGATTCCTATTCGAATAAGTTGGAATATATGAATCCAGATATGGATTCCATTTTTTTAAAATTTAAAACACAAAATTTTTTGTAATTAATTTAAAATTAATCCCATTATTAAAATGAAAAAATGGGTTTTAAAAGATAAAACATTGAAAAAGATTGAAATGTTTTTACCTATCAATTCAATGTAAAATTAATGCTAATAGCATAAATTATATTAAATGGTAAAAATATCTTCTATTTATACTTTATTCCCATTCAATATTATAATTTAACCATGTAAATTTTCTCGATGAAAAAAGTTGTTTTTATTTAAAATTTAGCATATTTTTACTATTCATTAAAACTTGAATGTTATTAGAAAAATATCAGAAATTTATCCAAAGTAAATTTTTACATCTCACTTCAAAATAACATGTTTATGTTTTTATATTGAAATTATTAATGTGTAAAAATCTTAATTTAAAATGGGTTCTTCTTTCAAAGGTGTAAAATTAACCATAAAAAATATTTTCTTATACATAAAATAAGGTTTTATTCATACCATATGACTAAAATATACATTGAAAAAAATAAAAACTATATTTTATTAAGTATATAACACATATATATATATATATATCATTAATTTAATTACCAATGGTAATTCACTCAAAAATAAAAATATCTAATTGATTTATATTTTTCAGAAATAATTAATAGCCAATGAATTCCTAATGCATTTTCCTAAGTTAAAATTATTCCTTTTAACCAAATGACAATTTAATATGAAGGCATCCCGTAGTTTTTTTAAACTCACTATTGAGTGAAAATAAATCTATTTATGAATAAAAATTATTTAAAAAAATATTTCATAAAATCATCTAGATGTTACAATAATCATTTTAAATATGATTTTCTAAATGGATTTTTAATAGTGGAAGTTTATATAGATAAAACTCCTCAAATTGAATACCATCACTTGAAAAAAAATATTTTTAAGCATTCAGAATCCTTGTATGTACATAAAAAAGATTCAAAATCATGGTATGAAAGATTAAGATCCTTTGTTTTATCAAATGGTTTTACTGTAGGAATAAAATAACTTACATTATTTAAGAAAAATTCATCCTTATATAATTTGTTATAATATTTATATGATTATGATGTTATTTTTGGATCAAAAAATAAAAAGTTGGCCTATTATTTTCCAAAACATATACTAATGGAATTTGAAATGTTTATGATGGCTGAGTTTAATTTTTTTATGATATTTATCAAAAACAATTTGGAAATAGTTTAAACCAAATAAAATACATACATGATTTACATAAGATATTTGGACATGAAAACAACATTAAATACTCAACACATATGATCTCAATCATTAAACATGATACATATGAAACTGAAAAACTAGTTGACAATATTCATATAGATGAATCATTTGAAATTTGTTATATCTCAATTGAAGTGGTCCAGATATTATGTTTTAATTATATCTGTGTCCATTATTTCAGTCTAATAGAATAGAATATTCATTAAATGCCACAACATTTATTTTAATATATTTAAAAGGAGTGATTTCTCTTCATCATATTTTTCGAAAAACATATGAATTTTATATTACTTCACATTCAAAAGTTTATTTAGATGGATATGGAAGATTTATGACCAGAACCTATGGAACCGATATTTTTATTCATAAATCCCTAGTATCTTGGTTGAGTATTAAACAACACTTTATAGGATTATCAACCTGCCAAGTACAATATATCATAGAATCAATTTTTTGTGCACAAGTACTATATGAAACATGATTTAATAGATTTTGGATTTAATTTTAATTCTATACAAATAAAATGTGATAACAAGGGTACTATAAACATTTCAAAGAACCCAATAAACCATTCCAGAACAAATGACATTGATTTAGAGAACATTCATTTGGAGAAAATGCAAATAATAAAAATATATCATTAGAATTCATTTTTATATAATGTATTTTAGAAAAAAAATTACTAAAATTTTTCATGATGCCATATTTTATTTCATTAAATTAGAATTCTTGGTTTTTTAAATTTTACATAATGTTAAAATTGAATATATCATACTTTTTATTCAATGTAAATAAATATTTTACTTTATTTTCTGTGACTTTTTTGTGAGTATTAGCCATATAAAAATAGACCACATCCACTAGCTTTACTAGTTATTACTCCGCACGTCATTGAACGACCCCTTGATTACCAAAAATTAAATGAATTGTGTATCAACTCTATACATGAACCATTTTTCAAAATCATTGAACACTACTTATCTATGTTACCAAAACAATTATTTCAATAGAAATTTATTCTTATGAAACCTATATTCAATAGAAGAAACAAAGATAACTGATGGTTCCTTATCTAGTATAATCAAAAATTAAAAGATGTCTTGGAAAGTGATAAGTGGATGAGCGATAGATTTTGACTATACTGATGGAACATATACGATAACTTAGAATGTTATAATCCATGAATAATTAGAGTATCACATAAATTAAAGATGAACCTGTTTTGTTTTTGAAATGATAGTTTATCAATTTTATGTGAATGGAGTGTTTTATTTGGGTGAAAATGATGATTTGGTCAGGAAAATAGTGAATCATATGAGTTTTTCATTAACTATATTGGAAATGGATGTTTTTTTCAAATGTATGAATAAATTATATTCTAGTTTCAGTAAATCATTGTTTTCCATAAATGAAGTAAGCCCTCTTGATATTATAAAATCTATATCGGGATATTCTATTATTGAGATGAATCTAGTAAAGAATGTTAAACCAGGAAGGAATTTCCTTGACATGATCATCAAATCATCCATCATGAAATTTAATTGTGAGTTTGAGAAAGTGTTTTCATGATGATACTTTTTTATACTTGTGTTTGACTGGAAAAACAATTAATATAGTACGATATGTTGTGATTTATATATGAAATGTATAGAGAATTTCCATAAATTTGAATTCAATTGGTATAGTGATATGATTAATATTTCTTCATGTTGGTTTTTCTTTGGATGGGACTGAAACCACTCATTTTCATGCGTTGACACAATAAGTGAAATTGTATTGAGAAAAATTAGTTTGTGTTGTAATTCCATATAGAAAAGATATTTCTCTTAACCACTAAAGCATAGGTTAATCCCACTTCAACTTAGTAGACATCCTACAGCCTAAAGGAAAATATAGTTGTGGTAGTTAGACTCTCTCAGAGTGATGATATATGGCGATTTCCTGATGATTAAGAGAAGTTACTGAAAATAAAATAAGTGTAAGAGTATCTTAAGAATATAGATAATGAACTGCATATAAAAATATTTTTACTCCGCTTATCTCTATTCCAGTCATTAGAGAAAGGATAGACTCTTATTTCACCTAGTTTTTTTCTATTGGTCAAGACATAATCATCTAAGTATGAATGATGAAATCACCTCTCATTATTTATTCTCATTTTGGTAAATTGGAAACATTACCTTATAGAAGAATCCATATCATTTCTTACGAATATCATAATATTTAATATTTATCTCATGTTTTATAAATTAAAATAAGTTTTTCCTATTTGTTTAATTTCAATAAGATAGATTCTCCCATGTCAATAAACATTATAAAAATCCAAATGTACCATAAGATGGTAGATATAACAATGAGAAATTTAGGGGTATCTCTTATATGTTATCGTTTTAAACTAATATATGATAGCCTAGTTAGTTGAATCAATAAATGTAATAACGATTCTTCATGATCATAAAATTTCAAGAGAATATATAAATGATGATATGTTCGTAGTCCAGTCATCAGTCTACATGTTTTCATTGGAACCCTTCTCTAATGTTTCAAATAAAATGGTTGTTTGATTAAAGTTATAAGGACTAAATATATATATTGACAGAATTAGTTATTCAATTATGTATATTCAGTGTGGATTTATACAAAAATAAGTGATTTTGGATATTCAAAGAGGCAAAATAGATGGAATTATAAGGTTATTTGTATTTCCTCAAAGGTCAATCCCATCAATAAAAAATTCGAAGTAGGAAATCAGTAATCTTTTTCAAGAATAAGTTCCTAAATTTTATATTTTAATGAATTAAGTGAAAAAATATGTATGTTTTATTATAAATTAATTAAAAAAATAGAAATATCTCTATCCAATAATTTTTAATTCGGAGAGAATGGATTTTAAGATATGAACCCCGATGTTGAAACAATATGAAATATTGTTTTTTGATTAAGTGTAAAATATATAATAATTATAATAATTTCTCACCCTAAAAGAATATATTGTTTGAAAATTTAAAATAAGTTATTTCATTTCTTCATTTGTTCTGTACGACAAAAAATTAGTATATAGTGATGAACAATTTAATAGTTTCTAGTCATAATAATGTGGATGTTCAAAATTGTCTAGGAATTTTTATCATATAGGATATATAATGGTTTTAAAAGTCCTTTAAGACTTTTCTAGGAATAAAATGGTGAAAATTATTTATTAATACACTAATTATTTATTTCAGGTGAGAATATTATGCCATTCTAGACCCACATTCACTAGTTTTTGTGCTTCTTCCATATAAAAATGTAATGAAATATTTGACACGGCTGGAATTGGTCAATTGGAAAATCCATGGTTTTCATAATAATTAACTTTATCTTTACTTATTTTATCCTATCATCTATCCATATTTCTTTTATATAAATTTTATTTATATAGATATTCATGATATGCTCTCAATATCCAATCCACACCTATGAGGATCGCTCATGTAGGTTGATAAGGTCCTAAAGCATCTCTACTAACGCTGGTTGGTGTTATTGGTGATATAGCTGACACACTTCTTCCTAAATTTTCAATATCCTCTTGACACTTGTTACCCATCAACAAAACATCTATAAATTACTATTTCACAATCAATAGTTAATACACACACATTGTTCTGTTGGTGTATTTTTTTCTTAGTGGATGTGAAATTTAAAAACATTTGAGTTAGACATGGTTTAATGGAATCTTAAAAAATTTGAATCTTTCTTTAAGATGAAATTTGAATTCTTGAATTCTTTTATTGTTTTTTCTAGGATGATAATTTTTGATATGGTACTATTTATTCACTATTCATGTCTTATAAATTCTTTATCTTTTTTACACTATACTTTTATATCTATTAATAAATATAATCAATATGTTTTAGTATCTTCTTACTATTCACATTTTATTTTTCTTATTTACATAATGATCTCTATTGACTTACTGAAACAACTTAATGGAAAATTATATTCATAGTTAATAGCATTAAATGTTTCCAATTATTCATGTGAAATATTAATTGTATCCCTTAATCTACTTCTTTTTTATATCATCAAATATGTGGAATAAAATACTAATAAAAGAAATATACTTTTAAGATTTTAATTATATAATATAATGAAAATTCCATATCCTTTATTTTAAAAGTGGATAAGAAAATAAGAAGAGATTAATTTAACGAATAATTTTATAGTGTTAGAAACATTATTATTCTTTGGAGAAGAAAATTATTTTCAAATGTAATGTTTCTTTAACATGGGAGAAAAATTGAGGAATCCATAATTGTAAATATTTTATCTCAAGTGAATATTTTGAATGATAAAATCCAATTTTATGAAATTTTTGTTTTTTATTTCATGAGATTATTACATCATAAAAAATGGGATATTTTTGGACATATTTTTTTGTTCCAACATATCTTAGTTTTATGGGTTTTGATGATTCCAAATGTAACAAATTTTATTCTAACAAGTTTATATTATGTGTTTTCGACAATAGTTTTCATGTGTTTATCATAAATTTAGTAATGTATTCAATCTAATCTTTTATTTCAATTAAGAATTGATGAATATATTTCACATACTCAAATTCATAAAATATATGTGTTTTCTATTTTTCTAGTTTTGTAACACTTTATCAAACGAACAGAATATTTGATTTATTGAATAAAAAATCCAGATGCTTTAGTCAGAATGACAATATGAAAATTTTTTATCTTGCAAAAATGATATTGGTAAAATATTATCACATAAGATTTAGAGAATTTTAGAATGATAATTATCACACCTATGTACCATATTCATCTTACATATAGGAATTATACATTGTAGTTTCAAATTTAGATTATCTTATGCATAAGAAGAAGAAGATGAGTTATTTTATCTTATGAAATCTCTCAAGAATTTATCTTTTGATAAATAGTACTACTAGTTGAATATATTAAGATATATATATAATATTAATAATTTAATGATTACCATTATAATATCTTGATAATTAATTTTATAATCTTAGAGAATATAAAAAAAGGATTATCTATTTAATGAAATATTGACTTGTACATTCATTTTCATAAATGTAATAATATGACCAATAAATAGATTTATGGAATCGCTATCATAAAATTAATTCCTATAATTAGATGGAGTGGATGCATGTCTAATTTTGTTTTCTTATCAAATTATCAATGAATTTCTTTCTTGAAAATTATATGTATATCATTCCCAAGTTCAAAATGTGATATATAAAAGGAATAGTTTGTTTTTTCATGAATATAGACTCATAAATGTAGATGGATGAGAAGAATGAGTAGAATAAACATCTAAATACTTTGATTTCCTTTAAATAATAATGATAAAACAAGAACACTTGGTTTGTGCATAAAAATTCTATAAATTTCACTAAAGGTCACAATTTGATATACTTTTAAGACTATTATATTCTCAAGATGAATCTTCGACCACTATCAATTTCTACTTACAACATTGTGCTACAACCATTTATTTCATTTTTTTATTCATTTCATTTTTTATACTCTACATATGAGTTTGTATTGATACCTTGTACATATATTTTAAAGGGCGAGCCTGAATAGAAGCTCTTTGACCATTATATTAAGAGATAGTTTCTTGTACTCAACTGGGATCCACTGATAAAATAATTTTTATAGTAATAAATAAAAAACATGAGGAGGAGAGTATTGGTAGAGCTCAATAGAGTATTTCTTTTCCCCTAACCATTATAAATCTCTATTTTATCTATTTCATTTATGTTTTTATTTCCCCTTCCTCTCATTATTAATCAAAAAATACTTCCATGATCATACATGAAGACGGAGTATTTTAAAATAAATTTTTTAGGAACCCAATTTACCCCCCCCCCCCCACTTGAGTGTTCAATTAGCCATTATCATGGAAAAAACAAGGGAGTGAGAGTCACAGATGAATTCCCAAAACATGGAGATATTTTTATTTTTTGGTTTATTTTTTTTTATGATGTGATGTTTTGATCCTACTATGTTTATTAATGTGACGTTTCCCATGATTTTTGATGTGAAATAAAACCCCATACATATGGAATGGGGAGGACCTGATTTCAAATTGAGACACGTTAATTTTGTTGTGATTAAACATGTGAAGGTGAGATAGTTAAACCTAGATGGGACAGTATATTAAAACTATGGTTAGAATTCCTTGATTCATACATTATGATAATTGGGGTTTGTTGGTTATGATGGTTGTTGGTTGGGGTTATGATGATGTTGGATGGTTTTTCATGTGGATCTGTGGTATATAGTTGATTGAGGCCAATATAAGTTAATGAGGTTTTATGGTTGTTTAGTGATTTGGTTGTGTAAAACTCTTTTGTTTTCGTTGATTTTTCATATTTTGGTAGTGATATTATTAAGAAGTAACAATATCATTGAGAGGTATCTTTTATGGTGGTTGTTCATACCTTTCATTCCTTCATGTATTATTTTTGGATTCTCATCAGTGAGAATCATTTCATAGGTATTTGATTTAATGGTATGTGCCTCCTAGTCTATTACTTTTCTGATTTTAGGTATCAGTGGTGTTTTTGGCCAGGCTTGATGATGTTTTGTGGTGGTCGGTAGAGGCATATAGTCATACTAGATCAGTTCTCTATTATAAATCTTGATATGGGAGGAATAAATGCCTTGTAAAATTTTATATTATGTGAAAGTAAGTCTCAACGATTTTTTTGTATGTTTCATGGGGAATTACACAACATATTAAAAATTAAGGATTTAATGGTTGAGGTAACATGTATTTTTTTGGAGATTAAAATATAACTTTTTAACAACATATAAAGGGTATATCTCATGTAAATCACCATATAAAACATGATGATAATTTATGGATTTCCTCAAATTCTTCATCAAACCTTATGATCGTCTCATTTTTAGGCGATCTGGTGGCCCTCTCTTCCGAAATCATGGGATTCCATTATCGAAGATCGATCCTTAGCTTCTAATCTATGATACATGGTGAGTTATTATCTCTTTATCATGTTATTACTTCGGTTTTTTAATATTGATCCACTACGGTGGTTCATTTTTTTTTAAGTTTCTTTGGGATATGTCTTGATGATCATCGGGTGCTTTGTAGGTTGATCCATAGTTTTCCAATGTGTGGTTGTGGTTGAAGTAATTTCTTCTTAAACGTTTTTAGTGAGATTTAAAGGATTCATTGATATATGGAATCCTCATTCATAGCCTTCATCAAGATATGTGTGGGATATTCTTGATTATTCTAACATATAGATGGATATTATGGGTTTTCATACTCAAATAATTCATTAGCATGTCTAAAATTGATGGGTATGAGGAATTATCACATTCTTTACTTCTTTGATATATGATGTTTATTTTATTATTCATTTATGTTCCCATTTTTAATATAATATCTATTGGGATGATTTCATACTCTATAGTTTTTGTGATGTGAAGACACTTGTTGTGTTATTTTTTAATCACACACTTAATAAAATTATAAAGAAAAATATATTTCACTAATAATTTTTTTCTCTAGGATTCTGGTTTTATATAATACCAATTCTAATATAAATCAGTATAGTGATAAATACCATGTATAAATGTGATGTCAGGATGTGTCGTCGATGTTTCTTCATGTTCTTGTTGTGTTACAATGTTTGGATTCAGTTTTTTGTGGTGATATATGATATTGGATATGTTATGTACAATGTGGGGAATTAGGGTAGTGATGGGTTGACATGTATGTGATGTGGGAAGTTTTGTGGCATAGTGTGATGACGTTTTAGCACAGTTTGTGTGTTTTAGTGGTTCTGGTGCCCTGGTTGTGATGCAGTGGTTATGGTGTAGATGTTGTGGGGTATATTTTGGAATGTTGTGGTTGTGGTGTAGTGGTTGTGGTATAATGGTTGTGGTATACGGTGGTTATGTTTTTTTTATGGTTATATTTTTTGGTTGTTATGTTTTGAGAAATCTTATATGGTGTGATTTAAAAATGACGGTGGATGTGTTGTGTAATGGAAATAGTTATGTGGGTTGGGTAGGTTGTGCATTGTGGTTGTGTTAGTTTCCGGGGTAGTAGTGGAATAAATTTTGATTTAGAATGAATTGAATAAATTAATGGATTATTAATTTAATATAATGAGAGGTAATTTTATGTGTAAAAAATTTATTAATGAATAAATTTGGTGAAAATTATCATTTGGAAGTGTAATGTTGTGTGGTTTGTGTAGCAATTTTGTGGTGCGTTTCATATTTTTGTGGTAGGAGTTCTAATAGTTGATGTGCGGTATGGTGGGGGTGGTTTATTATGCACTATTGTGGTTGATGTAAACCCTTATGTTTGATTTTTTTTCTATCTATATATAATTTATGTTAATGTTAATTTATAACTGTCCTTAGAATGTTGGATAACCAAACCAACACTTATATATGATGACTTTTGGTTTGGTCCCCAACATAGTGGATCTTAGTTATATAGATTGTTGGATACCCCATCTCCCCACTATTCATTTAGTAGTAATGTGTTGGACTATGTTTTTATGGATGAGATTTGTTGTCTACCCCAAATGTCTATTATAGGGACATGATGTGATGTGGTTTGTTGTGTAGACTAAATGCCTATCGCTGGAAAGTGATGTGATGTGATGTGAGTGGCCTAGGTGTTTGGGGTAATGATGTTATTTTATGTGGTTTAATTTTTGTCCTGTGTGAATGAAATAAAGTTGTGATGTGATGTGGTATGTTATTAAGGGATGGTAGAATAGTATTTTCAATGATGGGGTGTGATAGAGGAAAAATAGTAGGGAAGAGATAGCAAGGAACCTTGTTTTTTATGATATAGTTGCTATATTATTTTACTAGATGCATGATTTGGTGAGCGAACCATTGTGAGGATGGGTTTGGATAGGCCCCCAAATAGATTCTTGTTGTTTCTGGTATTTCTTCACTAGCACATTGGAATTATCTTTTCACATGTTCACTTCAGGAATTTATTCTATCCCTACTGAGTATTTCTACTATTCTCAGGATACTTATATAAACTATTTTTAGGATTCCAAGAGGACAATCATGACCAAGTTGGAAATTATAAGATGGATTGGATTTTCTATTGTGCTTCTGGCGTTGTGTTATACTTTTTGGTTTTTACATTTAAGAATTTTATATGTATTATTATTAAATTATTCATGCCTCGTGGGATGGTTTTTGGATTAACCGTATATTTTTTGTAGGAGTTTTTTTGGGGATTATTTATCTTATTTTATGATTTTATTTCATTAATAGTAGGTAATTTCACTAATAATATGAGATGATTATACCCATGGTGTTAGTCGCCAATGTGGGTCTTACTAAAGGGGCGACTCATGGGTCATTATATCTCTCCCTTTATTATGGTGTATTTAGAGGGAGGGGCCATTACATTTATGTAATGATTCTTGTTTATGATCAATAAATTTTTTGTTATAATTCTAAATGGATACACCCATGTTATCATATTATTTAAACTAATGATACAAATTAATAATTTATTTATATCTCCCTTGTTTACCCATACTATGAATATGACCTCAACCTTTTTTACTATTTTTCTTTTCCCTAGTATATTAAGTGGTGTCTTATGGGTGACGTGTTTATGAAGGGTCGTAATTTTGACAAACTAAGTGTGAGATGATTTATATCAATTATGAATATTTTGTATGTATCCTTGTTTCCATAGACACTGAACCTATATGGTCCTTATATTGATTGTATTGTAATTTATTTATTATAATTTAATAATATTGAATAATTCTATATGAAAAGTATGGGTTGTTATAATTGGTATCAGATAACGTTTTAGGTACCTTTGTAAAGTAGACTGAGAAGTCATTCCTGAGAAAACATTGGATAGTAAAATGTATATAAAACCATCCTATGTAATGAAAATTAAAAGAGTATTTATTTCTAAACATAACAACCCTATCTTGATTCTACTAGTAGACTTTTCCTTTGTATAGATATAGCACTTGTTAATAACCCTAAAAAGTTTTCGATGAGTATATTTGGACCTTCAATCGTGTTCATGGTGAGTGTGAACATATCAGGAACTTTTTATAACACTTACAAAGGGTTTTCTTTAGTTAATAATAATTATATTTGTGAACCATTATTATGATTTTTAATAGAGGATAATCATGGTTAACTAAAGAAAAAATTAAGGCCTCGTAAATTGTAAAAAATGATTAATGACTTAGAAATTATATAAATAATTTTTTGTTATATAGCAATGTGACTTTATTGGAAAAACAAATTTAGTAAATGAAATGAAAAAAGAGGATTCATGTTATTGCAGAATGTGATGTGAAATTTAATGATTATCCCCAAGAAAAAAACGAAATGGGAACTTTAAGGAAAAACTTTTGGATTATTAATAATTTACAATCAGGATATGTGTTGAAATATATAAAATTTGATCATTTTGTAACATGTCAAATTAGAGGATGTTAGAAATTATTAACGATAATGTGGTAATTACCATAGCAGAATGATTGTTAAATTTTATCCACATTAATAATGTGTTAAGGGGAGTCCTTTAGAATATCTCAAAGTAAGGGGAAGTTATTTTAAGTGTGTAAGTGAATTGTATAAAGAAATAGATTTCTGATGAATTAAATCTAATTTTTGGGAAACCTGGGAATTATTCCATTTAATGCCTTAATACAATGGTTAACTATTTTACCAAAGAAGAGACTCTGATATGATTATAATTGAACTAGTTTGATTGAATTATTTACGAAGTGAGATTTAGGAATTATTTTTTAGAACTATTTTACCAGGATATTCTAGTTATATGAATCATGACACATCTATTTTTTGTTACATAGTGGGTTTTCTCTAGGATTTGAAATCATGTGTGGAATGGTACTAATAACCAAGAAAATTGATTTAGTGTTAAGTTGAAATTTGTGGAGAGAACAAGATTAAATGAAATATAACATGTAACATGTTCCAAATTTCTAGTCAAAATTTTTTAGTTTGGGATAATGTGATATTTCAACATGATGAAGTGAATAGGGTAATATTGGTGAATATGAAATTAGATATTGAATTGATAGAAATGTAATTTTGATCATTTATTTATAAAGTTTAATTATTTTCTAGGATTTAAGGAATATATATTCGTTATAAAGGTATTTTATATTTGAAAGAGTGATCGAGTTAATTTTTGGAAGGTAGTATGTTTTTATTGAGGTGATTTATGTTAGTAGTATTTTTTAAGAGAATATATGATCAAGGTACTAACAGTTATGGTCTATTACATTATCAGATACTTTATATTATATGGGGATAAATACTTATATTAATCATAAAGAAATATGATCAAATCATTCATACTATTTGGGTTTGAATTCATTCAGTCATATTTTTGAGAAATCATTAGGTTAGATATTTATTTAATAGAGTTTGTTGAGCTTTGTAGGTTATTATTGAGATTTTAGAGATTAATGTATTGTAGTTATCCATGTTGGATAACTCATAGTAGTCATTTCGGAATTTCGAAATATTTTTAAAATAATCAGATGACTTTTCTTTCTATTATAGATCGCATAATCCCTTGAAACTTAAATCTAATGCATTTTAAATGAAAAATTAATTTTTAATATTCATTAAAGTTAGTAATAGATGAAGTATAAATTGATCAAATCCCATCCAAAACATAAAATTATATTTATGAAATAAAAATATTTCATGTTAATGTACTTTATTTTATTATTTATATTTATAGAAAAATAATTCCTCAACATTAGGAAAAGAGTCTTGAATAAAAAATTTATTCTTTTGCCTTCATTTCTAATGAATTGATGGAATTTTCATCCCTTAAATATTTATGGTGTTCCATTTTCAACATTCACATTACCATGTTTGATATCACTCTTTATTAGTTAATAAGATATATTTTAATCCTACCTGTATATATTTTAACATCCCATTAATGTTCCCCTTTTTTGGGAACCTTATTAAGTGTTATTTCATGTAACCTTTACATCTTCCACATACCCATTTTAGAGATGGATTTACTTTCCCTTAGTAAGATGTATGTGTTTTTAAAAATGTTTTTTCATATTCATAAAAATTATTTTCCATAATAGATATTTCATGGGTTTAATTTATTAAAGGGGAGTATAATATGACACCATGATATTTGACAAAATTTTTCTCTTTAAATAAATTATATGAGATCGATTGCTTTCTTGACACACAACATTGATCTTAAAATGAACCAAGATATATTATTACATATCCATTAACTTAATATGTTTATATAGGATTAACCACACTATGAAATATATAGGGAAACATTTTTTATGATTAAAATATATTTATTTATTAAATATATATATATAAGTAATAGATTTTTAGTAAATTTATTTTATTTTTCAAAAATATGTTTTCTTCCAAGATATATATTAGTGTATTTTGTGTGAAAATAATATAATTAATTTAATAGAATTTTAGAAAAATCATTTTATAAAATGAGAATCATTTTTGAATCATAATATCAAAATTTTCTTATGATGGAATATTTTGCTTTTCCAAAATGATTGTTTTTTCAGCGAATAATGAAAAATAATGAATCTTCAATTAATGTCATTTATTTTCATTTAATCAATTAATTTAATTGTATAATAATAGTTTTTATTGGTAATTCTTTGAATATACATTATTCCCATACTCATTTAAAGTTGATTATACCCTTCTTTCAAAATGAAGGTGGTTACATGGACTTTTCCAATGAAATCAAAGAAAATTTCTTGGCTGAGAGGATGGGAGGTCAGGCTCATCACACCATTTTTGAGGAATTATTTACTCATCTAGATATCTCTTATTGATTTAATATGTATTCATGGATGATTTATTAAATCGTAAATATAATAACTGGTCACCCTGATATTAGAAATCAATTATTTTCATGTATTGGATTTTGATTAATATATTTATATCTATGGTTCTTCAGTTATATAGAAATGTGTATTTATATATGGTTTTAATTTTATGGTAAAATGTTATGAACTAATTAAAGATTCATATATCATTTATTATCATGATTATAATATTAATCCACAAAGTGTAGTCCTCTTGACTTTATTCCCAACTAGGAAGAATGAGTTATTTTTATGATGGAAGCATGCCTAATAAATGGGATAAATATTAATGTAATGAGAACCAATATAGCTAGATAATACTTAATTGGAAACATATTACATTTTAAGGTCCATTGACTTTTAAAAAACTGTATAGCTTAATGTCATGAATCAGATATATCTAGTAGAAAGGTCCCTAATCAGGGAATGGTATGGGACATATGTCAAAGTTGTTAGAGTAACCATGAAGTGATGTTTCCCTTAAGGTTATATGTTACACTACTGCGAATATGGCCCTGATAATATTAGGTTGAATATGGGGTGTTCAGTTTGGACCGCAATATGTATTCCTATAAATACCATTTCTACAGGAAACAAAGGATGTAGATCTAAATGTTTGG
The DNA here is from genome assembly GCA_963277665.1 of Viscum album. Taxonomy (NCBI): domain Eukaryota; kingdom Viridiplantae; phylum Streptophyta; class Magnoliopsida; order Santalales; family Viscaceae; genus Viscum; species Viscum album. The sequence continues at coordinate 106,330,621 of OY728143.1, read as the reverse complement.
GAATAAACCTACATTGGAGGACAATTATGATAGCTAAAAAAAGATCTGGGAAGGTATTCTCCTCCAAAAAAATAATCTGATCATGAATATTTTATTATTGTAACTAACCATTTTCCCTATGTGGGTCATGTTTTCTGTGAGAAATAAGTGTAAGTGGATTATCTAACAACCCACACAATCTCATTCATCCACTGGTGTAAGAGGTTGAGGGCATAGTAGAGACAAATGCCTTTGGGTTTCCTTTGTCCTCTCATGATTTCATAACTAGAGGGTATGTAATGAAGGAGTTTTATGACATCCACCATGATAGACAAGGAGCTTACTCTTAGTGGGATGCCTTAACCCTGATTTTACATAATATGAGATAAAGATAATATACTACTTCTAAATTTTTTTAATGAGAACTGGATACTCACATCATCTTAATAGCGGATTTCCTTAGAACTATCTCGATGGTTTGTGTCCACATTATCAAGGGTATTTAAAACATTAAAAATTCTGAGGACCTTACTAGCTTAGTAGGAATAGTATGATCTAACTTTTATGGAGGGAATGCACTATCGAATGAGAGACATAATAATTTGTAATTTTCCATCGTCATCCATGTATGAGGGCATCAATGGTTGAAACACGTAGATTTTTTATGAAGGGAACCAAAGGGGGCGTAGAGCATAATAGGAGAGTTTTATGGAGGTTGTTATTACAGTTTGTTGAGGGTCCAAGGTAAGGTGAAATTCTATATGGAAGAGGGGTACTAAGAATAAAGGTCCCAATCCAACATACTCTTTTCTATATTGGATGATTGTCTACAAGGATTCCATTCACATAAGGTTTAAAGAATGATTTTCAACAATTTATTTCTCCATAGGGTTAACTTTCAACAAAGGGTTCTTCCATTCATATGGGTTCTCACAAGAGGACACCCCTTTTCAGGTGGTCAGGTTAATTCCATTTCTAACATTGTAATATATAGAAAGATATTACCTAAATATTATAATTTCATAGACTATTTCCTTCTATTACTACATCTATATTCTTATTTTCATATTATCTTGTTGGGGGTAATTATATTGGTAAATATGTAATTGTTCGCAGGTTAACTAATACTAGTGAAAACCTGCAACCTGTGATGTATTTTTATTTCAGGGAATCTAGAAGAAAACTCATGACTCAAAAAATAAAAATTAATTTTTGTGCATCCTAGAGAAGGTGAATAACATGGAAATTGAGATATATTTTGTTGGGGTGTTAAATGTGTCTCTTTCACCAGAATAAAATCATTTTTAGGTGTCCATATGAGGATTATTTTCTCCAAAAATGATGTTCAGTTTGTGGGGGTTTGAGTGGTGACTCCATTCCCCAAAAATGTAATTTCATTTTTAAGGAAGCTATGATTGAGAATTATATGTATTGAAGACATACATAACATGTGTGATACATGTAAAATGATTCATTCTTTATAGATACATGTATTTAACAATTTTAATCCTCATTGATATCCTCTAGTATTTACAAATTCATAAAACCCATTGGATAATTGTTGAGAAAATTTTCATACCCAAAAAAATACCCTCGATGGAATCGGGTCTGATCCGAATAATGAGGAGTTGATTCTATGGAATAAAATTATACATTTGAATTTTTCTAAGGGTACCTATAGACCTAGTTGAGAATCCATTCCTAAAAAAGGTGTTGTGTTCTTGACTAATTTGACCAAAACTGGATTAGGAGCCTTGAAATATATATTAAGATTGATGATTTGTTCATTCATTACATTACATTTTCCATTATGAATATAAATTCCTATATATTGAAGAATCACCATCCAAAAATTGCATATTTTGAAAAATAATTAATTTTCTTCACTTTTCATTCAATACTATATAATGATAATATATTCTTCATGGAAGACGAAGTTCATTTAATCCTATTTAACATGCTATTTTGATCACTATATTTTAATTTGAGTGGTATTTATTCTTATTAGAACATAATTGCATCCAACATTTCATTTTCTGATTTTTCAAAAGATGAGAAATTGATCATTCAAAAGATGTATACACTTATGATGAGAAGATGAAGGACATGGTTGAAAGTCTTAACAATAAAAAAACATGATTTCATCCCACATAATCAAATTTTATCTAAAGATGTGGTTAATGGACTTTTATGGTATCCCATTATAGATAGACTACATATTCATGGATTCAGGTTTCCATCAGAAGTCTTTGTCCCAACTCTCGATCCAAAAATTCAACGATTGTCTTGGATAATCAACTATCGCAACACACCCAAGGAAAATATCTCAATGAAAATGTCATTTATCTAGGATATTATATATTCTGGTGATTTTTGATTGACACATTATTTTCATTATTTGATATGGTGCTATCACTAAAATCGAACAACCCTTTCTATCACACTATTATGGTAAAATCTGTTGTTGATGAGTCATTATAGTGGTTGTCTACATGGGATCTTCAACCAAAGGGATTGTTTGATCTTGAATGGGGATTTATTTTTTATTTTCATAAGAACTAGGAATACTTTATGTCTGAATTAATGGTTTTATGGTTAAATGATTCTATATGGATGTTTAAAGTATTTTATCATCGAAATGGATCCTTCTTCCCCCACCTACTTACCCAATGGAGCTTGGATACCAATATTATCCACCTAGTGAATGGGTAAGTCATCATTAGTATTTTTGATGTTTGGATTATAAAGGTGGAACCAATCAAGGGTGATATGTATGATGATTTCCCTCCTCCTTTATCAATGCATGATTCCCTAAATAGAACCTATCTTCTTGGGAGGGAATTTCACAATAGATCACAAATCGTTATGAATTTGGGCCCATCCTCAATCTATATGTCCTCTTCTCTAAGTGGATGTAAGTATTCATTAAATAAAATGGTCAATAACCTCCTGATAGTGGACCATGGAAGGTTTATACTCTTAATACACAAAAAATAATTGATTATTAATGGAATATGATAGTGAAAAGTCTCTTTCATAAGTGGGTATGGAATCTTTCTCCTGATGTTGACTGACTAGTTCAACATGATGAATTCATTGATATTTTTATGAGTGATTGTGTTGGCACCAAAATTTCATCTAATATATATAAAATATTCAATTTTGGATGAACCAGTCATCAAGGTCATCTTGTTGGACCATTCCTTGGTTGATGAGTTTGGTGTGCACATGTTTTGGCTTCTTGCATGTAAGAACATCATTCCACATGCAAGTGTCTAGCAATTCAAATGAGACTATATTATTTATACATTACACTAAGGATGGTAGGATTTATAATTCCAATGAACGTAAGATATAAGTATTGTTCATAATAAATATATTCTTCACATATCCACCTCTATTTCATGCCATATTCAACATCACATTGAGAGTGTTGCACATATGAGATCTAGTGAAAATGGAGGAAGTCATGCGCAAGTACCCATTATATTCCCAAGTACATTTATTCAAACCAACAAAAATTTCAACTATAAATAGAATATCACCACAATATATGAGAGGATCTTAGTAATAATAAATTTTACTCCCATATGTGTAACTAATCATCTACGCTGAAAATGTGCGTCATTGAACACCCATGGAAGATAAACTTCCACGCAAACCTCCTATGTGCCCAATCATGAAATGTACCATATTTGAGTAATCCTTGTAAAACTCCTCTAAATATACTGTGGGTATAGAAAAAGGAATATTCTTGAATAAAACACTATTTTCTTGCAATCCAAATAACCTAAACACACCTACACCTTGTGACTTCATATCCTACCCTTGTGACAATGAACCATGCTTACACATCTATTTCATGAAACCCAACCTAGTTTCATGAAACAACACCATGTTCCACCAACTATCATACCCTATACCTCTTATGTTTCCCTACCATTTTATTTTATGGATAGATTTTATAATACCTTTCGTTTCAAAGCACAGGGATTCTTATGTTGACCCCATGACTAAACAATCCTCAATGGAAGTGCCAATTTCATGTCACTCATAGATATTCCTAAGAAGTGGTCGTGCAGGCCCAACGAGTAAAGGGTGACTCCACCCATGTTTAAGATACATTACATAAATATTTCTATTTCCACATTCGAGTTGTACGACATCATTCAACATGAAAACATCATCATCATATTACATAAAACTATAGTCTTACCCCATGAAATGTATATGAGGTTCCCCATGTACAATCATATTGGTATGCGACCTTCTCCCCCACCATGAGATAAAACTGCATGCTTGGGTATGAAACTCCCACACCCGGGTAGCTTCCACACATAAGCCCCACACTGTCTCTCCCACCACAAGATGAAACACCCACACCTAAGAATCTCAATGTATAATCCACAAACCACTCCAACTGAGGGAAATCCTCTTGAGAGGTCATACCCTATAAATAATCCATGAACTATCCATTGTCGAATCTCCATTTACAACATGATATTCCTTATTTTAGGATGTTAAAATGGATTTTTCAGCCCTCTAACATGAACTAAAACTATGACATAAAATTACTTGGGTATTTATACATATAATCTAAATATGGAATGTAGGATTCCTCCCTTAGGTTCAATCCCATCATTGGTAAACTTACATGCCTGAAATCTTACCTCCTATGGATACACCTACTTAATCCACCTTTATGGGGAGTTATTATCGGTAACTCAACATATTCCTCCACGAGGTTGTCTAATCTACATCTTTGTATCCACCTCCATGGGGAATTGCAATCTATTAAAACATTTATGTGTGGAATATTTTCTATTATGGATGCACCTTCTGGATCCTCCTTCATGGGGAATTCTATCCATATCGGTATGTACTAATATAATGGTGTTTGGATATACATATAATATTTTTTTTGACATATTACATCATACAGATGCACCTATTTGATCTACATCCATGGGGAATTTTTATCCACAACTCTGGATCCACCTCCACATTGCATTCTGGTCCAAATTTCCATATACACCTCCATAGGGAGTTCTGATCTATTGGTAAAATTTCATGTGTGACATCTTCCCTCCAAGGGAATCAACTACTAGATCTACTTCAATGGTTAATTATGATCCAAAACACAAGATCATCCTTTATGGTGTGTTTTTATTAATTTCTAAACATTAATAAGTGACATCTTTTCACCTTGGGGAACACCTCCCATATATTCCTATATGGGTGTTCCTATCAAAAATTCCAGATCCACCTTTGTAGGGTCTCCTATTCCACAACATTAGATCCACCATTAGGGTTAATTAAAATCCATTTGTAAAAATTTTAGTCTGACATTTTCCCTCATAGAGATGCAACACTTGGATCTATCTCCAATGGTCATTCTGACCCACAATCCAAAATTCACCTATGTGGGGTGTTCTGATCTAATAAATCTAGATATTCCTCAATGGGACATTCTAATCCCTTGGTAAACATTCAAGTGTGACATCTACCCTTCTAAGGATGCACCTCAAAGATTATCCTCTATGGGGAATTCTAATCAAAAAATCTATATTCGACTCCATTGGGTGTTCAATTAAATTCACAAACAATCATAGTGTGACAACATCAGTCAAAGGGATTCATCTCCTTAATCCACCTCCATGGTTTTTTTAATAAACCAAATCCGTTTCCATAAGATTTTAAACAAATTCCCTGACCCATCTCTACAATAAGTTCTAATCCCTATCCACATGTTGTGGAAATTGTGACCTCACCCCAAACACCTATATCATTGAAAACAGGGGATGATTGAGGGAAAAATCTTAAAATAATAACACCTATAGAATTAATTACCTTGGGATCAACATGATGTTATTTGGGTTATGAAACTATGATTCCTCATATGATATGACCACCTATAAGAAATTTTTACATGTGACTAATCTTCCCAACATCCAGACATGACTAGATATTCTCAACATGGATACTCCCCAAACCAAAGATTACTGCACTTCTATTTAGAGGCAATTTATTTAACCAACATCCATAAAAACAAAAAATTATAAATTAGTTCCTTAAAAAGATATAAATTTGTGAGGGAGAACCAGACTCAGAAACAATCTCCAATGTGGAATTCATGCAAGGAAGAACCGACAACCCATCATACCATTTTGATCATAGAGTAGACATAACTGCTGAAAGTGATGAAAAATGTACACCATAGGAAAGTGGGTATGTGTGGAAATAGGACATTCAGTGTTCACATCGTATGTCGTCTTGTAAGTGGGCCCCTGTAAATGTGTCGGAAAAAAAATGGAAAACCTAACATCAAAATATTATCTTAAAAATGGGAAATATTAGCATTAAATACACAATTGGATTATAATTTCACCATATTAATACATTTGATTTCATTTACCACAAATAAAATGGTGGTCCCATCATGGAACTCACCAAAGAATTAGGGTAGTAAAAGATTTCATTCTCAGTATGTGACATCGTCAATGTGAATCCATCTCTAATTAAGATTTTTGGATGATGTTGGGGAATTGGGAAACTATTTCCTTATACGTGTACATATTTATTCATCAACCATCATTAAGATACCCCATCAAAAATTAATCAACCACCCAAGTCCTGTATGCACCGGGTCCAGAGGAACAATGATGTAACAATCTCACATGACTGCTCGTCCACCATGAATTCCACAGTGACTTTAGATACAAGGCACCCATAACTTATTTCACCATCTTATATCATCTAGAGGTTTGCACTCGACACTATCGTATATTGGTAAAAAATGGACGGGGTCACTCTTATAAAGAATATGGACCACCAGGACCTAGAGGTGTTATTACCTCACTGATACCACCAACCCCAAGTGCCATGCTAAGGGAATCCACACCCCATTCCTATAAAAAAACTTTGAGATTCTATCCCCAAATCAATATAATTACTCTCTCCCCTACATGGAGTACGTAGAGGATACCCATGTCACCATAGTCATGACTAATTCTAAGGATCCCCCACAGAGGGATCCCACTAGGCCTTGTCAATGCCTGCAGGGATAGGACTCGAATACTGAAGAATAATTGGGATTTAGCCCCACTCTACTGGCCCATTCTCATGTCAACTAATTACAATTTTGTGGATAGGCTTGGAAGAATTCCCAATAATGGGTATTATCATCCACTTATCTAGTGGTCCCTACCACCATTAGCGTATTCTGCCTGATCCCTATAATATTCAAATAGGGATCCATCTTTGCTTGATTTGGATTGATACCTGAGAAACCTAAAAGGAAGTATGAGTTGTTCATATAAATCATTATCACCACCAATAACCACTAATATACATCCCATAATTATTAGACTCAGTAGAAAGATCATTCAGGCACAATTGTTGATCCATATGGGGCTCCTCCAAAGAGAATTTTACATCCATTACGGAGGTCTTACCAATAATATGAATTTTCAATTTGTTGTTTTTTATACACTGAAAGAGGATAATATTTATTTATTATATTTTAATATTCATGTGATTTAAATTCCATAAACAACAATTTTATTTCATTTTATAAATATATCATCTTTTCACATCATTGTGCATTTCATGTTTAAATTGTATAAATTTGTGCCAATTAATCAACATCTTGTGGAATAAATTATATAGAATATTTTAATTTTATATTATAGTATATAATGGATTATTTTGTGTAGATAATATTTTATTTTATGATTAAGGTAATATTGATAAAGTATGAAGGACATTTTGGGCTCTGGATGTAAAAATTTCTAAACAAATCCTAATTGGGCCTTTGTCCAATCATGTAATTGTGTAGCCCATAATTCATTCCCAATGAATTTAAAATTATAATTAAATATATAAATGATTATTGGGATCATTTTATTAATCTACATTCAGATATAATTATAAAAATTTCATGTAAATCTAGTGACACATATTTTTGGATTAAATTATGGGAAAATTTCATAGCCCATAATATCATCCACCAATTTCATGTATAAAATCTGATTAGATGATAAAATAAGAATACAATTTTAAAAGATATTATTGGAAACATGAATTAAGATATTAATATTCATAGAAATTAATGATTTGACCATATTAAATGTAATATTTCTGTGCCAGATGTGCAGATTAATTTAGTCTAAATTACATGGTCAATATTTAAAGCTCCCACTTCGTTTTAAATGGGATGGAGAATATTGTTGGAGGCTAGAGCCTCAGACCCAAAAAATCCTAATTTTGATTTTATGGTGATGTAAATTTGGTTGGATGATTTATTGATTCAATTTTATTATTTCACTTTCATTTCATAATTACAACTTCATTTTTTCTCATCTATGTTGTCGAATAACATTTTACTATTAATAAATGTTTTTCTAAAATTATTTTTTTCTTTTTCATATAATGTTGATAAATTTTCCTTAGGGATTGAATCTACTCAAATCATTTTTTTGGAAATTCTTCAACCAATAATGGATTAATTTTTATTTTACCATTATTATTCTTCAATTTTTTACCCTAAGTCTAATTACAACTTCAATTGAAAAAATTTGAATAAATGTGGGGATAACCCTATAATGGGTTCTTCTAAGGGATTATAAATGGGATGTATTGGATATAATTTTTAATTATAATAGTTATTAATAAATTATTTTGTTGAGATTTGTATTTAGTGATGTAATATCTCCTTTGATCCCATTAATTTTAAGGTTACACATCTTTAGTTCTAGAATGATCGTCTAACTTGGAGTGCTCAGGAAAATTATCTTCCATGTTTATAGGTGATAAGATTTAGGATACTAAAAACAAAAAATATCGATGAGTGAGTTTGGATATTCATATTTCGGTTAATGAAACACACAATTTTTATATATTGAAACTTTTATACAAAATTCAATAGATCCTCCTGATGTAATAACTGTTGTTCAACCCTTACATTAAAATTGAATTCACTTAATTTTTTAGAAATACATAAAAATTCACTCATATTGAACCCATGTTTTCAAATTAATAGAAAAATAAACACCAAAGAATTTCTATTTCTTTATGATACTTTGTAGGTGTCTGATGATTTAATAAACCAAGATACACTACATGTGATAGATTAAATATAAAAATGTGGCTAAATTTGGGTGTCAACGAATTTTGGTGCCTCTGTAAGTAAAATTAATTCATCCTAGGTCACCCATTATTAGAAACAATAAACTAAATAATCTGTTTTTGGAATGGGAACATTATAATAACCTTTGAAAACATGGGCCTTGATCTCAACATCTATAACTTGATCACTCACTATAGTGATAATTAGGATTATATTGAGGTGAATTTGATATGTATTATTGAAAATGATCCTGAAAATGATCACTAAATTGCTAATGGATTTATATATCATTTGGATTTTAATTTCTTGTATTCACATGAGGGTAAAATATATCCATATCCTGATTCTTTTTATATAGATACTGTAGTGAATTTTCAGGATCCACAAACAAAATATCTTTTAGAGAAATCAAAATCATTGAGTCTATACCAATTTTTGAAAATCATCAAGAAAAATTTCATATTGGAAACATCTGTACATAAAAAAACTAGATTGTTAACATATTTGGAAAATGTAACTGAGTATTACTAAAAAAAATTGCATGAGTTTGAAAGTGTTATCCAACCTGAGGTAAAATTCATGGTCTATCCCTCCTCTTACATTTATTTCATCATTTGGTAAAGTAAAAAATCATAATTTTATGTTTTATCATATATTAAATATATTAATTATAAAATTTCCCTTGAAATATTCAACAATAATAATAAATAAATTCGATGGACTCTATTAAATTTTCATGAAAGTGTCCCATTCAAGGAGGCACATAGGGTTGTTCTTGAATCAGAATAACAAAATCATATCCAAACCGAATGATTCAATCTTAATCTAGTAGAGGTGGTGAAAATGCATTCCATATTATGTTTAACGATGGTATTTGATATATTGTTGAGTCTAATTCAAGCTAATTAATTTATATTGAGTGATTCTTATGACGCAACATTGATTCTGTATTGACTTTATTTTATTTTATTAAGTGCGTTTTTTTTAATGTAATCCCCTTGTGGTTTCCAACGTGATATAATGTTTCTTGTCTGTGATAATTAATTGTTGATGCTGTTCATTATGTTTAAATTAAACACATTTCTCCTAGAGTTCAAACACAACCATCAATTATCCATGAGGATTATTAGTGTGATATGAATCCAAAGTGATCAATTTCATATTGATGGGTCATCAACTCAGAACTATTTTATTTTGTTCTATGATTCCATATCAAAATGTGTTCTCCTATATTTATTCCCAACTAAAAACTCTATCTTTTCTTCTCTTTTATCATTGAGCGAAGTGGTGTTCTATGTTGGGGGAGTGAAAATCTATTATTTTGAAAAAATTATCTTTTATGGAAAATTTGATTTCATTATCCTTTCATGAATTAACGTACATTTTGAACTATGAAAAAAGAATGTTAAATGATTTTGAATTCCATGATTATGGTGTTTAGCCATGTTCATGTTCATGAGCATGAATTTTGGATAGTGTGGATATCTAGTTTCATTTTCCAATGTATTTATATTCATCTATTTAATCAGAAGTTCACAATTCACATACATTTGATATTGGTTTTAGGTTTTCTTTAATGTGGCCCTTTCATCATATTATAGTGTTTAAGGACACTTTTTGTTTAATTTGAGTTTCCAAATAAAAAATAATAATAAATACTACAGAGTGAAATGTCTTGTAAAAATTCATGGCATTCAAAACTTGGGGATTATGATTCTATAGTTTTATTTACCATAGTAAAGATTAATATATCTATTTTTTTTCATGGAATTGATAATATGTGTGTCGTTATATAATTGGGGATTGTGACTCCATAGTTTAATTTACCAGATATTGTATTATCATATCTATTTTGGTTAAAAAATATAGGGAAAAAAAAAATTATAAATTTTGATACTCATATTATTGATTAATTTCATTCCCACCTATGTCTTCCATTTTTTCCTTTAAAAAAGAAAATAGGCTATATGTCTTTTGTGATACACAATATATCATCATGATTAATTGAAATTGGATGAAATGTTGTCCTGAATTTTAATAAATTAATGGGATTGGGATTGTTATATTATTTTCATAATAACTTCTGTGAAATGAATTTGATAAGTTTCATGAATGTTTGGAATCATTTAGTTTGGTGATCGTTGTATGGTAAAACATTTTTGGAAAAGAGAGTTTAAATTTCATTATTTGTGGTAATTTTGGATCAGGACATGAAAACCCCATGTTGGAGGTGTGATTATCCACTTAATTTGGATAATATTAATTTATTATATTTTAATATTCATGTGTATAAAAGTACATAAAGACTAATTTTCTTGAATTTTATAAATATAACTTCTTTCCTCATATTTGTTCCATTTATGTTTTATGTGTATCAATTTAGGGCCAATTAATCATTATCTTTTGAAATAAATTTTATTAATATATGAATTTGATATTTTATTATATTATTTATCACCTTGTCTAGAAAACTTTTACATTTATTATCAAGTAATATTCAAAAGGGAATATGGACTTTTTTTGTTATGGATGCATACATTTCTAAACAAAGCATAATGGGCCTTAGGCCTATCAAATAAAAGTAGATCTGAAAATTCAATCCAAATAAAGATGAAATTATAACTCAAGTTATATTAAATTCTATATATTATTTTATTAAACTGTTTCGAGAGCTAATTCTGAAGCGTTATTATAGACCCTTGGATCCCATGTTGAGGATTAAATTATGGGCCAAATTATAGGGACTGTAAAATCAGCCCAGCATTTCAAGCATAAAATATCAATGGATTCTACAATTGGAATAAAATTGTGAAATATATTACTTCACACCAGGAAGAATATATTTCTCTTATACTACCAAATAATATTCTTCCATATTCAGTGTCATATTTTCACTCCAATAATGGGTATGTATATAGTATGAATTTTTTGGTTGACATTGAAAAGTCCAATTTAGTTTTATATCTTATCCACATTTTACTATCCTAATAAAATGGGATAGAATTTATTGATATAGGATTGACCCAAATACCAAAGAATTTCTATTTAAGGTCTTATGGTGTTGTTATAAGGGTTGGATGTTTTATTCATTTAATTGTATTGTTACACTTTCATTTTTTAATCACATCTTCCTTTTTTCTCAAGATGGTTGTAAAATCACAATAATTTCTTAATATAAGATGTTCTTATTATCATATATTATTCTTATAAATATAAATTTTTTACCTTTTAATTATGTAGTGAATCTATTCATGTCATATCTTGTGAAATTCTTCACACAACGGTGGATTAATCATTATGTCAATGTTTTTATTCTTCCATTCTGCCCTCATGAGTCTATATTCTTCCATAACTAAAATAATAGCATAATTAGAGGTATATACTTCTAATGGGTCGATACAAGGGTTTATAATTGGGTTTTACTCCATTATATTTCTCATTTAAATAATTCTTCATCAATTAATTTTTTAGATATTATCATTCAATGATGTTCCATAAACTTTGATCTCACTAATTTTAAGGCTACATATCTTGAGTGATATAATGATCCTATATTATAGAGTTATCATTAATATGATCCTCCAAAATTATAGTTGATTATTATAAGGAAGATTAAAAAAATATTTCAGTTATTTGGTATGTTTATATTTTCTTGAATGAAATACTCTAGAATTTGGACGTTGAAACAATTAAAATCAATTAATTTAATCTTACACTATTAATTAACTTGTATTTCCCCTTCCTTTATAATTGAATTCACTTAAGTAATCCAAAATATATAATAATAAAATATAGTTGACCAAATTTTGGACACATCATATCCAAATCACCCCCATAAAATTTATGTTTCTTTAGGATACTTCTTAGGTATCACCTGATTCAATATCCCATGATGTACTACTAATGACCACTTAATCCTTAAAACATGGAAAAGTTTGGGCATCACAAAATGTTTGCGTCATTTTGAACCCCCCCCCCCCCATCATCATTGGACATCCCTTATTAGAAAAAATCAACTCAATATTTTGAATAAGGAATTGAAACATGATAATAACCACTAGAAGCACGAGCCTTTATCTTAACATCTATTTACCATAAAGTCATGCTATTGATAATAAGGATTCTCCTGAAGAGAATTTGGTAAGTACTATTGGAAATGAACTCTAAAATTATCATGGAATTTCATATGGATGACTATGTTAGGATTAATTGATTTATTTATTCTCCTGGGGGTAACTTGTATCCATGGATTGAATTTCATTTAGATGGATCCAATAGTTATTTTTCAGTATCCCTATTCAATTGATCATTTGGATATATAAAAAACATTGAGTCCATGCCCATTTTATAAAATCATCTAGCTAGTTATATGGTTGAATAAAACTATTCAAATGGAACCAATTTGGTTTAAATATTTGGACAACAAAACTTATTATGATTCGAATACATGGATTGTGTCGCAAAGTGTAAGTCAAATTAAGCTCTATGTCAATGTTCATCACTCCTCTTACAAGTATTAAATCATTTTTTATAGTCAAAACCTTTAATTTTTAATTTCATCCAATATTAAATCTATTTATTAGAAAAATATCATTTTTATATTCCACAAGAATAAGAAATAAATTGAATTGATTATTTTAAATATTCATGGTAGAGGACCATTGACTAAGATATTAATGATTTCTCTTGAATGAGATTCTAAAACTCAAAGAAAACCCCAAATATGAAATCATAATTTATTATATGTGGTAAATAATTAAATCATTAACAAGTTTATTGAATGTATTGGGTAAGTTGGGGGTCCAAGTCAATATAACAAATTTATACTCAGTTCTTTTTGAGTGGAAACTGAGATTCTGCATTGTTTTTTATTATATTTTATTTATTATGTTTTTTGTAAGGTAATCAAATTTGGGTTTCCAATATGATCTACTATTTATTTTTTATGATTTTTAATATTTCATTTAGTTTTGTATTTTCAAAATCAACATGTGCATTCCAGAGATCAAATCTAACCTTCAATAATCCTTGAGAAGTCTACATGTTAAATGAATCCAAAGTGATCAATTTCTTATTAATATTCCATAAAATAAAAACCATGTTCTTTTTACATCATTTCATTTCAAATTACATTATCCCAATCATTCTTACTAATTCTTAACTCTCCCTTATCATCCGATTCAACACATAGGAAAGTGTCATTCTATTATGGGGGGAGTGAAAATTTGAGATTTTGAAGAAAAAAATAAGTTGGTATTTTATGGAAAATTTTATTTAATTATCATTTTATGTGTTAATATAAAATTTGAAACATGAAAACTCAATGTAAAATTATATTAACATCCTTGATTTTTGTGTTTGTACAATTTCATGTTCACAACTATTAATTTTCAAAAGTGTTGTTATTAGATGTCATTTTTAATTTCTACTTATTTATATATTTAATTAAAATGTCACAATTCAAATTCTTTATATTTTGGGTGTATGATTGTGTTATTGGGTACCTTTAATTATAGAATAGGGTTGGGGGCCTCTTTTAGTTTAATTTGGTGATCGAATAAAAATTTAAAATAAAGACCGTATAGATAATTCTTTTCCAAATTCATGGCATTAGAAACTTGGGCATCATGACTCCATAGTTTTATTACCCATAGTTAGGCTATAAATATCTATTTTAGAACATGTAATTTTAAATATTTATTTTTTTTGACACTTTAGGATCATGACACCATATTTTTCTTGGTCAGATATAGCATTTTCATTTATACAATGTTTAAAAATATTATAAAAAATAGAAAAAGATATAACAGGACACTCATATTAAGGATTAATTTGGTTCCCACCTATAACATTCATTTTTCCTGTTGAGTATGAAAATGGGCCCAATGTCTTTTGTGATGCACAAAAAAAAATCATGCCTAATTGAAATTTTATGAAATGTGGAGATGAATGTAAACAAGGAACTATGATTCGGATTGGGATATGGTATTGAACCCAAAATGTGTGAAATTATTTTTATAGTTTTCATGAGTGTTTGGAATGATGTCTCTTTTTGAGTAGTATATGTTAAAATGTTTTTGGAAAAGAGAATTCGATTTTCATATATTTGAGATACGTTTTCTCAGGACTTGAAAAACTCAATTTAGGGGGTTTGATTATCCATTGACATAGGATAATATTAATTTATTATATTTGAATATTCATTTGTTTATAATTACACAAACTCCAATATTAGTGTATTTTATAAATAGAACTTCATTTAACTATAGTGAGAAATTCAGGTTCAAATTGTATCAATTTGTTCCCAATTAATCATTAAATTGTTGAATAAAATATTTTTTTATTTGAATTAGATATTGTATTCTATGATTGGTTAAATTGTGTGAAAAAAATTTACTTTTTAGATCAATGGAATATTCATAACAGAAATGGACATTTTTTTATATGAGTATAGAAATTTAGGGAAAAATCATATTGGACCTTATGCCCATCAAATAATTGTGTAACTCGCACTTCAAGTCTAATAATGATAAATTATTAACTATATGTAGGAAAAAATATGGGCATCATTCAATTATACTATGTACAGATCTAATTTTTATATTTTCAAGGAGATCCATGGATCCCAATTTGATGATTACATTACGTGCCATATTTTATTGCCCATAATGTCATCCCACCATTTCGAGCATAAAATGAGAATGGACCTTCCAATTTGAATGAAATTTTGAAATATATCAAAGGAAACATTTAAAAATATTTTTATCTTACTCACCATAAATTATTCACCCAAATATTATTGAATATTTTCACTCCAAAAGGTGGTATAAATCTTGTTTGAATTTTATAGAAAACATTGAAATGTCGAATTTCCTTTATTTTCTTACCAATATTTTACAATACTAATAAAATGGGATGGAAATGATTGATTGGGGGTCAATCCTATGAAACCTGATTCATATTTTATTAGTGGTGGTGATTTAATTCGGGGATGGAAATTTTGTTATTTAAATTAGGTTTTTACGCTTTCATTTCGTAATCACACCTTTATTTTTTCTCATGTAAGTTGTAAAATCACTTTCATTTATTATTAATAGTTATTATTAATATATTATTTTTTTCTTCTTCATATCACATTGATACCATTGTCTGGTGGAGTGAATCTTTTCAGGTAATATTTTTTGAAATTCTACACACAAAGGTGTAGTGATTGTTATTTCAATATATTTCTTCTTCAATTCCAAACTCAATAGTATACTTAAAACTTCCATGAAAAAAATAACATCACTAGAGGGATATAACTATTATGAGTTAATCCATGGGTGAACAAAGGGTATGGATTGTATGTAATTTCTTATTTAATTAATTCTAAATAAATTATTTTGTTGAGATTTTCATTCAATGATATA
The DNA here is from genome assembly GCA_963277665.1 of Viscum album. NCBI lineage: Eukaryota > Viridiplantae > Streptophyta > Magnoliopsida > Santalales > Viscaceae > Viscum > Viscum album. The sequence continues at coordinate 106,314,106 of OY728143.1, read as the reverse complement.
ACATCTCCTTTAACTATGCTAATTTTAATTCTACACATCCTGAGTGATATAATGATCTGATACATAAGAGTGATCCTGAATATGATCCTCTAATTTAATATGTTATTATCCATAGAATAGTGATAAACAAAATTCAGGAGTGATTTGGTAAGTTCATATTTCTTCAGAACAAACACTCTCAAATTAAAGACAATGATACTGTTCAAAGAAATTCATTCAATACTCCCCTTACCACAATGTAGGATCAACCCATTATTATAAATTGATTTAAATTAAGTAATTAAAACTCATTAACAATACACTCTTTTTGAACTAATGTTTTCCACTTAATATCAAAATCACCCCCATAGAATTAATTTTTCATTAGGATACTTCTTTTATATCATAGGATTAAATAACATCAGATGTACTACAGGTGAAAACTTAAACATGAAAAAATTGGTAAATTAGGGGGTCACCCAGAGAACTTACCTCAGTTCCCTCAAATCAATGTAGAGGTCCTCCTATGTCCTTTTCCACTAGCATGTATGTCTTCCTCATATCGAACATTTACCCTACCCTACGGAATCAGCCTAGGGTAGAATGATGAACAGGTGACATTGAACGTGAATTATCAGGAAACATCATGTCATTATCAACCTTGTAAATCAATTCGATTCCATGGAAATTGTTTGATTGAAAATAGAGAGTGCGTGATTGAGAAACCTTGTTTATGTGGTTATAGTTTTGATCGATGGTGGATTGTGGGGGATTTATATTGTGAATAGTGATTAAATTCATGTTACTATTTTATCACTTAAAAGGAAACTCCCAAGGGTTCCCACATCCATAACTGGGTACAAATATTCTTCATTAAGGTAGGCGGTAACTTGGGTTCATAGGCCTGATTGAACATAGGGACTCACATTTGTCAATATCATGGGATTTTATGCTCATCACACTCTTTTGAAGGGAAAAATTACCTACATTGGAACTCTGTTATATATTTAAGATATGTTCAATAATCTCTTCCTAATATTGCTGTAGGACCGGGTACCCTAACAACAAGATTATGGATTTAGTATCTCTTTGTAAAGAATGTGAGGATCTAATTATTGAATCCTTTTGTATGTACTCGGGTTTCTTTATCGATTTTCTAGTAATGAAAAGTTATGTAAATGGAGAATCCATATAACAAGGAGCATCATAATTTTCTTCCATACAAGGAGATGGTTAATATTCAGAGGTGGGTATTCAGCCATTATGAGGCATCTTATATTTCATGGTTATTTCAAGAATCAAAACACACATAGTTTTTTAGGCTCATACAATGTAATTTTATATAAAAAGGACTTATCTGAGTTCCTTAAGGCACCATATTTTCATTCTCATGCCTTGGGGGGATGTCATACATATCCCAATTATATAGAGAATCTGAGTTTTCATAGTTCATTTAGATTCTAAGTACACTAATGAATGAGGTAAAATGATCTACCCATGGGAATGATTGGTTCTCGATCATCGATATTTCAGAGACATGATATGACTTACAGAAAATAAGGTTAATATTAGATATTATTCCTTTGAAAGGTTTCTTACATTTTCTAGTCATTTTAGTAATCAAAGTTATAATATTTCATTCACAGAAATGGGACTAACCCCAAGGCAGATGGCCCCATATTGGAGAGTTTTATATCATTCCACTTATTAGGGTTTTCATAATAAAAATGATCGGGGTACAAGGGAATCATGATGTGAATGATATGATTATTGACACACCCCATTAAAATGTGAGGTATGATTGATGTGAGAAATAAGGGATAAAATTTAATCAATATTCTGGATATGGATGTAGGTATTATGTAAGATGATATACATTGGGATTTTTAACATAGATCTTAGGCCTCAAAGTGGGATCCTATATATCCTACATATGGAAAAATTAAAATTTCTCTTAGTTCGACTTATTAGGTCTTACACTCTAAGGTTTTCCTACATACATGAAATATCATATTATGCCACACTCAAGGATTACACTTGGATGTTTCCCCATATTGATATAGGTTTACAGTGCATATGATGTGACTATTGAATGTCCCTAATGCCACCTATGATATGATAGGTGTGGGGAAAAATGGATGAAACGTGATCATTCTCTTTACTTATGGATGCTGAAAATATGCACTATTACCTACATTTAATAGTTTATATAGAACATGGGCCTGATAGAGGCATCCAACATATTATGGTTATGGAACGAATCAGATATTCTATAGTTTAGTTGAATAAGGGATTACATGTTGAGATTGCCCTATAATCATGGTTTTAGACTAGGGATAGATAAGGTCATGAGATATTGGGATTACCTTACTATGGTGGATGAATAATTATATGAAAATCATTTATTATCTATTCGATATGTCTTTATTGTCTACTAAAAATTTATAAGAGTCTCTTTTTAACATTTCCAAATACAATTCCATAGACATGTTGACTTGTCTGAAGGACTTCACATAACCTAGATGGCACATTTGAAGTTTGTCTCGTGATCAAGTATGTCTTGTTTAGAGGAAATCATGATACCTAGATATTTATTCATGGAATAAATCAAATGATCCTAGATTCCTTTTTCTATAGGGTGTTGCATGATCTGGTGGACACAACCTAGTGTCATCATGAGAGACAGTTGACACACATGGAGGTAATCATGTGTGTTAGTGTTACATGTCTCGAAGGGTGTCTCATTTCTTAGATGAAATGTTTTGAGGGAATCTCAATCCATAATTGTTTTGTTTGATGGATATTGTAAGAGATGACTTGTATTCCAAAAGAATGACGTGAGAGTCAGTTGAAATGTTTCCTTCGTCACAAGACTATTCTAACATGTGTCTGTTTCATTATATGAGTTAGAAAACATGTATGAGATAAATTGTAAGGCTTGAATTGGTGAACCCATAATGTTTTTAGAGACTTGGGTGGAATTCCCAAGGGGAACAATATACATTATTTTTCATTTTCATAGTAATTTTCATGATCCATATAGTATACCAAAGGAGCATCAGGGGATATAGCATACGTTTCATGGTTTTATTGTGTGTCCTTGGTGGCTCACATGAAGTGTATGATGGTCAATGTATATGACCATCACATAAGAATATCACCTTTAGCCTTTACCCTATAATTTATTTTGGGAATGCATTACATTTTTTCAATGTTAGTTTATTTTAATCCTCACATGATCTAACAGATGTACATGATATTATTCTCATTTCATTCCAGAAGCCTTTCTCATGATCTATGAGTGATCACGTTAACTGCTTTATGCATGCCTCATGATTTATCATGTTCATACCTATATCATACCTGATAAGTTGTTTTTTTGTTATGATTTCATCTTCCCTAATAAATCCACACTAGAACATTTGTGTCTAGGTGTCAGAAGGACAACTCTTCATTCGGTGAGTCATGTTTCATTTTTCATGCAGGTGTGGGGTATTTATAATCATCAAGACCCAGGTTTTTTTATGATTTGTGTGGTTTGTATCATGTGGGTCCATGTTTGAGTCAGTGGAGTGACTTAGATTCAATCATCTTCTTAAGGTCTTACCACTGGTAACTATGGAGAGGTCACATGATTTTTAGTGACTAGAGCATCATCCCATCAATGGCTCATTTATTTTTTTATTTCTAATTAAAGGGTAATTGTTGAGTCATGCACAGATGTCAAGGTAATTACACATGGTCATTTTTACTTTTTTAAGGGTATGTGTGAGATTAGGGTTCCTCTAGAAGGCATTCACAGGATATCGAGTGACTTTTTTCTGAATTTCAGCAAGACATATATGGTTTCTCTAGGGGTCTTATAAGACAAATATACAAAAAATCATAGTGTGTTGAAATAGTATTATAACCATGATAGGATTCCACCTCCTCCCCATTTTTATTACTGATATAGATTTTACAAAGGTTTTAGAATTGACAAGGTTTTTATGGGTTTCATCAAGGAAAATCATCATTTCTCTTTGTGATGTGTCGCATGACAACAAAAGGTCCTATGAAGAAGCATGAAAATTTCATTAACAAATTCATCATCTGGTACCTCAGGAGAAAAAAGGGGGAGTGTGATGTTTCCTAGACATACCTGAGGCCCTTCACATGATGAGGATGATATATTGGTGGGATTTTGTGAAATAAGAAAGAAATCTAGTGGCTCGTGGTGTCTTTCTGAAAGACCGAAGCACATTTATTGACTTTTAAAACAATGAGAGGCTTCCAAATCCTACCTATTTATTTCCTTTTTTAATTTTAAAATGTTTTGTGAGATTTCAATTTTTTTGAATTTTGTCGACAACAATAATTCTCCTCAACAGTGATGCATCCAATGAGATTTACAATACCAAGTGGATCCCACCTTTTGGATATTTTCCACATATTTTTTAATGACTATTAGACAGTTTGTGGGGAATCTATTGGGTGAAAATTCATATGTCATGGGGGTCATTTTCTTATAATTTGATTCAAAATCATTGATTGTGTGAAAGAAAATTAAGAGGAGAAGGACATTATTGAAGGGACTTATTGGGATTGTCTGTAGGTTATATGAAGTGTGTGGAACCTTTGTGTGCCCACACGATGGTCATGTAATCATGTATCCTTCAGATGATCATGAAATCCATGCGTCAAGGACACATTCTTATTCCTTCTATTTTGTGGGGAATATAATACATGTATTTAGGTATTTCAACCTTTATGAATTTTTCAATTCTCATTTGGTAGCCGTAAAGAAACCCCCCCCCCCCATCAAATGTGATGTCTACGGGGAAAAGGGATTAGTTTAAAGGAATGTAGATTACTTCATAAGTTTTTTGAATTATCGCGAACTAGTTTCTTGGGAGATGTTTGGTCTGTGAGGTGACGATTAGTATTTTTTGGAATTCCCTACATATAGGGGAGTGTATATCAACCTTGTTCATTGGTTAATAATTCCTCCAGAGCAATCTTACATTTCATTCATCAGGTTCCCTTATCACAATAACAAATAAAAAAACCCATCGACAGACTTGATTTCATGAGAACTATTCTACACAATCTTTTTTTCTCAACAACCAATTCGAAACAACTATAAACTAAATTTCAAAAATTTATTGAACATTTTCTATGAGGATATGAAATCAACCTAGGGATTTCAAAGATATTCTTTCATTACCAAATGATAAATTGACTATCATATAGATAATGTCACCATATACTAGCCATATGATCAGAATTCTTTGATGGGTCATGTGATTGTGAAATTCCATGTGGGTGTATGCGACCAATGAGATAATCAAGGGTTAGGAATTCCCGGATCTGATTTAGGTTATTTTTGAATGCATTTGCTGTTTCATGTGATGCGCATGATGCTACCATAATTTTATGAGTTTCTTTTTACAATATTTTATATTATCTATCTATATTATTCCACTTAATTATTATTAAAATGGATTCAGGTTCTCATCAGTAATCTCAAAAGCATTGAAATAAGGAGGAAAAAGTAGCTATAATTCATCCTAATTCTATTTTATATTGCCTGGATCCTACATTATTCTATTAAATTGGGTCACTTCCACTAATTTTGATAAGTATTCTGGTACAGAAAACCTCAAAATATCCCCTTTCATACTTCTTATCCTTTTATTGGTTTGGTCTTGCAAATTATGGTCACATTTCTATATTGTATTTACCATTCATATTCGCCTCCTCAATTTGGAATAATCACTACACCTTATAGGTGAACATCTCTTCTGGGGATACATTGGCGCATGTGGATGCACTTTGGGAGGATACAGTCACATCTAGCTATTCTACTACCACATTATCCTTGATGGAAGCATGTTTTGGTATGGTGAATACCTCTTTAAGATGAGACACTTTTTCTATTTGTTTTGTATCACAAGATATTTTTTTGGAATGCATCAGGGATAGTGAGAGAATAACATATTTAGTAATGGTACCAAAAGTTCCATTAAGACCTTATTCATCATAAATAGTTGATTCTTCTCCCAAGGATGGGGTCAGGGCAGTTTATGTTGCTAGTTACATGACTGAAAAATTTTATTTTCTAACATCATTCATAAATGTGGATTACTTGGATATACCATATTATTTATCTTGTGTCTAATAAGCCTTTAGGATTCTTTATGATTTGACTTCACCCCATGGTTCGAGGGTTTTAATCCCTACTTCGTTAGGGATTCTTCCATATTGAACAACTATTGTAGAGGTTGTTTGTCTTCCCTCATCATTAACTATTGTGACTACAACTCTTTCCTATAGTGAAATGGTCTTTGAATATGTTCATGTTCCCAAAATAGGATTGGGTAAAGGCTCAAGGTCTACGTCATTCGATTAGTAGATGAGGTGACACATGTGGAGGGACGTTTGGGAATTATTTTCAAACAGCACCTTGGGTTAGTTGAATGATAAGTTTGTCTACCATTGGTTTAGGTTTTATACTCTTGGTTAGGATGGATTCAATTATTCCTCCTTTATTACCCATGTGATGTATGTTGTCTCTCTGAGAGAGAATATGTTGGAATTTGAATTGAGGTTTGTAGCTATTGAGGATTCCCCTTCAATGAAGCATAACTAGTACAATTCAGTAATGGAATAATCCATGTGTCTGATAGAGGGGGCCACCCCAAAGAATGTAGTCAGTGTTATGGATGTTGAAACTAGTCATATTTAGTCTGAAATCATTCCTCTTCAGTCTGATATTTGTTTTCTATAGGCATAACCAATCATGTTTCAACTTGAACTCTAGTTATTTTAGGAGACTATGTTGGATAAAAAAGTACTTGTTTATGTGGATGAGAATGTACATCTTGTATACATTTCCAGAACAGAGGGTTGGAATAGGCTGTGGTGGAAAAAACTAATTCTACAGATCAACTATAAAATTCTTTGACTTCCCTAGATAAGAGACTTGAAAAAAATAAGGACTCTTTCAATCATATAATTTGATGGAATCATATTCCTAAAATCCTATTATGGATCATATATTCATGAGAGATCCTCAGGTATGTGGTGATCCCTCTTTTTTCATTCTTTATCATTGAATATATTTTTTGAATATTATATGTGTTGTCTAATTTTTAATTCAATAATGATGTGAATTAATTTATATTGATCTTATATTTTATAAATCATCCAAGATACCAATACCATGCATTATATCAAGTAAACATGAATGTTTAGAATTGAATGTTGAAATTATTTCATATTATTTTTGAGAAACACTCATTAATGCCAATGAACATGAAATTCATAGAAAATATGTCTCATTCATCTATCCTAAGATAAGCTAATTCACAAAAGGACAAATGGGTAGAATATATGTCATGAACTTAGGGTTCTTTTTTCGTTTTTCGATGCCTATAGGCATGGAGATATTAGACTGATTTCTGCAAAGGCCATGTTATTGGACGTACAAGACTTTTCATTTTTTCAGGATATATTTTTTTCATGTTTTAGTTTAGGGTCTTCTAGCTCAGATGATATATCTTTGTAGTTTAGGGTTGTTTAGTTTGGACCTTCAATCGTTGTAGTTTAAGAACATATATCTCAAACCTTATATTGTTTTCATTTTTGATATTTTAGTTGGGACCTTTTATTACTATAGTTTAGGGTATTTTATCTCAAACCTTATATCAATTTACTTTGAGGATATTTACATTAGAACTTCTATCATTATATTTTAGAGTCTTTTATCTCAGAATTTCTATCACTATAGTTTATAGTGTTTTAGCTCATACCTTCTATCTCTTTAGATTATGGTCATTTTTCTTAGACCTTTTAACAAATTAGTTTAGGTACATTTATATCATACCTCTTATCACTATAGTTTAAGTTATTTTATCATTAAAATGATCAATTATCATGGAATATTTCATATCCAATCTAAGAAAGACCCTAAACAAAGTGAGGTGATGTGTTCTTCCATGGTTTATTAGGGGCTCAAAAATATATGAAACACCTTTTTTCAGAGTGATGCATTTGGATAACCACTATTGATACATATGAAGGATTCATATGCATATGTGTATAGTTAAGAAAATGTTCCCCTAAAGATGAGTATCTTTTCTAGGGACTATAAAATATTTATTGAGGTAATATCAGATAAGGGATAAATACTAGTAATGTTAGGTCCACCTGGATACTGGGAGCATAGATAATATAATTCCTAACCAAAAATCTTGATTCAGTGAATATGGGATGGGGTAGACATATCGAGGATAACCCATAACACTATGAGGTGTGATGTTCTATCACAGTGTTTTTAGGGATCACAAGGAATAATTATCTATTCTTATAAAGAGGAAATGCCTTTAGTTGGTGGGTCATGGAAATTATGATCTAGAAGCATGGTCAAGAAAAAGATGACCTCCACTTCTTTTCGAGGGACCTTAAATATTTTTTATGGCTCAAACATCCAAATGATGAGTCTGGATGTGAGAGGAAGGAAGTACTGGAAGGATTCTATAACTCTAGGGACATTTTAATCTAAAATCATAATTATAAATCCCTATGACCTATGGTTTTGATTCATGAGGTGTGGTCCATCAATTTTTCAAGAATCGAGTGTCGAATTACTAATTTGAGAAGGGGTTATAAAAATAGTGACATTATGTTTATGATGTCAAATATGCTTGGATAGTTTGGTATAGGGATTGTAAAAAATGTTCTAAAGTACATAGTTAAGAAGGATAATATTGGAAAATTGTACTAGAAAATAACCAAAAGATTTTATTGTGTAGGTTTCTTCTATAGTGATGTGATGGATCATATGGATCAAAAAATAACTTTTTTAATATTGAACCATTTGTTTTATGTCCATAGGTGCATATGAAAGAGCCATAAGCATACATGAATAGTAAAAAAATCCCTTTGAAGTAGTGTATTCTTCCCAGGGGCCTTGGATGGTTGTGTTGATATAAAGAACTCAAATAATGAAGTGTAATTTATGGAAAGAATAATATCCAAGAAGGGTTTGAACAACCTAAAATTTATGTCACTACCTAGAAAACATATTCTCATAATAAAGAGATTAGAAAAATAAATACACTAATTTTTTCCGGAAATTGGGTGTCCAGTGAGCATAGCTTGACTTTTAATAGGGTTATAGAGTAGACCTTATGAGCTTTATGATTTATTCATTTGCACCCTAATTTTCACATACACTATAGATATGATGAATTTAGAGAGTGAATACTTGAATTTTACATAGGCCGTTATTTTCATTTTTTTGGCCTTACAAGTTCTGTGTGTCACTCTCTAGATGTGTAATGTCTTACAATTTGGACCATTGATGTACTATTTTTTGGGTGTTTAACTTTTACCAATGATAAATTCATTTAAAGGTATCATGAGAATGGAACCAATACCAAGGATGTTACAAAAGAGCATAATTAAGATACCCATGGTCAATCATATCCCAAAAACCTACTAAGATGTAGATGAAAATGTTTTAAATCATTGATCAAGGTCCATGGGTATTGAATAATTATATGGTACAATCATATGAGGATTAGATTAGATCACATTCATGTTTTTAGTTATTTCATGTTTATGTTAGTGCTTGTAAATATAAAAATACCTTTTTCTAGTGTGACACATGTAGTTGATAACCATAGGTGAATATGTAGGATCCACCTGAATTCATGAATAGTCGAGAAAATGGTCTCTTGATTCCATGAATCATTTACAGGGTCCAAGGAAGGTTTTGGTAACCTGAAGCACACAAGAAATGAAGTGTTATTTATAAATTGAGGTTCCTTTGAAAGATGGTGGAAGCACCACATACTCTAACACAACATTGTATGTCTTTTGTGGTCCACTAATAGGGGATGAAAATGGTTGATAGATTACAGTATTTTTCATCTTGTAGTAGGGATTTTTCCATGCAGTTTAACATCATGTGCTAAGGACATACGTTATGAAGTTTGTCTTAATGCAGTGAGGCATTCCTTATTTTTCAGTTTTAATTTCAGGAAACCAAGACATTTTACTTGTATTTTATCATCATGTGGTAAAGACGCAGGGACCAACATGAAAAAAATTGTGCATTATACAATATATAAAGAATAAATACATATATAGATCTATCTCATACATAGGCAAAATGATCTTATGTAACTTAGGTCCAATGATGTTGGGGTGAATTTCATATCATTTTTTGAATCTAGGAACGTGATTGGATATCTAGATGTCACTACGTATCATCTGTTAATTGTAATGAATCCAATCATATTTCAAGAATGAGAAACCCTCTATAGAGTTATGAACCATACATAGAGTTCAGAATTGTTTTCGTTGATTGTGTAGGGATTGGAGATCTGGACATCACTACATATCTTGTGATGATTGGAATCAATATATACATAGTTCTTGAGTAACTATGTAGTTTAACATCATTAGGATTGGATTTTGTTATCCAGATAAAAAATTGGGAAATGTTGTGGGCCCAATGGTGGAAATCAAGTTGCCACTACATTTCCTATGAAAATATAAATAAATACATACATAGTTCTAAAATAATGACCTTCATATGCAAGTATGTACAATATGTAGAGAGGGGTTATCTTTATATTTTTTCATGAATAGTCCAAATAAAGAGGATCTATGAATCACTACATATCTATTGATGATAGAAATCAAGTCACTCATAGTTATTGAATGTACGTGAATTTGGATACCAACACAAACACTAGTGGTCCTCTTGGGTGAGGTCCATAAAGATGTACAGATTTATGTCATGAAAGTGACATTAACTATGCAGTTTAATGTCATGTGGTGATAAATGATGGTATTCATTTTATGTTCATGCATTCAGGTATCTGAAGAGCCTGTCACAATCTACTATAACCTGTTTTCATGGTTAATACCTTAATGAAATTTATATGCTCATGTGAGCTATGATCACTGTGATAATCAAGGAATGACAAGGGTTCCTCTCACCATGAAGAAGCAATTAAGGATAGGAAAAGGGTATTTTCCATTCTGTTCTGGTTGGACCAAGATATAGGATCGATTCATCCCTAAAAATCACATTGACAATTAGAATCAAGTCATTCATGGTTCTAGAAAACCCATGAAGTTTAAATCAATGTGTAAAGGGAAGAAGACATGAAGTTTATGGTCTTACAATAAGGGCATGGATCACCTAACATGAGGTAAAATGTGTATTATGGTTAGGATCAAGAATTATAGGTTTGTCCATCACTACATATAATATAATGATAGGAATCAATCCATAAGTAGTTTTTGGAATTAAGATATCCTCCATGAAAAGCTAAGTCTCATACTCATATGTGGGAACTTCACCCTTCCTTCGCATAAATGTAGATTTTTTGTGGTGGTTCATTAGTGATATGGTTCCTTCCATGTATTTTAACATCATGTGGTGAGGACATAAACCATGAATTTCAGAATCATATGGTAAGGACATGAGATATTGTGTAGTTTATAGTCATTCTACTAGGATAAATCTGTATAGTTTAACAACATGTGGTAAGGATGTGGGATATCGTGTAGTTTAAGCATGTGCTATCAGTAAATGATGTGCTGAATTATTTATAATATTTTTTTTCTAGATGATCCTTTTCAATTTAACATCCTGAAATATATATTTTTGATCCACTTGGTGATAGATATGAAATGTATCTATTTATAAATCTCACATTGGTGGGATGGGTTACATGCTCCCCATCCATGTGGTCAATGAGTAACCTCTATTGTGATATACATTATATATGATTTAGGGCCCTTCCCGTTTGGGTTCCAGCTTCGGAGGATTCATCCTTGGTATAATCCGTGTTATTAGATCCCACACTAGTTCTCCTGGGAGAAATGAATAGAGGTGAACCTTCTTATTTATGTATAATGTGATAGAATTTTGTTGGAATTCCGGGTTTTTTATTGTGTGAAACCTATTCTCATCAATCTACTCTAATTCATCAATTCACTTTTGCAATCGATAATCATCTGAGATCTATCTACAATTGGATGTTTGGAGTGAAGGTATCTAGTCCTCTATGGGTAATACTACCTCAATCCTATATTCTAAATAGTATGGATTTTCTTTTATATTAGTATGTGTGTTGGTAATGTAGGCCCATAAATCATGAATAAACTTGTCCAGTAAAGGGATTTTATCCATTCTCACCATCTTCTAGAGTATATATTATAGTATATTATCAAAGGCCTCTATCTGTGAATTTTCCTCCATATGAAAGTGAGATGGTTGATTGAACATGATAGTCTACTTCTGGTAATATTTCTTCATCTCTATAGACAAGAAGTTGGGGTCATTGTCCGTCAATATTATGTGGGGGAACCGTAAACATGTGATTATATAAGACTTTACAATGTTGTTAATGTTATTTATCCTAAATTATTTTAGGGGTATTTCCTAATATGATTTTTTAAATAAATAATTCGTAGTATGGATGTACTTGAACTACATAGCTATGGAAATAGGATAAGGCTACCCATCATCCATTCCCCAATTAGAAAATGACCAGTAATATTTAGCAGTATGTAGTAACTCTGGGGGATGGTCGATGATGTTATCATTGATTTATAATGCATGACATTTTTTTTTGAAATCCACGAAGTCTTGTATCATGATTTTCTAGTAATATACCAACCTACTGATTTCATCGGAGATCCTGGTCCTAGATTAATGGAAATGGAAAGATCCTGTCTAGAATTACTCCAAGAAAATGTAAACATATCCTTATGATATGAATATGAGGTGGATTCCATCAATTCCTCTCTCATAGAGGAATTTTTTTCATTTTTATAGTCCTAAAAATTTATGTTCACTACATGGTGTTGAATCTATTCCCTTTCATCATAGTCTATTAGGAGAATCCCATTTTGGAGATAACCAATTATGGGCTCCATCCATCATGGTGTGGTTATTTTTTCATCACACTCTCAAGGGTGTTAACCTAATTGATTTCTCCAATATCACATATGATGATTTTCAAGATCATTCATTGATCTTTGATACAGATGATATCTTCCTTTTAATCAGGGTCATCTAGGATACTGGCTAAATTAGCCAATGTGTCAGCTTGTGCATTCTCTAATCGGGGAATAGGATGATACGTGGGATAAAAAAGGAGCTCTTCCATTAGTTCCATAACTTATCTTGTGATAGGGGTATGTTCTTAAATTTTAATGTAATATTCTCCATTTAAATGTTTTATCAATAGTTAGTAATCCTCTTATATATTTAGGTTGTCTATGTGATGATGTAGGGCTAGTTCTAAACCATTATTGAGGGTTTGGTAATTTTCATCATTGTTCGTACAGCCTTCAGATTGTGTGAAAAAGTAGGGAAAACAACATTATCTAGAGAGAAAATTTAAATCTGTATACCAACCCAATTGATCCTCGTGTTTTCCCTCCTTTCAATGTTATGATTCTAGGAGGATTCATCAAAATACATCTCCCAGGTCTTGGATGTGTCATGGGAATTGAGGGATTACTCATCTTGAAGCTCAGTGTCCACATGTGTATTCTCCAAGGAAGGATGTGCTACAAGGAAATCAGTCAGGGATTTCACTTTAACTAACATTTTTGGTACTAAATGAATTCCATATCTCTCTTAATGACATCCAATCAAAAAAATCCATATCAACATAGTACGTCCAAGGATGTACTTGATTGGATCGATAAAAAATACTAGATGATCTGAGTGGTGATGAATGTAATGCCTTATCATTTTCACTATGAAGATGAGTGAATGTATTCTCTTCTCAATGTCGGATTATCTATTCTACATACCTAGAATTATCATACTGAGGTTGTAGATACTTTTCTTACTCCACACATTATTTTTTTGTGCAAAATGGGTGCCCAGTGAGCGTTCCATGATGGCCATATAAAAGATGAGTGTTCTTACATCCAATGGATTCATCACAACCTTTGGGTGTAATATGTACTTCTAGATTCTTTATAAGTATTCTTGTAAGTCATATTCCCATTGATAGAAAATTTATTTCTTCATTAGACTGGTAAAGGGGAGATATTTGGAAACCAGGTTCTCCATGAATCACTGAATCTAGGAAATACACCCTCAGATCCCCCTCTATTCTTTAAGATTTATTGTGGAGACATTTCAAAAATAGAACTAGTCTTCTCCTTGTGGTCCCTGATGTCACAGTGTCATACACCAAAGAAAAGGAATATCCTTGATGTCACCTCAAAAGTTTATTTAAGTGGATCCATCATTAGACTATGTTATAACAACTTATTGAGGATTTTTTAAATATCTATGAAGTGAACACATCACTATTGGGAGTTGAAAACCATGTTTTCAACCTAAGATTTTACTATCATTTCTTTAAATGTATTGACGATATGATACATAATGTATTGTTATGTGGTTCTATGATTATTTAAAAATATCCCCTGAGGCAATCTGATGGTTTTGGATTTCTCATCATTTGAAAAAATCTATATAAAATTGTACACTGAATACCCATATATGATGGAATGAGATTTGAAGCTAAATTTCCCACCGATGATAATTTCTATGATTATATATAAGAAATTTCCATTTGGGAAAATTCAATTAAGGTCTCTGAAACTTATGTAGACACTAATCTTCCAATTATATTTATAGAGAGGGGTGATATTGGAATTCCATATCAGGCATTTCACTTCTTGAACAATGATGTAATTGATAAAAAATTTCAACATCTGCATTGACATTTTTTTAATGAGATGGGTGAATCAACCTGGATGCCTGATTTGAGCCTCGATTATCATCAGGTAAGATGAGATGGTGTGTATCCACATCTCGATTTATTCTAAGAATTTATGTATAGTTATTATATAACACATATCAATGTTTCTTTATAAATTAAATGCACATACATTTCTCTTTGTGGGGAATGGTGGCACGTATCATAGTATCCCACATGTCTTCTCCTATTCCGTGATTTATTTTCTTGATCTCATAGATTTGTGTGGATACACCTTCCTTGAATGTGGGAGGGGAAATCTTAAGTTCATACTAATTTTTGACTAATTATGAGTATGTAGATACATCTTTAGAAAAATACGGAAATTATGGTGCTTCTCTAAATTTATAAGGGTGAGGGCGGCCATGAGAAGAGGCATTATCATCCCCTTCTACATGAGTCATTGTAGAGAGATGTTAGAGATGGATGGTTTTTATACAGTTTTTGGGGATTTTGAGGATCTTGGATCACTATGACCTATAATATTACCTACACAAGATTAATGGATATCAAATATTCACTGATTAGTATACTCCAAGGGTTTTGAGGGGATTTTTCCAAGATGCTAGGAGCTACAACATGTTTATCATCATCCATCACTAGTGGATTGACTCTATTTTTATACAATATTTTTTTAGTATATCTGGAATTTTAGGTTTAGATGGTGGAACTCTCACTGTGTGATATGTTTAATTCACCATTGGTAGGGTATATCAGAAAATGATGTAAAGTTGAAGGTACCACCATGTGCCTATAGAGCCAGGGACTTTTGGGTAGGACATTATAAGAAGTGTCTTACTAGATAACCATAAACTCAGCTTCAGATATGAGTTCTCAAACTAACATGTGAGTATGATCTTCCTAATAGGTATTTGACTATACTTATCATACCCTTGAATTCTTATCTTTGTTGGAGAAAAATCCCCCTAACAATATCAATAACACTGAAGGGTTGAATTTGAGATGAGATTGATCCCAAATCTATTTTCAACCGAATCTTATAGTAAGTTGACATTATCATATCTTATAAAAAGTAATAGGGGTATGATGATCCCCTAAATGACCACCTCCTGACCATGCCATGTGAATGAGATGGATACATGAAATTATTCTTACATGGTCTCTATCCGATAGACCTCAACTACAACAAATTCAATCTCAAATTCCAATGTGACTTGGAGGGAATTAACAAGTGACTCTCCAAGTTATTTTGAAAGATAAATTCCATAAAGGATTAATAATTTTTTTTGGGAAAACAAGTTGTTTCTTTAGAATTTATTAATTTTTTTCCTGAGGTCTATGCATCCCAAGGTGGGGTTTCTTCTTGGAATATTGCTTAGGAAAGGAGGCGCATGCGGTATAAGGGACTACTTCTCATGTTGAGGTTGAGGGAAAATATTTTTCTAGTAGTTCAGGTCATGTCATCCTTCCCTATTTCATGGGTTAAACAAATCATTGAAATCCATCTAAGTTGACATGTAATACAATGTGGTGAGGATGACTGCTAAAGGGTTCAAAGAAACCTCCATTATTATTTTAAGAAAACCGGAGTGAATTCAGATGAGACACTGATGCATATGTGTCTTCTATGAGAACATTACCAAAATGTTATATCTGACCATGCCCAATCTTTCCCCTAAATACATGGTTCATATTCATGCAGTCTCCCATTCCCTGATTATGTGTAGCAAACTCATATTCTAAATAATATTAATTTTAAAGAAGGTTTATTCCAAGTGAATCACATTGATTGAACCAAATATGACCTCTTCATCCAATGAAGATTTTGTATGGTGGGAAGTTTCTCATGATTTTTATATTTTAGGGAGGAAATCGCAATGAGATAGA
Source organism: Viscum album (assembly GCA_963277665.1). Classification (NCBI taxonomy): domain Eukaryota; kingdom Viridiplantae; phylum Streptophyta; class Magnoliopsida; order Santalales; family Viscaceae; genus Viscum; species Viscum album. Next base: position 106,297,484 of record OY728143.1, on the reverse strand, counting down.
TCATTCTCTAGATATGAATACTATTATTCTTCTTTTTTCTCTTCTTAAATTTGGGGGTTATGTCCAACCTTATAATGAATATATGATGTTACTTCTTTAGGTGGTGGATCTATGGAGTATTTGTGCAGTTGTGATCTCAATGTCGAAAGGGCTTGATTAACTATATTCCAAGTCATATAGTTGTCAAACATCTGTGAATTCCTAGAAAAAAAATATTCCAACCATCTGATTCATTATAATGGGAAATGGTTATACAAACCTCCTAATCTAATGAGTTGTCTAACAACAACTTTATATAATTGAACAATCCATGAATGATGTCTTTCAATATGAATAAGCCCTTGAAATTTTAACCCAAACTTCTATGGAAATTTCATTAATAATAACAGTCAGTGAAATCAACCTCATAGGGATTCATGGGTTGTGGTAGACTAAGCAGGTTATTGTCTATGGCTTCCATAAAATAACCATGGAATTTTTAATTTTGGATGTAATATGATTTATTCATCCATACCTAAAATGTCAGTATAACTTTTTTTATCTATGATTTGGGAAAAGGGTGATTCATGTATTGTCTTTTCTTGATAGGAGGCGCTGAGTAGTTTGGGACTTATATGGGTGCTTGTATGTGCATCGCTGTTGGCTAGAGAGTGATGGTTGTAGCTCATGCTTTTACTATCCTTGTCCGCTATTCTGAGGGAATGATCCATGATTTTGATTAGGTTCACTAATTGATGCCTTCGATAAATTTTTCCATTTCATTGATAACATGGAACCTTCTTGGATAATTAATTGGGTTTTGAGGCATCTGTAGCTCATCCAAGATATTTTTAGCACAAATCTCCAACAATTGTTCCTCTAATATAGGGAGTCTTATAGAATTGGTTAAAACCTTCCACCTAGCTATGAAGTCAGAATCCCATTCATGTCCATGATTCATTTAGATCCTTATATTCAAAATTATCATTTTCTATAGCATGGTTATGAACCCGTAAAATAACTAATGATGAATGTATTTACATACTACAATGGATCCTCCTAGAAAAGTATTGTACCAAATAGAGGATGGATCTATTAAACTCTACACAAAATGATTTAGCTTTCTCTCATTCCATTGATAATTGGAAACAATTATAAGAATATATTGGGATACAAAGTGTGTGAGAATATATTCAGGATTTCCTACAACATCAAATTTAGATAAGGTATGATTGACTAAATTGGATGGAATAAATTTTCATCCACCCATAAAGGATATGGCTATCTCCCAGGTTACACAAGTGCACATCAACCTTCCATGGATTTCGTTTGATTATCTAGGGACTCGATGGAATTATATATCTAAAAAGGTATTTTTTTAGATGACTCTTTTAAAAAAAGATAGGTAGATGGTAGATGAGTTGGAATCACCATCGTATATGGGTAATTATTATTTTTCAAAATACTGAATGATTACCCTGGCGAGATATAGGTTGTCCCTACAATTGAGATAATTCATGATAATTTTTTACTACCTCATCTATGTAGACTAGAATCCTAGATCATGAGTTAGTCTAACCATAAAATGATGTTTTTTCTATTGGATCAACTCTCTTGGGAGGAGGGATATTCACCTAATATTGAATACGATACCCAACATTGATGCTTCTCATGAGTATCTCACCATTGAGTTGTCAAAGTAATTTAATTTCATTCTCATATTATGAGATTTATTCCTCACAGGAAGGAGACTCGTCTATTTTGGGGGATGAATGGGATGTGTCCACTCCATTCCCTAATTCATTCGATGTGTTACACCATAGAGGTGGAAACTAATTATTTCGATGTTTTATATTTTTGATTCTTATAAGGTTTAAGGTGTGTGTAGCCTCGGTGGGATCATCAAAATCACCATCCTATAAGGTTATGTTTTCCTTGTTTCGACCCTCTTCATTTTCAATTCTTTCATCAATGTCTTCCAAATTGGCAATGATGTAATTATTCAACTCATATTAGAACATGGTATGTGTCCCATTTATTTCAATGCAATATGATGATTCTGCAATGCCAACATCGGGGTCGTTATTCGAATGCTTTATCATATTGGTATGCTTTACCATTTGACACTGGTAGGGTTTTATCACCTTCACCCTATTCACCTCCCATCCTGGTATATGAATAGTTACCTCAAGTGATTTTACAATCATGGTGGGTGAATGGGCCCAAAACAAAAACAATTTGTCTTATAGGGGTAGGAATAGGTTGGATGTCGACCGTTGATCTTGTCCACGCATCCCGGATAATACTGATTAACTTTTTGGTGATGATGATGGTGAAAATTCCCCCAACCCAATGGATTTGGGGATATTCAGGGTCATAATTAGTTTTGATTATTTCTATTTTGGAGGATGCAATGATTTTAGTCAGGGATTTGATGATTCATGGGATGCATTTTGAGATATAAATGGCCCTAGTATATTAGATTGTGGGTGATATAGAACCATCATTGATGTTCCAAAGACCCATTCAAGGGATTATTAACATGGGGATTATTATTGAGATATAAATTCTCCCAAACCATTAGGATGGGGTTTGTTTTCAATTTTTTAGGTTATTCCTTGATTCTTATTAGGAATTGAGGATCTATGCTATGATGGTAGTGGTATATTTTCCCCAATCCAGGAGGGCCCGATCCACTCCAAGATAACTCTGATGGCATCTGCAATTACATCCCATTTGATGTGTCCCAATTGTGTTATCATATAAGATAGGTGTGAAGGAATACTATGGTAAGAACCATTAATTATAGGAGGTTTTCTAGGTTATCACTACTTTGATTTCTATTTTTGGAATGGGCACTAATTTATTTGAGGGGCCCAGTTGGAATACTTGTTGGATATCCTCTCACATTATTTTTTATGAATTGGAATAATTTAATTAGGGGTATTCTATTGTAGTGAAAAACTATCATGAGCATTAAATGATACCCTGATTTTTCTAGAGCCTATAAAATTATAGGACACCGAGTTTGAGGGGTTTTGGTCTTATGGAAGTGATGAAAAGTGTAAATTTTCATTCTTTCCCCATTTTTTAATATGGATACAAGATCTGGATTTGGAGATCAGCTTCCAATAGGTTATGATGAAATTGCAGAAATCATTTTGTATATTTGTGTTGTTCTTTTCTAGTTTTCCATCCCAAACCATAGAGATATTTTCAAAATCTAGATAAAAACTGAGTATATTTATTTTCGAAAGGTGAAACTTGTATCCTAGAAAAGTGATATTTTAATCCTTTTTTCTCTAAAGTGTATCCAAAATAATTTGTTCTGTATAAGGCATGCACTGATTTTTTAGCTCATCTAGGACCTCATAGTCAGGAATGGTGAGGGGCTAAAACATTATGGGTAGGTTTTTTCTGGTAACTCTCTCTATATTTCAATTATGGCCTCATCTTCATTATACATACATGACTCTATCTGATTAGACTATAGAAGATTCTTTCATGGATTGCGTACTGACTAGAGTTGACTGTTGCAGAATGTTAATAGGAAACCATATGAAATTGACCCTGATGTTTTATTTTCACCACTCTATATGAAGGCATTATATTTAAGAACAACTATCTATACCTTGGATTATAGGAAAGGGGAGATTTCCTTATCTATTAGAGATATCATAATGGGTAGGATGACCATGGTGGTTTCCAGTAGTAGAGTCTCTATGATCCATATCTAGGCTACCATTAAGAGGGATATCATGATGGTGATTATCATCTGCATTAGTAGAAGAGTTGACAGAAGCTTGTGGTGTTTAGAACGAGTCTTGAATGGCTTTAATGAAACCAAAATTGTGTAAATTATAAATACATGTCACATTCTTCATCGTGGCTAGAATATATCATCATAACTTTTAAAAATTTTAGGAAAATGAGACTTCTTTGTGATGGCTATAAGAAATTTCTTATAACCATTTTTTTTTATTGAGATATGAGACTTTTAATGGGAAGATATTGTAATAACCTAATGATATATCTCGTTATTGATAGAAATATAAGCCCTTCACTAGGCATGTTCTATTATCACTTGGTGATCCTTAGTTATAATGGGAGTTGGAACCCAATCTTGACCATTTTGGATATATAATTGGTCTTTCATGGAATGTATATGAGCATAACCTCGGGTATGTACCACTCACACCGAGTGATTCCTGGTTGGAAAAATAATATGAGCTTGGTCCGAATATTAATTCACCACCAGAATAGGCTGAATGTATTGTAGAATTGGAGAAGTGATCAGAGCCTCCTCATATATTTCCTCATAATGATTCTTGTGTAGTCGTTCTTCAATAGAAGAATGAATAGGTTCTTGGATTTTGTGATCTTCTAGAATATACCAAAATTATGCACTGATATGATTATGAACATGTTCCAATACATGTTCCATTATCACTTAGTCAGGCTCAGCCAAAACGAAGATAGATTCCCAATCATAGGAGTTTAGAGAATTCCACTAAACTTTTTAGGCAAGAATATAATCTTATCCGGAGGCTTGTGGACATCTCACATGGTGATTTCAGACCATAATGGGGATATGAGACTGATCCTAAGAATTTTGAATATTCCATTATAAATTTTTGACTAGAATGTTCCCCTATCATGAGGAATGTATCTCTCTCACTGGTTGTGCCCTACTTGGAATGGGAGTATGAGCCCATCCTGATGCATTTTCATTTGACAAAATATACTAATAATCCTCCTGTATAGGAGTATGAATGTTCTCTTTCCCCATATTAATGACTAGTTCATAATGATGGGATTATTTTTCTATCTTTGTTGTGGGTATATGAGTATTATTTTGTCCCTATATATATACCTATGATGGAATATTCTGGTCGAGTTATTCAACAGTTACTAAAATATATTTCCATTTTGGAAAACTATGTGTAGGTATATAAGCCTACACATTTTCCATATCAATTATATACTAGAATATATCATCAATTTAAGTGGGTATATATTCCCACTACTTTACTTATTGTTCCACTAAAATTTGATGACGAGATTCATGAAGAAGGCCATGGATTTGAGCCTCCCCCATTCCTGCTATTGGAATATTCCCATAGACTTGTTCTGTGTGAGAAAGGATATAAGCCTACTCATTGGTTTCCAGTAGAATATTCCAGTAGACTTCATTGGAGGGAGTGGGGATATGATCTCACCCTTAAGAATCATGAGCCTTCTTTTCCTGTTGTGTCTTCCTTACTTCTGTTGCATGGGAATCAAAGGAGGAATCTTGTCAAGTGGTACCCTCAACAGGTGACTAGTGGGTACTACTGGGGTGGTTATTGTGATGGAGGTTTACACATTCCCTCCTTGGTGGAACCTAAAACAAAAGGAAGACATATTTGACTCCCTATTCCACCTTCATCAGAGACTAATCATGGTATATTCAGCTCTTTGGAATTGCATTTATGACATTTTTTGTTGCAGATGGCAACATATTACTTCTATCAGCTCTCAACTTATACATTGTGGGATTTGGGAGTCTTCTAAGCAAATCAGGAATCTTTTTCTGGCTGCGGTGGCTGAGCTTCTTCATCTGATCTGGTTTGAAAGAAATAATTTTATTCATAATAATTTCTTGTTTAATCTCAATGCAGGTAAAATTCATATTCTCATTTCCATTAAGGATGCTGCCTCTCTTCAGAAAGATCATTGTGACAACTCTATTGGTGAATTTTGGGATCCTCCACCATCTTCGAATTGCGGGATCTTATAGGCTACCCTGACGTTCCTTTGATGTCTTCTACAAAGCCCCACTTCCAGGATGGATCAAAGTGAATTTTGACGGCACTTCTAGAGGTAACCCAGGTCCGGCAGGCTGTGGCGCCATCTTTAGAGACTTTCTCGGCAGATGCCTTGGCTGCTGCTTCGGTGGATGTGGCACGGCCTCGGCATCAGAACCATAAATATTGGGAGTCATTCATGTGGTGGACTTCACCAAGAAGAAGGGTTGGAACAACCTGTGGATTGAATGTGACTCAACAACTATTGTCCAAGCTATTTGGAAGGGAGTGGTGCACCTTTCTTGGTCGCTTACCTCTCGATGCATGAAATGTCTTTCTTCGCTCAGTAGTCTCAACTACATTTCAACTCATGTGTTCCACGAAGAAAATATGGTTTCCGATAGTCTGGCCAACAAGGGGGTCAATCAGGTCATTACCTGGTTGGATGATCTTCCTGATGATTCTCTCTCTTTCTTCAATAAGGATTGTACTAAGATTCCATCTTTCAGACTTTTGTAACTCTTTTTCTTTTATGCAATAAATTGGGCCTTGGTCTTTGACTGAGGAACCACCTCCTTTAAAAAAAATCAGAAACTAATCATGGAATCTATCATCCTCTAGGGATAATCTCCTGAAGTGGTCTATTATGGTGATGGTGGCCACTACCCTAGCTACATCTTTCCCAAGGTGATGCGGACAAACCATTTTAAATACATGGATACCTTTGTGGGTGGATTCTAGGATCAATATTTTTCCTTGTTGATTTTACTCCCATACCATTATGTTCACCGCCTAACATTATAGATATTTAGTAGGTGGGACTGTTTTGTGCCCCCCATGTGTTGCAGCCATATGTGATTTACTGGAGTGATTTCTAAATGAATAATACATTTTCATAAATCAAGATTCCGGTGATAAGAAAAGTATATATAGTAATGAAGACAAAATGTAACAAGGTTACTAATTATTGAAATGTCACATTCATGACATGCTCAATACAATATGAATGGTCAGATCTATTTACCTTTTATTCCTAAGAATACTATTCTAACAGATTATAATTTTCAAAGCAAGGATGTACCTACTTATGGGGACCCAAGTTATAGATGATCAACTATAAGACTTGTGTCATGTTTATCATATCTATTTTTCTTGGAAATGAAAAACAAAATTTTTCATACATATTAATAACTGATCACTCTATTATTTGATAGTTTTGAGTCAAATTTTATATTTTTGTTCACATATTGTGTGAAAAAAATGGATTGTAGATAATATCCTAATAATTTGGTTATTTGATATATTCATGTTGAGTTAACCATTTTTTTCATTGGGAAAGGAAGTGTGTTTGATAGGGAACACTAATTGTGGTGGGACTATTTTGGCTGAATGGTTGATTATTAGGGGTGTTACTCCAAGCACAATTATTTATGTTAGGTTACCATTGTAACTTTTTTTTGAAACTCTTAAAGATTCCCATGTTCATGATTGGGTATAGACCTTCATTACAAAGGTAGGTAGGAAGGTGGGATTTCTAGCCGAATGGAACTTAGGGACACACATTGGTTGAGTGGATGGGAGGTTGGGATCCTTAGATGCTTATTGGGGAATTGTTTAATTCTTATAGAATATATTATATATTTATGACATATTTAAAAATATCTTCCTATTCATGATGCAGAGAAGGTTACCCTAACAAAACTATTATGGGTTATGTATGTATTTTTGAATAAGTGGGGGATCTTATTAGTTAATCTATCTATATGTATATGGGGTTCTTCGTCTATTTCCCTGTAATGAGTAGCTTCTTATATGATGAATAAAAATAACCAAGATATTAATAATTTTCTACCACATAGGGACGGGGTTGATATTCCAAGGATGGGGCTAAGCCATTATGAGGCATCCTACGTATCATGGTCATTACAGGAATAAAAACCCACATTGTTCAATAAACACATTCAGTTTAACAAAAAATAGAAAGTACATATATGAGTGATATGAGGTACCAAATATTTTAGCTCAATTCCCTAGGGGATGTCCATTGTTTCCCAATTATGTAAAGAATCATAGTTATTCTAGTTCGTCTAGTTTCTCAACCCACATAATGATTAGATAGAATGATCTGACTATAGGAATGATTGGGTGTGGATGGTTGATAAATCAAATACATTATAGGACTTATAGAAAAGTGGGTGCCTATTTTATCTCAAGACTTAGAGTGGTGTCCTAAATATCCTATTCATTATTGGAATCAGTGATCTCATTTTTCATCTATGCCCTTAGGACTGGCCCCAATGAATATTTCCTCATATGGGGGAGGTTTATATCATGACAGTTATATAGGATTACAAATTGGAATTTCCCTAGATGGAATATATTCATGATGAAAATGATATGACTGTTAGAACTCCCTGATCTCATGTGAGTTTTGTTGGGTGTTGGAAACAAGGGATAGCAAGTAATCAATTATAATGCATATAAATATGGGGATTATGTACTAGTAAATCCCTTAGGATGTTCAATTTAGATATTCAACCTCATAGAGGCATCCAAAGAATTCTTTTTTTGGAAGGAATCATATTTCTTATTATTCCGCTGATTAGGACATACACTCGGGGGGTTTCCCTATAATGATAAAGGTTTATAGTGAGGATGGTAAAATTATTGAAACTATTTAAGTCCACATGAGCTATTATCGGTGTGAGAAAGAATGGATTTCAAATTTCCATTATCATTTGTTATGGATGGAGGCATATGCACCTGGATCTCCCTTTGGATGGTTAATATAGATATTGGACCTCAAAAATGTGTCTTGTATATCTTGGTTATGGAAAAAATCAAAGACATAGTATTTCAGTTGTATAAGGCTTTCATGATGATTTTAACCTATAATAAAAGCTTAAACACCAAGGATGGAAAAGTTTATTACATCATGGGATTCCACTAGTAACATGGCTTGCTTCCCTACCTGACATGTGTTGATTACCAATTCGACAAGTCATTATTTATTTCTCTACCTGAACGATAGTTTCTGCCTAAAATTTTCAAAGACAGTTATATGATCTAGTTGAGTTGTTCAAAGGTCTTCTTGTAATCTGTATGGAATGTATAAAGGTCATCACATTATCAAGTACTTATTTTGTGAAGGACATCGTAATACTTGGACGGTTGATACTAGAATCTGTCTCATGATTTTAGAAGACTTGTACAGAGGGTGTCGCATAATCCATCTAACATGTCCTAGTATTATCATGAGATTAAGATGACACAGTTAGAGGGAATCATGAGAGTCAATGTGACATGTCTCAGAGGGTGTCACATTTCATAGAATACATGTTATAAGGGCATCATGAATCCGGAAAAGTGTGACTAAGGGATGTCACAAGTAATGAATGGTATTCCCAGAGGATTTCGTAAGTGTTAGATGATATTCTTGGTTCAAATCAAAATACTCATATAACACGTTATGGTGTCGTTATATGAGTCATGAAACAAGTCTGATGCACATTGTGATGCTTGAATTGGTAATCCCAAAGGATTTAACGAGACTTGGGTGGAATGTAAAAGGTGTAACATATGACTTCTTTATAAATTAATGGAGGACTACACATCCCCAAAATAGTATACTGATGGAGCATCATGAGTTTGGGTGACATTCCCTAGTGCCATCACATGTCTTGGGTGGTTCATGTGAAGTACTGAGTGTCAACAAATATGTCATTTGTACATGTCTCTTTACTATAGAATTTTTTATATACTTTAGGTTTCTAATACCATATATTTTTTCATTGATAGTTTTTTAATCCATTCCTGATCTAAATGATCTATAGGATTTTCATTGCATGTCCTGTCAAAAGTCATTCATGTGATATATGAGTGATCAGTCTAAGTAATTTATGCATGCTGCATGATCCCTAAGATTGTTCCCTAGATTTTACCTGATGATATTTTTTCTAGTTACAAGATTATCCACTCTGATAAATCATCTCTATCACCTATGTGTCTGGGTGAGAGAAGGAAAAATATTCATCCGATGAGTTGTGGTGAATTTTTAATGCATGGGTGAGGGATTTATATGCCTTATACCCAAGTAATTCACAACCTTACATAGCATGTATCTAGTAAATCCAAGACTGATTCAGAAGATGACCGTGAAATCACACATATTCACGTGGCCCGAAATGCAATAGGATCTAGAGACATTTCCAAATTTTCAGTGACTGTAGGATTATCTTATCATTGCCTCCTTAATCAGATTGTCTCCATTTATTGGGGATTTGTTTATTCACATGTACATGTCAAGGGATTTTCTTTTTTTACATGCCCAAGGGCCTTTGTGAGAATAGGGAACCTTTAGAATTCCTTCATGTGATCTTGAGCCAGATATCTTGAAATTTATACAAAAATGGTTGGCTTTTACAAGGTCTATCATGGGATCAAGCTAACTAGTAAAGGGGTCTTGATATCACATATTATAGAGAGAAGTAGTGTGTTTCAAGGGTTTTACAACCATAAAAGGGGTCCACCTCCTCCATCTTTTATTTACTTTGTTCATATAACAATTATTTGGGAATTTGTACTATTGTTTGGGTGTATTCTGGGATAATCACCTTACCTCATGGTATTGAATTGTATAACCACTAAATATCCTATGGAGTTGTATGATCATTTCATAGAAAATTCCATCTTATTTTCCTTAATTATCCAAAGTGGGTTCATTGGATTTCCTATACATACCCAAATCCCATCACACAAATTTAATAAACACCTCGTGGACATTCATGAGATGAGGTGGATATGTTTCCATGGGGTTTCAGGGCCTTATGAACCACCAAGGGAACATCATGTGACTTTTATGACTGCAAGAGGATTCTTCCTTATACCTATTTATTTCCTTTTTTGATTTTAAAAATGTTATGGTGTTTAAAATTTCATTTGAATGTTTTCATGCACAATAAATCTCTTCATTAGTGATTAATCACATGACCTTTACGATCGTAAGAGGCTCCCAATGTTTTTATAATTTTCAACCTATTTTCAAATGAATATTGGATTTTTTTTGTTAATATTACAGAGAATAATTCATGTTTCATGGGGTTTCCCCAAGAAAAAACTACTTTATAGCTAATTGTTTGGTGTGCCTTCATGATAATAGAAGGAATTTGTAAAATGGACTTCATGAAACCACATACAGTTTTTTTACTATTCATGGTTCCCTAGTGTGACCTCACGATGGACAAGCGATTGTGTATCCCTTTGAGGATCACGTAATTAATAGTTCATGGAGATATTATTCTTTCATAAATTTTATGAGAAACATAATACAAATTTTATATTGTTTATTACTTTGGGAATTTTCTTATGTAAATTTGGTGGGCCTCAATAGACACATATTACTCTATAATGGAACCTACATTCTATATAACAGTTTCTGGGGAAGGATCCTAAATGGTGAGATTCACCATTTGAGTACCTGAATTCTATAAGAATACATGAAACTACAATAGGTACTTGTAGATAGAGTATGTTATACCCCCTTCCAGGGTTTCACAATATAACCTTCCATATCACCTCTAGGTTCCCTACCATCTACCTAAATATAAGACCTAAGAGGACAGTTTTGGGTTGGGATAACTCCTCATAAAGGTGTGCACTCTTCAGAATAAAAATTATATCCAATTACCTTGGACATGACACAATAATTAATGTTCCATCCTATAAGTATGTGATTACATGGTTGGTACCACCCTCTATAGATGTCCCAACATGTAGAGAATACATGCCTCATGATTTGTCTCCCCATCTAGTTAACCATCCACTAAACTGGTCCATATCAGGTCCTCCATCTATCTTTCAACCAACACCGATCAGAGTTTAGGATGACAAAGAATTGGTTACTAACTATAGAAAAGAGAGATTGTGGGAGGTTATGGCTACAAATAAACTATTACTGTTGTTATGGATACTGGTAAGTCCTAACTTCAACATCCTAGAGTCCTTATCGATGTTTAGGGAATGTGATTCTATTAGGTCATCTACACATCATTTCACCACATCTGTGATCAGTAGTTTTACTACCCATGAATCATGGGGAACCTCATGGAAATCAACCATAAGGTCCTAAGGGTTGATTATGAATCACTTCCAATGGATCATCAAAATGTGTTGTCTAATAACCTTTATACCCTCCAAAAATGATTATTCAAGATCCTCATAGTGCCCAATCAGATCAGGGATGAGGTGTATCTTCATGAGCAGGTCAGGGGCATTAGAAAGTAAACTTCTAAACACTTCAACCCTATTCAATAAAAACATGGAAAACCCATCAATTATTAGGATTCCCATTTTGGTGAAAATATGGAAAACAAGGTATTTCTCAATATTCCTAGGAACATGGGCTCTGATATAGGGTTTTATGGGGATACCTACCCCAATGAGTAGTGTAGTACAATTTAGACCCTCATTAAAGTGACTTTACTCACCAAAATAGATAAGAACATGTCCTCAAGGATATCTCCAACAATAAATTTTCTCCTATTTGGCATGTTAACAAGGGTGCATAATATATTGGGTTCTCCTATCCATCCATGGTTTTTTCAAAACAATATAGGCGGAGTACTCTATATCCGTATTAATTTAGGGATATTCCTAACATAAAAAGATCCTCATTGATTTTATGGTTGTTCAGAATTCATAATATGATATTTCTATAAGAAATCCTACATCTCATCCATTGGGTAAAAAAAAGATATTCCTTCTTAGCTAGATTACCCCAATAAATCTTGGAAACCCCATGCATTCAGAAAGGTAAGAGGTGGGAGAATATGATAATGGACTGGGGTATGAGTCTATAATCCCTCATAAGAAGTGTACTCACCCTCCATGGGATCCTAGTAATGACTCTTCACAAGACATCATTCATGGTTACCAATTTATTATCCCATCAATGAATTCATGGCCTTGAATCCTTATCATAATATGAACCCTCTACATGATGATTTGATATCCCATATTACTGAATTTCTTGTGTCCTTAGTGATGCTACAGGTTACAGTCCCACCGGATGGAAGGCCACGCCTATCATGGGTGGATGACATTATAGAACCCTGAGAGTTTGGAAATCCTAGATTTAACCTTATCAATATCATAGATTAACCTCTACAGTAATTTTTCCAGTTCATATCACGTTACAATAACATTTTTGGAACCAAAAGAATTAGGAGGCTACCAAGCATTAGTGTTTTGTCCTGAATATTGAATGAACTAGGTTTTTTTGGTACAGCCAGCAGCCCACAAGCTCCATCATTGGTTAGGAAGGCCATCAAAACTAGTTTATTTTTTATATCGGCTCCACTATGAACAATACAAGTATTTCAAAAATATATATGTGTAAACAAAGGCCTAATAGGCGAGTCACATATATTTTCACATGGTGGAAAGTCATCACGTACTCCCTTGATATGTCATTGACCCAAGAAAAGCTTCTAATGTTGTGTTTAGAGAATGTAAATAATGATCTATTCCCTACCCTTATCACTTAGAACTTACTCAGTGGGTTATGGGAATTCTCATATAAGGTCCATAATCTGAAATAATCCTTACACAAAGATAAATAGTCCAGTTGGTTCCTTGTCTATATCAAACAAGAAGATATTACAAAGTAGATATTGTCACCAAAGTACAAGAAGATTCCCCTGATAAATTATGGTTATTTTCCCCTTTACATAAGGATCATTTTTTCAAGGAGCCCCATCATTCACATCCATTCCCAGTGAAAAAATGAGAGGCACCATCTCATCAGGTATAACCTTATAGATGATAGAATGTGGAACTATCCCTTTTTCAGGCTCTATTCCTTAATCAATTCATGGACCCCATAGTTACCCATCCATAAATAAGGAACCAAAATGATTCCTTCAAGGATGAACACAACCCTAGTGATTCCATATGTTCCCTGGTGACTGTGATTCTAAAGTTACCAAAGTATAAGAGGCATGAGGATAATGAATTCACTAACTATTTATACTATTACCCTTACATCTAGATCCTTGGATATACCATCAATGAATGTTATTTATTCAAACATTGGAACCTAAACAAGGTGGGTCACATCTTGGCCAATTTGGATAATTTCCTGGTACAGGTACACATATCTCCGACATGCATGGCAGTGCCATGAGAATTTAGATTAATGGTATCAGGTTTCTAGCCTGGGGACATATAATTATGACAACTGGATGGCTCTTATGAAATTCTCTCATGCCCCCAGTGTCATGTGTTCCATCATAGGAAGGACATGTCCTCATGTATTTTACATACCTTCCCTAGATGATGCTTCTTCATCCATGTCACATCCTTAAAATCATAGATTCAATGCTTCCAATGATTCAAGTGAAACCAATGCTTCTCGTCATTGTAGAACCCACCTTGAACTATCAGTGATTTCATGGATCCATTGTTTGGAACCACCCTAGGGACTTCCCAACATTGGAAGACCCCATTAATAACGACATCAAGTATATCTAAGTTAATTTCATTGATCTTATAGACCTATTCACACTACGTGACAATGAGGAATTCCCTACGGTCCTCTTAGGTTCCTTCAACAAATGATATCGAATGAAATGTTGAGGACATCCATGACTACTGAATTCTCAAACCATCACCTCAAATTAAGTCCTATATGTGATCTAAAATATGAAACAGGTTTTCATTAAATATTTGAAAGCACAATCCTCTTCTATTATTTCATAAAATATGCAGCCATAACAGAACATGTTAAATGAAATAGTAGATTTTTCATGATTACATGGCAATCAACCCCATCATAAAATAGTCATGCCTCATTTAAAAAATACCTAGAAAAAAGTTCATTAGGGAAATTCCACGAGCTATAAGTATGATATTTCTGATACCATTCCAAAATTGGTTGTATTTTTGGGAACACCCATTGTGCTTCTTTCCAATGAAGTCCCCCTTATTAGAAGAAACATACATTTTTCATGAATGTACGATGTACTATAGAACCTCTCCATCATTCCCACAAGGCACGTGATACTTGAGAAATTTTGCTTGTTGAATAAAACGATTTAGGCCCTTACAGAAGCCTTGATGATCCTCTTCAGGTTTATATAGATGTATATGTTGTAGAGACCAATGATCCCGGGGAGGCCAAACAATAGGAATGTCAAGTCGTTACCTCTTTCTCCATATAATATGTGGGTGTTCTAATTCAGGGGAACATATTCCTATTCTAAATCATATTACAGTTCGAATATTGTGAAGATAAATTGATTTTTGGTGGTCATAGTTTCTATAATAAATCTTATCTCTACCAATATGCTTCATAAGATGGGAATGACCAATTTTTATTTGATTCCATCTGATTTGAGAATGCAGGGTTATGATAGGACTAAGAAGAAATTGTGTGGTAGGTTTTTTTTTATGACCCATTATGGATTAGTCATAGAACACACTAAATTTTTGATACTCTCACATGTAACCACATACAATGAGATTTTAGGTAGACCTTTGATTCATCTTAATTAATATTTCTTTTGTCATATCACAAGATCCTAAAATACTCCCTAAAATATCAAGTAGGATTGATTCGAGGTGACATGTCTCCCTTTGACTCCTTTGGAGACTACTATCTAGATGATGACTATTATAATAGGTAAGGTGAAATGTTCAAAATAATGATGTTGATCACAAAACCATTGCATTCTATCCATTGGAAGTCTTGGATGATGCCTTCATTCTTATGATCCATAAATTGGAGCCCATAATACTAGACCCAGGAAGATTCTTTTTATTTTAGAGATAAAGATATGTTTCAACCCTAATAGATAATAACATCCAAATATTATCTTATACTCCTATACAAGATAGCCCCATCTGATCCCAGAAGCCCGCACTTCTATAAGGTACTAAGAGGATCACCATATGGCCACTATTTCAAGACATTCATTCATGTGTCTTACAAATGGTTTGAATAACTAGAATGAAAAACATCACCATTTCAATGACATTATGTGTGGGACTCTGAGTCCTTGTCAGAGGCTAGATGTAATTATATTTAAAACCTTAATCTCAATAATTTAAGTAGAGTATAAACCCATCAGTGTGGATTTTGTATCAACCCAAGAAGGAACTAGTGCTCAACCTGCATGAGTTGGGATGGATAAGCCACATCCCATTGATTCTCCTAGCTCATGCAATGAATATTATTTTGAAGAAACTACTATAGATTTTGAATATGGAATCTACATAATGGTCAATGAATTGATCATAGTAATCATCTACAATGAAGAAGATCTGAGTCTAACATTGATCAATGTAGTAATTCATCCAATGGAGAAATAAATGTATGTGTATTTTCTAAAGAATTGCCAATATGTATTTTTATAGAGCTATGATGAGATTAGATTACTAAAGTAGAAGTTATCTTCCACCATTGTGGTATCCCGGTAAGTCACCACGTGTTCAAGGAGCCTCATAGGAAAATGATCCCCTAAACTAATTACATGGTCAAGGTTGAGGTTTATAAGATTTTTAGAGCCAACATTATTAGGGATTTAAATAACCCAAGTCTCTAGACAACATCATCACATTCATGATCATGAACATGATGATTCAAAATTGTATCGACATCGATGACCTCAACCTCCATTACCGAAGGATTATTTTCCCCAACTAGTGATATAGCTATTGATCAATTATGTATCAGGGTTTTAGGATCTATCTTTTATGGATGAATACTCTGGGTACAAATAGATCTCAATGCCCTCTGAGGATAAGGATTCTTCAGGGTTCTTACAGGGAACTTCTATTATTAGGTGATTCCCTTTAGCGTGAATAATTATAGATAAACATAATAGTGGGTCCATTCACCACATATTTAACCCAATTCAATGTACATTAGTGGAATTTTGTTAGGATTACATGGTAATCATGTCACACCAGTGTCATGACCGTTTATGAGACCTTAAGAAAGGTTTTTTCTCCATCTATTGCCAACAATTTAAGAAGAACCCCTTGAAGTGTGTGTTCGGGGTTACCTGTAGGATGTATCTTGGAATCTTCATCACATACAAAGATATTGATATTGAACTAGAGATGATAAAATTCATCATCTGAATTCCTCCCCTAAACATCCTTTAGGAGCTTCGAGGCCATCAAGGTCACTTGTCCCATATAGACTGATGCATCGCTACTATAGCCAGAAAGTGTAATCCTTACTCAAGGATCATGAAGAAAATCAATTTCAATGAATGGGATGAGGTGTTCTAGACAACTTTTGAGGAAAAAAATCAATATTTTCTATAGCCCACAATTCTAATTCCATTTATATATGGTAATCGCATGGAATGTTCCTCAGTTCCCTTATCTCCTAGATTAATAATTATGGATGAAAAAACATTTCATTATATCTTAGTTTCCCACTCCATAACACAATGATGATATATTACCGTATCGATAAGAGTTATCACATGCTTTTCTTTTAGTGCAGATGTTATTTCATTATCTAAAGCATCATGCAATATTGATGGTTTCCCATGTAGAACCACAATGTTATATTATGAACTTCCCAATTCTTAATGGATGGATGGAATTATGAGTAGTGATACTTATGTAGTTCGACATCTGATTGGTTCTGTTGAATACCATTAAATTTCATCCATAGGAAATCTTATTGGACACTCATCCATTCCCTGATGTGTTTCCCTTTGGTATTTATTTCCTTGAAGTGTATATCCCCTCATTGGATCAGGCCATTCCATATTGGTAGATTCATTAAGATGGTTCCTTATGTAGACCAATTGTTAGAAGTCTTAATGATCCCAATCTAAATAGATTAGACATTGGGATCATCCTCTTCACCCCAACACATGTTGTCCTACCATACTCATTCTTATTATTAGAAGGATGGACCAACAAAGAAGAATTTTATTGTCTCTCATTATTGGTATGATCTTGACCCTTGAGATTGATATCCCCTAGTTTGATGTGAAGGGAGACTCTGAATTATTCATCAAATAGATTAATGGTGACTAAATGGTTTGTACTATATAGTTCATTACCCTACTAGAGCACACTCATCACCTGAAGTCACACTTCATGTCTTAGCCAAAGGTGACTCATGTCCCTTGGTCACAAAATGGTAGATCTGTTTCCCCAACCAGTATAACAATGTATCCCACAGATCCTGACCAAGATGACCAGTTTATTCATGTAGCATATTATAGGTTCATCACCATAATTATTTTAGATGATTATGATAGGTATTAGATGAACTATCTAACTATCACCTCCTCTATGTTAGTAAACATAGGTTACCCCATAGAAGAGGAGACACCATACTGAAATAATCCTTTCATCGATTGTCTCTAGCGTGACACTATCTCAAAGCATCTATCCAAGTGTGAGATAATTTATCAGCATGCAATATAGTTTACCCTCTAGATTGGGATTAACCTTCAAAAGACTCTATACAGATGTCAGTTTTATGGAATTTTACTCTACTATATCCAACAAAATGAGATTCGAAAGGTAATAATGGAATAAAATTCAAGGTCTTGTGGTCCTCATCATATAGTATTGATGCTCTTCCACTAGATTCGAATGTTGGGAAACTTCTATTCCACCATGGTCTATCACATCCTTCAGTTTTCCAAGAGGTGTTAGTCATTTCATATCAATTATACCATTTTGTATCAACCAATGGAACTCCTCCATATCACCATGTATTCCTGGCCCTTTTTATTATGGGTAATTGATGTTGTGGGACCATACCCCCTAGAAATATTTCTCCAATTCATGTTCATTCTGACAGGAATGGTATTCTTATCCATGTGGGATGAAGTAATTTCCCTAAAAGAAGATAAGACCTAATCTATGATCAAGTTCATGATCACCTAAATCATTCATCAATTTTAAGTTCATCATGTCATTCACTTAAAAAACTTCACCAACTTCCATGATACTATGCTAAAGAAGTTTTACACCTTGTACAATATTTAGTGTAACCATACTTCTCGATGCCATGCATAAGAAAATGGACATATCCGGGAGTTAAAAAACCCTCTACAATAATATATAGAATATGGTGGTCCATAATAAGAATAATTGTCTAGAACATCTCCGCAATGACCTCTATTTATATCAGATAAGAAGTCATAATTCCACCCATGTTACTCCATACTCCATGGTGTATGGTATATAGGCATTATTACACATCATGGTTTATATTCTATTTCTAAGAATATAGGTCTTAAACCAGTAGCCCTAAAAAACTATCCAAAGTCTATCTTGATGGGATATAAGGCCTTGAAGATAATAGGATCTGAACCTTGTATAATATGGAGTGGTTCCAAAAAAAGATAGGAGATATATAAAAAATGGATGAAATCCTATCCATTCTCTAGTTTGATATGTTACTATATCTCAAAACACCTATGATTCATGGGAAGAATCCACCAAATATGGTTCTCGTGTGAGAATGACCTTAAATAATTCATAGTGTACATGGAAATGAATAGTTCTCATTGCTCACCATGGATAGAGAGAAAGTGATGTCTCCCACCAATTCCATGTTTCATTAGCAGTACATCACATAAGGGGGAACCATTGTTATGAAAAATATTTCTTTAATCTAGGATCCCAAATCCAGGAATTACAATGAGTAAGTCTCTTCAGGAATATATTGTGTCGTTTTGGGTTTCTTTAGTCTTCATATACATCATGTTTTCCATGCCACCACACTAATCATATCCTATTTAGACAATTACCCCTTGGTCCAAACACTATGACCTTAAAGTATAAGTGAAATTCTAATCATTACAACATTAAATTTCCTGCAGGTTCATTTAGGGGTATATGGTGTGAAGTGGAGCATCATTTTCCATCATTCAAATTGGGTTTCTCACTCCTCCGCACTTAACATAACCATTTGGGAAACTCAACCCCTCTTTTCCCAGCTCTGTGTCCTAAAATTAAGATCCCATGGTCTGATATTTAAGACCATAAACAACTATCCATCAAATGGTCCCTAACACATGAAATTAAATAGTCTTAAACATGTAAAATAATTATTACCATAAACTATTTCTAGCTCCCATGGTCTGAGTTATAGGAATTTAATCTACAAAGCCCAATTTTCTCAATTCATAACATTATGTTGCACTCTTACAACCATAGGATGCCTAAAATTCCCTCTCCTGAGGCGATCATCCCAAATAGAGTCTGGTTTCTACCATATAATGATTCTAAACTATGTGTGGCTGGATTTCCATCACTATGGGATATGTAAATATGCCTTTAATTATAACCATGGATTCCATTCATAAATTATTCAATCATTTGGACATTTTTTCATGGTCTAAGAATTACTGTAGGACCCCGGGACACCCTGAGAGTGGAGGGGTGAATCAAGGTGTCAATTTTTCTTTTAAACTGATGGATATTGTTCCCACGTTGGTAGGAAGTAGTTAAACCTGTATGATGGATGTGATCAGCAATCAAACATTCACATGAAAAGAGATGACACAACACTTTATACTTGGTTCACTACTAAGGGATATGTCCAAAGAGTATACACCGATAGGTTTTTGATCAGACCTAATTCCACTATTCTTTACTAGTTGTGGATTAAAATGGTTTGGGAACAATCACTATGTCCTAGGCTCACTTCCTATAAAAATGTTCAGGGATAGCCCACAGTGTCCCTCGGGAAAATCCCGTTGACTCCCCTTGGCTCACTACCTTAGGTGAAGTCCCAGTCAGTTTAGATATGTGAAGGTCTCTTCAATATATTCGCATTGAATTATTTTCCTCTGCTTAGTATGATAATATGCTTGCATCAATGTACATAATTGATGCACATGAACATACTGAACCACTAAACCGGAAAATTAGAATGTGAAAACAGGTTACACTGATGATTTTGCACAGCACCTACCCTTTTCACGCAAGTTCTCACTTCTGTACGCAATACATGATTTTCGCACGAAAAAATATTGCGTGCAACACCCACATTACACGCACCTTTCACTTTTTCGTGGAGCCTCCACTTTTACACACAACTTCTCCTTTTTCACGAAACATCAAATTTTTCTCAAAACCTCAAATTTTATGCGCAACATCTACTTTTCGCACACCTTCATCTTTTTCACGCAACTCAGGATTGTTCCCGAAGCTAAAATTTTTTTGCGCAACTCAGAGTTTTTGGCGCAACTCCCTTTATGAGAACTTTTTACGTGCATCAACACACGAATCTTCTCTAAGTCATCAACCGTACGAAATGAGGGGGGTCACCTCTTATTTTTAGGGGTCTCCGACCCCTGCGCGTAAAACCCATCATGGCACGGAAAACCTGTCATTCGGCGCACAGAATATTTTTCACAGGAACCATCTTCCGCGCACATCTTCATGTTTTTCACACAGCCCATGACTTTACCATTTTTCGATGTTTTTATTCCGAAACACCTCTTGCGTGAAAAATATCTCTCCACTATTTCATACACCATGTTGTTTTTTTGCGCACACCTCCCCTATTTCACGCACCACTTCCTCTTTGTGCGCACCTCCTTTTTCCAACAACCTATGTATTAATTTTTCGATTTTCAGGTCAAACAATTTGGAAAATACTGAAGAACAGTGTTGCCGTCAATATTGTAGTCTGGCTGAACAGTATGATCACTTTACTGGAAAACATTCTGAACATCCACTGAGGATTGACAACAAACACAAACCATACATCAATTCATGCATTTAACGACCATGGTCCCAACAATATCCCCCTTTGGGTTGGTTGGTAATCACTAAATAAATTCAATAGAGCACCATCCACATTCAAAACAAAAATACAAGAATCAACTCATTCAACACTCTAAGTCTACATGAGAAATTCTCAGTGTAGAAAACAAGAGGGAAAGCATGAATTGAGATCCAGTGTTTTGGAATACTCAATGACGCCCATGCAATTCTCTTAAATTGTCACAGAAGCATTACTTGTCCAATTTATTCCTTCTCATCCTATCACTGAATTCTGATTATTTCATCGAATTCTCATCGTGTCACAAAATCATCACATGTCTTGAATTTATTGCTTCTCCCCCATTAACAATAAACCCAAAGACTAGTAATTTTGCATTGTTAAGCTCAAAACATAGTCCCCCTCGATATTATCTTCCCTTGATCTCCATATTTATTTCAAATGAAACATTTGATTTCAAAAACATAAAAGTATTTCAACGAAGGTTTCCATCAATGCCACAATTCATATGATGTCTTCATTACTGCCATATAAAGACATGTTTGATTCTAAATGTGCACTTCAGCTTCAATAGCTTCATTCCAATAATGGTGAGAGATACAACTCTCAATCAGCATAGTTCTATCCATATTGTTGACCTATCGATTGTGGTGCTCAAAAACTCCATTTTCCTATGGAGTTATCGTAGTAGATACCTCGTGTGGAATTACATGTTTTTTCTACATAATTACTAAACTCAATGGACGTATATTCCCCTCCATTGTCAAATTGTATGAATTTTATTGTCCGCCCAGTATCATTCTCAGAAATCCGGTGATAGGTTTGTACGCAATCAAGTACTTGTCGCTTCATGTGAATAACAATTACACAAGCCATTCTACTATAATCATCAATGAAAGGGATGAAATACCTCTCTCCATGAGTTCCGCCAACATTTATCGGGCCACATACGTCTATATGGATGAGATCAAGAAGGTGTGATGCCCTTTTCTTCTTTGGTCAGTATGAATTACATACTAGCTTCCCCGTATGCAATCATCACAAGAATTTTCACATTCACGTTTCATAATGGAGATATCCATGAAAATATTCATCATAGATATCTTTTACATGCCTTGTTGGTTAATATTCCCCAACGTTCGATGTCATATGTTGTTTTCTTCTTCAATAGACAAATTGAAAGAGTTCACTTTGTTGTCAACCTTATATATGTTTTCATCTATTCTATAGCCTTTTATAAGAGAATTCCATGTTTTTCTCTTTATGGTGCAGCCTTTTTTATTGAACGTTAATATGAGCCCTGAGTCACAGATTTGACTCACACTGAGTACATTATAGCGTAGTCCATCCACATAAAGAACTTCAGTCTTCTTCAGCTCTCTATTGGCAAGAGAAGTATTCCCACTACCTTTAATATTCAAAGAAACATCATTACCAAACTTCACTATTCCATCAACCTTCATTTTAATGTTCCTCAAAATTTCATCATTTCCTGTCATATGTGAAGATTATCCACTATCAAGAATCAAGGAGTTGCTAATCTTTGTAGCTTTGAAGGCTACTTCTGCAAGATTGGATTTCTCGGTCTTCTTCTTTTTTTCTAAGAGATGTTTTATTGATCATAAATATTGAGGGCCTTCTATTTATTTCTTCCACAAAATTAGATTCTTCATACCCATAATCTTCTTCCATAAGAGAAAACCTATTTGTGAGAAAAACCCCATCTAGAGGGTGAATAATGACCCGTCTCTGAGAGTTGTATGAATCTCTCCTATCGTACCTCTGCCTATAATACATATCTTTATGGAAAAATATAGAACAATTAAAACAGTATCCATAGAAACTATTTCTTTTATAAGATGGAGGATATTAAAATTGGTCTCCTTTATTGACTTCCTAGATCTTCCTCATTCAAGTAGATCCTTGTCTCTTTGTAATATGAAATGGTATGGCCTAGATAGCCACAGAACTGACACTTCATGAGAGGAAATGTATTCTCACTAGAATTTCTACCCATGCCTTCTTCCTTGGGAGAATGGTGAGACTTCCAATCATTTCTATAAGTTTGTGGATTATTTTCAATTATTCTTCTATTTTGGATTGAGGGTATCTTTTTCAGAACTTCAGGAAACATTTCAACATGTCCAACTTTCATCTTGTCTTTTTATTGGCTCTCTCGACTTCCATCAGTTGATGTCTCAGTTTCATAGCCAATTCCACTCTTTCCCATTCAATCAAGTCTCTGACCACTCAAGAGTTTTCCAACCCCATCTGAACCACACTTGAATCTTACTAGTAATTTTTCATATGAAAATCTTCCAAAATGATTTTTCTTCTTACACTCATATGGGGTTGATTGAAATTTAGTTTTACTCCTAATAGTAACAACATCTTCCTCAAAACCCTAAAAAATATTGGACATATGATCCAGTCTATATGAATGGTAATTTATGACATTTTCTTGTTATATAATTCTATGATTTAGTTCTACAAACTCATATGTGCTTTCAGGGATTGAGGACTGAACTCTCACTAGTTCTTCTAGTAATTCAATTTCAGCTTCAAGCTCATCTACATATTTTGACAATTCTTCCACCATTTCATTCCACTTATTTCATCTCATACATTTATTCTCAAGATCAGAAAAGGAATCCTTAATTTGACTCTTTGGATCATCATTAAGAGTAATCTGATTATCTCTTCCTTTATTGATAGAGGGTTTTGTCTTTTCAATGGTTGCCATTATGGAAGAATGGTTTCCTATTTTAAATTCCGGGTCTTCTTCTTCACAAAATTCAATATCATCATCTTCCTCTTCACAGAAAAAAACTCTTCTTCTGTACTTTCATTCCATATTTGAAGTCTCAGTTTTTACAAAACCATTTATGAGGCTTCTTGATGTATTATGCTTCGCTCTCATCATAATCAATCTTTCTTTGGCACTAATAGGCAATGTTCCCAATTCTTCCACAAAGAAAACATGCAAGAGGTAGCTTACCTTTAAATTTACTTTTTCCTGTCTCCATCTTCTTAGCAATGAGAGAAAAATATCATTTCCCTCATCATCTTCACCACTACTATCTTCTGAAATTTTTAGTTTTTACATGGCTTTGAATGTCATTTCCTTTATTACATGAGTTGTGGAATTTTTTGGGTTTGACTCTCATCTCATATGCCTCAATAATACTTATATGATCATCCAGAGATAGTTCAGATAGATGTCTTTCTTCAAGGGCTGACACATTTGCATTGTACATAGGAGTAAGCCTTCTCAAGATTTTCTTTACGATATCAATGTCTTTGATTTCCTCTACAAGACCTCTAATTGCGCCTACTAATTCAGTAATTCGATTGAAGAATGAATATGCATTCTCATTAGGATGAATCTTTATATCGTCAAACCTGTTGTGCAAGACTTGAAGTTTTGCCTCCACTTTTTTGTCTCCTTCATAAGTGTTTTCAAGTTTATCCCATATAGACTTTTTTGAGGTGCAACTCATTGCCTTTAGGTAGATTTGATCTAAGAGAGCCGTATTGATAGCATTCTGAGCTTTAGAAACTGTGTCAAGAACATTCATGTCTGTATCAGTCATAGCAATCCCTGTTTGATTAGTAACATAAATTACATTCACATTAGCAAAGAGGAATTCTATTCAAAGGGATCTTAAATAAGATTTTATTCTGTTTTTCCAAATATAAAAATTACTTCCAACGAAGATAGGTATTCCCCTTGCATTGACTACATTATCCATGATGAAAAAGGGCAGATCTAACACTAGTTACCTTTACCCTTTGATACCATTTGTAGGACCGCAGGACACCCTGAGAGGGGAGGGGTGAATCAGGGTGTCAACGTTTCATTTAAACAGATGGATATTTTTCCCATGTTGGTAGAACTAGTTAAACCTGTATGATGGATGTGATCAGCGATAAAACATTCACATGCAAAGAGATGACACAATACTTTTTACTTGGTTAACCACTATGGGCTACATCCAAGGATAAAATGACGACAAGTTTCTAGTTGTACCTAATTCCACTATTCATCACTAGTTTTGGATTACAATGGTTCGGGAACAGTGACTCTGTACCAGGATCACTCCTTTAAAAATGTTCAAGGATAGCCTACTGCATCCCTTGGGTCACTCCCGTTGACTCCCTTTGGCTCACTCCCTTTAGTGAAGTCCCAGTCTATTTATATATGTGATGGTCTCTTCAATAGATTTGCAATTAAGTCTTTGCCTCTGCTTAGCATGAGACTATGCTTGCATCGAAGTCCAGAATTGATGCACTTGAACGTACTGAACCACTGAACCAGATAATCAGAATGTGCAAACAGGTTACACTGATGATTTTGCGCAGCACCAACCCTTTTCACGCAAGATCTCACTATTGCGCGCAATATATGATTTTTGTGTAGAAATAAATTTCATGGAACACCCCCTTTACATGAAAATATTAATTTTTCACAGAACCTCCAATTTTACGCGCAAATTTTTCTTGTTCGCACAACATCAACTTTTTTGCGCAACCACAAATTTTACCTGCAACATCTACTTTTTTTAGCACCTTCATCTTTTTCATGCAACTCGGGATTTTTCGCGCAGCTCGGACTTTTTCGCACAACTCAGAGTTTTTCGCACAACTCCCTTTATGGGAACCTTTTATATGCATCAGCCCTTGGATCTTATCTAAGTCTTCAACCCTACAGAATGAGGGGGATCACCTCTTATGTATAGGTGTCACCAACCCCTACATGGAAAACCCATCGTGGCATGAAAAACCTCTCATTCGACGCACATTACATTTTGCACAGGAACCGTTTTCCGTGCACATCTTCACATTTTTCGCGTAGCCCATGCCTTTATCATTTTTAGACATTCTTATTCCGAAACACCTCTAGCATGAAAATTATCTCTCCACTATTTCACGCACCACGATGTTTTTCATGCACCATGCTCTTTTTCACGCACCTTGATGTTTTTTGCGCACACCTCTCTTACTTTTCACACCACTTCCTCTTTGTGTGCACCTAATTTTTCTAACAACCTATGTCTTCATTTTCAGATTTTCCGGTCCAAAATGTTGGAAAACACTGGAGAATAGGGCCACCTTCAATACTATTGTCTTCTTGAACTGTATGATCACCTTACTGTCAAACATTCTGAACATCCACTAATGATTGAAAACAAACACAAATCATACTCCAATTCATACATTGAACGACCATGGTTCTAAAAATCTCCACCTTTGGGTTTGTTGGAAATCACAAAATAAATTCAATAGAGCATCAGCAACATGCTATCCAAAATTGCAAGAATCAACTCAGCCAACACTCTATGTCTACGTGTGAAATTATCGGTGTAGAAAACAATAGGGGAAGCATGAATTGGGATCCCGTGTTTCGGAATAATCAATGAATCCCAAGCTATTATCTTAAATTGTCACAGAAGCATTACATGTCCAATGTATTCCTTCTTATCCTATCACTGAATTATGATTATTTCTCCTAATTGTCATCGTGTCACAGAAGCATCACATGTCCTGAATTTATTCCTTCTCCACCATTGACAATAAACCCAAAGACCAGTAATTGTTCATTGTTCCACTCAAAACACAGTCCCACTAGATAGTATATACCCCACAAACATGCATCACATCCACAAACAGATTAAAAATAGTAAATATAGCTGGGTAGAGGGGAATTTAATAACCTCCTTATGCACTAGGAGGTGGGTGGACACCAAGGTTCAAACGATGATTCTCAAACACATCTGCTGATAGTTGCATGGTCAGGATATCAACCACTTTGTCATATGTTCCCATATGATCCATTCAAATCATTCTTTGCTCAACTTTTTCTTTGATAATGTGATACCTGATTTCAACATGTTTTGTATGAGAATTCTGATCATGATTCTTAGTAAGATCAGTTATTCTCTTGTTATCACAATAAATCACCATTGGTTGTTTCACCTCATCACCAATATCTGTCATTTGTTACTTCATCCATAGAAGTTGAGTGCATTCCTTTGTATCAAAGATATACTCATCTTCAGTAGTACTAAGATAAGGACTTTCTAGTTTCTTTCTCAACCATCCATCACATTTCTTCCCAATATAGAATGCTCCACCACTAGTGGACTTTCTTTCCACTACATCACCATCCCTATTAGCATTAGAAAACACTAATAATTCACTCTCCATTCATGCATCAATGTATAACCCAAAGTAATGTTCACCTTGAATATACCCCATGATTCTCTTTACAGCTGGTATACGCTTGTCATTGATTAAAGTTATATGCATCCCAAATTAATTACCTGTTCTTAGAATTTTAGTACAACATAAGTTCGGGGTAGATCCACAGGGAACCGTGGGGTGCATGAATTTAATTGAGTTAACACCTAATTAGGTGATGTATGCAAAAATTTAGAAACGATTGGGTTGATTTTTGCGTTTTGATTACAAATATACTGATTTACTTTGAAGAATGGATACAGTTTGAAATAAAACAACGGGTAAATTAAAAGAGTTTTTAGAAATGGAAAGAGAAGATGTTTCGGGGATGTGGTGAATAATGAGTTCTTATGCAGATTGTTTAAATGGTTGTGTTGTTCATAATAATTAAATCATTCAGGATTTAATTTTGTTACAAGATTTCCTTGGTTATGTTCCTTTTGTTTGGAATTAGAGAATTTGACTCCTTGGTCATGTATTCAACGTCCTTAATTCATTATTACATCCAGTCCATTACTTGAATCGGTGAAAGCCTTCCAATGGTCATGGATGTTTTCACCGTTACTTTTCTTTTGTATCACTAAGAATCGTTCCCTTGGTCCGGCTAAGAATTCTTAGTTATATTAGACAGTGGTTTAAGAAGAGTAAGATGAATTACAATGATTCAAACACAACTATATTAAACAATATACAAATTATGATCCCATAATCCATAGCCCCAACACGAGGGGTTTAGTTACACATAGAATTTAGGAGAGAAATGATAGACGTGATACCTGACAGATTCATCATGTAGGTGTTGAGGTAGAGTATCAGAATGTGGAATGGCGGAATATCGGAGTGACGGTACCTCGGTGGTTTCAGGAATGGTGGCAGCATAGCTTCTCTCTCCACCAATGGTTCTACCCCCCTTTAAATCTGTAGGCCAGGGCCTCATTTTATAGAAAAATAAAGTACACAGCGTGTATAAAAAGTAAAAGCCGTGTACTTTTCATCAACGCGTATTGGCGCAACTTTCTCCGCTGGAAAGTGGCCGAGCACGCCGTTCATGACTATTTCACATGGTGCCGCCTGGAAGTTGACTGAACACGGCGTGTAGCGTCGCCATACACGGCGTGTAGCGCCGCCAACCCATTCTAGAATAGTAGACACGGTGTGTAAATGTTCAAACACGCCGTGTCGTCATCAACGACCACATGGTCATGTGGACTTTTCTCCATAACCAGTGCTTCTAGAAAGTGGTACACGGCGTGTATCGCCGACCCACATAGCATGCATCTCTACTTGGAGAGATGGGCGTGTACTCCCTACTTAGGTCTGTTTCCTTGTCTGGATGTATATGGCGTGTATAGAAAGTACATGCCGTGTAGTTAAATTTTTTTAACAAACTTCCCTTGATCTGTGTATTATGCCAGAAAGCTCTTGTAAGTAAACAGATTCACCAAAATCAAAGAATATGTTCATGAAACCATAGATATTTGCTGAAAACATGCTTTCATCTTCAATTATATATATGGAAACGTATACACAAATTGGGTGCATCAAATTCCCCCACACATAGTCCTTTTCTTGCCCTCAAGAAAAATCTCAACATTTAATTAAGAGAGCCTATACTTTGAAAAGGGAGGCATTTAGTTAATCAAACGTATAACTGATAAAGTTACTGAGGAAAAATTCTAAAAGGAACAAACAAATTCAATTAATAAGATATTACAATCATGCCTCATATATAATGTAATTAACTACTCTCATCCTCTTTCAAAACATTGTTAACCCTTTAAAAAATATGCATTCACTTTATGATTTACCTTACCAGTGAAAATCACACTCCACACTCAAGATGTTTTTAATCGATGTTATGCTCAATCAAAGGCGTATACATTCTGTCCATAGGTTTGCAAGATATCTTGTTTTCCACTTCAGAAAAAATTTAATTAACAAAAATCATGAGGGCATTGACAATAAGGTTTAGATGTTTCTCTGGCTAAGGGTTGGTAGGTTCACATGTAAAAATAAATTATGAGGCTTGATAAAGGATGGATAATTCCTTTAAACAACATTGCATGATATTCAAAGTAAAGCTCATTGAAAATACATCCTTCAAAAGCTCAGTCAAATGCTTTTGTAATCGTTACCAACTCCCTTAGGTAAGTAGTGTTTATGGGTGAATAAGTATAAGGTCCCCTTTTTGTTTTTTGTTGTTTCTTTAATTACAATGAAACACAAGGGAATCCCTTATGAATACAATGATTACATGTTTGGAACCCATTCTGCCACAAAAAATCAAGAGGCACTCCCCCACACTTTATTTCATGGTTGTACACAAAAATATTCTGTGTCTTGCCAACTCCCTCTTTAAAGAATAAATGAATAATCTTGCAAAGTTTAAAAAGAAATAGGGTAGGAAGGGAAATAGGATTGTAATGTGGCTTCCTATAAAGGTTTTTCATGGCTTCAATGGGCTTAACAAAGATTAAATGTAGGGTAGGTCTCAAGATAATGGGGTTGAAACAATCTAATGCCTCAATCATGTTAAAGTATTTCAAAAATTTCTTCACATTTCGAAAAGAAAAACGTGCAAATTCTGGTAGTGATGCAAATCCTATGAATCTCTCAAGAAATAGGGTATTAGAAAAGAAATACAAAAAAGGGTGTAGAATACCTCTCAGGAGTCGAAAATAATAAAGGGACAATCAGGTCATGACATGAATATAAATGATTATCCTAATTAATGTAATTTAATCAAGGATGAAAGGTTGTAATTAAAACTATATCAGTAATCATTTTAAAATACTTAAAAAAATGAAAAATCATGTAACCATTCCAAATGCTCCTACTGATAACTCTAGAATTTATAAGATTTATTAACAAAATTTCTTTACATTTACAAATATAAAGTCTAATAATGATGTCTCCTAGGTTAGTTTAAGGGCAAAGACTAAGCTGAAAGATATAGACGTGCCCCCACACATAACACTGCACATGGTCCACCAAGTGCAACACCAAGGTAAAGGGTAGGAAACATGGAGAAATGGGGGACAAAAAGTAGTGGAAGAAGTAAATACAAAAAGATAGAAAATAGAAATGGAAAAAAATACTCCCCTCGTGAAAAAGTGATTCCCAAAGCGCTCCATGCCCGTACATGTGACTGTCGAGAAGAAAGAAGACTACAAACATGCATAACATCACCGCACATAAAATGATAGAAGAGATATATAAGATAAAGGAAAATGCCACTATCATGGTGTCGCCTCAGGGGAAGCATCATCCTGTACAGAATCGGCCGGGAGAGACGGCGCATGAGCCGTGGAAGGGTGAGAATCTGACTCAGCATCAAGAAGGGTAGCTGAAGAAGTAGGAGCCGCAGGTGCTAGACTCGGGATCGGAAGCTTAGCAGCATGCCCTGGCCCGGCAGAAGTGGCAGCAGTAGAGCTCACCGTAGTCATCAAAACAGAATCGGTGGCCGGCGCAGGAGACGGCGATGGAGCCGCAACAGAAGGGCCAGGAACGGATGCACGGGCTGGTGGCTGAGGCAGTGGAACACCAAGATGCTGAGAAATATGTACCAACAGAGGCTCCATCTGGTCCTGGCGTCCATCCAGATGAATCAAATGGCGTGCAATGGTGTCTTGGTGGCCGATGATACGGGCCAACTGTTGCTCCATCATGGATAGGCAGAGGGAAATGGATGGATCGACCGAGGGTGCGGGGGTAAGTGGGATGGGAGATGGGACAGAAGAAGGAAGGTCAGAAGAAGTGGGGTCAGTAGGAGGTGGGTGAGGTGGAGAAGCTGGAGGAGGTGGGGAAGGAGGTGCGGGGTCAACAGGTGGGGCAGGGTTAGCAGGTGGCGGGGCTCGAGCCTGAGCAAGGATGTAGGAACCACCCTGCTTCTGGACCAATCCCATGCGAATGGGCATGAGGAAGTCCATCCACTGGGGTGAACCTAACAAGTCATGAGGTAATGAGGGCTCGAATACCCCCAAGTGGTGGGAAAGATGGGTGTTGTAAAACCTGTCGTTCAGGTTTCCCTGACGGCTGGTAAACATGGATTGAAAATAGGAGGTGACAAGAAAGGGGAGGTCCGGGTAGGCGTGCCGGATGACACAGGTATGAAGCTCCATGTCACTGCCGGTCATGACCCCAATATCCTCATGGCGGGGGAAGAGTATGGCGCTGAAGCACCGGTGGGTGAAGCGAAGGATGGGATCAGTTATAAGAGTGATCTTCTGGGAAGTGGGGGAGTACCGGTGGTCAGGCCCAACGATCTCCCGCCACATGGCAATGAGGTCAGAGCGCTCGGTCCGGGTCAAGTAAGAAACGGGGGGTGGGTGAAAGGATGGGGGTAGAAGCTGCACCCTCTGCCGAACTCTATCATCGTCAGATAAAAACATCGGACGCCTAGCCGGAACCGAACTACGGGTACCACATCGCTAGGCGTATCTCGGTACTCCTCTCCATAGAACTCAAAGGAGGCTGCAAACTCCAAAAATAAATCTCGGGACACAGGAGAGCTGACGTGGAAAATCTCGAGGAGTGCGGTGTGCCCGAGAAGTACCTCCAACTCCTCCCAAATACCGAGCCACAACGGAATGCTGATGTCAAGGTACCAGTCGCTCAATGGCATCGACCAACGAGAAAAGCGTCGGAGCCTGTCGTATGTGAGGTCGGTGACTAGGAATATCGTGTAGGGATAGGGAGCACCTGCAGGTCCCAGCCCAGGTGCCGGTGCCGCAGCATCATCTGGCTCTGGAGGTGGATCCGCCGAAGAAGAAGGTGGCTTGGTGGAAGGGGTACTTAAAGAGGGACCAGCTGCTAAGGATGATGGTACAGCGGAAGTGGCAGCTGGTGCAGCAGAAGGAGGACCTTCCTCATCTAAGGGAGTGAGTGGAGGCAGAATGGCCGACGGAGGGAGCTCAAAGACCAGATCGTCGGGGTCCGACTGAGTAAGTGGTCGGAGTCGGATCCGACGATAACTGGACTCCTCGCCCTAAGTGGCAGAGGCTGTCCGCTTCCTGTGCGAATGATCATGATCTGCCATATCCTGAAGTAGAAATAACAAACAGAAAAAGAATACAAAACAATAGAGAAAATAAAACAAAGAAAATGTGAGAAAATTGGAAAATAAAAGTACACGGCGTGTACTCCAGAGTACACGGCGTGTAGTCAGAAATAGAGAGTATCCCGTGTTCCCTGGAATGACACACCGAAGGTGGAAATACACAATGTAATAGGGCACGGCGTGTACCGAACATACATGCCATGTTCACATCAAAGTGCTGGTGGTCGTGTAACAAATGACACAGCCATGTTTTTATCAGTTCTGAGAAAACAATACACGCCGTGCAGTTTCTGGACATGGTGTGGACTACATACTTTGAACATGGCCGTGTAGAGGGGGAGACACGGGCCGACCACATATATAAATGACTCGGCGTGTACCAAACAGACACGCTGTGGTCTAGAACATGGGGTGACAGGCCGTGTTATATGCCACACACAAAGGGGCCAACACAAACAACGGACACGGCGTGTACCAGACACACACGCCGTGTAAATGAAAATGGTGTGTGAGACTGTTTGAAAAGGTGTACGCGGGCACGATGAAACGGACATGGTGTGTACTGAACATACACACAGTGTATATTCAAATTTCTGAAAATTTATTCTGAGGGCGTGTTCAGAAGTACACGGCGTGTGTTCTTCATTTCGTGGTCGTGTACTGCCGGAAGCCGAACGGTCAGCCGATCTTAAAAAACACCCTAAACGAGTCTAAAAATGTGAAACAGAGGGTGTAGAATGGTGTACCTGGATCGAGGATCACAATGTGAGAGAAATCAAAACATGAAACGCCCCAAATCAACAAATTTGGAAAAATGGGGGTTTGGATGGCGTTCAGGAGAGAAAACGGGAAGAAGGGGGAATGGGGCGGTCGTGCAACATGGCCTCAAGATGGGTGGCCCGCGGTATATATAGACAAGGTACACGGCGTGTATATAAAGCACACGCTGTTTATATACTTTTTTTGAATTATAAAACATAATTATTATAGTAAACTATATAATAATTATTATTAAAAATAGAAAAATTGAAAAATTCTATTATACACAAGCCTATACATGATGTATATCGGAAAATACATGTCATTTATTTTAAAATAAGAAAAAGAGAGGTACAACCTTTGGTCCGATGCTTGGGGCGGGATTCGAACCGGCGATCGACTGATTCGAACGGACGCCCTCACCCACTGGAGCAAAGGTTGTTCTGCTGTTCATATTTATTATATATATATATTTATTCTATACGTCTTATACCCACGGAAATAAAGAAAATCACGGTGTGTGGTTTTTATTTAGGAAAGGATGGGGGTGTAGTGGGGAGATTAGCGTGATTCGAAACCGGGTCTTGTGAACCTGGTGTCGAGACTTTTCCAATCCCCCATCCTCACCCGCATGTACTCTCTTATTTTTAAAATGTTTTCATTTATATTTGAAGAATCATGGCACACACTGATGTGGCCTTATTTTTACACAGTTTCCCACATCTTTTTATTAATTTTTATAAAATTTATTTAATTATTTTTACACTTTTTAATAAATAAATGCACTTCTGTATTTTTATAATTAAATTTGTTAATTATACATTTTTTATGTAATTTTAGTCTTTAAAATAATAAATTTATTCTTTCTTTATTTTTAATATAAGTATGTATCAATTAATTAATTAATTTTAATCTGTTCATTTAATATAAATTTTTCATTTTTATTAATTAATTAATTTTTTAAATAATTTACTTTGTAATTTAAAATTGTTCGCTAACGGTGACTTTTTATGCTAACGGTGACCATTGTCAGGTTACCACTATATTTCTATCGGTGACCTTTGTCATCGTTACCCTTTTTGTCCTAACGGTAGCCTTTAAATTCTACCGGTGAGCCTTTTAGCGGTGAGTTTTTATTTTGGTTTATTATAAATATGCTTAACATTATAATAGATAATATCTATTTAAACAATTATTTAATCATCATAATTCTAATTAATTAACCTAGACTTTATTTTATTAATTATTCTTTCAATTAAGTTACATTAGAATAGGTTAATTTTATTATTTTATGTGTTTAATCACATGATAGTTATTTATATAAATAATTTGTGTTTTTAATTTAATTTAATAGTTCGCTTCTTAAATTTTTATTTCCAATTAGTAAATTAATTAATTAATATGAGTTATTAAGCATTAATTATAAAATTTTATGTATGCAGATTTATTTTTAGTTTATTTAATAATTGTCTTAGTCTACCGGTGAGGTAATTTACGAGCTTGTAGTGATTTATTTAGGTGACCGATGTTATTATCTGATGCTAATTTTTAATAAATTTATTTAGTTATTTTTAATTTTAAGCCTTTTATTAAGTTAGTTTATAAATTTATTCATCTTATAATTTTGGTGCTGCTAATTAATTATTTTATTAAGTTGAAAGTTTAATAAAAATTATTCTTTAAATTAATGATGTTTAGTTATCTTTTTAATTAATTATTTTCAATCCTTCTTTAAAAAAATAACTTATGTTTTAATTTTTTAATGTTTCACCGTTAGAAAATTATACCACTGACTTTATTTTTATCGGTATCTTCTTTTTGTCTAACGGTGACACTTTGATATATCGGTGACCTTTCTTATTTTAATTCTAACGGTGACCCCTGACCCACTATTTTTTATTTCAATCGGTGACCTTCATTTAATTTTATCGGGAGCTGCGGCCCTGCCCGTCCCTTTTCATACCACACCGATATTTTATTTTTTCTATTGGTAGTTTCAGCTACCGATACCCATTCTTATTGGTAGCAGCTTCTCTTCCTCTACTATTTTTCCTCACCGATACGGGCTTTTAATTTTTCTCACCGATAACCATCATATTCTCTTTTCATTTGCAGCTACCGATAGCCTTTTGTTTTTTTCCTTAACCTCACCGATTCTCAATTTCTATCACCCTCACCGTTAGGTTTTTCCCCACTGCACCTCACCGTCAGCACACTTCCTACCTCACCGGTCGTCCCATGATTTCATACTTTCATGGGTGAGTCAATGACTCACCGATTCTCATTTCTTCTTCATCTATGCACTGATGTGCATCAGACCTTCTCACGATCGACATGACATTTTTCTTCACAGCAACCACTCACCGTTGTTCAGTCCTCCATCGTAGATCAAACTCTTTTTCACTAATCATACCATTATAGTAGTTTCTCCATCTTTTTCCATAAACCGAATCACCATATCTGCTGAAAATTGGAACTACAACGATGGAAAAGAAAAAAAACGTCCAAGACCATGAAAATATTTTTCCATTCAAATTTCATTTTTGTAGAACTCAATTCCATCGCTGTTGAATACCGAGAATCCTCCGTAGATCGTTGAGATCCGGTCCTTCTAAAATTGAAGTCGCACCAGAGTTTCGGAAGCAATTGGGATCTGCTACCCAAGTCCTCAAACCACCGCCGCCGCTGCCCTGTTCGAAGGAGCACGCCGCAGCGGGTCCGTCAGAGTATAGGTTCCCCTATTTTAGAGATGAAGAAGACTAGATGCCACTGTTTATTCGTGAGGAGGAGGTCCGCTGGTTTTGTGTAGTTTAAGCAACGCCGTAATACCCACGTGGGCCGAAGCCGCTACCACTGGGTTGCTGAAGGAGAGGCGTCACGCTGTTGTCAAAGCATGGAGGTCTGCCGGAGCAAGGGAGGTGGTTCGCCGGTGTTTGTGGAGGCCGCAGAGAAGCATTGGAGAAGAGGATGCAGCTGCGCTGTTGAAGACCGCATGCGCCACTGCCTGGGTTCAGGAGGAAGAACCCTTCCTCATTTGTTACGCCGTGAAGATTGAGGGAGGAGGAAGACAACACAAAAAAATAATAATAAAATAATAATACATAGATAAA
Source organism: Viscum album (assembly GCA_963277665.1). Classification (NCBI taxonomy): domain Eukaryota; kingdom Viridiplantae; phylum Streptophyta; class Magnoliopsida; order Santalales; family Viscaceae; genus Viscum; species Viscum album. The sequence continues at coordinate 106,260,773 of OY728143.1, read as the reverse complement.
ATATAATAAGAAAAGTATAACAAAAGTAAAGTAAAGTAAAAAGATAAAAATCAAAAGAAAAAGTTAAAGTAATGTTAACATTAAGTTAAGTCAACATTACATAAAAGCTAACATGACTAAGTCAAATCAATATAAAATAAAATAATTTATATAATTAATAAAATTAAACAATTATAATATTAATAAATAAAAATAATTATAAACTAAAGTATAAAACAAAATTAATAATAAGTACTATTAATTAATTAATTTACAATTAATAGTATAAATATATAATTAATAATAATTATAAATAAACTATAAAATATTCCAATTAATTTAAAATATTTATAATTTAAGTATTAATCCTAATTACTGAATTAAAATAAACTAGTTAATAGATTAATGGAATAATTTTATTTCTTAAATAGTAATTACAAAAATAATAATTAATGAAGTGAGGAAAAATAACTGGTACAAGCTAAGTTTTTTATTAATTACCTATTTACTTATATCGTAATTTTTAATAACTTAGTTAAAAATAATAAAATTAATAACTTATTAATTATATCTATTGACTTAATTTAATTAATAACTTGTTAAAATAACCATTTTTTATCCTTTATGTTCGTTTTTATTTATTTCTCTTTTCTAACCATGCAGGTTCAGCTTAGGGACTTAAATGAGTCCAGGTTCATCCAACTAACTCTTCCGAAGTTAGTTACAAGGGAAAAATTCGCGCGACGTGCCTGTCGCGGGTTAAGCACACGTGTGCAGTGCGTGGGTGAAGAACTAAAAAAAGTCAGTGGAAGTTGTGGTGGTGACATGCAGCGAATGACAGATGTTATTTAAGCAGAGAAAGAAGCGTTGTTGAGTGGGGTAGGGAGATACGCGATTGACTGGAAGGCGATTTATTTTACCCGGAGGGACGATGCTGAGCAGTGAGTCCAGGAACATAGGAGTAGAGCATTCTTAGGGAGTTTCTTCTCCCTCACGATTTAAACTTTTTTACTTTGTATCTATAATGTTTCCTATTACTACTGTGATAATGAATAGTATAATTAGCTAAGTCTTTTATTTCGGGGAGAGTTCTAGCTCTACTGGTATCTTTTTCATCCTTTGCACTTATCATTTTAATGTGATTAGAATTGATCGATGAGATCAGTTCTAATTATATATTCTTGATGCGGACCACAAAAACTACAATTTCAAAACAATATAATCATTCAGCAAGATTGGTTATGGAGTTATCTTTTTAGTAAACAAATCATAATGAAAACTTCAGTACTTACGGCGAGTTTGTACTGTTGTTCATCTTAAGACATCTTTCTGGAATTGTACTTCTCGGAGTGGCGAACTCTAGTTGTACAATATCACGACTTAACTCCTGGAAAGGGAGCTAAGTCTCCTTTAATCAGTGGTACAAAGCAGTAATTATACATGAAAAGGACAAACAATTTAAACTAGTAGACTATAATGAACCCCGAGCGATCTTTACCGTTGTCCTTTACCAGCATTTTATTTTCTTTGATGCACCTTGCTTCCAGCTGATCTCTGTTTTAGTATAGATAGAACCATTTTACAATAGAAGTGTAGTTTCAATTTACAGTACGAAAAATCATAAAAACATTAAAGGATATAAAAATATAAAAAGTGAAACATAGAAAAAATCACTCCGTTGCTGACAATAGTGGAGTTTTCCAAGTTTTTTAGTTTAGTAGTGGCCAAATTTACCTTCCCTGTGGGTTCGAACCTGCTTTCCACATATACAGTAGTTAGTAGGAATATAAATTTTAAACTTTTACCGACATCAAAGACAATTTAGGTCATGTTTTTGGCACCGTTGCCGGGGAAGGCACGATGCATTGCTAAAAAGAAAAACATTTAAAAGAAACACATATATAAAAATATTTAAATAAAATTTTGAAAAATATGAAAACTGTAAAAAAAAATTAGTGTTGTCAACCTGAACTATTACTGTTGGTACTGTCTACTGTTTTTTTTTATGATCACAAGACACTCTACTGTTAGATTAGAGCCCTTAAACCTTGAATTAGAAAAACATTTAGCTACTCTACGAAAGAAAAACAAAACTGAAATGGAAAACATAGATAATAGAGTTCCTGAGCATAATAATTTTCAAAATAACCATCCAGAAATCTTAGATGAACATGAACGTCCTAGGATGAGGGAGTTCCAAGTCCCTCAAGTATCAAGAAACCCATCATCTATTAGATTATTTCCTAGAGCCAGAAACTATGAACTAAAGCAATCACACATTTCACTGCTACCTGCTTTCAATGGGCTCTCTAATGAGGACTCTATGGCCTTCATTAGAGACTTCTACAACACTGTGCAGCAACTTCCACTTTTAGTACTTACTGAAAATGAACTAAGGATGATAGTGTTTCTCTTTTTCCTTAAAGGGAATTCGAGAAATTGGTTTTTGAGCTTAGATGAGAATATTTTGGAAAATTGGGATCATGTTTACAACTCTTTTATTATGAAATTAAATCCCCAAAGATTAAAAGGATAACTGAGAACTGAAATCACTAGTTTTTATCAAGAGGATGGTGAAGCTTTTCATGAAGCATGGGATAGATTTAGGGACCTGATTATGCAGTGTCCTCATCATCAACTCCCATCACATCTCATCATGAACACCTTCTATGAAGGTCTTTCCTCCTCTATTCAGAACATAGTGGATCAAGATGTTGGGGGTAATCATAATGATAAGACTGATGAGGAGTTAAGACAAATTTTCAATAATTTTGCCCTTAATTCTCAACATAATAATTCAATAAAGAAGTGAGTCAGTAGGAATGTTATTACTGGGTGAGGAACTGATACTCAAGCCCAACATGCTGAAACCACCAACCAACTTCAAAAATTAATGAACCAGAATTCAAAACAAACTGTTAACCAAGTTGAAAATCAGAATCAGTATCAATCTCTTAGGAAACAGTGCACTCAATGTGGTATGTTTGGTCACTCTGAATGTTTTTGTCCTAATGTTGATCTATCTGCCCGACAACCTGAAAATTTAAACTTTGTCAATTACGGTCCTAGGATTCCTCAAAAAGAAGATCCGTTTTCTAATAACTATAATCAAGGATATAGGAACCATCCAAATCTATCATGGAAGGATGAAGGTATTATTAAGCAACAAACTGCCCCTAATTATCGGAATCAACCAAGACCAAACTTTTAAAATCAACAAAGAGGAGAGTCTTCAAATGTTCAAGGAAATAATGATAATCAATTGTTGTCTAAATTGGATCAGATCTTGAATAAAATATATTCACAAGAGGAAAGGTACATGACTCAACTTAATAAGCATCAAAGTCAATATGAGTTAGACAAGATGCAAAATGATGTGAGAATGCAGAACATGGAAACACAGCTAGGCCAATTAGCTGGAGAATTGACTTATAGGGAAAAAGGTAGACTTACAACTATCACTAAACTTAATCCTAGGGAGAATATCATGGATTTTGTTACTAGGAGTGGTCTTAATACTCAAACTATTGCTGAAAAAACTGTAAAAATGCCCAAAATAAGAAACTGTAAGAATCTGGAAATGAAAATCTGCTTTGTTCACAATCTGGAAATTCACAGAAAGATGTTGAAAATTATGAGAATCTGAATTTGTCACCTGAAAATCAAGATCAAAACTGTTCTAAAAATCAAAAAAATAAAGGAAAAGAAAAGGTTGTTGAAGAGGTGAGGGCATGCCTACTGTTCTGAAGAATTTTTCCCCACCCATCCCTTTCCCTGAAAAACTGAAACCTCAAAGTAACACCAGGGCTAAACTTCTTCAGTTCATTGGTCTCCTTTCTATGTTTCAAGTGAACATCCCTTTTATCCAAGCCTTAATTCAAATCCCATCCTATCTTAAATATTTATAGAAAATTATTTCAAATAAAAAGACCCTTGAATAATTTGCTACCTACAGCCTCACTGAGGAGTGCAGCGATTCAAAAGAAAATCCCACCAAAATTGAATGTCCCATGTAGCTTTGTCATCCCATGTACTCTAGGTAATTCAAGTCAGCTGAACTGCCTGTGTGATCTTGGTGCTAGCATTAACTTGCTCCCATACTCACTATTTCGACAGTTGAGGTTGGGTGAACGTCAACCCACCACGGTCATACTACTGTTAGCTGATAGATCATTCACTCATCCAGTCGGTAGAGTAGATGACTTACTAGTTGGAGTTGGGAAGTTATTCTTGCCTACCAATTTTCTTGTCTTGGACATGGAGTGTGATCAAGAGGTACCTATCATCTTGGGTAGGCCCTTCTTAGCCACAGTCGGAGCTGTCATAGATGTTTCTAAGGGTCAAATGATCTTCAAAATTGGTGAACAAGAAGAAGAGTTCAATGTTTTTAAAAATATTAATGAACCAACTTATTCTAAAAACTGTTCAAAAATTGAGTCTCTTGAAGTTGAATGTTCTTATAAAAATCAACTTGAACTCATTGAAAAATCTGAAAAACAATCAAATGCTGAAGAAAACATTAGTGAAGCTGAAAATTATTGTGAATCTGTTAATGAAACTGAAAATTCTGCTGTAACATCCAATCTGGAAAATCTTCCAGAATTGGACATCTGTCCAGTTTCTGATGTAGGAGAGTCTTCTATTTCTGAACATAGGAATTTTCTTAGTGAAATTGAGTGTGTTTTTGTTAACACTAATATTGCTGAGAAGTTTAATATTACTGAGGGAGAACTGTTAAGACAATTAGATGATTCTTCTTTGATAAACCTGCTGAAATCTAATCTGGAAAATCTGGACAGTGTACTGCCTACCTTGGACAGTAGCACTGTTATCTCTAAATCCGAACTTGTAATTGAAAATCTTTCATCTTTTAATACTCCTTATAAAAATATGTTCAAGATCTTGGACCTCCCAGGCCTAAGAGTCTTCCTTCGAGTGTAGTACCAACTGATCTTGAGGTGAAGCATATCCCTGCCCATCATAAATATTCATTCTTGGGTGAGAACTCTACTTTGCCTGTAATAATCTCTGCTGAACTAAATGCAAACCAAGAAGAAAAACTGTTGAATGTTTTGAAAAAGTTTAAATCTACCATAGTCTGGACGATAGCTGATATCAAGGGTATTAGTCCCTCATTCTGTATGCACAAAATTCTTATGGAGCTTGGTCATAAGCCTAGGGTAGAATGTAAAAGAAGATTAAATCCTAACATGAAAGAAGTTGTGAGAGAGGAAGTAATCAAGCTGTTAGATATTGGAATGATATATCCCATCTCAGATAGTGCTTGGGTCAGCCCTGTCTAGGTTGTCCACAAGAAGGGAGGTTTCACTGTAGTATATAATGGAAAAAATGAATAATTACATGTTAGGAATGCCACAAAATGGAGAGTCTGTATTGATTATAGGAAGCTTAATGCAGCCACTAGGAAGGATCGTTTTCCTATGCCCTTCCTTGATCAAATGCTTGAGAGGCTTGTTGGAAATGAATTTTTCTGTTTTCTGGATGGGTATTCTGGTTACAACCAGATCCCTGTTGCTCCAGAGGATTAGGAGAAGACCACTTTCACATTACCCTTTGGGACATTTTCCTACCAGCGAATGCCCCTTGGGTTGTGTGGAGCTCCAGCCACCTTTCAAAGGTGTATGATGGCTATCTTTTCCGATATGATTGAGAGAATCATTGAAGTTTTCATGGATGACTTTTCTATAGTGGGGAGTACTTTTGATACTTTCTTAGGAAATCTTGAGTTAGTATTTGAGAGATGCATTGAAACCAACCTTGTGCTAAATTGGGAGAAATTCCAGTTCATGGTTACTGAAGGTATTATGCTAGGTCATAAGGTGTCTAAGAGAGGTTTGGAAGTTGATACTATGAAGATAGAAGTTATTCAAAAACTGCCACCTCCTGTTAATGTAAAGGGTGTTAGAAGTTTCTTAGGGTATGCTGGTTTTTACCAAAGATTCATAACGTATTTTTCTAAAATAACTAAGCCATTCTGTTCTTTGCTGGTCAAGGATGCACCTTTCAATTTTGAAGAAAACTGCTTGAAATCATTTAATCTTCTTAAAGAGAAACTCACTACATCACCTATCATTACTGAACCTGATTGGAAATTACCATTTGAGCTTATGTGTGATGCTAGTGACATGGTTGTTGGTGCTGTCCTTGGACATAGGAAGGATAGAAAATTTCATGTGGTATAATATGCTAGTAGACTGCTAGATGATGCTCAAAAGAATTATACCACCACTAAAAAAGAGTTTCTAGCTGTTGTGTTTGCTCTGGAAAAGTTTAGTCAGTACTTTTTAGGCACAAAAGTCATAATTTTCACTGATCAATATGCCTTAAAATACTTTCTGTCTAAAAAGGAAACAAAACCCAGACTGATTAGATGGATTCTGTTATTACAATAGTTCAACTTAGAGATTAGGGATAAGCAAGGTGCTGCAAACCTAGTTGCTGGTCACCTGTCTAGGATTCCTGTTACCCAATCTGAATCTGAAAATCCCATGGAGATTAACTCTTATTTCCCTGATGAGAAGCTACTCACTGTCTCAGTCAGGAAATATTCATGGTTTTCGGATTTTGCCAACTTCCTGGCGGTAGGTGTCATTCCCAAAAATATGTCTAATAATCAAAGAAATAAATTCATTTCTGAACTTAAATATTATCTTTGGGATGAACCTCTACTGTTTAGGAGGTGTTCTGATGATATTCTTAGGAGATGTGTACCTAAGGAAGAGATGATGTCTATTATTGAAAGTTGTCATTCTTCGCCTTGGGGAGGTCACCATGGGGGTGAGAGGACTGCTCAAAAAGTCCTACAGTCTGGTTTCTATTGGCCTACCCTCTTTAAGGACGCTAGGAGTTTTGTGGTAGGGTGTGACAGGTGTCAGAGACTGGATAATGTTGGTAGGAAACAGGAGTTACCCCAAAAGGGTATTTTGGAAGTTGAAATTTTTTATGTTTGGGGGTTAGATTTCAGGGGTCCATTTCCATCATCTAATGGGAATGAGTGTATCTTAGTTGTTGTGGATTATGTGTCAAAGTGGGTTGAGGCAGTAGCTCTGCCCAACAATCATTCAAATAGTGTGATAAAAATTGTGAAAAAGAATATCTTTACAAGATTTGGATTCCCAAGAGCTTTTATTACTGATAATGGAACACATTTTAAGAACTATAAGTTTAAATCATTAATGGAAAAATATGGTTGTGTTCACAATACTGGAACTCCTTATCATCCACAGTCCAATGGATAGGTAGAAATTTCTAATAGAGAACTAAAACAAATACTTAAAATAACTGTTTCAAATTCTAGAAAATACTGGTCACTCAAACTGGATGAAGCTTTATGGGCATATAGAACTGCTTTCAAGACCCAAATAGGTATTTCTCCTTACAGGCTGTTGTTTGGGAAATTCTTTCATTTACATGTGGAGTTGCAACATATGTCTTATTGGGAAGTTAAGGCTCTGAACTTTGATTTAAAGAGTGCTGGTAAGAGGAGATTTCATGAGCTGAGGGAACTAGATGAGACTAGAAGAGAGAGTTATGATAATACAAAAATTTATAAATAGAGGAATAATATCTTTCATGATTCTATCATTCAAACCAAAGAGTTCAAACCTGGATAGAAGTTCCTTCTCTATAACTCTAGACTTAAACTTTTTCCTGGGAAGTTGATGTCCAAGTGGTCTGGACCATTTACTGTTGTGAGATTTCTGATGAATGGAGTTGTGGAAATAGTTGGTGATAAGAATAAACCCATGTTGGTTAATGGGAAAATACTGAAACTCTATTTTGAGGGGCAGACAAAGGGTTTGGCTGCTTTCACTGTTCTTGAATGAAGTCTGGCTGGGGACTATAAACCTAGCGCTACATGGGAGGCAACCCATGGTCTTGTTTTGTTAATAAATAACAATTATAATTAAATAAAGTCTAACTGAAGACTTTAAATTCAGTGCTTCATGGGAGTCAAACCGTGCTCTTTCTTGTGTTTACTTTTGTTATGTTCTTATTTTACTTTGAATAAAGTACAGGTTTTCCTTCTTATATATGCTCAGTTTTTGCAGGATACTTGTCCCTGGTTTATATATTTCTGTTTCTAGGAATGCTGCTGCTATCATCTAAAGAGTGGAATTTCCATTCTGGCGGTTTAATGAAGACACTTCATTTAAGGGATTTTTTCACTTTATGCATTTATTTTTTGCATCTTTGTGATTTAATATATTCTGATTGTTTTAAAAATCCAGCTGCATGTCACTGTTTTAGGAAGAAAAATTTTGCATGTACCTTATTGTTAGAAACTAAAACTCTGATAAAATCATACCACTACTTGAATTTAAGTGTGGGGGGGGTACATGTAGGCTGTCAATTTGTTCATTGAGCATGTTTGTTCTTTTAGGTGTGGTAGCATGCATCATTCTACTTTATTGAAAACCCATTTGAACCCAATCTATAACTTTCTACACCCTTGTATTTACGAGCAACTGTTTGAATTTCATTGAAAATTTGTTTCACTGGACTTAGTCAATAGTGCATGTACTTGTTACCTATGAACCTGCTGTTAATTTAACCTTCTTGGCAAACAACACTATCTTTGAACTCCATTGAGACCTTTTATACAATTCATTAATCTACTTAACTAAAAATCTATTTTGAACCTAAATAGATCAATTGTTCATCTCCATATTTAGAATTCAACTTTGGGGACAAAGTTGGGTTTTAAGTGTGGGGGATGGGGTCAATTCTTGACTGTGCTAAACTGTGTTTAATTGTAATGCTCATCAATTCCCACTCCTTTTAATCTTTTTTTCAAAAAATGGTCAAATTTTTCAAAATAATTCTTTCACAATTTTAGGCATTACACTGCACTCAAATGAGTCTTGCCTTAGGATGGTGCTTGATTGGATGTTGAGTCTTTCTTTGAGTCTGAAATGAGTGTTGGTGGATGATTGCTGAGTGGAACTGTTTAGTGATTTAATAAACTTTTGTTTAGGAACTTCTTTTGAGAGTGATATGGGGAACCTTTTAGTTGATTTAAGATCATAATTTTAGGTACTGGAAGTTTGACTTTTATCTGAGGAGCCTTTTCATTCTTTTAATTTATAAAAATGATCACTTATATTGAGTCAATGTAAATGGTTTTTATATAAATCCTTTGTAACTGGAGTAATACTGGGCATCTGGGATCCCACGGAGATTTTTTGAGACCCTGGATACTAGGTGCATTTCTGTTTACAATAAACCCTCTATAAACCTTTAATAAGTGCATTTCAAAGTTGTTATCACAAATTACATGGCTTGGGGAAAATAAATAAAGTGTCTAGGGTCAAAAATTAATTCATTAAGGTGAGGGGAAAGATGAACTCCGGATGAAGAAGGGGACAACGGGTTTGTATGGGAGTCATTTGGGTTGACTCAATAATGTGGATAAAAATTATTTATATTTATGTATTTTCTAGTACCAAGGTGATGAGTCAAAGTACAATGTTCCTTTGGTTATGATTTTAATTCAAAAAATTTTTATCCTATTATCCTTCTTGAATTTATAATTTGATCTTGAATTGAAGTGAGTCACTAGGCAGAGTCATATATGAAGTAGGACACTTTCATTTATGGATGATTCATGGTTTAAGTGATTTCCCTTTGAGTAGTTGTTCTAGGCGAGACATTATTTGAGGCTATGTTTTCATTATCCTAAGCACACTATTTGATCCCTCTGTTGAAACTTCTCTGAACATAGTTGATTTGTATAATTCAAACTTTTTCAATGATGATAAAACATGAGATTGTTTGAGGACAAACAATGTTTAAGTGTGTGGGAATTTGATGTGGCCTTATTTTTACTCAGTTTGCCACATCTTTTTATTAATTTTTATACAATTTATTTAATTATATTAACAATTTTTAATAAATAAATGCACTTTTATATTTTTATAATTAAATTTGTTAATTATACATTTCTTATGTAATTTTAGTCTTTAAAATAATAAATTTATTCTTTCATTATTTTTAATATAAGTAAGTATCAATTAATTAATTAATTTTAATCTGTTCATTTAATATAAATTTTACATTTTTATTAATTAATTAATTTGTTAAATAATTTATTTGTAATTTAAAAATGTTCTCTAACGGTGACCTTTTATGCCAACGGTGACCTTTGTCAGGTTACCGCTATATTTCTATCAGTGACCTTTGTCATCGCTACCCTTTTTGTCCTAACGGTAGCCTTTAAATTCTACCGGTGAGCCTTTTAGCGGTGAGTTTTGATTTTGGTTTATTATAAATATGCTTAACTTTATAATAGTTAATATCTATTTAATCAATCATTTAATCAAAATAATTCTAATTAATTAACTTAGACTTTATTTTATTAATTAATCTTTCAATTAAGTTACATTAGAATATGTTAATTTTATTATTTTATATGTCTAATCACCTGCTAGTTATTTAAGTAAATAATTTGTGTTTTTAATTTAATTTAATAGTTCTCTTCTTAAATTTATGTTTTCAATTAGTAAATTAATTAATTAATATGAGTTATTAAGCATTAATTATTTTATTTTATGTATGCAGATTAATTATTAGTTTATTTAATACTTGTCTTAGTCTACCGGTGAGGTAATTTAAGAGCTTGCAGTGATTTATTTAGGTGACCGATGTTGTTATCTGCTGCTACTTTTTAATAAATTTATTTAGTTATTTTTAATTTTAAGTCTTTTATTAAGTTAGTTTAAAAATTTATTCATCTTATAATTTTTGTGTATCTAATTAATTATTTTAATAAGTTGAAAGATTAATAAAAATTATGCTTTAATTTAATGATGTTTAGTTAGCTTTTTAATTAATTATTTTCAATCCTTCTTTAAAAAAATTACTTATGTTTTAATTTTTTAAAGTTTCACCATTAGCAAATTATAACGCTGACTTAATTTTTATCGGTAGCTTCTTTTTGTCTAACTGTGGAACTTTGATCTATCGGTGACCTTTCTTCTTTTAATTCTAACGGTGACCCCTGACCCTCTATTTTTAATTTCAATCGGTGACCTTCATTTAGTTTTATCGGTAGCTGCGGCCCTGCACGTCCCTTTTCATACCTCACCGATATTTTATTTTTTCTATCTGTAGTCTCAGCTACCGATACCCATTCTTATTGGTAGCAGCTACTCTGACTCTACTCTTTTTCCTCACCTATACGGGCTTTTAATTTTTCTCACCGATAGCCAGCATATTCTATTTTCATTTGCAGCTAACGATAGCCTTTTGTTTTTTTCCCTTAACCTCACCGATACTCAATTTCTCTCACCCTCACCGTTAGGTTTTTCCTCGCTGCACCTCACCGTCAGCACACCTCCTATCTTACCGGTTGTCCCATGCTTTCATACTTTCATGGGTGAGTCAATGACTCACCGATTCTCATTTCTTCTTCATATATACACCGATGTGTAGCAGACCTTCTCACGATCGACATAACATTTTTCTTCACAGTAACCACTCACCATTGTTCAGTCCTCCATCGCGGATCAAACTCTTTTTCACTAATCATACCATTATAGTAGTTTCTCCATCTTTTTCCATAAACTGATTCACCATATCTGCAGAAAATCAGAACTCCAACGAGGGAAAAGAAAAAAAAACTTCCAAGACCTCAGAAATATTTTTCCATTCAGATTTCATTTTTGTAGAACTCAATTCCACCATTGTTGAATAATGAGAATCCTCCGTAGATCGTTGAGATCCGGTCCTTCTAAAATTGAAGCCGCACTAGAGTTTCCGAAGCAACTAGGATCTGCAACCCATGTCCTCAAACCTCCGCCACCGCTGCCCTATTCAAAGGAGCACGCCACCGCGGGTCCGTCAAAGTACAGGTTCCCCTATTGTAGAGCTGAAGAATACTTGATGCCACTGTTTATTAGTGAGGAGGAGGTCCGCTGGTTTTGTGTAGTTGAAGCCACGCCGCAATACCCACGTGGGCTGAAGACGCTGCCGCTGGGTTGCTGAAAGAGAGGCGTTGCGCTGTTGCCGAAGCATGGAGGTCTGCCGGAGCAAGGGAGGTGGTTCGCCGGTGTTGGTGGAGGCCGCATAGAAGCATTGGATAAGAGGAGGCATCTACGCTGTTGAAGACCGCATGCGCCGCTACCTAGGTTCAGGAGGAAAAACCCTTCCTCATTTGTTTCGCCGCTACCTTGGTTCCGGAGGAAGAACCCTTCCTGATTTGATGCGCCGTGAAGATTGAGGGAGGAGGAAGACAACACAAAAAAATAAATAAAAAATAACACATAAATAAAATATAATAAGAAAAGTATAACAAAAGTAAAGTAAAGTAAAAAGATAAAAAACAAAAGAAAAAGTTAAAGTAAAGTTAACTTTAAGTAAATTTAACGTTACATAAAAGCTAACATGACTAAGTCAAATCAATATAAAATAAAATAATTTATCAAATTAATAAAATTAAACAATTATAATATTAATAAATAAAAAAATTTATAAACTAAAGTATAAAACAAAATTAATAATAAGTAATAATAATTAATTATTTTACAATTAATATTATAAATATATAATTAAGAATAATTATAAATAAACTATAAAATATTCCAATTAATTGAAAATATTTATAATTTAAGTACTAATCCTTATTACTGAATTTAAATAAACTTGTTAATAGATTGATGGAATAATTTTATTTCTTAAATAGTAATTACAATAATAATAATTAATGAAGTGAGTAAAAATAACTAATACAAGCTATGTTTTTTTTAATTACGTCTTTTCTTATATCGTAATTTTTAATAACTTAGTTAAAAATAATAAAATTAATAACTTATTAATTATATCAATTGACTTAGTTTAATTAGTAAATTGTTAAAATAACCATTTTTCATCCTTTTTGTTCGTTTTTATTTATTTCTCTTTTCTAACTATGCATGTTCATATTAGGGACTTAAATGAGTGCATGTTCATCCAACTAACTCTTCCAGAGTTAGTTACAAGGGAAAAATTCACGCGACGTGCCTGTCGCGGGTTAAGCACACGTGTGTAGTGCGTGGGTGATGAACTAAAAAACGTCGGTGGAAGTTGTGGCGGTGACATGCAGCGAATGAAAGAAGTTATTTAAGCAGAGAAAACATCATTCTTGAGGGGGGTAGGGAGATACACGATTGATTGGAAGGCGATTTATTTTACCCGGAGGGACGATGCTGAGCAGTGTAGTCCAGGAACTTCGGAGCAGACCATTCTTAGGGATTTTATTCTCCCTCATGATTTAAACTTTTGTACTTTGTTTCTGTAATGTTTCCTATTACTGCTATGATAATGAATAGTATCGTTAGCTATGTCTTTTAGTTCGGGGAGAGTTCTAGCTCTACTGGTATCTTTTTCATCCTTTTCACTTATCATTTTAATGTGATTAGAATTGATCGGAGAGATCAGTTCTAATTATATATTCTTTCTGCGGACCACAAACACTACAATTTCAAAACTCTATAATAATTCAGCGAGTTTTGTTATGGAGTTATCTTTTTAGTAAACAAATCATAATGAAAACTTCAGTACTTACGGCGAGTTTGTATTGTTCTTCATATTAAGACATCTTTCTGGAATTGTACTTCTCGGAGTGGCGAACTCTAGTTGTACAATATCACGACTTAACTCCTGGCGAGGGGGCTAAGTCTCCTTTAATCAGTGGTACGAAGCAGTAATTTTACATGAAAAGGAAAAACTATTTAATCTAGTAGACTAGAATGAACCCCGAACGATCTTTACTGTTGTCCTTTGCCAGCATTTTATTTTCTTTGATGCACCTTGCTTCCAGCTGAACTCTGTTTTAGTATAGATAGAACAATTTTACAATAGAAGTGTAGTTTCAATTTACAGTACGAAAACTCATAAAAAAATTAAAGGATATAAAAATATAAAAAGTGAAACGTAGAAAAAATCACTCCGCTGCTGACAATAGTGGAGTTTTCCAGGTTTTTTAGTTTAGCAGTGGCCAAATTTACCTTCCCTGTGGGTTCGACCCTGCTTTCCACATATACAGTAGTTAGTAGGAATATAAATTTTAAACTTTGACCGACTTCAACTACAGTTTAGGTCACAAACGGCATATATCGGAGTACACATCGTGTGGATTTATTAAAAGAACAAATGATGGAAATGGGACGGTTGTCTGGGTTCGAACCCGGGTCTTTTGAAACTGGATTACGATTTTAGCCAACCGGCCCATCCCCATTATGGGTTTTATTAAACACATTTATATAAATATATAGATTAAAAATACCACACACGTCGTGTAATTAAAAGGAGGAACCTCGTGCCGAAGGTTGGTTAGGAGGATTCGAACCGAGGATGGCTCGAATAAATTCCAGTGACTTTTCCATTGGCACCGAAATCATCCCTGGTTAGTTATTTGTTATTCTATAGATTTATACTATTAATTTTACAAATGAAAAAGATTTATTACACGCCGTGTATATAAGTGGGACACAGCGTGTAACCTCTGGGTTGCCTCCCAGGAAGCGCCTTTGTTTTAGGTTGTTGGCTCGACCTACTTACCTTGCTTACCGGAAAAGTATGGTGGAAAACGTTCCCACCATGTTATATGTAGGATGGAGATCTTTCAAGCGCTGCCTGTTTACCTTGAATGGTTGACCAACTTCTCCATAAATTTCTACAGCTCCGTGATGGAATACACGGATAACGTGGAATGGTCCCGACCAGCGTGTCTTTAACTTCCCTGGAAATAAGCATAGACAAGAATTAAAGAGAAGTACCTGATCACCGGGTTGGAAAGATTTTCGTGATATCATCCGGGCGTGAATGGCTCTTGTCTTCTCTTTCTACAACTTGGAATTCTCGTATGCCTCTAATCGGATCTCATCTAGTTCCGACAGTTGGAACTTCAGTTTCCTGTCAACTGCCTTTAGATCGAAATTCAGGGATTTGATGGCCCAGTTGGCTTTGTGTTCCAATTCTATTGGCGAATGGCTGGGCTTGCCTTAGACGAGGCGAAACGGGGACATTCCCAGTGGTGTTTTGAAAGCAGTCTGATATGCCGACAAGCCATCATCTAACTTCTTGGACCAGTCCTTTCGTGAAGTGTTCACTGTTTTTTCCAGGATCTTCTTGAGATCTCGATTGGAGAGCTATACCGGTCCACTGGACTGGGGATTATATGGTGTCCCCATCTGATTCTTTACTCCATACTTCGACAGTATTCCCCTCATCAGTGTGTTGTCGAAGTGGGTCCCTCTATCGCTGATCAGTACTCGAGGAACTCCAAATCTGCTAAAGATATTTTTCTTTAAGAAATTTATGACTACCTTGGCGGTGTCGTGGGCTATAGCAGTAGCTTCCACCCATTTGGAGACGTAGTCGACGCAAACCAGGATGTAAGTGTTCCCAAATGGTGGGATATATGATGCCTACATCCAATAATTTGATCACCTCTATCTTCACAACTTTCTTCATGGGAGGATTCAAGGGTCGTTGTGGTTGTCGAGATTGCTTGGAACCCTCTTCAAGTAGCACCTTATGAGTGAAAATGGTAGGGCTAATGCCCTTAATATCAGCAACTGTCCACCCAATAGCATGCTTCTGCTGTTTGAGAACCTCCAAAAGTGCATCTTCCTACTCCTGTGATAGTTCTGCATTAAGTATAACAGGAAAAGTTTGATTGGGTCCTAAATACCCATACTTGAGAGAAGATGGAAGAGGCTTCAGTTCGAGATCAGATGCCTTTAAAATCGAAGGCACAAGTGGCTGCACCTTGTCCCGATCCAAACTATCAGGAACAACTGCATGCTTCCAATAGTGGTCGCCATGGCCTTCTATGAATTGCAAGTCTTCTGGCGCTTCTTCTAATAGAATATCTAGACCAGTTAAATTATTCTACATAAATGAACATATCAGTTCATCCACTTTGTCGCTAAAATGATTATCCATGGTGGACACTTCATAACAGTCCTCATGCTCTAAAAAGGAAGCACGTTTGACGGCTTTGAGGACGTTATAGGAAACTCTTTCATCACCTACCCGGAAAATCAACTCTCCTTCGTGCACATTGATTAGTTCCTTCCCAATTGCCAAGAAAGGCCTTCCAAGTATAATAGGTGCTTCTTGGTCATCCCCCATGTTGAAGATGATGAAATCAGAAGGGATAATCAGCTTACCCACCCTGACCCGTACGTCCTCAAGTAGTCCCTTCGGGTGCTTGATGGAGCGATCAGCAAGTTGAAGGGTGACACATGTAGGCTTGAGCTCGTGGAGTCCCAGCTTCTTGAAAACTCTGAGAGTCATGAGGTTCATGCTAGCCCCTAATTCGCAGAGGGCCTTCCCAAACTCACAGGATCCAATAGTACAAGGAATGGTGAAACTACATGGATCTTGGAGTTTGGGAGGAATAGAATGTTGAACCACCGTGGATCACTCCTTCGTTTGTGCAATAACGCCCAAATCCTCCATCTTTCTCTTATTCGAGAGGATTTCCTTCATGAATTTGGCGTATGTTGGAATTTGTGTCAGGGCTTCCAAAAATGGTATGTTGATATGTAGCTTCTTGAAAACATCCATAAATTTGCTGAATTGGTGGTCCAGCTTCCTCTGCTTCAATCTTTCCGGAAAGGGTAAGGCGGGCTTGAATGGTTGAATTACTTCCATTTCTTTATTTTTTAAAGCCTCCTTCTATGGGCTATTGGATGTGGAGGGGTCGGTATTGTTACCTTTTTCGTCAATAGTGGGTGTGGATGCACCTTTCTGTGCTGATTGGTTCTGGTGGAGCTCTTTTCCACTCTGGAGCATAATAACATTGCCCTCCTTCCTTGGATTCTTTTCGGTGTTCCCCAGTAGTGTAACTGGATGCCTCCCTAAGAGTTGATTTTCCAACTGGCCAATCTGAATCTCTAAGCCTCGAATAAAAGCTTCCATATTCGGGAACCGAGTCTCAGCAGTAGATATGAATTTAGTCATCAGATCCTCTAACCTTGAGGTGTTCTCCTGCTGAGGTGGTTGTTGAGACGGTGGAGGAGGTGGATGTTGTGGAAGAGGGTTTTGATACCCTTGTTACTAATAAGGACCCTGCTGGGGTTGTTGTGGCCTTTGGAATTGGTTCTGATATGGAGGTTGGTTGTAGTTGGGCGGTCGCTGGGGTAGAGGATTCTGCTGTTGTTAGCTCCAGCCTCTGTTCTGTTGATCTCGCCATGCCGGGTTTTGGTACTGCTAGTACTGGTTGGGCCCTCGATTTTGGGAAACATAACTTACCTCGCTCGTCGAGGGGCCTCCAGCAAGTCCCGAGCATTCTCCCATGATGTGGTTATCACCACAGTTGCCACATGTTGGATGGTGTGCCGCATGAACTTGAAATGCTCCTTTGAGGTTCAATGCGTCGATTTTCTTGGACACAACGTCCAATTGAGTAGCTAACATAGTGGTAGCATCAATGTTGTGCATACCTCGCTTTTGAGTCCCCCGTTCGGAGTGCCACTGGAAGCTATTGGCTCACATGTCTTGCAGTAGTTCGAATAGTTTTTCGGGGGACTTCCGCATCACCGTACCTCCAGCAGCAGCGTCCACCACAGATTTAGTATTTATGGTAAGTCCTCTATAGAAGTTCTGGACATGCATCCAGAGTGGATGTCCGTGATGGGGGAATTTTCGTAACATCTCCATGAAGCGTTCCTAGGACTCGTACAATGACTTGGAGTCGTGATGCTGGAAGTTATGAACCTCATTTCGGAGTGTCACCGTCTTGGATGGTGGGAAGTATTTGGATAGGAACGTCTGGGATAGCTCCTCCCATGCGAGGATACAACATTTTAGTAACCCCTTGATCTAGTCTTTTGCCTTAACCTATAGAGAAAAGGGGAATAGGCGAAGAAGGATGGCATGGTTGGACATGCCATGGTACCGAAAGGTGTTACAGATCTCCAGAAAATTGGAGAGATGGGAGTTCAGGTCCTCACTTTCCAGGCCTCCAAATTGGATGGTGTTTTGGATCAGCTGCATGATATCATGCTTGATCTCGAAGTGTTGGGCCTGGAATGGAGGACGAACGATGCCCGTATTAGCTTCGTGAATCGATGGAAGCCCGTACTCCATATGGTTACGTCTTGGAGGTTGTTGTTGATGGGGTGTAGCTTGCATAAACTTCTCCTGAGGGGCAAAAATGGCCATGGGAAGTGTTTCTATAGCAGCCGTTGGTAATCCCTTGGGAGGAATTCCATGAAGGCTCCAGGAGGTTGCTCAGGTAGACCAGCAGCGGGAGGCTGGTGATCCTGGTACTGATGCTCAGTCGCAGAATCTACGGCTGGTGATCCCTCTTCCTTGTTCGCCATGGGTTGTGGTTGATTGTTCTGAGTTTCTGTCCATGTATGCTGATGATGAAGCAAGGTCTATTCGATTTCCGGGTCAAGCGGAACTAATTCTGAAGACTCATCACTTCTGGATTGTGTAAACCATCGAAACATACACTTGAAGTGCTGCACAACACAAAAACGAAAAGCAGGCGTAAAAGGGGAAAAAATTGAAATGGGATTAGAAAAGAAATTTTTGATAATTTTTTATTTTTATTTTCACTTAAATAAATTATTAACACAATTTAAATCTTTTCACTAAAACCTAATGGTATGTCCCCGACAACGGTGCCAAAATTTGGTCTACGCTTGTTATTGATTGAAGTTATATGCGTCCCAAATTAATTACCCGTTCATGGAACATTGGTATAGCATATGTTCGGGGTCGATCCACAGGGAACCATGGCATGCATGAATTTAATTTAGTTAACACTTAATTAGGTGAAGTATTCAAAAATTTAGAAACGATTGGGTTGATTTTTGGGTTTTAATTAAAACTAAACTGATTTAATTTGAAGAATGAATACAGTTTGAAATAAAACAACGGGTAAATTAAAATAGTTTTTTATAAATGGTATGAGAAGACGTGTTGGGGATGTGGTGAATAAAGAGTTCTTATACTGATTGTTTAAATGGTTGTGTTGTTCATAATAATTCAATCATTCAGGATTTCATTTTGTTACAAGATTTCCTTGGTCAGGTTCCTCTTTTTGGAATTAAAGCAGTTGACTCCTTGGTCACGTAGTCAATGTCGTTAATTATTTATTACGTCCAGTACATTACTTGAATCGGTGAAAACCATCCAATTGTCATGGATGTTTTCACCGTTACATTTCTTTTGTATCGGTGAGAATCCTTCCCTTGGTCCGGGTAAGAATTCTCAGTTATATTAGACAGTGGATTAAGAAGAGTAAGATGAATTACAACGATTCAAACACAACTATATAAAACAATATACAAATTATGATCCCATCATCCACATCCCCAACAAGAGCGGTTTATTTACACATATAATTTAGGAGAGAAACGACACATGCGATACCTGATGGATTCATTGTGTAGGTGTTGAGGTAGAGTATCGGAAGGTGGAATGACGGAATAGAGGAATGACAGAACCTTGGTGGTTTCGGGAATGGTGGTAGCAGAGCTTCTCTCTCCTCCAATGGTTCTGCACCCCTTTAAATCTGTATGCCAAGGCTTCATTTTATAGAAAAATAAAGTACACTGCGTGTATAGAAAGTACATGCCGTGTACTTTTCGTCAACGCGTACTGGCCCCATTTTCTCCACTGGCAGGTGGCCGAGCATGCCGTTCTTGACTTTTTCACATGGTGCCGCCTGCATGTTGAGTGAACACTGCATGTAGCGCCGCCATACATGGCCGTGTAGCGCCACCAGCCCCTTCTAGAATAGTAGACACGGCATATAAAAGTTCAAACACGTTGTGTCGTCATCAACGACCACATGGTCGTGTGGACTTCTCTCCGTAACCAGTGCTTCTAGAAAGTGGTACACGGCCTGTATCACCGACCCACATGGCCTGCATCTCTGCCTGGAGACATGGGCGTGTACTCCCTGCTTAGGTCTGTGTCCTTGTCTTGATGTACGCGGCATGTATAGAAAGTACACACCGTGTAGTTACAAAAATTTCACAAACTTCCCTTGATCCGTGTATTAAGCCAAAAAGATCCTGGAAGTAAACAGATTAACCAAAATCAAAGAATATGTCCATGAAACCACAGATATTTTCTGAAAACATGCTTTTATTTTCAATTATATATATGGAAATGTATACACAAATTGGTTGCATCAACAACCACCATATGTTACTCCTTTGGATTACTCTGAAATAGATCCCCAAGACAGGTTGCAAAGAAAATATATGTTCATGTCATTGCTAGGTATAGGAGGCTCCTAATGATCCTTCTATACATGGTGGGATCTATATAGGTCCCATCCTCATGCTTTCCAATTTTTGTTCCACCTGCATTCATAGATGACATTGGTTTGGATTCATGCATATTAAATTTCTTCTGTCACTCTATTTCATACTTTTCCTGAGAGATGAAAGTGTATTATTTCTTTTGAGTCACCTACATCCCCAAGAAATATGTGATCTCCCCAATCATTGACATTTCATATTCTGATTTCATGTGATTGGAAAATTTTTCCACTGATTTTGTCCTGTTGCCACAAAATATAATTTCATCAACGTAAACTAGAACCATGAACTGATCTTTCGAGGAATTATTCACATAGAGATTTTGATCTACTCCTCTTGTGAATTCTAGTTTCTTGAGATAAAACTCTAGCCGGGAGTACCATGCTCGTGGTGCCTACTTCATACCATAGAGGGCCTTCTTTAGTTTACAAACCATTGTTTCATCCGTACCAAGAAGGAAACCCAATGGTTGTTCGATGTAGACTTCTTCTTCAAGAATACCATACCTGAAATTTGTCTTAACATCTAGTTAATAAACTCTATATCCTATTTGGATTGGCATGGAAAGAAAAAGCCAGATAGACTATAGTATAGAAAATGGTGCAAAGGGTTCTTCAAGATCGACACCTTCAATCTGTGAATATCCTTTACAAACCAGTTGTTACTTTTTTTATAACACTTCCATTCTCAAAAAAAATTCTTTTGAAAATCCACTTTGTACTAATCACATTATGACCTTCAGGTCACTTGACTAGATACTAGGTTTGATTCTTTTCAATCTGATCTATCTCTTTATTTATGTATTTCACCCATGATTCATCTTTTGTAGCTTCTTCAAATGAGGATGGTTCCAATGTAGATCAGAATGAAGATTGTACATTAATCCTCATTATCCTCATTTGTATAGGTTTAGTCCAATCCCCAATGATGTCGGATTTTTCAATTTCTTCTCTTTGATTCCTCCTCTAAGGTTCAATTCAATTATCTCCAGCTATGGTTTCAACCTCATATTCTTATTTATGAGTCAACATCACAATCTGACTCCTTGGGGTTTTTTACACCTTCCTCCATTTTTGTATGTGCATTTTCTCCATGTTCACATTCATCATCATCTTTTATCTCATCAGTATAGGAATTATTTGAAGCATTTGTGGTTTTACCTTCAATTATCATGACATCATTGCTTTCCACAATCCTCCCCAAGCGTTACGCTTTTTTTTCATTGGATACCCAAGAAAAATTCTATCATCATCATTGATACCAAACTTCCTTTGATTTCCTTCTTTATTTCGGATGAAAAATTTGCTTTCAAAAACAAAAAATTATTTCAACAAAGGATTCCTTCCATGACACAATTCATATGTTGTCTTTGTTTCTCACATATAAAGCCTTGTTCGATTATGAATGTGCATTTTAGATTCAACAACTTCTTTCGAGTAATGGTGAGAGATACAACTCTCAATCAGCATAGTCCTGGCTATATTGTTGGCATGTCGATTCCGGCACTCAACAACTCTATTATGTTGTGGAGTTCTTACAAAAGCTACCTCATGCTATATTCCATGTTTTTCTAGGTAATTCTAAAACTCAATGGACGTGTATTCCCCTCCATTGTCAGATCACAAGACTTTTATTGTCCATCCAGTATCATTCTTGGAAATCCGATGATATATTTTCATGAAATCAAGTACTTGTCTCTTACTGTGAATAACCATGAAACAATCCATTCTACAAAAAACATCAATGAAAAGGACAAAGTACCTCTATCCATGAGTTTCAGCAACATTTATCAGGCCACATATATCTGTATTGATGTGATCAAGAAGGTGTGATTCCCTTTTCTTCTTTGGTCGCTATGAATTATAGACTAGCTTCCCCCATATGCAAGCATCACAAGTCTTTTCCCGTTCACGTTTTAGAATGGTGATATCCATGAAAATCTTCATCTTAGATATCCTTTCCATGTATTGTTGGTTAATTTTCCCCATCCTTCTATTCCAGAGGTTGTTTTCTTCTTCAACGGAAAAATAGCAAGATTTCACTTTGTTGTCAACCTGATATAAGTTTCCATCTGTTTTATAACCTTTCATAAGATAATTCCATATTTTTCCCTTTATAGTGTAGCCTTTTTGATTGAAAGTTACTATGAGCCCTGAGTCACAGAGTTGACTCACACTAAGGAGATTGTGAAGTAGACCGTCCACATAACGAACTTTAGTCTTCTTCATATCTCTATTGTAGAGAGAAGTATTCCCATTGCCTTTAATCTTTAAAGCACCATCATTACCAAAACTCAATGTTCCATCAACCTTATTTTTAATGTTATTCAGAAGGTTAACATTTCCGATCATATGTGAAGAGAATACAATATCAAGAATCCAGGTGCTGCTGCTATTTGATGATTTGAATACTACTTCTATAAGATTGGATTTCTCGATCTTCTTTATTTATTTACAATAGATATTGTATTGAGCCTAAGATATAGATGGCCTTTTAATTATTTATTCTGTATAATCAGATTCATCATACCAATGATCTTTATCTAGAGGAGAAAACTCGTTTGTTAGAACAACACCATTAGAAGGGTCAATATTGACCAGTCTTTGAGAGTTATATGAATCTATCCTATCATACCTTGGCCGGAAATACATATATTTATTGCCTAAGCTAGAACAATAAAAATTGTATCCATAGAAACTATTTCTTCTATAAGATGGAGGATATGAAATCGGTCTCCTTTGTTGACTTCCCAGATATTCCCCATTCAAGTAACTCCTTGAATATTTGAAATATGACATGGTATGGCCTAGATAGCCACAAAACTGACATATCATGAGAGGAAATTTCATCTCACTTGAATATATCTTTATGCCTTATTCCTTTGAAAAATGGTTGGGATGCCTATCATTTCTGTAAGTTTGAGGGTAGTTTTTTGTTCTTCTTTTATTTTGGATTGAGGGATTCATTTTCAGCACTTCAGGCAAGGTTTCAACATGTCCAACTTTCATCTTGTCTTTATTTTGGCTCTCTTCACTTTCAGTAGTTGATGTATTAGCTTCAAATCCAATTCCACTCTTTCCCATGCAAGCGAATATTTGATCACTCATGATTTTTCCAACCCCATATGAACCACACTTGGATCTTACCAGTAATTCTACATCTGAGAATCTTCCAAAATGAATTTTCTTATTACCCTCATTTTTGGATGATTGATATTTAGTTTTACTTCTATGAGTAACAAATTATTCTTCAAGACCCTCAAAAGTATTTGAATTCTCTTCCAGTATGCATGAAAGGTCATTATGACCTTTTCCTTTTCGTCAGTTATAATATTTAGTTTCGCAATGTCATCTGTGCTTTCAAGGACTGAAGACTAAACTCTCACTGGTTCTTCTAGTCAGTCAATTTCAACTTTAAGCTCCTCAATATATTCTAATGATTCTTACACCATTTCCTTCCACTTATTGAATCTCTTACATTTATTCTCAAACAAGGAAAAGGAATCCATAATTTTAATCTTTGGATCACCATTAGGATTAATCTGATTATATCTACCTTTATTAATCGAGGGTTTTGAATTTTCAATGTTAGCCATCATGGAACAATGGTTTCTTATTTTAAATTCTGGTACTTATTCTTCAAAAAAATTTATATCATCATCTTTATCTTCAAAGAATGAACTCTTATTATGTACTTTCTTTCCATATTTGAAGTCACCCTTTTTGAAAAACCTTTTTCGAGGCTTCTTGATGTATTCTTCTTCAATCTCATCATCATCAAACTTTCTTTGGAACTAATAGGAAATGTGCCCAAATATTCCCCAATGAAAACATGTCATAGGTAGCTTACCTTTAAATTTACCTTTTCCCTTCTTCAGCTTCTTGGATATGAGAGATATCATTTCTTTTTCTTCATCATCTTCACCACCACTATTTTCTGAAATTTTCATTTTTTCCATGGCTTTGAATTCTATTTCCATGCTTACATGAGTCGTGGAATCTTTGGGTTTGTCTCGTATCTCATATTCCACTAGAATATATATCAGATCATCCATAGATAATTTAGATATATCAATTTCTTCAAGGGATGACACCTTTTCATTTTACATAGGAGGAAGTCTTCTCAAGATTTTATTTACGATATCAATGTCTTTGATTTCCTCTCCAAGACCTCGAATTGCTCCCACTATTTCAGTAATTCGATTGAAAAATGAATCTACATTCTCATTAGGTTGTATCATTAGATCCTCAAACATGTTATGTAAGACTTGATGTTTTTCCTCCTTCACATTGTGGTTTCCTTCATAAATGTTTTCAAGTTTATCCTACATAGACTTTGCTGAGGTGCAACTCATCATCATTAGATATATCTGATCTAAAAGATACGCAGAGATAGAATTCTAAGCTTTAACATCTGCATCAAGAACATTCATGTTTGTATCAGTCATAACAAGACCTATTGGATTAGTAACTTGTATTACTTGCACAGTATCAAAGATGACTTCCATTTTAAGGGATCTTAAATGAGATTTCATTCTGTTCTTCCAAATCTGAAAATTACTTCCATCTAAGAGAGGTATTCCTCTAGCATTGACTTCATTCTCCATGACAACAAATGACAGATATAACACTAGTAACCTTTACCCTTTGATACCACTTGTAGGACCCCAGGACACCCTGAGAGGGGATTGGTGAATGAGGGAGTCAAATTTTCATTTAAATTGGTGGATCTTGTTCCCATGTTAGTAGGATCTAGTTAAACCTATATGATGGATGTGATTAGCAATCAAACATTCACATGTAAAGAGATGAAACAACACATTTTATTTGGTTCA
Organism: Viscum album; assembly: GCA_963277665.1. NCBI lineage: Eukaryota > Viridiplantae > Streptophyta > Magnoliopsida > Santalales > Viscaceae > Viscum > Viscum album. The sequence continues at coordinate 106,235,666 of OY728143.1, read as the reverse complement.
CCACTAAGGTCTACATCCATGGAGCCTATGCTGACAAGTTTTCGATCGTACCTAATTCCACTATTCTTTACTAGTTGAGGATTACAATGGTTATAGAACAATAACTCTCTCCCCGGCTCACTACCTTTACAAATGATCAGGGATATCCCATTTCATCCCTCAGGCCACTCCTGTTGACTCCCACTGGCTCACTAGCTTTGGTGAAGTCCCAGTCAGTTTATAGACATGAAGGTCTCTTCAATAGATTCACATTGAAGTCTGTGCCTCTGCTTAGCATGGGACTATGCCTACATCGAAGTCCAGAATTGATGCACTTGAATGTACTGAACCACTGAACTTGATCATCAGAATGTGAAAATAGGATATACTGATGATTTCATGCAGCACCTACACTTTGCGCTCATGCTCTCACTTTTTCGAGAAATACATGACTTTCGTGTGGAAAAATATTTCGCGCAACACCCCCTTTAGGCACAACTATTGCTTTTTCTTGGAACCTATACTTTTACTCGCAACTTCTCCTTTTTCATACAACATGAACTTTTTTGTGCAATCTCAAATTTTACACGCACAATCTACTTTTTCACAAACCTTCATCTTTTTCACACAACTCGGGATTTTTCATGCATCTTAGACTTTTTCGTGTAGCTTGGAGTTTTTCGCGCAACTCCCTTTACACGAACCTTTTTTGTGCATCAGCCCTCAGATCTTTTCTAAGTCTTCAACCATACAGAATGAGGGGGTCACCTCTTATATATAGGCATCGCTGACCCCAGCATGAAAAACCCATCGTGGCACGAAAAACATCTCATTCAGCGGGAAATACATTTCACGTTGGAACCATTTTTCGTGCACATCTTCATGTTTTTCATGCAGCCCATGCCTTTACCATTTTTTGACATTCTGATTTCGAAACACCTCTTGCATGAAAAATCTCTATCCACTATTTTTTGCACCATACTATTTTTCACGCACCACGCTATTTTTCATGCACCATGTTATTTTTCATGCACCCCATTATTTTTCACACACCATGCTGTTTTTGCGCACCATGTTGTTTATCGCGCACACCTCCCCTATTTCGCACACCACTTCATATTTGCGCACACCTCCTATTTCCAACAACCTATGTCTTCATTTTCTTATTTTCATGTCCAAAAATTTGTAAAACATTAGAGAACAACACCACCTTAAATACTATTTTCTTCTTGAACTGTATGATCACTTTACTAGCACACATTCTGAACATCCACTAAGGATTGACAACAAACACAAACCGAAGTCCAATTCATGCATAGAACGACCATGGTCCCAAAAATTACAACAGTAAACCATCTGAGTTTTATATATTAATACTAGAGTTGTACGTGATCATCCCTTGGTTCATTCATTTAGGGTTTTACCACTTCCATTCTTTATAGTCATTCTTAAAAACACCTTTAAAACACTCATGGCAGGAAATTAAATATATTTCCCACAGTTTAAACTACATGTTCCAAAATTATTCATAATGGTATAGATAGTATAACTTCCAACTATGTGTATCACAACTAGTATTACATATGTATTGATTATAGTCCTTATGGGATATCTAGTGATTCTAATACATTCTATATCTAGTCCCAACTATAGATTCCCCACAAAAACATCCATTTCATGCAGTGTAATCCCTGCAAAATGACCCACAAGCCTCCCTCCATGTATAATCTCCATTCAATTATTTTTACCCATTAGTGGGATGAGAGGCTGTTAGAGCCTGATATGAGAAATAAGATGATGTTCATCCCATATGCAATCCCTCAAACATCCTTAATTCATGAAATTAAACTATAGTCTTACACCGAATATGATCGGGATGCCTATGAATAGTAATTTATTTTAACCTTCATCAGATTAGGATTCCCCGTATAACACATGTTGGATGATAAAACCATAACATCCTCATAACAGAAAAGTAAACTATTGCCTTTCTTAATATAAATTTATGATGCCTCATATTCAATTATGGTAAAATTGAATAACCTCTTTTGAGAGAGTAGCCACTACTGGTGTTAGTTTCCGACCATTCCATTTTACATTACTATGTATGGAATGATTCCCAACCTAATGATATACATAGTGACACCATTATATTTTTTCTTTGGTTTATCCTCTTACTAGACTCACCTTATGAAATTTTTCTTTCCCTGGATTCATTGTGCATACATTATAGACTTAAACTAAAATCCATGGTCTATGAAAAATGAATTTGAATTGTCTATAACCCACCATTCACATTTCTCATGGTACATGATCATCCTTTTGCTCTGTTCACAACATATAAATACACTTTAGTGACACATATAATGATTTAAGGAACCCATAGGAAGAACTCCATTCCCTTAAACTATGATAAGATCACAGGTCAAAACATCATTTCTTTAATCTAAATTTTATTTTCCTTGAGGGTGTTATACATGGAATCAATGGTCTCTAAGGCCCATCTGTTCACATTTGGTAACATTCCTTAAATGTTTCATACATTCCTTCAAGATAATCTCCCCATTTACCATGCATCACATACATAGATTATTTAAACTTATCCAATCTTTATGATATTAAAATAAGATTAATATTCTAAGCATCGTGACCTTAACCCACATGAAACCCACCCCATGTTCTATTTCTCAGTGTAGGTTCTCCTATCATCCTACCCTCATTTTCCCTTAGATCACATGGTTGGGAATTTTTTATTCAGATTGGTTTTGTACAACCGTTTTGAAGGATGATAAACCACAACCCCTCCCAATGTAATTAACAAGGAATAACCTACAGACCTGACACGATAATGACAAATTGGGAGGCCTAATGCATAATCATTACAAAATAAACATTCTAGTCCCATGATATTAAATTGTGATACACATCATGTTCAAATGAAATTAATCATTATGATGCCTCATCCTCTCTATAAGATGTTGAACTATGTATTTATCATCCTTATTGTGTGATGTAAAATTACAGGGCATATTAGTCCTTCACCTGATAAGACCTTTCTTCTGGTGCAGAAGATCTACCACATTGTTCATGTTCTTTGACAGTCGATTGAAATCCAAGACGACACTCCAATAAAGAAAGGGTATTATTTTTTTCAGATCGATATTCCTACCTAATGTTCATTAAGACATAGTGACATAATCAAGAAGTGATAGAATCTACATAAACATTCAATAACTTCATTACCACTCTTTGTGTGCCCTGTATTTGGATCATCATCCTCTTAAACACTTGAAGGGGCCCCTAATGGAACTATATCTAGGTAAAAAGGATCAACTACCATCATATGCTAACACTCTAGAAGACTTTGGATGAAATTTCATGGTAGGTTTCATCTTTCAAACACGGTCACCGATCATCCCATCTTTTTTCCCATTCACTACAAGGAGTAATGAATTTTGTGAATTATAAATGGTTAAAATATATCTTATATGATTATTCCACTCCATTTTTTCCTAGATTTTGTTCATTTTTATTCATACTATGTATTACCTTTTTTTGTTAAAATTAAATGGCCCTAGAGTTATCCCATCTGTGTATGAGCATAAATTTGAAGGACAATTAGATTGTTTTGAGAGCCTTGTTCTCTACCCACATTCTCTCTTATACTGAACACCCAAACCACTAATAGTATACCTCAATTGATTTATGATTGTTTGAAATTCTAATGTGTGCGAGAAATCATATGACAGTCCATTGTTTCTCATAATGATCATGGATCATGTGAGCAAATGGATTGGTCATTGGTTATCTCATAAATATGATTGATGTGAAAATAATGAATCATGTTAAAACATAGAGAAATAAAACAATAAAATATTTTATATGTCTATCCACAAATAAGAGCCTCTCTTTAGTCCTAGAAAATTTCACCTATGGCTCCACCCTAGAAATTGAGTGGTTCGACTTTGGCCAGCCTCCAGTGTAATGACCCAAAATTTTATCAATGGAATTTATTGCTTAATATAATAAGTTATATAGTTTAAATCATGTAACATCACATAGAGGATAAAACAAAAACATTAAAAATTAATAATTAATGAAATAAGAGGCATTTTATAAAATTAAGGAACTTATACCGATGGAATAATAACATGACCACTGGAATAGTAATATGAATATTAGAAACAGTAATCCATACAGTAGAATAGTAACATCACCTTTAAAATTTTAAATAAAATTCGGGTATCTTATAAATAAAATTATAATATATTTATATCATGAAATATGTAAATAAATATTTTAAAAATGATAAATTAAGTATTGGAAATTTTATAAGTCATAAATATTTATTGAAAATTTTATTATAAATATAATGATTTAAATGTAATTTTATTTTAATAAAATACACTCATAAATTAATTTTTTGTTTTCTTATGGTTATAATATAAATTTATGATACCTTCGTTAATTTTAGAATGTTTCATAAAATGAGTTAAATTCTTAAATGTGTTTTTTCTTGAATAAATGATATTTTTAAATAGAAATTAATTTTATCATATTTAGAAAACTGTTTTCTTAATATGAAGTTCACCTTTAAATTATACACATAGAAAAATAATTTGGGTGAATTTTTGGTATTTTTTCAACATACTTGAATTATTGTGAATAGTGAAATATGGTAATTTATAGTATATATTCATTTTAAGATAAATATTCTATTTCATGGGTCATTGATGATGTAATCATGTTAATCTTGAACTCCCTTTCATAATTTGAATATATTTATTGATTATTATCTATCTATTCACAATTTGAAGGAAAAATAATAAAATAATGAATAAAATAATGGCAAAACACAAATCATGTAACCTATAAATACCACACATCACCACCTATTATCATCACACCTCTAAAGCCTCAAATATTGTTAAAATTCTACCAAATCCTATTACAATCCCCCTATCACATCCAAGATTAATTGGTCTCATCAAAATACCAAACTACTTTCTCTATGGAGGTCCTCAAGGATAATAAATTCAAGAGGTAAAATCCTCTTTCTCTTTCTTTTAATTATTTTTTAATTTATCTTCTTTTAGTATTCTACGATCATATCCCATTATCCATATTTGATGATAACTCTATTATGTTTTATATGTTATATTTTTATTGTGATAATGGTAGAACCATCATCAAACCTCTTATCCTCTCCCATTTTTTTTAAATGAGAGCATCATCTGTGAGGTATTGATTTCGCGCTTTAAAGGACTACATGTTTTCATTTTCAATTACCTCCTTCATGGATAGTCATTAATCCATTTTAATGGTTGAAATATATTATGATATAATATTTTTCTTGATTTGGATCCAACATATACACATAATATTTAATAATAAAATAAAACTAGTTCATGATAATCGAAAAAATCTCTAAATTAATCTAAATGATCATCATTCCCATTTTTTCTAATTATTTATCATAATAAAACTAAACCAAATTATATATATAACAATTTAAACATATATAAGTTCATTTATAAATTATAATTTCAATAATGAATAAATATTCTCTTTTTACATTATCAGCTATACATGAATAAAATGAACTGGTTGTGATAACCCCGAAAATGAACACTCTGAAACGATAAAATTGACATTTATAACACATAAAAAATTACATAAATTGACTTAATATAACTATAATAAATCAAGAACATGTATAATAGGTTACGTGTTTTTGAATTAATTAATTTAATTTTTATATGTAGGATATTAAAGATAAGAAAGTATTCAGACATAACATAAGGGTATTCTCAAACCCAACTCTCTCTCTTTCAGTTATCACACATTCACTCTATTGTTAGTATGGATGTTTCTTTATTTCCAATAAATATCATTTATTTTTACATCCATTTGTTTCTAGGATATAAATGTCTCAAATGTTGTTTTAGGGAAAATTGAAATATTTTTCCAATAGAACACGTCTTAAAAAACACATCTTTCACTTCTCTTAAGATTGTATATTCTTTAATAATAATTGATAGAATGATTATTATTTATTTTTTTCTAGGTAAATACAAATTTTATGAATGTATGATTTTTGAAATTAAACCCAATCCTTTTTATTGGTCATTTTATGTCAATTATTGAGATATGTTCTATATGGAATGCATGATAATTTAATGTTATTATGTGATGAGTGCACCGAGAATTATAAAGATCATGCAAATGTTATTATGTGATGAGTGAACCCATAATTATATATCACTCCAATGAATTGGATAATTTTATGAATATCATGATATAAGGTGAAATATTACTGAACACCATGCTATATTTTTCACAATAATGTGTTATTTGACTAATAAGACATGATGTTTCATTTTCATACATTTCTACATTAAATTTATTTATCTAATTCTTCCTATAATGGTGATTATGATGATATGATGATGATTATTATCACCTGATGATTTAATTACCCATTTTCTTTTCTTTCATCTAAATGAGATTTTATCTCACCCCTTGCTTGATGTATATCTTCATGTGATTTCTTGTAAAAATGTTAACATGAGGAACACTATAATGCTTAATAAGAAGGAATTAAATAAATTTCTATGTTTTATTCTTTAAATTTTATATATGGTATTAGTTTTTCCAAGATACTAAAAATTTTCATCCATTTTTTGTAACTCCTTTATGTTTTTATCTTTAAAATGATGTAATAAACATTTAATAAAATTAGGGTCACTATAGTTGGTATTAGAGTATAGTTTAGTAAATTTGGGAGTTAGGATTAGATAACCTTAGTGAAAACCCTTTGTATGAGACTATGTATATGTAATTGAAAAATATTATTTTCTAAACATAGGGATCCAACAAAATATGGATTTAGAGTTAATTTCAAAAAGGAATAAATTATTCATTACTTTTATATTTCTGTTTTGTTTGAAAATTTTCCATTTTTGTAAATGATGGGAAATATGAGAAACCAGGCCAACAATATATTCGAGGGATAATACATAGATTGACCAAATGAAATCACAAATTCATTAGGAGGTGTATATTAAAATTTCAAGCTAATTCAAACCCAGTTATCATAGGATACGAATAATAACCTAAACAATGCGGAACTCCCACCTTCATATAAGAGGGAGGAACTATCTATTTAGTCCTTTATATAGATATGACTACTAAAATTTAGTGGATCTCTTGATCCACTAGTTGTGGAATAGAGGTTCATATCAATGGAGAAGATCATTTTTGTGATTCAATGTTCTGAGAAAGTGAATGTGACTCTAGACATTTATAGTCTTGATGGAGAGTTCGACCAATGGTGGGTGTTGATTAAGAAGACCTATCTAAAGGATGAAATTAAAGAGATAGAGTAATAATACGTTAATATAATGTTTCTTAACAAGTATTTACCTTGACCACTTCATAAAAATATAAAGGCATAATTCATATATCTAGAGTAAGAGGAAGTTGAATCTGTCACAACCTACAAAAAAATATCAGAATCCTCTCATGGTATGATTCATGTTTTGTTATAAAAATGATAAAAAAATTGATTGATTATTTAGTGGTTTGAAAACACACCTTGAAAAGGCTATATAAATTCAACAAATTATGAGTTATGAAGATTTTGTTTGATGTTCTCTCAAAGTGGATATAGAGTTTGGAGAATTGTACCATGGTTATGGTGATAAGAAATGAAATATAGAGATTGAAAATAGAGGATCTAATGAAAAATGAAGGAATAATTAACAGTCACTCCTTTCTAAAAAATATGCGAGGAAAAATCATGGGAATTGCATCAAAGAGATGGGCTAATGCTATAAGTGTGGGATAGATTTCCACTAAAATCATGAATGTTTAAGATACATAAATAATCTAGTAGATACAATGGAGGAAAATATATCACCACACATGGTCCAATGATAAAACTATAGGGATCAATAGAACTATGCAATATAGTGCATTAAACCTTGACTCCTTAAGAGTAATCAGTGTAATAAGCCACTAAAGAAAAAGGATCAACTGAAGGATTTTTTCATATCTACCGGTGAAGCGGAGTAAGAAAATGAAATCATATAAGGTATAATTCTTATTAAATTAAGAATGGAAAAATTCTTATTTGATTATACTCATTCCATTATATCTTGTATGTTCTCTAGAACTATAGACACAAATCAATAAAAACATGAAGTAGAGATATTTGTGAAAACACATAGTTGTTTGATCATTAAAACCCAAGTGTTGGAATCTTTTAATATTGGTGTACGTAGGAATATTCTCCTATAAAATCTGATCAAATGTCCATTGTTTGAAATCAATTATATACTAGGGATATAATTTTCCTTATTATATAGAGCACACATTAACATTCTAGAAAAGTAAATATAATTTTATATTTATATCCATAACATTCTCCTCTAAAAATTAAAGGTTGATCATGATTCTATTATGGAAAATCCTTCAACAGCGTGGGTGTTGATTCACTATAAAGAAGAAAACCTTACTCAAATGGTTGAGTAAACATAAGGTATAAACCTTGTAGAAATTATTATTGTGATAGAGTACAATGATTTACTTCCAAAATAGTTACTCGGACATCTCCCCAATAATGATGTAGAGTTATTAATAGAACTCATACCTAGATCTTCTATTATCCCAAAATTCCCTTACAAGATGTCCTCAATCAAACTAGTGGAGTAAAATAAGTAGTTGTAATAGCATTTGGATAAATGGTGCATATACCCTTGTGCATCACCATTGGTTGTGCCATTTCTCTTTTTCAAGAAGAAGTATTGATCAATATATCTATGTATCGATTATAAAAAACATAAAATGATTAATATAAAGAAATATTATCCTCTTACAAGGTTTGATTATTTTTTTGATCACCTATGAGGAGCTTAGAAATTATCAATTTTGGATCTTCATTATGGATATCATCAGCAAAAGGTGAAGAAGAAAGATATTTCGAGGACTCCCTACCGTAAAAGTGATGGGAAATATGAATTTTTATTAATGACCTTCAGACCTACTAATTCCCATATGATCATCATGGATTTTATTAATAGATTGTTTAGAAACTACATTGATTTTTTTTTGGTAGTACTTATCAATGATATTATAAATTACTCCAAAAGGAACTAGGAACATCAAGAACATCTATGTATCATACTGGTGATATAAAAGAGAGATAAATTATATGCTATGTTATTCAAGTGTGTTTTTTGGATTCAGTAAGTCACATTCTTGGGACATGTGATCACTTATGGGGGAATTTAAGTGTACTCTTAAGAAAAGGCGATTAAAAATGTCTCAAACCTATTAGTGTCAAGAAACTATATTGTTTTCATGGATTAGATGGGTACTATCAATTTTTTTTTAGAAATTTACCATGATTTTCTAGCCCACTAACTTACTTAACATAGAAAGCAATAAAGTATGTCTCGGTGGAAGATTTTCCAGAATGCTTTATAGAGATAAATAAGAGGGTGATCATTGCACCTTTACTCACATTACCGACAAGTGGATAATGTTTCGTGATACATATTAATCTATCAAGGAACGTTTTGGGTTGTGTAATCAAGTATAATGATTAAATGATAGCCTTCACCTAACAAAATTTGATGATCTATGAGTAGAACTACACAACAAATGATCTTGATCTAGAAAATTTGATTTTTTCCCTTAAAAATATGGGATAACTACCTCTATAGTGAGAAGTGTTACATATATACCCATCATGTGATACTAATGTATATATTCACAAAAAATTCGATCAAAATGCATCAATGGAGATGGATAGAGTCAATTCAGGACTACAAAATTGGATTGATGAGCCCGTAAGGGGATCCACAATGCTAGGTTTTCCCCTTCTCGCTGTGTTCACCTTCTCTATCTTAGGCCGCCAGCATTCTCACCTCAGCTTTCCTACTCGGAAGCTCATGTAGTGCGTCTCTTATGTGAGTTGTTGCCTCGTTTCGATGTTGTGGGTGCATTGAGAGATTCAATGTGGGGTCCGAGTGAGGTTTTGGAGTCAGAGACGAGATTTTGGTTTGGTTTGTGGCGGGACCATATTTCCTGTGTGTTGGGGTTCAAGTTCCTGGCTATGTTAATTGATTTAAACCATTGGGATCTTGAATCAAGTTAAGTTAATGGATTTCAACCCTTGAGATCTTGAATTGGGTTATGGTTTCTGATGAGAATCTCTATGAGTCTTGCGGTGTGATTTTTGAGTTTCGAATCTGCTTCTTGAACCTGTTATGTTTGTGATTTTGTTCTGGTTGAAGCGGTTGTTGTGCATCTGCGTATATTGATCTGGTTGGTCTGCAAGTTTGGATGATTGTTACATGGTTCTTGAATCTTTTCCTTGGATGAAGACATTGAATCCTACATGAAGAGTTTCTCCGCGAGCAAGAAAAAACTATATGTAATGGAACGACAATGATGGACTCCAGCTTATTCTCCGGCTATCTATGACAATGGTGTTAGCAGGACGGCGATACCATCGAGGGTAATGATTATGATAGGAAACTAGACATGATGTAGGTAGTTTTGGGTACTCATGACTCGAGGTCTCTTGGGTTCAATGTATTTTGAATGTTCAACTCTGTTTTTGGATTATTTTAATCTATAACCTGCATTTGTTGTTCTGGTTACTGCTCACCCATAAAGTAGAATATTTTAAAATCAAAAAAAAAATTGTCGGATTGTCAATTAAGGACTATTATTTATCTATAAACTATAATACTAGGAAGGAAAACAAGGCAGATGATGCCCATAGGATAAAAAACTACTGCTCTATGCATGTTGTGGATTAAGAAAAACCCTATATTCATAGATAATAAAATTATGGATTTGGAAATCATGGTGGAATGGAATGCATCCTACTTTTATAAAATTATTTTCCAACCATTTATCCATGAGAATATTAAGGAGGCATAAAGGGATGATTTGGAGTTATAAAATAAATTTAATAATGAAAATGAAATGAATCCAAAACAGTTACAAATGGATGATGATGGTGTGATTTGATTTGTATCAAGGCTTTATGTTTCTTCATTAGATGGCTTAAAGAAGTATATATTGGAAAATTCATATAGCTCAACATTCTATATCTATCATGAGAGTACGAAGATGTACCTTGATCTTTGATAACACTTCTGGTGTGATAACATAAAGAATGATATTGTGAAGTACATCTCAATGTTCTCGATATGTTAGAATGTTAAACAAGAGATAAATAGGTCCAAAGGGATGATACAACTATTTCTTATACCCATGTGAAAATGGGAGAATGTCACTATTTTTTTTGTCACTATTCTTCTGAATACATCTAAAGTAAATAATTCAATATGGTTTTTTGTTCACCGACTCACCAAGGCATCCCACATTATCTCTATTCAAGAAGATCTCCTACTTGAAAACATCCAAAGATTTATGTGAAGGATGTTTTAAGACTACATGGGGTTGCACACTATATTTTATATGATCATGATCCAAGGTTCACCTCTAAATAAAAGACGAGTCATCAACATGGTTTGAGTACTAAATTGAATTTTAGAATAACCTACCACCCTAAACTGATGTCCAATTTGAAAAAAAAAACTATTTAGACTCATGAGGACATGCTATGTGAATGAAAAATAGAATTTAAAGGTCAATGGTATAATAATAACTCTTTAGTTAAATTTCATATAACAGCATATTCCACTCAAGTATTTAGAAGGCTCCATGTTATGATATGTATAGAAAGAGATGTAAAACTCCATCATATTAGGATGAATTTAGCGAATGAAATCTATATGTATCTGATCTTATGTATGATATGATAGAGAAATTTCAAGATGTTTGATAACATATCAATGCTTCTCATTATCAGAAATAGAGTTATGATGACAACCGTCGAATAGGCATGGATTTTTACAATGGAGTTAATTTCTTCTTTCTAATATCACCATGGAAGATATTCATGTGGTTTGGAAGGAAGGGAAATAAAATCCAAATATACATTGGTCCCATTATGATCTTTGATCGCATTGGATCATTGGTCTATTGGATTTCACTTACACCACTTATGGCTCAAATTTATGATGTGTTACATGTATCTCTACTAAGAAAATACATAGAAAATTCCTCTCATTTACTAAACTCAAAGGTTGTACAGCTGGAAGATGATATCTCTTATGAGTAGAATATAATAAAGATTATGGCCACGAGAGATAAGTTTCTACGCAACAATACAACCCACAATTTCAATGTATTTTGGAGGAACCATAAATATGAATAAGTCACTTGGGAACTATAGGAGGCGATGAAGGAGAAGTACCTACACTTGTTAATGCAAAACAATTGAGGTGGATATTTCAAAAAGGGGGAAGAATGTAATGAACCAAAACATTATCTCCAGAATTTATACCATATTATAACTATTTCATATAGTATAAATCACATAAAATAAAATAGAGACCACAATAAAAACATTATAAATGAATAATTAATGAAATAAGATGTTTTTTTAGAAATTAAAGAACCTATACCGGTGGAATAGTTACTTGAGCATTAAAATAGTAACATGAATCTTTTGAATAGTAATCCATCCAATAGATTAGTAACTTCACCTTTGAAGGTATAAATAAAATTTTGGTATCTTATTGAAGAAAGTATAATATATTTCTATCCTGAAATAAGTGAATAAATATTTTTAAAATGATAAATTATGTATTTTTATTTTTATTAGTTAAAAATATTTATTTACAATTATATAATTAATATAAATATTTACAATAAATTTTTTTTTCCTAATTTACACTCATAAAATAATATTTTTTCATCTTATAATTATAACATATTTTTTGAGACCTTTGTTAATTTTTGAATGTGTTTAAAAATCATTTATAATATTAAAATTGGTATTTTTCATATTAATGATGATTTTTTATCAAATATTGGACATAAAATAACCCATTGAAATGAACGAGAATAATTTAAAAAATAATATAATAAAAAACTTTGGATTTTCAAAGATAAAAAGGGAATAAGATTCTTGGTATCTATCTTTATTGAATAAGAAACAATATCAAGAGAAGTGAAAGATGTGTTTTTTTTGAAAGAAGTGTTGTTTTGGAAAAATCATTACAATTACAATAAAACCATATTAGGGATATGTATATCTGAGAAAATAAAGGGAAGTAAAAAATAAATGAAATTTATGGAACAATAAAGGATAATAACTATAATCTGTAATGAAACATGGGTAAGGGTATGTGAGGGTATAATAAGAAAAGAAATTAAATAAATTATTACTTGATTCATTTATGATATAATAACCATAATCTGTAACTCACCTTTATTATGTTTATATATTTAGATATAATTTCCATGTAATTCATTGTCTTGAAAAACATTAACAAACTAATGAATAAAAAAGTTCAGAAAACACCCCTCTCCTCTCTATAAATATCACCCCACACCAACTCTTCTACTAACAACTCTAAAAACTTGAATCATTCTAGAATTATGGCCAATAAGCTTTCCAATATTCTCCCCCCACATCTAGGATCGCATGGTATCATTAAAAGTTAAAACCCATTTCCCTATGGAGGTTCTCAATGTGGATAAATTAAAGAGATAAAATCCTCTTTATTTTACATTTAATTTCATTAAAATTTAATTTATATTCTTATTATACCCTCACCTACCGTTACCCATCTTTCATTATAATACAATTATCTTTTATATACTTTATATTTTTAATTTTAATGGAATAAAAATCATCAAAGATCTTTTCCTCTACCTTTTATTCTTAAAATTAAAGCATCATCTGTGAGTTGTTGATTTCTCACCTAAAAAAAGACATATTTTCATTTTCCCTTACCACCAAAAAGAAAACTCAAAAAACCATTTTAATTGTTAAAAAATATTTTAATGTATATGTTTTGACTTTTTTATTATTCTAGAACCAACATATATAAATAATATTAAAAATTAAAACAAAACTAGTTTGTGATGATTGAAAAAATATCCAAATTAATCTGAATCATCAAAATTAATGTTTTATCTAATGACTCATCCTCATAACCCAAACCCAAATTATATATATAAACATTTAATATTATATAAATTCATTAATAAAATATAATTTCAATACTAGAGAATTATTCTAATTTTACATGATCTCTCATTCATGAATAAAAATATTCCGATCATGAAAACCAATAAAATAAACCTTCCCAAACAATGAAATTGGCCTCTATAAGACATCAAAGACAAGATAAATGAACTAAATAAAACTATGATAAATAAAAAAAAGTATAATAGGGTCTTTAATTTTTAATTAATAAATTTATTTTGATTATATTGGATATAAAAGAGAATAATGTGTTCAGACTTAAGGTAACAGGATTATTGAATCCACCACTCTTTATTTGGGTTTTACCTCTATCACTTTATTTTCCATATGTATTTTCCTTTATTGTTCCATAAATTTCATTTATTTTTACTTCCCTTTTTTTTCTCAGATATACATATCCCTAATATGGTTTTATAGTAATTGTAATGATTTTTCCAAAACAACTCTTCTTTCAAAAAAACACATCTTTCAATTATCTTGATATTGTTTCTTATTAAATAAAGATAGATACCAAGAATCTTATTCCATTTTTATCTTTGAAAATCCAAAGTTTTTTATTGTATTGCTTTTTAAAATAATCTCGTTCATTTCCACGGGTTATTTTATGTCCAATATTTGATAAATGATTCAAGTGGAATGCATGATAATGTAAGTGTTGTGATGCGATAGGTACTCCTAGAAATATATAGATCATGTAAATGTTATGATGTGATGAGTTTTATTGCAATTATATAATTCTCTAGATATATGGATAATGTTATGAATCTCATCAGATGATGTGAATTTGTTTTGAAAACGATGTTATTTTTTTACAACAATGTGTGGTATTTGACCACTATGATATTATTTTGTGTTTTTATGCAATGGAACATTCCATGTCTTTATCTAATGATTCATTTAATGATTATGATGATAATTTTAAGATGATTTTTATGCTCACCACATGTTATATTTATCCATTTTCTTATCTATCCTCATATTTGGATTTTAGCTCAACCCTTTGTTGATGTATATCCTCAAGTGATTTCATGTACTGTGGAGCACATGAGATACAATAAGAAGCTATAGAAAATTGAATTAAATAAATATTTATGTTTCATTATGTAAATTTTTTTATATTCTTAGTTTTCCCAAGATACTACACCATTATATCCTTGTTGTGTAAATCTTTTACTTTTTTTTTAAATTTTCAAACCGATGTAATAATCATGAAAGAAAAGTCAGGTTTCATTATCTTACATGTGGACTCAATGACTATTTTCATCCTATTGAGATGTGTTTCATCCTCCTCGTCTAGAGGGTGAAGCGCATAATCCCTAACCTTTACCTGGTCCCACTCATATAAGAACTTGAACATTAAATATATCACCTACTTCCTTTGATCCTCATTCGCCTACAAGTGATCCATTAACTAGTTGACAACATCCTCATGATCATTACGGAAAGTAGGGAACTATTTTGTTTTCTTCTATAAATGATAAATTTATTAGTTATTGTCTTTGAGCTTTTGGGATCTATCAAATATATGTTTATGTTAGGAAACTCTTAGAAGTTTTCATTCCTCATGAAACCACTGGCTAATGAATTATATAACCAGTGCATGGAGAGCGCAAGCATCCACCCCTCTAGTGCCCATATTATGAATCTAGTGCTAGAGGGACCCCATCCATCACAACATATACAGTTTTCAATTCTGGGTGATGAATCATTGTATGATCATCCATGCCCTACACCATGTTATTTTATTTTCTTCTATGACCTCTATACTAAAGTATTCTTCCTATACAGTCGGTTCATGCTCATAGTCATAGAATTCCATAATTATGGTAGTAGTAGATTCATCTTTAGGTATAAAATCAAATAGGTTAGCCTCAAAATCAATAAGTTTTTCATATTCACAATTACATTCCTCCACAATATCATCTTTGATTGCCTTATCCTCAACCCCACCAGTGGTGTCTCCAACAATTTTAATAGACTGTCCACTCTAATCCAAGGTCATATCGACTAGGATAACTAGATCTTCTTATTTTGGAATAACAAGAAAGTATGGAACCCTAAATACTCTAGCCGCAACCACTGGTTCAAAATAAAATCATTAGATAATTTGTTAGAAATTGAACAAGTTAATAAATTTTATTATGAAATTTGATTTTGATATTGAATGAGTGAAATAGAGTTACAAGAGGTGAGAATTTTTAGATTGATAACACGATTCTCAGAATTGATCTCTATCATACGAGATCCCTCAACACAAGTCGAGACTCCAATGGTCATCACTATAATCTCTTTCATTGATCGAGTAGGACATACATGAGTGATTTGAGATGTGTTCTTATGAAGGGGTATGGGTATTTTGATGATGCGTTTCCCTACACACACAACTTCACTATTGGGATCCACTGTTGGAAAACCATGGAATAGTCCTCCATAAAATATTGGGAGGACCTAAGGCTCTATGGTCATCAATTTCCCTTCCTTGACTATCCCACTAATTACTTAATAACTAGGAATATTCCTTGGAGAATACCCTACAACATATGATGGTTCTTTTTCACACCCTACATCATAGGCCCCTTTCCCATTTCTAGGATTCTCATTAAGATGAAAATATTCAGTTAGATCTTCTGTAAAACAAAGAGGTAGATTTAATGAGAATTTTAGTTTAATAGTCTTAGCTCGAGTAGTTCAGCTATGTAATCCATGGTGACCACCATTTCTCTATTCTCTAAAGGTCCCCCCTGATTAGTGGAACACCTATATAATTTTTCATCATTTGATTCCTATGCATCCTCATCTAATGATTCCTATTTGAATGAGTCATAAATCGGTGGTTTCTCATCACCCCTTGGATGACCACAAAACAATACCCACACTAGGTTTAAAGGAATTCTGAGTTCCCCTTGTTCGCATCCAATGGAATATATGGATGTTAGAAATATAGAGTCTTCTATTGAATCTCACCTTGGATATAACCCAAGTGAGGCCAACACCAAGATGATCATCTCCATCTTAAATATCCATCCTCAATATTCCATCTTTTTATATAGTGGGATTTTAGTTCCACAAATCTATCTAGAGTGAGGGATGGAAAATGTGTGCACCTAGATATATTAGATATTTTTTATTTTCTCTAGAGTCCTCCCTGGATTTTCTTTTCAAAACCTGGGAGCCCCTAGTTTCCCCCATAACTATTTCTAGGAACCCTTTATTTAAGAATTCAGGTGTGAAATGGTGACTTGTTTCATCCACACCACATCTCCATCTTGAGCCACTCCAAACGTTTTTACCACTCCTTTTAGTGAATCCCACCTACCACCTCGGTTCCTCAATTCCTTTCTCTCCATCTAGACATCCCATGTGTGTTGAAGTAGGATCTTATTTGGGTAATCTTTAACCCATCTTATAGAATAATATATTAATGGTTCAACAATGATGATACTCAGTGGACATGTGATCACCTCTCTTGAGCATGGACATGTAAACATCAACTATAAATGAAAAAGTATAGATATATGTTATTCCTCGAGAACTTCCATAATGAGTCTCTTCATCTTTTGATAGAGGGACACAAACTTCCAGTCAAATAGGGATGATGTTTATATTTCAGAGTAGGCATGTCCATCAATCCTGGACACCATCACTCAATCTTGAAATAATTATAGTTAATGTCTTTGTTCCAATGTCTTTACAGGTTTTCCACCATTATGCCAACCAAGTTTGAGAAGGGAAAAAATATAACATCTGTATAATTACTAATGTTGATCATCAAACTATTCCCAATAATCCTCACTTTCTAGAACCTAGTGATGTTGATCAGAGAGGACCAAATAATACCCTTAAATTGGATGATGGAATTTTATAACCTATAAACACCAATTTTTTCCTCGGTATCTCTATGAAAGAACATGAATGGACCTCAGATCCAACTTGGCATTAATGCCCTCCCCACATGGACTAAAAAGATATAAAGATATTCCAACATGGGTACCCCTATACTTACCATGTTTAATTCTTCTATGATTTTTACCATCACTATTATCACCATGTGTATTCCCATTAATGTGTCCCTGACTAGAAGAACCCAAAAACTATGTAGTGTGGGAAGAAACATGGTATAGTGCACTAGTGGCTCCCAACCTTCCACCATACTATATCTCCACCGGGGGTACCTACCCTCTTCCAGGGTTGACTAATAATATCCTAGTCCCCTCCTTTAGATCACTATCAAGAAATAATTTCCCCGTCCTATCATCCCCATAGATGAGTACTTATTTAGAAACATACCAAACCATATATTCTATAGTATGTCCCTATTAAATACCAAATCATGACCTAGTATTTTCATCTATGTATCTAAATGTTATTACACAAGGAGAGGGGTCAACTACCTTCCATCCCAGGTGTTCAGTGAGAGAATATATTAATCATACATGAAAAATTCTAGTGGGATTATTCCAATGCATTGAACATCTTGAAGGATTATTATCACACCATTACAATGAAGGTGTAAATTATGGGTATCTAGGGATCATTGGATGTGGATCTCAGAAACATGTTCTTACTGATGGCAGAAATATAATTTTTATGTCCATTTTTCATCAAATAGTCAGATATAACACATCTCTACCCCACATCCTATGATGGTATAGCATAACTAGTATGCCCACCCCATTCGCTGGTGAAATTGCCTCTATCCGATAGATCATAGTTCCGGTTCCATCCCCTGCTTTTTTTCCACATGCTACTCTAGAAGATATCGAACTTCTGATCTGGGAATTCTTCTTTATCTGGTTCATTCAAAATAAGTGTCTTCATCCACCCATTCAATATATAGGCGTCTATATCCCCATGCTCCCTATGAGGGTGAAATTAAGTAGTGATGTTCCTGTATTTGAGAGAATAACCCCATATTAAATCATATCATAACATAATTACTTAAAGGATAGGTATATTTAACATTTCCATCATTCCAAAATTCCACAGTTGAAACTGGTTTTTCAATGGATAATTCTTCTATGCCTCAGTCAACAAGCCCAAAAGTGATTAAATTTTTTAGATAACCCTCATAGATCATGGGATCATAGGGTTTCCATCCATTTCTTCTATCCATGTAGAAAAATCTCCTTAGATATTAGATTGGTTCTATTTATTTTCCATATCATATTATTTTTTGAATTTTATGAATGGTGCATTAATGATCAGGTGTTCGGAGTAAAAATGGTGAGTTTGTGAGAAGTTTTGAAATTGTGAAAATAAAAATATATCTTTTTTATAAAGGTGTGAAAAATAGATTTCCATGAATCAGACAACCAAAGTTTAGTATTTTTCATAATATATTTAATAACATTCATGGGATAAAAAACTTATCATACAAGAAGTAAATGAACCATTTTGAGGGCCCCTATACCGATTTATTATCATGGACTTCTAGATTTTTCACTCACATAACCCTCTTGTGCAACTATCCATAAATGTTTTATATTCACAAAATTATGAGACACTTTCTTCATCTTTTCCCTCACAACCTATCCTTCTAGTCCCCTATCATCTCAAATTCTGAGGGGGGATGTTCTAGCACTAAAAATTCATTTCAGGTTTCAAACATCTAGTTTGGGATAAACTGATCAAATAGTTTACCCCATAGGAACATTATATGGTTGATGAGATTGGTTATAAAAAGTTTAGTATTATAGGAACAAGAATCTAATTCCTCATGAAAGCATCATTTATATGAAATAAAGGTATATTTTTATGGATTCCACCAAGGGTGAAATGATCTCTTTTTCCCATGCTCATAATATAGAATATTTTCACAGGAGAACAAAATGTTGCATAAAACATTATCCTTTGCATGCCAAAGGTGTGTCAAGACAATAATGGTGTGAAAACAATCTATTATATTAAAGGAGGAATTTAGCAACAATTCCCCTTATAAATATGAGGTCTTCCCTGAACATAATAAAATATTTATACTATAAATAGAAGTCCCCCCCTCCATGGGAGAGGCTCATTAGAAGATGAAATTTTTCTCCTATGCATCCATGTAATCATATTCTACAAAAATGAAGAATATGGGAGACCCAACATATAAAATATGTTGAGACAAACCTCATGTGAGCCAAAAAATAACTTGGACTATGGTTTTGTAATCCTCGTGAAACTCCTCTGAATATATTGCGGGCATATTAAAAAAAGATACTTGAATGCAACCTTTTTTGTGAAAAAAATATAAATCTTGCACACACCTACCTATTAAAAATCCATGTCCTTTCCTTATTATATAAAAACCCATCTCACACAACTCTTTTGTGAATCTCAGACAAGTTTTGGGAAACAATTTTTTGGTCCCCCACCTGATGTCCCCAATGCCTCTAGAGCAACCCTACCATTTTCTTCTGAGAATTGGTATTTTAACCCCTTTAAATTCTATGTATAATGTGTACAACATAAACCCTATGAATCACCACTACATATAAGTGTCTACATCATTCCCATTAAAAATACACAAGATCATTATTCACATAAGATAAAATGGGTAAAGATTTCTCCCACATCTGAGCTAAATGATGCAAAACTACCTAAGTCAACATCCTATTCACATGATGTTGAACTATACAGGATCATCCTAAGAATATGACATAAAAATATAGTCTTAACACGTCAAATGTACATGAGATTCCTTATTTATGATCATCATGAATTTCTACAGTCACTACCACCATGGGATGAATCTCCACCTTGGAGGATGAAAATCTCACACCTGAGAAACTTCCACACATAATCCCCTCACTATATCTCCCACTATTGGATGAAACTCTGCACCATGGAAGCTCAATTTGTAATCCCAAAACCACTCCAATGAAGATAAATCGTAATGTGATGTGAACCCCCTATTAATAATCCACATACCATCCATCGTTTAATGACATTTCACAAAAAAAATCCTTATCAGATGATATTAATCTTCATAGACATGCCCTATCAAATGAACTCAAATTGTTCCATCAAACTACATTTTTTTTTGATGTATGTCCTCTAAACATGATGTGTATTATTCTTCATTAATGTTCAATATCAACATTGGGAAACTTCTAGGTGTGAAAGATTCCCTCCTAGGGATACACCTCTTGAATATACCTCTATAAGGGATTATAAAACACAACTCTAGATCCACCACCACCATAGAGTGTTATGATCAATAAACCTTGATTATCAATCATGTGATGTTCGGATCCATTTATAAACATCCCAGGGTGAAATTTTCCCCCTATGGTTGCACTTCCTAGATCCACCTCCACATTACATTTTAATCGAAAACAATAGTAACAAATCAATGGGGTGATTTGATCCATTGGTAAGATTTAATTTGTGAAATCATCCCTCTTTGAGATGCACCTCACAAATATACTTCCATAGGGAGTTCTGATCCACAACTCGGGATCCACCTCTATGGGGCGTTATGATCCACAACTCTGAATTTGTCTCCACTAAGTGTTCTAATACAGTATAGATTTATTTGGTGTGACATCTTCTCTATTAGAGATGAACCAATCGTATCCACCTTAATGGAAAATTTTAATCCATAACTCCTATTCTACTAACTCATGGAATTCTGATCCCCAACTATGGATCCACCTCCACATGAATTATTGATCCATTTGTAAAATTTTATCTCTAAAATCTTACCTACTTGGGATATAACTCTTGGATACTCCATCATGTGGAGTTCTAATCCACAACTATAGATCTACCTCTAGGTGGAATTCTGATCCACAACAACAGATCTATATCCTGGGGTCATTCAAATCCACATCTTGGGACCTTCCTTCATAGGGTATTCTAATCAATTAGAAAACAATTAGGTGTGATATATTCACTCATATGGATGCACCTATCGGATCCATCTTAATGGGGAATTACGATCCACAATCACATATCCACTTTCATGGTTTATTCTGATCTACAACTTTGAATCCCCATCCATAGGGGATTCTAATTGATAGGTAAAAATTTAGTCCTGACTTATTCTGACATTGGCATCCACCTCTCAGATCCACCTCCATGGGGAGTTCTGATCCAAAACCCCAAATCATCCTCTATGGGGGGTTCTGATCTAGAACTTCTTATATTTCTCCATAGAGTGTTGCCATCCCTCCTATGGATACACCACCCAGATTCACCTCTACATGGAATTCTGATTAAAAAATATGGAACAAACTCTATGGAGAGTTATTATCCATTGGTAAACTATATTTTTTTGATTCCATCCTTCATAGGGATACACCTGCTTCGTCCATGTTCATGGGTCATTCTGATCTACCAAATACATCCCCATAATATATTAAACTCATTACCTAATCCATATATAAAGGGAATTTTTAAATATCTACAAATGAAATTGAAGTTGTGACTCCACCCAAAACACATATAACAAGATAAAAAGATGATTTTTGAGGTAAAATGACATGGAATTCTTTTGCCATAGGAATTAATTTCCACGTGATTGACAAGGTATGCCTTGGGTTCCATGACTAAGATGCTTCATATGAGATTCCCTCCCATGGGGAATATTCACAATTAGAAAATTAAACCAATGTATAGACATTAATAATGATTAACAACATGGATAATCTTATATCTAAAGGTTTCTATCCTTCCTAACAAAAGAGGTAAAATATACTGGATTAAAAAAAATTGATGGTACTGGAAATGAGTTCCTCAAACATGTATTAACTCTATGAGGGATACTCTAACTACTAAACTATTTCAACTGAAGATTCCATAAGAGGAGGAACCAGTATTACTTCATACCATTTTGATCAAGGAGTAGACATCATCATTGAATGTAATTAAAGTCACCCGCCTTTGAAAAGAGGGAATGTGGGGAAATAGGAAAGCTGACATGCACATTGTATATCATTGAGTGGTGGGATCTAATGAAATCATCGAAAACATGTTGTTTGCTACAATTACATGAATCAACCATTGGTGCTATATTTTCAAAAATTGTGATGGAAGTAAAAATGATGATGAAGAGATACTTCAACCTAGTGGTCCTAGTATTGAAATAAGTAAATCATTTATAGGGATGAATTAGTAAGGGATCCTCCCTATAGGCCTACAGGCCCCATCATACCCCTCTATGGATGGGTAGCATGTCACATGGGTGCTTGTGAATTTATCAATGATCATCAAATGAATGAACCTTGATTGAGGCCCTATGTAAAATCTATAAGTGCAGTGAATCCATTTACCTTAGGGTTAATTAATTTGATTAAAATGACAAATTATTATAACCATTTTTCATAACCCTTTGGTTATCTAATGTTCTTACCATGTTAAATGATGCATCTCATGATAATTGAATATGTGGGTACCTCATTTCCTTTAGGGATGGTGTCTTAGTTTCTAGAATTATTGGAAAGATATTCTATAAATTTTATTCACCATTATAGTTTTCCCATAAATAAAGTTATTTATGAAAGTGGTTCCCTTCATCGATTAATAGTGCATGTCAAGAATATAAAATGATAGTCTCACAAAAAATTTGGATGATTTTCACATGGGAAGAAATGGGATATTGGGTTAAAATTCTTCCCACAAAATAAATCTCTTAATAGTGATTTCCTAGGATGAATCTTAGATTCTCTCATACCCAAATGTATTATAGGAAAATATGGTGTCAATTGTTATTGGTCCACCCATAGATGATTCTGGAGAGGGGTAAGAACATACAACATAGGTAATTAGGATAGAAAATAAATCATTTCTCTAAAAAACCAATCATTTATAAAGTGTTTAAGAATATGACGAGGATATGGAGCTTACCCCTTAAAGATATAGGTTACACACCCATAGAATAAGTTGTTGAGTCATCTTCCGAAGTTTCTGTCACCACAGAGGCCTCATATCCCATATATTGGAGGTAGTGGGAGACATGAAAGAATTATTTTCTTCATGACCGGATCTGGTGCTTCCATCAGGGGAAGAAAATAATTTTTACTATGTATGGTGGTAGATATATGATGGAAATCATTTCTGACATAGAGATTCTTGATTTGGGGGAAGCTTTCATCTTGGGCCTTTATGCATCCATTCATTCACTATGAGTTCAATTTATATTTCTAGAGGTTCGAAATCAAATTTCCAAGCCATATGAATGTGAGAGTGAAGATAATGGTATTATATCATAATTATATGATGAGGCATATTTTTTAATTACATGTGAACCAAGTGTTATGCCTTTTTCCCCATAATTTGGAACTCAGATGGTCCCCTATCCAAGGGGAGTGGTGTCATAAATTCTATGGAAATATGTGTGATGACTTGATCCCACCCAATACATGATATTGACCCCTTTTGAATGATTCATCCTTCTCCGGGTATCATTTTCTAAAGCATGGATTGAGTGGGATACCTAGATAAAGAGTTCATTTTTGAATGAAATATGAGGTTTTCATCAAGAAGTGGATATTGATCATTCAGAATATGGTATTATTACTACACATAAATATACCTCATTATGAGAAAATCACATAGAGGACAGCGGGTATCTTCAAAATATGGATGCATCCATCTATTCCGAAAATGGAATGATCAATTGGTCTAACCAAGTATGGGAAATGGTGCTGGAAGTGGTAGAAGAATCCAACATTAGTGCAGAGTTAATTTGAGTTATTATGTTTAATATCTTTTCACTATTACTATTTCCTTTTAATAATTTATGCCCAACCCCTCCACCATTTTTCAAGGATCCTAGGGGAGAGCTACGAACCATTACATCTCTAAAATATTTAGAATGAGGAACTGTTTTTGGAATGGATGTATCAATGGTTGAAAGGGTCATTGAAGAAGGCAATATTTGGGAAACTGAGCTTATGTAGTCTATGATTTCTCAACTAAAATTTGTATTTAAACAAACTCCTTCACCAGATATGTTACCTATGGATGTATCTTCATGTGTAATCTTGTGGTATATGAGAGACTGGAAGATGAAAATTCACATATGATCTAGAAAATAAAGTTCAAATTGTATCCTTCATTGATTAATTTTCATTTTATATGTCTATTCCTTTTAATGAGTAAACTTATATAGTGGTTATTATAGGATCCACTTGTTATGAGGTTCCAACTATTTGGGATATTTTGTTTCCTTTTCTCATGGAGACATATGTGTTTCAAATGACTATTTTGAGGAAGTGTCAACTAAATAAAGACATGTGACCTACAAGTATCAATATTATAGCGATGGGTGAACAGATAACACTCTATCATTAGGGATGACTTACATACTTCACACATATAGAAAAATAGTAGTGGAATAAGAAACATTATACCAAAAATGTTTCAGTCCAATTGTATAACTATGTTTTTAATGGTCATCCCTTCATCCTTAGTGTCTGTTAGTGAAATTTTGGAGGTTAATGACCTAGAAAAACATGAATTCATTTCACATTCCTCCCTGAGATAGTTTTGTTCTAAATCCAACCAAATATGTAGAGATGAAACTCTTGTAATGCATGAAAATCACATGATGATGACTGGGAATGTTGGTTCCCTAGTCGATGATGGTGATTCTCTAGACCTCTAGACTATCTCATCTCATTTGTCACTAGGTATTTATTGTTTTTTACTCCTTTTAGGGTCATTGTTAAATGTATATAACATTATTTTTTCTCTAAATATCTAATCAGTTGAGGTTACCATTACATTGATCGCTACAGAACCTACTAGTGTTGAAGTTGACAATGATAGGCATTCTTCTTGTAATAGCCTAGAATCTGTACTTCTAGATCCTCTTCTAAAGACATTAATTTCACAAATATGACCCAATTTTTACCAAAAAATAATATCATGATCAAAATAAAATATGTGATCAATTAAATTCTCAATGAAATATTATGTTTAGTGTAATATGGAATTTGGAAAAACTCCTAAAACATGGGTTTATAAATACTAGTTCATTAAAATAAACACTATCTCCCACTATACGTAGCTTTTATTATTTCAAAATAGGTTATAAACATCATCCATGTGAAATTATACAAGAAAAAACTCATTTAACATCATTCCTCATAATATGGGAAAAACAAACATAACTAAATGTTGAGCTCAGATTATTCATAAGCGTAAACATAGGTGATTTCAAACCATGATCATATGAAATAATATGATGATAATAAGGGTATATGATCATGATAAAAAAATTTAAAAATTATACAGTGTATATCAAGGATCAAAGTCCTGAGTCCTAGAAAAAAATACATATTCTCATATGACATGAGTTCTAAAATAATCCAACAACATATGCCAAGACAGTATAAAAGAAGACATGGAATTTTTGAATACGCGTAATCTTAGAAAATAATTTCAATATTAGTCAAGTATCTCTTAAAAGAAAAATATAATAGCCAAATTCCATAACTAGTCTGAGTTCTCACCATGTTCAAACCCTATATTATTGAACCAGGTTCATTCTATATTCCAGTTCTACCTATCTCAAGAGATATAAATATTTACCTAATGAATTTCAGGTACATATAGGTACCATCAATTATATAATGGATACCATACATATTTGTGACATAAGGATATAAATCATTCATCATATCATTCCCATGAAAAGAAATAGAATATATAAAATATTATTATTCAATGATTTTGGTAAATGAAAAATGTTCTTCAATGCATTGTAAAATATTTTAATGAAAGGGGTTTCAAAAAATGATATCATGAATTGGTTTGTTTAAATGGTTTAGAAAATATAGTACCTAATAATAAATGGGAAACTATAGTGGAAGGTGTATTATTATCCCTCATTCTCTATCAGGGGATTCTCAGGGGGATTTCCTCGGCACCATATCCATGCTTTTCTAGGGAAGTAGTATACCTATTGGGGGTTCAAATTCGGGGTTTTCAAATTATCTCTTAAATAAATGAATATATCTAGATGCATGATGAATGAATTATTTCCTTTTTAGGTATGAGTTTCCTATCTATCCTAACCTAGTACGATCCTTGGTGTAATGTTACCTGTGCATTTGGTCGATTTCAACTATTTTGGTATATATTATTTTGATTGTACTTAAATGAATTTTAATTGTTATTTGATAACTTATTTGATTGGATATAGCGGCTATGACATATTTTTATTAAATTGTTCACAATTTATTTACATGTTTTATTTGGAAACATGAACAATGTGTAAAGTAGAGTTTTTCCATGAATTTGATATGATTCCAACTAAATTATGGACGGTACCTTATTTTATTTAATTTTTATAATGAACATAATATTATTAAGATGTATGATATGGAACACATGGTTTTGACCATACCAATTCTATTATCTCACCCAATATATACATCTTCAGGGGTGAATAGGCTTAGTTATGTCTCTCAATGAAGGGAAAGGCAATGTGTTGTAGTGGGCATAAAGGTTTTTTGTTAGTTGAGTTTGGGTAGTTGGACGGTGAGATGGTGGGAGTTTTCCCATAATATCACATAGAGACTATTGAGGTAGCTTTTTATCTTTTTCATACCTTGTTGTGTGAATTGCCTCTCCGATATTGTTTTGGCTTTTTCTTTATGTTTCTATTAAAAATTTTATGCATCCATGTTTTCATCTAATAAATTTTTCTTAACATATGTATATATATATATAATGTTATCTTCTATAGGTTGGTAGAAATTATTCCCTCCTTTTTTGGAGGCTCGGGTTCTAGATTTTAGCTAGTGGGGATTGGGAAGTCCCTTCAGGTATGTGAAAATTTGGGTCGATTTTCAGTTTTAGATGGTATCTAGGTTGGTTCTTTTATATTTTTTTATCAAATCAGGGTTTTCCTCAATATTCCTTAACTTGGGATGTTTGGTATACTGGAGATATAATTTTCTAGATTTTAGAGATATATTTTTGTAAGTGAATGGCCAACAATTTCCATGATGAGTCCCAAGTTACCATTATATATTGGGATGTTTTTCTTGAGTTTTGAGTTTAACCTTATTCTCATAGTTTAATTATCAGTTTTCCAGACATTTTCCTAGAATAATTCACATTATATATTTCTGGGAGGAAGGTAGAGCTTACGATTGACCTGGTTCTAGGTATGTAGCAAACATTACTATAATCTTACCATATAGAAATAGAAAAGCTTAAAGAGGTCATAATTTTATTGGGTGTTATAACGAAAAAGGGTTTTAATCATCTTATTGTTTCCCTTTTGTATCCCTAGTTCCCTTTTCTATGAATACTACTAGTTTAATTCGATTTTTCAAAGACCATCAGATTTTGAACTGAGTGATGATTAATAATAAGTGTACTTTGACTAATTTGGATGACTCATTTGATTAGTTAAAGGGGGAAAAGTGGTTTTCAAATAATGATTATTGGTCAGGTTATCAATAAATCATAGCTTGGGAGTCTAATATACTAACGATAGATTTCAAGAGAAGTCATGGCCATTAAAAATATCCTTTGATATCATTTGGTCTGACTAATGATCCTAATATTTTTATTTATTTAATGAGTCTAATATTCCAACACCATCAAGACACATTTGGGGTGGTGTTTGTTGATGATATTTTGGTTTATTCAAGATCTCATCATGAGAATGAGAACTATTTGGGATTGGTTCTAGAAATCCTTTGGAGTCCCAATTTATTTGAAAATATTTTGAAATGTAACTAATTGATTTAGGAAGCAAGGTTCTTATGGAATGTTATTTTTTAGCATCGATATTTAGTAGATCATAAAAAGGTAATAGTTACCTTTTCATGTGAGAAAACCATAGAATTTATTTGATATTTGGAGCTTACTTGGTCCTGATGGATATTGTTGATTGTTTATCATGGATTTACCAAATTTGGGATCAAATTTGACTACTCTAACCACGAAAGGGTAAAATTCACATGGGATGAAAAATTACAGTATTCTTTTGATGAGCATAAATGAATTCAAACACTATCTCCTATTTTGATCTTACATGATCCTGGTGTGTGGTTTGTGATTTTATTTGATTTTTTTGAACTATTTTGGGTTTTTGTTATCAGGAAATATCATCACGTGGTAGTTTATGGTTATTTTAAACTTTGACCACATGAGAATAATTACCCATCTTCTTTTCAACATATTTCTACAACTATGAATTCTCTAAAGTATTGATGGAACTATCATTTTTGGGAGAGGTTCCTTGGATTTTCTTACTATATTAGTTTGAGATATATAATTTTCCAAAAAGAGTTGAATCTCATACCGAGTCTATGGGTGGAATACCTTAAAATGTTTGACATAGATATAACATACGTGATAGAGAAGGCGATTGTCATTGATGATGTTATGATAATGAATGTTGCAACCCATACTATTTATAAATCAGAGGAAGAGTGGAACCTTGTACACATTTTCACTCAGTTGCATCTAGATTCTTAGGAGGATGTTAATGGTATGGTTTTGAACTATGTTCAGTTATCATCCTCTCTACATGATTCTATTATATAGGTTCAGCAACTGTATGATTATTGATTAGAAATTTAGTAAACCCAATATGGTGGGTAGACTTTTTGTAGTTATTATCTCTCTTAGGACAATATTCCTGGTTTTGGGGATTGATTTTTCATCCTAACATATGAGAGAATATCAAAATTTTCAGTTATTCATATGTGTTCCTAGTCCATTCATCTGACTAGTATGAATATGTATTATGGTATGAGATGGTGGTTTTGGTGGCCTATTATAAGGAGTGAAATTTCTGATTTTTTTTCTCATTATTATATTTTTCATCAAATAAAGGTAGAGAATCTGAGACCTTTTGGTTTTCTTAAAACACTTCTAGTGCTGGTTTGGAAATGGGACTAGTTATCCATGGAAGTTGTTATTGGATTACCATGGTAACCCTAAGGATGAAATGATATATGGGTTTTTATTGATGGGTTGAAAAAATAATCCAATTTTATTCCAATCAGGGGAACTTCTAATGGTGATGATCTGGGTAATCCTTATGTTCCTGATATATTGAGGTTACATGGTGTTCATTCTGTATTTTTTTTTTGAAAATGATCCTAGGTTTACATTGATGTCATAGAGGCATATATAGTGACCGATATAAACTCATGTCAAGTTGAATATATATTATCATCCATGGATACAATTTCATATGGACCTTTCTATTTAGATCCTGGAGGATATTCCCTATGCATGTTTCTTGGATTTTGGTGGATCTTTGGATATCCATTTGGGACTAGATGTGGTTTTTAATAACAACCTTTATTAGTCATCAATCAAAATTTATCCTTTTGAGGCACTATATTCTCACCCTTATTGGTCAAAACGTTTTTGTAGAATAGGTCAGAAAACATATGTGGTGGTATCGAGTTTGGTTCAGGGAATGTATACTATATTCATGATATACATCAGTGTCTAGTTAGATCTCAAAGTCAAAATAAATATTATTTCTAATATCAGGATCATACTGTAGATCTTATTATAGGTGATAGGTTTTCTTTAATGTTTTACCTTGGTTGGTTCATTTTGGATAGGGATCGAGCATCTATGTATGGTTTCTTATCAGTTGGAATTTCAGATTAAATTGATGGTAATTCATGTTGATTGCCACATACCACACAATAAGAAATACCTTCTCGTTCCTTCTAAATTAACGGGATGGTAAATTATTGAGTTAAACACATGTGTTTATGTATTGTAACATCAAATAGATATCACTGAATCTCAAGTGATGGACTTTTAGGGGAAATTAATTTATTTGGTCTTAGTGTTATGGTGTAAAAGATCATATTCTCATGAAACATGGGAGTGTGAGTCATTAAAATGGGAGAAATAACCTCACCTATTTAAAATAAATTCATTCATCCACATGTCTTATTGGGGATAGAAGGTCTTATTTTGGGGAGTTTTTAGCATCTCATTAACTACATTCAGGTAATTCCCATATATTTAATTGTTTTTCTATTTAATTGGGTGATTCTTAGGACTCCATAGGGTGGATTGAATTTTTTAGGGAAGATTAATGAAATTCCAAGGATGTATTTTTATTTTAATTAATGTATTATGGGTATAAATGTGTAATGGATTAGTGGATTTCTCTATGGGTTTAGATAATGCCCAATTGCATTCAGGTTTTCATGTAAAAATCTATAGTGTTTGCTAAATTTTGAAAATTTATATGTAGTTTAATAGGTGTGCATGACATGTAATGTTTTCCTGGATCATGTCATGATATGAGTAATTAGCATGAAATATTACATTCTGTGTAAGGATTAAACATCGTGCAATGGTAAAAATAGGGTTTTAATCAAAAGACAATGATTTATTGACAAATCTAAACACCTTGGATTACATGAAGTGTAATATTTGTGGAGAGTGCTTTTAGAGCATCATATAAGTGATATTTTTATTCATTAAATATATGTCATCTTTATTCTCGTCCTACAGTCCCTAAATATAAATATTGGAAACATACAACCCTTCTATATTTTTGCTATCATTGATTGATCATTTTTACACTTGTAGTGAGTTTTTCAAGTGAGTAATCCTTTTTTATTCTTTATTACATGACTCATGGTAGTATTGATTCATTTGTGTTATTGGTTACACTGAACCATATTTATGATTCTTTTTATTTTTTTTATTCTTTTCTAGTTTCGTTGTGCGCTCCAACTATGATGGATGATCTTATTTTGTTTCAGTGCAGAGGGAGTGTGTTCTTGAAAAATATAGTGTTCATTCTTATTTTTTAAAACTATTGCAAAATTAAATCAATTCTGAGTTGTGTAGACTAATTCCAGGTCCTCCTTTTTTATTTTTGGGTTCATTCTTATGGTGTATCCCATTGATGGATTTTGTAACCCAAGATCGGAGGTAAGTTGTTTAGTTTCTTTGCTTTGTTGGTGAACTACAATGCTCATGTTTTTTGTAAATTTTTTTATAAATGAAATGATGTGACTTAATGATTTCATTTGATTGTGTGGATATTTTTTTTGATAAAATATGATTTTCCCCATGTTTTGGTAAACAAAATGGGTTTTTCAAACCATTGTAAATGGTTTTAAGAATTTTTTTGATGCATGATATGTTTAAATGGTTTGATGAAAGGGATTAGAAAATATCAAATATGGGAATCCTTGGGTACAAAGGTGGAAGGTGTAGTAATGTGCCTCATCTGATGTTGGTTAGTTTTCTTATGAGGAATTCAATATATCCCTATGCCTATTATTTAATATAATTATTATACCTTTTGGGGTGTTCACTTTATAGGGTGTTCCTCTACACTATAGTCTTGATGAATATATTTGGACTGTTGATTTATGGGAAATTTTAATTCTAGGAATTATCATCCTAGTTGTCCATGCCCAATGTGACCCGCGGTGTGATGTTACATCGGCTTTTGGCCGATTTTGGCAATTTTGATTCATACAATTTTGATTTTACTATCATTGATTTGAGATGATATGTGATATTTTATTTTATTTAATAAATATTTTTTGATATATGTATATGAAATAATTTGAAACTGATTTAACTAAATTATTTTTAAATTTATATATATATGAAATTACTTTTTTTTCAAAAACATTGACATAAAAATGTATAAATTTTGTATAATTTGGTGTTTAATTTAATGTTAAGAATTCATGTATTACTGTTTAGAAAAATGATATGGAATACCTGGGTGAAACCCTAATGATCCAGTTATCTCACACCATGTGTACCCCTTTAGTGATGCGTAGACCTCAATATGCCATCAAATAAATAGACATTCTAGGATCCATAATGGGTTGGGAAGGTTTTCTATCTGCTAGGTCTGGTTATATGGATGGTGAGATAGTGTGAGTTTTCTCATGATATAAAACAATCAATTTTTGGGTATCTATTTATCTTTTTCATCCATTGGATTTGGACATCTCACATAGAGATTTTATTATAATTTATTGTTCTTATTATATTATGAAATATGCATCAATGTTTTATTACACTATTTTGTTATTTACATATATATATATACTACATTTTTTCTACTCCAAGCTATGAAAAGTAAATCCCTCTATTTTTTATCCCTTTGTTCTACAAGACATCCCATGGGGATCGATAATTCCCTTTAGGTGTGTAAATTCGGGTTAGGGGATAGTTTGAGAGTGTACGCTGGTCGGGTTGATCATAGCTTGTGATGTGGGTGAGAAGTGATTGGTAATAGATTAATTGATGCATCAAAAAGAAGATATATTATAGTTACACATCAAAAACCAAAGTACAATTATGGGTAGTTCATGTGTCATGGGAATCAATTTTATATTTACAGTAAAATAGTAACTTCAAAAATCCCAATATGGGGAGTGTCACAACATTCATGGAATGTGTGATATTTAAGAGAGAAGAATCTCCATTGTTGAGTGAAATGTTGTGAATGGTAAAAAATATAAGTATTTAGTGAATTAATAAGTTCAAGTTTCCTATTCATGGTGATGTTATTATGTTTTAAGACTGGGGTAAATGTTTGGATCAATTCTAGATATTTTATTCTGGATTTTTGTTATTGAATTACTTTGGAACTTGGGTCGATACAAATTGTTTTGGTGATTAAAATTATGTATGATTTAAAATTGTTGAATGGGTATAAAAATATGAAATCACACCATGAGTTGGGAATAGACTTTATTAATATTGTTTAAAAAATCATGGGTACCTTTTTAATTTAAAGTATCATGATTGATCCCTTATCTAAAGTATTAGCTGTTATGTTGGATTCCATTTAAATAATTCATATTCGAGGGGTTCTACTATATTTTAGTAAGAAACTACACTGTGTGTGCTGATAAAATTTTCATATATCATATTATGTATGAATATATCATTTTAAGGGATGATGCTTACTTTTAAACCATTGAGACTGGGTGAATGGTAATAGATAGGTTTTAAGTGGGGGTAGTAGTTTCTGTGTGAAACTTCTACATAAAGTGGTTCTGAGTGTTTTTTTGGGTGAGATCAGTTTTAAATTAAATAAATAAATCCCAAACATGTTGGTGGTAATTTGGCAAGGTTATATATTGGATGAATTATCATAGTACAATTGACAACATATTGGCACTCATGACATAGAAAGGGTGAAAATGGTCAAATGATGGTTTGATCAATAAATTGGTCAAAAATTTGAGATACAAATCAATTATTTCTTGGGACAACCATATAATACCTAAATTATGATGGTATCATGATCAGGAGTATTAAAGGCATGTAAATGGAGGAAGTCATGTTCTCATTAACTAGTATGGCCAAAGAACATATAAACACCTATTTTCATGGGATTCGATGGAGTTTATTTATATCCATGATAGGATAAACCTATAAGAGGCAATATACCTTTTTCTATGGTTGAATGGAATTTTCAAGTAATATGTAGATGGTTTTTATTTTACTTGGGTAGTGAAGGTGTATATTTTGTCTTTAGAGTAGGAAATAGATAGATATTATCATGTTGATGGTGCTCAAGTGTGTGTTGAGTTACAGTACATTGGGAACCACTCAATATTTTTTAGTACGCTGCTAAGAAGTTTCTTTGATTGGAAATTATTATGTAGAGTGGTTTGAGGGTTTGTAATTTTCCTTGTGACATAAGACATATGGTAGAGAGAACTATAGGTAGGAAACATCTACAAAATAATGGATTTACTATTTCAAGAAATTAATGAGTGTTAGAACATCATCCCTAAGGATAGTGAAGAATACAAGTGTCAAATTAAAATAAAAAAATCTCATGTATTGTTATTAAAGATGAATTTAGAACAGTTTCAGTTGAGTATAAATAGAATGTATCCATTTGAACATTTTCTGATGATAAATATAAGTAAAGTGAAGAATACTTATGACTGATTAGGATTTGTGATGGTGAAAAGTAAAATGTTAGGGTGGTTGTAAGACCCTATGTTTTTTGTGAGTGTTTGAATTTGGTAAGAACCATTATTTTTCATTAGTGGATGGTCTGAATTTTAAATCATTTTTTATAATTTAATTCAAAAAAATTAGGAACCTTAATGTAGTTTTCATGGATATGAAATGTGGCTTAGAAGGTGTCTAAGGATTCTAGACAAGTTCTGAGGGTTATAATTTTAAAATTTTGTGTTTTGGAGTTGCATCATGGGGAGAATAGATAGGGATAACTATGTAAAAAACCATGGTAAACGTTTTTTATCAGTACATATTTTGATAAAATAGTGCAAGGGGTTATAAAAACCATGAAACCTATGTAATTAATGGTATAAGCATGTATACGGTTTTTTAAATTTTATGCAACCATGGAAACTAAATTTGAATCATAAAATTATTTGCATGTGAGGCAAAAATTGGTTATTCCATAGGTTGATAAATTGTGTGTCTGAACCATGCTCTACATTTAAAAAGAGAATATTATTATTTTTATATCCTCCCTTAAATGTGGTTACCCTATTTTCCTCTGATTTATCTAGTCCATCCCCTATGTGTGACTCCCCTTCCTTGTCTCCTCCTCCACAATTTCTATTAAAGGTATCCTTCCTCATAGGATGGAATTGAGTTTCATATATGATGATATAACTCCTAAAATAAGGTTGTAAATATTTTAGATTCATTTTATTATTTCTTCTATTTTTCTATATTCTTGTTCCTTTATTAGGAAATATGGCCATGTTTTTTGTTATCTTTATGATTCTGCAATGTATCTCTTTTTTTCATGAATCGAAGGCAATCATCATATGACTGAAGATTCCAAAAATATTTTAGGTGTTATATCTATTTACCTATAATATCTCATTATATTTATAAGAAATACAAATTTTCTATCTTAGTATAAGATTGGTGTCAACATAGATTGATCTTAAAATTCAATCAAAAAAATTTAAATCACTTAATTAATTTACTCTCTATGATAGTTTCCTTGTTTAATCTTTAAAGACGCGGAGTATCCGTGGAAATTTTTTTCTTAAATACTTGGGAAATTTACGAGTTCTATGTTTCTGACGGCGCACGATTCTTAGGCCCGGAGTACCCGGAATGATCCGTCAAAGTTTTGTTAAACTTAAATAAACACGCGTATGCAGTTTTCCTGAAAAGGTGTAATAACTCTTAAATGGTTACATGGATTAGAAATATGAGACCGCCATTGCGCTCAGGATGGTTGGTTTACCTTAGGTGCGACTTAAGTTTAGTTGGCGCGAGCCTCCTGTGAGAAAACCTGAAAATGGAATAACCATAAATAAACTAATTGAATAATGTTATTTTATTTTTTAAATGCTTATAAATCACAAACGGTAACTTAGATTAAAAATATGAGACCACCATTGAACTCGTGAGAGTATGATTTCTTTAGTCAGATACTAACTTGGGTCGGTAAGGGCCATAAGAGAAAGTTAGTTTTTGGCCACGAAAAAAATAATTAAGTGACAATTATTTTATTGTAAAATTCATAACATTTAAAAGGTTACTCGGATTAGAAATATAAGGGTACCGTTAGGTTTTATGTGGTGTTTGTCACCTTGTTAGAGCCTAACCTCGACCGTAGTGTGTTGAGGGTGGATGTAAATAATTTTCCGAACTTTTTTCGGGTACGTTCAGTAAACGAGCAAGCGGCTTTTTATTTCTTTTGAACCATTGCTCGGAATTTAAATACAAGGACACTGTTGAACTCGTAGTTCCGGTATTCACTTAGGATACCTTCACCACAGTTGTGTTTTATAAAGGTTGGAAGTTAATTTTTGGGGGTTTCTAAATAAATTAAACAAAAATATGTGTTACATATTTTTATTTTATTACGGTTTAATTTCCAAGGGGATGATAGAGGTGGGTCCCAACCACGCATAACCTCCCTTGGGAGGATATTATGTGGTGGGGCCCACATGAGATCAAACCCCCCTTGACCCCCCATTAACCCTTGGTGCTCCCAATTTATTGCGGAGCCTCTTCACTTTCCACCTTCCCTCATTAATGAGCCAACACCACCTTTTAATTAAGTGATGTAACTTAATGAATTTGAATCATGTTGAATTCATTAAGCAAGAATTATATTAAGATGTGTTATTTTATTATTTTAGGGTTGGCTTAATCTTGTGGGGATTCTTGGAAGGATTGAGAAAATTTCCTCCCAACGAAGAATGACATCTTCTCTCAATGAAAAACGCCCGTCTCCACCGAGGAATGACGACGTCGTCTTCTCCCTCTCCAACTAGGGCAAGAAAGGAAAGACATAGCCCACGAAGAAAATCACCAACGACAACGTCATCTCCTCCTGACGTCAACATAACAACGCCGCCTTACCTCGACTCTGCCGAGCGAACATAGATTACAAGGTAGGGGGATTTGATTATTTTTAATGTTTGAATTATAGACTCATTCCTCGTCATTTATTTTGGTTCGATGATGGCCCAATGTTATCACTTAATACGGAGGGTGAAGGCTGAACAAACAAGGCCTGAAATCCCTCCTTCAATTCATGTTTGTTTGACGTCGGAGGCAGAGCCATAAGGGCGTAGTGCCATCGCACCACTCTGGAGAAGAACCGCGGCCATGAGGGCCACGGTGGATGAAAAAGCACAGCACCATCATGCCGCGCAGTGAAACCGAAGGCTGCATCCAAGTCGGGTCGTGGTGGTAGTGGTGTAACACCTTCGTGCCGCGTGGAGATCAAGAAGACCGTGGCATCGTCACACCGCGGAGGAGTAGCGGTGGCGGCCAGCCAGGCCGGCCTCTGTGTAGCCGGAAAAGCGGGACCACCCAATTCTCGCGGCTCCCGAACCAGCGCAGTGCGCTAGTTCTATACGACAACCCGGGGGGAACAACACCACCCTCCCTCGAGTGGCCGGCTAGGTCTCCATGACCTGGGCGGCCATGGTCAGGCCGCCTATTAGTTGGGCCGCCACGGCCGGGCCACCCCTCGGCCGGGCCACCCGAGGTCGGTCCACC
The DNA here is from genome assembly GCA_963277665.1 of Viscum album. Taxonomy (NCBI): domain Eukaryota; kingdom Viridiplantae; phylum Streptophyta; class Magnoliopsida; order Santalales; family Viscaceae; genus Viscum; species Viscum album. The sequence goes on along the minus strand of OY728143.1, from coordinate 106,197,604 downwards.
CAAGGTTGGGCCTCCCTTGGCCGGGCCACCCTCGGGCTGGGTCTCCCTTCAGGTCGGGCCGTCTCTTTGGGTTAGTTCATCGCCTAGGCTCGGGTCACTTCGTTAGACCGATTCAGACCCCGGTTTAGACCGGGTCGGTCCGAGTCTGTCCAAATGGGTTGGGCCGGACTCGGACCTGCTATGGTCGTTCACACCTTTTTGCCCGCATCTAGGGCTACAGGTGTATGTTTGACGTACCGCCTTCGGCGATGGAATTCTTGGAGAGAGATGATTCTTTTGGAATAATCCAATTTAGGATTGGACGCAGTTGGGGTACGGCTAGGTTGGTTTGAGCCTAAAAAATAACTGGGCCCCTGGAACGGAAATGCAAATAACTCTCAGACCGGGCATCCGATTGATGCGTCGTGTGTCGCATTGGGTTCCTTATGATGAGGTGGAACTATGGGATTCATCAACTCGAGACTTTGTGTAAGTTTATGTAATGAAACTTGGATTGGGAAGTAGACCCTCCTGGAATCAAGCGTGATGTGTGTGGGAACCCTATGGATGGCTGTGATACTGTACATGGATCCTCCGTGTGTTCGACAGTGATGACTTTTGTACCGGAATCCTCCATGGGTCGACAGTAATGACTAATGTACCAGAATCCTCCATGGTTTCGACAGGTATGACTACTGTACTGAGATCCTCTGTGGGTCCGATAGTTCTAACTTCTGTTCCTCTATCTTGTTTTGGTCCGACAGAATAGTTGGTCATGTATCATGTGTGGTACGAAAGCTTAGATGGTCCTCTATCATGTATGAGTCTGACATCTTAGAAGAATCAGTGACTACATCTGATCATCTCTAACACTCTACAAAAGTTGTATACCTGTGTGAGATGAGTCTTTACTTTCAGTCGATATCATCGAGATGATTGTCTTTACTTCCTTTGTGGAATGAGTTGTTCTTGGGCTCGAGAGTTGGAGTCGAACTGTGTAACTTAGGTATATATATGGGCATATACCTAGGTAGGGTTAGTTGATACTTCGTGCTTGTATCTTTCTTCAGTGGTTTATACTTAGTGTATTTTCTGATACCTTGAGGGTCTCAGGGTCCCTACTAAGTATCGTTGCACTCACCTCTTCACAGGCTATGCTTGCACCTCGTTTTGTTGGATGCAGATGACGAACAACGCTGACCAAGGTGGAGTGTGCGAGGACTGGACGAAACTCGGAGGTGGACCTCACGATGAGACAGTATCCAGAGGAGACGGATAGACATGGAGCACTGAGGAGCCTATCTGTACCTACCATTCAGTTAGGATCTGTGGTGGACAATACAGGAGGTGCTAGACATCTTCCAGCTGTTTGTCTTTTAGTTATATTTGTTTTGTCTTTTCCTTGTACTTTACTGTTGGGATTGTATTTCCGGACCCTTTTACTTTATAGCACATCTTTTGTTATAAAATTTTTACTTAGTATTTTCTTCTGCTTGTTCTCTGGTTTTGTGTGTTTACATTTAATAAAGGCAATGCCTTCCTAGTTATAGGGATTTATGCCTTTGGTGCTAGTCATCATCCCCTGGCCTATGGAAGGCAGGCTTACGGTAGTTACGACACGAGCCTCAGGGGACGGGTCGTGACAAATTGGTATCATAGGATTCATTTATACCACATAACATAGGACTTTTATCTGTCTTTCTGTGAAGCATTAGTTTTAAGAGTATTGAGAGTGGTTTTCAGTTCAGGGAGTCCAGTGTTGGTGAGGCAGACGACGTATCCATACACCAGGACCCGAAATTCTAATTTCCGACTAAGTGAACAAAAACATTGATTGCGAGTGTGGTTTCAAGAGTCTTCTTTGTGAACACTTTGAGTCAGCTCACTAGGTATAACTTATTGACTGTGGTGCATGTATTCCTAATCAGGATTCCGGTGCATAAACAGCCAGCTAGGGTTTTCGAGAGAGTACATGATGATGGCCCACCGAGCGATGAGGCTCTGAATTAGGTCCATCTTACTATGTTTTCACCTTCGGGTGGTGTACCAGCAGCACCAGCACCCGTTGGGAAGAAAATTCCACCAGCCGCATTGGAGGACAGTTCATACTGACTAAGCATGTTTCATGAGTTCCAGCAGCATAGGCCTCTGAGGTTTTGAGGAGAGACATATTCCCAGGTAGAAGAGGACTGGATGGATGCGATTACTAGATTTTTCTACCTAGTTGAGACACTAGTAGAGTAGATATTAATCTTATCTACTAATCTTTTTCAGTGAGTTACCATGAGGATGGTCCGCATGGTGATGAGGTTTCGGTACTTAGACCATTTTTCGAGATGGTACCTTCGGGTAGTGTGCCAACTATATCACTGCATGTTGGTCAGCAGACACTACTGGTGTTATGGATAGAGGAAACATGTAGGATTAGTACCTTACATGTGCTTCATCACTAGATATCCCTCAAGTTTTAAGGCAAGCCCGACCCATAGGCGACTGTGGACTGGCTTGAGGAGGTGGTGGATAGTTTTCTAGAGCTTATACAGCTTCGGCAGGATGACGTGTAGGTAGCTGAGTATGCCTCAAGGCATACCAATCATTCCTGGTACTCGATGAATATGATACAATCAGTGATTTATTTCTCGGACCTCTGAGCGAGGTGTGTTTAAAGATATCCGAGCTAGCAATTTTTCCTCTAAGCATTCCAACTTATGTTTGGGTGATAGAGAGAACCCTTGTGGTTGAAGGTTCATTGGATGATCGGATAGAACCAGTGAATGTTAGCAGTTGGAAAGCATGAAACTGGCACCAGTCTTAGAGACTTGAGCATGTAAAATTTTTTAATAATAGGAAGTGTTAAGGACAAATGAATCTACAAGGCAACAGACATAAAAGCAGATCTAGGAGAGCATCATGAGGTGGTGAACATTTCGACTTGTTACAACCAAACACCTTGTAGATCCTGTCAGGCTTAGGGAGCTGGAGGGCAGGGAAAGTGAGTATTTGCATGTATTCAAAGAGTGTGACCCAAGGGATCTAGGAATGATTCGAGGTATGATCTTTGTCTACTACTAGTTGTCGTATCAATAGATATAGATACGAATCATTCCTTCCTTCAACGAATCTTGTCCCAGACCTAGAGTTTCTGGTTAAGCCGTTGAATTGACCCTCACGTCTGGAGATACCTTTGGGAGGAGACTTGATAATCCGACTTACACTGACGGTGTGATCTAACCCTTGAGGTGAGATTTTTGATTGCAACCTCTTGGTGGCAGCATTGAGGCATTACGACGTTAGTTTGGATATGGACTGGACAATCACAGTTCATACACAGATTGACTGTATTAGGGAAAAAAGGTTGTGGTTTATCTACAATGTTGGGATGAGGTATTCCTTAGTCGGCCAAAAAGGAAAACAAGGCAGCACATGTTAAACTCATGCATAGGAGGGTGAAACCGATTACTCTTGAATAGGCCACCCTTACCCACGTGGCAGTAGGAACTCTAGGTTTTCTGTTCCAAACTGGAGTGACAATACATGGGGACATCTTTTCAAAAGATGTTTCCAGGATTACCTCCCAAATGGGGGAGAGATGTCTTCATTGGATGGATACTACCGAAAGATCATTCTAGACTTATACAGATTTGCAGCACCACTATCAGCCTTAACAATGAATGGACAACCATTCATGTGGTCGGAGAGATTCCATCAAAGCATTCCGGAGCTAAGGCAGAGGCTGGATAGTGCACCCATCATAAGTCTACAGGAGGAGGGATTTGGGTACATAGTCTATTGCGATGCATCAGGGACCAGACATGGGTGTGTCCTGATGCAGGAGCGAGTAGTGACCTTTTATGGTTTTCAGCAGTTGAGACAGTATGAGAAGAACTACACTACATATGACCTAGAGTTAGCAATAGTGGTTTTTCCATGAAGATAGGGCAGAACTATCTTAGGGGAGAACATTTTGTAGTCTACTATGATGACCAGAGTCTCAGGTATATAATCTCCCAGAAGGACCTGAACCTGAGACAACATTGTTGGATTGAGTTCCTCCAAGACTAGGACTTCGAGATAGTCTATACTCTTAGGAAGGGGAATGTTGAAGAAGATGATATCAGGAAGAGATCAGGCATTCAACTGCGTGGAGAGGCGACAGAGCAGCTGGACAATTTGTAGATATCTTTGTGGATCAGGATGGAGAATCCTTTCTATAGTCTCTCACAGTCACCCCTCCACTTCATTAGCGAGTCAAGGAGGAACAACATTGGGATGTTTACTGTGAGATGTGACATGGTCAGATATCCATAGGGGAATCACCTGATGGATTTTCTGAAGGTGGGGAGCATGTCATTCTTTTCAGAGGACATACCATGGAACCAGTTTCACTTCAGAAGGAAGTATTGAGGGGTTTACACACATCTCCTCCAGCGGTACATCCAGGAGTGATGAAGATGTACTAGGACCTACGAAGACATCACTGAAGGCAGGGAATGAATAAAACAGTGCCATATTTTATATCATGATGCCTCACTTTTCAGCAAGTGAAGGTGGAACAACAGGTACCAGCAGGCTTGGTCCAGCGTTTGGAGGTCCTAGAGTGGAAGTAGGATCGGATACTCAGGGACTTCGTGACGGGTCATCCACATACATCTAAAAGATGGAGGCCTCTGGAGATCAAGGATTGCGAGAAAGTCTTTCTAAATGTCTCACCTCGATGAAGCCTATGGGGATTTGGCCGAGGCAAAGAGTTATCTCCACATTCATTGGACCTTTTCAGGTCCTCAGCAGAGTAGTCGAGGTGGCTTACCTCTTTTCTCTTCCACCTCAGTTGCACTGGGTGCACAATTTCTTCCATGTATCCTAGTTGAGGAGATACATGCACGACCCTTCCCACATAATCGCCCATGGGGAGTTGGACGTTTACGATGGGACAACTTTCATGGAGATTCCAATAGAAATTGAGGATCGATAGTAGAGGGTCCTACATGGATGGTCAATATCACTGGTGTGCATTTGTTGGCGGCACAGGAACCTCCAGGAGAGCACATGGGAGCGAGAGGCTCATATTCGTTCTTGGTACCCCCTTTTGTTCCTTTGGTTCGAGTTGTATCATACGGGAACATAAATCCATGAGGTGGGAAGAATGTAAAGACCCGGAATTTCTGGGAGTTTTTTTTCATAAATTTTTTGGAATTTTACGAGTCTGTAGTTTCTAATGGTGTGCGATTCCGAGGCTCGGGGTGCCAGGAATTATTTTTCGATTTTTTGTTAAAATTAAATTAACGCCCATATGTATTTTTCCTGAAAAAAGTGGAATATTTCGTAAAAGGTTACTTGGATCAAAAATCTGAGGCCACTATTGCACTCAGGATGGGAGGTTTACCTTAGGCGTGACTTAATTTTAGTTGGCGTGAGCCTCCTATAAGAAAACCCAAAAATGGAATAACCGTAAATAAAATAATTGAATTAAGTTATTTTATTTTTCAAATGCTTATAACTCAAAAATGGTAACTTGGATTAAAAATCCGAGACCACAGCTGAACACGTGAGGATATGCTTTCTTTTAGAAGATACTAACTTTGGTCGGAAAGGGCCACCAGAGAATGTTAGATTTTGGCCGTGAATAAAATAATTAAGTGACATTTATTTTATTTTAAAATTCATAAATTTAAAAGGTAACTCGGATTAAAAATCTGAGGGTACGGTTTGGTTCGTTGGGGAGTGCTTCTTCTCGGAAGAGCCTAACCTCGACCGGAGTGGGTCGAGGGTTGCTGTTAATAATTTTCCAAACATTTTTTCAAGTACGTTCAGTAAACGTGCGAGCGGCATTTTATATCTTTTGAACCGTTGATCAGAATTGAAATCCTAGGACACCGTTGAACTCACAACGCCGATATTCGCTTAAGGAGACTGTCACCACAGTTGTGTTTTATCTAGGTTGGAAGTTAATTTTTGGGGGTTTCTAAATAAATTAAATAAAAATATGTGTAACATATTTTTACTTTGTGGCGGTTTAATCCCATAAAGGGTGGTTGGAGGTGGGTCCCACTCGCGCATAACCTCCCTTGGGAGGATATTACGTGGTGGGACCCACACAAGCTCCAACCCCCACTAACCTTTGGAACTCCCAATTTATTGTGGAGCCTCTTCACTTTCCACCTTCCCTCATTAATGTGCCAACACCACCTTTTAATTAAATGATGTAACTTAATGAATTTCAATCATTTTGAATTCATTAAGCTAACATTATATTAAGATGTGTTATTTTATTATTTTGCGGTTGGATTAATCTTGTGTTTGAGTCTTGAAAAGATTGAAAGAATATCTTCCCAATGAAGAACGACATCTTCTCTCAACGAATAACACATGTCTCCACCGAGGAATGATGACGTCGTCTTCTCCCTCTCAAACAAGGGAAAGAATGGGAAGATTCCACCTCCAAAGAACGTCGCCAATGATGAAGTCATCTCCTCCCGATGTCAACGGAATGACATCACCTTCCAGCGACTCCATCGAGCAAACACCGATTACAAGGTATGAGGATTTGATTATTTTTAATGTTTGAATTATACCCTCATTCCTCATCGTTTATTTTAGTTCGATGATGGCCAAATGTTTCACCTAATACGGAGTGTGCGGGCCGAACAAACATGGCCCGACATCCCGCTTTCGATTCTTGTTTGTTTGACATCGGAGACAGAGACGGAAGGGCATTGTTCCATCGCACCGCGGCGGATGAAAAAGTGCATCGTCGTCGTGCTGCGGGGTGGAGACGAAGGCCGTGGCCAAGTCGGGTCGTGGTGGTGGTGACGCAGCACCGTCATGCCGTAGGTAGAGTAGGAGGACCGCAGCCCCATTTCACCGTGGAGGAGGAGCGGGGGCGGCCGACCGGGCTAACCACCGTGGAGCCAGACAAGCGGGACCACCCCGGTCTCGCGGCTCCCAAACCGGCACAGTGCGTTGGTTCTGTTTGACAACCAAGGGGGGGGGTGCGACAACCCCTCTCTTGCGTGGCTGGTGGGGCCTCCATGACCCGGGCTACTATAGTCGGGATGCCCATCGGCCAGGCTGCCCCGGTCGGGCCGCCCCTCGGCTAGGCCACCCAAGTCCAGGCCCCCCAAGGCCAGGCCGCCCTTGGCCGGGCCGACCTCGGGCCGGGCCGTCTCTTCGGGTCGGGTCGTCCCCTCGGCTCGGGTCGCTTCCTCAAACTGGATCAGAACCGCAAACTGGGTCAGACCCCGGTTCAGACTACGTCGGGTCGGGTCAGACCGACTGGGTCGGACCGGACCCAGACCCGTTATGGTCGTTCACACCTTTTTTCCCGCATCTAGGGCTACGACTGTCCGTTTAATGTACCGTGTAACATCCCAGGTAAATAAAGAATATGAAATTTTCATATTTATTAATATTTGTGAATAAAATATTAATATTACTATAAAGATAATGCTATGTTCGATGACATACCCAACACGCAGCAACTAGTTTCTTTGAAATCATACGTTGCACACTAATAATATAATAATATTTTAAATGGTAGTTAACACCTAGCCATTGTAATGGCGGTAATGAACAGAACTAACTACAATGTGATTATATAGGTTTTTCAAATATTTTTTCTTTTATCCAATAAATTTTTGAGGCTTAAAAATGCAAATGAATCAAATTTTAAGCATTGAATTTTCTAATATTTTTAAAACATTGTTTTACCGCCTTTTGATGGAGAACCATTTTTAAATCTATCTTTTGACAATTTTATAAGCTCAATTTTTCAAAATAAACTTATTAATTAGTATTGGGACATTGAAATTTACTTTGGATAAATTTTTTGTATTTTTCTGTCAATGTACAATTTTTAATGAATATTGAAAAATACTGCATTTTACTTCAAAACTGATTTTTCATCTAATTTAATTATATAAATAAATTATATTTTTAATTTATTTTAAAGAGTAAATAGAATATGTTTTTACCATTTAATCCAATGGTGATCATTGTAATTAATTACACTTTGAAATTGGACATAAACAATTGTCAAACTTTTGATCGATATTGTTTCTAAAAAACCCGCTATTTGTTTTGACAACGGGAATTTTTTTTTAAATTAATTACTACAATTTTGTGTTTGGAATTTGGTAAAATCTATTCCATATTTTGAATCATAAGTTCCAAATTATGTAATTAAGACACTTTTGTTTTTGGACTTTATGAATAGTAACGACGGTAATTATCTTTAATTAGCATGATTAATTAGTAATCAGGTTGTTAAGGTTAATGAAATAATATCATAATAATAACATATTACCATAATATGTGTCCTAATGCTACTGGTTGTGTAATGGCCGACCATGGTATTTCTTGTGCCAAACTTTAGGACCCCATGGAATCACTTTTGGGTGGTAGTGACACTTTATCATTTTATTTTTCATAAAAAGGAAAGTATATCTAAAGTATGTATCACCCAAGTAAAACAATTTTATTTTTGTCTGTGTAAATGATCTCTTAGACTATAAATAGTAATTGGAAATCTAAAAATATTTCCTACATTATATTATTTTTTTTATAATTTTTAGACATTAAATATATTAAATTTTTTATGATACCATGATGAATCAGAGATTACCTCATTAATGAATGATTTAAATAAAATGAAAATATAATGTAAAATCTAAGAATTCTACTTTTCAAATACCTATTGGATGAGTGTATTTTGATCCCTTATCACCTTATCCACGAAATATATAATTTTGGGACCTTTAAAATCTGAAACTCATTATATAATAAAGTAACATTTCTTGACTTTCTAAGAATTCCCATCGTCCCTCTTTAAAAGGCCCCCACCTATACCACCTTACCCACACCTCTCAAGCCATTGACTTTACCCAAATCTGCTCATTTTATCTCTAAACATCCCTCCTTTTATCCTAGAAGCCTTAAGATAAGTATAAATCACTTCAAGAAACCCTTTTGGTTCAAACCAAAAGGGTTTACTCTCTTATGTTCTTTTGTTTTATTTTGCTTCTCCAACCCCATAAAATATGTTTTCCCTTTATTTTTTAATAACATCTGTATATTCAATATACTAGTATGTTTTTATGATAATTATTTGAGCTAAACTTACACAAACATCCGTTTAATGGTTAAAGAACATACTGTTTCTGGGGATGACGAATTACTGCCTCACGAAATGATGATTGTTCAAAAAAAATTTAACACATTTCATGGTGGCCATTAAGATGTCACTATATTTACATATTATATATATTTTTTATATTTTCATTATGATTCTATATTTTTCATTTATGGATTACCTTTATGGTTTCCATTATGGGTAAACACGATAATTTCATTTTAGGAAGTGCGGACTACCGCCCCCTCAAAGTGATTTGATTCGTTAATGCCATATGTGGAACGCATAAAGGATGGAGTTAATGATATTATGTATGAAATTATACTTTAATTATAATATACCTCTATATAATTATGATTTCATTCCATTAAATATGAAATTGAAATGAAACTAGCGTTCATGCGTACGTACGGTTTACCGTCTCCATTAACGGTGCATTTCATTTCTTAACTCTAAATGTTATGTAATATTATAAATGGATGTATATAATGGATATATATTATATATATAATATCTAAATCATAAATATAATTCTGAATATAATGGATATTTTACCACTTGAACAACTTGTAATTATATGAAGTTTATTTTTGACTCAAGTACCAATGATCGACAAAACTACCGTTATTTACTTAAATAATTACATAATATTCATAAATTGGTAATAAATGATATAAAAGGAATAATTAACTTAAAAAATGTTCTTAAGAAAGTATAAATTAACTCTATTTTATTATTCAGGAGATTAAATAACGATCAAGTCATGTCGGACAGAGGTAAGGGATCCAACCTCTCTCTTTCTTTTTGAGTACTCTCTTATATGTCACTTCTTTTAAGCTCCTCTTTCTTATGTTGGGGGATGTTATTCTATATTCCACATACTGTATTTTTAATGTTAATATTATGAGAGACCCTAATTGATATCTTTAATCCATTTTTGGATGTTTTATGTGGCCTTGTTAGGCTATAGAATTTTCGTAAGGGGATATGTTATCTCACTTTTTATTTCCATGAGATTCATGCTATATTTGTCACTATATCCATTGATTGGTGTATGTAATGACAATGATTATACTCTTTGTGTAATATACTCTCATTTATGGGTATTTACATCATTGTTTGGTCTTTGTTTCATGGGGTGTACATTTCGAATGTTACCCAAATCGGTAAGCGATTCTTTCACCCTCCTCTTTTTAATAGACTTATTTTTTATATGTCTATTAATTTAAATATTGTCATGTTGGGATATGTTCTTAAATATCATTATTTCTATAAATATTATGTCCACGTAATGAGATACCCTTTTCTCTCTCATCAACTCATTTTCTTAATGTCAAAGTGACGTTGTTAGGCTGTCGAATTTCTGTAAGGGAACTTTTTAACCCAATTTCAATTGTTTGGTTTAAACTTCCACTTATAGATTTTGTCATGCTATGAATATTTGTGGATGAAATATGATTGTTTTACACATAATATCCTCATATATTTGGTGTATTTATATTTGTCACAATAATTATGTTGTTTCTTTGTCCTTGCTCTAATGTCATGATCCTTGATTGGGATTACATCTCAATTTATTCTCATTGAGACATTTCATAATGATATGAACTTTTATTCTTTTATAAAGTGTATATAGAGCCCCTTTTACTTTCCATATCCATATTGTGTCTATACTCAAGTCATTTAAATGTTTTGAATGTTGTCTACTTTCATGTGGCTTATAATTTAAATGTTCAAAATGGAAAAGGACACTTTTATTAAAACATTGTTTTAAATGGTTTTAAATATATATTATTTTAAACATTTATCATCCATGTACATTTAAAAAAAATGGTTTTATGGATTTATATATATGGACTTTAATCATTTAAAACCCTTTTAAAAGTTTCGAAGTGGGATGGGACTTCGTCTCAATCTCATTTCATTGAGGCATATTTTGTTTTATACACAACTTTCATTTATACGGTGTATAAACCACTTTGAATTTTACTTTTATTCAAAAGGAATATTTTTATAAAAATCATTTTACAAAATGAAAAAAGGGAAGGTTTTTGTCGTACGTATGCGGCGACAACGACTTCTCCGCCTCCGTGACCATTATTTGAGTTTCAGATTCATCTACAAGCCATATCTTTTTTTAAAAGGAAAATAAATACCTTGTTTTAATTTTCTTTTATTTCGTTATTGAAAATGGTTTTGATAATTTTTTTATTATATCAATGTGTTATTGATATCTTGTGATTTAAATGTGGAAATGTTATGTTTCCTTTTTGCATGTTTTATGTGATACGATTATGTTATGGTTTTTGGGCATTGTTTATGAAGACGGGTGGTTCCGTGATAAACTATGGGTGGGTTAGCCCGATGTAGCTCTCAAATGTATTGGGTAATGCGAAGGAGTTAAATGCTAAAGATTCTCCGAAGGGATTTAAGGAATATAATGTGATGGGTATTCCAATCATAACCATGAGGGTTACTCCCTATGTAAGAATGTTATGACTACCTCAAGTTTCCTTTATTTCTTATTATTTTTATTGAGTTATGCATAAATCATAAGATTTCAGGAGGTATGTCAAATTGATTATTTTTTATGAGTAAAGTATGATTTCATTGATTCTTATGTATACATGGACTAATGTTTTCTTTATATATTGTTATAAACCTTACTGAGCATTTTATGCTCATCCCATGTTTTTTTAAATGTTTTTCAGAAGACGTAAAGTGGAATAGGGTCAAGTTTGGGCTCAAGGAAATTACATGCTTTCTAAAACTAGGAACTAGACATGACTCTTTTGTTAAATAGTTTATAGTTTGTGAAAAAAATGGAAACTAAGTAGATGTTTCTAACTTGTAATCTTTGAGATGTAATAGTTAAGTCCTAATTCTCTAAAACTCTAAAACTGAAAATATCCTCAATGTGAATTATTCAATTTAATTCAATAATATGTAATGTTTTAAGGTTGTGTCCTTATAGTTGGTATTAAAAGTCAGTTTAGATGACTTTAGAGGTTAGGGTATTATTTAAGCATAAGTGATATTACCATAATGTCTAGGATTTTAGAAAGATTCAAAGTTTTTAGATAAAGTGAATGAGTAAGTATATCTTAGTGTTTATATTCCTCATTAGTACATGATGATTTTGTTGATATACTCACACTAACATTTTTGGTTTTTGTAAATGGATGGATCTAGCAGGAACCAAAGTGTCAATGGTTTTAACGAAAATTGTGATGGTTCTCTGATTAAGAGACTAGATGAAATGGGGGATTCAATGAGGAATATCGTGGTTATTCTAAACCAACTATGAAGGAGTCATGATTAACCACTTGAACCTTGGTGAGTTCTCTAATACATCATGTACGAGAGAACCAACTTGATGTGGAAGTTCATGTAATAATTATATTGGTAACCATTAGGGTTTATATGATCCTTACTTTTGAGGTAATTATGGGTTACTATATGTTATGATGGAATATGAAAGGAAAGAGATAAACATGAGGTTAATTATGTTATGGTTATTTTTGAAGATTTTTTATCTTTCTGGGGAATGTTTTATGAATTATATAGTTTTGGAAAAAGGACAACACGCAGACCGTGTGACAACCCGTCGCATCAGACGAAGCTGCAGGAATCGAACCCACAACCAAAGTGCCACTGGGATATATCGCCTACCACTGGACTACATGAAGACCCTGGTTATTCTGACCTATTCTTCTTAGTTAGATTATTATATGAATCAAGAATAAGTTGATTTTGGGTTTCTTATGGAAATGATTAACCTATCATGGAAAATGTGTGATTAGATTAATTACTTTTCAATATGAGACTTTAAGAGAAACTGATGTTATTTGGAAATAAATACCTTCGAAGATTTTGTGATTAAATCCTTCAAAGATTTGGGTTTCAATCATAGTGTGGTTTACTTTGAATAATTTTATGGTAAATTGTTTATCAAATGGTCTTTGTTGAAGTTGGGTTTTGTTGGACAAATTTTGGAGATTAAGAATAGATTTTTTTATAAAGGATTATCTGTTTTGGAGATTATCTAATCTTGTACTAACCTTTTTGGTTTTGGTTTTGGATAAGGTATAAATAAATGGGAAATATATAGTTCTCTTTTGTGGATTAGTTGATTCTCAAGAAGTTGATTATAGTACTCTTAATGTGAGCAAATCTTCCTAAATACACTCCTTTTGGAAAAAATATGAGTTTGTGTAAGAAATATAGTAAAAGTTGAAAGTCAACATGACAAGTAAGTATGTTTCCTTATGTTTTAGTTAATCTCATAAATAGATTCCTCAATGAAAAGTAACTTAAAAAAATGGTGTCTGTTAATTTTTCCTACTGGGGAATCAAATACTGTTTAACCCATTATAAGTTTGTGATTTTCTGGTTGTTAACGTTCTCTAAAACATGTTTTGAATCACTCTCCATTAGAACATGAACCTTTGTTTTCTATTCAATGTCCATTTTTTCCTACATGTAATCCTAGTATGGGTTAGCTCAGGTGACCTTTTTACTTCTCTCTCTTTATTTTAAAGTGATATTTTTTACTTACTCTTGTTCCGATGTGGGACTTTAAATGAAGTTTCTGAGCCCAATTTTAAAATTGTGAGAAAGAAATTCCCAAAAGGGGGGAAGGATGTAACATCCTAGGTAAATAAAGAATATGAAGTTTTCATATTTATTAATATTTTTGAATAAAATTTTAATATTACTCTAAAGGGAATGCTATGTTCGGTGGCGTACCCAACACAGAACAAGTAGTTTCTTTTAAATCTTATGTTGCTCACTAATAATATAATAATATTTCAAATGGTAGTTAATACCTAGCCATTGTAATAGAGGGAATAAACAGAACTAACAACAAAGTGATTATATATGTTTTAAAAATATTTTTACTTTTATCCAATAAATTTTAGAGGCTTAAAACTGCAAATAAATCCAATTTTAAGCATTAAATTTTCTAATAATTTTAAAATATTGTTTTACCACCTTTTGATGGAAAACCATTTTTAAATCTATATATTAACAATTTTTTATTCTCTATTCATCAAAATAAACTTATTCATTAGTATTTGGACATTGTAATTTACTTTGGATAAATTTATGGTATTTTTCTGACAATGTTAATTTTTTAATGAATAATGAAAAATACTGCATTTTACATAAAAACTGCTTTTTCATCTAATTTAATTATATGGATAGATTATCTTTTTAATTTGTTTTAAATTGTAAATAAAATACATTTTTACCATTTAATGCAATGGTGATCATTTTAATTAATTACACTTTTAAATTGGACATAAAAAATTGTCAAACTTTTGATAGATATTGTTTCAAAAAAACCCTCTATTTGTTTTGACAATGGGAATTATTTTTAAATTAATTACTACAATTCTTGTTTTTTTAAGTTGGTAAAATGGATTCCATATTTGGAATCATAAGGTCAAAATTATGTAATTAAGACACTTTTGTTTTTGGACATTATAAATAGTAACGACGGTAATTATCTTCAATTATTGTGATTAATTAGTACTCGTGTAGTTAAGGGTAATAAAATATTATCATAATAATACCAAATGACCCCAATATGTGTCCCGATGCTACTGGTTGTGTTATTAACTACCATGGGATGTCTTTTTCCAACTATTGGGACCCCATGGAATCACTTTTGGGTGATAGTGACACTTTATCATTTTATTTTTTTTAAAAGGAAAGTATAACCAAAGTATGTATCACCCAAGTAAAACACTTTTAGTTTTTTCTGTGTAAATGACCTGATAGACTAAAAATAGTCATTTTAAATCTAAATATATTTCCTACATCATAGTATTTTTTTATAATTTTCAGAATTTAAATAAATTAAGTTTTTTATGGCACCATGATGATGCAGCGATTACCTCATTAATGAACGATTTAAATAAAATGAAACGATAATGTAAAATCTAAGACATAAACATATCAAAGACATATTGAATGGGTGGATTTTGAACCCTTATCACCTTATCCTAGAAATATATAATTGTGGGACCTTTAAAATCTGAAACCCATTATATAATAAAGTAACATTTCTTGACTTCCCAAGAGTGCCCCACCTCCCTCTTATAAAAGGCCCCCACCTCTACCACCATACCCACACCTCTCAAGACATTGGATCAGCCAAACTCTGCTCATATTATCTATAAATATCCCTCCTTTCATCCTAGAAGCCTTACCTTAGGTATAAATCTCTTCAAGAAACCCTTTTGGTTCAAACCAAAAGTAGTTACCCGATTTAAAGGTAATGTCCTCTCTTATGTTCTTTTGTTTTATTTTTCTCCTCTAACACACTAAACTATTTTTATTTATTTATTTTGTAACAAAACCAGTATCTTAAATATACTAGGATGTTTTTATGAGAATTAATCTAGCTACACTTACACACACCTCCTTCTAATGGTTATAGAACATACTATTTCCGTGGATGGCGAATTACTGCCTCACGAAATGATGATTGTTCAATATTATTTTAACACCATTCATGGTGGCCATTAAGATGTCACTCTATTTATATATGATATATATTATGTTTACATTTCCTTATGCTTTTGTATTTTTCATTTCTGGCATACCTTTATGGTTTCCATTATGGGTAAACGCGATATATTCATTTTAGGAAGTGCGGACTACCGCTCCCTCAATGTGATTTGATTTGTTAATGACCTATGTGGGATGTATAAAGGATGGAGTTAATGATATTATATATGATATTATACTGGAATTATAATATACCTCTATATAATTATTATTTCATTCCATTAAATATGAAATATAAATGAAAGTAGCGTTCATGCGTATGTACGGCTTACCGTCTCCATGAACGGTGCATTTCATTTCTTACCTCTAAATGTTATATAATATTATAAATGCATGTATATACTGGATATATATTATATATATGATAACTACATCATAAATATAATTCTGAATACAATGGATATTTTACCACATGAACAACTTGTAATTATAAGATGTTTATTTTTGACTTAAGTACCAATGGTTGACAAAACGGCCGTTATTAACATAAATAATTACATAATGTTAATAAAATGGTAATTAATGACATAAAAGGAATAATTAAATTAAAAACTTTCTTGGTAAATTATTAATTAACTCTAGTTTATTATTCCAGAGATTAAATAACGATAGAGTCAAGTCGGACACGAGGTAAGGGATACAACCTCTTTCTTTCTTTTTGAGTAATCTCTTTTATGTCACTTCTTTTAAGATCCTCTTTCATATGTTGGGGGATATTCTTATATATTAAACATACTATACTTTTTATGTTTATATGATGAGATACCCTAATTTATATCTTCAATCAATTTTTGGAAGTTTTATGTGGCGTCGTTAGGCTGCCGAATTTTCATAAGGGGATATGTTATCTCACTTTTTATTTTCGTGAGATTCATGCTGTATTTGTCACTATATCCATTGAGTGGTGTATGTAATGACCATGATTCTACTATTTGTGTAATATACTCTCATTTATGGGTATTTAAATCATCATTGTTTGGTCCTTCTTTCATGGGGTGTACATTTCGAAAGTTACCCAAATCGGTAAGGGATTCTTTCACCATTCTCTTTTATAATAGACTTATTTTTGTTATGTCTATTAATTTACATCTTGTTATTTTGGGATATGTTCTTATATATACTTATTGCTATAAATATTATGTCCAAGTATTGAGATACCCTTTTCTCTTTCATCAACTCATTTTCGGAATTTTAAAGTGACGTCGTTAGGCTGTCGAATTTCTGTAAGGGAACTTCTTAACCCAATTTCAATTGTTTGGGTTAAACCTCTACTTCTGGATTATGTCATACTATGAATATGTGTGGATGACATATCATTGTTTTACACTGAATATCCACTAATATTTGGTGTATTTATATTTTTCACACATAATTATGTCATTTATTTATCCTTGCTCTAATGGAATGATCCTTGATTGGGATTACATCTCAATTTCTTTTCAATGAGACATTTCTTAATGACATGCACTTTTATTCCTTTATAAAGTGTATATACAGCCCCTTTTACTTTCCATATCGATATTATGTATATACTCAAGTCATTTAATTTTTTTTAAAATTGCCTACTTTCATGTGGATTATAATTTAAATGATCAAAATGGAAAAGGACACTTTTATTAAACCATTGTTTTAAATTGTTTTAAATATTTATTATTTTAATCATTTATCATCCATGCCCATGTTTTAAAAAAATGGTTTTATTGATTTATTTATATGGACATGAATGTTTTAAAACCCTTTTATAAGTGTCTAAGTGGTATGGGACTTCATCTCAATATCCTTTCATTGGGGCATATTTTGGTTTATACACAACATTCTTTTATACG
This sequence comes from Viscum album, assembly GCA_963277665.1. NCBI lineage: Eukaryota > Viridiplantae > Streptophyta > Magnoliopsida > Santalales > Viscaceae > Viscum > Viscum album. The sequence goes on along the minus strand of OY728143.1, from coordinate 106,180,093 downwards.
GTATATAAACCCCTTTGACTTTTACTTTTATTCAAAAGAAATATTTTTATACAAAGTGTTTTACTAAATGACAAAAGGGAATGTATTTGTTGTAAGTATGCGGCGACAACAACTTCTCCGCCGCCGTGACCATTATTTGAGTATCGGCTTCCTCTACAAGCCATATATTTTTTTTAAAGGAAAATAAATACCATTTTTTACTTTTACTTTATTTTGGTATTGAGAATGGTATTGAAAATGTTTTTATTATATCAACGTGTTATTGATATCTTGTGATTGAAAATGGTATTGAAATTTTTTTTATGAATACGGGTGGTTTCGTGATAAACTAAGGGCGGGTGAGCCCGATATAGCTCTCCAAGGCATTGGGTAACGTGAAGGAGTAAAACGTTAAGGTTTCTCCGAAGATATTTAGGGAATATATTGTGATGGGTATTCCAAACGTAACCATGAGGGTTACTCCCTACGTAAGAATGTTATGAATGCCTGAAGTTACCTTTATGTCTTATGATTTCTATTAAGTTATGCATAAATCTTATGATTTCATGAGGTATATTAAATTGATTATGTTTTATGAGTAAAGTATAATTTCATTGATTCTTATCTGTACAAGGACTAATTTTTTTCTTTCTGTATTATTATAACCCTTACTGAGCTTTTTATGCTCATCCCATGTTTTTTTGAAATATTTTTCACAGGACGTAAAGTGGAATAGGGTCAAGGATGGGATCAAGGAAATGTCATGTTGTCTAAAACAAGGAACTAGACATGACTCTTTTGTTAAAGAGTTTTTATTTTGTGAAAAAAATGGAAACTAAGTAGATGTCTCTATATTGTAATATTTGAGATGTAATAGTTGAGTCCTAATTCTCTAAAACACTAAACTTGAAAGAATCCTCAATGTGAATTATTCAATTTAATTCAAGAATATGTAATGTTTTAAGGTCGGGTCCTTATATACCGCCTGCGGAGATGGAATTATTGGAGCAAGATGAATTTCTTGGCACACTCCACTTCATTTTTGAATGTAGTTGGGGAATCTCCTGGTTGATTGGAGCCTAAAAACCTAAAAGGCCCCTGTAACAGAAATTCCAATAACTCTCAGACCGGGCGTCTGATTGACGTACCGTCTATCGTGTTAGGTTTCTTATGATGAGGAAGAACTATAAGATACATCAAATCAATAATTCATGGTAGTTGATATATCTATACATGGATCGAGGATCGAACCCTCCCGGAATTGAGCGTGTTGTGTGTAGGGACCCTAGGGATAGCTGCGATACTATACCAGGATCCTCCGTGGGTTCGACAGTGATGACTATTATACCAGAATCCTTCGTGGGTTCAATAGCGAAGACTACTATACCGGAATACTTTGTGGGTTCGACAGTGATGACTACTATACTGGGATCCTCCTTGGGTCCAACAGTTCTGAATTCTATTCCTGTATTCTTTATGGGTTCGACAGAATAGTTGGTCATGTATCCTGTGTGGGTCTGACTGCTTAGTTGTTCCTATATCCAGTGTGGGTATGATAGCTTAGATGAATCAGTGACTATATCTGATCATCTCTAACACTTTACAAAAGTTTTATAGTTGTGTGAGCTGAGTTTGGAATTTCATTCGATATCATTGAGATGATTGACTTTACTTCCATTGTGGAATGGGTTGTTCTTAGGCTCGAGAGTTGGAGATGGACTGTCTAACTTTGGTATATTTATGGGAATATACCTCAGTAGGGTTGGTTGATACTTCGTGATTGTATCTTTCTTTTTTGGTTTATCCTTAGTAGAATTTGTGAGACCTTGTGGGTCTCGGGGTCCCTATTGAGTATCCTTATACTCACCCCTACACGGGCTATGCCCGCACCTCGTTGTGTTGGATATAGACGACGGACAATGCTGACCGAGGTAGAGTGTGTGAGGACTGGACGGTACCCAGAGGTGGACCTCATGATGAGACAGTATCCAGAGGTGACGAACGGACGTGGGGCGCTGAGGAGGCTATCTGTACCTACCATTTAGGTAGGATATGTGATGGAAGATCCAGGAGCTACTAGATACCTTCCAGCTGTTTTTATTTTAGTTGTACCTATTTTATATTTTTTTTGTACTTTATTATTGGGCTTGTATTTTCAGCCCCTTTTACTTTCCATCATATCTTTTGTTATACAGTTTTTTCATAGTGTTTACTTCCTCTTGTTCTCTGGTTGTGTGTGTTTACATTTAATGAAGGAAATTCCTTCCTAGTTATAGGGATTTATGGCTTTGGTTCTAGTTTCCAGCCCCTGGCCTATGGAAGGCGGGCTTGGGGTAGTTACGACACGATCCTAGGGGGACGGGTCGCGACATAATCAAATCGGCCAAGTATAGTGAATGGTTCTTGGTTCCTCTATGGCCTAATTTATTCCAAGTTGTATCTATTATCTCTTTGTCTTCTTCTCTTATGTTAAACTGACACCTTGGCAGTTTCCAAACATAGATAGATGGTTAAGGCCTCCCTGATAGATCCTTAAATGAATCATTGTTTCTTGAGTGTTGTAAAAATTCCACCTTGACCCCTATTATCTCACTAAAATGGAAGAAAGTGTAGTAAATTAAATGGTGGACTTATAGACATAGTTAATTACGTGCATGATTTATGAGATAAAGTGGGAAAATTGGTTATTTTTTTATGGTAGGAACTATTGAACCCTTTTTATACAATAATATATTAACTAATTTAATAGCTAGAGGCCAGCTTCTATGTAATGGAATATAAAAAATAGGATTTTCTGTGTTATATTATAAATAAAATCTATTTGGTAGTTAAAATGATTAATGTGTCCCTAATAAAATTTATGTTAATGGCCTAATATGTATCATTTTACCTTTCTATTTAATATTTTCTATGTTTTTTTCTCTATTATGGTGTGGTACTTAAACCTAAATCATGACTCTATTTCTGTTCTTTTTACATGATTTCCTTTTTATAAGTAAGACTTAATTACTTTGTTTTAAATAATAAGTATGGAGTATTGTTGTTAGGAATATATATCATTGTTATGACATGGATTGTAGGATTTAATTCCTTTAACATCCCCAATGAGAATCACATGATTAATTTATATGAATTTCAAGGAGAAATTCCACCTAGTATCTGATCTACGTCTCATATTTCTGTGTTTCTCATCCTGGTGATGATAATTCCATTAAAAACTAAAAAATTAGAATTACAAGTATAAGATCCCAGTTTTTGATTGAAGTACCAAGAATTTTAATTCCTTCGATTACCGCATTGTATCCCAATTGAACCATTGATAAAATTACTATTGACTTATGCATAATGTTTTGTTAAATCCTTCTTCAAAAAGTTTAATATAAATAGTGTATCCCTTAGATACTATTCCAGAGATAAATTTCTCTCTTGCTCACTATGGGTTGTATCCTTAGTTCCATACCAATAAATCACGAGACCAATTCTGTGGATTCATTTGGTATATTCATGCAATAATTCCAAGACTAGATCCATGGTTTCACACTTGATTTTTATTCCTTGACACCTACGTTTTAGGTTAGGTTTCTTATGACAACATTAATCTTTCTATGATGAGAGATGTATATGTTAGGATGGTATTTTATAGTTCATATCTATAGTAATTATTTCTTTATTATGTATATTTCACCCCATTATTTATACTCATGGAATAGAAATTCATTTGTTACCATAGTTAGTGGCCTACTTGGTTTTAATCAAACTCACTTTCAACCAAAAATTAATACCTGAGTAAAACACTTGGACATAGTTTAGTGTGATGGATGGTGCCTCTTTTCTATTATAGATCATGGGCTAGGACATTGAATGGAAGAAGTGGAACGATCATGACCACATACCACATATAGAATTTTGGTCATTTTATTTATTTATTAAATTATTTTCATCTAGACCTTACCTATGTTTACTCCCCTATTTCATTCTTCACATCCTTGTATATCTATTATTAGACACCGTGCATGGATGGTTTTATTTTCACAATCTATTTTTAAATTTATTATTTTCTACTTAATATTTATTTTATTTTATTGATTATCTATGATGTATTTAGTATTGATCACGAGGGTTTAGTTAACCCACCTTGCAACATTTAGTTCTTCATACCTAGTATGTATCATCTACAATATGGGGATATACACATGAGGCCTTGTGGCCATTTGGATCAGTTATTTATTAGTGAACTGAGTCAGGGATTTCACAGTATAAAAATTTTATTATGATTAAACACATATGGTATGAATGGATTTACCCGCTATTAAATCTGTTATTTTCTACAATGCTTCCTTTACAGATTTCCATTTTTTCAAATAATATTTTACCCTAATATTATAGAAATTTTAGGATTTTAAATCATTTATTTTAAAAATTAAAATGGTATTTTCCTCAAGAAATGGTCATGCGGTCTTTAAAAAGTGCATTTATCTCTGTCAATATCCAATCATGGTTCTTCTGATTTGTTGGGGACATACATTAATGATACCATCGACCATATTACTCTGGAATTATTATGATCATTATGTTTTAATTATTTCTAATTGTAAAATATTGTAATTATGTATGCTAGTATTCAAATATGGATACCTATATTGATTATGTATTGTATTGATTATTCACAACATTCATATTATGAATGTTTCAGACACAATTAGTAATGGGTGGTTCCTATTTTATCCTCTCCATACATCAGTAGATCTTATGAGAAATTAAATCATGTTTATTATGGGTATGTATTCCCATATATATAATATATTGGAATTATTATTTAAGGTATATATTTAATTTCATAGAATGAGGTATTGATTGTTTGATTATGATGTTATGGCACAAGTCCATGATGGTGTGATTATGATTTCCATAATTAGTAATTTTATCTTTATGAAGCCAATTATTGTTATTAATTAGATTATTGATACTCATATATTATCCATTGATACATTACCCTTTTATTATATTATATATATGGATCATTTTTTATTTTTTATCCCTACCATGTCATTAATTATTATTTTTTATGATATCTTCAATTGTGCATTATTACTTACTAATCATCATATCTACAACATTAATATGTTTTTCCTTCCATGATATACTAATAATAGATCTATTAATAATTTTAGTGAGATAATATATTAAATAATAATGTTCTTATTAGAATTCTAATAGTGTATTTCATGTTTTGAAATGATGTGTGACAATTATGTACGAATATAGTCTCCCCAGACTATAAAAAATTTCATCATTTGGGAAGTAATATTTTTTATTTTTTCCCAGTGTGGTAAAATAACCACCAGATTTCGTTTAATATAGTATGTGTGTAATAGTTTATATGAATGTTTTGAATGACCCATGAGAACTTGTGTTCTCAAAACATAAATTAGATAACAAAACCCAACCTTGGATTCTAGGGGAAATGATTTTTATTAAGTAATATAATTAATATTTAGTAAAGTGGAAATTGTGTGGCTTCTATAGAAAAACATCCATGTCTAGAAACATACATCTCGATGTGGATGTTGCTTACATTAATATAGGGTTAACAACTATGAAATAGGTGTAATGAGTAGTAACTTAATCTTCAGTGGTGTATAATGAGTATTCCTAATAATTTACATCTAAATTGATAGTCATAAAGATATTCATTGGATAATTAAATTTCTATTAACAAACCATTATAAAATATTTGAAAATATTATTATGATTTGAAGAACTTCCAAATGAGAAAATAATTACGATTATAAGTTTAGCAATGAAAAAAAATTGATTTATGTATGGTATTTCACCAGATTTGTAATTATAATCCATGATTCATAATTTAATGATCTAATATAGTGTATTACATTGTTTTTAAATAATTATTAGTAAATGGAATGGAAAACATGTGATAAACTGTAATAAATATAATGATTTCTCACATGAGAAAGTGAACATGACTACAGCTAGAGCTGAACAGATTGTGGATATTTTATTATAGTTGTCTTATTTGTGACTAATAAAATTTCCCATATAGAAAAAAATATTTCAAATTAGGATTCATTGATTTTTTATTCATTCATGTTTCAGAAACCTCCATCATTGATAGTAAATACAAATCCATTGATTTTTTATGAATGGATCAAATCCCTAGAAAACATATATTTTTCTTTGAGATGTAATGAAGGGGAGAAGGTTATTTGAGAAGAGTATTATTTGTCGGAATATGTTGATCAATGATGTTCATTAATTAAAAATAAATAGGTGTAGGAGATAAAGATAATATAATGGAAAAGTTTTAAGTATATATTCTTTGAAAAATACATTATCATAAGATATAATCTAATATGGAAATGAAATTCCTCAATCAAAGACAGTTGGATGAAAAAAAATGTAGTTGAGTATGGGGAATGATTTACTGAACTATCATGTAATTAAATGGAATATATATGTAATACAAACTATAATATTGACACATTGATTTATGGGATTAATACAAGACTCAAAAAGGCAGTAGACTCTCATATGTTTTCATCATTTGGAGATAAAGTATCAATTTTCATCAAGAAAGAGAAGGAATTATACAAGTAATATGATATTTTATAAATATCATGTTTATAGTAGGATGATTGAGAACCATGAAAAAAATATTTAAATTAAAATAAATAAAGTATTAAATTCCCCAGATGTGATAATTGATTAGTAAATCAACTAGGTACTTTCATAAGGGGGATGGCTATTTTCTTTAAGTGTTTAAATAAAAGATATAACACATATAAAAGCATAGTCATAAAATAATACTTCAATGAAAACAATTTGAACTATAATGAGATTAATAAATATGAAAACAAATCTCTATATTCAAGAGAATTTATCATCTAAAATGATATGGTAGAAATTCCAATCATATGAAATTACTACAACTAAAGTTGAAATCTCTTATGTTGTGATAATAGGTACTTTGATTATAAAATTATATTTTATTTGTGTCCAGGTCTATGAAATTTGTTTATGTTACATGGATATATAATAATCCCTTAAGACATAGACGAATTATTTTTCATTTAATTAACCTACCAAAAATATTATTCTAAAATATCGATTTGTTTCGGTTATGATTAATATTTATTCCCTTGTTGTAAACATGGCTGTCATACATTTTTCTGGAATTGAAATAAACATTATTTTTTGTGTTTATATTTTTTTTAAAATTTATGAATTAGAATATAAAACATAAAAAATATGTTAAACTTGTTTCATTATTATTTAAATTATAAATTATTGTAATATTTCTATATTCCATGTTTTTCCTCTCCCATTATTATAAAAGGAAACCAAATTTCCTATATTCCTCACAAATAAAGATCCTATTGTATAAGACAATATATTCCCAAATAATTTCCTAACATCTCTCTCTATGTCCTATTTTTCCTGGTTTTATTTTAATGCCAACCTTATAAGGCTTTAGGTATAAAAATATGTAGGTTATCAAAAATAAGAGGATTAATTCTCAACTGAATGTTTTCATCTTTTATTTCTTATTCTACCTCATTCAAAATAATCCTAAGAATTCTAATATATTATAATAATTATAACCTCTATACATAAATTTTATTAATATTTTGTAATAACCTTTTTTTCACTACATATTCATCTAATTGAAAATGAAAATAATATTGTTGTTCAGGTCAAGACTACCACATCATGGTGATGATATATTTTATTTTTCATTAAAAAAAATTTGGTTGATAATAAAGAAGAATTGAAATAAAATAATATGTTATTTTTGATATTTTTGAAATTATTATGATTCTATAAATATAATATTTCATTTACCTTCTTTCACTTCCACCCATTACAAAATTTATAATATCACTTGTGTCTACATGTGGACTACCACCTCTACAAAGTGAAGTGATTCAATCTTCATTAAAACCATTGATTAATTAATATAAACTTATATATAATGGATATATATATATATGACATATATAATTATTAAAAAATATATAATGCAACCTTGTTCAGTCTATAATTATCGAAACAACTAAACTGAATGTTAGATGAAAAAATGAACCAATTACCGCCTAGAAAGGATAATTTTATAAATAATTTATTAATAAAATGGTTGTTTAAATGTTATAATTGGGTCATATATAAAATTATAACTATGTATTTGGTTATTTTATATTATCATATTAGATTAAAATTTCTTATACATGATATTAAAATAACATACAAATAAAGTTGGACCAAATGTGGGGATTTATTATTTCTCTATTGTTTCTTTGATAAAAAATTCTTATCCACCACTTTTTTCCTTTATGAAGAATATATACTCTCACATAGATACGATATTTTAAGACTCTAATTAAATACATGGTATTTATTATTTCATTTTAAATAAATTAATTTTTTTGTTGTCATTCAAAAGTTACCAAATTAGTAATGGTTTATTTCACAATCGCATCCTTTTTCTCAATTTTTAATATTTATGTTTCTATTTTAGAAATTTTATGATAAATCTATCATAATTAAATTCAATTTCCTTATCCTATGGTTTTTTTTGTAATTGAATATTATTATTTTCATTTCCATATCACAATGTAATCAGAAGTAAAAAATAATATTATCAATAAAATTTGATATTATTTCATATTTGGTCCATGAAATTTTTCTTCAATGTACTTGATCTTTAAAAATTGATGAATTGTTTTAAAAATATGTGAAATATTTAATAATTTCATTTCAATTACTTTTTTCTTTATATCTAACTTATTTAATGTAATTTTTCAATAACATGAATCGTAAACTTTTTTTTAGAAGAATGTAAACAATATTCTATTTTAAAGATTTTTATATGAATTAATTTTACAATTTCCATTACCAATAATTAAATTAAAAATATATTTATATTTTTTCATGGTTCATTTAAAATAAATTATTTTACCAAATATTTTTAAAAAGTTGATTTTAAATCGCTGATTTAAAAAAATGGTATTTTTATCAATACATGATTTTTTAATATTTTAAAAGTATATTCATAAATTAAAAAATATTTTTAGTAATAATATTTATTTCTAGTGATATACGCTAATGATATAATAGAATAAATTAATTTTTATGTTTTATGGTCATAATTTTTTATTTTTGACCAGGGAAAACTATTGACATTCAATAAGGTAGTTTTAAAATATGGATATTTATGTTGATTCTTTATTGTATTGATTATTCATGTATTTCTTATTATAATCATTTTAGACTTATCATGTGATGAGAGGTCCCATTATATACCCTTTATGAATTGGTATTTCTCATGAGAAAAACTAGTCTTGATATTTAATATATGTGTACCCATTTATTAATGATTCCTGAGCATGATTCTATGAAGGTTTATTTATGGTGGCATGGAACAAGGCCATAACTCTAAATTTATGATGTCATAGCACAAGGACCTTATGATATGATTGTGATTTTCATCCATTTGTATTCGATAATTTTGAAATGTTTTATTGTTATTCATGTGATAATTTTTGTTATTTTTTATTATTGGATATATTATCATTTAATGTTATATGTTCTATAGAATGTATGATTATATTTTATCTATACCAAATTAGGTATCCATTATTTGTTCTATGAAATATTCCATTTTATATTTTCCCTCACTATGAATCTTATCTGATTCATTGTTATGATTTAATTTCCCCAAGATACTAAGAAGGGATTTATGAATTATTTAAGGGTTATACGATAAGAAATAACAAATCACTCTATATAAATTTAATGTTGCATTTAATTTTCAAAAATATTGTATAAGAATAATGTATGTAATTGATATCCTAACACCAATGTACAATTGGTTCAATCAGGATATGATATCTTGTATTCTATTCCAATATAGTAAAATTACCATTGTCTTTCAGTTACTTGATTTGGGGTGTTACACTAAAAATTGTATGATTTATCTCTTTAACTATAGAATCGTGAAAATCTAAAATCCTAAAATATTATTTAAAACCATAATTAATATAATATTTAATTTTCATTATATAGAAAAATATTCAATATAGAATATATTTTTACATACGTAATGGTTTTCCATATATATAAAAAATATGTGACATATTTCCCCCGTACATAATATTCTACCTATTGTGAAAATTATCAATTATAATTTTATACTTAGAAAAATCCTGACACATAACCTCTATGCCTCCACAACCTCCTTAATAAAACACAAATTTATATATATTTTTATTTAGTGCATTTTATAGTGACCTAGGATTAGAATATATGGATATTATATCATTTTAGATGAATATTATGTACATTACAAAAATAAATCCCTGAAGACCATAATATCTTAGTGTATTTGGAAAATTTGAAAAAATAAACATTCCTAGTGAAATATATTCAACATATCCCATAAATATCTCAACCTTTATTACACATACAAAAAATTCTACATAACCTAGGGAAAGGAAACATAAGAAATTGGTGAGATGAAATGCTCTGTAATGGTAAACAGTGGAGATATGTTAGCATAATTTTGAGCATAAGTGTATGAGAACATAATCATGAAAATATAAGATCAAACCTTGCACATAAAATATCATATACATAAATCGTGGAATAAATAATTTCATTTCCTAAGGCATGAATCAAAATGAAATAAAAAACATAATCCATGAAATCATAACATAAGAATAAAACATGGGATTGTGGTAGACACATAGTCATATAATATTATTTTTATAGTAGCCAAGTAATTTTTTATAAGACCAACATGGTAGTATGGGTTTACTCCCCAAACCATTTTGGTATTCATGGTTCACTCTCATGTCCATCTTAGTAGCACGATTTCACACCTCATACCATTTGGTAGTAATGGTTCACTCCCATAGATATCTTAGTAGCATGAGTTCACTCCTCACACCATCTTGGTAGTCATGGTTCACTCCCATGCCCATCATACCGGTAAAAGTTTACTCCCAAGACCATTTTAGTATATCTCCTGAGATATAAATATTTACCCAATGTAATAGAGGGATACATAGGTCTCACCTATCTCATAGTGAAGTCAAACATACATTTTTTTACAAAATCATAAAAAAAAGTGTCATAACGCATGATATTAAAGAGGTATCATAATCATGTTAACATATCATAACCCGTGGAAAAGATTAATGTTTCATAATCATTTCCTCAAAATAACAACTCGTGTAAGATGAAAAAATTTAATAAACATATTACCCGTGAATGAGAAATAAGTTTCATAATGACCTTGACATTTAGTATAACCCACTCATAGAAAGTATGTGATTGCGAACTTTAGATCATTTCCTGGAAGGGAATGAGTACATAAATTAATTTCATATTAGTTTGGAAATATTTTTTAAATAACTTTAATAAACAATTTTATGAGGAAAATATCTTTTATTCTAGGAAAAAATCATTTTAGTTCATAAAAACATTCCAAAATAATTTATATAGGAAATAACTATAAAACTTATAAATAATACTTCAATGTATTTTAAATCCATTTTCCTTGAAATCATATAAAATAAGATTCAAAACATTTTAAAATCAACGTCATTGAAAGCACATTGAAAACATATAATAAAACATTGAAAACGTTTTGAAAATCATTTCATTGAAAATACATTGAAATTTTATAAATAGTGATTAACAATTATTTGAAAAATAATTTTGAAAATTATAAATAAATTATAAAAAAGTATGTAAAACCATTTTCCTTGAGAAACTATAAATGATTATTGAAAATATTTTGAAATCCATTTTCCTTGAAAACTTATAAAAAATTTGAAAATTATTTGAAAGTAATTATTCTTAAAAACATAAACAAAATATTGAAAATGTTTTGAAACCCATTTTTCTTGAGAACTTATAAAATAAAATTTAAATCCTTATGATAAACATTTTTCTTGAAAATACCTTTTAAAAATAAACTTTCATAAAAATTAACCGTTTAAACATGAAAAGAAAGCTTCACAGAAATGACTAAATGTAAATCGATAGATATCGTAGAAGGTAAAACAAATATTTATTTTTCACCGTAAAAGGGTTGGAGAAATTCCTTGATTAGAAAGAGACAAAAATATTCTTTTGAAAATTGTTAAAAAAGGTAAAAATTTAGTTTAATGATCACAATATATTAGAATAATATTCTTGGAAACCCAATTTTAGAAAATGTAGTTTTAAAAGAACATTGATTTACGATTGAAGAGAGGGTAACGTCAGGATTTCCTAAAAACACTTTATTAACTATCTTTCATACCAATAATTATAAAATGGTATCACTACATTAATATATAATTAATAATAATAAGAGAATAATATTCATGAATTTATTTAGACATGGAACATAATAATTCATCAAAGAAAGCATAAACATAAACAATCTCAAAAATTTATGAGATTGTCTCAATAAACTATTATAACTTGGTAACATGTGATAATAAACTCCATGATAGAAAATGTATTAAAATGAAGCTTAAAATATCATGTAAATAATTATATTCATGATAGAACATTTTAAATGGAAGTATATACACCTAGAAAGATATTTTAGATTCATAGCAAAACATGTCTCACAAAGAATGAAAATTGAGACAAAAGTATTTCAGTAATTTTCTAAATTTTGAAAAATAAACTACATGAAAGAAATATAATAAAATGGATATTTAAATACCCTTAAATATAAATATAAGAGGAATAGAATACATTCATAGTCATTATATACACCACACAAAACAATTGAGTGGTGATTAAGGCATGTATCTCACAAAAATATATATGAGACGAAATTATGATACCTTGTGTCTTGACTCTCATCATATGTATTCAAACCCCCTATATAATAAATATAAATATATTATAAATATTTAAAAAAATTATTATAGATAAAACATTATATGCTGTGATTATGACTTTATATTACCTGCTTGTTAATAATCTTATGTTAGGGATTCACTTCCGGTAATATTCTCTTTATTATTCACATGTGTCTTAATTTGTTATAACTTTGGTATTCATAAATTATATCATGATTTTTATAATTTATACCATGATATAAATATAATTTATATATAGTATATGTGTATTATAAAAATATATATTATATAATTATGAAAATACTACACCATTCATGGACACAGTAGGTCGTACGTATACATGAACATTATTTCCTTTTAATTGTCATGTTGATAGAATGAAAGTAAAAGAAATAAATTTATATATATTTAAATGTATATCATTATTACAGTATGTTATATATATATATATATATATATTATATAATCATTAATACCATCATTAATAAAATCCACATGGTTTATGAATGAATCAAATCACTTTGAGGGGGCGGTAGTCCACACTTCTTCAAATTAAAGTATCATAATAACACACAATTGAAAGAAAAAATATATGTTTTTAAAAAAAAGATATAAAATATATAAGTTATAATAAATTTAATATATGAAATATATAAACATATTTTTCATCAAAATTCCCTTAATGGTAGGTGGTAATGAAAAAATGAACAATCATCGTTTCTTGAGGTAGTGGTTCTCCATACATTGAAACAATATATTCGATACCCATTAGATAGATGTGTGTGTATGTGTAGGTAAAAACATTTACATAAAACATACTAATATATTAGTGATACTGGTTTTTTATATAATAATGTAATATAGAGTGTTTTATTGGGTGGGGAATGGAAATAAAAGAATGGACTTGAGAGAAGATGTTACCTCTTAATCAGGTAACTCCTTTTTGTTTGTGCCAAAAGGATTACATGGATTCCCTTATACCCACGAGAAATATTCTAGAAGGAATTAAGTATTTATGGAAAGTGTATTGGGTAGGTAATTTCTTATATTAATAGGTTTTAGGGGTGTGAAGAAGTGGGAGAGGTGGTGGATTTTTATAGGGGAGGAAAAGGACTCGGTTGGAATTTTTTTAACAAGTTAGGTGTACACTTGTTCTTACCTAAAAAATTAATTAGAAACCAAAAAACTCAAAAATTTAAGTTTTGTGAAAAAATATGGACATACAATGGGTTTTTAACAAGTGGATAGGTCATTTGGCCCTTTAATTTTAAGGCTTAGTCATTAATTAAGCTTAATTTGGCCTCAATTATTGTGATTAATTTTAATCACTTTTACTAACCATTTTGGTCAAATTTTAACATGGAATTACTAGAATATAAATATTATAATAAATTAAATGGTGTATATTAGTTTTTTAAAATTCAAATCACAAAAGGAGAAAAATTAATATTAATGTTAATCCTGTAGATGGGACGAAATAACGTATTTTTAATGTAGAAAAATGTTCAAAGCTTTTTTAAGATTATATATTCAGTTTTAAAGTGAAATTTATTCTAGTTAGTTAAATAATTATAATATATTTAATATTTAAATAATTTTAACATGAAAATTTTTATAATATAATTTAACATTAATAATTATTTTTAAAAAGGCAGTTTTAACCAAAAAACAGTTTTTTAACTATTCATAAAAAAAATGTTCCTCAAAAAAATCCCAAAAATTCACCATAATATAATTTCAATGTTATATAATCAAAAATAAATTTATTTTATCAAATACAATTTATAAATGTGTAAAAAAATTATTATTTTTCAGAGAAAGACATTAAAAGCGGTTCATTTTAGAAAAATTATTTTTAAACATAAAAGTGTTATACCAAAAAAACATATCATTCGCTGTCAATATGTTTTATTTATATATAAAATATTCATTGAGTAGTTATTAATATTAATATTAATATTTTCTAATGTTTAGGTTATAAATAACTCAAATAAATTATTATAATAAAAAAATGATGTTTCATAGAAATTTTATATTGCATGTAATGCACACCAAGATGATGTTCAGTGTGAAAGGAACTTATTAGCAGCAAAATGTGTGAAAAGGAAATGAAATACACAAAGAGAACAACAAAATAAAAGGGACTTCTTTTCGAAGCTCCTTCGCGGAGCCCCTCAGCACCGTAGCAGCACAAACCTGTGGGCCCCTCTACGATCATCGTAGATTGAAGAGGTAGAAGGCTCCATTATTACAACGTAATTAATGGAAATATTCACAATGCAGAGGGAACCAAATTTCCTCTATGTTCCCTTGGAAATTGATAGAAACCTATATGAGCACCACTGTGGGAATTGAGCAGTCCTCTACACTGAGGAGGGGATTATGGTCTACTCCGAGGTTGCGCCAATATTGATGCAATACTATTCCAATGGAAAAGCACAAGTGGATTCATGACGTATAGTTAGAGATTCATGCCACCCATTTCCCAAAAATACCAGGCTTCCCTCAGACCCAAAAGAGATATATTCTGACCATTCGCCTTCTCAACTCTCAAATCGTGAAGCACCCAATTCTCCACGAAGCATTGAGAAAAATAAGTGGTTCAAGGTATTTGATCATTGAGAAAATCCTTTCCATTAGCTCAAATATAACCCCTATTCAAGTAGGGATTCCCTTCACGATTCCCATTGGACATCACAAAGGAAGGAGATCCCTTACGGAATATGGGTCTTTTCGATGAAATCATGTTATGCAAAGTACCTTCCATGCATATATGGAACTCATGCTTAGGTAGGATTACTGTGATTCACGAAGTAAATTGCATCGCAGTTCCACACTTTGTAAGGCACCCATGCTCCCTAAATTTCTACTCCATGAAAGAAATTTCACATTGAGAAGCACCCTTTATGTGAATGTATACCCCATACCTAGACTAGGCCACTCTTCTTCTCAAAGCATACCCCTTCACAGAGTTTCTCCATCTTGTGGAGCACCAAAGATTCATGAGGCCCCATCCTGTGAACCCCTTTTATTTGTGAACCCTTATCCCATGCAACCATATAGGTTTGTACAAAGTGATTTCAAGGTCAGTTGTGTGGTGCTTCAGGTTGTGTTTCATTACCTCATTCTCCTTGCAATGACTTGATAATGGATATTGCATTATCTCATAGTCACACAAATGTGAGCCCCTCAATGGATCACTCCATACACCCGCCTTCACATAGAATTGCTGATACCTTCCCTTCCCCAAGGGTTAAAGTGCACCAGTTATGTAAGTACAAGGGGTGAAGAGTGCATCCTCATAATCTGAGTTTCATAATGTTAAAACCCAAGAACCATCGTCCTCAACACATAGTGTTAAACAATAGCCTCTCCCCGTGCAATATACAAGGGGTGCCCTAACTCGGGCATTTTCCACACCCATTGTTCTCTAACAGATTGAGATCTTCCTCTCATGTAATGAGATCCTCCATTCATGGAATGAAATCTGTCTGTGGGGAAGGGAAACCATCCTAGTGTAATCCCCCATCATTTCATGTGGGGCCTGGCATCCTTTCTCCTCGACTCTTATTTGGTGCGCAAAGGATAGAGGAGAGATGGAATATAGACCTTCATTACCCCATACCTCTCCCTTTTGGATTTATCACCGTCAGGCCTCTATCCGAGATTAAGTCTCAATCTCCATATCCCTGGGCCACTAACCATTCATAATCCCCACTATATTCCTCACGGACACATCTTTTGTGATGTGATCGTTAGGTATTTGATGCTTCTTGTTTATCACACTGAGCATGACTCATGTGTTTTTAGAGTAAGAACCATCCATGACATCCTATCTAGGCCACCTTAGCATATAATCCCCAATCCCACCCCCCATAACCGAACTACGTGGACTTTGATCCTTTCCCCTTTCCAACAAAGTTACATAAGAAGCCTCCCTGAGATTCAATTCCAACACCAATCGATCCTGACCACTTCATGTCAATTCACCCTCATCCCGCATGACGTTAAACTATATGCCCCTTTTCATCTAACATGGTGTTAAATTATATGATCTCGAACTACATTGGTTTGGATCCCCGTATCCTAGACAGGGAACGTAGGAAGCCTCCCTAATGTTCAACCAAAAACATTAGTAGACCTATTCTAACTACATGGGTTTTGATCCCTGCATCCTAGACAAGGAACATAGGAACACTCCATGAGGTTCAACCCCAAACCTTGGTAAAACTACTCGTAATACGTGTTTTTTGATCCCTATCTCCTAGAAAGGGTATGTAGGAAGCCTCCTTGATGGTCAAATCCAAACACCGGTAAACGTATTCAAACTATGTGGGTTTTTTTCCCTGTCTTTTACACATGGTACATAGTAAGCCTCCCTGAGTTTTAAACCCAAAAACTAGTAAATTCATATGAACAATGTGGGTTTTGATCCTTGTATTTTAAAAATGGTACATAGGAAGCCTTCGTGAGGATCAAACCCAAACACTGGTAAACATCAGTGTCCCCTTTGTTGGGACCTATATCTGTGGCCTATCCCTTAGTGGCATCAAACCATCTCCTGGGATGATAACCATGCATAATACCTAGCATGTCTTCGGGTCGATATCCTCTACACACACCCTGATTCTACATCCCATAATTAACTGTGTACTTTGATTCCCCACCATGGGGATATATAGGAAGACTCTTTCAGGTTCAATCCCATCCCTCATGTCCTCCTCCAAATCATTTTTTTCATAATATCCACATTGAGGAGAAAGTGGGAACCGCATAATCAAATTACACCATTCAAAACACCACTGCAGGAAAAAAAATACAAAACCAAATACAAAACAAAGAGGCCGCTGCAATAACATTCAAATTTCAAATTACAAAACCAAATACAAATTCAAAAGGCTGACACAAGAACCGACTCGCCAACAAGGACTGCAAATCACCGAGCCGCCCAGGAATACTGCATCGCGTACTGTTTCAACACCGTTGCAGTCGAGACACTGCACCATACATGATGTCGCTGCCATCATCACACGACTGCAATCACTTCGCACCACTAAACGAAGTTCTAGACTTCCGAAACACCATTATCCCCTCGAACAATAGATCCCAAAGCATCATTGATATCTGCCACACCAGACCGACCTGGAGAGGAGAGATGAACCATGAAGCCAGGGCAGAGTTGAAATAGCATAAAGCCTTCATAGAGAGTCGCGACCGTCGCAATAATGAACTCAAAAAAAATTTACCAAAACCAAATGACTTAGAACCATCATCATCATCATTGAGATACTCCCATCATCATAGAGTCTCTTCCATTGTGCCACCATCACTCTAAACATTTTTGAATACACCATCGCCTCACCACCACTAAATGATAATCATCACCATCACCTCACGAATCCACCCTCTCAAACTCACTTCCCAGAGAACCATGAACACCATTATACATTCCCACTTAGAGAGAATAGTGTAAGTCTCACTTCAGATCAGAGAAAAAATGGTCTTATTTAGGATGAAACTATGACAAGACTATCACTAACCAGGAGACTTCAAACTAGGGCCCTCACCGCTGCTTGCACAACTCATCACAAAAATCACCATATTCCAGCACAAAATCCAAATATGAACCAACAATAGAAAAAAAATTCCCAATAGAAGACAACCCTAAATCACTGAGAGTGATGAATAATGAACAAGATAGGAACCCAAGGAGGAAATAGGGAAATGGAGATCATGGGATGAAACCCGGAAGGAGACTGGTAGATGAAACCCTAATTGAAGAAGACCATAAGTTCTGAGAGGATCCTCAATTTCCAAACCACATCCCAAATACCTTGGTGTGCCCACCACTCCAGATCTGACATGAATAGGGGTAGTGGAACTTGGTTCCCGAGCTCAGTAAGGCGCCTGAGGAAGGCCATTACCGATCCAGGGGAGGAGAAACATAAAGAGAATACCAGTAACCATTGAAAGAAAAGAAAAAAAGTATAGAGGACTTATAGGATTCAATACCTTGAAAAATGATCCCCGAGAGCACTGAGAGAAAGCAGCGAGGATAGAGAAACCCTAGGAGGAAGGGGAAGAAGGAGGAGTGTAGAGAGCGCTGAGAGAAGTTGGGTAATGCGGAGCCATTTTCCACCAGATCCCTCATGTCACATCCTAGTCTCTCACTTAATCCTTTTTGTTTACTGAATTTTATGCCCCAACCTGGAGGTTCAACTTCCTTCGGGTCACATCCATGCACTCTTTTCTCACAGTCCGCCTCCTTAGGTGTCCCATTCCCAATCAAACTACATGGATTTTGATTCCCTTCTACGATGATACATTGGAAACCTCTTTGTGGTTTAAGGGAAAAACCACTATCATCATCACAATGATTCCATATTATACACCATCCACATCATTCAACCTTCCATCATCCATCCTGGTTCTTACATGAGACTCCACCTCCTTGTGAGAACCTACCATTCATATTTCGTTTCTCCTTGGGGTACTTGGGCAGCTAACTATACATAACCCCCACAAAATCCATACTCATCCAACCAAGAGCATCCCTCCTGCGATGAGCTATTATCCATGCATAATCCCCAGCATGTCTCTGTTTCATTGTCCTTTGTGTACACCCCGGTTTATCACCCCTTCAAACTATGTGGGTTTTGATCTATATATCTTGGGATATGGTACATAGTAAACCCCTATGAGGTTCAATCCAAGCTAGAGATAAACCCTAGAGTCCCATTAATAGGGACCCAAGCATCCTCATATCTATCCTCATTGACCATTTTGATCCACTCATCCAGTAAACCCCTTAGGTGATCCCTCTTGGGGATTCAACCATCTGATCTACTCCCATCAGTGTTCTGATTAGTCTGATCTACCTTTGTTAGATGTCAAACTCGCTGCATACCCTGTGTCAAACATGGGAAGTTGAGGAAAACCTTAGGGACATGACAATGGAATATAATTCCCCACACTTGAATGTGAGATTCCTCGGGCTTTCGCACCCTCGAGAATCCATATCATAAGTGGAAGAAACCAAGACACATCAGTGTTTTAGCATCCAAACATGCAAGTGATGTCCAGCATGACTACCCCCTAATTGAAGGTTGCTTCTCTGACTTGACCCCTTGGAATGTCCTGACAGAAGATGTGTAATTAACTGGCTTCCATGAAGATATGGCACCAGGGAAGAGTTTCACGAACAAAATCTTAAATCTATAAGGGAGACCGAGACTAGGTGATGAATTCTGAGGGGATATCCACAGAAGGAGGAACTGACATCCCATCATCCCGTTTTGATCAAGGAGAAAATGTCCCTTAATATGTGATGTATTCCACCTAACTTCGGAAAGAGGGAATGTGGAGATATATCCATCACACCCCCACAAATGGATGTGTGCCCCGACAAAATTGTTGAAAATAGAAATGGTGAACCTGATGTGAATTTCTTCCCCTCAATGTGGAGATTATTATCATTCGAGACATTAGTGGATGCGCATGTCACCAGATCTAGTTACCTAGTGCTAGGTCCCACCTAGAAAATAGTTTTCCTAACGTGAAACTCACCATAGATTGGGGAAGTTGAATGTTGGGAATCCTAGTATGCGACGTTGTCAATGTGGATCCTTCTTACCTATCATAGGAGATGTAATGACACTAGGGAATTGGACTTCTCTCTCCTCCTTTCATCACTAATGGTTGAATTTACCTACATTGCTGGACCCAAGATGCTATGCCTAGAAACCGATCACCACCCACCCACCATTGCATGGGGAGAGGAAACACCAATTTGAAAATATCATTCATTTCCATATATTCTACGATGGCCTCCACCTCCATAGATATTGGGCACCCATGCCCCATCTCACCATATGAACTGATTCATAGGAGGGCGATCAATGACATCATTTGACGGTATGAGGAGTAATGGATTATCCCAAATTAGGATATGGCTCAATAGGACCAATAGTCTTCTTTACCACATCGTCACAGCCTCCCCTAAGGGTTGCACAAGGAGCCCCTTCTCTGCACTCCAACCTACAACTATTTTGGGAGCCTATCCCTAGAGCGCTCTGACACTCGCTACTTTAGGATAATGAGTTTAGGTAAGTCCGAGCTAGCCCAGCTATGATCCCATCCTTAGGGCCACCATGTTGGGAACTCACCACACCATGTCAACGCCACCACCTAGTCCCACAGGGTGAGGATCAGGTGAAATATACACCTGCGCCACCAGCCCTATTAAGGTTAACCCGATGCCAATGTTGAGGGCAATCCGAGGAGGATTCCCTCCAGGGGGCATCATCATCAACAAATAAAATTTCGAGTACCACTGCTGATGCATACTATCAAAGCACCATTTTATATTGAATAGGGGTTTTCACTCCAAGACCATGATTTATTAATTATTTAATTGTATCTATTTTTTATTTTTGAGTTTCGAGTCGACCCCTTTTTAAAATTTAAAATTTTGGGGGTCTTCGGTTGTGGCGCTTGGCTATCGCACATTTGCCAACCATGCAGCCAAATTATGCACGGTTTTCCAGGCATTGGAAAAAAAATTAAAAAAATTTATAGAATTTTTTTTATAGAAATAATAATAATGATAATATTATTGTTTTGATTATTACTATTATTATTATTATTATTTTATTATTATTATTATTATTATTATTAGTATTATTGTAATTATTATTATTTTTATTATTTTTATGTATTATATTCTTTATTTTTTTCTTTTCTTTATTTTTACCCTCTTGTTCTTCCCTCCCTCCCTTGCTTCACACATCAAGTACCCACCCTAAACCCTTCCTCCTCCCCAACCTCCCCTTTGGTGGCACTCCCCCTCCACTCCCTTCCAACAAGACTCGACCGATGTCCCTGCGTCCCTCATATCGAGTAGCCGTGCACCACCCCTACAACCTCGCACTGAACCACATCACCACACAATCTATACACCACTATCCCTTATTGGTGAGACCATTTTGCGACCTCCTTATGGAACAATTCACCTCCGGTAGCCCACCTTCTTGCTCGGTTGGCCTCCCACACACCAGCCACAGGTGCGTTCTGCTCCGATTGGTAGTTTCTTCTATTTGCTAGGTTTTATAATTAGGATTTTGTGTTGAAATTGGATTGGTTTTGTTGTTTTTGGTTCCATGTATTTATTTTAAGGTACAATTTTAATTTTTTTTTGTCGTGTGATTGGAAAGAAATTGATGTTTCACACCAAAATTTGAGGGTTTCAACTCCAAAGGTAGGGGTTCTGGGAAAATAGTTATTTAATGATTTATTTTGCTTGTTAAATTAATTTACCATGGTATTTCATCAATTTTTTTTAATGAAAATTAGGTTTTAAGGAAGTTTAATATGTTTTTGGTCCATTTTGCAGCACTCTTATATGGATTGGATTGAATTTGTGATGAAAACCCATGCATAGTCTTTTATTAGTGTTTTATTATGTTGTGAAAGGGATGTGAATTCGGTTTTGACATGTTATTAGTGTGTGTTTGGCCTTAGAAGAGGTTTTTGGGTGTTATTTTATGTTCAAAGTCATTTAATACCTCTTGTAGTTGTTTCATAAAATATTAAGTGGTTTATTAAATCTTATATAGTGTAGTAAACTTGTTTTGATGTTGTTTTGGTGTGCATATGTTTTCAAAAGTAGGTTTGAGTATGCCAATGGGTGTATTTGTGTGTCTGTGCCTTATTGTGAAAATTATTGGACATGTTCAATTAATCATTTGAGTAGTGTGATATGTGTTTTGTGGGTACTTGAGGTGCGTGTGTGTTGAAAAAGGTTTTTATGGGAAATGTACCACTTTTAGCATGTTAGCCTTGTTGTGCATTTCTGAATGTGTATTGTAAATTCTTTTAAAATATGAAAAGTATGTTTTAATGTATCTTTTTTGTATGTTTGGTTTTAATTTGTCTTTTCCTACTTTAAATTGAGTCTTTTATTGGGAAAATCCATGGTGTTTTATTTTGAAATGTTATATAGATTGTTTAAGTGTTTAATTGTTTTATTAAATTATATGTGTAGTGTGTAGTCCTTGATACGGGATTTGGAGTCACTAGGTCTAAGGTGACACACCTGCATGTTCATAGGTAAGTGTATATATATACATATGTATTTATATATGTATATATATTTTTGGTTTTCGCTATTACATGTATATTGATCCATGGCAAGGAATATATGTGTATGAAGCTAGTTTTTACCATGTATATATATATATGAAAATGAATATGTAGGTGGGTGGAGACTAGTATATGAATATATGAATATGTGTAAGGATCCCCTTTTACATGTTCATGGCTATGTGGATGTGTGAAAAGGGTCTAGGTGAAATTAAATGTATGTGAAGGGGTATATACTTAGTGGGGAAGAAAAAAAATTTAGTTAGAAAACCCTAAGAGCTGAAGTGGATGGCTTGGTTCAACCCTGAGGTAGGTTTCCTATGCCTATGCCTTTAATTTAAATTTCATAATTGGTTTCTTGTTTTAGAAACATGTTTTACATTTATGATATTTACACATGCTATAAAATCTGGTTGTAGTTTCTAGAAATGATTGTGCCTTTGTTTTGGAAAAATAAATGTATTTATAGAACACATTGGTCTTAAGTGACTTTTCTAGAAAATTGATTTCCTAAGTGGTTTGGAATTGGTAATGAGTATTTCCAAATGTGTTTTGAATTTTAGCCAGTTATTTATAAAAAGTGTTCCCTATATATAATTAAGCCCATTTGGCGCATTATAAATGTTTTATGAAAAAGAAAAACCTCTCTTAAGGCATGCCCCGTTGTTTTCTAAAATGATGTGTGTGTTGAATGTATGATTTGTGACTTGTTCTCATAAAAAGGATTGATAATTCTTGTGTGGTGGAAAAAGGGGAGATGCGCTCAAGGAGGGATATCAGTTTTGAGAAGTTGGTTGTGTTTTTATGTAATGAAAATTGTAAGTACATATATGTTTTCTTAATAAGAACTCACCGCCCCTTTAAATGGATCACAATAGGAAACATGGATATCTAGGTGCATGGACTAGGACTAGTACTCTAGATGATACGTTAGTGATTCACCCTAGTTTCCTCTAGCAGGATTGATGATACAACACTAACTAAACATTTGTGATGATTGGAGACCACTAGGTTTTGGGTGTGTTCCATACTAGTGGATCGTGCACGAGAATATAGTTCGGTGTGGATCCTATACCATGTTTCACTGAGGTACGAGGATCCTAGGTTCCTAAATAATAGTATATGCTTAGGGATTTCCCACGGTGCTTGTGATGTG
This sequence comes from Viscum album, assembly GCA_963277665.1. Lineage (NCBI taxonomy): Eukaryota > Viridiplantae > Streptophyta > Magnoliopsida > Santalales > Viscaceae > Viscum > Viscum album. The sequence goes on along the minus strand of OY728143.1, from coordinate 106,155,937 downwards.
ATTTTTGTTTTAGTTGTTTCATATTTGATGTATTATTTGTGAAAAACATATTTTAATCTGAATTGGATTTCATTAATTTAGAAATTTTGATGAATTCATGGAACCTATTTAGAAAATGTAGTGGGATTGAAATGATTTACTTGAAAATAAAAACTTTTTACATGAATTTTAAAAGAATGAAAAATAGGATTTTATTATGTCATGTTTTCAAACTAGCATGTTTTGGATTTCTTATAAATGGAATGGGAATAGGGCATTGTTGTATCTTGTAATTACTACTTATCATCTCAGTGATCATGCCTACTTTTCATTTTAGTTTATGGTTTTTCAAGTTTTGGATTTCTCTTGGAGAGAGTTTAGTTTATGTTCTATGGTGACCCACGAGGTCACTTGGGATATGTTTCATTGCTTTGTTTACTCCTTTTTCTACTAACATTTTGTTTGGATTATTTTCTTTCATTTATTTGTTTGTTCATTTTATGATAATTTATCTTTTTTTTTCAAATAATTCCCAACTGGTTTATCTCAATGCTCGGCACTAGTTTTCATCCTATTGGGATCGGGAACGCCCTTTGTTCCATGTTGCGGACTGACTTGGGTGACCGGTTCAGGGTCGACCCGGTTTGGTTCGTGAAAAAATGGTATTAGTGGAGGCTCTAGTTATTTAGGGTGTTATACATCTTGGTGATTAGGTGTGACTAAACTCAAGATGTAGGTGTGGGAAGGACGTCATGAACCCTTGACCATCCTAAGACTCGAGTTGCTAGGGGTAGTTTGGGATTTGACTTTTATTTCTTATCTTGGTCTGGGTGGATGAGAAATGAAAATTGTAGTGAGATGGTGTTACATGGAAGGATATCATGGAGTAGTGACCCATGTACAACCCAAGTGCACGGTTCAAGATTAACCCTGTGGTTAATTCTCGCTCGGAGCATGGTCTGCTAAGCCATGTTACCGGGTTGGTATAGCCATTAGTCCCTTATTTTTGGATGTTTTGATGCGAGTTATGTTTGGGATTAGTTTTTACTGACATAAGTGGATTTCAAAAAAGAAAATTTTTCATAGAAAAAGGGGTCTTCTAAAGGAAATGTGGTTTTGGAGTGGAAAATTGGTTTTGAAATGGAAATTGTTTTCATTTAATGGAATGTGTGGTTTCAAAGGTAAAAATTGGAGGTTTGTTGGAAGTTGTTTCATGATCTTGGTAACACTTTTGAAATGTGAATAAAAAATGTTTAGGAATTTAGAAGATTCATTTATTTAATGATAAGAGTTATTTTTAAATTAGTTTGGAATGTGTGGTTTATGTTGAATGATCTATTTTCGAAATGACATTTGTCTGGAATTACCCGTTGGTAATTCTATGAGTGATAACATACATTGAGGTACATATGTGACAAGTTAAAAAATTGGTGACATGAGCGGATATGTTCTTGAGCTCGAATAAGGATATGTATGTGTGAGACTTCATGAAATACCAATGGTTGATATTTAGGTTATTATATTTTCTGAAAAATGTTTTTCCAAAAAGGGTAATTTAAATGTTTTGAAAAGGTAGTGTGCAATTGTTTTGTGTTATCTTTTCATGTTTGGAATCCTTTTTTCATGGGCTCTTGTTTTTGACATACTGAATTGTGGTCAGAATAGTGTTTTGAGTTTGTGTTTTAGTTTGTGATTGAAGTGTGGAATCTGATTTACGATGAGTTTTGATTTGGATTTGTGCCTTTTTTTAGTATGTCGCCTAGTGAAGTCCCAGAGGGATCTAGTGAGTCTCTCTTAGTTATTGGTTCCACACATACTCTTAGTAGAGTGGTGTAATTGAATTCTTTTCAATTTTTTTCCATATTCTGTGGTGATCGTGATCTATTGAATGTAGTGAACTAGCTTGGTGAAGTTATTGGTTTTTTCAGGTTACTGGGAACTCCCAATGCTATGATAGCTCATGCTGGTTCGAGTTCATTTGAGAGTCCAACTATAGATTGATGGAGGAGATAATACCAGCATTATTGCATTATGGGATTTCATGGGAGGTGTTTAAGACCAATTTCATTTTATGGTTTATACCTAAGGAAGTGTTGGGGAGGAAAGTAGTAAAGCTCATCGGTGTCCAAAAAGGCCAACCAATAGTAAAGGCTTACATTTCTCTTTTCAAGGGGTTGATTCCCTTTTCTCCAGAGGCAGCATCGTGGAATCAGTTAAAGTTTCTCTTTTGTGGGGTCTTGGTCCAGGGTTCCAGGACTGATTCTTTTTGGTGTGTGGGAAGGTTCCCCCTCTGATGAGGAGAGAGAATTGGAGTAACCTTTCTCAGACAATTCATCTTGTAAATTCCATATTGTATTAGTTTTCCACCCTCTTGTTTAGTTTGGGTGTGGCCAGTTTGGGTACATTAAGTCTCCTTTTCATCATCATCTGAAGGCCTGTCGTCGGTGTGGCCATTTGGGACACTTTGAGAGGCTCCTATAACGGTATTTCCAAAAGCAGTCTCGAGCATAGGATGTCATCTCCTGATTGTGGGGTAGAAGATGCTTCAAGACAATAGAGATCCAACCACAAGTCTCAGAGTGAATCCTTTCATGCAGTCAGTAATCGTTGGATGTGTGTCACCTTGGTCTAACGTTTTTCTCCAGTGCTGAAATATGGAGGTTTAAATTTCTGTGTTGTATCTCCCTCCACTTTGGGGTTCTATTTTTCTATATTAGTTGTAATGGTCTCATTTCCTAATTGCGGTCTTTGTTCATTGAATACCTCACTTAGGTTGTAATAAGGCATGGTGATCTTGTCTTCTTGTAATTATGATAGTGGTGCCTCCTCAAATGTGAGCTTTGAAGGTTATCTCTTTATAGCTGTGAGTCTCAATTTTATTTTCTTTCTTGTGTGGTATCTCTCTTTGTGACCTGATCTTATTTTAGGACGTACTTATTTTGGAGACACATGCGTCTTGGGAAAGAATGAATAGGGGGTTTTCAACCATTTGGATTGGGGTCTTTCATCAGGCGTCCAATATAGAGGGGGTCTAGTTTGTGCGAAGAGTTTGTGGGTCAGTTTTTTTGGGCCCGTATCGGTTTGTGATAATTGGAAAACATTTTTTAGTTCTTAACATGGGGGAATAATCACAATGGATGTCTCGTTCCTTCAATGAGAGTTGGTTTGTGTAGATGTTTTGGTATGTGTTGGTGGTTTCCTCTTTGGATCAAGTCAGTATTTCTAGAGTTATCTCGTGTTGAGAGTATCAATGTTGGTTGTGCTAGTCAGGTTCTTATGGTGGGGAGAACCTTTCTCATTTATTGATGGCTCTTATTTTTGATGTTTCTCTTAATGTTGGTTGGTTTTGACTAATGGAGGGAAAATTAACACCGAGTTTTTGATTTTTTTGGCCTTATTCAGTTTCAAACTCAAGTTTGATTCCTCGTTTGGATGAGAGACTTTTGGGGGGCAGAATTTTTTTGTGGGGGAGAGAATTGTCACACCCCAACAATGATTTATTAATTATTTAGTCAAATCTATTTTTTCTTTTTAGTATCAGTTCGAACATGTTTTAAAATTTTAAATTTTGGGTGTCTCCGGTAGAGGTTCATGGCTAGCGCACATTTGGCCAACCATGCGGCCAAATTTTGCACGATTTTCCAGGATTATGAATATATATATGTATATAGAAAAAATGTTTTAATATAAATAATAAAAAGGATAATATTATTATTTTGATTATTAATATTATTATAATTATTATTATTCATTATTATTATTATTATTATTATTATTATTATGTTTTTTCTTTCTTTTTTCCTTTTCTTTATTTTACCCCTCTTGTTATTCCCTCCCTCCCTCATATGGGACAGAAAGTCCCCTCCTCGTACCCTTCCTCCTCACTGGCCACCACTTTGGTGGTGCTCCCCCTCCACTCCCTTCTGGAAGGACCTAACCGACACCCCTGCATCCCTCCCGTCGAGTAGTCGTGCACCACCCCTGTTGCCTCGCACAGAACTATATCCCCACCCAATCCTTTCACTACCGCCCCTTATAGGTCAGACCATCTAGAATCCTCCTTAAGGAATGATTCACTGCTGGAATCCCACCTTCTATCTCGGTTGGCCACCCTCACCCCTGATATAGGTGTGTTCTGCTTCGATTGGTTGTTTCTTTTTTTGGTAGGTATTTGAATTAGATTTTCATGTTCAAATTGGTTTTGTTTTGATTTTTTTGGTCCCCTGTATTGATTTTAGGGTTCAATTTGAAGTTGTTTTTGTGCAATTAGTGAGAAATTACTGTTTTTCACTGAAATTTAGGGGTTTCGACACCAAAGGTAGGGGTTCCATGCATAATATTTATTTCTTGATTTATTTTTCTTATTAAATTAATTTAGCATAGTATTTTGTTAAATTGTTTGATCTGAATTTGGTTTTAAGGGGGTTTAATATGTTTTGATCCATTTTGTAGAACACTTATATGGAGTGAAGTACATTTTTTATGAAAACCCATGTTTAGTCTTTTATTAGTATTTTATTATGTTATGCAGGGTCTGTAAATTCTTTTTTTAACATGTTATTGGTGTGTGTTTAGCCTTAGAAGAGGTTTTTGGGTGTGATTTTGTGATCAAAGTCTTTTGATACTGCTTCGAGTTGCTTCATAAAATTTTAACTGGTTTATTAAATCTAATAAGGTCTTTGAAACATGTTTGGATGTTGTTTTGGTGTGCATATGATTTCAAAAGAGGGTGTTAGTATGCCAATGGGGGTATTTGTGTATGTGTTCCTTATTGTGAAAATCATTAGATGTGTTCAATTAATCGTTTAATTCATGTGTAATTTGTTTTGTGGGTACTTGAGGTGCGGGTGTGTTGAAATGTTTTTTTTTGGAAATGTACCACTTTGAGCATGTTTTCCTTGTTGTTATTTTTCAAAATCTGTATTTTAAATTCATTTAAAATATGGAATGCGTGTTTTAAACTATCTTTGCGATATGTTTGTTTTGAAGGTGGATTTTACTAGATTAAATTGACTGTGTTATTGGTTCAAACCCTTGGTGTGTTATTTTGAAATGTTTTATAGATTTTTTAAGTGTTTAATTATTTTATTAAGTTATATGTGTAGTGTGTGGTCTTTTCAACGTGGTGTGGAGTCGATGGGTCTATGCCGACTCACTTGTGTGTGCATATGTAAGTATATATATATGTGTGTGTGTGTGTGTGTGTGTGTGTGTTTGTGTGTGTGTGGGTGGGTTCCCCTGTTATATGTGTATCCATCCATGGAAGTGAGTATACCTGTATGGGGAAAGAAATGCCCATGTATATATATGAAAATGCATACATAGGTGAGTGGTGACTAGAATATACATTTAAGCACATGTGTACGGATCCCCTTACACATTTTCATGGCCATGAAGGTGTGTAAATGGTGGATAGGTGTCCTTACATGTATGTGAAGTTGCATATAATTAGTGGGGTAGCAGTTGCTTTTATTTAGAAAGCTCCAAGAGCCGATGTGGATGGATTGGTTCCACCCTGAGGTAGGTCCACTATTCCTATACCTTTAAATTGAATTTCATAATTTTTTTCTTGTTTTGAAAATATGTTTTACATTTATTCTATATAGAAATGCTATGAAATCTGTTTGGGGTTGCTAAAAATGATTATGCCTCTGTTTTGGAAATTGAAATTTATTTCTACTGCCCATTGGTCATAAGTGACTTACTTGATAATTAATTTCTTAAATAGTTTTGAATTAGTAATGAGTATTTCTATAGGTGTTTGGTATTCGGATGATTATTTATAAAAATTGTTCCCTGTATGTAATTAATCTCATTTGGCACCATAATAATGTTTTATGAAATAGAAAAACCTCTCTTGAGGCATGCCCCCTTGTTTTTGGAAATGATGTGTTTCTTAAATGTTTGATTTGTGATCTGTGCCTAGTACAATGGATTGTTCATTATTGTGTGATAGAAAAGGGGGTTCACATAGGGAGGGAGATCGGTGGTGAGAGGTTGGATGTGTTTTTATGTATATAAAATGAAAAGTACATATATGTTTTATTATTAAAAACTCACCACCACATGAAATGGAGAACAATGGGAAACATTCTTATCTAGGTGGGAAGACTTGGACTAGAATGCTAGATAATACGTAAGTGGTTCTTCCCGGTTTCGTCTAGCAGTATTGACACAACAACACTAACTAAATATTTGTAATGGTTGGAGACCACTACGTTATTGGTGTGTTCTCTAATAGTGGCTCATGCATGAGAATTTAGATCGTTGTGGATCTTATTCCATGTTTCACTAAGGTATGAGGATCCTAGGTCCCCCACTAATACCAACTTCTTATGGATTGCTCATAGTGCTTGTGATGTGTTTTTTGTTTCAGTCATTTCATACATGATTTCTTATTTGTGAAAACCATATTTTAGTCAAAATTGGTTTCCTTCAATTTTGAGATGTTAATGCATGATTGGAACCTATTTTTAAAATTTAATGGGATAGAAATTATTTACATGGAAATGAAAACTTGTTACTTTAATTTTAAAACAATGAAAAATATTATTTTATTATGTCATATTTACCAACTAGCATGTTTTTGATTTCTTATAAAAGGTAAGGGCATAAAGAATTGTTGTTTCTTGGAGTGAGTGTATTTTATGTTTTGTGGTGACCCATGAGGGCACTTGAGGTATGTATCATAGCTTTGTTTACTCATTTTTCCACAGCCAGTTTGTTTGGTTTATTTTATTTTGTTTATCTATTTGTTATACTTATAATTATTTATCTTTCTCTGTTATGATTCATCTCATTACCAACTGATTTATCTTGATGCCCTGCATTATTTTCAACCTGTAGGGAACAGGTACGCCCTTCAGTCCATGTCGTGGATCAACATAGGTGACCGGTTTAGGGTCAACCGGGGTTGGTTCATGATAAAATGGTATCATAGTTGGCCCTTGTTATTTGGGGTTTCATATATCATGGTGATTATGTGTGATGGGACTTGGGAGGTTGGTGCGGGATGGATGTCACAAACCCTTTCATATCCCGTGACTCGAGTTTCTAGGGGTAGTTCAGGATTTGAATTTTCATCATTGGCTTGGTCTGTGTGGATGAGGGATGAAAAAGGGAGTGATCCAGTGTTAAGAAGTGGTATTTCATGGAGTATCAACCCATGTACAACCCGATTTCATTGTTCATGATTCTTCCTATGGTCAATGCTCTCTCAGAGCAAGGTCTGTTAATCCATGTTACTCAGTTGGCATAACCACTAGTCCCTTATTTTTGGAAGTTCTGATGTAAGTAATGTTTGGGATTGATTTTTACTGACTTTAGTGGATTTCAAAAATTAATATGGTTCATAGAAAAATTGGTTTTTAAAATGGAATTTGGTTATGGAGATGAAAATTGGTTTTGAAATAGAAATTGATTTCTTTTAATCAAATTTGTGGTTTCAAAGGGAAAATAAGATGTTAGTTGGAAGTTATTTTTGGATATTGGTAAAAAATTTGAAATGTGAATTCAAAATGTTTGGGAATTCTGAAAAATATTTACTTTAATGATAAGTTTTATTTTTAAATTGGTTGTGAATTTGTTCTTTTTTTTAATGATCATATTTAGAAATGATAAGTTCCTTGAATTTACCCTTGTTATTCCTATGAGTGATCACATATATTGAGGTACATATGTGCCATGTGAAGAATTGGTGACATGAGTGGATGGGTGCTTGAGCTAGCAGAGGGATATATATGTGTGAGACTTCATGGAATTCCAATGGTGGATATTTTTGTTGTTCTGTTTTCTGAAAAATGGTTTTCAAAAAAAGGTAATTTAAATGTTTTGAAAAGTGAGTGAGATATTGTTTAGTGTTATCTTTTTGTGTCTGGAATAATTTTTTTCTTGGGCTCTTATTTTTGAAATAATGCATTTGGTCAGAATGGTGATTTGAGTTTGATTTTTAGTTTGTTATTGAAGTGTGGAATCTGATTTATGATGAGTTTTGATATGGATTTGTGCCTCTCTTTTTTGAGTATGCTTCCCAAATAAGTCCCAATGGGTTCTAGTGAGTATCTTATATTTGTTGGTTCAACCGACACTCTTAGTAGAGTGGTGGAATTGAATTATTTTCTATTGTTTTCCATATTCCATGGTGATCATGATCTATTGAAGGTAGTGGACTGGATTTATGAAATTGTTAGTGTTTTTTATATATTGGGAACTCTGAAATCTATGAGAACTCATGTTGGTTCGATTCCATTCAAGAGTCCAACATTGAATTGGTGGAGGATATAATCCACATGTTGATGCATGATGGTATGTCTTGGGAGGTGTTTCAGACCACTATAATCTGATTGATTGTACCTGAGGAAGTGAAGGTGAGGAAAGTGGTAAAGCTCATGGGTGTCCAACAAGTCCAACGAATAATAAAGTCTTACCTCAGGCATTTCAAGGGGTTGATTCCCTTTTTTCTGAAGGTAGTTTCGTGAAATGAGTTTATGTTTCTCTTATGTGGGGTCTTCGTCCAAAGTTCTAGGACCGATTATTTTTGGTGTTCGAGAAGGTTCGCCATCCAGGGAGGAGATCGAACCGGAGAAACCTGTCTCAGAAAATTCTTCTTGAAAATTCGATCTTCTATTAGTCATGCCACCATCTTTTTTGGTTTTGGTGTGTCGGGTTTGGGTACTTTAAGTCACATTATCATCATCCTCTAAAGGCTAGTCGTCGATGTGGCCTTTTGGGACACTTGGAGAGGATCCACTAGCGGCATCACCAAAAGGAGTCTCGATAAAATGATGTCATCTCCTGACTGTAGGGTAGTAAATGCTTTGAGACATCAGAGCTCCAACCATAGGTCTCGAAGTGAAGCATTTAACGCATTCAGGAATCAATGGGTGTGGGGAACCATGGTCTAACTTTTGTCTTCAGTGCTGAAATAAGAACGGTTTAAATTTCTATGTTGTAGATCCCTCGACTTTGAAGGTTCTATTTTTTGTAAGAGGTGTAGAGGTCTCACTTCCTCATTGCGGTCTTTGTTATTTAAATTCCCCACTTTGGTGTAAGAAGGCATGGTGATCTCATCTTCTTGTAATTTTGATAGTTGTGTCTCCCCAAATGTGATCTTTGAAGGGCGTCTCTCTATGGCTATGATTATCAAGATTATTTTATATATTGTTTGGATAACTCCCTTAGTGACATACACTTTTTATAGGACTTTCTCATTTTAGAGACACATGAATCACTGGAAATAATGTATAGCGGTTTTTTCATCAATTCTGTTAGGGGTATTTTGTCGGGGAACCCATGTGGTGGGGGTCTGGTTTGTGTGAAGAGTTCGTGGGTCAGTTTGTGTTGGGACCATATCAGTTCATGCTAATTTGCCTAAGCTGGTTGGTTCTTAACTGGTGGTAAGACCCATAGTGGATCTTGTTGTGCATTCTTTGAGAGTTAGTTTGTGTGGGAGTTTTCATCTGTTTGGGTGGTTTTATACTTGGATAATTTTTTTAGTTCCAGAGTTATCCGATGATGAGAGTCTCAATGTCGGTTGTTCTAGTTGGGTTCTTATGGTTGGAAGAACCCTCCTTGTTTCTTGATGGCTCTTATATTTTCAGTTTCCCTTAGATTTGGTCGAGCGTGACTGATGGAGTGAAAATTAACACTGATTTTGTGATTTTCTTTGCCTCATTCAGTTTCGAACTTGAGTTTGATTCCTCATTTGGCTGGGTGACTTTCTGGGGTTTGAAAGTATTTTTGTGGGAATAATTGTCACACCCTGACCATTATTTATTATTTATTTAATTATATCTAGGTTTTTTGAGTGTTTGGTCAAACTAGTTTTAAAATTTTGTATTTTTTGGGTATCAGGGTGCACGACTAGCGCACATTTGGCCAACCATATGGCCAAATATTGAACTATTTTTTGGCTTTAAAAATAATAATATAGAAAATAAATGATTTAATAGAAATATTAATAATGATACTAATATTTTTTTTATTATTACTATTATTACTATTATTATTACCATTATTATTATTATTATTATTATTATTATTATTATTTGTTTAGTTTTTTTCTTTCTTTTTTCCTTTTTTATTCCCCCCCCCCTCATTTTCATCCCTCCCTCCCACGTGTCGCACAACATGTCCCCTCCCCAAACCCTTCCTCCTCCCCGACCTCCACTTTGGAGGTGCTCCCCCTCTACTCCCTTCCAGCAATACCTGACCGACCCCCCGACATACCTCCCGTCGATTAGTCGCACACCACCCCTGCTACCTCGCACCAAACCTCATCATTGGGTAGTCCTTGCGCTACCACCCCTTCTTGGATGGACCCTCTAGCAGCCTCCTTAAGGAACGATTCACCTCCGACAACCAACTTTCTTCCTCGGTTGGCCTCCCGCACCCTAGCCGCAGGTGATTTCTTCTTCTATGGGTTGTTTATTCTATTTGGTAGGTTTTTTATTATATTTTCATGTTAAAAATGGTTTGGTTTTTATTTTTTTGGTTCGATGTATTTATTTTTGGGTTTAATTTGAATTTTTTGTTGTGATATTGGAAAGAAATTGAAGTTTCACAATGAAATTTTGGGGTTTGGACACCAAAGGTAGTGGTTCCATGCATAATCATTATTTGATGATTTGTTTTTCTTGTTAAATTAATTTATCATGGTCTTTTAATAAATTTTTTTATTCAAATTTGGTTTTAATTGAGTTTAAATTTTTTTTATTCATTTTGAAGCATGCTTATATGGAGTGGAGTGCATTTGTGAGGAAAACCCATGTTTAGTCTTTTATTACTATTTTATTAATTTGTGAAAGGGCAGTTAATTTTGTTTTGACATGTTATTGGTGTACGTTTGGCCATAGAAGAGGCTTTTGGGTGTGCTTTTGTATTCAAAGTCGTGTGATGTCGCATAGAGTTGTTTCATAAAATTTTATGTGGTTTATTAAATCTTATAAAGTATTGTAAACATGTTTGGATGTTTTGTGTGTGTGTGTGTATGTTTTCAAAAGTGGGTTTGATTATTCTAATGGGGGTATATTTGTGTGTGTTCCTTGTTGTGAAAATCATTGGACGTGTTCAATTAATCATTTGAGTAGTGTGAAATTTGTTTTGTGGGTACTTGAGGTGCGCGTGTGTTAAAAAAAGGTTTTTTATGGGAAATATAACACTTTGAGCTTTTTATCCTTGTTGTGCATTTCTCTATGTGTATTGTAAATTATTTTAAAAGATTTAAAGTTTGTTTTAATGTCTCTTTGTTGTACGGTTTGTTTTAAAGTGGATTTTCCTACATGAAATTTAGTGTGTGATTGGTCCAAACCCTTAGTGTGTTATTTTGAAATGTTTTATATATTTTTAAGTGTTTAATTGTTTAATTAAATTATATGTGTAGTGTGTGGTTCTTGATTCATTGGTTGGAGTCGCTGGGTCTAAGGTGACTCACCTTCATGTTCATAGGAAAGTATATATATATATATATATATATGGGGGTCCCCATTACATGTATAGTTATCCATGGAAATGAATACACATGTATGGGACTATGTGTGCCCATGTATGTATATATATATATATATATATATATATATGAAAATTCATATGTAGGTGAGTGGCGACTAGTAGATGCATATAAGAATATGTGTAATGATCCCCTTGCACATGTTCATGGCCACGTGGGTGTGTGAAAAGGGTTTAGGTATCCTTATATGTATGTGAAGTTACATATACTCTATGGGGGAGAAGCCTATTTTAGATAGAAATTGCCAAGAGTCAAAGTGGACGGATTGGTTCCACCCCAAGGTAGGTCACCTATTTCTATTCCTTTAATTTGAATTTCATAATTGCTTTCTTGTTTTAAAAATATATATTTCATTTATTCTTTATATAAATGCTATGAAATATGGTTTTGGTGGATAGAAATGATTATTCCCTTATTTTTGAAATTGAAATGTATTTATAATTCCCATTGGTCTTAAGTGAATTTTCATGAAAATTTATTTTCTAAGTGTTTTTGAATTAGTAATGAGTATTTCCAAAGGCATTTGGCCTTTTAGACGGTTAGTTAAAAAAGTGTTCACTGTATGTAATTAAGATCGTTTGGCACCTTAATAATGTTTTATGAAAAATAAAAACCTCTCTTGAGGCATTCCCCCTTATTTTAGAAAATGATTTGTGTGATAAATGTGTGATTTGTGATATGTTCCTAAAAAAAGAATTGAATATTATTGTGTGATGGAAAAAGGGGGGATGTTCTCATGGAGCGAGATCATTGGGGTGAGGGTGGATGTGTTTTTAAGTAATGAAAATGATAAGTAAATATATTTTTTCTTAATAAAAACTCATCGCTGCTTAAAATACGGCATAATGAGAAATCTGGGTATCTTGGTGGGAGGACTAGGACTAGTACTCTATATGATGCGTAAGTGGTTGGTCCTGCTTTACTCTAGAAGTATTGATGCTACAACAATAATTAATCAATTGTGATGATTGGAAACCACTAGGTTATGAGTGTGTTCCCTACTAGTGGATTGTGCATAATAATGTAGATCGTTGTGGCTCCTACGCCACATTTCACTGAGATATGAGGATCCCAGGTCCCCAACTAACATCACCTGCTTAGGTATTTCCCATAGTTCATGTGATGTGATTTTCATTTTAGTAATTTTGTACATTATGTCTTTTCTGTGAAAACCCTATTTTAATCTAAATTGGTTTCCTTTATTTATGAAATGTAAATTCATGCTTCGAACATATTGTTAAAATGTAGTGGGAGTGAAATTATTTACGGGAAAATAAAAACTTGTTACTTTAATTTCAAAAGAATGGGAAACATTATTTTATTATATCATATTTTCAAACTAGCATGTTTTGGATTTCTTATAAAAGTCAAGATCATAGGGTTTTTTGTATCTTAGAATTCCTACTGAGCATCTCAGTTTTCACTCCAAATTTTCATTTTTGTTTTAGGTTTCTCTAGTTTTGGATCGCTCATGGAGTGAGTGTAGTTTATGTTTTGTGGTGACCCACGAGATCACTTGAGGTACTTCTCATTGCTTCATTTACTCCTTTTTCAGCTTCCATTTTGTTTGGTTTATTTTCTTTTGATTATCTTCTTATGAATTTTATTATTATTTATATGTAATTTTTTTGGTCCAAATCAGTCCCAACTGGTTTATCTCGATGCTTGACACAAGTTTCCAAACCATGGGGATCAAGAACACCCTTCAGTCCATGTCGCAGGACGACTCAGATGTCCGATTTAGGGTCGACCCGAGTTGGTTCTTGATAAGAGAACTTATATGATCGACCTCAATCGAGGCCCCAACCTCCCAATGGGAAGGCCAATATGAATCTCTTGGTCAGTGATAGAGGAAATGCTCATGGTGAGCTAACCCGCAATAATGACATCCATCACAGAGGTCCTCACCGCAACACCAACCATGAAAGCATAGGTCATCCCGGCTCTTAAGATCAGTATGTAGGTCCTCCTAATGCCACAATCAGTCTGATAAAAGGCCCTCCCTGCTACACTGAAATCCATCATGAAGGTTTCTTTCGCACCCCTGATCCCAGGTATAGAGCCGTTCATTTTGTCATAGGTCACCGATAAGAAGATCATACTCACCTGGTCAACCATCATTGTGGAGGTCTTACCCATTTTCTTATTGTCTTCAATGATGGTCCTACTCATCCTGGTAATCAGAGAAGCGTAGGTCTGCCTCCCTTCATTGGCATCCAATGAGGGGGTCTTCCTCACGTTCAATTTGATCGGTATGAAGGCCACCCTTTTACCATCATTGCTATGGTAAAAAAACATGGAAGTATTTCCCATGCACCCACTAGCACCATAAGAGGTCATACTCACTCCAACACTTCTTGTAGGGATTTTCTTTGCACTCTAGCTAGCGGACATAGAGGCCCTCCCTTTATTCCTTTTTACATTTGTCTAGGTGCTCCTCGCACCCTGAGTCACCCATGTGGATGTCCTCTCCACCCCAGCACCAAGTTGTTTGAAGGTCCTCCTCATTCTAAAATCAAAAACCGTCCTAAAGAACAATCCCAAGGTAGGAGGGCAGGTCACTCTCACTAGAGGAAGAATAATGAGAAGCTTTAGGATGCAATTTAACCCATCTGCTTTCTAGATTTTGAGGCGGAATGCTATTTATCAATGGAACACTCAACATGATCTTCTATGTCAGGGGATAGGGTAGGAATATGGAATATAAGACTATTTCTTATTAAAATAAAGTTCCACTGGATCCCCACCTCCCTCAACAGAAAAATCTAGGATGAGGATGATTTTCCCCCTTTATAGGGCATAATCGTACAGTCCTCCCTATAGTCAATAGGAACATTCTCTACCTCAACCAGAGATCACATAGAGTTATTCTGGGAACCATTTGTGGACGAGAAACTACATGAACCACCATCATTAACCACATCCCCTGCATATGAATCTTTGTTCTCTAGATCATCTTAGCAATATGTGGTCGCCCAATCATTGCATTCTTCAGAAGACAGCCTGAGATGCGGTGGCTTGTCATCTCGCTTGCCATATTCTCCACTGGCTAGTCTACCATCTCAAAAGTCCACTTCAGTTCCATTACAAGTCCCTTAGCCGCCCCTAGTCGATGAATGGTGAAACCAAGGGCTAGACCCCAATTCTATGTTAAGGATCTTATTGAAAAATACTTGTATTGGATCATTTCCCAGAGATGTTCTAGCCAGTTAAACCACATCTTCAATGTGCCAGAATCGCTTAACCATGAGGAGGACATGTGATTTCTCCAAACCCTCGGGGTGACGCACTTCCTTATCCATTGTCAAGGGTGGATTACCCCAAGAGTCCATAACACGTTAAAGATACTGGCCAGCAATGTCGTATAGCCAACTTGGTTGTCATCCCTATGGCCCAACACCCTGAGTCTCCTGGTCTCCATCAGACCGTCCAACAACGAGGAATTCAGATCTTTAAAATTCTCCACATAATTATAGAGGAGGATTCACCCCATGTTCAGATTCATGGTTGGGGGAAGTATACGGCCCTTCATTTCAGTTATATTTGGCACCAGCCCGACTTTACAGACAATATTGAGGATATGGAATTAGGTACAGTCGTAATTAACATGGTCAACCTGTCATAGGTATAGAATTTTCTAGATATCCTTGAAGATAACATACCCCCTAGGGGATTTCCACACTTATTGGATACATTGGGAAGGGTTACTCACCAGAAAAGAAATTTACTGGGTCTTCCCATACCTACCAAGTCGTTATCCCTCGGTCGGAATCCCAATAAGGGCAAAGAGCATCTTAGGGAATATAAACCCTTTGATACATCTGGATCAGTGGAAAAGACAGAGGATGACCCTGCAAAGGACCCATTTTGTCAAAATCTTGTGGAAAAGAAAAATATGTTCTAATAACTCCTCACTGAACATGCTATAGAATGGCGATCTGACTACAGTGATCTTTGATCGGGGAAGCAGGGGCAGGTATAACTTCCTCCTAGTGATTTACCTTCGGGTGACCTTGACCATCCCTCGCATATGTATAGGTTACATACCAGATTTTATGGAAATATGGAGTAATCTTCATCACCAAATCCACATGAATTGCGTGATAACCCTCCTTAGGACCCAGTTCAGGTTCCCCCAGCCACTCAATAGGCTATTCCCCTAGCAGTCCCACATGTCATCCCACCAGCCGCTCCATGATCTGTTGGTCATGCTTATCATTTTGAGGATCCTTCCAATGAAATGGTAGTCAGGTATCCTTGTCAAGATATGAATCTCTACCCAGATGATCCAATGGCAGTGCTCCTTTTCCACATCAAGGCTTTGGAAACTTTACATGTGGTAATTATTCTTGGTGGAAATCTATATTTGGTAAAGGTGGATGATTCTCAAGCACCCCATGGTTTTATAAATCCTTCCTTTTCACCCTTTAATGGTTTTGGTGATCCCCCAAAGTATCTGAACCACTTCATCTCAAGGAGTGGACCAATGATGGGAACTCCTGTGTAGTAGGAGGCCGCCAAACTCTACTGTTTCATACAAACATTGGAAGGGCCTATGTTTTTTGGGAACAAATAGTTACCTATTGGGTTAGTATTCAGTTGGGAGGATCGTTATAGGCATTTTCTTTACCATTTCAGCTCTACCACACAGAAGATGAGTATTAAAGACCTCTTCAAGTGAAAGGAAAGGCCTGACAAACACATCAGGATGTTTTTCACTCAGTGGAAAGTCCTTAACTACTCCCTCGATATGCTGATGACCCAAGAATATATGTAGACAATGTGTGTGGGAAATTTCAAAACTGAATTTGTCCTCTCTCTCATCATACCGAATTAAGCAGGGGAATTTCTAGATTTTCTTACAAAGTCTAGTGTCGAGATGAAGCCTTGTAATAGGCTAAGCAAGCACGTCTATTTCCTCCTTTGGTTTCTGCAAGAATATCCACTAAGGCTGAGCCAGTTGAGGGAGCATTGATATAGGCCCCTAGGAACATGGATTTTATAACACCCCAAAACATTTATGGTATATTGCTCTTAAATACTTTATATTCATTAGATATCCCATATTTCATGAAGCACAAAGTCTTTTGTGAAACCAAGAATTATATTAGAATGTTATTTTTTATCCATTAAACATAAATTTTCCACTTCTATGTTTTGAATTTAAAAAAACAATCCTCTTGTTTTGTGACCAGAAATCCATTTGGAGTCTAATAGAACAAAATTGATTTTTTGATGAATAGTAACATGCCCTTATGAATAGTAATATTCCCTTTATAAATAGTAAATATTGATAATATTTTATTTTATTAAGGTAATAAGATAATGAGAAGTTAATTAATTTTTCAACGTAATACAAAACTAATTTACCTTTAAATTGTTATTTTTATAATTAACATTGATTTTAATTAGAAATTAAATTATAAATACTTAGGAAATTATTTTTAAAAAATTGAGTTCATTTTTTAATTCTACACATCTATAGATGGTTAGGGTGATTTTTTGGTATTTTTCTAAAATACATGATTTTTTCGTGAATAATAAAAATACAGATTTGAGTTTTCGGTAGTTTAATGACATAATAATGATGTAATAATTAATATAATGGTTTGGTAGACTTTTTTACAGTATATTATGACATTAGGTGTGTCAAGTGGCTTAAACCACAGGAACATACCATGGGAAATCCAATGGTTTTTTGAAAACCACTAATGAGGTGTCCCTTTTAATTAATAATAAACTCTCTCTTAATTACTATAAATACCCACCCCCCCCCCCCCTTCATTTTCGTTAATTACCAACTCAATATACTCTAATATCTAGTGTTATTTCCTCCCTATAAGTCCTCACAAGGTTTTATTAATCCCCCAAGGTCCCATCCTTCAAGATCTAGTAGTTACTCTACAAGGTAAGGGAATCCTTCATTCGCTTCTTTTAGTCGACACTTACTTTATGTTATGTATTTTATTTTTCATTATCATATGTTGGGGTTTGATTTTATGTGTTCCTATTACTTTAAATTTTATTTCAATATGATTAGATACCCTTTTTCTCTCATCATTTCATTTTATAAAATTTTATGCGACGCTCTTAGGTTGCCGATTTTTCAAAAGGGATTTCCCACCTTTTCTTTTATTTTCAAGGTCATCGCTTTTATTTTCTATCCTCACCTCCCCTGTCCAAATGACCATGATAAACTCCAGTATCATCTATATACAGTAATTATATCATGTTAATGGAATAATTATCATCAATATCTTTACTCCCTCCCTTTTTTTAAAATGAAATCAACGTCCATGAGGATCCAATTTATAACCATTGTAGACAACAAAGTTTCATTCTTCAATTTATCCTTCATTACTGGTTATGAAACCATTTTAATGGTTTAACTAGATAAAAATATATTTATTTAATTTTTTAATATTCTGTAATCCATAGACACTCATAATATAAGATAATAATACAGAACAAGTTCATTAAGAACAAAATGGCCAAGTTAATCCAAATATTTGTAATAAACATTTTACTAATGAATCATCATCATGGTGTATAGCCCAAAATAATTATAAGATAATTTATATATCATTAATGTAGTTAATAAGATATATTGACAATTTTGGATGTTTAACCACATTTCAAATGAACTTCCATTCATTAAAACAAGTAAACGAATCATGAAAACTAAGGAAGAAAATGCTTCAAAAACAAGAAACTTGAACCTCTTAAACCCATAAAAAAGTAAACTAAAGAACTTAATAATGTTATAACATATAAATTAAATGTTTATGAGGTTGTTTAATTATTAATTAATGAATCTAAATATGAATATTCAGGTTTCTAATAACTAACAAGAACACCTTCGAGCGTAAGGTAAGGGATCCTCTCTCTCACTTATGTACAAGAATCTCCTCTATGTTGTTCCCTTTAATTTTTTATTCGTAATGATGGGGTATGTTTTCACACCTCTAAAATAATTCCCTTCTGACATATAAATAATGAATACCCTTTTACCTTTCATTAATCCCTCGTAATAACACCTGTTACTAGGCTGAAATGTTTGTATGGGGTTTCTCATCTCACTTTCGTTTATGTGATATTTTCATTGTTTTCCACATATTTATCTTATGTGGTATATCTGTATTGACATTTATTATATAATAACATTATTCTTTTTATATTCATGTTATTAAATGATTAGTTTGATTATTATTAAGTTCTGGTCGTATGATTCAACCGATTACATTGTGGTAAGTCACTTTGTCTCAACTGCTATTTTGTTGTGACTAACTTTGTGTGGTGCACCTAATAATCCTTATGTTGTGTACCTACTACCCATTTGAGATAACATTACATTTGAAATTATATTTATATTAAATATCCATAATCTCATATTAGGGATATGTTTTTTGTCTAAACCATATACCATTTTACATACGGTGTTTATTTGGAAAGTTATTATAATTTTGGATATATTGTTGAATGTGTATAATATACTCTATAAGAATATTGAAAAGGAATATTTTTATTGTATTAAATCAATGAATAAATAATTATTTGGACATGCAGTGGATGGCGGGGCCCACTATATCCCTTCGATGCATCGGTAGGTCTCATGAGACAAATCAGTTGGCGACAAACCCTTCGACTTTGTTTCCAAAATTCAGACGGGTTTCTACCCACAGAACTAAACTGTTTTAATGGTATTATGGTTTTATGTACCAGATACATGACTTCCAATTAATAACAATTATCTTTATTCATTATCATTTATTACTATCCATGATATTTTCACTATGACAAAATCTATGGATGCAAGCGCTTTCTTAGTTTATTAATGGCGTGTGTTTTTTGTTTATTCACCATGCCATATTTGTTTATGATTCAATTATTATTGATTCACGATTCCACTATTTGTAACCCTTACTGAGCATCTGAACTCACCCCTTTCATTGTCTACCTTCAACAAGTGATGAAGAGGAGATCATTTAATGAGTTCATGTGGACACAGTTTTTAGTTTTTGTTATGTATTGTATTTTTTATCCTTCTCCAATGTAAATTGATTTATGTTTATTTATCTAGTTTCTTCAAGACTGCTAAACTGATTGTTCCTTCAGGATTTTCATTACTTCTAAACATGAAAATATAACAAGTAATTCACTAGCTCTACACTTGAGGGGTCAGGGTGTTACGGATTTATTACCAGTGGAGACACCTCCATAGCCTCGCAGTGGCCCACCACCTCAATCATAGCCTCTGGCTCAGTAGCTCCCTCCTCGGAATCGGTAGGCACTCCAACGTAACATGCCCCCATAACATAGGCAAGATAACTAGGTTCCACCTCCTTGTCAATCTCCTCCAGCCCCTTGTCAGGTCTCGACTCCGGGATCCCCCTATTCAGATATAAGGAACTGATCCTACTCAATTAGCGTGGCTTAGGTCCCCAGTTATTTCCAGAGTTCCTTGGAACAGGGAATCCTACAGTTGATGGAATGTATGAGGCCTGACGAAGTAGATCTCATTGATCTCCCCAATTAATTCTAAAAACACTAGATCTTAATTAATACCCTCAAGAATTTCTATGTGTTTAAATACTCTCTCCAAGACCAGGTTGATAATAACATATTTAGGTTAGGTCCAGCCCCAGCACAACTAGAATGTGTATTTGTATAGCGTGACAGTGACAGTGATAACGAAGGTGAGTGGCAGCAGGATCCTAACTACGAGTCTCAAAAATATGTTTCTTGGATAGTTTGTAATGCCATATCATGCACTCATGGTATTATTTGTGCACATTTTAATCAACTTGTGTCTTATGAAGTTTCTATGTCACCCGTAGCCAATACTTCTAAGTCAAAATCCCATCCTCCCTCTCCCTAGAAGGGCATGCATCAGCGACATTAGGAAAAACAAATTCCCCCACTGATCCAATCATCAACATGTACTCTCGGAGATTTAATACCCCTGTAATTGGATAATGCCCCCAAAATCCATCCAGTAATAGAGGATTCCTCAAGTAACGATCAAGGGTATGATTTAGTAAACATTGTGGAGCTAGTAAACCCCTACATGGTTCCCAATAACAAAGAGAGCTATGTGGATCCTCCCAACGTCCCCAGTTGACGACAACATCGACAAAACCGTAGTTACATGAGTCTCCAGGGTGCATTGGTCAGTGCTTCTAGGAAAGCTATGCATGCCATCAAAACCAGACAATAGGCCAAGTGTAGATCTCAGCACGTGAAGCCTTCACATCTTGTTTCACCAGATCCGCCTCTACTACTCTTTGTGCAGCTCGATCAGGAAGAATCCCCCCAATCATGCTATGATCATCAATGTTCTGTTTCAGATCTACCTCAATCATCTAGACATAATCTTGTAGTTGATCCATGTGTTTCGGCCAGTGATCGGTGGGACATCCCTAGCACCAGTCAGCCACTAGTTCAGCCAGAAGGGCCCGTCATACCTCATATCGCAGAATGACCTCATGTTAGTATAATTTCGTGCTTGGCACAGAAGTATGATATCTATAAGAATATATCCATCATTTCTATGAATATATTTCTCCTCGAGGCTCTTTAACTATCAGTGGATATGCGTGGATCCCTTGTAAATGATTTAATAATCCCCCTCTAGTTTGAGATAGAGGTAGCATCCGTTGAATCCTTTCATGCTGATGCAGTCGATCATGATGAATGTCAGGCCATTATATCATTATCTAGAAAAGATGATGGTTCTCCCATATAGGGTCATATTCTCCCACTATACATCACTAACCATTTAAATGACATGGAGGTTATTCATTGTCTTGTCAGCATAGTGTCAGAGATCAACCTTATCCCTACCTGAACACTTTGAATGATGGGGTTGTCTAAGGCTGATCTGAGTCCCTATGACCTAAAAATTCATGATTATTATTGGGAGATCATACACCAATTGGAATGATATGAATGAAGAATCAGTTTGATGGCCTAGTTTGTAGTATGAAGTTCATGGTTGTCTCACATGACACAACATATAATTTGTTGATGGGTAGGCCTTGGCTCCATTAGCACATGGAGGCCCCTTCTTCATATCATCAATGCCTTAAGTGATCCCTTAATGGCCGATTAGGCATAATCCATGGTGATGCATCTACGTTTTCCTCTTGTAAATCCCTATATCTTGATTACGACTATTATAAGATCAAGGACAATAATATTCATGCTAATGAGTTTGAACACATTGTGGCTGCGACCGACCCATGGACAGACCTGGATGATGCCTGCATTTTCTCGATCCATCGATTGGAGTCCATGACCCTAGAATTAGGACAATGATTTTTTTGTCTCATGAATTAGGGGGGATCACACTCCCATGTCTAAGGGGAATCATAATATCACCACTTATTCCTATAAAAACCAGGCTCGGGTGATCCCAGAGCCCCTACTCCCATTAGGTATCAAGATTTCATCCCCATGGAAACAAAAATACATCATACTTTATTGTTTCATCTGGTTTGTATAAACCATCTCAAGACGATTCACAACTATTGGTTTGATATCCTCATGTATGGACCCTTGGGCTAAAGGTCAGATGGTATCTAGTCAATAGCCTTCATCGCCTTGGTTTTGATGGTACATGAGCTTCCCAATGTGGTGTCCACTAATGCTCAAGCTAGCTCTAGTGCCCTGTCATGATCTGCTCACTCAAGATAATCACCTCCCACTGAGGATCCTTCCCCTTTAATTGATGAAGAGGGTCTGGAGGATGCTCCTACCACTTTTGAAGAGGGTGTATTCACCATGATCGATGAATTGGTATAGGAGAACCTCAGTAATGAGACAGATCTGAAATCAACCTTTATCAGTCATGTTATTCCTATTGAGGAGAAACATCAACACATGCACTTCCTGAAACAGCATCGTGATGTGTTTTATTAGAGTTATGATGAGATACATGGACTAGATCCTCAAGTCTTTATCCACATCCTCGATCATCTAGCAAATCATTGCAGGATTGAACAGCCTCCCAGAAAGATGCACCCTTATCATGGTTCCAGGGTCCAGGATGAGGTTGATAAGCTCATTAAATAAAAATTCATCAAGGAGGACCATTACCCTAGATAGTTAGCTAATATTGTGCCTATCAGGAACAAGAATAGATGGATTTGAATCTGTATCGAATTTCTTGATCTCAAACGTCACTGCCCGAAGGATGAATTTCCCCTTCCTGTAATGGGGATTTTGATTGATGACAGTTCAGGATTCCTGGATCTCTCTTTCATGGATGGGTATTCTAGTTATAACCAAATTAGAATGTCCCACAAGGATAAAGACTCTACAGCCTTTAGGTCACCACATGGTACTTTCTTCTACCGGGTAATTCCCTTCGGTCTAAATAACTCAAGTTCCACCTATCAGCATGCCATGCATTTCATATTTAAGATGATTTTTAATAAATTGGTGGAATGCTACATGGATGATCTGGTGTTAAAATATATCAAGTGCCAGGACCATCTCAAAGATCTTGAGAAATTGTTCGGCTTCATCCTATCCCACCATTTAAAGATGATCCCCTTGAAGTGTACATTCAGGGTTACCTCGGGAAAGTTTCTAGGTTTCATTGTCAGATATAGATACATTGAGATTGGTTCAAAGAAAATAAAGGCCATTAGTCAAATGTATCCTCTAAGAAACATTCTAAGGCTCTGAGGATTTTAAGGCCACTTATCCTACATACAACGATTCATCACAAATATAGTATGTAAGTGTAATCCCTTTTCTTGGATCATGAATAATGGATTTGATTATCAGTGGGATGAGGATTATCATACTAATTGAGGATTTCAAGAAGTACCAGTTACAACCTCCACTTTGGATGTCACCCATTTCTAGAAATTTGATGGTCCTTTATTTTACATCTCTGGAATGATCTCTCATTACCCTTATCACCCATAAGAATAATGAGGGAACAGAGAACAATTTATACTATCTTATTTTCATGCTCCTCCATATAGAGACCAGATACACCTCTATCGTGAATAGATTCCTTACACTGGTATTCGTAGTGCAAAAATTAAAAAACTACATGAAACACCATGAGATACAACTAGTGTCATGAGTGGATCTTCTAAACTACAATCTGAACTGCCACATGTTGATAGGCCATCTATCTCAGGGGGTGATCCTCTAGATTTTCAACATCAAGTTTGTCACCCAAAAGGTTATTAAGGGACATACAATGGAAGACTTCCTTATCACCCATCCATCTCCTACAGACCAGTATCAAGATCTTGATTAGATAGATTAAGTAATTCTCTCAATAGATCAAGTCATTCTATTTTGTCCAAGGCATTTTGATGGCGCTTTCTGAATCCCCATCGAGAGAAGACACAATGATCCCAGAATCAACATAGTGGGATTGGGTATTGTCATCATCACGATAGGGAATATTTTTCTTCCATATTAATTCATGTTGTTATAAGGATGTACCAACAATGAGGCAGAGTACCAGAATCTCATTACTGGTCTTGAGATGACCCTCTAGATTGACGTTCCCTACTTACTTGCGAAAGGGGACTCTGAAATAGTCATCATGCATATCAAAGGTGACTACATAATTAGGAAGTTGGAGCTCATACCACTTTTATAACATAACCACAAGCTAATGGCCCATTTCCCATATCGGTCAGAATTTACTCATGTCCCCCATTCACATAACATTCGAGTTGATGCCTTGGCCAGCTTGGCCGCATCCCTTGCAGAACACGACCAAGATGATTTGATTATTCATGTAGCGCATTAGAGATTCATTGTTCATGTTACCCCATACTATGATGATAGCCCATAGGTAATCTATATTACCACTGGTGCCTCCCCAGGAACCCATACCACGGTGTTGTAAGTGACTCATGACTGTAGGACCCCCTTTTTTGCGTATCTCCAGCATGGTAATCTCCCTGCAGATCGAGCTGAGCATGAGTGAAATTGACAACGTGCATTACAATTCTCCTGCCAGAATGGTCCCAGTCTTTAGAAGATGTTATAAAGATATGGGCTTGATAGTATTCTCCCCCATTTCATTTAGGGAGTTGAGATTTATCAGGTCATGCAGTAGGTTCATGTTTTTCATGTAGGTCTCATCAGAGAGGGTTGAAACTCTCTCATCGGATCAGGAGATTAGGTTATTTTTGGCCCTCCATGATCCTTGACTGTAATGAGTTCTCCAAGAGGTGTCATGAGTTCCAGATCCATGATAAATTTGTTCATCGGTTTCCGGAGCCTCTCCACACCACCAGGTACTCTTTTACCTTTGTGGTCTGGGGAGACTATGTTGTGGGACTATATCCACTAGTGATAGCTAGTCATTGTATGTTCATCCTAACCACTATGGATTTCTTTTCCAAATGGGAAGAGGCAGTTCTGATCAAGGAATTCAATGCTCGTTCTATCATTTAAATTTTCATCTCCAATATCATCTATCAATTTCGAGTCCCTCGTGTTGTCCTTTCTAATAATAGCACCATCTTTTGAGTATCCAAACTGAAGAATTTGTATTCCAAGTTCATCATCCGTTATAACCATACATCCTGCTATCATGTGCAAGAAGATGGACAGATCGAGGTGCTAAACAAAACCATCTCAAATATTTTTTAGAAGATGGTTTTCTAGAAAAATAATTGTTGGCTGAATAAACATTCCAATGCTCTCTATGCTTATCGAATGACGACTAGTAATTCCTCTCAGGTGACCCTATATTCCCTAGTTTACGGAACTGAGGCAGTCCTAACCATCAAGATTCAGTTTGCTTCATTACGGAAATATATATATGATTAGTAGACACCATATAAAGTAGCTGAAATACATCGAGATGAACTAGAAGAACTTGAAGAGAACAGGATTTGTTCCCTTCACAATATAGAGAAGCATCAGAATAATATATTCAGAGCTTTCAACAAAAATGATTTCCTCTACTCTTTCTTACAAGGTGACATGATGTGGGCACTGTGAATTCTGATGATAACCTATAAAAATCCATCAATGTTGTGGCCAAAATTGGAATGACCTTATATTATTCACAAGTGTTACCCCAATAGTGTGAACTCCCTAGTTACCATGGATGGTAAGCATATTACTCATCCCACCAATGTGAAATTACTCATGCATTATTTTTCTTGAACTGTCTCACATGACTCTAAACTACCCCATCTTCGTCACATGACATTAAATATGCAATACGTTCAATATAAAGAACATAAAACTACCCAGAACTTGCCTTGCATGATGATAAACTAAAAATGGTTTGAGATCTATGACATTAAACTAACATCTCCCTCCATCCTCGCCACATGACGTTAAACTGTACATCATCTCAAGAATTATTTATGGCTTGATATATATCCTCATGGGATATTTAGGAATGGTTAAATGCTTTGTCTTAGAGTCTATCCCCCAAATTATTCTCTTTGACTACCCCTTGGGTATAGTTCTCTTGGAGGATCGCACAATGTGTAGTGTAGACTTTTTTTGCCCCATTTATGTCGGGTTTAGGAGGATCACACCATGGGCCCCTTCTATTCTTCTATCCTCCCACGTCCTCACCACATTATGTTAAACTACATAGACATTTCATAAATACATTTGTATTGATTCCTTCCCTTATAGGATATGTACTAATGCTCGTACAATTATTCCATAAGACCAGCCCCAAACTCCATGATATCTTCCTGAGTATGACATCATGGCCTAAATGTTTCTAAAAACACATGGTGTGGTTCAGGCCTTGTTTTCCTTCATTTATGTTGGGTTTGTCATGACTACACCACATATTTCTCTTCTTGGAGGTCTCCATTTCATTCCTCCTTACCACGTGACATTGAACTGTAAGACTATATTCACGCTTCATGCATTCCCTTTATTTGGGTACCCATCAACATTAACATCCAAAAGGACGCCCGAATGGCATGGGTGCTAGGAATCGGTTCTCTCCAACCATCTTGGACCAACATCCCCAACGATTTCAAGCAGAAATTTGACACAAGTCACTTGTTGCGAATATGTTCAGCAGTCGATGCTCATTTGGTGTTCCCATTCCAGGTTACACGATATGGATGTTGTGTTTCGAACATGGTAAATAGTCATATTTCATCCTTATCACCACCCCTATATGTCCCAAATATTGGTTGCAGTGATTCATTTTGTCCTGTTATCCCTCCAAGCATTAGTCTTCCTCAAGTAGGAATGTGGGTCTGGTTGGGATCAACCCTTCTCGATCTATTTCCCTCATTTTCATACAATTATATTATTGGGATAACTTAATCTCATTACTTATGTCCCACACCAAGCCTTGGTCACATGGGATTATGATATTTGGTAAGCCAATACCCACATAAAGGGTAACGTAATCATGGTCTGATCCCTATGACCTTAAACTATAATCACCACCATCCTCACTTCATGACATTAAACAGTGTGAGTCGTCTGGGAAGAAGGGCGTAAAAGTACATAGCACTCATCCAGCATGATGATTAACTGAAAACTGGCTAGGATTTCTCATTTGTGGCCCAGCCTATGGTCCCTCGACCTTTTTGTCCTCTGGGACTGAGTTCTCATTTAGGATTCTGCAGTGTGGTATGGACTCCATGTCCTCATTCATGTCAGGCTATTTTTAACACGCCATACACATCCCCTTTAGACACCCCTCCTTCACCATTGTCCTGGCCTAAATACATTAAACTATGACGTTATCACCATGCATTATGTGTACCATAATTTGGGTTTCCATCATCTATCACATCTAAAAGGACCCTCAAACGACCTGGAAGCTATGCCCCAGGGCTCTCGTACCATTCTGGGTCAATTCCATTGAGGATTATGGAAGATAATTTGATACAAGTCCCTCATTGTGATTATGGTCAGCGATCGATGCTCATTTTTCCCATTACAGGTCACATGATACGGATATTGTGTTTTGAACATGGTCCATATTTATCCTCAATAATTTTTTCTGTTATGTGTTCTCCCAAATGACAGGCATGATTATTCACCTATTCCACCCATTTATCCCATGCACATGACATTAAACTAGGCATCTACAGTCTGATCCCTATAACCATAAACTAAGATCTACTACATCTTTATTGCATGACATTACACTGTATGACATCTTGAGAATTAAATTTTGCGTGATTCCCATCTTCATGGGATATGTAGGAAAACCCGGAAATTTTGTCATCAGGTTCAGCCAAGGTTCATCTATCCTTTTTCTCTACCTCTTGGCCTATGTTCCCTTTGTTAATTATTAATGGTGTGGTGTATGTGGGCTTACTCCCTCATTCACATTGGGTTATTTTCAATTCCATACATATTCCTCATTGAGGTACCCCCTCCTATCTTCGTCCTTGTCGCATGACATTAAAGTGCATGAAAGCTTAGAGAACAATGTGTGGTTGATTCCAATCCTCATGGGATACATAGAAATGCCGATAATTTTTGTCTTTTAGTCTAACCATGTTTCATAGAAACCTCCCAATCTATCTTCCCCTTGCAAGATTTCTCCGGGAGGGGGTAGATAGTGTGGTATGGGCCAATGTCCTCATTCATGCCAGGTTTTCAAAAGCCATTCCATGTACCTCCCTCTTGAGAGCTATTCGTCCTCCTTTCCTTAACTCATCTTCTTGAAACGTCTTCTCTCAAATTGGGCCCCTCGACCCACCTTGGAAATTCACCAACATTCCCAGGAGAAATCTAGTTCAGAACCTAGAGTCTTGGATTTTACATAGACATAATTTCTTCCATTTTCATGCTTAATGTTCCCCTTTAATCAATCTATAATCATCTTTCACATTCTAAAGGACCCTGGAAGGGCATGGATGTTATTCCCCAAGTCTATCCTACCATCTCAATCCAACATCCCTGAGGATTTTGAACGAAAATTTGACACAAGTCCGGCATTGAAAATATGGTCAGTGGTTAATGCCTACTTGTTTATTACCATTTTAGGCCACATGATATGAATGTTTTGTTTCAAACTCACTCAAAAACTATCCTCCATTGTTATATAGTCCCCATTAATACTTGAATATTTGTTGCATGATTCATATTATTTTCCACTCCATCATGTCCAAGTAGAATTTCAACACTTTTGGTGTTGTCCCTCATTGCACACTGGTGCGTTAAGAGGATAAATCCACAGTGTGGTGTCATTTATGCCTCCACACCATTTTCCCTTTCTCTATATTCCAAATGTTGCAAAGATCATATCCACCATTGTGTCCCACATCAAGCACAAATCACATGGGCTTAGTGATTTGGCCCATGTTTACGCACGTTTGGAAAAGTCTTTCTTCTTTTGGTCCAATCTCTACGACCATAAACTAATATCTCCCAGCATCCTCACCACATGACGTTAAATTACACAACATCTTTTAGAACTAGTTATGGCTTGATTCCCATCCTCATGGGATACGTTGGAACACTCAGACATTTTGTCTTCAGGTCCAGCTCAGGTCCCACGAATTATCTATTCTATTTGGACTTTTGGAACTGATTTTTATAGGACTACATGGTGTCGAATACGTGGGATTATATCCTCATTCATGTTGGGTTTTCAATAACCTCACCAAATACTCCCCATTTAGGAGATAGTCTCTCCTACCTCTCATCCCGCATGATGTTAAACTGCACTCTCAGAACTATGTATGGATTGATTCCCATCCACATGGGATAGGTAGGAACACTCAGAATGTTTGTATTCAAGACCATCCTTATATCCTCTGATCTATTTTGGCCCCTTGTCCTGAATTTTCTCCTCTGGATTTTCTCATAGTGTGATGCGGATCTTGTCATCATTCATGTCGAGTATGCTTTATCACACCCTACACATTCCATTTAAAACCTCGTTCTTCTATATGCGTCCAAGCCATATGCCATTAAACTATGCTGCCTGATCCAACATAACATTAAACTATTACGTCTCTACTTTATGACGTTAAAATACATGGGCTGGACACACAACACAAAATGGCACAACATTGTGGTATCCTCACTCGAGGGGACATCATGTTTGGTATCATTTACACACCATTCCATTTTTTAAGGCCTACATATGTCTTGATTATTGTATTAATGCTCAGATTCTCTGTCCTAGGTTTTTTTCTTCACAAATAAACTCACATCCACTCTAAATAACAAACAAGATCCATCAAATTCCACTTATTTTGGTTCACGGGCTAGACCTACATGATAGTATTTCCCCTGGAATTGGTACCCTACAGTTCCATATATGATAAATATGTGTGGATTAATTCCCATCGTCATGGGATACATAGAAACACGTAGATATTTCATCTTTAGGTCTATAACTAGGTATCTCAAATCCTACCCTCTTTCAGGCCCCATTTTCTAAACTCTGTTTGGAATATGTGGTGTGGTGTGTACCTCTTAGGTCCTCATACATGTTGGGTTTTTCAAAAACTACACAATGTGTCTCCCATGTCTCTTCCCAACCTGTTATGAGTTCTACGACAATAAACTAAGATCTTCCAATGAGAATTACACGTTGGGATTTTCTACTTCGCCACCCTTTTCACATTCCATTAATCCAAGATCCCTCCTAATGGTCCACTCTATGACCAAAAACTATTATTTTTTGTCCGCAGGACCCTTTTCCTTGGAAAGGGGTTTGACTCCCTCTATTTGACACGTCTCATCAGGGTACTCAAATGTGTTATGTCAAAGATCCCAAAGTGTGTAATTTCACATGGACATTCCATTTTTTATTGTCCACACTTCATGAGAACTTTATTTGGATCTCTATACTCTTTCATGTCTTAAGGGACCCCCTTTATGGCCTAGTCTCATGACACATTGGCTCACCTACCATCTTGGGACAACACCTCAAAAGACCTTAGATGACATTTTGTGGTAGGTCCATTGTTTCAAACATGGTCAGAAATCCACTCTCATTTTTCTATCCCCATGCCAGGATAATATGAAACAGATGATGTGCTTTGAACATGGTTTACAAATATACCTTATCATCACACATCCATCATTTCGATCTAGATCTTGGTTTTCATGATTCACATGTTTCCACTCCCATATGTTCAAGTGGAATTCCAACAGACATGGTTCTACAACTCCGTGCATCTACGTGCATTAAGCAGACAGGTTAATAATTTTGTGACACCATTAACCTATAATTCTATTGCCCCTAATTTATGCCTCCCTGTAGTAGGAAAGTTCCACCACTACTCCTTGTTTCCCACATCGATCATGACTCTCGTGGGATTAGGGTTTTTGGTAGGATGCGTACTGGTGCAGCTGAACCACACATTCATTTTGTACTGCGTGACATTAAAATGGCTATCTGAGAACTTTGAATGGTATGATTACCATCATAATGGAGTATGTTGGAACACTCATGCACTTTCCCTCGGGTCCAGCCACAAATGAGGCCACCTATGGTTTATGGTATAAAGGATCCCATTTGGAACACATGGTGTGGTGTGGACTTTTACCATCCTTATTCACATTGGGATATGTACTACACCATGCATTTACAGTGGGTTAACCATGTCATAAATACATGACTTCAAACTGTAGTAATACCCTGAAGAAGTTCAGGATTACCCATGATAATTATGGGATCTTTCAGCTTCCTCGACAAACAGAATTGCCTCTGCCAGCATTGGTCTCTAACCAAAATATTCTCAAGAACTGCATTTGGATTAACTCTCATCTGTATGGGACATATAGTGCCTCCTATGAATATTTCCTTGGGCCCATCCCAAGAGTCATTAACCCTTCTGGACCCTCATCCCCAATCACGGACTAGTCTTTATGACATTAATCTATGACCCTACAGTCTGTAAAACATTAATTTAAACTACTCTCAGTATGACCTTAAAACTATGTGCACTTTCCCCACTATACACCATTAAAATATGTGTCTATTATCCTCATTTTTATGAACTAAAACTGCCACCCACTATATGTTTGCTTCAGAGAGATACTTTTAGGATATGAGTACAATCTATGAATAGACTGATGTACTCACCTAATGTACTTTCATCATGATGGTGTAATTTCAAGAGTGTTGGAATCCATTTGAACAACCCATCACTCCACCCACCATGCTTTGCATACCATTTATTTGGACCCTCATCCTATTTCATTCCTGATGGATCCCCCTAACCGTATGGACTCTTGGCCTTCATTCCACCTACAATATCGGTCTAACATTCCAGAATACTAATGGATGAAATATAGACTTAGGCCCTATGTTTATAACATGTTCAGTGGTTGGCCCTCATTTTTTACCCCCATTTTCAGATAACTCAATAGGGATACTATGTTTCAAACATGGTCAATAGTTATCCTTCATTGTCATTACATCCCTACAGTGTTCCAAATTTTGGGTAACATAATTCACACATTCCACTCCCTTCTGTTTAGATTGATTCTAACACTCCTGGCATTACCCCGCTAATGCACTAGAGCACGTTGGTAAAATGGAAATTCGACTGTTCTGAGAACTTCATTCTTCAGTGAGGCCTCCCTTCATCTTCCTGGGAATTTAGATCATATTTTTAGAACCCAAATGCCCATATCATGGTTGGAACTCTAATATTCAAGCGGAATAACGATGTGGTTACCCATTGTTTCTCACATCGAGAACAACCCACGTGAGATTCGGGATTGACTGCTAGATATTTCACGAATGTGATGGAAATGAATCAAAAATAATAATGAAACCCATGCATTAAACCAAAATAAGAAATCAAATTATGAAAATGAATTTATGATTTAGCACAAATTATAGAACCCAAGGATTGGCCCCTCCCATAGATGGGTTCACCTCTTTAATGGAGGATCCTAGTTCCACCACTCTCTGGTTTGTAGCATCCCGGATCCACCATATTCTGGTAATATGTTGTTACTCCATGATGGAAATGGGGGGTAACTTTTCATCCTCAATCTGGGATTGATCCTCATCTGCTCAGATAATAGACATCTCCTCAAAGGCTTTCCTCATCTGTTCTTCATCCTCAACCCGCTAAGACTTCAGCCGAAATATGAGCCCCGATTGTGCATCGAGGGAAGAAAAATACTTAATCTCCCATTCCCTAAAATATTGGATCTCATTCTCGGCCTCCTGGAGTCTCTTTATGTTCACTGACTTCCTCCACTTCCAACCCACACCGAGGTCACAGTCATGTTTCTTTATTTTCTATACCAATAAGTCTCAGATGATGATATCGGGACATCGGGCATACACTCGTCTAAAGTATATTTCTCACAGTTGGGAACGAAGCCTCTCTATATGGTCTATAAATTTTTCTTGTGGGGTATCCCCAAGGAAGCGCATGATCAGCTTCCATGACTGGTGATGGATGGCCTTGTTATCCTCTTCATCAGAAGTCATCTCCTCCCAATCCTCTAGGTGAGAAGGTTCAAACATGGGGGAAAATTCCAGGAACTCATCAGCTGGATCATCATCTAGTGTCTGGTTGGGCAGGTTAGGTCCCATGTTATCTGATTGATCCCCATCATCAGATTTCACCTCAATGATTTTAGGTTCGGCGTTGCTAAAAATCCCACTTGTGATCCGAAGTGTTGCGGCTTGGTCAGTATGGGAATCCACTTCCACGACAACCAGTGTTCCCCTAGGAAAGGCATCTCCAGGATCCCTAGTCATACTCACCAATACGTTCCACACCATTTTAATAACTATTCATGTGTGAATACATAGACGTCAATTGGCCTGATTAAATGGATGACAGTTACAAATTCTTTGAAGAAGACATATAGAGATCAAATAGTCGGTCTCTCCACTGAGTTGTTTCTTCTAAAACCCTTAGTTTTTCCCCCTATATATGGTAGCGAAATCTAAATACTCGTAAATAACCACCTTGGGTATCGTAGCCCCACTAGGTGCGGTAATCACCATCATTATAGGTGTACATCCAAAAGTCGAATCCACTATTGGATGAGAGAAGGTTTCGAATATGAGGCCCTCCTGCATAGTTCAAATATTAGTTAAGAAGGCTCAACTTACCTAAATGAGGTACATAATAGAATGGTTTAGGTTTTACCAAAGAGATTCTGCAAACTCTTCTAGCTCCGAGTTTGCGACCTCACCTTCCTTCGAAGGGATCCCTTTACTAGCCTCTTCCCCCAGGAGGAATCTTCTGATTCTTTTGGTAGGGGGAGTCTGTCCCTAAATTCAGTAGAAGATAGTTGTGGAGGGACTATTCAAGCAAGAATCACTTTCACCTGATCTTTCATTGGACGCAGATCACCCCGAGTGTGCACGAAGTCCTCCATCTCGGTGAAGTACTGATCCCCCTCCAGCTGAGATACTGCAAAGCTATCCCTGGCATGAACATTCCCCAAAAAATACATCCCAATATAGTTCAAGTGGTTCCACATCTAGGAAGGATTGAGGAATTTCATGTTAACATACCATATATCCTAGACCTCTAGGAAAATAGCATCTTCAAGGATTTCAATATGGCGCAACCGCTTACCCAGAGCTTGAGTGGGTATCCTACGAAACCCCCTGGGTGCCCTCACCTCTGGACGACTTCACTCATATGGGATCTTTGGGTCTTCCAATGCCACCTACCTCTCGATCAGTGCAAGGATCACCGCTACTATAGCCCTGCCACCACAGGATGTTCTCACTACCTTCCATCCCCGACCATGAGGTTGAGGAGGTACTCTTTCACTGGTACAGATAGCCCACTGCTTCATCATTTCTCGAGGATAGGCTTCCTACCAACTCATGGAATATTATTTCACTAACCCATATATAGATGTGAGTGGAGGTAGATCATTCCGCATATCACCTCCCTTATATGTGAACATGATCCAAATCTTCCTCATCACACAGTGATGTTCCTCATGTCGTACTCCCAAGCAGACCCGTGAGGTCAGCCTCTGCATGCACCAAATCAACCTCACAATGTATAATGGGGTTTATGTCTCATAAAGAGGCATGTGGTGAACCTGTGCCACCCATACTCCATACCAAAAGGCTGGGAGACAATATCAATGCTCATCTATTGCCTTTCCATCATCATTGAACACACCTATTGAAAATGAGAATAGATGGAAGTTGAAATCATCCACCTTCCAAACTCGGTTCAGCACCATCAACGGGGCCAGCCTGGTCAGGAAACTCCCCACTACATTAAAAATATCTATTATTAAGTCAAGCCCTAGATGGATAGTGGGGTTTGGGTATTCATAGGTTTCTATGTGCGCCGCTATCCACCCATATAGAAGATGGAGCTGCCCGCACACCCTATGTTGTTCCTTCTCTTCACTGATATCCCACAAGCGTTTTTATAGTTTACTTAGCAACAGGATTTCCAAATTGATCTAATCTCCCATAGCCAACATGGACTCCATGATAAACATTCTTGGTCATATTCCCATGTTCGTGTCCCTTACTAGCAGCATCCAACCACAAATGAGGGCCAAGATGAACACATCCAACCTGACCACTAGTTGCTGCTCAGTGCTAATGTTGAACCCCCAATGTCTTCCACTGGCTGTCCTCCATGAGTTTCCAGTAGAAGTTATCTTTGCTGCACTGCAACCACATAGGGAAAGTGAGAGGCCTCATTGGAATATTCCAATCTAAATGGGAATTTAGAAACAACCTAAACCACAACTTAAAGTATACATCCCTCACTGACTACTTGTCCTCACCTTGCACTAATTCTATCAATTCCTTTTACAGTGGCAGAATCTACTCTGGGTCCTCCCATGTATTCATGGTGGGGAGGAAATCCTCATACATCAACCCCAATCACGAAATCCTTGAGATTTTTTGAAGGTCATATATGCTGATTCCAACCTCCCCATAGTAGAGAGGAAAAGTTTCGGTCCTTGAAGACCACCTACTCAACTACTTTGGAATTAGTTTCTTTAGTTGGTAGATGTGGAATTGGGAGTCCCATATCGTCTCATAAAAGCCCACTCTCTTCAGCTCCACCTTGAAATCCTCACAGGAGGCACCGACCAAGTAAGCCTAGGCCCAATAATCTATGAAATTTCCACCCTAGAATAGATCCCACTCATTAGTCCACCCCATCTACAGGTTCCCCAAGGCAGGCTTCAAAATGGTGTTGTAATATTAGGGAGATACCTCTAGCTACAACACATTCCCATCAACATTGTTAACATGTTTTTATAGACATTCGAAATTGATGGGAATATGATCTTCCCACATATGGCCATCGGCCACCCTGAACCACTAGCATTTGCACAAAATACTCATAAACCAATAGGTCGGCTCATCCCTGCTTTCTTCATGAACAAAAACATCATCCCACAGACCAAATCCATATAGATACAACATTTTTCACAGGGGGTAGCTCTTATAGCTATCTGAAAATAGCTCCACCATGGATTCAGGGTCTGAATGACTCCATGCACTTTTTGAAATGCCCAGGTTATCAACCATCTCTGCCCTCTGGGAAGAATCTACAAGGACTCCCCCCGGCAGCTTCTTGGGGAGCCATTCCATATCAATTTTTTTAATTTTTTTCCAAGATCACGAAGCTCGATCACGAACCTCAGCCACAGATCTCAATTATAGAGATAGGTTCTAGAGCCCTATAATAGATCTTACAGGCACAAGCTGCGGAGTGCACAATCGCGGGGTCAGAACACTCGTTGAGAGTCGTAGAGTAAAGAGGGTCTGATTCATAAAGTGCAGTAACAGATCATACAGAGATTCAAGAGTCAAGAGAAAAGAACAAAACACAGAGATAAGTAAGGAAAAAATAGGGGTCATCCTTCCCTATTTATAGGAAACAACCTCCGAGCTTCACGACATGCTAGGCTATAGTGATATTCACAATGTTCTCAACCCGCACACCGCTTGTCCCCATCATGACACTGCTTCGAGATCTTACTTTGTGATTTTAATACCCTTTGGCAATAAAACCACATACTTTGAACCTTGTTTTCTCCTAATATCCAAATCTGAGGGGGGGGTGGTTTGGTGCCAAAATTCATGCAGAGGAAAAAAAAATATACAAAGATCACACCAAATCCAAAGGGGCTGCTTTGGGAAGCTTCTTCACAGAGCCCCTTAGGACCACAGATAGCCTAAATACATGGTCCCCTATTTGATTGTTATAGTTTAAAGAGGAAGATGAATCTGTTTTTATGATTCAATTGACGAAAATATTTGGGTTGAAGAGGGAACATGATCTCCTCAGAGATCCCTTGGAAATTTATGAAAGCCTCCACGAGCATCGCAGAGGGAATTAAGAAGGCATCTGCACTGAGGAGGGTGTTACAGTCGACTCTGAAGTTGAAAAAAAAATGATGCAATCCACTTCTAATGGAAAATCATGAGTGGCTTCACAATGCCTAGTCATAGCATCGGGCCGCCCCTCACCTGTAAATAACAGGATTCCCTCATACCCAAAAGATGGATGCCCCAATCTTTCACCTTCTCAACTCTCAAATCGTGAATCACCCTCGGCTCTATGAAGCATTGAAAAAACTGAGAAGTTCAAGGTATTTGAGCATTGATAATATCATTTTCCTTAGCTCAAATAAAACCCCTCTTCAAGAAGGCATTCCCTTCGTGAAGCCCACGGGCCATCGCATAGTAAGAAGATCCCTAAGGGAACTCAGGTCTTCACAAATCACTCATGCTTCACGAAGTACCTTCCATGCACATATAGACCCCATGATGAGGTAGGATCTCTATGATTCATGAAGTAAATCACTTTTCAATGTCATGCTTTGCAAGGAACCCATGCTCAACATCTATGAAAGTACTTTCACTTTGTGAAGAACCCTTTAGGTGCAAGTATAACTCATACCTAGGCTAGGCCACTTTTCTTTTCACAGAATACCCCTTCATGGTGTCTCTCCACCTTGTGGAGCACCATAGCTTTATGAGGTCCCTTCATATGAACCCATTTTCTTCACAAACCCTTCTCCCATGTAGCCTTCCAGGTTTGTACAAGGTGATTTCAAGGTCGCCAGAGTGATGCTTCATGTTTCATTTCTTTGTGTCATGCTTCTTCGCATAGGCATGAAAATAACTATTGCTTCTTCTCATAGACATTATAATGTGATCACCTCAATATATCAATTCAAAAACCCTCCCTCACAAGACATAGTTGATTCCTTCCCTTCTCCAATGGTTATAGTGCACTGTTTATGTAAGTCCTAGGGGTGAGGAGTACATCCTCGTCATCCGATCTATAGGACGTTAAACTACCAAGAACCATCTTTCTGAACACGTGATATCAAACTGTAACATCACCCCATGAAATATACATGGGGTGCCCCACCTTGAACATTTTCTATGCCCATTGGTCTCCACAGGAGTGAGATCTTCTTCACATGGAATGAGATCCTCCTTCCATGGAATCAAATATGTCTGTGGGGAAAGGGAACCATCCTGGTCTAAGCTCATAGAATTTCTTGCAAAAGATGGAATCATTTCTCCCATCTTATTTAGTGAACAAAGGCCAGAGGAGAGATGGGAAAAAGGACCTTCTTTACTCTATCCCTCTCCCTTTGGGATTTATCATCATCGGGCCTCCATCATGTATTAAGTCCCAATCTCTATCACCCTAGGCCACTAACCACATGTAATCCCCTCCATATTCCTCACAGACGCACCTTTCACAACATGATCGTTAGGACTTTTTTGCCTCTTGTTTTGCACACCGATCCTGACTCGTGTGGGATTAGAGTAAGCACTGACCATGAAATACTCACTAGGACTCCTTAGCATGTAATCCCCAGGACCACTTCACATAACCAAAATATGTGGGCATTGATCCTTGCCATTTTCTAAGAAAGGTATGTAGGAATCCTCCCTATTGTTCAAGCCCAACACCAATCGGTCTCAACCACTTCACATCAGTTTACCCTCATCCCAAATGACATTAAAATGTATGCCTCTTTTCATCCCGCATGAAGTTAAATCGTATGCTCTCGAACTTCATGGGTTTTGATCATCATCTCCTATACAGGGTATGTAGTAAGCCTCCAAATGGTAAGAACCAAAACATTGGTAAATCTATTCGAGCTACATGGTTTTTGATCCCAGTATCTTAGACAAGGTATTTTGGAATCTACCCTAAGGATCAACCCCAGACATTGGTAAACCAATTAGAACTACATGGGTGTTGATCCGTGTATCCACGACAGGGTACGTAGGAAGCCTTCCTGAGGTTCAACCCCAAAAACTAGTAAACCTTTTCAAACTATGCAGTTTTTATATCCCTGAATTATAGACTGGGTACATAGGAAGCATCCTTGAGATTCAACACCAAACATTGGTAAACCCATACTAATTATGTGGGTTTTGATCCCTGTCTTCTAGACAGAGTACATAGGAATCCTCCCTATGGTTCAACCCCACACACCGTTATACTTCTGTGTCCCCTTCGTTGGGGCCCACATCCTTGGTATGTCCCTTAGTGGTGTCATACCAACTCTTGGGATACTAACCACACATATGACCCAGCATGTCTTTGGGTCGCTATCCTTCGTTCACACCCTGATTCTACGCTCCATCATAAACTATGTGGACTTTGATTCCCCACTACGTTGATATGTAAGAAACCTCCCTGAGGTTCAATCCCATCAATCATGTCCCATCCTAGTATCTCCCTTGAGACTATGTGTTTTGATAAGGTCATGCCTCAAACTAGATGTTATACATCCTTCAGGTCACATCAATGTGCACTATTCCCACGATCCACCTCCTCAGGTGTCCCACCGCCCCAACAAACTATGTGGAATTTGATTACCTACCACAGGGATACGTATAAAGACTCTTTGAGGTTCAAACCCAACACCGTTGTCATCTTCACAATGGTTCTATCTCATCCATCATCCAAGTCATTCATCCTTCCATCGTCTATTTAGATTCTTACCCAGGCCATCATATACTAGTCATATAATGACATTCATCACTTTTCTTCTCCTTATGGTACCCAGGAATCTAACTATGCATAAGCCTCTAATAATCTATACTCATCCAACTAGGATTGACCCTCTTGAAATGGTCCGCAATCCATGGATAACCCCCAAAAAATCTCAAGGTAATTTTTCTTTATGTACACCCCAATTCATCAACCCTTCGAACTACATGGGTTTTGATCCCTATCTCTCAGGATATGGTACATCTGAAACCCCTATAAGGTTTAATCCCAGCCAGCGATAAACCATGGAATCACTTTAATATGGTCCCAAGCATCCCAAGATCCTTCCTCATTGTACATTTTGACCCACTCATCTGGTAACCCCATTAGGTGCTCCCTCTTGGAGATGCACCCATCTGATCCACTTCCATCAGTGTTTTGATCAGTTTGATTTATCTCCTCTAGATGTTATACTCATTCCATAACATGTGTCAAACATGGGATGTCGAGGAAAACCTCACGAACATTTTTATGGAATATAATTCCAGGAACTCGGACGTGGGATGCCTCGAGCTTCCACACCCTTGAGAATCCCTATCAGAAGGGGAAGAAAACCAGACACATCCGTGTTTCAGGGTACAGACACGCCGATGATGTCCAATGTGACTACTCCTCTTATTGAAGGTTTATTCCCTGTATTTACCCCTTAGAATGTCCTGAGAGAAGTAGGGTAATTACTCAGCTTCCATGAAGATATGGCATGAGGGAAGAGTTTCACGATCAACATCTCAAATCTATGAGGGAGAGCCGGTCTAGGTGATGAATTCTAAGGAGGAATCCATAGAAGGGGGAACCGATATCCCATCATCCATTTTCGATCAAGGAGAAAACTTCCCTGAATAAGTGACGGATGCCACCCATCGTTGGAAATTGGGAATATGGGGAAACAGACAATCTATCCCCAAAGACAGATGTGTGCCCTGAAAAAAGTGTTAGAAATAGAATGTTTGACTTATTTAATTTCCAGACACAAATAAAAAATTAATTTATTAGGTTAAAACAACTTTGTGACCCGAAAAATATTTTCTTTTATATTCAACTAGTTTTCATATTCATTTATAATTAATTGGTAACCTACTAATTATTATTATATTGTATAAACACAATATTTTCATAAATTAGTTAATTCTATTCATAACCTATAATTTAATCTCTAAGTATTATCTTATTATATTACAGAATCATATTATAATAATATATTATTTTTCAGTAAACCTTGGTCCTACATGTTATGCAATTCATCAAGGAAAGTAATTGTTTCTTATAACACAAGTAATACATAGTTCTTTAATATAAAAAAAATATCTTCAGTGTTGCATGAAATCAAAAATATCAAAGAGGTTAAATTAATTCCAAAAAATCACAATATCTCAGGGCATTATATTCTACCACCTTAAAATAAATTTATCCCTAAAAATTAATTTTTTCTATCAAAGGTTAAATAGAATACCATAACATAAAAATGAATACCAACACTTTCTTTAAAAAGAGAATGTTAGAACAATAACAATTACCCAAAGTATCATATAAATAGGTTTCCACATAGAAGAACATAGGTTGGGAGTGATGATTGGACAGGGATTAAAAAGTTAAATATTTATACTGAGTGATTGAATTCATCAATCAAAAAAAAATTAATGATACAATAAAATTTTAGGGCCTCAAATTCATAAATCTGTTACAATTTAAAGGCCATCGATTCAAAAAAAATTAAGGTATTAGGACAACACATTTTCATTTTTGATCATTATCATATCATTGATTAAATATTTTATGACCACGAATAAAACAAATTTTTCATTCTTTGGTTGTGATTTTTCCTATTTCAAATTCATCGATTTCTTTAAGAAATGGATTTTCAAAAATTAACTTTCATGATCGAAGCACAAAATTACACTTTTAGTAGATATTAATGCCTAAACAAGAATGAAATGTATAACTCTTTATCTATAACTATTCATAAAAATAAATTTGGTTAACATATTAATATATTAATATAAAAAGTAATAATACAATTTCAAAATAAATAATTATTCGTCAAAAATAATTATACATAAATCAAGACATCATGTAGGCCAGTGGTAGGCATGAAACCCTTGTCATTATTTGGTCATGGGTTCAAGACCTCCGGCCTTGCCGAACGTGATCATTTGTCACCCAACATACATAATGTCTTTTTCTAAAACCACTCTAATATAATTTTCAAAATATGATTTAAATCCTTGAAATAAGTTTAATTGCAAACAAAATTTTATCCATGATTTTGAATACAAACTTAGTGTATAAATAATTCCTCTGAAGTTTAACATAAAATTTTCATGAATACAAAACCATATAACCCTTAGAAAAGATGAAAATACAAAAGCATTAAAATAAATTAATGAAACCATCTTAATATTTATCCCCCATATATCACAATGTTTCTCTTGTTTGTCACATTCCAAGCATGTGAATACCATCATGGTAAATTCTCTTGGAACACGCTAATAACCTGAATTACCATAAATGCTTTGGAAATAATGCATTATTCCTTATTCCAATGTATATTGGATGTTGTAATCAAATGAAAAAAAGTTGTAAACATCATCCTTGATGACATAGAACACTTTATCAATAATTAGCTCTAGGGAAATCCATACCCTCCAATTTACTTATTCATAACCCATATATCATTATCCAAACATCATTATCATAACATAAATAACATATTAATTTTTACCTTCCCATAATAAAATTATCACCTTGACATTAAATCACATCCCTAGTCTATTGGGAACATTAAACATAAACATGTAAATACTGAGTGAAAAAATATTTGTAGAATAATCCTTTTATACATCATAAATTATAATTTATTTTGAAAAACATACATAAAAACATTGATTTATTTATCCTTAATCCATTAATCATTATACCTTATACTACTTAATAATACTGCTTTCCTTTTACATTTCATTTTTAGTCTATTAATAATCAGCAATGTAACCATTATTCAAACCACATTTCTGATATTCTTCGGGAACATTCCTCTTGGGACATTGAGTTTCATAATGACCATTCATTCCTAACCTATACCACATAACCTTAAATTATGACTTAGGTAGGCCAATATTCACATCCATTTAATTAACCAATCTCTTCATATTTTCCTTGTAGTCCCTTGATTCGTGTCATTATTTTCTATAGTCAAAAAATCGTCTTGTTCTTCTAAGGAATTCACTTAGGTGATTCTTTCTGCACTCTTGACATAAATGAAACTGAATATTAATTCCTATATGGTATCCATTACCCAAAATCTCTAAAAAATAATTCCATCTTTTCCTTGGTGAGTCTGAGAGTTGGTTAAGGTACACTTTTGTAAGCATCTTCCTTGAAAACCGATTAGACATGATAACAATATGTTTCACTCTAGTGATCATCCCAATTAACAATTCATCAACAAATTTTTCATCACATTCAAGATTAATCTAGTTCCTTATAGTGCACACTATTTAATAAAAACATAAGCATTGTATGAGAATTACTTATCATAGTAGAAAACTGCATAGTCCTAAAAATATTTACTTTTGGGATTTCTACATCATGGAACCATTATTAATATACAATACCCTAGGTTCATCCGAGGTTATTCCCAAACAACTTATATCTAAATCATTCATGATGTTTCATGAAGTTTTTTTGAATTTACAAAGCATATCCCTCAGGTGTGTCAAAACAGGTGTGCATGAAGGCCCATTGATGTGTACTAGATTACCCAAGTTAGTCCCAAAACATCTTGTTATAGTTATTACCGCTAGGTACATCTATTCCAGATCCACATCCACTTGTAGTATCTAGATATGAATTTATTTATAAAAAACTACTCACTCTAACTTGTTCCAAAATTCCAAAACATTTTCCTAAATGTTGACTCATCCTTAGAATTATCATTAAATATATAACTAGAGATATCCTTATAAATATAACTAGGGATATAACTAAAGTTTTCTCATCATAGTTTCCAAAGGTTGACTAAATATTTACTTTGATTCCAAATTTAGTGATACAGACATAACATAAAATGATAATACATCATTTTAGATGAATATTATATATATTACAACATTATAGTTCTGTTGACCATAATAGTTTAGTGTATTTGGAAGCATGGAAACAAAATCTTCTATCCTAGTGAAAGATGTTCAAAATATCCCATAAAGATATCCACCATTATTACTCTTATATAATACCTTTCTACATAACTTGGGGAAAAGAAACATAAGAAATGGGTGAGCTCAAATTCAAAATAAGGTTAAATAAGAGAGATATGTGAGCATAATAATGAGCATAAGTGTATGAGAACATGATCACGAAATTAGAAGATCATAAACTTCATATCAGAGATCATAAAAATGAATCATGTCATAATGAATGGATGTTCATAAGACATGAATCATAAGTAAATAAATATCATAAGACATGAAAGCACAACATATGAATAAGACAAGGGATTGTGGCAGACACATAAGCATGTTATATGATTTCCATAATATCCATGGAATTTCTTCCACGACCATATTTGTAGTATGGGTTCACTCCCCATACCATCTTGGTAGTCATGGTTCACTCCCATGTCCATCTTAGTAGCATGTGTTCAATCTTCACACCATCTTGGTGTTCATGGTTTACTCTCATCGCCATCTTAGTACCATGAGTTTACTCTTAATTCCATATTGGTTGTTATGGATCACTCCCATGGACATTATAGAAGTCATGTTTTTCTCCAAAAACCTAATTAGTCTATCTCAGGAGATATAAATATTTACCCAATTAAATGGATGGAGATATAGGTCCCACCGG
Source organism: Viscum album (assembly GCA_963277665.1). Classification (NCBI taxonomy): domain Eukaryota; kingdom Viridiplantae; phylum Streptophyta; class Magnoliopsida; order Santalales; family Viscaceae; genus Viscum; species Viscum album. The sequence continues at coordinate 106,111,654 of OY728143.1, read as the reverse complement.
TATCATAGTGAAATCATATAAACATGTTCCACAAAATGATAAACAACCATATATTAACCCATATGATTAAATGGGTATCATAAACATGTAAACATATCATAACCAATGGAAAATATAAGGGTTTTATAATCATTTTATTAAAATAATAACTCACAGAAGACAAAAATATTTCATAAACATATGACCTAAGAAAGAGAAATGGGTTACATAGACATAAAACCCATGAAATAGAAATAGGTTTTATAAATACCATGACATTATACATAACCAGTTCATACAAAGGATATGACTGGAACTATTAGATCATTTCTTAGAAGGGCATGAGTACATCCAAGGGTGTTATCCTAGATGGAAAATAGTTTCAAAATATCCTTAAAAAATGTTTCTTGTGGAAAATATCCTTTATTCTATGAAAAATTATTTCAAATACAATAAACCATTTGGAAATAATTTTAATAGGAAATATCATTAAAACTTATAAAGAAGACATAAAAAAATTTGAAAAACATTTTCCTTGAAAACTTATAAAATAATCATTGAATATTTTAAAAAAAAAATCTAATTAAATAATATTTAAAACATATAAAGAAATCTTGAAAACATTTTTAAACCCATTTCTTTTAGAATACAAAGAAAACTTATAAATAGTGCTTGAAATTTTATTGAATACTATTTTTCGTTATAATACATTGAAAAATTATAAATAAATCATTAAAATGTTTTGAAAACCATTTTCCTTTCAAAATATTAAAATAATATTTAAAAGATTTGGAAAACCATTTTCCATGATAACTTATAAAATAATTTTTAAAACAATTTGAATACCATTTTTCTTGAAAACATACCAAAGACACTCGAAAACATTTTGAAGACTATTTTTCTAAAAAACATATAAAATAAACTTAAAAACAATTTGAAAAAAATATATTATTGAAATTAAATTTTAAAAAATAAATTCATAAAAATTAGCCCTTTAAACACACAAATGAGTCTTCACATAAATAACAGCATGTAAATCCATACATGTTATATGAGGTAAAATGAATATTCCTTTTTCATGAAAAAAATGAAAAAATTGGCTGATCAGAAATAAACATAATGATTCCAAAGAAAATTGGTCGAAGAAAAAATGGTTAAAAATGAATTTTAATGATCATATGATATTCTAGGAATATTCTTAGAAACCCATTCTAGAAAATACAGATTTTAGAGAACACAAATTTTTTACTAAAGAGAGGGTAAAATTGGGATTTTCTAAAAATACATTCTTAACTATATTATGTACTGAAGAGTGTAAAATGGTAACACTAAATTAATATATAATTAATAAAAATAGGATAAATAATTCATTAATTTATTAAGATATGGAACATAAAATTTCATAAAATAAATCATAAATGTAAACCATCTTGAAAATATGTGAGATTATCTTAATAAACTCTTCAAACATGGAAACTTGGGATCATACTCTCCATGGAAGAAATGAAAATAACATGAAGATTAAAAAATCATTAAAATAATTATATTCATTATATAAATTTTAAAATGTAATCATATACACCTAAAAATAGAATTTAGGTGCAAAACAAAACAAGCGTCTCAAAGAAAGAAAATTGAGACAAAAATATTTCACTGATTTTCTATCTTTTGAAATTTAAGCCCCATGAATGAATGTTCAAAAAATGTATATGTTAATACATATAAATTTAATTATAAGAGATATAGAAAACATTAATATGAATATCATAAACCATAAAAAATAATTGAGTGGTGATTGAGGCATGTATCTCTAGAAAATAAAAGTGTGATGAAATTCCCTTACCTTGTGTTTTGAAGATCATCGTACTTTTTCAAACTACCAGTATAATAAATATAAATTTGTTATAAATATTTTACATAACCATATTATTTTATATAATACCTTATACTGTTTTATTATGTCATTATATAACCCACATTTTAACAATCCTATGGTAAGGTTACACTTCGGGTAATATTCTCTTTATTATTCACATGTGTCCTAATTTGTTGTATCTTTGGTATTTATAATATATATCATTATTTAAATAAATTATACCATGATATAAATATTATTTATTTACATTATATTTTTATTAGAATAATTTATTTTATATATAAGTTTGAACCAGAATACACTGTTCATGGATATGGTAGGTCGTACGTATGCATTAATGATATTTCCGTTTAATTTTTGTGCTGATGGAAGAAATGTAAAAGACATATTTGTATATATATGTATATTTATATCATTATTAAAGTATATTTATTATATCATATATATCTTATATATTCACTAAATACATATTTAACACAATCCATGTGGTGTGTGAATGAATCCTATAGCCTTGAGGGGGCGGTTGTCCACAATTCCTCAAACATAATTATCGTATTAACACAAAATAGAAGGTAAAAATATATGTGTGTTCATAAAGAATAAATAATGTTTAAGGAATAATAAATTTAATATATGAAATATATAAATATATTTTCCATCATAATGGCCACCATTGTAGGTGGTAATGGTAAAATTAACAATCATCATTCTGTGAGGCAGTAGTTCACTTTACATAGAAACAGTATATTCGTTACCCAATAGATAGAGGTTTTGGTAAGTTTAGGTTGAAACATTTACTTAAAAACATCCCATATTATTGGGGATAATTTTATTAATATAATAATATTATAATGATAGTTTGTGGGGATGGAGAACGAAAATAAAAGAAAGGAATTGAGATAAGACATTACCTCTTAATTAGGTAACACCTTTTGGTTTATTCCAAAAGGATTACTTGGATTGACTTCAGCATAATGGAATGATTCTAGGAAGAAGGTAGGGTTTATCAGAAGTTTATTAGGAAGTTATTGTCTTATATTAAGTTGTTTCATAGGTGTGAAGAAGAGAGAGAGGTGGTTTCATTTTATAGGGAAGGAAAATGACTCACTTGTAATTTTTAGAAACAAGTTAGGTATACACATTTTATTAAATAAAAAAATCATAAAAACCGAAAAACTTCCATAATTAATGTTTTATAGAATAAATATTGACATAAAATTGGTGTTTGACATGATCTTATGTCATTTGGTCCCTTAATTGTAAGATTTAGTCCATAATAAAACTTAATTTGGACTAAATTATAGTGATTAATTTTAATAACATTTACTAGTAATTTGGGTCAAAAATTGACTTGGTATTATTGGAATATAAATATTATACTACATAAAATGGTTTATTTCAGTTAAAAATTAAAATCATATAAGTGGAAAAACTAATATTAATGCAAATACCATAGACGGGATGAAATAACAGGTTTTTAAGGTAGAAAATTATTAAAATATATGTAAAGATTTTATATTCAATTAAAAATTGAAATTAATTATAGTGATCTAAATTGTATTAACAGATTTTATATTTATATAATTTAACCTTAAATAGATTTTATACTATCATTTAACATTATTAATTAATTAAAAATACAGTTTTTAACTAAAGAGCAGTATTTTTCACTTTTCACCAAAAAAAGAAGTTTCTTAAAAAAATCATAAAGATTCATGCATAGATAATTTAGATATTATGAATTAAAAAATGAAGTTTATTTTATCAAATTAAATTTATAATTTTTTCTAAAATTAATTTAATTATTTTTCAAACGAGGATATTAAAAGCGATTTATTTGAGAAAATGTTATTTTAAAACATAAAAGGACTTTACAAAAAATCACATCTTTCATTATCAATATGTATTATTTATATAAACAATTATATAAATACCTGATAATTAGTTATTACGATTCATATTTCAATGTTTTAATGGAAAGGGTTGAACAAACTTGTTTAAATTATCATAACAATAAAATGATGTTTTGTAGAAACTTCGTATTGCGGGTAACATACACCAAGATGATGTTATTTGTGAAAGAAATGTTTGACATAGTGACTTGAAAGAAAAAAATGAAAATTTAATTTATTAGTGTAAAATATCATTTTGAACATAATAAAATTTTATTTTATATTCAATCTATTTTCATATTCATTTATAATTTATGGGTAACCTAATAATTAATATTATATTGTATAAACCATATATTTTCATACATTAGTTGATACTATTCATAACCTATAATTTAATATCATGCTTTTATCTTATTATAAAAAATAATAATTTTTAACAATATATTATTTTTTGGTAAACCGTGGCCTTTCGTTTAATGAAATTCATAGAGGAAAGTCATTATTACATATGATGCAAGACAAACATAGTGCTTCAATATAAATTGAACTATCTTCAGTGATGTATGAAATTAAAAAATAAAAAAAGGTTGAATTAATTAAAAAATAAAAAAAATTCGTGGTGTTACACATATACATAAAATTCATCCACTCCTAGTATATATTATTATAGAATTTATTTATGACACTCCATCATCATCATCTGAAATCAAATTTAACATCCAAATTCTGTCCTTTTGATAATACTGTCACATAACCATTAAATGATTTTTCACATGACTAGTTAGTCAATAAATTAAATAATTTAGACTATATTAGAGTTGAAACATAAATATAATTCATAGCTATAGCATATCATAGTCACAACCATTGACCAAAAACCTAAATTTTCTAAAATTTAGTATTAACTCTTAATAATACCCAAATTAATTTTTAATATTCCTAGAAGATATTTAATAGATCTGAGCCACCTCAAAATAAATTAAATAAATAAAATAACCAAAAGAATTTATCCAAAATTATTTTATCCAAAATTATCAATAATTTATAACATATAAATCATCAAAACATAAATAATTCATAAATAATAGTTCTTTCCCAATTTTCAAAATAACACAAGATCTTTTTCCCCTTATTGAGAAATATATATTACAACCTACTTCAGACTAACACTACCCTAACCCTACTCTAACACTCATCTAGAAACTTGTGAAACCTAAAATCCTATAAACCAATCCAAAAACAACTCATATAGTTTTTCTACCACTTAGAATCATGATCTGAATAACAATAAACAAAACATTCCATTGTTTAGGGGAAAAATTCAGTTTTACCTTGATTTAAAAAACCTATACCAATGCAACCATTTTTACATCCCCATCCTTAAATATTTATGAAATGAAAATTATCTATGTATATCCTCCATAACCATGATCCACAACAAAAAATTATTTATACCCAAGCATTAAATTACTAACATTTTAAACTAACTTCACAATGATTCTTGAGTTTTTATAGTGTTAATAAACTCCTTATTTGTCGATGTCATACCCCATTGAGTAATGATTCATGTCTATCTAAGATATCCCGTTCCAAAACTACTCAACCAAACATCACCCGATTATTCTTCTTAAAAATAAACAGTACCACTTCTAAGAACATGTCTGTAACAATGACACATCATCCTTGCAAACCTGAATTTTTTTCCATGAGTACCACATATACATTAAAATGATCACACCACCAACATATTTTCTCAAACACACACTTTAATGTACTTATATACTATTATCTAACATTTATAGGGTATTCGTTATTGAATGTACTAAAATAACCCATTTCGTTACAAAAAATATAGAAAAAATTGGTATTTTATATATTTGAAACACAACCCATCTAATAATAAACCCAAAGCATTACAAAATCATATTAATCTCTATGTTGGGTTCCTTATAAATAAGTCTGAATGCTTAATAAAATTTCATAAAATGTGTGGAATTTTCTTTGATCATCTTCGGAATTATCCAAACAGTAGTTATATCCTTATCACCAATACAATAGCACAATCTTGCACGATACCCACCACTAGTTTAATGATGATTTTCATGATAGACAATTATATTTATAAAATAGTTCAAATTCATGATCTAAAATCAAAATTCTAGGGATATTATGGTTCTCCATGAAATATATTTGTAATTCAAAAAAAATCATCCATTGTACTCTTAGTATCTATATATATAACACAATTTCCATATTATTTCTCATTTCCTCAAATATCTCATGTTTCATCAAGGGATCATTCCTCCTTAGTCTAAATTGAAAATCACAATCACCATGGTTAAAAATGTACTATAAGTAGGAAATTACTTGATTCCATATAAATCAATATGATTTAGTTATCCCTTTAGGTTTTCATAGGATCCATCAGTCACATCATTTCATTATATATAAAAAGTCACATATTATCTCTCCCATGAGTTGATTTCCTCAAAAAACAAAAAATACATATAACCCCTTGTTTATTCCACTATCATACCATTCTCTAGATCATTACATTATCTATCCATAACATGTTAGTACATCATTATTCAAAACCCCTTTTCACATTCCCCAATTATGATAATTTTTTGATACCCTAACTTATTTCATGCATATTTTTTAATAAAATCATATGATTTTTAGGGATATAAAATAACATACCACTCTAATAAATAGATTTATTTAAAATTATTAATTTTCATAAAAAATAATAATAATTAATTTACGTTATTCAAAAATTATGAATTTTCATTTCTTAATTTATTTGAGATATTATTTTTTGAAACTTTATTATTGATTAATATAAATTAAGAAAAAAATTAGCTATAAAAAGGATAATACTCTCCAAAAATCCCACAATCCACTTATAAATCCCCATCCATGTGTTGGTCGGCCATTCAGTCCCCCAGAAGAGCCTGCATGGTAAATGGATTAAGGACTACATGGAGGAATCGGGGAGCATAGGTTGGGACAAGGACCGTGTGGACTAGTGGATATAGACACATGCCCATGTATTTGTGTGGAATGAGTAGTTTAGGTGATGATCTATAACCACCTTCTCAATATGATCCATGAAGGATGTATATATATATATAAAGGATTTATTGAATCATAGATCTTTCAATATGGGAGGCATGATCTATGATTATTGTTCATATTAAAACACACTAATGTTTTGTGTTATCCATGTGACCACCCCGCCACATACATTTCCACTACGACATTATGACTACATCTCCACCACCTAATGCATCTCATCACCTCAATCCACTACCTAAAACTATCATAATATTCCATAACCTCCATCCGGAGGATTGAACTCAAGATAATATCTACTACTGATGCCTCTAGGCCACCTTGGATAACCTTTGGACCATTGAACGTCCTTGGTGATTCCCTTTATTCGATGAATAAATCAATTCATGCTGATGTTAGATCCCTCTAGCCATTATGAATGCAGTAGAACTTGATATGGACCAATTTAAATAATTTCGTACCTATTGAGATCCATATTTCATGACCCATAGACATGAAAATAAATCTATCTCACAAAATATTTTTACTCATAACTAAAAGGATTAAACACAAAATTTCATATAGGAACATACATATTAAAGATAAATATCCTATCCATGAAAAAGACAAATCATTTATAGTGAGTCATTGGAAATTTTTTCTGAAAGAATGGAATTTCTACCACTATAAATAGAGGGACATCACCCACTTACAATAGGTTGAACCCAATGGAGGGTTGGTGTTGTGATACTTCAACCTTCAATTATTAGATTTTTTACATAGAATTATTTTATTATTTGTACTATATTTTTATCCATAAATGTAATTCATTTATTATTGACAAGTGTTTCAACCACCTTCTTATTATTATTATTTTTATCATGATTCTCTTCTCTGTCTTTTATCTATATATATTTGAGTACCTCATTCATCTTATTATTTTATTACTTATTTTTCCCCGATTCTCATTTCTGCAATATTTAACTCTTACCATCTATGATGGGAGGATAACTAGAGTCCTAGCCTCAGGGGATGATTGGGTGTTCCTTAATTATGGGCATAAATTCAGTAAATGTATTGAATCATCATTAAGTTATTAAGAGTTATAAGTACTACTGTGTATTTTTTAAACTATGATATGGATCTAAAAATAATTTATATGACTTTATTTAAACCATTTCACTCCCTTTTCATGAAAAAAATATCTTTATATAGAGCATTTTATCTATTCAATGGATGAAAAGATATGTGACGGAGATGGGTTCTAGAAGCTTCCACACTCTCAATTGAGGTGTGTCATCAAAAAATATTATAGGAAGATGTGAAATTTATTTATCATGGTAATTTGAGAATTCACAAACAAAAAATAATAAAATAATACTTTAATAATGAAGTTTTATAATTAAATATGAGACTTAATTTTAATTAAAAAATAAATTATGAAGGAACCAAAAACCAAATCATTTTGCATGATATTTCTTTTCTAATACCATTATATTTCATCCCCATGTTATTATAGTTTAATTTTATTACATGTTATTATTTTTCCAAAAAACATAAAATTCATAATTTTAACAAAATTATTAAGAAAAAAAGAGTTTAAGAGGATGAGAATATAGTTAGTAGACAACATTGAAGCTCCTTAACGTAGATAATCATAGTCAGCCGCTTTCCTACACGGATAAAACATAAAAACATTATTTTTCCACACCCCATGATAGGTGTGCATTAGATTATAACTATATTCTAGTAGAAATGAAATATTTTTACTAATTTGTATTTTCAACTTCATTTATATTTATTATTTTTATTATAATAATAATGATTTTAAAAAATACAATGATGTATCAATGCATATCATATATATATATATATATATATATATTCCTATAACAATCACTCTCTAGTGTATTAAAAGTTACAAGAATATGTTAAAAATTATTTTAATAGTCATATTCACTAGATCAGATGAATAATATATTTTTTGATAATCCAAACGATGAAAAAATATAGTGATTACATAAAAAATTGTACATGGACTGGAGGATGAACCCCTTATCTTTACTAGTTTTTTAAAAGACAACCAAGACTTTTAGAAAACACATTAGGAGTGTCTACACCCCAACCATTTATAGATCTATATCCAAGTCTATCATATATTGAATGATAGTGATTATGACTCTTATACTGATGTGAAAATTCGAGATCAACAATATCATGATAAATTTTAGATGGAATTGGAAGATAATGAATTGAAAAGTGATCTCCCCATAATAAACTAAAAGAGAAAACACCTCACTTATTTTATCAAGCACTTGAATAAGAAAAACCACCCATTTGGTGGAATTTGAACAACAAACAGAGGATCTAGACTATCTACCTATATCCACAGAAATCCAACATTAAAAGGCACTTAAAACTAAGGATTAGATTCAATAATACCCCTGATAGGGATTTAAACTTTCCTTAAACACTATTTAAATTTATCTTATTCAATATAAATTGTGTTTTAATGCCAAATATTTTAAATTTTCAGAGTAAAAAAACATTTTTCATTATAGGAATATGGTGATGAAGCACATACACCTATTGAGGAACACATCGATCTCACTGATTTTACTGGACACACATTAGAGGAATCCCATAAGGACACCCTAGTGGTCTTTCAAGATGAATATAATGAAGAGTATGATCACATTAAAAATTACCATTTTAATTTTCATGATTCAAGATTAAAATCTATCAAAAAAATATATTCAAAAATACGTTTAGAATGTAAAATTCATAAATCCCAAACAAAGAAAGCACTTAAAAATAATGTTGAGGTTTCACAAGTTAAAACAATAAAAAGGATGATCCATTCTTCATTCTACCACCACCGTGAAATCCAACCCATCAGACTATTTTTAGTAGCTATTATTTCATTTCTAGATGTAGTCAAAATATAGGTCCCTCTTGTGGGATTGAACCTAGAATTATCTATTTACCTTCATTATAAGAAATTCAATATCACTATTGGGATTATTTTGTGATTACATTGATTCTCATATTATTTTTTATATTTTTTAACTTCATCCTTGTTATTAATTAAAAAAATTAAGCTTATCGGACCATGATTCCAAGAAGTATCCCCAAAATGTAATAAAAAAAGGAATAATGCTTCATGTGAATAGGGAGTTTATTCATATATTTTGTATCTTATAACTCCATTAATTTTTTAAATGCTTTATTTTAAGATACAAATTTGCGAAGCTATGCTAAACTATAAATTACAATCTCATGCATATGAATTTTTTCTTTTCTTAACATATCTTGGGGAATCAGTTTCTTATAAACCCATTGATTCAATATTTTAGATTAAATGGTAATTATATTAAATTAGTAAGGTTGAGAATTCAATTTTTATAGTGATTTGTGTCTATTGAAATGATGAATCATGATTTTAGGGGATTAGTTGATTCGGGTAAATGAAATTTACCAACATTTTTTCATGCTTCGAATTTCTAAAATTTATTTGAATTGATTTATTATTATTACTCAATCCTAGATTTATTTCCCATGTTATATATCCCATAAACATTAGTATTTTATGACCAAGTACTTACTGTTTTACCTTTATAATATTTTATAAGTGATCTTAGGGAAAACCAGCTATTAAAATTTTCATTTAAACATTTCAAAGTTAATAACCATGTGAAGATACATATCATAGGATTGTTGTACATTTGTTTATAAGAAATTTTCTATGATACCACATACTAAATTAATCATTGTTTATCCCATATATAATGTGAATGTCCTAGGTATGTATGATCCATATTTCAATTCTTATTTATCTATTCCTTCCCCTCTCTTAGTATTTTCATGATATTTTAAAGTTACTATGTGGGGGTGAGTGAATCCATTGGGAATGTGATACATTATATTGTATGTAAAATGTGTTTAGTTGAACGTTTTGGGTACTGAGAAATAGTTTTTTATTATTCAATTGTAATTTAATTGTTTTTACCTCTTGAAGAAAGAGAAAAAGAAAATATATATATCAAAAAATTAAATGGTTTTTGAAAATGAGAATAAAAAATCACTATTACCATACTAATAATTTTGATCATTCTGTTTAGGCGGTAGATACGATATTCATTCTAATAATAACATTTTAAATAGAAAAAACCATTAATGAATATTTAAAAAATAAAATAATTATAAGTAAAAAACAATGAGGTAGAAAAATCATTCAATTTTATTTTATTGAGCATAACATTTATGTTTCTCTTAGTATGTTGTAGTTTTCAAAATTTAATAGGAATAATTTCATTAACATTTTAAATTTAAATACCATGATTTATACATTATATATTTACCTCATATTTGATCCTTATTTTTAACATCAAATCCTATAATATAAAGTCCTTAATGTCATTAGAAACATGACTGAAAATTCCTCATGATTTTATTATAATGTTGTCTTCATAAGGTGGAAATTTAGTTCCATTTAAATACTTTAGAAAAGGTGCATGATTTACTAACATGAGAATAAATGTACTTCAATTTGAATCATGGGTGATGATAAAAATTATTAAAATGAGGGAAATCCTAAATTAGAATGTGTAATAATAATAAATTATAGGAATTTAATGAATATAATGAGAGGATCCACCATTTTCAAAATAAAGATATTAAAATATATGGACATGTTGAAACATTGAAATATGGGAAGTAAAATGGATATTTAATGCGGAACATTACAATTTGGTTTAGATTTTACAATTATTTGGATTTATTTCGTTTTAATTTAAATTTTGAAAGCATTTGTTCTCTCATAAATTCAATATTGAAGTTTATTGTTTCAAGACTATAATAGTTTATTTTGAGGGGTATTGTAAGTGTCCATTTTTTCATACATATTTTTACAAAATTATAAAAAAATATGCATTTAAATTAATGTTAACATATAATTATATTCTTTAATTAAAATTTTATATTTAAAAACAATAAATTCAAATGGATCAAATGAAAAAAAAGTATGCTTTAAATTATATTTTACTTGGGAATTAATTATTTGAGATCTTTATTATTTTTTAATATTTTGGAAGGGAAAAAATGTTCCAAATAAAGGATATGACTTGACCAACATCCCTTAAACCACCTATACAGACCCATAATGGGGTTATATATCCATGTATGACATCAGGAGAGTCCACCTAGATAATGGAATATGAAACATGGGTAGAACTCTACAGTGCGTAGGACGGGCCAAGGACCATACATTCCAGTTGGCATAGACACTTACCCATATATGTGGTTTATAAGTGTGGGGTGTTAACTGATCTCCCTATTTCATGGATATATGATTCACATAAGATGTGAAATCATATATAAATGATCTCTGGACTCATCGATCATTCAATGTGGGATGCAGGAACTATAGCTACTATTAATATTAATAGAAAGGATCGTGTTCGATGATGGCCACTAAACCACCTCGCCTTGGACATGTCCTCTATAACACCTCCTCCACATCTCCACCACCTAACACCTCATGTCACCACCAGCTACCACATGCAACTATTTAATGATTCCTTGGAAGTGACCTATAGGATCAAACTCCAGCTATTATCCACTGTTGAGGCCCCTAGACCACCTTGTATTGATAATGGTCCCTAGAACAACCCTAGTGATCCCCTTTAGAAGATGATCAAACTATTCATAACAATTTGATCTCCATCCATCCAATTTTAAGTAGATTGTCCCACCATATGGAGAGATTTTTCTACTAATTACTTCATTTATTATCTATTTAACTTAGATTTATTTTCTACTATTCATTATAGTTTTATTCATATAAGTATTCCATTATATTATGATAGGTATTTCATCTATTTTTGACTTATTATCATGATTCTATTATATTTTATTTTCTCTCTCTCTCTCAAAATTCCTCACTCTCATTCATATTTTTATTTTATTTCCACGTCCACTCTTCTTCAATTTTTAACCATAGTGAAATATTACTCTTGATAATGGGACCCTAACCTGGGAAATGGCCTCGAGGGAGGACCAGGTGTTCCTAAATTCTATTCTTAAATTATTTAATTTTTTTAATATTTTTATGTGATTAAGAGTGATATAAATGGGTGTGGTAGTTTTACACATAAAACAAGTTGAAAAAATCATTTATATAATTTTATATTAATCTTATTCTTTCCTTCGGTTGAACTCAACCCCTTCATATAGTGGAGTTTATCTATTTAATGGATGAAAATGTATATGATGTAGTAGGGTCGGGGAATATTTCACACTCATAGATGATGTTTTTCAACAACCATGATTATAAGAGGTGGAAAATTTTAGTTTTCTTTATAATTAGATATTTAAAGAAAAATAAATAAAGTAATAGTAAATTAAAAATGGGGTTTCTTATTTAAATAATCAAACTAAATTTTTAATAACAATAATTAATAATAAAGGAAACCAAATCCAAACCATTATCTATTTTATTTATTTTCTAATCTATTTTTGATTCATATTAATAGTTGTATATTTGTATTTTATTACATGGAATAATTTTTCCAAAAACCAAATAAAAAATAAATTGTTTCAATAAAATAATAAAAACACAAAAAGAAATATTTTAGGTGAATTATAAAATGGTGAGTAGAAAAATATAAATCTCTTCAAGTGAGTTGGCCCTAGACATCCACTATTCTTTAGTAAGAAGATATAAAATTTTCTTTTTCCACACCCTATGATAGGTGTGCATCTGGCATCTCACACATTATTCACAATTATTTCAAATCAAATTTAAACCCATGAAATAATTTAATGTAGTTGATATACTAAGGAGCCCTCGAACCCATAATTACTAAAAGGAAACTCTCAAATTCCTAACCCTAAAATGAGTATCATGGGGATAGACTCCGATATACAAAAATTTCCTAATAGCATACCTGGAAGGTGTCAATAGAATGAAATGTGAATATTTACCCATAATCACATCCTCAACGTATGAGTCTCATAACATACAAAAACGAATATATATATATATATATATATATATATCAAATAAAATTCAAAAAATCCACTCATCCACACAAATCACATGTTATAAAGTCCAATCATTATTAATGAATTTTCAAGAATACCTAACCTAGTATAATCTTATGAAACAACAATTGATCTACCATATAGAGTTGATAAGAGATCACTCTCTTTACCATTTTTAAGATAGTATCAATCAAACCAATTTTGAAAATTGTTCTTAGTATCCACTATTACAAAAAATAATACTTACCCATACTAGAATACACCACATTGTTACCCTTCTATTCCATCTTATTCAGGACATTTTTAGATATGTCTGACTATTCATATGATAACATGTCTAATCCACCATCAATAAAAATATCACACATGTTTTTTATCAAAACATTTTTACTTTCACACTAAAATAACATGTTGACCTTACCTCATATAAATTAATACACATTCAATACCCATTATTTTACATCCACAACACCTATAGAATCTCTATTCTTATACCACATACCTGGTATCACCTCTCAAAATTAATTCTCAATAAAAAAATCATCTACTTATTATTTTTATCTATGAAGGAACTAATAGGTTTCATCTAACCCCTCTCCTGATCTACTCTCATCCACCAAAACTCATGTATAGAAATATTTTAAAGAATCATATTTCTCAACTATAACATTGATTCACTATTCTTATGGTTCTCTTCTCAATATGACTAGGCTTTACCAAACCCTATCTCAATGTTTTTATACCATATTCTCTATAAATAATTGTGTATCATACAAATATCCATTTTTAACACCACGAGTAAACTGACAAGTCAAAACCATCACTCCATGATTCTCATAGATATATATAGGAACACACACACAAACATAAATTATCACATACTGAAACCAATTACCCACTATGAAGTGATAATATCCACTATGTATATGTATACTATACTACCCCTTGATAAACAAGGTGACATAAATTTATTTTTTCTATCGTTTCCCATTTATGATTCGTATAAATAAAAATTATACTAGTTTGGTTTGATTATGTAAAATTCTATGAATATGTTATTTTTGGAAAACACTAAATATTATAATTGTGAAACATTAAATAATAAAAATATCTATTTTTTAATAAATATTTTCTAAATAAAAATAGTCATTAAAATGTTATGTGACCCTAAATTCCTTATATAAATCATGAATTCATTAACCTTACTTATTTGTGTGAGGGAAAAAATAGAAAATAAAAATATCATTTTTATGAGAAATAACTCAAAGGTAACATTAAAAATATAGAACATGAACCCAAAATCTAAGGTAACTTTAGCCTCATATCATACAAGTGATAGAAAGTAACATAACATATATTTTATCCTATGTTCTGACCAATCCTACCTACAATCTACCATTTATGAAATTAAAATAAAAATAAATATAATTTATGATACACATATGTAAAATACTAACTTGAATCACTATAAATTAATCATACTAGGAAAATATATGACCTTGAGAATTCATCCAATTATTATAGAGAATTCTAACGTTTATTAAAGGTAAAAATATATTATTTAATTTATATAAAAACATGAACCTTTTAACTAAAAATAAAAGGGTATGTAACAAAAACAATTGTCATCAAATAACTCAACATAAACTAGAATCAAATCCAAAATATAATAAAATAAATATATCATAACATAAATGATTAATATTAACATTTTATATATCATTCAAGTCGCATGGAGATAAACATGATCCATTGTGTGTTATCATTTACAACATGGTCAAAAATATCTAAAACTAATGATAATGGGAAAATAACAAAACATTTCTTTAGAATTTTCTTAGACCTATACACCATCACTGAAACAATTAATCAAATATACTATTAAACCTTCATATATATAAGATACTCCCTTATCTACTCTAGTAACCATTAGGATTACTCGAGAATACAAAGTTTCACGAGAAAGATGTGTGTACAAATTTATATGAAACCACTTTGGTTTCCCTAAATATTTCCATTATCGGAATGGTTAATATTTATAGTTCATTATAAAAAATCAAATTTATAATTTATTAAACCACTGCCATTTCGGATTTTGAATAGTGTATATCAGGAATTACCATACCTACTTTGACTATTACAAAAAGTCCATAAACAAGATATGTAACAACCATGGGGAATGTATTTACAAACTATAACTATATCATCCTCATTATAACCAAGTGGGAAATGTGGTGATAGACAAATCCACCTCAACATAAACTAGTGGTGGAATTTAACCCATCCATCTAGGAATATCATCATCACATATGGGGTAATGATGCCCCCACTCTACAACCACATCATCATCACTCGTGTGGGGAATAGATCCCTTCTCTTCAATTACATAATTATACATTCAGATGGGTTGGAAACCCTCCCTGTAACCACCACAACCTCACCCAGGTAAGGATGACTCCACTCCCTGTAACCGTGACATATTTACTTAGGGGGATGGGGACACTTATAGTAACAACATCGTTATCACTCATTGGGTAATGGTTCCCCTCACTATAACCATCTAAATATCAATCATGGGGGTTATCACCCCTCCTTGTAACCACCTTATCGTTAATAAAGGTGGAATATCACCCCTCCATACATCTATTTCATCATCACTAAAGGTGAAATAATACCCTTCTTCATATCTGACTCATAATTACTTAGGCGGAAATATCTAACCCCTAGAATCACCCCACTATC
This sequence comes from Viscum album, assembly GCA_963277665.1. Lineage (NCBI taxonomy): Eukaryota > Viridiplantae > Streptophyta > Magnoliopsida > Santalales > Viscaceae > Viscum > Viscum album. The sequence continues at coordinate 106,095,064 of OY728143.1, read as the reverse complement.
ATAGAGTAAGTATTCCCTAAACAAATATATTATTTAGTTTATAAAAGATGAATTTTGTTCTGATATCTAAGTTAAATATTATAGTTTATTCTTATCATGAGGTCTTATATCCCATATAAGGTCTCAACCCACTCTTATCTAGGTTAACCACACCACTATATCATGATTAGAACACAACCACAGTCTAAGGATCATCTTAGGGTATTTCTGTTTAGATTGTTATGTCACAATTACATATGTGGAACCCCTAAATATTCCTATAATACAACAAAATTAATTGGACAACGTTTCGTCTCCCTATACAATATAAGGATTAGGCTTCACATTTAATAATATATTTCATGTATCTCAAATAGAGTAATTTTTCATATATATATATATATCATTTTTTTATGTTTCAGGTCATGTGGGAATTATATCTATGTGAATATACATCATACACACAATGAAATTATTCTTATATTTATAGATAAATTAGAATCCACATACCTCATTCAGATCTATATCCCTTAATCCATGATCATCCACCTTTACATATGCCCAACCAATACCAAAAATACAATACCTAGCTACAATAATCCCTAATTCAATCTATTTAATTTAAATAAATAATCTAATACTAATATGTAATTTTTATTTTAAATAACAAAAATTAATTCTTTGTAAAAAATAAATTAATATCCCATCTACTGATTTACCATGACTAAAATATGAGATTTTGTCTTATCCCAATAACCTTTTTATCCACTATGTCCCTTAACACATATATCCCATATTTTATAATTTCGTCTAAAATGTCAATTCAATCCAAAACAAGAGAAATAAAAAATAAATCTAATTAGTGAAATACCATCACAAAAAAAACCAGATCATTCATACCCCCATAACAAACATTATCCAAGACACACCAAATCCACTTTATATTAATAAAACCCTGACCCAAAACACATGATTTGAGATATATTGATTCATGACCTCATGTTCACCTCTATATATGAAAGAGGTTTCTTACTAGAACTGGGGTATAAATGGTCATATTTGGGTGAATTGTTTCTTGGTTATATGTAAACATCAATGTGTCATAATGGAATATATAAAAAATAGATCATCACACAATAATTGAATAAAACATAATAATCAAAGTAGTAGGGATATATTATGAAACAATCCATGAAGTATCAGTATGGATTGTCAGAAACATAAACATAATGTTTAAAAATTGATTATAGTAGCTTATGGAACAAGGTACATAAAAAAGAAGTTAAATATAAATAATAGTAACTAATAAGACTGATTTCCATTCTTCATATCAATGTCATTATTCTAAGTATGCTAAACCATCAACCACTAGGCCCTTTACCTTTTCTTCGATCCATAGTGAAGAAATATATAAGAGAAACAAAATGGTCAATTATGGTGTGGTTTTATGACATACTAGGATACCTCCAAGAGTACTTAACACATGTTTGTAATATATATCAGGGGATTCTATGAAAATAAAAATAACATTGATATAAAACAATTATATGATAACATCATAACATCCATGTCATATCATTAGTGGCTAACTCAACCTTCATTGGATCTATTCCAGAATAACTGTTAGCCAAACATGTCTAGAACGTCCCTATTTAAAAGGATATCCCAAAAAAACATTCCAAATATCCTATTATATGGGATATCACATGTGCATAAAGACATCATCTATGACACATCCTTCATTGGGGGATAGACAATATGGAACAACCAGATTGAGTATCTATAGAATATAGAGGAATAACAAATTATATATATATATATATATATATCTATTATATGAAAAATAAAATTTCACACCATATCAAATAAGAGTCATAGATATTACAGAACTAAATTTCAGTAGGCATCAAACATAGTTTTAACCGGCTAAACATGCACACCTATTGTGATCAACCATAAAATGTAGGTCTCCTAGGCTATACACTAACACAATTAAATAAATCTAGTGACCCTTGTAACAATGCTCTATTTATAATAAATATATACATTATGAATGATGTTGATTTGATAAAAAATATCTTTATCAGAATCGAGATCCCAAATCTGAGTCTTAGAAACATTCCTTATCAATCACAATTAGAATTATATGGTAATGATTAAAATAAATCTACAAAGAAAAGTTATACTACATAATATATACCTAATATAATCTTATTGCTACAATGATCTATTTTCAATCATTGTGACGATGAAAATTTCATGAATCTTGTTGCTAATTCTACCAATGGCCAACTAAACCATTAAAATTATATTCAAAAAACATATATAAAATCATTAAATCAATGCTACAATTTATTTTATTCAAGTGTAAGTGAAATGGATTATTCTAAATCAATATATAACTTATTATATTTTAATCATTGGATTGAACCATTAATCAAACATCCAAAAAGGAGATATAAGGGATAGAGAGTAGCCAATGTCATTGGATGAGAGCTCCTAGGTACATGGGTGTCGATACAGAACTATATAAATGAGAATAAGGGATAGGGGTTTCGTTTTTATAAAAACCACCTTAAAACTAAGAGACCCCGCTAGGCTTTTAAAGATGACATCAGTTAGATTATCTCCACTGAGAAGATTCACTTATAACTAAGAACACCATTCGCTAGCTGGTGGATCTATGGAAAATTTGACTTTTCCCAAGAACCTACCATATGACTAGTGGTATAGTTTTATCTTGTAAGGATAAAATATTTTTACCAGCCTAACATCTATGTGGTTAAACCCCCCCCCCCCAAAAAAAATCCTCTAACCCACATCAAAACAAAAAATAGAATGCTGAAAAATTGATGTAGAGGATATCAAGATGTGTAATATAAATAGAGTCTACCACAATTATCCCCCTATTATGACTCCTCATCTTAATGATGTGTCCTAGTAGATTTGATCAAATAACATAGGACAATATACTATATTTCTTGTCTCCCACTCCAAATTCTCTACTTAAATATGCTATTAAAACTAGTTAACCTAAACAAGATGAATTTTCCTTCCTCATTACACCATATTGATATTTTCTCTAATCTTAATGGTTAAATACCAAAAAAATATCCATTCAACTCAATCTAAAATCCTACCAGTCGAGAACATGTAATAAATCGGGCTCGTACCACCGTTTTCGAGACATGTGGAACACATTTTTCATACTATGATACTATATAAGAAGATTCAACTGATAGTCCATCTATGTCCAAAAATAATAAAAAATAAAACTTATTATGAATCAAACATTCTTTCATTCCTCAAATACCAATTTACCAACTATGGATATAATTCCATGAAAAACTTACCATACGCATAAAACTCCAAGGGTTATGTCCTTTGATCATCATATGATGTATTATCATTCTATGTCCTAAACGATCTCTATAATATAAATAGAACTCGTATCGTGGTGTAAAATACAATACTAATCCCAACTACTGATGATCAAATTTCCTTATTATGACTTATAGGTGAACATTATGACCACCCATATAGGTCCCCAAAAAGTAACATTAGAATCTATGATAGAAACTGTTATTTTAGCTGAACTGTACTAGGGAAATTTCATTATCCCAATATCCTATGAAATCTAGACCACATTCTTGATTCATATCCTCTAATATATGTAATATTCTCATTGACTATACATTTTTTTAGAATGAAAATCCATACTCATTTTCAGATAATTCCACTTATCCTTCTGTAATACATGTTAAAATAACCACATTTACATGGATTATCTTTCATATACCACACTTAATGGAAATATGTATATCCAAATGATTTTCTAAATAGTGATAGTTTCTTAGTTCTTCATCTGATATAGTTTCCAAGATTAGTTTGAATTGAGATTACTTGATATGTTGTTCTACTACATCCTAATTAGTTTGTCAACCATTCACATTCGTGAGAAAAAATATCACAATGTATGTTATTACATTATCCAATATTTTTATTAGAATTGGATGTGTATGAAGAAACCTATCAAGTTGTTGATTCTTAACCTTGATCATCTAATAGGTCAAAAATTAAGAGATAAATCATAAAGTGTATATTATCATGTCATGAAACAAGAACATCCATAAAACAATGTGATGAATTTTGGTCAATCCAATATGAACTTCAAACTATTAAGCATGACTGGATTTTATCACCTCATATATCATAGAAGATAGAACCACCACTATGACATAAACTGGAAGTACAACCTATCTATCAAAGTTCCATCGTGGAATTTGACCATTTTCTTCCTACCACTCACACATCATGACAAAATCTGGTTCAAGATCCTAACTATACATAACTATCTCAAACAACAGGGAAATGATCACTATGTTTCCACAATCAACTACCCCTTGGTCCTCAGACACACCCACCTTCCAATCCACCATAAAATCCCTAAGATACTACCCTTATTCTAATGTTTACTCACCCAATTTTTATTTATTCCTTCTATGCATGTGTACCACTAAATTATTATTTCCCTATAGTAAACTATTTCAAATTACAATGCCTTGAAGTATTCTAACCACTTTTTATGATAAAGATTTTGATAATAGGGGGAGAATATATACCATTGTAAATTTTTTTCCATTTACATGAAAATGATATCACCAATAGGTATTGTTTCCTATATGTAAATTAATAAACAACTAATATGAGTCGGTCAGTTCCAATCATTGGGTAACAGTAAAAGTGTCTCATAGGAAACTACCTTACCACCCTTCATTATAATGGATCCTAATACGATAGAATCATTTTCATTATATATATCATAAAAAACAAAATAATGAGGAAGAATTAATACGATAACTAATTTTAACCTTTTCTTTAGCTCCAAGAAAGCCTCTTTATAGATTTCTATCTATTCTAGCATGACCCCATTCTTGGTTAGCACTGACATAGGAACTACAAGGTGTGGAAGGTCTTAAATGGACTTCTTATATTATGAATACAACATAACAAAAATCTAAATAATTAACACAATTTTATTTTGATCCTAATAAATAACTATATAGATCTTTTCCAAATAAACTACTTTTTTTATGAAACCATTTCACCATAAAAGTGACACTCTCGTATCCAAATGTGACCCTTTTAATACTAGAGATAAAGATTATGTGCTGAAAGTGTAATCAATATGACATCTATCTGTAAATTTTATGACTTAATATTCACTTAATATATAAATATTTCATCAATTAACATAATGATAATGGTGTTCTTGTGCGGGTGAAATATCAAGTTCATTATTGACACTAAAACTACCTAAGTATTAATCAATCCAAATAGAATATTTATATTCTCAAATATAACTTACCTACTCCTAAAAACTATCAATGGTATGTATTCTATATCAAATTAAGGTTCCTGAAATTGGATCATTCTATTCATGTCATATATGGTAAAATAGAGTTCTTATTCACATTTCAAAAAAATCCCAACAGATGTTATTTGGGAAAATGACATTAATACTAAATTCAAATAATTCTTGAAAAATGAATATAGAGGAAACAATTTACTTATTAATTAATTTTTTTAATGTTAAAAACATTTTCAAAACATTTTTAGAAAATAGGAATTTTGAAGAAAAAGGTTTTTCTATCGAAGACATATATAATGACTATTTTTTCAGAATAACTTTATTTTGGTATCCTGAGTACATAAAAAGAGAAAAATTAAGGGAAAATGTATTATTTTTAAATAACAAGAGAAGTATAAAATTATATTGTTTATTAATAGATTTATTATAATATTTCATCATCAGAATCATAATCAAAAGCAATCCTGATAATCTATGTTATTGTAACATAGAATCATTACCACTTTGGTATCTTTTGAATCATAAGTTCCATTGTATATTTACATCTTATAAAAAATTAAATATTATGAAAATAATTATATTCAATATATAACATGTTAATGGGGATATATTTACACTTCATAATTAATATAGGTTCATAACAAGACATTTTTTTCAAAGAAGGAAAATTATGATAAAATCCCTTAACTTAAATATCATCTTTCGTAAAATATGTTTAAAAATATAGTATAATAAATATAGGTTTGTTATAAATCTATTAAATTACCATAATTATATATATAATACCATATATTATTTATTTATAACCTTTTATTTCCTACTTTTTAATTATACCATGTTAAAGTCCTGTTTTGGGCAATAATTGTTTAGTTTTTCATGTTTGTTTTGATTTTTTTCTTTCCATTCCACATAATTTATCAGGATTACATAATCCTCAGAATATTTTACATTAAAAAATTTAATATATATTAAATATATATGAATTTATAATTTTCTATAAATATTATTGATAAAAAATTAAAAACACGGTTCGTGGAGATGGTAGACCTTACATATGCATGAATGTTGTTTCCATTTACATGAAGGATAGAGAAAAGGATAGTTAAGAAATATATTACCTTCAATGAATCATATATATTTTATATATATTAAATATATTTATTAAATTTATCCCATTTTAACTTCTAATTAAAACAAAATTGAAAAATGGATTGCATCACTTCACAAGGAGGAAGTCGGTCGTACACACGAACGGTGTTATTGTATTATCTGTGGAATAGAATGTAAACATGTTAAATATAATAATATATTTATGTAATTATAGTTATTTTAAAATGATCTTATATCTTTAGTATAATATTATCATATAAACTATGAAATATGTTGGTGTAAAATGTGTCACATATATTCATGGGGTGGTAGTATGTCAAACACTTGAGCGACACTATCGATTACCACTTGATGGAAGAGGATATGGATGTAATTAAATCCATTCAAATACAAAATCGTATTATATCAATGATAATAAGTTAATGATATACACCTGGTTTTATAATATTCAAATTAGGCGGATAAATAAAAATGATCATTTAAGAACGTTACATCTTCTTCAGGTAACCTCCTCGGGATTACAACAGAGAACTTCCTATGATATATTTATGATAAAAATAAGGATTTTAGTATGATATTAAGGATTAAAGTAAGGTATTTGGGTATTAATTTTTTAATACAAAATTTTTATGGATATTTGAATTGGATAAGAGAGGGTGTTTCCTTTTATATGTGAGGAGAGTGGCACACTTGCAATTTTTGAAAAGAAAATGGTTTACCCAAATATTTCATTCTACAAAGATAAAAAATGGATCACTATTTGTAATAGAATATTATATGAAAAAATACTTCCAAGAAATTTGTGTTTGAAATGTTTTAGGTCATTTTTAGCACTTATCATTTTAGTTTGACCCCAGTAAACCCACACTTACCTTAACTGCATTAAATAATTTTAATATTTTTTAATATTCAATATTTTCAAAAAAATATGTTGAAATTAATAAATAACAAAAATTATTCGGATTCTAAATATGGATTACTTTTTGAAAATATCATTCAAAAAATTCAATATTTTTAATTTAAAATTAAACCCAAAATTATGACAAGAAAGCTGTTTTCCCAAGAGAAATGTTCAAATGTTAAAAAATATTTCTTTATAAAAATTTATAATATATATGATTAAAATTACATATATTAGATTAATATAAAAATAATTGAAATAAGTTCAATTTTAAACTAATTCAAAAATTAAAATTATCCTTTACATTATTTTTAATATATGGTTTCTTTCAATAAAAACCTGTATTTTTTACTTTTCATCGAAAAATTAATCTTCTCCGAAACATCCCAAAAATTCAACCTAAAATATCTTTGGTATTAATAATTCAAAAATTAAGTTTATTTTTTCAGTTTATTTTTTTAAAATTGTGAAAAAATATTGTTAATAGAAAGAAATAAAAAACATTTTCTTTAGAAAATATTGTTTTCAAAACATATAATGACTTTCCTAAAAGTACTTTTTGATATGATTTATATATATAAAAATATTATATAGAATAATTTAAATATGGTTATTCTGACTAATACATAAATATTTAATAGATATTTAATAAAATTTGAGATTAAATAATAATATTATTAGTTATTTATGGTTCATTAAAACTCATTGTAGCATGTAACAAAATATTTCAATGAAAAATAATTTATTAAAAAATAAATTTTAAAAAACTAAGTGGGGTTAAATTATAAACCATTAAAATGAAATTATACCTCAAAATTATGACACTTTTTTACAAAAAAATGAGGATAATTATTCCTCGTTACTTCGTCATGTTCCCACATAAGTTCTCAAATTGGTGTTTTTACTATAATACATTGACTGGTGAGTGGTCTGGTTTCATAGTAAATTTCTATATGATAAAGACTCTACACTGGTTTTTCTTCAAAAGAAAGGTAGTTCCCTAGTGGTATGACCACTATCATAATTACATGTGAAGGGTTGGGTATGTACTTATGCAGGAGCAATACATGGAACACATCAAAGATATTTGATAGGGTTAGTGGAAGAGAAAATTTATAGGATACCATACTGATATTATAAATAAAATTCAAAGGGAGTTATATAAAAATGTCTTAGTTTTCCTTTCCTAGTGAATCTTTTTCACCTTCAACAGTGGCTAAATTCTTAAAAACACCATGTCATCTATACCAAAATCTATATCATGCTACTGATTATCAGTATAATTAGTATGTCATCATTGTTAGATCCTTTTGTGTTGTTAAATAGATCTAACCATATATTCTATTTATTCACCTAGCTCAGGTCCCAATATATTTAATTCTCTAAATTCAATCTACATTGTTGGATCAATACACTTATTTCTATAGAGGTATTTATAAGGATACATTTAAATACTCATCTGAATTCTATTTATGTATGAAAACTCAAATAGTGGAACATATTGATACCAACCACCTTTTATTTATATATAATAAGATAGTAATATATTTTATAGGGATTGAATAATTCTCTTAGACTAACCTCCTATATGAGGGTGATATGGAGTTTTAAAACTAATATTTGTGTAAATATCTTTCTAGAAACCTTACCATAACTTCATTTTAATCCTCAGATCCTGATTAGATACAATTGAATGTGGTACTCCATTAAACAATTCAAATTAATTAATATATATACTTTTAAGAGGATTCAGATAGAAATATTCTCTCATCACAATAATTTTTCATTAATTATTACAGTAAATGACTACAGGCCATATAGCATTATTCATTTCTGAAATTTTTGGTAGTATAATAAAAAACAATGTTGATGTTTTACAATTTTCATTGTATTATGGGTAATGGATTTAACAATCCCTTAAACTTTTGTCTCTTAGAAATTACTCAGTGATATAACGATAACCAATAAAAAATCTCTATAATATATATCTTAATGGATTATAATAATAAATACACTTCCAAATCTTTATACATATCCATGTTTCTAGGATGAATGAGGAACTGTGATCTTACTCTAACACCTACTTTAAATTTTATACAGATAAAACATTGACATGGTTCATGGACTATATAATTTTAACATTATCAAGGATTAACTCGAGAACATTTCAAACATTATTTTTTATATTTATATCCTCCATATTAACATATTTATTATTCACTTTGATTGATGGATAAATATTCAACTAGGAAATATAAGATTTCTCCAATTCATTTAGGATTTCTAGATCCATCCTTTTAAAATCCATAAATATTGGATCTTCGATGATCCACACCATAGATAATCTAGAATGATCATTTCAACTCAAATCATCATTTTCCTTATTTTATTTCCCATGGTGGTAATGTATTGATAAATAATAATGTTTAGTCAACTCTAACCATATTATCATGTACATATTCTACTCCATCTATGTGAATATTTACTTTAATGTTTTTTAATAGGTATATATTTCAAAATTATATTTTTAATGCTAATTCCTCTATATATTTAGTACAAAAAATATAGTAGCTAATTCAAAAACAATAGTTGGGTAATTTTTCTCATGAGCATTCAATTATCTTGAGAAATTAGTTATCACCATGTCATTATATATCAGAATACATCTTCATCTATTCAGGTATGCATAACTATAGATTTAAAACCATTGTACACTATAGTGAAATTTAATAACTCTTTAACTAACTTATCTTCTCTTAATTTCCTTGAAATTTTCCTCACACTTATTTTTCTAGAGGAACATGGTTAATTTCCAAGTTTACATGTTGGTTAGATTAGATAGTCATGATAAATTTTCCAATAATCCTCAATAATAACCATAAAAAAAGAATAATTCAGATCTAGGCCACCATAGTTGATATTGGACAACTTTTAATATATTTCATCTTTGATGTATCCATAAATATAACCTATATTTTAATTATATGATCCCAAAATGAGACTTCTTGCACCAAAAATTTACAAGTTCAATGTTTTACATACAGTGTATATTTTCTCATGGAAATCAGTATAATCCTCATGTAATATTTTTGATCATCCTTACCCATTTAATATATAACTATGTCAACTATATAGACTTCCAAAAACAGTTCTAGGTAATCTATAAGGAAAAAATTTATTATTTCCATGAAGTCATAGGGGCATTAGTTAGTCCAAAATGTATCACTATAAATTCATAGTGTCCATAACATGTAAGTAATGTTTTATTTGGTATACCCACCTCCTAGAATCACAATTAATGATATCTAGAATGATGTTTAATCATATAAAATTTTGTATCTATAGAAATTATATTAGCCATGTAATCAATAAGGTATACAGGATACATGTTCTTAAATTTTATATTGTTTAAATTTTCTTGATTTAGATCTTGTTCAACATTGGATAATAAAGGAAAGTATCACCGATTCATATTTATTTTTGAAAAATGAATTGGTGAACCCCAAGGTGCCACACCTGGAAAATTAACCCCTTTTCATGGATATCCTAGAGTTATATCATTGATTACTACAACTCAAACAGGGACATTCTTCAAGATTTCTTTGGAATAATTGTGGTACAAGGTATGAGTTCTATTGAGAACTCAACTTCACATTTTGGTGGAAGTCTATGAAACTATTATATAAATACATCAATAAACACCAAAAAAACAATCATATCAATGATTTCAATTTTATCGCCAAATATCTATGATAAAAAACCCTTCTTGAGTAAGAATCATAACCCGTACAATAGATGTTATTTTTATAGAAGTTCATATTTATAATTTCACTAACAAAAAATAACTTGATGGTTTGTAATATCTAACATGACATCCCTTACTAATAAATTAATGTTGTATTTAGGTAGGTAATGAAAATTCATGCCAGTGATAATATCAAATTCAACAATAGGTAGAATGAAAAGATTTATAAGAACCACATTCCCACAAAATTCAACCAGAGAGGAATCATATACTTGATATGTGATCACTATACCATTAAGGGTTTCAATCATAATTCTAAATATAATCATTTAGGCAAAATATTTGAATGCATAGAAAATTAATTATATATAATAGAATGGGAAGATCCAAATTTAAATAAGATATTATAAATTCATGAGTGGATGGTATGTAAACCTTTCATCACATTGTTATCTCACACCTCATTAGAAAAAATGATACCTTGATATTTCCCCTTTTCCCAAAGATTAAGAGGTTACTGAGGTCAATTATCGTAGTTAAAATTCATATTTGGGAACTAGATATAATATTTCCTATACTCCATTCATTTTAATCACAAGAGTGTCGGTGGCGTAGTTTTTGGAGCTTTATCTTTGTTCTCAACCTGAGGTAACATTTTACCATCACTTAGGCAGATCACTTCATGATAAACCACACTCCCATACATAAAAAAATGTATTAGTCCCATTAAGAATCTTTTCTTAATGTCTCTCATTTCACATTGAGATAAAAGAGTGATAATTTTATTATCTTCATGGATTTTAGATTTTTTTGAATTACATATTTATGTTATTATAAATACTAGATACTAATATGTAACTCAAACACCTATTTCCACCTTCACAGAACATTGAAGAACTCTTCATAGGTACCAAAGTATCTTATTGATAACTCCATTCAGAGACTTGGTTTTATCCACTGAATAATCGATCAACATTACATTCAGGTTGGATGATAATACAATAAAAGTCTTGTAAAATTATCCACATAGATACCAATAGATTAATAATAATATTTAATTGGATCATGTAAATTTTCTCCATAATTATATAAATAGTAATAAAAAAATACCTTTTAAAAAATAAGTTCATGGAATCATCCCAAATCATAGATTAAATTCAATAATGTTTCTTATTATTCTTAATAATATTACACTATTGATCTGCTTCACCATCCAAATGGTATATAGATAAAATGAAATAGTCATGCTCCAAAGACTATATGATGGATAATATATTTTATTTGGTTTTGATATATTTTTTTAGAATTTATTGGATCAGAAGACCCACTAAAAGAAGGTGTATGTTTCCTCCTTAAGGACACAACAGAATATTTTTTACCTTCTTTTCAAATTTTTTATTCCAACTTGATTCATATCTTAATATTGTTTTTTGGGAATAGCATTGAGATATTTCATTCCAACTACCATAACATTCTATTTATTATGAGTTAAATCATTTCATTTTACATAACATTCATAATTACCACATTTTCATTAGGTTTAATCCATATTCTAATATTAAAAATCCTAGTGTGAACCATACCAGTCATAGTATAAAACCATATATTTAAGAAAACCCATTTAGTAAAAACTAATCAATATGGTTTTTTTATCTAGAACAACATTGGTTTAAACTAGGTCACCCATGATCATCATGTAATCAAATTATTCCTTGATTTCTCCCATGAAAATGTGATTTAATTAAATAATTTCCAATAGTATAGTCAAATCTTTTGTGCGGTAAGGCATGTTTTCATATAGCAGGATATAATAGAGTTAATACCAACTTTCATTTTATAGAGTTATGACCAAAAGATACATATTTACAAGATCCATTTTCACTTGATTTATCCAGAAAATTTTGTATTCTAAGATAAACCACATTTTTAAAAAAAAAATCTTTGGGATGTTACCCTATAATTATTCTTAACTTAAGGGGTTTCAATAATGTTTTGTCAACATAGTTTCCAAATGTTAAATAATCCTATCTTTTATTGATGTATATTATTACCCAAGAATTTCATACATAGATACTACAACATTTTTTACAAACATTCATTACATCACACAAATACAAACCATAGGATCATAAACATATAGGTTCATTGGAATCATTGAAACATAAAAAACCAGTTCATAGTTTAACTACGTAATCTACCACTATGTTCTTCAAAACTCCCACCCTTCTTATAAAATTCATATAAAATATATTTCTATATAACATAGTAAAAAGTAACATAATAAAGGGTGATCGTAAATTCTCAATAGGGGAAGAAGGAGATACGTTAACATAACATGAGATGAATATTATGACAACTTGAGCATAAAATTTGAAAACTATAAACTACATGTCAAAGATCATAATCAATATAAATAGAATAAATAGTTTTAGTTTATAATACATGAATCAATAAGGAATAAAATAATATGATTTTTTGAGAATAATAATTGAATAATACATGGAATTTTTTAAAAAAAATAATCATAGAAAACAATTTTTATAGTATTTCATCAATCATTATTGAGAATATCATAATGCAATTGGTTCACTCCCAAATCCATCACATTATTAATGGTACACTCTCAATAACATCATAGTGGAAATAGACACATACTAAACTAGTTTAACCCCAATTTTATTACTATTTATATCGTAATATATCAATATTTAACCAACTCATTGAAGAAATATATAGGTCACACCCATCACAAAATGAAAGTCATATATACGAGTGCTATAAGATCATCCGAAATTCATCATATATGAACCCATGAAAAGAAATGGGTTTCATAAAAATTCATCATAACATATCCTATATAAAATAAAGAGGTTATATAAACATGTAATCATATCATCAATCTATAATCCATGGGAAAATAAGCATCTTTCATAATATTTTTATTGTTTTATAACATATATAACAGAAACGAGTTTCATAAACATATTGCAATCATAAAAATAATGCATCTAGAAAAAAGGACGATTATCGTATTATTGGACCAAATCTTTATTAATGTTTATCTAACATAAAATATTTTCATATTATATGTAAAATATTTTGAACGAAAAATTGCTTGGAACATTTCATGTAGAAAATATCATTTCATTGAAAATCATATTTTTTAAAATTAAAAATTGATAAGATATTTAGGAAATAATATAGTTTTAACTTATAGATGAAAATTTATAAATTAATATTAATATCAAAATAATTTTCATTATATTGGGAAATTAGGTTCATGTTATACATTTTGAAACTAAAATTCCATTCACATTTTCTTTACAAATACAAACAGGTCATGTTTTAGAGAATAAAATGGAGATTCTATTATTATTTTTAAAATGTCTAACATGGGTAATAATTATTTCAAAAAATAATTTGGGTAATGTTGAAAACCTTTTTTAATTTTTTATAAAACATTGTTTAGGATGGAAAATCATTTTTGATTGAAGAGATTAAGAAATAACATTTCTCTAAAAATGTAATTTTGGTATATTGAATACATGATGAGATGAAAATGATTGTGAATCCATTATTATCATTGAATAACGATGGGAGAATAAATTTTTTGAGTTTCTTGATAGATGAATCATATGACTTTATCGTATGAATCATAATAATGAACAACCCCAATAATCGATGAGATTGTAATATAAAATCTTCTCCACATGGGTATATTTTTGAAAATAATTACCATTAAATATTGAAATAAATTGAAAAATTAATTATCATAAATAGAAATATATTTATGATATAAATTTGCGATTTTTTTTTACATGCACCTTATAAATTAAGATTGGTGCATAAAAAATATCTTAAAGAAGGAAAACATTGTAAAAAAACTCTTACCTTAAGTCTTTAATTCTATCATATACATTATAAACACTTATATAATAAATTGAAATTTATTATAAATCAATTAGAGACCCATAATTATATATATCATATGATATGTGATTTACATATTATCTTTTATTACCTGTTTGTTAGAACATCCATGTTAAAGTCATGTTTCCAGAAATGTTTCCTTTTAGTCATGTATGTTATTTTTTCCCACTTATATTTTTCATGGATCCATTAACTATGTAATGATAAAAATTATATAATTATCATTTTTATTCTGTATATATTTATTATTATTATTCCATAAATTTTTTATATTGAAAATAAAATACATTATTCAAGGAGATTGTAGGCGGTACATACGCATGAATCTTGTTTATACATCCATGATAGATGAACATAAAAAGCTAAATAATATATTATCTTTATATAATCATGGATTATTCATATATATAATAAATTTTCATATAATTTATCTCTTCTGACCTTCCATGTGAATCATATGTAGAAAATGGATCGGATCACTTCTTGAGGCGGTAGTCCACCATACATATGAACGACATTGTCATATACTATATGGAATGGAAAGTAAAAAAGGTATATATGATAAAATATTTATATAGGAATATTTATTTTAGAAATAATATATATATATATTATCCATCATCATACACAATCAAGAGAGTTGCGTATGTAAAACGTGTTGTATCGGTTCACGAGGTGATAATCTACATTATACATGAGTGACATTGTCGTTTCACATTTGAGAGAATAGGAGATGCATGTAGTTCATGAACTAAACATAAAAAATTATTATTATATTTAATATAATTATTTTTTATATCATTATTCTTTAATTTCAATTTCTTTATTTGTAGAAAGAAATAAATTAAAAATACTCATTGAAGAATGTTACATATTCTTTGGGTATCCTCCTCTGGTTTTCACCTGACAATTCCTATGATGGAATAATGATAAAAATAATTCATATTATAGTTTATTAGGGATCTAATTATGGTACATGGGAAGGTATTGGGCTGAAAAATATGGGGTTTTATTTGTTTATGGGAGAGGTTTGTAAGTGAGGTGAATGAAACACTTGGTATTATTCAAATAAAAAATGTGTACCCATATATGATTCAGGACCCAAGGCACCAAGATGTACCATTATCTATCCTAAAAGTGAAAATAAATCTTTTATATATAATAATTTCTATAAAATTAAACCATATATTTTTTGTTTACCCCCAATAAAACCATTTTTACATTGAATATGGTAAACATTTTTTACTGTTTTTACTATTAATTATAGTTATAAATTAACTTGATGTTATTAGATAATTTAAATTATTATTATTCCAAATATGGATTTTTATAAGAAATTACATTAACAAAATGTGAATATTTTATTTAAATTATAACTCATAGTTACATCGAGAACGTTTTTTTTCAAGGATAAAACATTCAAAAGATAAACATGTATATATAAAAAAATCAATATGAAAATGATTCCAATAAATTATATTTGATTAATAGATATATAGTTAAATACATTCCTTTTTTAAAAATATTTTAGAACTAAAATAATACTTATATATCCTTCAAATGAATAAGAAATATTCAATAAAAATCATTATTTTCACTATTAATTGGAAAATTAATCTTTACTAAAAAATATCATATATCATACCTAGGATTATTTTCAAATTAAAAATTAAAAAATGATGTTTGATTTTTGATGTTAAATTTATACATGTATATACAATTAATTTATTATTATTCCCAAAATAAAATAAGAATTTTATTTTGATAAAATAGTATTTTTATAACATATACTCATTTACTTATTTTTTTTCTTTTTTATCAATATGTATTAATTTTATAAAAAATATTTACATAATTTTTAAAATATTTTAATTTCTATTCATATCTTAATGTTTAAAATCTATATAATAAAACTTGTGCTTAAATAATATTAATAATAATTTTTTGTTGTTTATTAAATTTTGTTGGCGTGTGTAATGAAAGCTATCAGAAGAATTAATTTATTTGAAAAAAATCATCAAAACATTGGGATATGGTTCCATGTAATATGGTTGAATCGATATATGTCATTCATTAAGGATAATATTTATATTATACACAACTATAATATATGGAATAAATATAATGATATATTCTAGAAATATATCTCGATAAAATTTTTCTATTAAATGATAAGAGGAAGAAGTCAACGTATAATCCACTAAAAATCGAGATAATAAAAACACCTATATCTTCCATTATTCCCTTGTATATCACTAGAACCTTACCAATAATTGTATCATAGGTTGTTAGATAAATTTTCTAAAACTATCACTTTATCTCTGGATAAATCACAATCTCAAAATTTATGGACTACTACATGTTATTCCTCTTAAGAAGATGCAAAATGATAATCATCTCGATGATGCATGATGAATTTTTAGATGTTTTAAGTTTCCAATAATAGAGCTAAATAAACTCCTAAGTGCAGTGAAAAATCATTGAATTAGCATATAACTCCCCAATGAAAGGTATTTGAAGGTCTCCCATATTATCCCTTCACATATACCATCTTTAAGAAAGTATCCCACAACTAATAAGATGTGAATTGAATCATAAAGGTATATATATTAACCTTATGATCCTCTTGGGTATCCTATATCTAGAACATCCACTTAATTAATTTTATCCATTGAATTACATATTTGGGGATTCTAGTTCATTGGTTGGATGGGGATTCTATATCATGATGTTATTAGGAAAATATACAATCATCATGCTTCCCTGATGGGCTCCTCTTCCATAAATAAGCACTAGTCGAATGATTCATAGGTGAAATGGTTCTATATATTATCTTTCTAGAGTAACCAATAGAGAATTATTAGCTGTATCTCTTTAAAAAAGGTGGTACAACTTGATTCACATGATTTCCTCGATGAATAAATTACTTAACTTAATTATTAACACATTCAGAAATCCAAAAACTAAAATTAGAAGACCAAAAACAAGTCACAATCACACAAAAGTGTTTACAAAATTGTTCAATCTAAGTGTCTTCGCAAAATCATAATGCACAACCCCCCAATCACTATCCATGACCCAGGTAAAGTTTCTGGATCCTTTACATCAATCACAACGATATATACACAATCCAGTATATAATTTGATTGCTCAAATAAATGATGGTATGAAATAATGCACCAAAACACCTACAAAAATTTCAATATTAATTTAATTATTTGGGATATATCTAATGAAAATAACATTCATATTTCATCTGATACTAAATTAATAAAAATTATGTATGAACTCACACCATTTTCAAAAATTTGGTTTACAAACATCTTGTGCATCAACCAATGTGAATTTAATAAAAGGAAACCTTTCAAAATAATAAGATAAATTCCAACATTCTTAATAACTCATAGGAATACTATTCAGTACTGATGAGGAACTAAAATAGTTCCCTTTCCACAGTCCCAAATATCATATGTCATGTCTGACATGTTCTAAATCAATTCAAATAGAACAAACATGTCCTCAAAACCAGTGTCTTGTTTCAATTTCATGACACCCTCCTCAAACCACTAGGTCCTAGTCATAAATCCACATCCCCTCATTTGTTAATACCTATACAGAGGATGTTTTTTACTATAGGAGAGGTCTAAAGGGACATTTGGGGGTATTATTTACTTGGGGATAGTTAAATTTTACAGTATAATAATATAAAAAATAACAATAAAAGAACAAGTAATAAGTTAATAAAAAATAATCATTAGGGCAGAATAATCATAGTAAATGACATCCCATGAAGTATTATTACGAAATTCTAGAATAATAAAAAAAATTAAGATAATTTATTCCTATAAATGATTGATAAATGTTTTCAGTAATGAAACTAAACATAAATAATTAGTATCTATCTTTTTTGAGTTCTATTCTACATCTCTCTATCCTTATGTTAAAAATGCTGAACCATCCACCACTGGACCATTTCCCTTCACATGATATCTCGATATGAAATCTAAAAGAGTACTAAAATTACAATGTATGGTGTGAGTAATAGATCAAGAAAGATACCATCGTTGGTCATTATTCCATGAAAATAAATAGATCAATGATATACAAAAATTGTATTGAACAATCATAAGATAAAATTAGGGTCCTTGGAGACCAGATCTACTTTTTTCATCTCCATATTGGAAGTAAAATTAATAAACCAAGTATACAACATCCCCCTATGAAGATATATCCCATAAATTTGTTTGATACATCCCTCTAGATGGGATATTTCGTGTACATACTGACATTTTATCTAACACCTCCCTCTCCGGGTAATAGTCATTATGGATTAACCTACATGTGTAGAAGAATAAGATAGAGAGGCATAACATTATATATATATATATATATATATACTTGATTAAAAAAATTCATATCAAACAAGATGGACTACCATAATAATATAATATTCCTGAAAACATAAAACATATGATTCATGGGCTCTATATACACATCTCATGTGATCAAACATCATAAATTAGTGTCAAGTGATATTCAAACACACAAAAAAATAATTCCAATAACGAGAATAATAATGTTATATTGATAAATACAATCTACATTAGTTATGATGGTGATTTGATAAAAATAGATGGTATTTGAATTTAATGCCCCACTTTGAATCCTAGAACAATTCTTGATCTGTCATGATCAGAATTCGAGGATCATGATTGAAAAGATTCATCATCCAAAAAGTAGTAAAATATCAGAAATACCATAGAAGATACATTTTTTGATAATGATCTATGTTAAAATGTTCTTCATATACCAATTCCCTAAATCTAGGTGTTGATTATTACAATGAATAAAAAAACAATATTAACACTTTTGAAACCATATATCTCAGATCAAGATGTTAAATATCTATTTAATTTTGATCAAGTATATGAGATGAAAATTTTTCTTGATCAAGGGAGAATTTATCAAATTATAACCATCGGATTGACACATTATTTATGCGTCAAAAAGAGGATAAGAAAGGGAATGATAGAAATCAAAATCAATGGATAAAAGATCATGTGTCCATGGGAGTAGAGAGAGGATATATTGAATGGGAAAAATTAAAAAATTAGTATATTTTTTTAAAAAATACATAATCCATGGCGACACGGATGGCCTTTGAACAACGCAACCAATGGGTTGATGGCCTCCACTAGAAAACTGATAATTGATGGGTATATTTGTATATCCACAAGAGCACTATCGTCCCTAAGATTGTTTTCCTCTATCCATAAACCTCACCAACTAGAATGTGGGAGTACTAGATCCAGAAAAGATACAACATTTATATTGTCCTAGCCTTTATATTCTTCAAGATTTTTATATACCTCTAACATGCATCAAAAATCATAAAAATGTTATAAAATAAACATAATAGTTTGATAGAGAAAAAACATAAAGAGGGGATATTATAAAATCACTATGATTCTGTCATGACTCTGTGGACTCATTACCCATCCAAAACCTAAAAACTCAAAAACTAATTACTAGTGTGCGAGGAGAAGAACCAAATAAAAATAATATAATAATATATTAAATGCAAAGAAAACCAACCGTTAATCATGGTAGTTCATGGAGGATAAAAACCTTGAAGAGGTTAGGAAAATTTTCTAACTATCTCATAGATACCACATCTTCAAAATAAAGAATCTGCAATATCATTTTCAATTTAATTTTCAAAAATACCACCCTACAATCTTATCATTAATTTGTCCCAATTATTATTATTTTTTAAATATACATATAATGTTCATCATCAAATATTATTATTAAAAATTGGTACCATTATATTTTGAAAACATACATATGGTACTCTTATGTATTGTCTCTAAAAAAATTGTAATTTCTAGACACTTACATCTTAGTGAAATGACCAATTTATATAACCATTAAATTTTAACAATGTTCACATTTAATTACTTATGTTTATTACTCCTAAAAAATATCTTTATTAAAATACATGATATTCTCTCCCTATATGTAGTATCATCTGAAAAAACTCTTCAATTCATGTGAAACAACATTTATGTATGTTTTTAAAATTCCAAATTAGCCTTTACATGTCATCTGATTAGCTCTAATGTATATCATTGGGTTTTTACACTTAACCATTTTTTGCACTGCCTCAGATGAATTTTAAACATAAAAGAATTATCATTAAGTATCCAAGAAAACACCAATGTGGTTTTCAAAAGTACACCTTTTAAGAGTGTTTCATATACCATTATACACACCATTACCAATCAATGAGTCTCTCAACACATAACAAATTTCATTGCCTCTATGTAACCTTATGTTTTCTCCCCATGTTTTTAATTTATCTTATCATTATAATATTATAAAAAAACATATTATAGAATTACCTTATAGACATATACTAGAAAGAATTGTTTTCTTTTTAGAACTGATATATCCTCTATTTTCATAACAAAAAAACATGTACAACAAGCTTGAAATCCAAATTCAAAATAATATTATCTGTATAAAACACCTATATATCATGATGAAATGATTTTTTATTTCCTATTATGTATATTTATTATTTTATAGATAGAAAAATATATGATTCCCCACTCATATCATCTATGTATCCTTTACATATCAACCCTCATGTATCAATAATTATCTTCATAAAATTAATATCCTAAACATCCAAATATTTAACATTGATGACTTCCAATTAACCTTAAATACATTTATTACTACAATATTTAAGGTTTAAAAAAAAATTAATACATAATATTTTTATCCTAATGTGAGGTTCTAAATTTATCCATAAAAACCACTATATTGGATATTTTACCCATACAGAATATTCTTAATTTATCAAAATTCCAATACAAGAGATGCTAATCTTATAGAAATAATCAAACAATTACTACATATTTCTATACTCTATTACACGTAATTAATATTAAATTGGATTTTCTTTTTATAGATATAAATAATGTATATCCACTTATAATAGATTATATTCTAGACCATGGTTATGCAGCTCAATCATCATCATTTGTCTTCAGAACATAAATTCTGAATTCTAAATTTTTAGTATATCTATAAGTTAACTAGAAACAGGATTTTAACTCAACTATATTATTCAGATATTATATCATTAAAACAACATATGATTTCCCACGCAAATTAAGTCATAGATAATAAAATACCCTTTTAATATTATATAATAAAAAACCCATATTTTGTTAGAATTATCCTATAATTTGGAAAACCAACCAAATTCAATTCCATGATTCACATATTATATGAAACAAATAAAAACAACCAAAAATAATTTTCAATAAAACTCAGATAATAGAAGGAATTTACCAACCCATTATAAATTCTTTCATCCATATTTATAGTGATTTTGGGAATTAAGTACCCTAAAAAATGATCCAACAATTAAATAATGATGCTTCCAAAAATTTTATAATTTTTTATAGTATATGTTACACTAATGTAAGTATATAAATATACACACATATTAATGAATAGCCAACCTAAACTTACTTCAACACAAACACAACCACCTGAAATATCTCCTAGCCCATGAACATGACCGAAGATACTACTAAGTGATTTTATAGCTCTCTAAATATTGATAGAAATATTCAATCTCAAAATATCCCCTTCTTATATATAAAAAATTAAACATTCCTACGATTTTACTAACATATAATTCCATTTACATTATAGAAACAAACTATAATTTTCACAATAATGATTTAAGGAACTAAAAACCTTATTTAGTTCTAAATAAAATAAAATCATCAAGATTGTGATAACATAAAAATATTGAAAGTATTTTTCAGAAAATTAATTTTATATATATATAAGGGGAATAAATATTGAGAAGGAAAAAATTAATAGTTTTTCATTAATAAGTTTGACTATTTGAAGATATATATGATTAAAAATATTTATGGATTATTAAAATGATTCAATGAGGTTATTAGATTTCTTCATGTAATTCTATATAAAACGTAATATGTTGAGCTTTTGAAAAATATTATAAAGGTATTACCACATTTTTAAAATCCAAAGGTCACATATAAGATTTATATTAAATTATAATAAACACACATTCAATCCTAATGCAATATCTCATTTCAAATAATAGAGAACTATGAAATAAATCAAAATGAAATTGGTAAATAAGTAATAAATCATGAAATTATATCATTAGTAGATAGAATTTTCATGTGTGAAAAATGCATATTTAAAGGAAACCAATCATTAAATTATTTCATGTATATATGGGTTGGGTATACTGTAGTGAGTTTTCCAATTATTATTGAATGCGGTGATGGTGTGTTTAACTACTCACTAATAGAAAAAATGAACATTTCCTATAAAGAGAATGTAATGTCATGAAATATATATGGGATGATGTTTTATCACAAAGGTTTTTTTCTAAATTGAAGAATTCAATGATTAATTTTATTAAATAAGGTTAAATTTAATTTATTTTATATTTATAGGATTTTGTGATGAAAAAGATCATTAAAAATCAATAAAAATTTAATGAAGTATGTCCAATCAAAGGTTTAGGTGATTTAAAAGTGGATTTTTATGTAGATTGAGAGGAGAAAGATATTCATAAAAATATTCAGATGATATATGGAAAATTAACTATTTCCCTGGATTAGTTTGATCAAATCAAATCCAAAATCACTCGATTAGAAAGGGTTATTATAGCATCCTATTACTGTTTTCAGGTATTATTAAACCCCTCTTGTAATATTTCATTGGTTGTGATTCAATCAAAGAAATTTGGAAAAGTTTGATTGTTTCAAGGCTATTCATGGTTGGTGGATGGTTTTCCCAAACCATGCACCATCTTACTCAATACTATGAAAAAATAAACTCTAGGGGTTTTCAAAACTAGAAAACTTTTTTAAAATCAATGTGCCCTCCTAGGACAAACAATGAACCCCCATTATCATTTCACATAGTTAGGGACTACGTTTTTTCAAACCATGTGGCATAGCCGAAGAAACCATGCTCAGCTATTAATTAATCTATAAATAAATATTTATCAAACTAAAACCCTCTTTTTATATTCCCATTAGGCCAAACTCAACCTATTGAATTTTCACTTTTTATAGAGTCTCATAATATATGACATTATCACTTCTACAACCCTATAGAATATAATCAATGTTGGGAGAACAAAATATGATCTGTTTCCAGTAAAATTCCTCTTCCCTGTAAAATTCCTCTTCATGTTCCCTTTCTCATGTTCTCTCATCATTTCTTCATTAGGTTTTATAGATCTTAATGTTGTTGGAGGATCTAATATTCATTGTTTTTTATCTTGAATCTATGTTTTACTCTCAGAATCTCATTATCTACTTTATTCATTAGAGTTTCCTAATTAGGTATTTGTGTTTCATGATCTTATGATAGATGGTTCCATTCTGATGGATAGTTTTTATTAAACCTAAATATCTTGATTAAAATTAGATTTTTATTTTTAAATAAATTTTGTTTAATTGTTTTACTAAAACACCAATTACATTCCTATAAAATAATGTTTTTATTTTCTAGAAAAATAATTTTTTTGGATAAAGTTATAACCCTTACAAAAATCACATCTAATTCAGATACCAACATCCCATAAGTAAATTCCATTACCGAAGCATCAATAATAGAAACGAACTAAAATCCATGATTCAGAAAAACAAGAAAAATATATCAAATACAAATTTCATAAGATATGAAAAACATGTTTTTATGGTCCATGTACACCACCCTCGATCACCACCATCATCATTGACCTCCACCAGACTAATTCGATGTAAGTCACACCTCTTGAGACTCTATGAACCTCTCAAATATCACATCAAAAATCCCCCTTAAAGCCACAACATCTGATAGGCATGGAAATGTGTGATGGAACATGAATCTAAAGATGATTCAGAGTAGATTCTATCCTTAGTAGCAAGCCACAACCTTTTCGAGGACCACCGAAACCTAATCCAATTTAATTGGGGATTTGAAATTTAATTTTTTTTTTAAATTTGGAAAACCCCAATTCCATTTAATAATGGTTTGTTAAGAGATTCGATAAAATGTTTAAATTAAATTGTGGAATTTAATTTAGATATTTAAATTTTTGTAAATTAAATTTAAAATTGATTTGATGAAATTTAATTCAATGATGTATCTGAGAAAAATTACTTAAATTTTTTTTGATATAAAGCAAGTGGTTTTATATTGGAAAAAGGAGTGACTTGATGAAAAAAATAGGTATTTTTTTTAATGAAAATTTGAATATTTTTAATCGGAGAATTAGAATAATTTTATTCAAAAAAATTATATTGAGCTTCTTATCACTGATTGTTATTTGAGCACATGTAAGCCTAAATAGTTAGGAAAAAACATGCTAGGATGGTAATTACTCACCAACAGATTGATGCATTATAACTCTAATATAAACTATTTGGAATATTTTATTCCTTGGTAGGATGATAATGAGTCCTCTTCAACCACTTACAATGAGATGTGTGTACACATTTCCATTATCATTATATAAGTCTGTGAGGATCCCATAACCTAGAATTATAATACCTCTTGGAATATAGACATGTTTATTATTGATAATATTTGAAGTAGATTCTACTATTTGTGAATTTTTTCACATTATTCTAAATTTATATAAAATTATTTATATAAAAATATTATTAATACATTTTTAAATGTAATTCCCAACATTTAAATGTAAAGAATGAAATTTTAAATGTTATTTTAATCTAGAATACTGATTATTTAAAACATAAATCATTATTTGGATAATCAAATGTTGGCATATTATTATGGAATAATTGGTGATACTCTACTTGGATTTTATCTCAATCCCTACCTATTCCTTCAAGTGGATTTAAATTATCCTATTTTCGGTTAGAGAAAGGGTAAGGTTCCATTTAAAATTTGTAGTTGCTATTGATTCATAGGCATAGGGATTTGTGTCCATTGGGACTTGGGGTTTTAATTGATTTTTGGGTACTTGTGGTTGTACTTATTTTTTCATACCTATTTGAATTTTTTTACACATCTCTATGTGGTGTTTTTCTTGTATACATACACACTTGTCTATATTTCATTTGTTGTGTTTGTGGAAAATTGGTTCCCGCATTCATATTTTATGATACCAAGTGTTAGTAATCATCCCATGGGGATTGGGAACTCCCTTCAGGATATGTCATAATTTACTGAGATATCATGTTACTAGGGTATCAGGTTTGGTTTGTGATAGTTATTATGTTATAAGATATTGTATATTAAAAATATATGTAACTAATTTATTACTAGCTAAAAATAAGGAATAAAAATATATGATCAATTTCCACATTGTTTTTATCTGGGATATATGTATAAAGAATTAATTATTGTATGAAGAGGTGGTTTAAAACAATAAGAATAATGAAACATACTTGATCACAAAAGAATCTAAACAGTTACACTAATATAGTGGATTTTAAATTAAAAGTCATGGAATGAAATAAAAGTGGAATGAGGTTATTTTAAAATTATTTGAAGGATCATTGTTAAAACATGAGTACTGTGACTAGAATTGTATTTGAAGATGAATCATCTTATTGATGATTGGAAAAATGAAAATATGGAATTAAAAATGTTAGAGAGAATTCATGGAATGATTGATTGAGGGTTAAATAAAAATTTTAGAATCACACAATGATTTCAAATAGTGAAGTGTAGGTGAATATATTTTTATTATTATGAAATGTAAATTATAATGATATATGGGTCACACTTTTACTTATTATTATCATAAAATAAGTTACCTACAAAAAAATCTCGTTCAAATCATAAATGGATGAGGAAAAAGTATCCTATATCTAAAATAATAAATCATTATTTGGGATATTATTTTTATTATTATTATTTTATGCATAAATATTATGATTTTAGGTTTATAAAAATTTGAAATAAATACATTCAAGGATAAAGAACATCATAATGGAATCCAATGAACACTATTAATTTGAGAAATAGAATCTACCTTTTGGAAATTGAGATAGATTACATCACTTTTTACTAAAAATATTAGGAGAGGTAAACATATATATCAATTAAACCTAGAGTTTAATGGATCAAAAATAAGAAAAATCAATAGACTATGTTATCCAAAGTCAGGATTATTGTATCTAGAAATAGTATCATAAGGATTATCAATCATTTGTTCTACCCTCGTGAGGTGAAAATAAATATCCAACTTGTAAGAATAATTTTTAGGGAAAATGGATCTTTGATGATCAAGGATGGTTTTATGGTATTGATAGTTAGAGATAAGATTAAAAACATTGATATGTTTTATATATAGAAAATTAATTATAACATATTGAGTTTAAGTGAACTAAATGGAATGGCATTTACAATTACATTCAATTCACCATATAATTTCCCACATAAAAGATAGTTTTGTTGATACCCTTGTCATTTGGGTCTGAAGATCAACATGGATGGTTTTTTTAATCTTATGTGCCATTTAGGGTGGAAGAGTATATTGTGACAATGTGTTTTACGCAGCAAGTCCAGTCAGAGGAAAATCCTCTAACCATATATAAAATATAAAGAAAAAGGGTACAGTCATACAACCATCCATATCCAAAATCAGTGCCAACTAGAAATGTGAAATTACATATCATAGTATTCATAATCCTCACCACATCCATAGTAAGGGGAATCCTCCACAGTAGATGATTCCCATTCTGAGTTTCTGTCGTATTTCTTCAATACCTTTGCATACATCCTTCTAAGATTCAGTTGTTCCCCACAGATTTTCTCCTTACAGGATTATTTGTTAACATGGACCTTCTTAGAGTCAGGGACATCCCCTTTTTCCCTCCTAGATGAGGACCTAGTGAATATTGGCTTCAACAAGTATGAATAGTTCTTTATTGGTCTCCTCATTGGTGGAGCAGTCATAACTTCTTCACTTTTAGACATCTTATTTCATCCACCATGAACAAAATCACTATAAAAAGGTCTTTAGGAACCTATACCATTCTCTTCATCGCTATCGGAGATATTCCACCATTTATCTGTGAGGTTCAAATAGAAAAAACTATTGTAACCAACATCTTTCCCCACCAAGACGCCTTCTATGGTTATTAGAGACTCTCCTACAATCTAGGTGAGCCTAGTATGATCAATCTCATCAAGGGATTTAGGGTTCACTTCATTAACAAATACACCAAGTTACCCCTTCCTTAAAACATCCACTACAATTATTTATTTATTGTAAGAACAACTCTAAAAGCTCAAGAATTCAAGTACTTGAGGAAAAACCATCATAATGGGTGACTCCTCCTGCTTGAAGCCTTCAAATATATTACCAGGAGAAACCTTTCCATTGGAGATATGATAAACATTGGGCATTATTTCTTCACAAGTCAGATTGCCAGAATCTGGTTTCACTTGACCATCAGCACCCTCCAGCAAAGGTCGATCCCGAACACCAAGTTCAACTTTGATGCATTCAAAGACCATCTTTATTGTTGGATTCATGGAATCATGCACCTCCTTCATTGCCCAATCATTCGTAGTCACCTCTGTGGTTTCATCTTGATGCACCTCCCACTCCATGCTTGTGCCATTATGTGAAACACTGAGGTAAGGGATTCTCACATGATCACCCTACTCAACATAAGCTCCAGGGACAACACTCACAACAGAGTCCTCAGGGCCACCACTGCCCTCGTTCACACTCCCTCACACTATCAAAGTTCCCTCAAGATTATCCATGACTAGAATTTGAGCTGATCTAGAGACATCACCACTAAAAATGCTTCTCTTTTCCACTGCCTGTGAAAATCCATTCAATATTCTTCGACGACAAACCAAATCTACATGACCAAATCAATATTAGGCCACAAAATAGTGCATACGTGGCTAAAATAATACTTCTTGTTTCCAACAGAAATCCATGTTGTCCGTGATCTATAAACAATCAACTGATGTCCTTAAGACGTATACCTCCACACTAATCTGTGGAAAAATTGGGTGACACACATACTTGGTTCGGCGATCAGAACAAAGATATCGGCCAATAATATTTTTGATTGCAAATAGAATAGAGGTATTATTGAAATTAATAGATAAGATAGGGAGACTTACCCAAGTCCCTATTATCGCTAGATCTCACTGCATATGAAAATAAAAACTCCAACGAAACATGTATAAGGTAGATTTTTCTGCATCTTCAAGGGTCTCTAGACCACAAAGAAATCAAGTTCTCCTATGACTCAAATCGAATCATTATATGCATCTGATCAAGCATACCAACAACTACATGCTCATGTTACTCCCAAGTAGCAGAGAAGAAGATCTCAAACTCATCAACCAATGGGTAATGTGGATGAAATCGAGGGGCAAGGGTGGTCTTTCATTGATCTGCATCACCATTAATCTCTGTCAGGAGAAGGGAATGTTGTAGCGTCTCCTTAAATAGATCTGGTACTTTGCGGGATAGTTGTATCCTCAGGAATGTGATAAGAAAGTTGGGTTGTTAGTGCGGCAAGAAATGCATACACTTTACATGTGAAAGATGTCGTGAAACTCCCCCCTCTGATCGGGAGGGGGGAGCATAACTCATCTGCATCTGATCTAGGTTATCCTCACAGGAGTAGTCAAGAATATCCATAGGTAATTCATCATAGTTTCCATTTATTTGTGAAAATGTCTTCAATATTATCCTGAATTTCATAGATTATTTTCTAAATGGTAATTATCTTCAAACAGAATCGAATACAGTACATACATGTGACTTCTTTTGTATCCAGAAAAACATTCAATTTGTAGAAATGAAGATAGATTCCATTTTCATATTTGACTTGTTTCTCAATCGACCAACCACCCCTGAGTGATCTCCTATAAGAAACAAGGTGAAGGATTTAAATTCAATATAATATGGTGGTCCTTCACACATAGATAAAAGGGAACAAGGTGGATGATTTTATGGATTCCCCAAAAACTCAAGGGGTCTAAATCCTTTTCTTCTCTAGGTTGAGTTCTCTCCCCACAGAAGTAATCAATCGTGTTAATGGGGACTCCCTTGGTCTTCACTATTTTATTCCCCTCAAAAATCTCACTTTTGTTTTTTAATTTTTTCCATTTAATGTCCCTTACTTTTCCATGTTCCCACTCTATTTTTGAAAATAAATTATTGAATGATGATGATGATATATACAAAATAATTAATTATTATGTCTTGTTGTAAAGTTAACTTTATTAAAATGTGTTTACTAAAGAAATTTTACTCTAATACACTTTAGTGATAGTGGATGTAAGTTATAAATTTATAATAATGAATGAAATCAATGAAAATATTGATATATAGTTTGAAAAGTTATTTTATTTTTTATATAAATGATGATAAAGAATAAATATTCTTTGAAAAGTTGATCTAAAAATTAAATGAATGAAATTATTTAAAATAGATTGAAAAAAACCCTAAATTAAAATATGAAATTCCATTTGAAAGGAATTTTTGTTTCAAATTAATACGATGGAGTTCTAGAAAACATCCATGTTTAATACTGAATGATGTAACCATGGATAAATAAGATTATGATATACATGATGATGTGAGATAATGACTAAATCAAATAAGGCATAAAAGTTATAAAATTTATGAGTTTAATTCCATTGGGTAAAAAATTAAACATAAACATGTCCCATGAAGAATGTTGATCGTAATATTTTATCGTAACAAGATGACTCAAAAATGTTTTATGAAGTATAATATGATTAATTGTTAGTTAATTTCATGAATTAAATTTGAGATAAAATTTTAATGAATATATAATATAATCTTTTGAGGATATCGAATGAGGAAAATGTCATTGGAGAAAATGGTTGTTCACAAATAAATATAAAAAACATTAGGTTATGATTTGATAAAAATATGGGTTTGTTTACATGGTATATTCTCAAATTTAATATATATATTATTAAAAGAAACAACATGTATCACTTCAAATAATTTTATTTAATAATTCATTGGAATTATATATCAAATAGATTTTTAGAGATAAAATATAAATGTAAATACAACATTCTAGAATCCAGTAATTAAAGAAGAATTTTATTTTATCCAACCATTATGAATTCATCATTGAAATGATAAAAGTGAGGTACATCATTTGATAAATGAATTTTATAGTTTATAAAATACATAATGATTTAGTATACACATTTGGATTCTTATTTGATGTAGTTTCAATAAAATATAGATGCTTTTAATCATAATAACATTGTACATCATTAAAATAATATTTGGACATATTGTTTGTATATTTTTATTACAAAATATGTGGTGGAAATTAAAAATCAATCTATGATTTATGTTATCAAATATTCATATGTCAATAACTAGTGAACTAACATACATTTTTTTGCTAAATTTCAGTGAAAAAAATATAAGAATTCATTTTATCTCATGAAAAATATGAAAATGATCTATAGATAATATATGAAATGTAACAACCCAAGATTTTAGGGTATGTCTACTTTTAAATTTGACCTCTTTGATATCTTACGAAAAATGAAATATTATTATGTTTTCCTTATAAACTAGATATTAAATTGAAGGGAATTAATACTATTAAAAAATTATGAAATTTATATATTATATATTCTAGAAAATATTTTGACACACTACCAAATTTTGTTTATAAGTACATGATATAAATAAATCCAATTATATGCATAAAAGGTTATCATTTTCTAAAGGTTGTCTTACTGACTATTAATGGAACACTTAATTTAAATATAAATTTTTAAATGTTTATAAAAATTTATTTAAAAAATAAAAAACATTTTTAAAATTTTAATGTCAAAAATATATTAGGTTTAAATTTTTTTCATAAAATATTTATTTTCCAGTAAATAGTGGGAAAATACTTAATTTAAAAAAATCAACTTCATGATATTAATTTGATAAAAATAGACCATAATAAATATATAGCTAAATATAATCTAATAAATTTCATTTTAATCATACTTATATCTTATTTTGGTATAAGTACATTGTTGGGCTTATAAAAATATTTTTAAATAAAACTATTTTTTATTCTGTTTTGCAAGATTAATTTTAAATTAAATTCTATAAATTATGTGTTTTTAATATTTAAAAATTAATTTCATATTCAGAATCACAGTTTAGAAATTTCTTAAATATGCATCTCTTTTTACCCGTATGAATTTTAATATTCTTTATTTTTGTTACAAAATTAAAGGGTAATTTGGGTAATTTAAGTTAAAAATAAAATTATGATGATTATAAAAACACCATAAACCATTACCAAATTTAATTTGATGATTTTTATTTTATCTGTAATGACAATGGTTTTAATTTTAGTTATTTAATGGACACATTTCCATGATAATGACTTTTATATTATTTAAATTAATGAAAGTCACAAATGTCTCTATCCTTGTCTTGAAAATCGCTTATTTGTCCACAAGAAGACAAAGTAAGTTTAATAAAATATACATGTTTCAATTTTAAACATAATAAAACTATTTTAATGATATAAATTTATTTATGATTTTTTAGCGAACATTTAGATGATTTTATGATATTTATAATATTTTATTTAAAGAAAAGTCAAAGATTTCTTGATCATATTTTAATAACTATAATATTTTTTACATTATGTAATTTAGAAGATATCTTTGATGATAGATATTACATTGAAATATAAAATATTTTTTTATATAAGTGTATTTTATTTTTAATTTATAGTGAAGAAATAATTACCTTAAACAATTATACAATGATGACGAAGTAATTATTTCATTAATGAAACAATCAAAAACATGATATTAAAAATATAAAAATAAATATTATTTGAATTAATTAACAATCTACGGAAACATTTTTTGTGATTATGATATATTATGGGTATTTTAATTGTTTTTTTGAAGTTATATTTTTTATCCTGTTTTCCTTAAGGCTAATGAAATGAATAGTGTCAAAATTGACACTATTGATAATTTTTCAAAATAATATTTTATAAAATTATTTATAAATGGTAAAAAATATTTTAAAAGAAAATTTGATTATTATGTTGTCTAAAATTTAATTTTTTACTCATTTAGTTTCCTATTGACATTTTATAAGTAAAAATTTCCATATTTTACTATTAAATAAATTTTCACCATAATTAAAATTAAATTATGTTATCAAAAGTCAATCAAAATTATATGATTTAAATTAAAATGAATACATGTAAAAAATTAACCATATGGTGATATTATAAAATTATCTCATCATATATTTGAATAATTGTCCATTTTGTTGTTTTTGGAATGAGAATTAATTTATTATAATTTAATATTTTGAGGATTTCTGACGGTTCCCTTAACAGATATTTTAAAAGGCCACTCCTTCCTTCATTTTATTTCACCACTTTGGGCCTTCATTCTCAAATATATTATACCACATTCTCTTCTACATGAAAATTTATACATTCTATTTTTTCTTGTATCATAAAAAGTCAATTACCAAGTTATTTAATAAGGCTCTCAAGGAGGCAACACTAAAGAAGTAAAACCCTTCCCCCTTATCTTTTATGTTCCATTATTTTCTTATCCTTCCCTCGCCTACCTTATCCAAAGAGTCATGGTAACATTATTATAATAAATATAAAATAATTTTATTATGTAAATTTAATATATATCATCAATTTTCTTTGGTTCTCCTTTTATTCTTAAAATGAGAACATTGGTCATTATGTGTCAATTCACCACCTTCATAGATAACAAGGTTTACTTTTTCATTACTTCCTTCAAGGTGGGTAATAAGAAAATTTATCATTAAATAATATTATAATATGTGTATTAAAACTTATTAAATATTATTTAAATATTTCATAAACATAATATTAAATAAAATTATACTTGTTCGTGGTGGTCGTAAAAACCGCTAAAATAAACTAGTCATTTTTCCTTAACATTTTATCGTTTGAATCATCCATATACCATACAAAAATGATATATGAGAAAAATTTAAAATATTAGAATTATATTGATATCATTCCATTCTAATTCTATATTTATGATTCCTTTTGACAAGAACACCCATATTTATACTCAAGGGAACCGACCATAAAACCATGAAACAAACACTCCCAAACATTGAAATTAAACATTATAACCCATAAAATGGCCATAAATGAATGTAATAAAATTATAATAAATATAATAATGTTTTAATATCTTAGCAATTAATTTATTAATTAATATTATTTTATTATAAAGGTCATTAGGTACATTTTCAAAACACTTTTGAACATTAGGTAAGGGTTTTCTCGTCTCACTTTTATTTGTGTGAGATATGCATTATTCACCACTTATTTATTTTCTGTGGTTTATTAATACTTATAAATGATATATCATATCATTAATATATTTATATTTAGGGTATTAAATGTTTCATTAGTTAATTATTAATTTATGGCGCATGTGGTTTAACAAATTACAAAGTGGTAAGGAACTTCCTTTCAATAGCCTTTCATTGAGGTATAATATGATTTTATACACCAACCATATTTTATAAGGTGTATATACATCACCTTTGAATTATCATGTCATTAATTTATATATTATCATGTTATTTAATTATTTTTTAAAATTAAATCTTTCTTGGAACTTAAGATTTAAATGTTCAAAGTGGTATGAGACATCATGAATGTTTTGAAACTTAATTGTCACATCCTTTTCTCCATGTCAACATACCTAATATTATTTTATATATTTATTTACATTGATAGAAAAGGATATGAACTAATTTTATGTATATTTTTAATTTAATTCAAAGGATTTAAAAGGAATATTTTTATGTGTCATATACAAAACGTTTTGACAAATGATATCCAGAATGATCTATTTTTAACATACATATCGACCATGAATTTCCCAAAAATGTGACTATTATTTAATGATTATATTTAAAATGTATTTTATTAAATTAAAACCCATATTCCAATATTATTGGGATTTTTAAAATTTAAAACGGATATATTTAAAAGAAAAGAGTATTTTTATATGATATTGTTTTTCATATGGGATTAACAAGTCCTTTTTTCTCAATAAATTTATTATGATTTAATTGGACTATTTTCATCTATGTAGACACCCCATGTTGACTGTTATGATTAATTTAGTTTGATATCATATGATATCCTTTAATATATTTTATTTTTTGGTTAATCATCATTTTTATTGTGGATGTTCTATTTAAACAACTTTATTTTTTATGGTTAAAGTATTAATATTTAGAATAATATTTTATATTAATGTTTATGTTGTTTATGTTTCACACCATTTATATAAGGAATTCATCAGACATAGTAAAAGATGGGTGGGTCCCACTATAGAACCTCGATGCATTGATAGGTTTCATGCGACAAACTAGTTTGGTTATTGGCTGATAACTTTCCTGATTATGTATGGTGTCTTGTCCAAATACATTAGCTATTTTTAGGATTTTCTATAATATAAATTCCCTCATTATTAGATTATTTATTGATAATACGTTTTATTATTTTACAATTATAATATCCATGGGTAAGTATCATTTTCATTTTATTATTTATAAGTAGTTATTTAATCATATTTCAACCCTAACATATTATGATTAAGATTTTCTTATAATGGAATCTCTTTATAGTTAATCTCTTTCCTTATTTTTTTGTTTATTTATGACATGCTAAAATGTTTTTATAACCTTTAAAAAGAAACAGAGATCATTCCTTTATTATTTTTTATTTTCCACCGGATTCCATGAGATATATTATGATTCTAATGTAGGGATAATCTAAGAGAATTAGGATATTTCCAATAGAGTTAATATGTTGTTTTTTATTTCATGTTGTAATGTAATAATTTTTATTGTATCTATTTTTTCAAAGATACTAAACTATTCATCCCTTTGGGATGTGATTCTATTTTCATTATATCAATGTAATAATATAAGTAACTAGCTCTAGGATACTTATGTTGGGGTCTTTATAGTTGGTGTTAGATAAAGTAAGTAGAAACATTTTAAATAATATTTGGGAAATCCTAGATTAGGTAAATTAACGGTACGATATACATTTAGGATAACTATAGAATATCATCCCAAAAATACCATGTCTTTAAGTTTGACTATGAATAAATATTTATATGTTTATTATTTCACTAGTTTTGGAATTATAAATTATGTTTCAAAATGATATGATCGACTATCATGTATTTAATTAATTTAAAATGTCACCATGAAGAATGAATGGGAACATCACCATTGCACATGATCTAAATAGTAATAAGGATTATATATTTTATTGTCATATACCAATATTTAATAGGGAACAAGTCTCACAAACATTCTCATCATAAAAGGAAACAATATCAAATGATAATGAGAAAGTGAAAGAATTATCTAAGTGTTATGGATTTTGATTGAAGAATGGTAAAAATAGTACTATAAGGAAAAATATGGATA
The DNA here is from genome assembly GCA_963277665.1 of Viscum album. Taxonomy (NCBI): domain Eukaryota; kingdom Viridiplantae; phylum Streptophyta; class Magnoliopsida; order Santalales; family Viscaceae; genus Viscum; species Viscum album. The sequence continues at coordinate 106,058,472 of OY728143.1, read as the reverse complement.
ATGGAAATAAGGGAATAAATTATATTCTAGCATGTGTTAATTGTCGAATGAAGCACTCTGGTACTTGCCTAAAAGGAATGTGATTTTTCTATAAGTGTGGAGGGAAATGACATCATTCTTGTGATTTTAAGGGTAAGAAATTTTTTGACAATGTATAATTCCTCAACTATAAGAATATGGGACAATATGAAAATCAATGTCTCAATAATCAAAGGAAGATTCCCCAAAAGAGTAAAATGGATTGTGGTTAAGATTTTTATACAACCAAAAATAAAGAGGAATGATTAATTTTCTTATGTTAGGATTCTAAAATTATGTTATATAAGTGTTTTATCAATAATTATTTCTTTATAATAATCATTAGATATATAAGGATTGTTCTGTAGTATTTATTTTTTATGGAATTAGAAGTATGTAATGAATAAAACCAGTAATCAAGAGAACTGATTCTACTGTATATTAATTTTTTTCAAAACACATGATTTGTGAAAGATAATAATAAATATTTTATTTATCATGATAAAATAATAAATATATGTTTATAGTGAAGTATTAGTGACTAGGAAGGTGGTTAGTGATTTCATGGTTTAGGTTATCTTTACAAGGATTACTACAAGGTTAGGATAATTGGATATATTCAACAACTTGATATTTTATTTTTGGAAGAAATAATTTTTTCTTTAAGGTTTAAGGGTGATCATGGTATTCCTATATTTGGTATGTCATATTAAGGGTTTCATTATTTTTTCATATAATTTAATGTTATGTTGATTTTGAAAATTTAATTTCTATCCACCAAAATTAACAGTCTTTGAATTTGGGAAGACATATTTTGGATGACCCTTATGATTTGTTACATATGGAATGGATTAAGAAGTAATTTGAATATTATTGTATGATATTACTGTATGATTTTTTGGATATCATGTGATTACCATTTTTGTCTTAGTAAATGTGTATAGAAGGAAGTAATTACCTGAGGACATTATTATTCATTAAAATTGTTTTAGCTTTAAAAAAATCATCATGAACATTCATTTACTAGTATAAGGGATGAAGTAAAAATATATCCTAGCATAAAAAATTATTAGATAATGAATGTGAAAAAAATATATCAATTAATTTTATTTTCTAAAGTGATTATCTAAATAGTAAAATGATCCCTCATGTCTATGGAAAATGATATTTGAAAAAAAACGTTCTCTATTTAATTTTCTTACTAACTAATCCATAGACATTCAAATGATCAAAAATTTATGCTTTTTTATAGTATACTTTCAAGTTAAAATGATCTATATAACCTTTATCAGATCATGATAGTCAATTTTCTCTTTCATTTCCATATTTTCATGAATGTTTTATTATTTCAAAATCCTATATTTGTGGTGACCATCCCATTTACCTTTACCTATTTTTCTGATGATGTTTTATATACAATTTTTTATGATGTGTTATTTAAAAAAATGAATTATTTAGAGCTAACCGTTAATTTTTTATATGAAATTTCAAATTTTGAGGACAAATTTTATTAAAGGAGGGGATAATGTGACACCAAAAGATTTTACGGTGTGTATTTTTTTAAATTCAATCTATTTAATATCATAAAAACTGTGAAATATTATTATGCGATCATTATAACCTACCTATTAAATTATATTTAATGAATACTAATTACTAAATTATGAAAAAAAAATTATTTATATATTCAATAGAAAATTTACATTCATTATAATCATTTTTATAAACATAATATAAGTATAAATCTAATTTTACACATAAAATATTATATTTTTCTAAAGGTTGTCTTACCGCCTTTTAATGGATTACTTTTTTAAATATAAATTTTGACACTTTTATTAATTCCAATTTTCAAACTAAAATTCATGTTTTTAAATTAAAATGTTGAATTTAGCTTAGGGTAAATTTTTTCTATTTTTCCAGAAAGATATTTATTTTTCAGTGAATAGTTAAATAATATGGACTTATATAAAATTATCAATTTAATGATTTTAATTTGATATTTTACTATCCCACCTTGATGGGCCACTAATCAAGTATCCAAACTGGTCACTACATAGTCTCAAGAACTTCTCCCAATATACCAAAGGATTTCGACTAGTAGTGAGGGTATACTAGATGATAAAGAGGAGACTATATCAAAATGTTAGAGTAGAAAAGTGGTTTATTAGATAGTAAATATCAAGTAACAATAGATAAAGCATAAATAAATGATAAATCAGCAGAAGAAAAATATAAAATTAACCAAATATAGAATATGGAAAACACATGTTTATTTAAGCATGCATTCTACGTGATGATATATAAGATAAAAGAGTAACATACATCATTATTTATAACTTAGTAAAAAATAGGACTCAAGTTAAGAAAAGAAATAAAAATCACAAAGGTGATCCCCATGAGAATCCTGAGCTCCAACTCAGTCCTCTACTCCTAACTCCTCGGGTATGAGAAAAACAACACAATCAATATTCCATGGTCTAGAAAACAAGAAGGTCTACTTGGGTACCAATGGTACACAAAAAGGGTTTGAGATTTCATCTTAGTACGTCGGCACCCATAGTGTCCATATCAATCCAATTTTTGAAATATCGAATAAATCAAGTGTGTAGGTAAATAATATAGGGGTAAAGGAATTAAACATTCCTAAGGAATAAAAACATCTAAATCAATGTTACTAATATAACCCCTCAATGATCCCTTCACAAGATAGTCAAGCTCTTATAACAAGGAACCTAAAAATAAGTCACAAATAAACAACATGGAATTTCTGTTCATCTGAGCACATTTTTCCCCCATAGACTTGTTGTATACCCCACATACCATATCAATTATGGTCTTCCTATTTAAACAGAAGATTCAGAACATTCATGGCTGAGCTATATAATTACACATGTCGCAACATACCATGATGAAGCCATAAAATTGAATATATCTTATATCTCATAGTAATGAAATAAGTCAAAGAGTTGGACAACGAATTTTTAGATCCAAGGTGTCAAAGACAAAGGTATAATTATTGAGTCGCATGATCATCTTGATGGAAACTCAATAAAGGAACTAGTTGGAGTCCTATGATCATGTCAAACCATGAATGTCCTATGGAACTCCAAGAAAGCTAGATCAAAGGGTTATCAAGGCACAAGTCATCCCATGGAATCAATACCCAGTGGGAATACTCAACCCAATCCATCCACTACCACTTTCAATATCCATGTAGATACTTTCATGGCATCAATACCGTCATTCTTTTTATAAAAATTAATGTTCAACACCATATGATTCTACCCACTCACATATATCAATTTACATTCAGTTCATACAATGAGTATACCCACTCATTAATCACATTTCATAACTAAATATTTTACATGATTATACCCACTCTTGTGACAAATTTCATATTCCAAATAACTAATGAGTATACCCACTCATTAATCCAGATTCATAAACATGGTATTTAATTAGTTTACCCACTCTTTATTCACAATTTATAAACATTCTACTTAATTAGTTTACCGACTAATTTATCACAACATCACATTTAAACCTCACCCATGAGTTTACCCACTCATCTCTACTCTTTTAATTTACCCTTTAGAAAAATCAAATCAACTAAAAGAGAGATTGTGTGATTTATGTTCATTATAAAAATTTAACTCAAAAGCATCAACATGAAAGGGAGGCAACACATCTCTAAAATAGCTAAACCAATTCAATTTAGTTATTAATAAGAATCCTCTAACTAGGAATTTATAGGAACACATGCCTTGGGTGGTTCAAGGAAAATAAATTCAAACATAAAAGGGCTAAGTGGAACTTAGACTATTCAATGGTTCAATAACCACTGATAATGATAATCTCCAATTCCTAATTCCATTATATGTTATTTCCTAATATACCTTATATCACACTATGTCTTTAAATCATAGGGAAACTAAAAAACATTTATCCAAACATGAATTTAATACCTAATCACTACTTTTTATCTTAAAATACAGTGTATCGCCGTTGGAGGAGTTTTATTATAAAAACATGAATTTGTTTCTCAAACAAATAATTTTTCATAATTAATAAGATCATTCAAAAAATTAATATTCAATTTTTCAAAGAAGCATTATGCAGGAAACTAATTTATTTTTAAATAAAATGAGAAAATATATGGATCCTACCTCAAATGTTGACCAAAACGAACTACATTGGAATTTGAATCCTTTGATGATGATCACTCAACACTTGCATGCACATACAATCTTATATATATTTATATACCATTTAATCATATATCCACACTCCCCTCACTATGAGAGAACATACACAAGGAGGATATATATATATATATATATCTACATATGTAGGAATGCACAAGTCCTTGAGATTCCACCGAATAATTTAACTTACCCATAAGGGACCCAAAATCATTAAGGACTCTAAATTAATTAGGAGAAACCAAAAATCTTGTTCAAAAAATTACCTATGATGGTAGAGACAAGACGAATCAAACCAATAAGCTTCTCCTTCGGTGGAAAATGTTGGCACTCATGTGAATGTGTCCCAAGAGATCCACAACATACCCTAGAACAGAAATAAAACTAAAAATCAGAACAACACAATACCTAGGGTTTTGGTCGAATGACTAAGGGAAATGGGGAGAATGAAAATCAGTCATAAATCGATAGTACAAGGATCCATAGCCCATACCTTGAATATTCAAATAAAAACTATGAATAAATCTATAGAGATATCCAAGCGGAGAAGGTAGAGAGGGAGTTGGGTCGTGTGGGGCTCAAAGGGGATCCCCATTGGGTGTGTTATAATAAGGTGGAGGGTGGTTTAGAATAGGTTTTAATTTTTTAATTTTTATTTTTATTATTTTACTTTTTAAAGAAAAAAAGTTTTGACACATGGTTTGGGCCACAAGATTTATAAATATATGTTCCAACCATATGCCATCTACTGGGCACCTAAAGCACCAAACATGGTTAGCCCCACACTATTTTCTTATCCATTCCCAAAAAATATGGGAATAGTCTTTATGTAATTCCTAATGCCACTAACCATCTGGTTTAGGCACATAGTTCAGAAGAATAAAAATTCATAGCTCGTGCGACAACCTCTTCCTAGTTGCAATAACCCACATGGTTTCTTACTATGGGTGACATAGTTTCTAACAAACTGTCCACCCGGTGAAATCCCTCTAAAACCAAATGTCTTAGAGTATGGTGCTCCCGATACTCCTCGATGCACCAGGTAAACTTTTTGGTACTTTTCCCATTACCAAAAATTCACATTGAAGCATTAAAAATCTGGGAATTCTACTCCGAATATTAGATTTAAAAATAGTTATCCCATTCATATCCAAAAAATCTTAATCCCTCAATAAACCACATTGTCCAAAAACAAAGGATTATACAATCTCCCCCTTTAAAAGTTCTCATACTTGAAAATAATTCAGAAGAAATAAAAACATTTCACATACAAAAAGGTTCATGTAGTCTCATTTCAATGGTTGGGTTGAATTTCCATATTACAAACACATCTTAAATAATTTCATAATCCTAAGGAATATAAGACTTCAAAACTCCATCCAATTCTCTATTTCTGACTGAAACATCAAAGCATCACTTAACCAATGTAATTTAATGATATACATTATCTATTTGTCATATCTTTAATCAAAAATCACATTGGTTCTCTCCACCTAGAGTCTTATCATTAAATGTTCAACTCCAAACCATTACCACCCAACCATTCAAATTGCCTATGAGGGAAACTTGACATGATAAGGTACACAACATCATAAGGCTCAACAACATTACGGAACTCAATCGGTTCATTATATAATTTAACACTCAAATGGTATTTGTGTTTAAAAATACATACTACAATGATTTTACTGAGGAAAATTGAACAGCCTGAATATTATCCATTAGTAGAACACCCTATAAAATCATGTATCAGTTGCCTCTTGAAAAAACTTGATCAAAAGAGAATAATCTCATACAACACTTAACTCGAATGAAGACATGATGATTCATCCATCAATAAAGAATAAATATATTTACATGACCTCCTAATGAGCCTATCATGCCCAAGGTATGTCGAACCTACAAAACCAAGCATTCTGTTAAGTTCATTACAATAACAAGGGTCAAGATATTATGACCACCCATCCAAAAAAAGTTTCATTTTAGAAACAAAGAGTCCTACTAGGGAAAATATCACCTGAACGTCTCCAAAAGTAAGAAAACTCAGAGTGGAAAGCAAGGCATCTATCTCTAAGGGAGATACATGTCACAGGTTATCCCATTAGGAAGCATAACCATCAACCCCATCACTAGGTCATAAAAAATAGATTTAACTAGGCTTAAGTTCCCCTCTCATTTAATCCATTAGTAAAAATAATCATCCTATGGATAAATTTTTATTTCTTCATTCTAAGGAATACCCTATGAATCATTATAACTACCCATACACAAGGTTTTAAAAAAAATTAAACCACTATAGGTTTAAATATAACGTCATTACATGAATTCACATTAACATTTAAATATTTAAAACAATTATAAACAAAACCTCGTGTACCATTTTATAAAAACAAGGCACCCAATATCCAATTTCGTTAACACCTAAAGGGAAAAAATAGTCGTATCTCATAAAAAAAAATTTAAACATTTATAATTCATTGACATTCCTTCATAATTAGGAAATTTACCATACAAATTCCTTTAATATGGTTATGAGGCCTATGAGGGTCCCATCAAACTAACCTGGGTTAATCAAAAGTTGAACCAATAGCATTTTCAAACAATAGAAATAATAAACACTATAATAGTTCACATTATAAAAACATGATCTGTTTACCAACTTGGGTCCAGTTGAGCATTTGGAAAGTTAACCAATTGATTTAAGATCAAAATTAATATAATTCATATTTATTACCATTTCAAAATATTCCATAGTTATATAATGGATCTGTCATATGGGTATCCATATAGAAATACATAAAAACCCATACACTCTAAAGGATGGATTTGGATCTCATTTAATTAGATCAATTCACTTTATCATTTTTACCATGACATCCCTTTTTCAATGGTTTGAATACACATGTTAAATTTTCTTAGTTAAAAGGCACCCATGCACCTTAAAAATAAAAAATAACTCTCGACATAAATGAATCATATAAATTTTACCACATGCATCCATTTACATATCAAAATTTTCCTATCATGTTATTATACAAAGTACACGGAAATCATGATATAACATAGAAGTATATAATATCAGAAAAAAATGCAAAGTCAATTGAAGCATGGAATATAATCACCTAAACTTGTTATAAAGAATCCATGATGAAAGATACCTAAATAGGTACAAGAAAACATTGTATAACACCCAAGAACACAACCAAAATTAGAAGGAAAACTATTAATGCAACTACATGTCATGGAATATGCATGAAATTTTGATTTTTATGTTCCTAATATGATGCATGTAATGATCCATACTTTCCATACCATGCCAATTGAAAAAATAAAATAAATCCCAAAAATCAAACATCAGTGAAAATTGTACCTATTACCCAAGGCTAAATAATAATCGACTATAACATAAAACAAAATGAACAACAATTACCAGCCCTGGAAACCTGGTCATTTCTCATATATGGGGTGATCAGTCCTATGTGGGGATATTTACCAAGAGATAAAACATTCTTATTCTTCTATATAACATCCCATATCAGTATGAAAAGGGAATGATAATCTATGATTCCACTTTGTAATGTTGTAGCCTGACTAACAACTAAACAAGTAGTCAGAACAATCACCACATGGCCTCAAGTGTGTCTCCACATTCGCCAGAGGATACTGACTACCAGTGAGGGTCTAGAAGTTGATAGTGAGGAGAATATACCCTAATGTCAGAGTACCATGATGGTTTATCAGATAGTAAATAGAAATCACCAATACATGTAGTGTAAATAAATGATAAAGAAATATAATAAAATTATAAAATCAACTGAATATTGAATACAGACAATTACAATTAATACAAGCATGTCTGACGGGTGATGATACATAACCTAAAATATAAAAATACTACATACTTTAAAATTTAGTACAAAATAAGACTCTTGTAATGAAAATAAATAAAAATAACAAAGGTGTTACCACCCAAGTATAAAAAGCTTCAGATCATTCCCATGATTATAACTCCTCAAGTATAAGAAAAAAACACAATAAAAATTCTATAGTACTATAAAAAATAAGGTGTACTCGAGTACCAATGGTACCCAAGAATGGTGTGAGATAACATCACAGTAGGCTGAAACCCACTATATCTAGCGCAATCCATTTTTTCAATATACAATTAAGGTAGTGTGTGTGTAAAAAATTAACTAGTAAAGGACGTAAAGAAGTACAAATCATATAAATTTCTAAACAATTGTTACTAATATAGCCTCTCAAGGATCCCTGCACATAATATTTAACCACCTAAAATAAAGTAGCTATAAATAATGCGAAAATAAACAAGGTGGCCTTTCCATTCATCCAAACACATTTTACAACCATTTCTTTTTCATATACCCATTGTAACATATCAATCATAGCCTTTATTTCAGCTATACAAGTCAAAACATTAACATTTGATTCTTATAATTACACTTATCACAACATACCATAGACAAGCTATATAATTGATTGTATCTTGTATCTCATGGTCGTGTCATATTTCAACGAGTCGTACCACAAAGGTTTGGATCCAAGATGTTGAAGACCAAGAATCCTCATCGAGTCCCTTGAGCATTTGATAAAAATTTGATAAATGAACTGTTTATAGTCCTACAAGTATTTCATACCAGAAATGTATTACATGAGTCCGAAAAGGACAAATCCAACTGATAGAAAGGCTCAATGTATTCTATGGAATCAATATCCAAGGGTCATACTCAACCCATGGCATTCACTACCACATTCAAGATCTATGGAGATCTGTTAATGGAATCTATATAATAATTAATTTCATAACAATTAACTTTCAACACCATATGAGTCTACCCACTCACATATATCCATTTCCATTAAATTCATACAATGAGTATACCCACTCATTAATCACATTTCATATGCAAATATATTCCATCAGTATTTCCACTCATGTAACCAAGTTTATATTCAAAATTACTAATGATTATACCCAATCATTACTCACAATTCATAAACATGGTATTTAATGTGTTTTCACACTAATTGTTCACAATTATTTAATCATCCCATTTAATGAGTATACCTACTCATTTATCAAAACAACACATTTAAACCCCACACATGATTTTACCCATTCATCTCCAGTAATGTTTAATTAACCCTCTAAACACATCAAACTGACCATAATATCCATTAAGCGATTTAAGTTTAATATAACCATTTTTTCAAATAGAATCAACATAAAAGAGAGGAAACACATATATGAACTATGTAAACTAATTAAAATTAATTATAAAAAATCTCCCTCCAACTAAGAAAGTGTATGAACACACCCCTTGGGTGGTTTAAGAATAGGAAACTATAACATAAAGGGGCTGTGTGGCACATAGAATATGTAAAGGTTCCATAAATGTTGATAAAGGATAATTACATTTCCTAATTCAATTAGAGGTCATGTCTTAACAAGCCTTATATAACACTATTTCATAAAATCATAGGGAAACTAAAAATCATTAATCCAAGAATGGATTTAATATCTAATTAATACTTTTTTTTCTTAGAATACATCACACCTGCATTAGAGGTGTTTTATTATAAAAAATGATTTTTTTTCTCAAACAAGTAATTTTTCATAATTAAGATGTTCATTTTAAAATCATAATTCAATTTGGAAAAGAAGAAATAAGTAGGTAACTAATAAATTATTAAATAAAATGGGAAAGGATATGGATCTTACCTAAAAAACAGATCAAAGTGAAATACTTTGGCATTTGACTCCTTTGACGAATATCTCTCCACACTTGCACACACATACACTCTTATATATATTTATATAAACTTTAATCATATGTACACATTCCCATATACATGAGTTAATGTCCACAAAAATAATATATATATATATATATATATATATATACATACCTATGTGAATGTGTTCAAGTCCTTGAGATTCCACAAAAATATCTAATTAACCCAGAAGGGACCCAAAATCACTAAAGATCCCAAATTAAATAGGAAAAATCAAACATTGGGTGAAAACCCTTACTTAAGATAGTGGTTAAAAGATTAATTGAACCACTCTACTTTTCCATCAGAATAGGATGTTGAAACTCGCATGAAGGGGTCCTGGGAGAGCCACTACAGTTCCTAAAACTGAAGGAAAACCAAAAATCAGAACAAACTTGTCCCAAGAGTTTTAGATGAATGGATCAGGGTGACGAGGAGACAAAAAATCATCCATAAATCTACTGGAGAAGGAAATTAATTTACACATTATATTTTTCTTGAATAAATTTAATTTAAATTCTACAACTTAACTACATTGAATATTAAAAAATATATGTCATATTTTGATTGATAATTTACACATTTATTAAATGTTTCTATTTTATTTTTGACCAATATGGATAGTAATACTGTTAATTTTTGTTACCATAGTAAAGGGTAAATTTGTATATTTTGGTTAAAAATAAATTTATAATGGTTATACAATTACCCTAAAACATTTTAAAAAATTATTGGTTGATTAATAATAAACTCTTAAAACCTATGGTTCAAATTTGAGTTATTTTATTGAAACATGTGTATGAGAATGAATATTATGTTATTTTAATTAAATTAATTAAAAAAGGTCACTTTCCTTATCTTAAACATGTTTTATGTGTTTATATGGGGACAAAGGTAGTTTATGAATGAAGCTAACTTTCCATTTTGTGAATAATAAACTTATTTTTAGGATATTAATTTATTTATGAATTTTTTGTGACCATTTGGATGAAGTTATTAAATTTATAAAACTTTATTTAAATAATAGACACTGATGTCACATTCATATTTTAATAACTATATTATTTTTAACACGGTGTAATTCAGAAGTTGTCTTCAACTGTAGATATTATTTTGAAATATAAAATATTTATCTACATAGTGAAATTTTATTTTTAATCAATAACTAAGTAATAATTACCTTAATTAATTATATGATGATGATGTTGTAATTATATTTACAATGAAACAATCGAATAAATGATATCAAAAATAATAAAATAAATAAATTTTTAATTAATTAAGGTAATTCACTAATTTTCTAGGTGATTATTGCATATTATGGGTGTATTAATTTTTTTATTTTTATTTTTGTCATTTTTTACTTAAGGAGAATGTAATGAATAGTTTTAGAATTGAAAATAATGATAATTTATGAATATAATATTTTATTAAATTATTTCAAAATAATAAAAAAATATTTAAAAATAAAAATTGATTATTATATAGTCTAAAATTTCATTATTTATTATTTCATCATACAATTGACATTTTATAAATAAAAAAATATCACATTTTAATACTAAATAAATTCTTCTCAATATTAAAATTTAATTGTACTATATAAAGTCAATCAAATTGAGATGTTTTAAAGTAAAACTAATAAATGTAAAAGGTTTATTTTAAAGTGATATTGAGACCTTATATAATATTATAGTCTAATTATTTTCCAATTGGTTTTTTTGGAATGAAAATTAATTTATTATAATTTAATATTCTGAATATTTCCAAGGGTAAACCTAATATCAATTTTAAAATTCCACTCCTTCCTTTATTCCATTTCATCACCTTATGAGTTATTTATTGATTGTACTCTTCAAAATTATATTATAATCATACCTTTCCACATTATAGTGGTTCTTGACTCATAAAATACCCTTTATATATGTCTTAGGTAGGCTCTCAAGGATATGATCTTCAAGAAGTCAAACCCTCCCTTTCTCTTTAAATTTCATTTCTTTCCTTATCCTTACCTCACCTCCCCTATCCAAAGTTGAATGGAAACTATAGCATCATAAATATACTGTAATTTTATTATGTTAGTTGAATATATATCATCATTTATATTATCTTATACGTTCATTCTAAAAATTTAAACATCGTCTGTGTGTTGTGTATTCACCGCCATTGTTAACGAGGAGTTTTTTATTTTCATTACTACCTTCAAGGATGGCCCTAAAACCATTTTTATGATTATAAAAAATTATAATAGGTTTATTAAAGGTAATTTAATTTTATATTAATAGTATAAAACAATAATATTAAGTAAAATGATACTAGTCGATGATGGTCATTAGTCTTCCATTTGACACGATCTCTCCTATTTATACTCAAGGGAACCGACCATAAAACCATGAAACAAATGCTCCCGGAACAAAGAAATTAGACATTATAATCCATAAAAATGTCCATAAATGAATTTAATAAATAAAATTTAAATATAATAAAGGTCTTACAGGTTCTGAATTAAGTAATTAATGAATCTGATTTTATTATCTTGTAAATTATATACAAGTTTGGAACTCTTTTAGTCATAAGGTATGGGTTTTATCTTGTGACTATCATTTTATGAGTAATGCTTTATTCCCCACTTACTTTTTGTGTCTGGTGTATGAACACATCCCATTGATATAAAATATCATGAATATCTTTGTCTTACTTGTATTAAATGTTCCATTATATAATTATTAATTTATGGGGTATGCAGTTCGACTAATTACAAGGTGGTAAAGGACTTCACCTCAATCTCTTTTCATTGAGGCATAGTTTGATGTAATTCACCAACCTTATTTTTTGAGTTGTATATACATCTACTTTGAAATATAAGGTCATTAAGTTATTTATTATCAGGTTATTTTATTTTTTTTAATGAATTCTTTCATTGGGATTATGATTTAAATGTTCAATGTGGGTTGGGACACCATGAATGTTTAAACACTTAATTATCACATCTTTTTATCAATTTAATTATTCTTGATATTATTTTACATATTTAAATATATGGACATTAAAGGATTATGAACGAAATTTTATTTATATTTTTAAATTCATTCAATGGTTTTTAATGGAATCTTTTTAAATGTTTTATATAGAATATTTTGACAAATGACCAAAGGAATGTTATATTTTTAATGTGAAATATGACATCGATTATCCCATCATTGTGACTTTAATTTATATCTTCCATTGAAAAGTTTAATAGTTTATTAAATTAAAAAAATACTCTACCCTTATTTTTTTTGATATTTGGTTTTGAAAATGGTTAATTTTAAAGGAAAATATTATATTTGAACAAATGGTTTTTCTTATGTGTTTAATAGGAGTTCTTTCTCAATAATCATTCTATGATTTTATTGATGTATTCTCATCTATGTTAACACCCTTTGTTGAATAGTATTCTAAATTGTGTTTGATATATTATGATATCATTTACCATATATTATTGAATGGATTATGATAAGTTATACTATGGATGTTCTATTTAAATACCATTAATTGTTTATGGTTGAAGTATTCAAATTTCGTATAATTGTTTTTAATATAAATTTTTAGATTTTTTATGTTTCAACCCTTTAATAGGATGAATAAATTATACATATTATGTGATGGTTGGGGCCTTCTATATCTAATCGATTCATCGGTTGGTTGTATGCGGAAAACTAGTTTGGGCATTGGTGGATATCTTACCTAATTATATACGGTGTTTTGGTTGAATACTCGAAATTATGATCATGGTGTCTCACATTATGAAATCCCTTATAATTAGATTATTTATTTATAATACATGTTATTATTTTACTAGTAGAATATCCCTGGGTATGCATCATTTTCATGTGATTATATATATGTATTAATTTGATCATCTTTTGATCTTATGATATTATTCTCATGGTTTTGTTTTAATAGAATAAATTTTTAGTTATTCACAATTTTTTATTGTTTATTTTTATATATGATAGATTTTTTGTGTATTTTTTACCCTTATTAAGCATCTAAGATCACCCATTTCTTATGTTTTATTTTTCCCTAGATTTTAATATGTAAATTATGATAGATTTGTAGTGATAATCTAAGAGAATAAGGATATTTCAAATGGAGTTATTATCTTGTATTTCATTTCAAGTTGTAATGTAATACTTATGTTTGTATCTATTTTTCCAAAGACACATAAATATTTGACCCTTTGGTATGTGATTAATTTTTATTATGACAATGTAATAAATTAAGGAACTGGTTTGGGATACTGGGGTCGGGGCTTTTATATGATATAAAAGAAATCAAAAAATGTTTTCATTAATATTATTTTCAAAACTGATATTTTGAATCTTAAAGATGAAAATTATATGTATCAAAAATTATATAAGATAATTATAAGATGTATTCTACATGATAATGAAACCGAATATTATATTTTCATTTAATTTACTTTGATGTGTTGTTTAAAATAAAATCAATAGAAATATATCTCCCTATTATTAAATGAATCTTAGGGTCTGTTTAAGGTAATATTGATTTTAGGTTAATGTGTGGTGAATTAAAAGTGGAATATGTGAATTTATATTTAGATTTATATTAGTATGAACATTTATACAATATAAATTACACAATTTATAGAAGTTTTTTATCAAATAATTTTGATTTATCTATATTATAAGAATGAATGAAATTGATACATCTATAGTATCTATAGTGCTCTATATTCTAGTAAAAAATGAATTTACACCATTGATTTAGATTAAACTGCACTAGGGGGACTTAAATGAGTATTTAATGATATCCTTAGAGATTTAAATGTGGGGATGATCATGAGCAAGACTGTCCAATGTATGTATTGGTTTTTTATTTGGTATAATATTTATTTCATGGGTTCATTAGAAGAAAAAATTTCATTTAAATTAATCAATATTTCCTCTAAGTCATCCAACCACATTTATTATATAAATACATATATGTCCTTAGTTTCTTTTATGTAACCTGATATCATTGGTTCCTCACACATATGTGTGAGTAAATATAACTAAATGGTGGTGTCATAAGGAGAGGAGATTGTTTAAAATAATAATTGAGGTAAAACCAAAAAATGATATACCTTTTATAATGATTGAATAATTCAACTAATACAATATATATATTTAAGAAGTTTTTCTCTAATATAAAAAGGTTAGTTAATTATTCGATCAATAAATTGTTTAATAGAAAAATCTCAACATCGTGAAACATTAATTTATATAATTTACTTCTAATTAGTGTTAATTGTTTTTTATTTATTGTATTCATTATCCAAATCATATTAAAATAATTAATTGAAAAATCATGTAATTTAGAATAAAATAAATTATTTATTCATAATTTAATTTTATTAAGACATGGATAGCCACATATATAAATAATCCTAACATTGGAGATCATTAAAGAGATAAAATAATGAATATTTACACCTAAAAATAATAACCTTTCATAAAAAATATTTTGAAAAAATTGTTTTCATATAATTATTTAAAATGAGACCATAGTTTAAAATCAGTTTATAGATCATGTCATGGGGCTTTCAATTACAAGGATGTTTTAACTACTTTCATGGGTATACATAGATTAGTTTACATCAGAAGACCTGTTATCAATTAGGAAATGTTTAAATTATGAGGAAAATGTTTTTGAAATCGATGGACATGATTTATAAAATAAATAGTTGTTTGGACTATTGGATTGGGTTTTATTTATTATCAATATGTGAAATTTCAATAATGTTAATATTTATTAGATAATATTATGATCATTTAAATAATAATACTGTATAAATAATGTGTAGGAGACATCCCCAGAACATGTCATGATGTGTGAAAATATCCAAAGATTTTTTCTAACACTATAGTTACTATATTGATTTGATATCAGATTTCTTATGTAAAACATACACAAAAAATATACCACATTGTAGAGGTGTATATGGTGGAAAAATAAACTCTGTTTATTACATGAGGAAGGATAAAATGGTTGTGGTTATGATCATAGTGTAGTGGAGGATTTCCTATCAAAAATAGACAATAGGAGACGACCATACCATTGTGTTCATCATGTTCTAGAAAAAACCACCATATATTTTTCATCATTTAATTTTGATGGGTGATATAGAAGGTGGGATATAAAAATAAATAAGTTGAGCTTTTACAATACATGAATTGATCATGATCAATAATCATTAACTTTGGTTTAGTCGATGACTATATTCTTATTATAAGGAATTTATAGTGATCTATATGGTGAATAAATTGGACAATCAACTCACACTATATAGAGAATTAATTTGTAAATAATGTATTTGTAGATGAGGATTACGATTATATAAATCAAGGGAGTTATTAATTACTTATCACTAATTTTCATATACCATACCGATACTAAAATGTAGAAATTTAATTTACAATGAGATATTAATATATTTATATGGATCATAAAATTGGATAACGTGTTATTTATAAAGGAACTCTCAATGAATTTTTAGTATATAAGAGAGACACATAGTGTTGTATGTGTGATGAAGATATTATACTTTAGGATAAATTGACACATGACACTCACTATATCATGTTGAAAATGTGATAATACCCATATCATTAAGAATATCATAGGTGTTTTAAGACTAGTAGTTTTACATCATTGGATATTCATGAATATGAAGGATTACACATGTGGGTCCCTTGATCCATATATTCATGGAGTTGGAACATCATTAAAAGGTTTAGAGATGACCAATTGTGTGTTTGTGTTCTTTTTTTGTTGTATCATACTTGTAAAAGATATTTCTCTTCCAAAATAATCTAGTATTGGATATAACACATTGGAAATTTTGGTATATGGAATTATGAAAAATTAAAAAGTCCATGATTTGGTATTGGACAAACCAAAATTATTTGGAGTATGAATGGATAACTAAACCTTGTAAATATCATGTCTCATACTCACTATTATATATCTTTAAACAATGAAAGGGTGAGATATTTTTCTAGGTGTATTTAGTAACTTCACTAGTTCATGATGTTGAATTTAAATTGGAGTAACTAATAAATAAAAAATGTGGATCACTAATTCACCACCCCACCTCTCAGTGATACAATAGGATCTAAACTAATGGTATAAAAAAAGATAGGTAGACTATAATATCCAAGATTCATGGATAATATCAATTCTAGTAATAATAAATGTGTTTATACCTATTTTGTCATATCCTAAAATTTTTTGTGGAATATAATTCATTATTTCATCCTTTTACATTCACTAAATTTTATTGAAGATGTTGTAGTGGGATTTCAAACCATTCCTAAAAATTCTCATATGCACATGATGAAAAAAGGAATTTATAGATGGATTTAATGGAACAAATGTTATTTTCATGAATTTACTAAATATGTTTTATATTATTTTAATGTGTCATGAAAATTAAAAATAAGTATTGAAACATTGGTAAATATCTATGATGGAATCAAAATTTTAAAACAATAAATGTGATAAGATTGAAATAGATGGGTCAAAAACATTAATATGGTAGATGATGAAGATATTGAGAGTTATTTTATATGATAAAAATTAAATACTAAGAAATATTCATGGATTTGTTGAGAAATATGAAGGTACAAAAATTATAATGATTCCTAAGAGAAATATTCAAGATTTTTTTGGTCCTATGGTAATAACAATTTTTTATCATGAGGACCATTCAATAGATTAGAATCACTATATTATTATATCAAATGATATTTGGAAGGAAAATCATTTTAAAATGAAATAAAAAAATTATATTTCCTTTTAATCCATGGGAAAAGTGTAATGTAATGTGAATAAAGAGCATAATGATTATGATACTGAGAATGATAATGATCTCAATCAGATAGTTTATCTCTTTTCCAAGAGATTATTTTATAGAAAATTTATGGAAAATGGTATTGAATTTTTATATGTTTTATAAAAAATTATATCATTGATATTTCTATAATTTTACTAAATAATTTTATTAATGAATCTGAATCGGATGAGGATGAATAATGTCCTAAAAATAGACATGTAGATGAAAAATATATCACCAAAATAAGATTCTTTTGGAGAAATGATGATGATATATATTATGATTTAGAAAATGAAATCCCATTAATCCCTCAAGAAAAGAATAATTTTGATCATCATGAAATGATGATTGTGGATAATAATTAAATAAAATTATGTATGAGATCATCTTTCTTATGAGGTATAGGTCCTTTGAATTTTAGTTAAATTTCATGGTTTTATATAAATGGAATTCCTATAAAGGATCTTGAGAAAATTTGGGTGTGTGAGGATTGTTTGAAGATCAGAACCCTAAATGATGGAATAAAAAGCTGCATCACATGATTTGTGGAAACCATATATCCCAGTACATATAGTTTTATTGATCTATGTGTGGGTGTTTTAGTGAGTAGAATATTGATGCATAATTTTCCCTAATTGTTCGACCCAGGCTGCATGAATATGTGAAAAATCATGTATTTTTAATAGAGAAAAGTATAATGCTTATCAAAATATTTCCCAAATCATGTGTAGGAACCATGTGAGATCCCTCTTTATACTATAGGTCACACATTTTTGGTGTAAAGTTTGAACAACCATGCATCCATACCATATGACCTTAATATGTTGGGTAAAAGGAAAATTTTTCTTTTAAGGGATTATATGATTAACCCCACCCCTTGTTATCTTCCTCCATTAGATAGTATGACCTTCCTTATCATATTTGATATAACCTCTAAAAAATACCAAGTTTATTGAACAATTCTACCATCCAGACTATGATTCATCTTTTAATCCTATCATTGATCTCTACTAGTGAGTTATATTATCCCTAGGATCCATTATTAATTGTTATTTATATTAATGGCACTATTTTGGTGCTAGATCATATACCATATTCTCATGTGATTACTCAATTTTTTCATTTTATTTTGACCTGGACCAAACCGGAATGTTGGTAATGGATGCGTTCTCTTTGATAGGAATAATGTATTTGGTCTAGTTTTTAACCGTTGTGATCTAGATGCTTAGATTTTTTTCGTTGTTCTACACACCTTTTTCACCATGTGTTTCCCCTGAAATGATTTTGTCTTAAATTTTTTTCCATGTTATGGAACCTAATGACCGTTTTATATCCCAAGTGATGTTGAAGTTTTCAACCATAATGAGAGATACCCATTAGGGTGTTCCCATTATATACCAATTTTAATTTCACTATAATATAACCAAAACACACATTGGTGTGTTTTATTTGAATTATAGAAGGTCATATCATAATTGATGATGGATAATTATAGTGGTATATCATGGTTATCACAATTATCAATCTGTATTGAATTAAATGGAAAGTAAGTGGTATGACCATGTCACACATCTAAATAGAATAGTTGTTATTCCCTTATTATTGAGTATTGATAGGTAACTATGAACTATCAATTGTATATTACTATGTCCTTTTACTTATTATTAATTTTGTGATATACAGGAATGAAATCCCAACATTAACTATATATGGGAATGGAATAACTGTATTATGATACTCAACCATAGTTTCTGTATATTGTGACACATGGGCATGTAATCCCTTGAATCTGTGACTCTTGGGCATGGTGACCCTTATAAATTAAGATAAATTGACATAGAGGCCCTTTTGAATTGTGATTAAGGGGAAAGGTGAAACATATATATTATAAAAAATGGGAATCAAGACCCTTATGAGTTTTTTTGAATGGGCATAGAGAAATTTATGGATTATGATAAATGGTCATGGATACCCTACTGATATGACACACAGGAATAAAATCCTTATTGTTATGATAAACTGTAATGACTTTCCTACTATTATGAGATTTGACACAGTGTCCCTTGAAACAAGAGAGACATTTGCTCCTATCCATGAACACATGTGTTACCCCTCGGTTCTAGACTAGTATAAGAATAAATATATATAGTTATAAATTCACTATGTATATCAACCATATAAATGTATACATATGGTAAATTTCTCAAAGATCATATGATTTGGGATTCAGTAGAAGTTAAATTTTTTTGTTCTTTATGACCCAGAGTGGGCCTATTTATATATTTTATTACTACTTACCATTATATTAACAATGTGATCATATAATATGAAGTCACTTGTTATTTATATACACAATTGGTGGTGTAATTCTATGTTTATCTTCCACCCTATCCAAGCCAATGATTTTTCCCAAGAAGATTATGTGTAAATAAGTATTAGTAAGGGAAATTGCCCAATTATTAATACCATATTTTTTATTTCATGGGGGTGGGGAATCACAGTACTGAGATATGTCTCATGAATCTATTATTGATAGTATTTGTGGTTTTTTTAACTTTTGAAACATGTATTGTATTTCATGCCTACTTCCATGCCATCTTGTTTCATTTTGACATATACATGAAATGACATCAATTTTTTATATGATGTTATATATTTCAATTATTGAATTATTTATTATTATCATCAGAGTGATTAACTTATGATATATTTTTTCATTAGTTACTCTTACATTTTTTTATTTATTTATTCATAATATAACATCTTTTCTACTCTAACATATGATTTTATTTTATTTTCGCCATATTTTCATAGACCCTCAAGGCTATTAGGTCACCACTAGTGTATGAGAAGGAATGTTTGAGGTTGTTTAACTAATAGATCTAGTATTGTTAATAATTGAGTTAGTTTGGGACATCAAAAGTGGTATCAAAGGTTTCATTTCGTTTCCCTAACATTTTTGGGATGTTATAAAGGAGATTATGATGTGTTAGAATTTGTGTATGATCATTTTCATTGGAATATAAAACCCATGTATGGGGAAGAATCCTACCTTCATGGTATGGGTTATCATGTTTTGGTTTATTCCTATTATAGTATATTTTATTCCATAATAGGGTGAAACAAATGATTTGTGATTTTTATTATTATAATTTGGGATTATATTTTATCTAATACATGATACGGTAAGGGATCATTGATGAGGAAAACTCAATTGAATAGTTCTCACATGTTTGAGTTTTGTAACTGAGGTCACATAGAATAAAATACTAGTTCATTTGAAATACATGAATGTTATTTTTAATCTATGGTGTTCTTGTACCTCTATTTATTAGTAATGATTATTAATATAGTATAATCATATACTATTACTTTTTTCATTCTCTAATTTAATTTAATATATTATATGTAGTCAAATAAAATTCCATTGTTGTTTATAAATCATGTATCTAAATAAATTTGTAATGGGACTTCAGTTAACTAGTCTATTATGTAAATGATATATTTTTTAAATCATTACCTAAAATACAGTCAACATTAAATGGAGATGAAAATTTCAGTTTTAATTTTGTTTTACTATATAACTTACAATTGATATTTTATATACTAGGAAACTTATTATAAAACATAGAGCTTGATATATACCCTATCTTAGTAGTGTGTAGAAGGCACTATATCTTGTGTTCTATATGATCTATATGGTCACCCAATCATGGATTTAAGTGAAAACATATGGATGTGAATTATTTATATGAAGTTTTTCTCATACACTATTCATGTATAATTAATAATTAGTATTGTTAAATACTATATATGTTATGAGTTTTTTATTTCTAGAGGTATGAAACCACGATGCCCGCTAGTTGTGCACTATGGGGGTGGTGATGACCGTGCTCTAGAGGTGGTGGACCATGAGCCACCAGTGATTCCTCTATTATATTCACCTATGAAACATCCTATTATTCATAATATAAAAGATTATTTCAAATTTGAGGTTAGTTTAGTTGTTGTGAAAACTATGCATAGGACTAACCATTCTATGGGAGAGTTGATGCAGGAGTTTCTTCAGTAGCATACACTTACTTTTTTCAAGGGATGGTGGCCCCAGTATATAAAAGTATGCCTTGGGATAGTCTTATCTATCTTATAGTATATTTAGGAACATCTTAAGATGATATTGATGATCATTTCATATATTCATTAGGGATCAGCAAAATTATTGTGGGATATTCCAAATTAGAATGTACCATACTGGAATGTGATTTGGAGGGATTTATAATTTAGCATCTATAACTATTTATTCTCTACCACCATATGGGATGATCATTCTATGGAGTTCATGAACTTGTAACATGGTTTTATTTCTATTATGGACAACTCATCTTGTTTTATAGTGGTTTGGTGCTTTGTACCATTCTTTACTGATGATGATATAGTGAAAAAAATATGATTTATGAATGAGATTATTAATCCTCTTCAACTTCAGTAGAATGTTTTCATGTTGGATACATTGTATGATATAGTAAACTAGTATCTTATAACCCAGATAAACTTGAGATAATCTGATAGTTTGGACCATGGTGGTTTAGAACCGAGATAGGGAAGATGTTCAATAAGTGGTTAGAATCTATGATTTGAGACTACATGCAAGAGTAGTGACAACCCGATGATTCCCACTGAAAATTTTATGGTTTGTCACTAATATTGGAGCTAGGGCATAAATTTATTTGTGTTATAGAGACCCCCATTTAGTGATGAGGATGTGGATGTTTGGAGCTTCATCAATATTTATGTATCATCATCCCATCTATGCATAGTGGGAGAGGATCTATATTGGTGTTGACTTGAGGAGAAGGACCATGAGCACCTCACCATGATGGTTGCTGGAGTAATTCAAGGCATATTGAAATAGAAGGAGGTAGTTTCCATGTTATCTAGGTTTAAGATACACAATGATAGTATAGAAGACCTAATCAGGGTAGTCATGTTATAGCATAGGGCCCTAGATTATGCCATTTTTATTCAGTGAATTCTATACTAGAAGAGCATGGTTTTGGGTTGCATGATGTCTATGGTAAAATTATAGTCTCCTCTAATATTGTGTATTCCATATTCAATATGGGTTCTTTATGTTATTTTTACTTAGTGGATATTATAGAAATCCTTAGGCTTTGTATTGATTACTTTTGTGATGTAATGAACATTGACACCACATTGGGTATACATTCACAGAGTGTACGCTGGTTCAAGAAACTCACCCATGTGGTAGGCATCCATAATTTCATATATGACAACTTAATACACGAGATAACTATATTTGATGGTATTCAAAGGATTGACCGGTCGGTCCCCTGTCATGCCTATGTGGACTGCTATAATCAGAGGGTATCATTTACAACATCGGAGGGAAGTGGTTACCTTCACAATGGTGAATGGTTTTTCCATTAATGTAGAGATTTACCAGAGAATATTAGGCAAGGTTGATTGATCTCCAATATTGTTATCCAATATATGAATGATTAGGTGTTCTATTAGAATAATTTCGAAAATATAGATGATCATTTTTGGAATTTTTTTGTGCCCAAATTATTTGTAATAACTCATGATAAATAGGTAGAGTTATTTATAAATCTAGTTCCTAGAGATACACTATTATCCATTCCTCCCTAAAGTATGGATACTACTAAGTTATAGGGGTTTGATAGGTTGTTATTTTATTTTTAATGTAATGACATTATATGACCTAATACTTCTCCATGGGTCTCACCTATCCTTTTCTCCAAGAAGGAGGATGGAACCCTTCGTATTTTTTTGGATCATCGAATGTTTAATCATCTTACTATGATGAACTATTATATGCTTCCCTATATAGATGACATCTTTGATTAGCTTCAAGGATTTATAGTTTTTTAATATATATTGGAGGTCAATCTATAAAAAGTTCCAATTTATAACTACAAGAATACCTCATACATTATTTCAAAATAGTTATAGCCCTTCTCAGTATCTAGTTATTCTCTTCAATATAATGAATTTATTGATTCTTTTCATGGCCTTGATTAATTTGTATTCCACCATTTTGTTGATTTATTTTTTGAACTCTTTATAGATAAGTTCTTGGTGTATTCTCATACTCATAGTGGCATGCTAAACATATTATGATTATTCTTAATAAACTAATAAAGAACTAGCTGTATTATATAAAGATAAATTTCACTTTTGGATTAATATGATACACTTCTTGGGAAATATAACATCAGAGTAAAAAGTGTCTACTGAACCATATAATGTGAGTATTGTAGTTTCCAGGGATCATTCCATGAATTTTTCTGATACAATTATTTTATTGGGGCTAGTAGGTATTCTAAGATTTTCAAATAAGACATATAATTCCATGTTCAACAATGTAATACAATGAATATGAAATATGTGAAATTATTTTTATCTAAATAATTCGATAAGGACTTTGTAGATAAGAAAGTAAGGATTACTTAAGTAATGATATGGATTCTTCTGTGCCAAGATAGGTTATATGGTGTTCTATGATGTTACAAGAATTTTTTTGGGTGTAGTATTAAATAATGAGGATTTAGTCCTTGAATATGGGTCTCTCAAGTTGATACCTCACGAGAATAATTATGTAATTCATGTGTCCAAATTTCTAATGGTCATTCATGTTATACATCATTGGAGGAATTATCTGATGGTTGTGAACTTTTTGGCATATAAAGACCAAAATATCCTCAAATATATATTTATTCAATGTTAATTGAATATAAAATATTGGATATGGTTCTAATACAATATTTATTATTAATTTAAACATTCTTGTATGACTATAAATTTAAATGAAGTAGCTAATACATTGAGCAGAAAAACTCAGGAAATATCCTTTTAGTAATAAAGTGATGAATGAATGTTGATGGACCTATTTTCTGAGATTCATATGAAGTTTCAATAATGTTACAATTATCATTTTCTTTCAACCTTAGCAGTTACATCTTCACTCCTTAGTAGTGTGAAGAGAAACAAGTTCATAGATCCTAATGGTTTGGTTCTCTAGGAATGTATCTCTGGTGAGGACCCACCTTTATATTTGTCTTTCAATAGAGAATGCATTTTAAATATACATGGTTATATATGGGGACCTATATATTTGATGGTAGAGTTTATGTAAGAATACAAAGATTCTCAATGGGGAGGGAACCTAGGTATCTACAATATGTATTCTGAAATGAACCGATTCAATTTGTATCCTAGGATTAAATGTCATATAATAATTTTTATCACTAAGTAGTCTATTTTTCAGTAAGTTAAGGTTGATAACCAGTTGTCAGTTATATTTTTAATATCATTTCTAGTACAAGAATGGAGATAGGGTGACATTGCAATGGATTGTATTTTTCATTACCAAGGTCCCCTAAAGGTAGGGACATGGTTTGGGTAGTCATATATTGACTAATAAAGGTAGAAAATTTTCATCCAATATGGGACACATTCATTGTTGGTTATATGGGTTGACTGTATAGTCATGATATTATATACCTACATGGGGTCTGTCGTACTATTATTTCAGATAGGGATGCTCATTTCTCATCATGTTTTTACCATTGGATACAAAAAAAATTGGTACATAGGTGATTTAGAGTATTTATTTTCACCCTCATACTAATGGGAAGTTGGAATGGAATATAAAATTGTTGGAAGACATATTTTGATCATGATTCCTTGACTATGATGGTTTTTTTGAGAAGCGTATCCCTCTCATCAGGTTTTCCAATATTAATAACTTTATAAAAGAAATTATGGTGGATCTGTATGAGGCCTTATATAGTAGTATATGTCGTTCATTTCTATTAATTATAGTGGAAGGATAGTTAGTGCATTTATTCCATCATATAATGTGGAAGACCTCAATGATGATTCAACATTTTAGGTAACAGATGTCTAAAATTTATTATAGAAAAAATCATATGATGATCATCGATTTAAACCTATGGAGTTCGAGGTTAGGGATCATATTTTCTTGTAGAAATTACCTAAAAATGCGAATATATAGAAAAATGGTAAGGTATTTTTTCATCATTTTGTGAGGCCTTTTGAAATCATGGATAACCTTTTTTTGGTATCTTATAAGTTGTTATTACTTCAAATGTATAATTCCATGAACAATGTATTCTACATTTTATAGCTTCACAATTACCATGTTGACCCATATCAAACCCATGATCTCAAGGATATTTAATTATATGATAATGATTCATTTGAGAAGTATACCAAAAACATCATTTCTTAGGGAAAAATGGCTCTCTAGGGTCAGTTTTGCCTTTTAGTATGGGTGATATAGAAGCCCGACACTGTATAGGAAAAAAGGGAGTGGGAGGCCAACGTACATGATTAGTGGCTAGATTTATTCTGAAACAAATTTATACTACCCTTGGAAGGGCATGTTGGGGACAAGTTCCTTGAAGGGAGAATAACTATAAGAACCCAACTTTTCTATGAGATACATATATTTTGAATTCATTTTTAATTTCATTATTTTGAATTAATGTGAATCAATTGTGAGTATATAGAGGAAATTAGGGTGTTTGGGATATTTTCATAGTTCAATACCCCGACTAATGGAAATTTTTTTTCACCACACCATTATTAGAAACTATGTCGCATGGTCTACATAGTTTCTCCTTAGAATATATGGTGTTTTAGTGAGAATAAGAGGGATTCATGGTTTTCCATAAATGTGTGACCCAAACCAAAATACCATGTGAACACTCTAAACGTTTTAATAGATCCATATACCATGGTTTGTGAATTATTTCACACACCATGTGCATGAACTGTGCAATCTCTATACTTAAACAGTAGGCCATGAATGGTTGATCCAAGGTTTTTTCAACCGTTATTCCAAACTATATGACCCCTCTATGTTCGTTAAAATGTCCATTTTTTCATAAAGACATATATTTATAACCCTCGTTTCTTTTTATTCCTCCATCATATATGTGGTTCTCCTTTCTCCCACATAATACCCCCTCCACGTTACACATATATTCAAGGATAATACTTCTACCCATACATTGATTTGATATCTAATCATCTAATTGGGTCCCTACTGGTAAGTGACTCAATCAATAGGCAAAGTCCTTCATTATTCATTATATAGATGGTACTATTTTATTCGGATCACATATGTAATATTCTCAGTAAATTCATATATTTTTCATTTTCATTTGATCATTACAAAAATGGATGTTGATTATGGATGATTTAGCTTCTATGTGAATAATTTATATGGTCTAGTATTTATCCCTCAACTTATTGATGTTTATTTTTTTCATTATTGCACACACCAACTTCACCGTGTGTTTCTGAAAAAATAAATTTTTATTCAATTGGTTTCTATTTTATGGATCTTAATGACTCTTTTAGATCATATAAGATGTTTAAGTCTATCAACTTCAACGAGATCTACAAGTTTTTGTGAAACCTTTATATGCCTACTTGACAGTCATGGTAATATAACAAAAACATCCATCAGTGTGTTGGGTATGATTTCTATAATGTGATATCATAATTGATAATTGATAATTGTAGTGGTATTTCAAAGATGTAATACATATAAAACTATAATTAATTAAATAAAAACTGAGACATTTGAACAGATGACATGTTTAAATAGAATAGTGGATATCCCCTTTTTTGAGTAGAATTATAGTGAAATATGAACTATCCATAATCTCTTAGTAAGTAATTTTATTGTTTATTACAATTGAGATATATGTTAATGGAATCCATACTTTTATTAGATTTTTTCATGACGTCCCTATACTGTGATACTCCAACATGGGGTTTCTATTTTGTGACACTTGGGTATAGTGTTCATTGCATATTTTAAACATGGTAATTGAAACCCTTATATATAATGATAAATTATAACGGATATCTTTATAAATTATGATGAATATGTATGGTTACCCTTATAGATAATGGTAAATGGGTGTGATGACACTTATGAATTATGATCAATAGGCATGAAGACCCTTCTATATTATGATAATAGGGCATCAAAACCCTACTGATATGATACATTTGAATGATTTCACTACTTTTATGATACATGGTCATGATTTCTCTATGGTTATGAGACTAGGCATGGAGGCCCTCAACACTTGAGAGACTCATAATACTACCCATGGAAGCCTGAGTTGTGCCTCTTGTCCAAAATAGTAGTAGTACCCATATATATTTCTATATATGTCAATAAAAATTTAGACCATATAAATATATACATATGGTTACTTGTTTTGAGATCATCCCATAAGGGCCAATGTAGGTAATGTTATCCTGGTGTCCTTTATAAACAAGGGATAATCCCTTTATAGTTTTTTACTTCTTATTATTAAATGTTCACACTACTCATATTAAATGAACTAACTTGATAATTAGAGACACTGCTGGTGGTGGTCTACAAAGTTTATATCCAACCCTATTTGGGTTACCAAAATCATCTAGAAATAATATTTGCATACTAGTAGTGATAGGTGAAAATTACCAACATTTTATACTTGATTGATTATAGAATAGAATAATGGAATCATAGAATAAATCTATTTCTTGTGATGAAATTGAAGATAGTATTTGTAGTATTTTTTTCTATATTGGTACATGTATTTTATTCCATTCTTGATTCCATGCATAGCTATTTAATTTTGATAAATACATAAAAATATATTATTTTTTAAATGATTTGGGATATTTTTATTGATTTAAAATTGTTTTTATACTATGAGTGATTAACTTCCACTATTAATGTTTCATTAATTATTCTTCCTCTGTTCATTTTATTTATTCATTATATCCCTAGTGTGCTACTCTGAAATAAGAGGGTATAATATTCCCACTGTATTTTCACAAACCCTCTATTTTATTTTGTATCCTTCGGCATACAAGAAGAAATTATTAAGATCATGTGACTAGTGATTTGAGTAATATTATCAATTGAGTTAGTCCATGTCATCCCTACATGAGCATGAGAAGAATGGTATATTGAATATTTCTTTTAGAAGATCTCACAACTCAATAAATATATAAAAATTATAGAGAATGAGAATACGAAAAAAACTAAATAAATTAATAATGAAAATATAACAAATGATGAAAAAAATGAAGATGTGGTTATGAATGATTCAACCTCTACTGATGAGGTCAGGGTACACTAGTTGAAGATTAAATAATGAGAAAATACAATATGTTATTTTAAAGAAAAAATAAATTGTAAATAAAAAAATGTTATTTGAGACCCAATATATATGTGTTGTAGTTAAAAATATATTAAACATGGCTAGAGATTATTCAATACACCTATGAAGTTTAATGGATATCATATTAAGATGGTGCTGATAAAGAGTCAATATTACTTGGTGAAACTACAATTATATATTTTGAAAATACAATTACCTTTGCTAATATTATAGTCATCAAAAGAAAACATAATGATGTTAAAATAAATTTGGATGGGAGAAAATAATCTACAATATAATAATAATAGAACGTTTAATGGAAAACATTACTCCCAATGAAAAATAAGACCCTTAGAGGATAACAATAATACCATTCTAGACATGTCTAGAATGAAAAAATGAGATCAAAATTAGAATATTTGTATTAGTTTTTTTAACAATTTCATACAAATCTTATTAATATTGGGTTATCATGTCAATTATTGGGAAGAGGAATGAATAATTGGGGTTGTGTTAGAGAATGAGGATCAAAATTCAATGAAATATGATCGAAAAAATACGAGTCAAAAAAATTCATGAACAGTATGGTGAATAAAATAAGGTCAAACAACGAAGCTATTATTGATAATAAAGGTATTCATCAACCTATTATGGAAAATTACAGGAGATTTGGGTTTGATATTGAATGAAAATAATGGCATAGGTTTGGAGAAAATACTAAACCTAAGTGTTACAAATGATGAAAAAAGAGGTTCTCCCTTATTCCCTTTATATTTAATGTATCTTAGTGTAACATGTATGAAATTGAAGGATATTTTTTATTCTTTCACATACAAATATTAAAGACTATCCATTTTACAAGGAGTAATTCTCTGTGATGAAGAGGAAAAGAGTGCATGAATTGGGGAAGAAAGTTTTTATGAGTAATGTTATTAAAAATAAAATTTCTAAGAAACATTGATAAATGTAGAAATAAGGTATTCCAATCACACAGTCAATAACAATGAATATATACAATATTAATCATGTGTGATTTTTGGATGATTAAAATATGATAAAAAAGGGGATTTATATTATTCACATATAAACCATTTTTTTATGGTTCTTTGAGATGTGTACAAGAGACACATGATAAATTTATTTAAGGAAACATTGATGTTATAAGATATTAGTTTCTTTTTCAGGTTATCACATGATGATCTTCTGTGAATATATTTAATAACCTTTTTTATGTATCTATTGTTTTATACATGTTTTTATCAATTGTAGACTTAGAGTGGATTAACCAATAGCTATTTTTTAAAGAACATAGTGATATGATCCCTAAACATATATTGAAAAAAGGGAGAGAAGATGGTTTTATGAAGATGATATGATATTACCCCATTAATTTAATTTTTTATATTATCCTAAAAAAGGGATAATAAAGGGAAGGGGTATAAGGGAAAAGAAAAATTCAAAAATTGAATAATTGATTTTTTATGTTTCATAGTTTTTACAAAGGTATTGGAATTGACAAAAATATAACGGGGGATATTTTTTGAACTATTGGATTTTATTTCATTTGTTTTCAATGTGATAAGCATGTTTTGATGTAAATATATGTTAAGATGAAGATATATATGAGTTGAAGAATATCCTTTAGTTAGTAAGGAGTAGGCTAGGACCATAAAAAGGTTGTGTTTATAAGAAAATGACTAATATGGGAAACAATATTGGGGTCATATTGTAGTGGTCACCAAGGTGGACCTCTTGAGAACTAGAGAAAAATGGGAAGAAGGAGGTCATGGGGGTGGATTTTTTTATGAAGATGGCTAACATGAGATTTACCACATCGTAACACATTTTGTGGTAAGTGAAAAATGAAAAATTATTTTCGTTGAACCATAGTTCTTAAAATCATTTGATAGAGGAGTTCATGTGGAAAAAAGGTAATAATAACTGGACCACAACATAGAGGTTTTAGTTGTGGCTTGAGAGAATACATGTGTAAAATGGGAAAGAAAAATATTTTTTGTGATGATCCGGATGAAATGGAGTATTAATTTTGAAATAAATGAAATCGGAGTGGACCACACCATATTGTATAACATTTCCCTATAAAACCCAGAATTTATTTTATATAATTCCATTGTGGAGGAAATATTGTCTAGTGAAATATCAATATCATGTGAATGAATAATGATGTTGCTTGAATGGAACTTGAACAATTCTGAAATCATTAAATCCTATTTTAGAGTATTATTCTATAATGAATTGAATAAGTTTTTAGTGATCCAAATATGAAATAAATGTTGAATTAATTCATGTTTTAAGGTGAATTAAATGGTCCACGATGCATTTATAGAGGTGAAAATCGGTTATAAATATCATTTGAGTTATAGAGAATTTCTGGAAGGTTTTTATAGCCCATAAAAAAAATTGAAAAGTGAAAATTTCATATCCAATAATCTCCTAATGTAGATAAGGATATCGAACAACAAGATACTATGTTTTTGATATGGTAAATCTTAAATAATTGAGAATATGAAAGGGACGTGAATAGTGTTACAAAAAAAGAGGCATATTATTAATAACGAAGAAGTGGGGCTTGATACTCTCTATATAATGGTGAAAATATTATAAGACCATGATCAATAAGAATCAAGTGGATTTTTATTTAGCATTAGGAATACATCATCAGCTACTGTGAACCTTTAAGAAGGTATAAACATGAAGAGTCCTTGATCCATCTGGTCATAGAGGAGAACTATCATCAAAAGTTAGATAGATTTCCAGGTGTGTGTAAGAGATATTTCATTATTTTATTATATTTTTAAAATATTATAATCTAATAGTGGAATATATAAGTGGAGAGTGCACAATAGGATCTGTGTTTTAATATATATTCAAATAGTGGAGATTCCATGTGGGAGGGTAAGCATGGCAAGAAATATGCATGGATTTTAAAACCTTTTAAATATCATTGGTCAATATCTTTAATTTATTTTTTCACTAGAGGAATGGTTGAGATATTTTATTGACATGTTTGAGATATTTGACTAGTTCAATATGATTATATTTATAGGGTGTGACCTATAATAGAAAAAAGGAGATCACTAATTCACCCCTCTCACTCTTAGTAATCAAATCACATTCAAACAAGAGTTAAAAAAAATAGATTAGGGAGTAGTGAGTTAATAAAATTAACAATGACTTCTTACTAAAATAACTTTAAATGTATTTTAAAGGTAATATCAGTGTTATTGGAAGGAAACTTTTGATAATATCCCCTAAAATATCATTGTGATTGAATATTCTTAACAAAATAGAGAGGCCCATTTTTATTTCATAAATAGTGGGAGGATAATAAATAAAATTTATATATATAATTTAGTAGTCCTGATATAGTAACAATGAGGAGATTTGAGTATAACATATGTGAATATTACATAATTTTAGATGAGAATCTAATACATCATATAATAATTGACACCCCCGAACCAAAAAGATTAGGGTAATTGAAAATTAGATACAAACTATCCAAGTTTCACAACCAATATTTATCATTTCTCAAAATTACTCTTTAATCATATAACACTTATAGGAATATAAATCTTAGTTACTTTCTTTATAACCTAGAAGAATTGAAACATGATAGTGGATGATATCGAATAACTAGTAAGGGTTAACATGGGATTCAAAAATTGATGATCATAAGTGGGAATAAGATTACAATAAGGCCATGAAAACATAATCTGGGTACATGATCATAACATACTAATATCATACCAAAAAATTAATTACACATGAATCAGGATTCATGGAATAGGTATTTGGTATAAAAATGTAAATTTGAAAAACAGTTTTGAGACATCACCTAAATTATAATCCATGGGAGAATTACATAGGAATAATAATATAGAATATATTTGTGTCACATAAATAAGCATTGAACATAATTTCCTTTTTTTGGATCACTTCCATGACCATCATCACAAAGTGGATAGAGTTCTACATTGGATTGGGTTCACTTTTCATTCCCATTAATATACATGGATAGTGTCATTTAGTGGATTCGGTTCACTCCTAGCCCTATACATTTTATATAATGAGATATAAATATTAACCCATTTCATATTATGAAAATAACAAGACCATCCACACATAATATTAAACCATACATATGTATTCCATAATAACAAAAGGGAATTCATCATTTCATCATATAATAATTAACATGTGGAAATAAATGGGTTTTGTTAAAATTTCTATAATATATCATAATAATTCATAAAATTATAGAATTTGGATCATATCATTACTTAATATCCCCAATTAAGGATGAAAATATTTAATGGGTTTCAAAATATATGTAAAATACTTTTATAAAATCATTACAAATATTCTTTGAAAAACAACATGAAATGTTGTTTCTATTCCCTAACCTTCAAAAAATAATAAAATTATTTGAATATATGGAATATGATTTTAATTTAAAAACCATGAAATCATGTAAAGTAATATTAAAAATTAACAATAGTGACTTCATTTTTAAATGGTTTTCAATCAGTAAATGTTAGATAGAAATTATATTCTCACTTTTATAATGAAATTCAAAAGTAACCCATAATAAATACATTGAAAATATTCAATTCAAGACATTTTTAAGAAAATAAAAAGAAATTTGGAATTGAAAAAATAATAATTAATGAAATATATTGAATAAAAATATTTAAATTATATAATGAAAATTGATATCAATGAGAATGAATTGTTTAAATTATTTAAAAACTTTTAAGGAAATGGTTTTAAATAAAACCCCTTATGGATTTGGTAACTATTGAATCAAAACATTAAGAATGTGAGATCCGTAAATGGATTTTTAAATCCATTAAAACTACATGAAATTTTTCAAAAAATACATTTATGTTCAAAATATTTAGTACACAACATAATGAAGTTGGTGAATATTGAACATATCTCAATAGAGTGACATTAATTCAAAAAAACACTTACCTCAGAATTATGATTGGTCAGAAAAAATATACACTATTTTATAATAAATATATATTTTTTTATAAAAATAAATTGATATTTTTTTATAATTGATATTACTATATATAACTTACTTAAAATTTCTTCTTACCCCTTTAAAAATAATTCATTGTTAAGATCAGTATTTTTAGGTTAACTATTATTTTTTCCTAAAACATTCTAACTTGGTGATTCAAGTTGATAAAACATAGTTAGGGATTCATAATATATAATATTATTATGAATTAATAGTGTTTTATTGATATTCTTCATCAGTATTAGGTTGATTTCATGGATATTATGTTGATTTTTTTCAGGAAGGCATTAAAATGGGTTTTTTTAAAATTTCTATTCTATAAAAAGAATTCATTTTATAAGAGAAAAAAATTATATAACATTTATATAATATTTATAAAATTTTAAAATTCAATTTATGTAAATAAAATTTTTATTATTTGAAAAAAAATCAGTTCATTCAAAATCATTATCACATTATTCTTGTATGTGGTAAAAACAACGAAATATACAACATGTATAATAGTTTAATGAGAAATAAATTTTTTTATAATAATTATATAAAATATATTGAATATTAATAATGTTATATACATCATATTTATTCATTTAATATTTATTTATAACTATCCATGTAAGGTTGTTATGAAATATGAAATACATCAATCATGGATGTGGTTGCCCATACATTCAAATGAGCCGAATTTTAATATTTCAAAGAATGGATGTATTATAATGAATGGTTTTTATATAAACATAATAACATTTTAGTGTACTAATAATTATAAAATAATTGTATTATAGTGATTTAAAAGGATTTTTAAGAGCTTTAATAAAAAATAAACCTGAATGAACCCCATTATGATGATTACCTCTTCCTTGGGTATCATTCTTCATATCTCTCCTTAAGCCATTTTAAACTATTATTTCGGTTTTTCTAGAACTCCATTTTCATGTATAGGTTTCATGGGGAGTAATTTATTTATATCATGATTGATTAAGTTTCTCAATGTCAATGGATATGTAATGGTATTACAACACTATTTATATGTGAGAGTAGTGGTGCCCTTGTAAAAATTTATCACTTTTAAATATAATAAATTTCAGTATCAAGTTAGGTGGATGAAAATTATCCAAAATTTAATGATATATTGAGGACGTTATAAATACATATAACCAATAAAAAAATATGATATTTTTTTATATTATTTACCTTATCCCTTATATTTAAACACATATTAAAAAAATATCCTTTACCATGATGACTTGACATTAACCATAGAAATTATTCATTATAATTAAAAATAATATAGAACTTATTATCAAATTATAATAGTTTGATTTAAAATATGAAAACCATCTTCAAAAATTCAATTTATATATGCGATAATTTTTGTTATTAATAAAATAAAACATTACCAAGAAAAATATATCACCCATTTTAAAAAAAAAATAAATATACAGCAAAATCATGTGTAATATTGATTTCTATGTCATTTTTTAGTTTGAGGAAAAACAAAGAATATTTTTGTGACATTCAATGAAAAAAATAACAAATTGATCATTATGAATACACAATTAAATCAATAATACCACAATAGCTTTTTATTAGAACAATATCAAACTTATGTTCTTGAAATGAGAAAAAGGGTTCCAAATTGAACAAAATATTATAAAATAATTTACTTTACTCCATAAATAAATGTTTGTTAAATCTAATGATTTCATTAATTTTTAAATTCATGCTTATATCATTTTAATATCATAAATTTTATGGAATTTGTAAAGATTATATTTTACGATATTCACCTAAATATCAACTATTTTAGAAAAAAATTTATATTCACCCTAAGATAATATATAAATGATAAATTAATTTATAATTTATATTTTTTAAAATTTAAATTGTAAAATATTTATAATCTATATTTTATAAAATATATATAACATAATATACCAAAAATTATTTATAAAAAAAATTTCATTATCCCTAAATAAGTGGAGTCGTACTTACTTTAACAACTTACTTTATTTTACTCATTATGATTCATTTAATTATATTACAGTGTATTTAATTTTCTTATAATAAATCCTTATTCATTGTAGTTTGGTGTTGTGATAACTATTGGATGTAAACTTGTTAAATTTATTACCATGTGGAATATATATCTAAAATCACTGGGTATTTCATTCAACCCCGTAAAAGATTTTTCACAATATATTCCATTAAATTGATAAAAAAAAATGGGAATACTTCTACATCAAAACATATTTTTTTACCTTTTTTCTTCATCTGGCCTATGATGCCTCCATAAAACACCAATATTATGTTTTCTCTTGTTTCATTGTATTTTATCTCTTTGGTTAAATATTTAAGACATTTCTCCTCATAATAATGTTCATGATGTTGTTGTATAACTTTAGAGTTTAGTGTTTCCTAAGGGTTATGTATGTATTTAATATAAACTGATATATTTAACAGGTTTGATATAATTAGATGTTGATAATCATTGGATCCCACATGATTTAGGATTTTAAAATGTCTAGTGTACTTAGTGTTATACATTCCCTTCTTTAGAAATATCATAACCCTCTTCCAAATATATATTCAAAAGAATGCATTTTTTACTTCAAACTAAAAAATTAATATATGATTATCATAATATTTTTATCAACTTCATATAGTTTTAATATGTTTCTGAATTTTATGAATCTCATTTTTTAAATTTTAATAAATATCTAGTCCTAGTAGATTAATTTCTCCATACTTCATCCCAACATTTGGAGTTATAAACTAGTTTGCATATGGAGTATCATAAGGTATCATCTGAATAGTATTATGGAAACTATTTTTATG
Organism: Viscum album; assembly: GCA_963277665.1. Lineage (NCBI taxonomy): Eukaryota > Viridiplantae > Streptophyta > Magnoliopsida > Santalales > Viscaceae > Viscum > Viscum album. Next base: position 106,021,443 of record OY728143.1, on the reverse strand, counting down.
TGATAACATTACCAAGGTAAGGTGTTGATCCCAAATTCCATTAATATCCATTTAAAATGATATTAGTTTATATTCCATCATTTTTTAATTCTTCCAAACTGATCATATCTCGGAGGATTATATATAGTGATGACGCTCATATATATAATAAATATTTACTCGATGCATCTCTAGAAAATTGAGGTTCCACTCAGATCATATTCATATACTACTGAATGTGGTAATCTATTTAGTATTACCATATCCTTAATGTTTATCCTCATAATTTTTTCAAGTGAGATATAATTTCTTATATAAAAGAAATGATCTAACTCTATAGGGTGATAAAATACAATCAAAATGATATTATGGCCTTTAGATGTCATGGGGAGTCCTATAATGAAATTCATGGTGGTGTTCCCCCATTATTATACTAGTATGGGAAATAAATGTGTAATCCACATGGACAAATTATTTTTAACATTATTTTTTGGAATACCATGAGTTGAGATATTTACCCAAAAGTATCCCTTTTATTATTTTTAAGCCATTAATAAATTTTAAGATTATTATAAATCTTTTTACATATAGTATGGATAGTTAATGGTTATGTATTTCTATTATCCAATACACCATTATTCATCTCTGGTTTGGATAGATCACATATTTGGATCCAAAATATTTTCATTCCATAATGGTCAATTTTGAACTCCAAAAAAAATAATTCTTATTTCATAGGACCATTTCTCCCTTATATTCCTTTGTTCCTCGAATTTATATATATTAGATAAAATATTTTATAAATATAGTATTTATATCCATTCAATATTATATTAATACTAATATTATTAAAAACCATGAGTATCATATTTTTCATTCCTCATGATTAATAAGGTATCATGATCGATTCAACTCATAACATAATCAAAATTGTTTTCCATCCCATGGTGGTAATGTAATGAGAAATAATATTCCATGATCAACCCGAACTATATCCTTTTGAACATATTAAACTCTTTCTGTGTGGATATATACTTTATTATTTTATGATTAATATATGTTTCACAACTTTAATTGTAGAGAAAATATCACCATATTTATTTAGAAAAAATTATGAATTCTAACTCCATATAATGATATATTAATTTTCTCAAGAACTATCAATAAAAGATATGAATATTCTATGACCATATATTTTTTAATGAGGATACATCCCAAGGCCTTTTTGAATAAATAATGTATATAATAAATCCATCCCTTTTTTATGGAAATGTTTCTATAGGTGTAGTAAACAACCTCTTCATAAGATCCAATAATATTTTTTCACTTTCCCTTTTCCATAAAAACTTCACTCCCTTCCAATTTATCTAGGATAGTGGATATAAAATCCATAAAAAATTTATCACAAATCAGTGATAGTATCCATAAAATCAATGAAAACTATGGACCTTACATACAATGGTTTTTATATGATATTTTCAATAAGATTAATTTTTTATATATCCATAGATATACCCCCAATTATGATTATATTTTATAAAAAATGGACTTTCTATAAGTATAATTCATGTATTAAAATTTTCACATATTTTCTACTTCTAAATAGTCTTCAACACAATCCATGAATAATTTTCAATCTTTCCATTTCTCTTGTAATATATTTAATATTTTCATATATAAATACTACCACATTTTGATTAAGTTGATATCTAAATACTCTATTCATTTGATCCAAGAAGGTAGTAGGTGAATTACTATAAATAAATTAATTTACTCAAAATTCATACTGTACATACCTCATATGGAAGGATGTATTTGGTATATCCAAGTTTTTCATCCATAACTGATGATGTCCAAATATATGATAAATTATTTTTAGGTATTTATCCCCTTGTAGTTGATCAATAATGTTATCAATATGGGGTGTAAGATACTTTTTCTTGATCATGATCTTTAAAATTTCATGATAATAAATTTATAGACGTACTAACACATATTTTTTCATAAAAAATCTATTATACCCCAATGTGATGTTCTAGAATTTATTAATAAATTATCTATATTTTCTGTGAGTTTTTTATTTATAGAAACTCATTCAGAAAAATTCTATAAAGTTTCAGTGAAATATCTGTAGCATAAGGTATGAGTTCTTTTGAAAACATAATTTCATCATTCTAGATGATATCAGGATAATCATAAAAAAATAAGTTTATACTTCAATAGAATAGTAATGTAACTTCCCAACCCATACTGCGGGCCAAGCCAAAAAAAACCCAATCCTGCCTCCATAGGCCATGGGGTGGAGACTAGTATTGAAGGATTAACAGACATAGGGAGGCCTTCTCATAAGAACCATTACACTCACATGTATATAACATGATTCAAAAGTGCCGAGGGAAAAGAAAAAGTAAAATATGTGAACTTATGTAAAGAAAAATAAACCATACATGCATGGACTACCAACACAGTACAAGTACAGTAATGTAAACCATAAGGTGAAGGGGAAAAAGACTTTCCCAACTAGTATATTGTCCCCAAACTGTATGAAAATTGAAATTATATTTGAAAAGGAAGATCTTCTCTATGAGCCAAACTGTGACCACCACACGCAGCCCAAACTCATATGATCCTGAGCTCCTTGATGTCCTAATCAGACATTTCCATAATCTTCATAAAGAAAAATACATGCGGGAAAATACCTTGCAGGGGTGGGTATAAACATTTTTAGTAGGACATCTCGAAAAGGAGGGGTAGTAGTAAGAGATACAAAGGAAAAAAACTACATTAGATAGAACAATAGTAGAGTAAACAATTGCGGTTCGACACAACATAGAAGTAAAGTAAGCTCATCCAAACATAAGGATCTAGAAACAGTGAGGAAATGAACTCCTCACCAAGTCTTTGCAACCTCTAGTAAGAATGTATAATTTTCCAACCATGATACGATAGACACAAAAACCATGTGTCGTACCCCACACATCTTTGCCTATCCTAAAAGTATAGTAATGAGAACCTAAATATTGGGTTCTACAATATGGTATAAAAGTATATATTTGTACGATCAAATCAAAGAATCCTAAACAAGAGTGAGTAAGAGGATATCCGTCTAAAATCTCGTCCTAGGTAAAGTTTCACCAACAGTTACAGGAGTAACCACCATCGATGCCCAAAGTCCAAAGGTCTGCCATGGGCTGTAAGTTATAGGGGATCAATCCCCACACTTTGATATTATCCTATTTATATGGGTCTAAATCATCTTCATGTTTTTAGGTTGCGTCACTAGGTTTCATTTAGGTGGGGAAATCGCCCCTCTTATGTGAAATCCCAAGATAGTGTTAAAACATGCCACTTCATTGATTTATTAGTGAACTCCACTACCCAGCCTCATTTAAAGGTGATATGCTAGAGGGTAATCTATATGGGTTAAATAAAAAACCTCACTTCCCAACCCTACTGGAGGGTATGTCCTAAAAGGAAATCAGCTAACTTCACTACCAAAACCCATTGGATGGTAATCCAAGAAGAGTAAAAAATGAGCCTCACTTCCCAACCCCACAGGAGGGTTAGTATTAAAAAGTAAAATGGTGAACCCCAATACCCATCCATGCTAAAATGTAAGATGGTACTACTTTGATTATTCTAAAAATGTCACTACCATCACTTCCATCATTAAACACCACTAAATGAGTTCGATGTTCAGAAAACCTCTCTTCGTAAATCAGATTTTTAAAAAAGTTGTCATTATCCCGATCTATGCAGAAAAACATGTAGGATATACTATTTATTATCCCAAAAAGTAAAATTGGATTAAAGGGTGATTTTTACTAAAAAAAACACCCGAACGGGTCAAATAGAGGCCCAAATTCCAAAAACAAACATATAATTCTCAATTTATCACAAAATTTTCATCTCAAAGAGAGGAACACCCTGCCACAGATGGGACGTCAAATGGATGCCCAGTTCAAGAGATATGGGCATCTGATGATTCCAGAAGGGGGTATCGGGGTCGGTGAACCAACATGCGGTTTTTCCACCTACCATAGAGGTAGAAAACCACGGTTGGTTTGGTCTGTGGTCCACCACCCTGCGGTTGACCGATCGATAATGGCATGCACCATGGGTGCTACCGCAGCGGTCGACCGCCACGGTTGACCGACGATCGATCCACGTCAACCTGGGGTCCTTTCAAGGTCTATTGGGCCCAAACCAGGATCTGACCCCGGTCTTCGGATCTGACCTAGAATAACCCAATTCGCTTTCTGATGCGGTGTTCAGCCCGCAATCTATTCATTGGTCGCGTCAACGTGGTCGACCGATCGTGGGTCTTGAAGCACTGGCCATCGCATGGAATCACATGGCGCGACCCCACCCTGTTGATGGTCGGGCCACATGACCTATCACGATGCCCCTCCACTACCCCTCCATGGTCCACTGGCAGCACAGCCCACCGTCGGTAGTCACCATTGTTCATCGTGCTAGCGGCACTCTAGAAGTCCCTTCCATGGAGTGATGGGAGCAATTTGGTCTCTCGATTGTGAAACCATCAGTAGATCAGGGATCCTTTCAATTGTTTCTTCCCTATAGTGGCTTCAGATCGACAATTCGATGGTATCATTATACACTTTAAAGTCATCGACGAAGAAAAGACCCAAAGATGAGGTTTTAAACATAGATCGTTGACCGGGTTATTTTGGCCATTGACGATTCAGGGATTGAAATGAAAAATTAGGATTCTATGAAAGAAAATTGAACAAAAATTGGAATCATAAATCAGAATGTGATAAATACTACCTCATAACAGGCATTCATCATAGGAAATGCATCCAAAGTTCTTCTTCTTTGACCCACCGAAGATTTAGTGAAGGTTGTCCTTCAATTCGGTGAAGAATGACAAAGAACACCTTTTAGAGGAGATAGAAAAAGAGAGCTTTTATAGAGAGAATGAGATTTGGGATTTCCCTAATCCCATCTTCTTAAATCTTATTTATAGGGGCTCCAAAATAGCATGGAATCTGAAACCATTGTGCCCCATAATTTTATGTCGTGCCTAGAAAAAATATATCATTCATGGCTCAATAGAGGTTTCATATTTCCAATCAGACCCCCTATTTGAATGTTATTAAGCTTGACCCCTAGGGTAAAATAACTATTTTTAATTATCATTTTACCATTAGGTAGAATTTTCCATATGATTCCCGTATCGATGAAATGTAAGCCCCAATTAGGGTAAACGTTGTGTTCCTGACTCAACCATCACCATTGATTTCCGATCTTAGTTACCATTTACGATTTATCCCATTTCTGTTGTGTGTATAGTATAAAATATACTTAATTTCATATAATTTATTCTTTCCACACTAAGCCTCGGAATTCCATGCCATTTAAATTCCTAAATCTGGAAATATATATAAAAATATTATAAAGTGTTACAAGGTGAAAAACAACTAACTACATCATTCCCTCGTTCAATATTTCCACCCCAAAAAGAAAAAATAGGAAAAAAACATAGGATAATGAGCTTACATCAGGATCTCCAGTTCCTAATAACTCTATGGAATGTTTCCATACCACCATAGGGAAACAACTAGGGGAATCGTCCATCCATGTATGGTCATCCCCTTTCGATCCTCAATCGGCACCGGTTTCTTCACTCAAGTTTCTCCACACTCAATGTCTACCTCACCATAGTCGATGATGTGTGCGGGATCAAGTATATATCACCTTAACTGTAACACAAAGAAGACTTCATGCACTCTCTCCAACTGTAAGGGTAGGGAAAGGTGGTAGGAAACCTAACCAACCCTTCGCACGATCTCAAACAGACCAATAACCTCAGTGATATCGTGCTTCTCTGGATGAATATCTACGTTCTATGTCATGGTGAAACTCTCAAGAAGATATGGTCTCCCTAATTTAATTACAAGGGATTATGGTAGTGGGCTATATAGGAGTTTTGTCTACTCGGGGTCATCTTCATCTGGTCACAAATGACCTTCACCTTCTCCTTTGTGGCTCGCACAAACACTGGACCCATGACGGACGATTCCCCAACCTCTGTCCAGAATAAGGGTGACCTATAGGGCCTCTAATATAGGGCTTCATATGGTGACATGTTCATGGTATAGTGTTAACTATTTTTGTATAAAAACTCTACCAAAGGAAAGTGATCTTCCCAATGTCGGATGAAATCTAGCATGCAGGCCCTCATTATATCTTCTAGCACCTGGATAGTGCGCTCGATCTATCAATCAGTCTGGGGGTGAAAGGATGTACTCATCCGAAAATGATTCTAAAATTTCTCTTAAAACCCTCTCCATAGTCGCAAAGTTAACTGTATGTCACGATCAGAGACAATTCTCGACGGTACGCCATGAAGGTGGATGATCTCTTCCAAGTATAACTTCCACAGGCTCTACACCAAACTTTTCTCCCAGATGGAATAGAACTGTGTCTACATGGAAATTCAGTCCACTATCACCCAGATGGAGTCATGGACCTTCACTGTAAGCAGATTCCATGTGACAAAGTCCACATATGTTCCATCCCACTTCCACTTTGGGATGTCGAGAGGATCCAACAAACCTACCAGAACCTGGTGTTCAGCCTTCACTTGCTGACAGGTATGGCATTGAGAGATGAAATCAGTTACGCCTTATGTCATGACAGAAAACCAAAACTAATGTTGAAGGTCCCTATACATATTCCCCACATCGTGATTTATAACTAAGGGGGTGGTATGAAAATCCCACATCACTTCCTCCCTCATCACAACAGGATTCATTCTTTTCTCTTGGAATAAGATATCGTGATTACTTCTTTCAGAATAGCCATCAGGTGTATCACATTTATAAATTTCATCACGTAAAACCTTTATGTTAATATATCCCATCTGGGACTCTCTCACCCCCTCTAAGAGAGAAGGTTTCAGCACCATCAAATGTAGAAAACTTGTTCCCTCCTCCACCAAGGTTAGCTATAGGGAAGCTAACTGATATGAAGCTGCCTGCATGAGTCAAGCCTAGGACTTCCTACTGAGGGAATCATATACAACATTTCCCTTTTGAGGCAAATAGATGATCTTGAAGCCCTAGTCCTACATGAACTCCAACCATCATCGCCTCCTGTGGTTCATATCTCTATGAGTGAAGATATATCTCAGGCTCTGGTGGTATGAGTAAACCACAATGCACTCTCCTAGGAGGTACTGTATCCACATCCTCACGGAGAAAACTACTTATATGAGCTTGAATTCATGAATTGTGTATTTATACTCATGGGTTCTCAACTTCCTTGACCCATATGCGATGACTTCCCATTGTTGCATCAAAATGAAACCTAGCACATCTCTTGATCCATCACAGTAAACTATTAACATGATGCCCTCCTCTGGTGGTCTCATAACTAGGGCGGTCATCAACTTCTACCTAAACTTGTAAAAGGCCTTCTAGAAATACTTATACCTGGTAAATGATTGTCCCATTCTCATAAAAACAGTCAAAGGGGCTTTGATCTGGGATAAGTCTTCCACAAATCTCATGTAGTACCCAACCAAACTGAGAAAGCTCCGCCCCTATGACGCATTCTAAGGTGGATACCATGAAATAATTGCCTCTATATTCATGTTTTACACAGCTAAAACCTCTTAAGATATGACATACACCAGAAATTGAACCTCGTGTATCAAGAATAGATACTTAAAAATATATCCATAATATTGTTTTTCTTAAAGAAGATCGATGCCATCCTTAGATGCCCTGCATGCTCCTCCTCTAACGCAGAGTAAACGAGTATGTCATCTATGAATACAACTACAAACTATTCTAGATATGAATATATTACTTGGTTCATCAAGTCCATGAAAATAGAGGGGGTGTTTGTCACATTGAACGGTGTCACTAAGAACTCGTAATGCCCATAACGACAAAGAAAGGCCATATTTGGGATATTAGTTGTGCATATATGTAGTTGGTGGTATCCGGTTCTCAAAACAATATTGGATAACCACTTAGAACCTCAAAATTGTTCAAGGATGTCATCAATCTTTGGTAAGGGGTACTTGTTATTTATCATGGCCTAGTTTAGGCGATGATAATCCACACAAAGACACTAACTCCCATCCACCTTCATTACAAATAGAACTGGGTCCACCCAGGGGGATTCACTGGACCTGATAAGACCCTTTTTGTGAAGGTCTTCCAATTGAAAGTGTAACTCTATGAGCTAAATGGGTGCCATCAGATAGGCCACAGAATATATTAGGGCTATCCATGGATGCAAATCAATGTCAAACTCTTAATTTCACCTCACAGGTAGTCTTGAGACAACTTTGGGAAATATATCCATTTGATCATCCTCAACTAAAGGAACCCAGGTGTTTGAAGAGTCTGTTTCAACAAGGGTCACACTCTCTAACTAATGGAAAAAAGGTTGCAGTACCTTGTTCACTACACTCACCTACCCTGCTACGAGGCCTCATTCACCAAGAAAGGTGAATCCCATCCTTTCCATTTGTAGACATCTGAAAACTCTAAGGCAATATTTAATATGTCCTAGAACCATAGAAAGCTAGTCCATTCACATGATGATGTCATAAGGTTCCATCATTCTGAATAGTAATTCATATAATACCATTTCTCATCCAAAAAAATCTCACACTGTTGGAAGATAAAAGAAACAGAGGAGGTGCATCCCTTAGGAACCTTCAGACTAAGCTGTTGCGATAACGCCTCTATTGGGAGCTCCAAATCTTATACCAAGAGAAAAAAGATAAAAGATTGGATAGCCCTTATTTCTACTAGTATTTATTCAATATTAGAATAAACAAAAATCATAGCTCAGATCATTTTGTGTAGTAGAGGATCACATACACCATCACCCGAAGTTGTATGCGGCCCCAACCACTAGCTCCCTAAGCATGACATGGGCCACCCGGGGGGACTCATAATGTCTTCCCCCACAACTTGGTCTTTATGCTCTTTCTCCTATGCTAGAAATACCTTCCTGAGGTTCACTAGATCACGACACTACCTCTGTAGAGGTGGTCCACCTACAGCCATCCCAGGATGGTCAACTCTTCTGGTCCGAGAGTCTCATGCTAGGTGACCGTGCCTATCACATGCATAGAATTGGACCTCTTAGTCCTAGTCCAGTGCCCTGAGATTCCCTAATACCATCCGACCATGTGGTTGAGTGTGATCCTGGAATGTTCCTCAGCATCGCAGTCCTATTACCTAACGCCTGTCACCTACGAAGGACGTCTCTACCTACAAAAATACACTAGCATTTCTAGACAGTTGGTGCCCCTATGCTATGAAAATCCCCATCATGAGAGCCCAATCCATCACCCCAGCATAGTTTGGGATGCACAGGGGCACTAAGATCGCACTGATCTCTTGGAAAATCGACTACTTGAACTTCTGGGATTAAAATTAACTATCCTGGACCACATCTTGGGAGTAACGGGTAAGATCAGTAAATATAGTTGTGTATGTAGCAACAATCATGGATCCCTACTGCAACCGCAGAATCTCTTGAATCTTGTCATCATGTATGCTCGAGGGAATGTACTCCTCTCAAAATAGCTTCTAAAACTCTTCCCACAAAAGACTCGTCTTGCCATGCATTTGGGTAACCAAACCCCACCAGTGCCTAGACGGCCCGAGTAAAAGGCTGGCTACCAAGGGTACCCTTTGGTATATCGATGTCCATACCATCCTGAAAACACATATCACTAAATTCATATATTCCTCTACTGCCAAAGGTTTTGGGTCACCAATAAACCTTAGCGGTCTCTGCTACTGGAACTCACAAAACGTTCTCATCCTGCACTCGTCACCAGTCTATACTGCTAGTACTAACAGCTACTTCGTAGGTGGAGGTACTGTCATTGGTTCACATAAAGGAAAGATATCACGTGATGGAACCTTAACTAAGGCCTCAAATCTCATGATATCATCATCTTGGGTCAGAGTGGGTAACCTGGGTTGCTATCTGTGTGAAGGAATCCTAAAAATTTATCAAGGAGTATTATTGTTAGACAATAATTCCTATATATAATAAGAAAAACAATAAGGGGGAGCTAACTCATCAGGTATAGTCAAAGAGTCAGTATTATATAATTCTTGTACCATTAATCCTTGAAACACATGTCTCAGCAATCTGATTCGACCAAAAGGTTATCTTCATCATGGAGTATGGCTACATCTACCGCCGCACCATCACCAGAATCTCTAGACAGAGAGCTGCTCTTGAGACACATCATCACTTTTTCCCTATACCCAACCATTAACGTTTTAGGTAAACATCCAAACAACATCCCAAGGTTCAAACCACCACTGATACCACTTTTAACTGCCCTACCCATACCAGGGCCCGAGCTGCAACTACCCCAACCCTACCTCCATAGGCCAAGGGGTGGTGACTTGCATCGAAGGCTCAACAAACATAGTGAGGCTTTTTCCTAAGCACCTGTACACACACATGTATCAAACTTGATGAAAAGGTTTAGGGGGTAAAGAAAAGGTAAAATATGTGAACTGATATAAATATAAAAAAGTATACATTCATCGACCACTAACACTGTTTGAGTACAATAATTTAAATAGAAATGAAAAGGGGGGAAATACATGGCCAACATGTATAGTGTCCCTAACCTGTCTGAAAACTGAACATAAAGGTGTTGAGGAAGCTCTGCTCTGGGGAACCCAACAGTGACCACTGCATGCGGCCCATACACCTATGATTCTGATCTCCCTAATTTCCTGATGAGACATGATCATCATCTACATAAAACATGATACGTTCAGGAAAATCCCATGGAGTGGTTAGTATAAAAATACTCAGTAGGATGCCCTAAATAGGTGGGGGAGTTGTAATAGATACAAAGAAAATAACTAAAGAAGACAGAATAATAGTATAGTAAATGAGTGCAGCTCAAACCAACCAAGAAGTTAAGTAAGCATATCCAAACACATGGAGCTAGAAATGGTGAGGAAATGAACTCCTCACCAAGTCATTACTACCTCCAGTAGTAGAGTAGACTTATCTATCCATGAGAATCTAGACATTGAAAGAACGTGGCATACCCCATGTTTCCTCGCCTCTCTTGGAAGGAGAGTAACCAAAACCCAAATAGTTGGTACTGCAATAGGGTGTAAAAGTATATATTTGTATGCTCAAATCATAGAACCCAAAATGAGAGAGAGTAATGGGATCTCCTTCTTAGAGCTTAGCCCAGGTAATGAGTCACCAAAAGTTTCAAGAGTAACCACCATCATTGCACATAGTTCACATGTCTTACCTATGTTGTAAGTCAAAGGGGACCAATCACAAAACCTTGATACTATCCTCTTTAGATGGGTCTGTCTCATCTTCACAGTTTTAGGTCACGTCACCAGGATGTGTCTTGGGCGGGAAAGTTCCCCTCTTACTTGAGATCCAAAGATAGTGTCAAAGCATGCCTTGTCACTGATTTATCGGCTAACTCCACTACCGAGCCTTGCTGAAAGGTGATACAGTAGAGGGTAATCCCTAAGGAGTATATTATGAACCTCACTACCCAACCCTACTAGAGTGTAATCCAGGAAGAGTAAATGACAAACCTCACTACCTAGCCCCGCTGGAGGGTAAGTCTTGAAAGGAAAACAGTGAACCTCACTACCCATCCCCACTGAAGGGTAAGCTGATACCACTTTGATGATTCTGGAAAAATCACGACCATAACTATCATAATTGAACACCTCTAGATGAGTTCCAAGTTTGGAACACCTCACTTTGTAACACAGTTATTGGAAAAGAGGTCACCATCGTGAACTATGTGGAAAATGCACAGGATAGACTATTTATTTTCCCAAAAAAGACAACTGGTGTCAAGGGCTCTTTTTACTACAAAACACCCGAATGGGTCAAAGTGGGGCCCATGTTTCAAACTCGAGCTTCAAATTCTAAAATTATCCCAAAAGTTTTGTATCAATGATACGAACATGATGCTAAAAATATCGCATCAAATGGATTTCTGGTTCAAGAGATAGGGGAATTTGAAGATCCCATAAGGGGTTTCCGAGGCTGGTGGACCGACTCGTAGTCGGTCCACCTAGCACTATAGTCGGTTTGGTCTACAGTCAAATGCATCGCAGTTAGTCTTCCTAGTGGTCGACCGAGTGGTCACTGCCCATGCCACGGTGGCTACCGCAGCAGTCAAATAGTGGCCGATCCAGGTCGACCCGGGGTCTGACACGAGTCCACTGGGTATGATTGAGGTCACCGGATCTAACCCGACCTGATGGGTTAGATCTGACCCTGCATCGGTCACTATATGGGGTTGTGAAACATGACCCCACCCAACCAACCATCAATCCATGTGGCTTTCCATGAGGAAACATTGTCGTTGCTCCGTGGTCTTCCAGTGAAGCGTCCCACCACTAGAAGCCGCCACCGGAATCCTCAGTCGGCCTTCGTGCCAACAGCACTCCGACATTCCCTTCCACGGACTGCTAAGAATGATTTTTTACTGATTTCATAACCGTTAGTAGATTGGTGAACCTTACGATGGTCTATTTCCTATAATTTCTTCAGATCGATGATCTGGTGGTAACGTTACGTTCCCAAAAGTCTTTGGTGAAGAATGGACCCAAAATGGAGGTTTTAAACATAGATCGGTGACTATGTTTTTGTGTCCATTGACGATTGAGGGATAAAAATGAAAAATTATGAGGTTAAAAAAGAAAAATCAACAAAAACTATAATCCTACTCAAAATTAAATAAATCCTACCACGTAACAGGCATTCGTTGTATGTGATGCGTCCATGGAGCTTCTGCTTCGATCCGCTGAAGATTTGGTGGAGTTTGGCCTTCGATTCGATGAAGAATGAAAAAGAAAACATTTCATAGGATAAAAAAGATATATATGTATATATATATATATTGAGATATATATTCTATAGAGATAATGGGATTAAGGCTAACCCTATTCCATCTCCATAAATCCTATTTATAAGGGCTCCAAAAGAGCACAAAATATAAAACCATCACACCTTTCCATTTTATGTCATGCCTAAGCAAAAAATCTCATTACAGACTCAATAGTAGTTTCAGATTTCCAATCTGAACCCCCTTTTGAAAGTTATTTAGCTTAACCCTGGGGATAAAATAACTATTTTTAATTACTGTTTTACCCTTCGATAGTTTTTTCCACAGGAGTCCCACACCGATGAATGTTAAGCCCTACCTATGGTAAATTATATGTTCCGGACTCAACTGTGGCCTCATATTTCTGATTCGAGTTACCATTTATGATTTATCCTATTCCTATTGTGTGAAACATATAAAATAAACTTAAATTTTATATAATTTATTCCAGGCACACCAGGCCTCAGAATTACATGTCATCTGAACGCATAACTATAAAAATATATATAGAAATATTTCAAAGTGTTTCATGGAAAAAATCAAGTCTCTTCAAGTAAAATCCTCAATATTGAGTTTCTTACCAACTATTTGAGATAGTTACCCTTCATTAATAGGTATTAGGATCCATATAATGGCGTAATTTTTATTAGGAGTTCATAGTCATCCTTTCACAATAGACAATTATGGATTGATTTAGGTTATAAAATATTGCTTATATACTATATAAATCGATATGGGATATATATTTAGAGAGAAAATCCAATCCAAAATCAAACCAGTTCAACAATTGAGAGATTAATATGATTTTTAAGAATCGAATTATCATAAAAACTATTTTTTAGAGGATTTAAATAATTTAAATGAAATAAACATACCAATACAAGTTTTGAATAATAATTAAACATATAAAATTTGAGGTGCTGATGTGACTCCCCTATAATATTATCAAAATGTAAAAAAATTATAGAACATGAATCCGATAAAATATTTATAGTTCTCGAGTGGTTGGTAAGTGTATAATTCCCCTAATTCATTCCAATGACCAACTTCATCCATTTTTAATTCATAGGTTTTCCATTTTTATATTTTACTAATAGGTTATGGACATCAACTATAATCTTCATCCATTAGATTCATGTAGTTGTGGAAATAATGTCTATACACCTTGTAATTGAATCATTGGACTATATGTGGTGTATTTGGTTGAAATTTATATTCATTTATATTTTTGACTAGCCCCATTATATCTCTATGTTATTAATTTTAAGGATGTTCTTATTTTCCAAACTTGAGGAATTTTCATTTGAACATAAATAAATTTCCTCTATGTTTATTTCTATATTTTGAGCATGAATGGATATTGATTTTCTTTCTTATAAGGGTTTGATTACTAGTCTTTATTTAGAACTCAAAGATTACATTTCCCCTAAAATCACAAGATTGATGGTATTTTTTAGTATCTATCTATACATTGAGATCACATTGAACAATTTCATTACAAGTTTCAATGTCCTCTATATCCAATTCATTTTGGAGACATAGTTTTTATCCACTAATGAGGTAGTCAAATTTTATTTTAGGATCAGTCTTAAAAATAAAAATTTCCCTTGAAATTTATGTAATGATTTATTTGTAGGTACTAATAGACTCATAATACTAATATTTTAAATCTACTAATTCTATTCCCATTTTATTGTGATGAGTTCATGGAAGATAAATATTGAAAAATACATCCTTAAGATTCTCTGAATTCATAGAGACAATATGTTACACTAAACTCATAATCTTGAGTAGATTCTAATATTGATAATCTCACCATAAAAATGACACATGGGGAACCCAAACTTTTTCTTATATAGTAAATGAATAATTGAAAAAACATTTATAATATACATATCAATTACTCAATAATTAGTTGATATGATTACTAATAAAAGGAATGCGTGTGTTTCTACAAGAAATACTCAGTCATGAGTTATTCCATTCTTATCTGATTCTATAAATATATTACGATCCATAATATTGTTCATTTCATGAATATATTTGGTTAAAATAACAATATGATTTTACATTCTAGTTGAGATACAATTTTTTTACTCATATGGGTATTCATTTCACTGGTCATCACAATCATTGTTACCGCATTTCCTCTTAGTTCAATATATTGACTAAATCCATAAATTTTATTGTGTGTATGAAAAATTGTTAATTATAATGATAAATCATATGATAATGAATATAAATCCTAATATTTCATATATTATGAAACCTTATTTCAACATTGACGTTAAAGGTTCATCATATTTCACTTTTGGGATATCATTGGTTTTTCTGTTCTATTATCATATTCTTCATAATTTAAACCCCACAAATACTAAAATCTTCTCGGATTCTAATGTAGGTGACTCAAGAATAACATAAATTCATATTATATAATTTTATAATAATATTTAATACATATTACACCATATAAACTAATGTTCTATTGTATTTGAATATTAGTTACAAACACATTTTATATCAAAAATATTCATCAAAATTTTCAGTAATTACTCTAAAAACATGATACCCTTATATACATAACAATTCTTATGTAACATCCCAGATCCAGATGCCAATCAACTAGTTCCCCATACCTTGTTTCTATAAGGTGTCAAGTTAATTTCCCCAAATCCTAGAGGATGCCGACTAGCTGTGAGGGCCTAGGGTGTGATAGTGGGTAAATTATGCCCTCATTGGTAGATTGTAACATAGTGGAATAAATAACAATATAACAGCAGATGTAGTAAATAGAAAACATCTAAAATAAATATCGGAATAATAATAAGATAAATAACCAAGGATCATTCCATACAAAAGATATTTCAGTATGTTATGTTATAAGAAAATAGCCAAAATAGGTACACTACAGGAATCCACAGTATATGTTCCAAAAGAAAAAAAAGAAACAAAGGAAACTAAGAAGCATCGCAAGCCTCAGATCAATCTGAATCTCTCAATATCCTAAACATCATCACAAGTTCCTATAGAAGCGTGACTTTCCTTATCGAATACTACAATAATATAATCAGTTTGGGCCTAAAATAATAACCAAAATTGGGTGTGAGAAATAAATCCTAGTAGGAAACCACCCAAGATCTGTTCCTATCTTATAGTGAGTATATGAAACAAGTAGTGTACAAAAAAGAAAAGTGGTAAACTAAGAATAACTCATAATTAAACAATACAAAAAGTCATATTTTATATTTTCATTAATTAGGGTTATTTTAACCATTCAAATATTGAATTATATAAGTCTCAATATCTGTCTTAAGCCCATAAATCCCTCGTATAATGAATTCTAAACAGATACCTCATAAGGCTATCTAAACATGTGAAGTGAAGACTGAATCCAAGATTTTTTTTGGCTTAGAAAATGCATCACAATCTATTATATTTCAAAATTCAAATCAACATATCTCTCATAGGCGTAGAAAAACCCCACCCACAGGAATAACAATCCTCACCCACCGGCATGAAAAATCCTCACCCTCATGCATAACAATTCTTCACCCGCAAGCATAACAAAACATCACCCACAGGCATAAAAATCAATAGCGCCAAGGTCGGTATGTTAGTATTTCAGCAGAAAAGAAAAGACATGTAAATTACACTATTACATGGTTACATAATAACAGCTCACATGGGCATCATACAAAAAAAAGAAATAAGTGAACTAAACTATCAAAAGTATGAAACAATTATCTTCACAGGGGAAGAATTAAATTAACCAATTTCATTTTAAACAATCCCAAAAGGAAAATAAATGAATTCCTATATGCATCCTAGGAAAAAGGGCCAAACAATGGTTATTTGAGGAAAACACACCAACGGGGTGGCCCTAAATCAAACCAACAAGCTCAAACATGCTTAAATTAATTTTATTTATAAAAAAATCATCATAGGAAACAATGAGGGTCAATTTACATTCATTGTTATACCCAAAAAATTGGATAACGACACTATGACACATATAAATAACTTGAAATTGAGATAAAGGCACAAGACCACCTACCTCATCGTAGTACGACTCTCCCCATCCAGCCTTAACATCCAATTCAAGATAGAACAATGTATATCTACAAAACAACAATAAATGATCAACCACAAATAAAATTTTCAAGAGAAATAATCATGAATAAAATCTCAAGATGAATCAATAGCTTACTGATCGGGTTCCAATGCAACTGACGACAAAGGAATCAGGGTTTAGATGATCAATTAGGAACGGATTGAAGGTCTGACAGTTCTTGTTCATCAACTGAGGAGATCACCTATCTGTTTTCCCAAAAATGATGGTACTTACCATTTTAATCAATTAGAAAAGGACATGTCCTGTAATTGTGACTACAAACCGTGTTCGTATAGTTTTTTTTTCTAAACCATTACATGGGCGTGTACGATGATTACATGGCATGTAGCTGAACATACATGGTGTGTACCTATAAGCACACTATGTATAGTTCCTAGTGACATTGTGTAACAAGACTGCACCCATACATTGACCTATTTTTCCTTATTTCTTAAGTATATAATTAAAAGTAACGGTCTATACCTCAAAATAAGAACAGTGTTCTTGAAAACATCCCCCCATAAATCATTTTTTCCCCAAATTTCCCTTCAAAGGGTGGTGAAGGAACATTAGAGAATAACTCTGACCATTACGATCAAACATCAGACTCCCTCTCCTAGGTCTTGTCCCACACTTGTATGTGCTTCCATAGCACCCATACCAAAGGAATATACCATCCATGTAGAACCTTCATTCTAATAGACACAATAGGAATCAGATGCTCCTCAAAGTACGCATCTTCATGTAACTCCACCCCCTCATGCTGAAAGGTGTGAGATGAGTCCAAAAAGTTATCTCAAAACTATGAAAAGTGGAAGACGTTGTGCATAGACCTTTACCTTTGAGATAACTGAAATCGGTAGGCAGTCGACCCAACCATCTCTAGAATCTCAATTGGACCAATGTATATATGCAAAATCATACCTTGTCGCATGATCCTCTTGTGTCTCAACCTCAGTGTGAAACGTAAGAAAACTTGATCCCCAACCTAAACCTCTAAAGGTTATCTACCCTGATTGGAATAAGATTTATGATGAGATATTATAGTATTTATTCACTTCAGAATCAAATAATCCTACACAGTGGTCTCCTAGACAAGACGAGGTCTCAACATAGCTTCCTCTCCTACCTCCATCCTACATAGGAGTGATCGGCATGGTATACTGTAAAAATCCACAAAGAGTTCCATATGAATAGTATCCTGGAAGCTATTGTTATCGGAGAAGTCAACAAGGCGTATGTGTGTCTCTCAAGAACCCCCAAAATCTAGTATGCATGCATGAAGTATCTTCTCTAGTACCTGAATCGTGTGCTCTGGCTGGCCATCTGTCTGGGAGTGGTAAGTTGTGCTCAGAAGCACCTTCGTACCGAAATCCCTATGCCACCCTTTCCAAAAAAATTAGAAGTAAAGTGGGTGTCCCAATATAAAATTATAGAATGAGGAACCCCATGTAGTTGTATAATCTCTTAGATGAACAACCTTCCAAGCTCATCAACATTGAATGTTTCATTGATCGATAGGAAATGTGAAACCTTTATAAGCCTATCAACCACAACCAATATTGCATCATTACCTCAGGGTGAACTCGGTAAACCAATCTTGAAATATATCATGATGTCATTCCATTTACACTCAGTAATGGGTAGCTGCTGAAAAATTCATGCCGGTATTTAGTGTTCCATGTTCACTTGCTGACAAGTGGAACATCTCAAAAAAAAACCAGAAACACCTCTATTCATACCTGACCACCAATACTGATAATGTAAATCCCAACACATATTGGTGACACCTTGATATGCTTCCCAAAATGAAGCATGAAAATCCTACATCAGCTCCTCATTCAGGACTGTTGACACCCATACATTTCCATGTAACCAAAAAACCTCATCATCACCTATGGTCCAACCAAGAGGAAGTTCCTCACCTCCATACTCTCTCATAGAACCATGCCTTTGTAATTCGATGCTTCCTCATACTCAATCTATACAGTATGGTATAGGTAATAACTAAGGATGTAAGAAATGTTTGCCTCTATCTGCCATGTACCTACAAATTCATCTTAGAGAACAATGTCATTAGATGCCACTCGCTACTATCTTACTGCACTACCTTTATTTGAGTCCTTCTGCTAAGTGCATCAGCCAATACATTTCTATTCTCGGGCATGTAGGAAACGTAAAAGCAGAATACTGAAGGTATTCCACCCACCTTCACTGCAATAAATTCATATCATGCTTAGTAAAGACTTACACGAGTCTTTTATGGTCTATGTACACCACAAAACACTACTGCAATAAGTAGTGTCTCCAACAACATAAGGCATAAAAATATGTGGTTAACTCAAGATCGTGCATCAGATAGTTCCTCCCATGTGGCCTCAACTATCAATACCCATATGCAATGACTCGATCAACTTGCATAAGAACTACTCCCAGCATGATACATAATGAATCACAGTACACAGTGCAACATCTGTCTGACTCGAGAAAAAATAGTTTCAGTTCTGATGTTAATATTCATTTCAGCTCATAATTGTCTGTCTCACAAGAATCTGACCATATATACTTTACACCATTATTTTTCAAGCTAGTAATTGGGGATGCTAAGTGTGATAATTCCTGTATGAAATGCATGTAGTAACCATCCAACTCTAGAAAAATCTGCACCACAAAGATATTTTTGTCCTGCCCCATGGTAACCACTACTCCAACCTTCTCTCAGTCCACTAATACACCTCTCTCTGAGATAACATAAACCAAGAAGTGAATTTGATCCATACAAAAGTGGAACATAGTGAGATTAGTATATAAATGATGTTGTATTATTGTACATAACATGATCCCATGATGGTTGGCATGGTAATGTTGGCTGTGAGATTACAAAAAGATATCATCCACAAAAACAACCAAAAAATAATCCACGTAATGATGGAACACACGGTTCCTCAGCACTATGAAAATTCCTAGCACGTTCGTGATACAAAACAAAATAACCTGATACTCATATAGACCATACCTAATATGAAATGTAGTATGATAAATGTATAATGGTCAAACACATACCTTGCGATATCCTGATCTCAAGTCGATCTTCGAGAACACTTGAGCTCCTCGTAGCCGATCAATCATGTCATCTATATGTGGTACGAGATATTGGTTTTTAACATTCAGTTGGTTCAGTTTCTGGTCTTCCATGCATATCCTTAGGGTAACATCCATCTTTTTTATAAAAGGACTGAAGAACCCCATGGATAAGTATTGGGTTAGATAAATAACTTTAACATTAAATCCTCTAACTACATCTAAGGAGGAATGGATATTAGTGCATCTCCTGGTACTAGCTCGATAGATAACTCCACCTCTCTAACTAGAGGTAATCCTAAAATGTTGTTCGTGGAGACATCCCTTAAATTTTCAACCACTAGAGGGAAATCCATATGACGTGTTCCCTAGTCATCTGGATATAAACTGGAAATCTGTGTTATCATCCTACTCAACCCAAATTTCTCGGGACTATATTGTCTTGCCTACAAATCCCACTCTCTCTTGTATATAAATGATCCCCCTTCTAGTGATGTATAACTCAACCAACAGTGATAGAAATCAAAAAAGGATTTAAATAAGCCTAAACAGTCTATTCTGAGTAAGAAATCAAAGTCTGTCATCTCTAAGACATAGAGATCCCAAATTAAGTGACACCTGTCGACCTTAAGGGGGACCTCCTTACACTAATGCACACCTATCGTCCTTATCCCAAAAAGAATTTCTATCATCATAACATCATCATAATAGAAAACACATATCCTGAAACTCTCTATAATTGGAAAAAATATAAACTTATGCAAATACCTTATATGAAAGAGTACAGAAGATACAACAGAGCTGACTAGAATAGTACCTATGATAGTAGAAGGTTTGGGATCCTGCTTCTGTTGGGCCTGTTTCATTTCATAAGTCTGACCTATACCACAACCTTGAGACACTATCTGGCTACCCTAAGTTGACCATCCATGATTTCATTAAGATTATAAGGTCTTTCTACAATGGCCACAACCACCACCTTGTCCTGAATGGTATAAAGTACTCCAATTCCCTAGATATTGATAATCTATTGACCAGACTATTGAATGTAGAGTCTAAGCAGAACCTCTCTCTCTAGTTGCTGGTGAAAACACCCTAAAGAATAACTGTAGATGGCCCATATTACCACAAGATCAGCACTTTAATGGGTCTATCTAACATAGTGATATCATATGCCCATATCTACCATATTGTTAGAACCACACTTAGTTATCGGAAGAAACATTTTAACTTCTTGTATCCCCATGAAAAAGCTCCATACTAGGATTCTTCCTCATGGTCGAGAGAGTACACGATCTTGGTTCCAAACTGCTTTGGTTTCCACCTACATCTTCCCACAGATTATATTCTATAATCAACACCTGATTCACGATGTCATATATAGAAGGAAACCTGTAAATGTTCACCTATGATAAGATTTTGTACCTGATACCATCCTCGAATCACTTATCCATGCATGTCTCATAACCCATCAAAATAGGTGTGAATATCTAAACCTCAGTGAAACTGGTAGAGTAGTCCATCACTAACATAGTGCCATGCTCCATAAGAATGAACTTCTGGGCTATGTCTTCCCTCAGCGTCTCTGAAAAATAGTAGTCATAGAATACCATTTTAAAATCATCCCATTCCATTTTCTGATGACACTCTGTCAGAGTGATAGCATCCTACCACTTCATAGCCAAATCACATAGCATATAAGTCGCGAGATTACCCCCCTCTCAGGAGGCATCTCTAGATGCTCAAAGATCGTAAGCATGGACTACATCCATGACTTTATAGCATGTGGGCCTCCATACCCTAAAAACATAAGTGTATGATACTACTGTAATACTCGTGTCAGTTCTTCCATAGACATGGAAGGTTGAGGTACTACCTGGAAGGTCTGTATAAACCTCATGAAGCCTTCAGGGATCTCTGCATCATCACCTTCATCTGGTATAAAAAATGGTGCCATAACTAGCACAACTAGAGGATCCACTGGTATTCTATGGCATACTACCTCTAGGGTATGATCATTTCCAATCTCTTGGAATACTACCAGAGGTCGTCGTGGTGTCATCTATCGGTAAATTCAAGCACATACACCTCAGTATAAGCATATTCATCAAGGAATGTAGTTCAATAGTGTAAGAACTAAATAGGAGAAGCAAAGACTCAAAATTTCACACAAGATAAGTACATGGAGTGTAGAAATGATACACAGTGTGTACCCTCGATCTCTTTCTCGGGAATTTACTTCCATCGGCATAGGCGTGTAAACATCTTAGGCACATGGCGTTTTAGTCTTAGACATGGATTTTTCCCTCAAACTCTCAAATGGGTTTGTAAGTCCACCTTCCATGGACATGTAAACGTCCTAGGTAGATGCCATGTCGGGAAAACACCCATCATGTACTCAATACTTCCCTCCTAGAACTGTACCTTTACATGTCTAGAGCCACACGGGTCTCCCTATATGAAACTAAACTGGGCGTACATAAGGCACATAGAGTGTTCTGATCAAAAACAAACAACCCATTTTTCCTCTAACATGGTCGGTGACACAGTCATCTACCACACAGTGTGTACTCAGAGTACAAGGCACGTACTCATAGTAAACATCATGTACTTTAAAAATTTATTTTATTCCCAAACATAGGAACACATTGCAAGTGTTTATAGAACCACACACCATGTCATCTGGGTTTCCAAACAGTATACATCAAAAACTTCCCCAGAACCCCTATTTTTGAAAAATAAAGCATTAGTTTGCCAAATTCTGATCTGTGGGGGCCATACTTCAAGTGAATCAAATCATGGAATCCACATATAGCACATAACAACCCAATATATATACCAAGGCCAAAACATGATTCACCAAATTCTGATACAAGAGGTCTCATACTCATTAGGGACTAAAGTTTGGAATCCATCCAATTTAACCATAACACATACCAATACACCTATCACAAAAATAGGCATATCTATCATAGTACCTATCACAACAACATGCATATATAGCACAACACCTATCAAAACAACTTGCAATCAGTAATGCTCTCTTAATTTTATAGCAAGAATGTATGATATGTGATTTCTAATAGGTTCTTATATGATTCACGAGATAGATTACCCTTATCTCATCGGTTTCCAACAATATATAACCACAATTATATCATTGATAACATCACAAAATAACTGTGTCACCCGATAGTGAAATAAAATCAACTATAATAGCTTAAAATAAAAAATTGCAATGTTAATCGAGGTAATTTTTCATTACCCAATATGCGGGGTAGCTACTCCCAGTTATAGCTTAGTACCAAATCCCTTTCATTTCTATCTCTTACTATCGTCGCCAAACAATAAAGAAAACTGGAAAAGAAAAAAAATCAGATCCCACTTTGTAACGTCCCAGATCTGGATGCCACTCAACTGGTGCCCCATACTTGGTTGGACACATGGTCTCAAGTGCATTTCCCCAAATTCTGGAGGCTTCTAACTATTAGTGAGATACTAGGGTGTGATAGTGGGGAAATTGTTCCCTCATTGGCAGAGTGTAACATAGCAGAATAAATAATAATTTAATAGTGGAAGCAGTAAAAACATTACATCTAAAATAAATAACGGAAGGCTGATAAGATAAATAACCAAGAATCATTCCATACAAAAGATAATGTATCAGGTTATGTTCTATGAATATAGCCAAAATATGTACATTATAGGAATACACAATATATGTTTCAAAAAGAGAAACAAAAGAAACTAAGAAGCATCACAAGCCTCAACTCAGTTTCATGATCTCTAACTCCTAAATAGAATCCCAAGTATATATAGAAGGGAACTTTCCCTTATCAACTCCTACGATAATATAATCTATTTGGGACCAAAATCATGGTCCAAACAGGGTGTGAGAAATAAATCCCAGTATAAAACCACCAAAGATTCGTGCCAATCTGTCTGCGATTATATGCAACAAGTAGTATACAAAAACGAAAAGTAGTAAACTAGAATGTACTCAAAATTAAACTATCCTACAAGTCCTGTTTTCCATTTTCGTTCATTATGTTCAGTTTGACCATTAAATTAAATTGAATTAATTAAGTCTCAATATTTGTCCTAAGCCCATCAATCCCCGGTATAAATAATGCTCAATAGATACCTCATAAGTCTATCTAACTAATTAATGTGAAGATGTAATCCAAGCATATTCTTTGGATTGGAAGAAATTTTATATTATATTCAATTTCAAAATTCAAATCAACATCACGCTCGTAGTTGCAGAAAAACCCCACCCACAGGAATAACAATCCTTTTCCATAAGTATAAAAAATCCTCAACTGCATGCATAACGAATCCTCGCCTGCATGCATATGAAATACTATCCTATAAGAATAACAATCAATAGGTTAGAGCTTGGTATATAATCATTTCAACATAAAAGACAACACATGTAAATTACACTATTACATGGTTACATAATAACAACTCATGTGGGCATAATACAAAACAAGAAACAAGTGAATTAAACTATCATAAGGCTTATAAAATTATACTCAAATGGGAATCATTGAATTAAATAATTTCATTTGAAACAATCCAAAAATGGGAAAAAAGGCATTCCCATAGGTATCTTGGGACAAATGACCAAGAAATGTTCATTTGAGGGAAACACACCCAAGGGGTCTCTCTTAATCAAACCAACAAGCTCAAACATTCTTAAATTAATTTAATTCATGACCTAATCATCATTATGCAACAACAAGGGTCAATTTCCATTCAAGGATTCACCCTAAACATGGGATAATGGCACTACGCGACATATAAATAACTCGACATCGAGTGAAAGGCATAGGACCACCTTCCTCGTCGTAATATGTATCTCCTCACCCATCCTTAACCTCCAAATCAAGCTAGAATGACGTAGATATACAAAATAATGATAAAAACTCAACCTTAAATAAATTTTTCTAAGAAAAAGTCATGAAGAATGATTCAAGAGGAATCAGGGTCTTATCGATCAGGTTCAAACGCAACTAAATGTGAAGGAATCTATGTTTGGATGATCAATTGGGAAGGGATTGATGTTCTGGCACTGATTGTTCGTCTTACCGGGAGAGCCCCTATTTGTTTTCACAAAAATGATTCTACAAACCATTTTATTCAATTAAAAATGTACACAGCATGTACTTTAATCTACACACTGTGTTCATATAGTTTCTAGTTAGACCATTACATGGTCGTGTATAGGGATTACATCGCGTATAGATGTACATAAATTGTGTGTACCTATATGTACATGGCGTCTAATTCACAACCACATCGTGTAACATTCTTGTAGAAAGACCTTGAAATATTTTACCCTATTTCATAAGTATAAACTAAAAATTAATGATACATGCTTAAAAAGAAAAACCATGTTCTTACACCTAACACATTTCATTAAAACCTAGGGGAATAGAAACATTAGAAGTGATTTTCTCAGATGCTCAGTAACGGACAACATCAGTTTCCATAAATAAGTATCATAAGTGACTGTAAAATCACAATAAAGTTATAAAAACATAACCATGGTGCCTAATAATAACATATAAAAATCATTTCCACATTGTATAGATCATAAATAATGAGTCATGGAAATAGTATTTGGCATAACATAAGACACGAGTTTTAAGAGAGTTGAAAACCACTCAATAATGAGCCATTAGAACATAACATAGGAATAAGAATATGGAATAAAACTATTTCACATATATAATAATATAAAATAATATCATTTATCTTGTCTCACTATCTTGGCCATTATCACATAGTTTATAGATTCCCATAGTGGATTGGGATCACACCACAATCCCTTTAAACCAATGTGGATAAAGTCCATCAGTGGATTTGTATTAGTCCCTAGTCGTGTACGTGTTATATTAGGAGATATATATATTAAAACAATAAATTATAGTTATATAATTCAAACACAAATCTCATAACAATAAAACATATATATATATATCATGAAAATAAGAAAATTCATTATTCCATCATATCTTAATTAAACTCTAAAATTAAATTTGATTCTTGAAAATTTACTTAAAAATTATCAATAGTAATTCATAGAAAGAAGTTATATTGTATCATTAAATCATATACCTAATATTAATATAAATTATTAATATATGTTGGCGTAGATGAATTTTTTTATTAAAATATTATAAATATGCTTTGAAAAACATGAAAGTTGTTCCTTCTTTTTGGAAACCATTAGAAATTATTCGTAGATTAATATTAATTTAATTATCAATTAAATACCTTTAAAACATGGAATAAAAGATTAATAATGAATAATATTCATGTAATAAAGAATTTTTTTCAAGTGTCAAACATTTATCAATCATTATTTTCACACTTTTGTAATGAAATCCAAATGTGACATGTATAGAAAACATAATGAATATAATTTTTAAATCTAGTATAATAAATTAAAAAGATATTTGAAAAATAAATTAAATAATAAATGAAATATATATTAAAATGATTTAAATACTATAATAAATATGGATATAGAATAGAAATAGTTGGGTAAAAGACATCAACACTTTTAATTTAAAGATTTTAAATAAAAACACTTATGAATTTGGTAACTATTTAATAAAAATAAATAGGATGAGGAATCCTAATATATATTTTTAAGTACCCATTATTTATTTTAATGGTTTCCTTAAAATTAATTATTTGGAAATATATCTACCAAATAGAACAAATAAAGTGGTTAATATATTTTATATATCAATGTAGTGAAATTGAGATGAAAAACCATTAACCCATAATTATTCATTTTTATAGATGATATTAACTCCTATATAATATATTTAAGATAATTATATAAATATAAAAACCAAATTTTAATTTATCTTACTTTATATCATTCAATAAAAATTTATTATTACCCATTAATTTACAATTCTTTCATAAAATAAATATTTGTGTGTTAATATTTCAATTTCCCATGTGTTTTCTGAATCATAAGTTTTGACCATTTATCATTTGTCATGGTTTCATCATATTAAAAAAATATAGGGGAAAATTATTCTTTTGAAATATTTCTGATGTCTCATTTTCATTACATGAAATTTATTCTAATCAAATTCATGGAAATTAGAAAATAACTTTTTTGAAATTTCAATTCCAAAAAATGAATTGGTTTTATTAGTGAATATATATTTTTATATAATAGTTAAAATATTATTAAAAAATAATAAATTAATTAATTTTACATAATATTACTATTATATTACATTTCTTGTCAATTCATGAGATAAATATCATAACAATGTTTATATATGTGGTGAAACCAACCAAAATAAGAACATATTATAACCATTTAATGAGTAAGGAAAATTTATTATATAATTAAAATTTAACTTCTATATATACTTAATCATGTAATAAATATCCTATTCATTCATAAAATCCATCATTATAACCATATAGGTGAGTAGGTGAGGAAATATAAAATACATCATTCATGGATGTGATAGTTCAAACGTACACATGGGAATCATTTTCATTTTCCAATGGATGGATGTAAGGTATATAATGGTTGTGGAATCACTGTAATAACATTTTAATACACTAATATTATGTATGTAATTGTATTTTAAAGGGTAAAATAGATTTGATGGAGGCAGATAATGAAAAAAAACATGACTGAACTCAGTGATGTTAATTGCCTCTTCGTTGTGTATCTTCCTAAGGATACATCCTTAAGAATTCCTATAATGGGGTTTTGGGGATGTCAGAGCCTCTAGGTTATTAATAAGGGGTTTTGAAAGTTATTGAGAATGTTATATTTTGAAATATATTCGAAAATTTCTATATATAAGTGAGGGGAGAAAGGATCCATTTACAAGGGAAATGAGTACACCATTGTAAATATTTTTAAATTTTAAAAAAAAAATTTATTTTTAATTAAAAGAGGATTCCAATTATCTAAAATTTAACTAAAATATGAATTATATAGAAATACCATCCACCAATAATATAAAATAAAACATTTTTGTAATTTTTGAATCCTTATCACTTAGTTTTAGTGTCTTTAAACAATTTTGACATTTTTAAGTATGACATAGCTTATACAATTGTAAGTATTCATTATGACTAAAAAATGGAACATTATACAAAATTTAAATATATTTATTCTATAAATTAACACCATTTTATAAAAAAAATAATCTATTTGTGATAAAATTTATTTTTAATAAAAGTGCACAAAATAAAAAAAAAGTTTTCAGAACAATTACCTTAGTTATACAATTAAATTTACCAAAAAATGATGTATATTATTGATTACTAAAGAATCTATTTTATAATCTATAAATAATTAATGGTTTTATGAATTTTAATGAAAACCAAACCTTAATGAATCATTTTGATTTCTTTATTAAACTGAAAGGACTAAACATTTTTTATTAGAATAAAATATAGCTTGGGATCAGAAAAGCCAACAATGGGATTCCAAATTGAATATAATATTTCCAAATTATATATTTTATTCTATGTATGTATTTTATTAATAAAAATGTTTTAAAAAATGAATTCATTCTTAAATCATATTTATGTAATAACATTTATGGTATTTGTAAAAAAAATATTTTTAACTATTAAACTCAAAATAAACCATTTTAGAAAAATAATTAAAATTATAAAATAAATAATATTTAAATGTGGAATTAAAAAATGAATTTATATTTATCTAACTTTTTACTACAAATTAAATATTTTTAATTTTATGAATTCCCCTTTTAACCATACTTGAGAGGAAACCTAAATTAGTCCCCCATTTTTCAGGTGATGAAGGAAAATATTAATATAAAAATATAGACAATTCACCCACCGAAAATTCACTAAAAAAATTTCAAACCATAAAACAAAGGAACCATTGAAAATGGATTCACTAGAACCCGGTCTCATCCATTCTGACAGGATTTAGAAAATAGTCCCTCATTAAATGAGTAACCCCTAAACCAAAAACCACCCATAAAATATTATTTAATAATCATTTATGGCTCTATATTAGGTCCATTACCTCATTATCAATTAATCCAACATCAAATGTGAATCATATAGTCTTCAATTATGGTAAGTTTCTCTTTCTAGTGAAACTGTAACATAATTCAGATGTAATTATTCAATAAATTGATTAAAAATAAATTATAAAGTATATATATTTAATTTTATGAGTTTTTTTAAATAATTGTCTAAATATATACAATTTTTAACTTTAGAGTTTTTTTGAAAAGATTTATTTTTAAGTGAATAGTTGAAAATAAAGATATTTGTTAAACTATAATATTTTCTTAGTCAAAAAAGTAATTCAATATTATAATTTTTTTTAAACTTCAGAGAAATGTTAAATAACTCTAAATTAATCTTAAAAATATAATTAATAACATATAAATAAGTATTATACATGATTTTTTTAATGTTCCTTATTGGTTATAAAAACACATTTTTCTAAAATCTATTTTTATTTTGTTTTATGAACTTATAATAAAATATATTTCATACTCTTCTATAAATTGAATCCAAAAAAATTTGTTCCATATTTGAAACCAGGTTGTTGATATTTTTTAAATGTGTCAATTTAATTTTTCGTAATCATGAATAGTAATTGTGGTAATTATTTGTCACCTCAGTAAGGGTAAAACTGGTAAAACTGGGTTTGAATTAATGGGTAATCCATTTAAATGTAACTAAAAGATTCATTTATCCTATTATGTGAGATATGTTCCACCATATATATATATTTATGTGTGTGTGTAATTAAAATATTTATTTTCAAACATTATATAGAATTTAGAGACACAATGATGTATTTTGTGTAGATAATATTTATTTTCATGAAATTTAAAAATATTTCCTGGTTAATACATTTAATGGTATGGTTGGAAGGTTCCATTTATTTTTCTTGATCCAAATATCTAAATGTATAATTTTTTTATTAAATTACCAAATGAAAATTATTTTGAAGAATATTTTATTTTTTTTAAATGTAAAATGATTTCTACGCTTAAATTAGAAATTTTCCTAAACACGTATTTCCATGAATTTTTTGTAATTATATTTATAGTAACTTATACCACCTATATAAATTTAATATAATAAAATTTATTCTAAAATATTAATAATAATTTCAAAAAAAATTATTATTCCCCTTTATTTTTGTGTCATATAATTACATTATCATGATAAAAATTTAAGTTTTCATGCATATGGTTAAAATTTGTTAAATATGTATTAGCATTTATATATGTATTAAAATATATCAATTAAATTTATAAATGTGCATATATGATTTTATTTAGAACCAATCACAAATTATCTTTGAAAATGGGTTTTTATGGTTCTATTCACATGATTATAATAATAAATATTTTATATTTTATATAATGTCAAGTGTATCTTTTCCATCACTTATAAGAGGGAACCTCCTATTATCACATAATGAATATGTTTTTGACTAAAAAATAAGAAATTCCCTACCATAATACCATATTATCTTCCTTCCCTAAATCTTAGAGCTTTTTTTCTAGCTAAAAAACTAACCTATCAAGGATTAATTGGTAATCCAAAGGAGGTTTATAAATTAAGAGGTATTACTCATAACCAATTACTTTCAATTTTATTTTTTCTATAGGTCATATAAATATACATGGTTTAAAATATAAAATAATTAATTAAGTATATTAAATATTATTAATTGCTTTTATAATGATGTAATAACCATTACCCACTACCTTCTCATCCTCTAGTAAAGGAAAATATAACTCATGCATACGTAGGACATACGGTCTCACCATAGTAGTGTAATTTAGGTTTTGGTACCATATTATTTTGATATTAATAATGATAAAACTATTTAATATATATTATACTTATTAAATGATTTTTATTCAATAAATATATTATATATTATACATTCTTACACTTCCACTCATTAAAAAATGATAGCATACCTCATGTTTTCTTGTAAAATAAAAAATCCACTAGACGATATGATTAATTTTTTATGCCCATAATTCAAGGGAGATTATATATATCTATATATAAAATATGTATTATATTTATATCATGATTAAAATTTTATATACTGTGTAATGATAATCGAGATACATGGAGTAAATCTACTGAATTGAAACATACATGAAAAGAGAAATAATAAACACTCAGAAATAATTATTTTAATAAATAATTATTAATAAACATTAGTTGAAATGTTTTAAGTTGATCAAATATGATATTATAAGTATTTATATTGTTATTTTATATAATTAAAACAAATTCATATTTAATAAAAATTATGATAATGGAACATTTGAAGAAAGCCATACATTTTTTTAACGGATGGGGCTGAAGCCTCAATTTATTATTTAAAGAAAAAACTTCTTAAAGACTAGGTAAAGGGAGACCCATTACATAGCCTGAAGGCCCAAGTCCAAGTGTATTAAATGCAAGGCTTGAAATCCCATTTTTTGGCCCAAAGGACCCCTAGGTTAATAGTGATGTTACAGTACATGCACTGCTACTGTACAACCACCGCTACAGTCTTTGTTGCAGTTCCTCTGTCACTATAGTGTTGTCGCTGCTATAGTTCTGCCGCAGCTACAGTACTACTACAGTACCCTACTACATTACTATTATAGGACCCTAAAAATTCATCTCTTCCCTGATTTGATCCTGGGTCTTTTGGATGCCAAGTAGGAGCCTATACCACTTGAGTATGGGCTCATTAGTGGAGAATAAACCCATACATGAGGTAAGGGTTTATTTCATAATTTCATCCAAATTTAGGATTGTTTATAATTATGATTTGATTAAGAAATTATATGATGTTTCTATAAAAAACATTTAATTTTTTTATCTTATATTTATTTCTAGGGTTATTATTTAGTCATTCCATATTTACCTTACTTGGATATTAAAATACTAAAAAAAAAATTTTAAATAAAAATTGACTATGATTTTTAATTCAGTTTTGAATTTTTTCCTTCTATGTACATATTTTAATTAAAATTATTTCGGGATTTTTTATGTCTTATAATGATTCAATAAATCCATTTTCACACTTTTTAAATTTTTTTATTTTTTTAAAAAAGAATCATCGTATTTTTTTAAAAAATGGGGAACATTTATCTCTAGGTGTAAACAAAATATTTTTTTTAACACTTATCATTTGTATAAATTTTACATTCATCATAAATACTTTTTAAATTGAATTTTATTTAACAAGTTTCCACAGTTATTTTTATTTAAAATTATTTTCCCACTATTTTTTAACATATATGATTTTATTTATGTGATTTAAAAAAATTATTTCTCTCATGAAACATTACAATAAATTAAAATTCATTTCAAATATGTCTAAACAATTTGATGAATCACTTAATTTACTATTGATATAATCTAGTGATACAATCCACTATATTTATTTGGATGTCATGGGATCATTTTCACTAATGAAAGTACTAAAATATTTTATTTTAGTTCTTCTAATAAGGATAGTTTTTGATTATTAAGGATTTTTTAATATTTTTTATTTTTTATTCATGTGATTAATATATTAGACGTGTAAATTGATGGGTGGGTCTTTTAATTACATATCTCTTTGATGCATCGATGTGTCTCATGGTACAGAATAGTTTGGGTATTAGGAATAGTCATTACCAATTTATATAAATATATATCATCATTTATTTCTACCATATTATTCTTTCTTTATTAATTATATGAATTTTTCTAATATTTACATTCCCTTTCGAAGAATCTAATATTACCCTATACTTTTGTATATTTTACCTAGTATTCCATGAAATTTAATATTATTGATATGAAATGATAATATATATTGAATAATAAATCCCATAATGAAAACACTTTGTTTTATTTTATACTTTTAATATTTAATGTGATATTCAATCATGTATCTTCATTTCTATGACTACTAAATTATTCAAACCCTCTATATGTAATCACTTTTGTCTAGTTCAATTATAATAATGTAACCACTAATTATAAGATTTTACAGCTAGGGCACTATATCTTTCAATATAGAATGTTTTCCATTTTATATGGAAACTTGATTTATGAAAGCATAGATTTTTTATCATAAATTTATAAAATACTATAGGGATAAGTACAGGTATAAGATAATATCATAATTTTTTGTTAATGTTGATATTTTTTTAAACAAATGAAATAGATATTTGAATAATAGAATGTGGGTAAGGTTGTGTTGATGATTCACTTAGGGGTAAAATCTTTGAATGTGGTTGATAGGATATTAAATTGATTGTATCATATGAATAATGAGTGGGAATAATAATGCACACCTAGCTAGAAACTATCAGGGAATTATATTTGTTTGATTCACATATTAATAGCAAACCATAATGAAATAATTGAAAATATTTTTGTGAATTGAAGATATTCCCAAGGATAATAAGATTCATATTTTGAGAATAATGATGTAAAAATTCTTAATTTAAGTTATGTGTTTCAATAGTTTCATAATTATATGTTTTGATTCATAATTTTATTGTCTAACATAGTGTATTATATTCTATAAAAATTTTACCTTAATGAAAGAATGTAAAATGAATCAATTATCATAATCTATGTAGGCATTTTACTTCTGGGTAAGATAATAAAGATGATTTTAGAGCTAGATATAGATCAAGATTTTTTAAAAAAAAGTATAACTATATTAGGGTATTTTTCTCAAGTTATAACCAATAAAATTTATCATATATAGAATACTTCTAATCCTTAACGTGGAGTAACGCTATAAAATTATTTCTAATGATTATAATCTCCACCATTAAATATAACCACAAATCCATTCGTAGCATTGCATTGGATATGTTCTATAGTGAAGATATTTCTCACTTTTGTATGTAATATATGGGATTAGATTCTTAGGGAATCTAATAATTTCATTGGGGGTGTGGATCAATGGTGTTCCTGGATTAAAAATACTATGTAGAGGAAATAATAGGAATAGATTGGATGGATTTTGTGGTACATTTCATTTAAAAATTATTTCTACCGATATAATGACTGGATGAGGAGAGAAAATCACGAGTCACGGAAAAAAATAAGAGAATAATATTATTATACAGTAATCCAACATTATACGAACAAAAAGTAATTTTACAATCTATATACATAATATAGAGAGTAAGATTGACTATTTGATTATTTTTATAAATATAATCCCACAAAGGGTTCTAGTATCTTAAAATTTATCATTATATTAGGATATAGTATCATTTTCTATTAAGAAAATGAATTGATTCTCCAAGTATCATTTATTTAAAATAATTCAAGAGAATAATTGGAAGAAAAAACACCTCGTGATGTAAAAAATATATTAGCGGAAGATGATAAGGTGGAATTTCCAATATTTGATACATTTAAAATAAAACAACCTAGTATATAAATAAATATGAAATGAGTTTTATCAATGTATAGTGAGAAAGGAAACCATGTTAGTGAATTAATTAGTTAGGGACAATCCATCCACATGAAATTATTTGACTATAATAATATGGCACATTATTCCAAAAAATTCCCCAAACATTAAAGGGGCATACCATAGAGAATTCCAAGGGATGAATTACAAGATTATAAATTTACTACTAACAAATATAAATTATATAGTTATGTTGTGGTAGGAACTTTTATCATAACATCAAATTTTATTACTTCATTTTTCAGTTTTGGATCTATGCTTTCTTTTATATCATCTTTGTATTCCAATAAAATTAAATATTTTTCTTGTATACTATGAATGGTGTTACTAAAAGAGAAACCTAGAGGAAATATTATCATAATAAAGATTGTATTTCAATACCAATTATGATGAATGGATGTTCTCTATTCATAATTATTATTATTATAAATTTCATAGACTTTGATGTTATCATCAGTGTTGATTTTTTCAATCTATTAATGAAATATTTATTTAAAATATAATGATATTAGGATTTTTTTTATTAATATATGGAATTAATTAACTTTATATTAGATAAAATATCTCATAAATCATTCTAGGATCCACCCATAATATCTCCCATCAATTAATGTTTTGGGGGTGAAGATTATACACAACCTATGGATGAGAATTATAACCCTAGGATAGAATATGTTCTTTTTTTGAAAGTGTCTATTTATATTTTTTCCTTAGAGAAATACCTAGAAACCCACCAAATAATGATGTTGGGTTTTTTACTGAACTCATCCCTAACAAAAAACTTATATCTTATAATCTATATAAAATGGATATAACGGATTTTGTGGTGTTAAATAAACAACTACAAGATTTCTGTGATAATGTAATCATCTTCCCTTGTGTTCCACACTGGGGAGATCTTTTATATTTGTGAAAAAATATGGATCTATTATGCTACGTGTTTATTATAGGGAAATAAATTTCATTACCTTGAAGATAATGTATCATATGCTTCATATTGATAATATTTTTCATCAACTTTAAAGATATAAATATTTTCCAACGATTGATATTTGTTATGTGTAATATAAATTAAAAGTATGGAAGGAATATATTAAAAAGACAACATATCAAATGAGGTATGAACCTTATGATTTTAGTGTGATTTCCTTTGTAATAAATAATGTACCCTTTATTTGTTTTGGATCTAATGAACATATTTTTCTAGGAATATTTTGAAATTTGATTTGGTATTTACTGATGATTTTTTGATATACACCAATGGTTTTGAGGATCATAGGTTCTATTTAAGAATAATTCATGATAATCATAGAAATTGGAAAAAGAGGAGAAATTTATAATTTTTGAATTTTTTTTTATTTTAATTTTTTTGGCTATATTATCCCATGGGAGGGAATGTCAGTTGATCCATCAAAAAAATAATTAAAAGAATGAATTATGCTAAAAAACATAACCACATAATGTATTTTTGGTGGGTTAGTAGATTACTATTGATGGTTTTGTTAAAAAAATTCTGATTTTAAAAACTATTAACCAAGTGGACATTTAAATGAGTCAATATATTATAGGTATAGGAATTTAGGGGATTTTATTGAATATTTGAATAGCATGTTGATCATTGTATATGTGATTATATTACTATTGACATGAGTTGAATTTATGGAATATATTTATTCATAAATAAAAGTGATTGGATGTTTCTATATATATAATGATAATTTTATTTTCTATGTGTCAATTCAGTTAATGTTGCATGTAAAAAACTATAATTCCCATGATATTGAGTTGGAAGCAATAATTTTTCCCATAATGATATGGGGGAAATATCTATATGGTGAAAAAATGTGAGATATATATAGATATTAAAAGTTTGAGATATATCATTTCACTAAAATGGCTTAATGTGAGGAATAGGAAATAGCTACACCAACTCATTGATTTATGATTTTTTTGATACACTACCACTATGGAAAGAAAATAAGGTATCAGATTGGTTTTGTAGGAAGTATCTTTATAATGTCACTGAAATATCTCTCTATCACATGATCAAGAGAGAATACCATAAGAGCTCAAGTGTAATCCCATATTTTAGAGGATATTTACAAGGAGTGTGGGTATAATTAATATTATGGGGAGACTATACCCTATTCATGAAAAACACAATCACATAGGATAAATAATAAAAAAACACAATCATCTCTAGCAGATAAACAGGAAAGATCCAAACATCCCAACATAATAAATCATTCAAATCAAGCATATAGACCCTTTCCATTACCATACATATATCTATTATGTCTTCCTAGTTGCCAAATGGAATCATGAATAGGGTGTGAGTAAAATTAATTTTGGCCCCACCAATGTTTTCTAGGAAAATACAATCTTTGTAATAGTGCATGTATCAATATTGGAATTTGAAGAATTAATTGTTTATAAAAAGAATAATATCTATGTAATACATAGATACATCAAACTATATGTCCACACATAGGTTCATCCATACATTTTGTGGAATTATTCTGACTGTCTATATATATACCCCTTAAGGGTTTAGTTCCATTAACCATTTGATCCATATATATTAGCTATTTAAAATAGTCCCAAGGTGAATTCCCATTCCTGGGGGAAATAAAATATTATGTTAATAGTTGACCAAGGTGAATTCACATTCTAAAAGAAAATTACACATTCAATTAAATATTATAGTATTAACTGATGAATCCCTTCTTACGGTTCTTAAATAATATGTTATTTTCTAAGAAAACATGGAAGATGTAAAGGAGTTTGAAGGTACATATTCAAATAAAGAGTTATATATATTTGAGGATATACATAAATTATTTTACACCACATATTTTTAAACTTAAATGTAAGATACTATGAACACATAAGCATGGAATTTCACCACTTTCCTTTTCTAGGGAAATTCCCTAAACACTCAGGACAATCATTTTAAAATTTCTATATATTTTTAATTTTGATTCATTGATCATTGGTACATTTTATGTTTCCCATAAAATAATATTCCTAGTTTCCTTTATCTCTACCCATGAAGTAAAATCACATTCCTATAAATCATGTTCCATGTGGTTTCTTACTATATTTTTTACAAGTTTGAAATTTCACTCTTCCCTTCTTCCCTTTTTATTTATTTCTTTTTTTAGAGTGTTCAGTTTCCCTTTTCATAGAATTCCTTCTTTTTATATCACAATTATTTTGAGAATTACATTTCTAATTTGTAAACATATTATACTATATCCTTGTATAATGATACTGTTTGGGAGAATATTTCCCTTTAAATTTTTAGTTGAATCTCATCCATAGAACTGTCAATATTTCTCATTGAATTACATATATAGTGTGCTGCATGAATTTCTATCCTTGTAAAGTTGTTTACATACATAGAAACCTTTTCTTTTTCCCTTTTTTCTAGGACTCAACAATTGTCTCTCCATGTCCCCATATCATTCATGAATATAATATTATTCCAATTAAAGTTCTTTAATATCTATCCATTATATGGCCACTATTTCTACCTCATACTTATTGTTTGAATAAATGAACACCAATAATCATCATCCCCAAAGAGATGAAATACTACCCTGACCACTTTCTCTCTTTGATTACATCAAAAAGTTATAAATATATTCTCTAAATATATTTTCCATTTATCAACTAAAAATTTATTCATAGATCTATTTAATAAAGGAGAATAATGATGAATGAAATTATTTAACATTATTACAAAAAGTTTTTTATCTACAAGATAAGTCATATGAGTTAGGTTATTGGAAATATCCCGATTCTTCTAAACCAAATAGTCATAATTTTTTCATATCTAGTAGCATCTCCATCTCCATATACATTATCCATCTTAAGAAGGAAATACCAACTTGGTTTATGTTCAATGGTACAATTTACAGTCCTTCCACTAGATCCATTTCTAAAAATGTAATAAACTATAATATAAAATATCATTATTATTAGTAATGTATAATTTCAGGACATGTGAAACACTTATCTTTAATTTAAAATTAATTTATAGATAATCTCAAAATAAAAATCATGGATTCTTTGGGAATATTGCCAAATTATATTATTACTTACACTCCAAATGCTATGTTTTTCTAAATCAATTATTAAAGGTTTATAAAAAACATACTCTAATTCAAACATAAATTACCTCAACCCTATCATCCCATTTATTATAGTTAATATATTACATTTTTATTACATTAAATCATTCATATCCAAAAGTATTGAGTAGTTTAGCATTCATGGAATAATACATACATACATAAATATATCATTTCATTTGAAAATATAAAATAAACAATTGAATTTTCTTTGAAAAATAAAACATTACCTTTAGTATATCCTAACATATAAATAATAATACACTTATTGTAATATGGTGGAAAAGAAATATAAGAAAGGGGCCAGCTCAAATTCCCAGTAAGGGTATATATATAAAAGAAGATAAGATGAAGTAAATAAAAAATATCACTGAGATTAACAATCAAAAATATTCTATGTAACTAATAGCATAAAAGTTGGGATAATGTCTATTTTTTAAATGAAATTATAATAATCAAATGGATTATAATAAATATTTTCATAATTAATAAATGCATAATTTCTGACATTATAATCTTTTTGGGAGGCCTTGTTCCATGAAAAAACACATAAATATGAAAATTGTATTCCAAATACCCAAAATAGAAATTATTATGAGACCTACCAATGCATCACATAGCAATATTAGGACCCTTCCATTACTTACTAATTCTAATGCATTCATAATATGATAGGGTAGAATCATAATCAGTAAAAAATCATATTGAAAAACTAGCGTACAAATAATTAATAATTTCCTCAATCAAAAATATATTCATAAACCATCCATGGTAATATAAAGAATGGAAAAAATTATTATATCCCCATTAAAACATAACATTCACATAATAATGTTGTCATAGATGAATATTATTTAAAACTATCACCATAATATTTTTTATGGAGAGACCACTTTATTTTGAAAACACCTATTCAAAATATAAAAAATTCACAAATATAAAGGAAAATATTTTATTTTAAAGCTTCCATTAAAAAATATAATTGTTGTTTCAAAGAATTGGTTATTCACAATAGACGAAAATTTTGTTCATTCAAGGTTTATAAACACAATTATTCCTTTCACATTTTCAATAAAAAGTAAAAAATACCTCAATATAATAATGGAAAAAATATTCCTTGTGAAATAAAATTAATAATTTAAATTTGGGTATGGATTTCTATAGTAAATAATTTGTAATGGTAAAAAAATTACTTAATCATTTTGTAGAAAATATGCATGCGGAACAAAAATATTTCAGATATAGTAGAAAAACAAAGTATTCCTTAACAAGACATGGTTTTGTTATATTGAAAAGTTATAGAGTGTAAAATTAATGTAAAACTTTTAATTTCAATAAATAACCAGAGGATAAACATATTTATCATGTTTAAGATGAAAATATAAAATAATTCCCCCAGGAGAGACATTTATATAAACAATCATAAGTAATGATGATATTGTAAAATGAACCCTTAAATCAGGTTCGACATTATTCATCATCTGACCCTCCTGTAATATATATATATATATTATCAAAATAATAATATATATCATACCATATATTATTTACTAATAATATTTTGTCACCCGTTTATTAATAATTCTTTGTTAAAATCATTGTTTCGGGAAATAACTACTTCATTTTTCATGTATGTTTCAGTTCGGTAGCTTCGATAATTCATCTATTATAATAGTTTAATCATATAAATAATGTAAATTATGATTAAAATATTATATATATTCATTTTATACAAATTTTTATTCATCCATTAAATTTATAGATATAAAAATATACTACACCTTTTATAGAGATGGTAAGTCGTACATATGAATGAACACTGTATTAATTTCCCAATGGATAGAACACAATAAAGATAAATAATATTTTAAATTTATGGAATAATTTTTATATATTATATTTTATATACATACATTAAATCTATCAATAGTACTATCTATTAAAATCATAAATAAAAAAAATATCCACCTTTCTTTGTGGAGATGGTAAGTTACACATATATACATGTGATATAATTTTTTTCAATGTATTTGAGGGAAACAAAGTAGATGTGATATTTTAATTTTGGAAGTATAATTATTTTTCTCTATGCCACATATAATAAATTTAATCCCATAATAAGATCCATCCATGAAATATGGTGGTAAAAATGAATTATATCATTGTGTGGAGATGGAATGTCGTATGTACATACAAGTGATAATTTCACATACCATTTAATTAGAATCAGGATAGATAATTATTATTTAAAATCAATAATATAATTTCTGTATATCTATTATAAATAAGTTATTAATTTATGAAAAATAAAATATATTTTGAGGGTGTAATGAAGAAGTCAAAAAATTAATGTGATTGGTTAAGGTGATTACATCTTCTTTGAAAGGAAACCTTTAGATATCTTATTAAGGGTTCTTGGAATTTCCTTAGGGAATAATAGAACCTATATAATGTGGTTAGGGAAGTTGATATGGGATTTTTTGGGGTACTTCTAACTTATAATACTCAATGTGTTGTATTGAATTGTAATGAGGGGTGTGCTTTTATAATGGATGGGGATAACAGACTAGAAAAATATAAAAAGTAAAGTATAATAAATTAATTCTAATGAAAAATTCTTAATAATTTATATAAATTTTTAAAAAATGTTTCTAGTGTTGAAATAACATATGACATTGAAATTTAGATAGCTTTTATTTTCATTTTAAACCATATCATATTGATTAATCCCTTTGTTAATAATATTTTACCTTATCCTAGAAAACAACTATTTTGAATATAAAGGGTTAATAATCATACCATAAGTGATAATGTCACTAAACATAGACCATGGATGATGAGTTCAAAAATATTCTATTCACACTATAGAAGATAAGATTTTTATAAATTTTAAATCATTTAATAAACTAAAAATTATTAATAAATATCATTAATAACAATTTTCAAACTATTCATTTAAATTTTCATTAAGGATGGTTAAAAAAGGATGAAATTATAATATTATCCTTGTAATAAAACTACAATGGTATATTTATCTAAAAAATTAATAACACTACATCTTAGTAAAATATTATTAATCTTATTTTTTTTTATATTCATTTATTTCTTTTTTAATTAGTTGTAAAAATATTTCACTCACACTACACATGAATTTAATTTATTTATTTTGTCAACATAAATTATAAATATATAACATTATGAAGATAAATTCATCATGGAAAAATTACTATTATGAATAATTCCCAACTTTATTTTGTCTTTATTTGAACACATAAGATATATTTAAAATTAAGAGAGTGAAATTTTGTACCTTTAGGTTCTTTAAATATTATACATGTCATTTTCATGGACAATGGTCACTTAAAAAAATAAATTTCAATCATATTGTGATAAGGGTATAATTTTTTTTCATCTAATAGAAATTTAGATGTAAAATTTTTCACTTGACACTTTTTTTAACCAAGATTAAAATGTTTTATACTTTATCACGTTAAATATTATTACCACTATTACTATTTATAATGACTAAAAATATTTGTATTGTTTTAGAAATTTTAAGCTGCTGATTCTAAATATAAATCCCATTTTATAATTTTTAAAACATATAATTTCTAGAAATAAATTTTAAAATAAGTCTGTAAAACATGACAAACCCCACTTTTATAAAACACTATTGTAATCATAAAATTAGTTTTATTTTATCTCATTCATAAGGAAATTATTAAATAAATGTTAACAAATTTTATTGAATGTATAATATTTAAATTTCATAAAATTCATTCAAAAATAACTATTAAGTTTATTTATTTAGGTAAAGATATATTTTTCTATAAAATTTAATTTTTAAAAAATTACCATTTTTCATTCAAATGTTTTAGTTTTTTTAATTTTAATTATTAAAAAACCGTTGAATTTATTTCACACATGTGTAAACAATAAATTTTTTCATAAAATATTTAATTCAATTCATATCCCCGAATTTAATTGTTAGGATATTATGGTATACTATATTTCATTTTATTTTGACATAGGGTTTCATTTATAACAAGATATTTAAGAGAATATATTTATTTAAAAAGAAATATATCATAAAATATTGGGGAGTTACATGATTGAAATGACAATAATGAGGAATCAGAAAGAGTTAGAGTTTATAATCCACAAAAATGATTTACACTTCCATTTATTTATATATTATAAAATTTTCCATGGATTTAACTTTAAGGCCTATCTTTAGAAGAATATAGATGAAGGGTTGTTGGATCAACCGACTTTCAAATCTCCACTCTAATCATGTGATATATCTGAATAGTTTATAGAAGTTCTGTAATAGAATATGGGGCACCCTAAACTTAGTGATAGTTGGTTTTCTATTAAAAATATGAAACAATATTTATTTCTTCAATATTGTGCATATGGTTGTATACATCACATGTTTATTATAGAAAGTCCTTCTCAAGATCCCAAGGAATAAGTTACATAGGGAGGTATCCATGAGTTACCACCTAAATTATTTCTCTTAAAATCGACTTCCAAGGCATATGATTGAAAGATGAATTTTATTCAATTATTATCTCTATAAGAAATTAGATAATTTATTGATAGAATTAGATAATCATGAAACTCATGAAACATGCATGTGTTTCATATTAACTCCATCAGAAAATCCTATCTCCTAATATGTCAAAACACCCTTTGTCCTTACCACATGATATTGAAATGTATGGAACATGTCATTTCTTCATGAAATTATAATTTATGATTAAATCCCTTACCACATGAAATTAAGATACATTGAATAAATCCTTAATAAAATATGTTAAAATAAATAAGCCATATTCAGATCATATGATCTAGAACTATATGAAATCGCATTCCCTCACTCAAGACTTTAAATTATATAGAGTTCCTTTTCACAATATCTTAAACTACACAACATGTTCTTATCTTGTGGGACCCACCACTCGTTTATGTATGATTCAGATATATTTGATTGGTTTCCAATTTATGAGATTACCATCTCTTATTGTGTTCTCTCTAATAATTTTTCATGATGAAAAATCAGTCCCACATTTCTCCTGTCACTAAAACCACATCCATAACAGGTTTCATTATTTCACAAAGTGGGGTACCTATTAATAAAAAATTCATTGTGAATAAGATATATCCATACAAATATTGAAATTCCACCATCAATATGTGTGTTCCAGATATACGTCAGTGGACTACATATAAGAACTACATCTGGATTGACTTCAATACCATAGAATACACAGTTATGAATGGATCTTCCATTTTAGTTCCAACCATGAATTGTCATCACTCCCAACCATGCCCCTCTATGAGAGTTAGGTATATGTAGAAGTTCCCATTAACATAAATATGTATAAAATCCCATATAATTTTTTTCATTCACTCTCATTCATCTTAATTACTTCCTTGTTATCATTTATTTCTCACACAAATCATTCATCATGTGATATTAGAGAATCATGAAACCCACTATGAATAACA
This sequence comes from Viscum album, assembly GCA_963277665.1. NCBI lineage: Eukaryota > Viridiplantae > Streptophyta > Magnoliopsida > Santalales > Viscaceae > Viscum > Viscum album. The sequence goes on along the minus strand of OY728143.1, from coordinate 105,977,209 downwards.
CAATAAAGATGTATTTTATTAAAATATAGGGAACCATATCCTTGATTTATGATATTATATTATAAGACATGATGTCTTAACACTGAATAAATAATCCACTATAATGATTTTTCCCTCAGTAATTGCTTATTTTATTTATTCTCATTGAAAATTTCTTTAATAGATGATTATTTGACCTATCAAGTGCTCTAACTATTCTTGAATATTACATTATCCAAGAAATTACTTCATACCTTTAATATAAGAGTTAGTACCAACTAATTCCTGGAGTGCATATTGTTTTAGAATTCTATGGACATAATGTAAAACCCAAACATTTTTTAGATATTTCTCATGAATTTTTTCAGGTATCCTATTCCCTTTTATTGGTTAATTTTGGTTTTTCTTTTACCTAATGGTGAGTTTGGGTGAAAATTTGAAAAAATGGAAGAAATATGGCAGTTTAAAGTTGGTGCACATTTTTTCCTAACCATTTTCCTTGGCCAAAAAAACCATGAAACCCTTGATAGAGGGGGTTTTTAAGCTTGGTGCATGATTTTTCGAACCATTCATCTAAAAAGGAGAAAATGTGAACCCCTTATAATAGGTACACAGTTTGGAATACCATGAACCTATGCCCCAAAAACCATGCATGTGGTTTTAATTAATCTAAAAATTATATTTAAATTTACCTAAACCCCAAATTAACCTATAATCAACCCCCACCCAGACCAAAATTGTTTTCTATCATTTTTTTGGAGGTTACTGAATGGTTTCCTAGCCTTTCTGACCTCCATTCCTAGAATTTCAAATGATGTATTGATGATTTACACTCCTCATGGTAAGAGGATATCATCCCTTATATTTTCCATTCTCTTCAGGTTTTTTCTCATATTTTTCAGGGTAATTTTTCCCTATTTTTTGTTAAATATAGATTTATGATTTATGATCTATACCTTTAATTATGGGATCTTGATTCATATAATATTGAATTTAGTATTAATATAACAATTGTGTTCTATGTCATTATTCCATTCAAATTGTAGGCTTCCTTTTGGATAAACTATCAACAAATAATTAAGGTAGGTGGTCTATTATTCAATTCTCATAGTCATAAGTTCAATTACATTTATTTTATTATATAATTGATATATTTTTTTAGAAATTTAATTTCACAATTGAATTAATTAATTTTTTTAATTAATTAATTATGGAATTGTTATTTGGGGATAGTTAATTATTTAGTGAATTATCGTAATATTGAATTGGTGTTTGGGGATAATTAATTGTTTAGTGAATTATCATAATATTAAGAAAGTGTGATTTGGGGATATTTAGTTGTTGAGATAATTATCAGAATATTTAATTGGTATTTGGGGATAATTAATTATTGAGTTAATTATCAGAATACTAAATTGGTATTTGGGGATAATTGATTGTTGACTTAATTTTCAGAATATTTAATTTCAATTTGGGAATAATTAATTGTTGAGTTAATTGTCATATAATGATATTATGCATTGAATAATTAATTGTTGAATTAATTATGAGATATTGAGTTGGTGGATATTGATTAATTAATTTGAGAATTAATTAATGGGATTAATGTGATTAATTAATTAAGTAATTAATTATGGGGATTTATTTAATCAACTAATTGTTTCATTAGTAATTATAATGAGATGATTAATTAATTATTGAGTTAATTAACGACATTGAAGTGTTTAATTAATTGTTGAATTAATTAATTGGGTGAACTTGAAATAATGAATGATGAAAATGGAATTCATGAGTGAACTGAGATAGTGATTGGTAATAATGGAATATTTCTATTAATTAAGAAAATTTATGGTAAAAATGGAATTTTTTTAATTGGTACAATGAATTGTATCAATGAAATACATTTGATAATTGAGATTGTTAATGGTAATGATATAATCAATATTTTGATTGAGAAATTGAATGGTAAAAATGGAATTCATGTGTTGATTGAGATGAAGAATAATATTAATGGAATTTTGAGATGTGATATCCCTTGGGGATAGTTCAGTCTCTGACACGAGCTAATGAAAGTATTAAGGTATAGATGTCCACGTGAACCTAGGGGTATATGTGGTTAAATAAATAATAATTGATAATGTGACAACTATTTATTTACGAATTTTTCTTTTCTCATTATAAAACGAAAAACATATTTATCTTCTTGGATAATGTTTTGGACACTGTTTTTGGTAGCCTATTGAGTTTTACTTATACTCTACTTGGGATTTCCGTTTGGTACCTGAATAGATATCATGGTCATAGGAAAGGATATGGGAAAGGGAATTGTGTTAGATGGCTGATTTGATATGGTTCTTGGATGAGGGAACTAGACATGGCTTGTGACACATTTTAGATTTTTCATTGTCTTTACTTTGTAGTTTCATTTTGAAAATTTGAACGCATGTTAGCATGACATAATATACTATTCAGTTTAGATATTTTACATCCCATTTTTTTATCTTGTGACACTAGTATTATCTTGGTAATGATTATATGTCATTTAGTTATTTTTTATTTATTTATGTTGGATTATTACTCTAATAAACATGGTATAGTCTTCATATAAATAATATTTGACCCTTATTAATAGTCAGTAACCTCTGGAAAATAGGGAGGTGTTCGTGAGGTCACGTGATCGACCGTCTCAGGGTACCGGTGTCTAGAACTCGGGACTGTATGATACATAGTGCTATAAAATTCATTCACAGATAATTATGATAGTGAATGATAAAAATTTAAATCATGTATTAATTAATAAAATCAATGATAAAAATAGAATATGTGTGTTAATTGATATAATAACTAGAAAAAATGTAATTCATGGGTTGATTGAAACAATGAATGGTGATAGTGGAATTCATGTGTTGATAGAGACGAATAATGGTAACAATGTAATTATTGTAAACACTCGGAAATTTAAAGGAAAATTTTTTCTTAATTTTCTTTGGAATTTTACAAGAACGCAGTTTCTGACGGCGCCTGATTCCGAGGCCCGGTGTGCCCGGAATCATTTTCTGAAGTTTGGCTCGGGTACGTTCAGTGAACGAATGAGCGGGAATTTCTAACTTTTGAAACGGTGCTCAGAATCAAGTTCTGAGGGCACCGATGGAACCATAGCGCCGGTAATTGCTTAGGAACTCCTGTTTCGGAGTTGCGTTTACACGAGAGATATTGATAAAAATTGTGGAAGTTAAAAATACAAATTTAACAACAATTTTTATTTTACTCAAGTGTTTTTATCCTTTTGAAGGAAGTTGGGTAACTACCCAACTTCCCTTTGTAGGTTATGAAGGAGGTGGGGCCCACACGAACCCCACCCCTTCATATTCTTCAACTCTTCAACTCCTCTCAACTCACCATAAATTAAGATAACTTAAGTTATTAATGGGTGAGTTAAGTGTGCTTTTTCAAATTTTAAACTCTTGAAATTCAAAGGTTTTGTTGTGTTAATAAAATAAGTTGGGAACTTATTTTATGGGGTAGAACCTTTGTTGCTTAAGAGGTTTTGGGGAGAAAAGCTAAGGAAAGATAGAGTTTTTCATCCTCTTCAATGAAGAACACGAGGAACGCGAAGAACGCATCGAACTCCGTCGAAGAACGCTGAGTCCTCGAAGACCGACTCCGTGACAATGATCCGCGACGCAACGTTTCATTTCACAACGGTTCTTCTGCAATGTCATCTCTACCCGCGACGAATCCTCATTCGTTGAACCTCCATTCGAGCAACCTCGAGGTAGGGAATTGTTTATGAAATATTAATGAACCCCATGCTACTTCCTTCTAATTCAATGAACGTGGATCAAATAAACATTAATTTGATCCGTGAAGATTATATTGCAGGTTGGGATTTTATTTTGGTATTCTCTTATATTTTGAGAAAAGAACGACGAGCGCGGACCAACCAATTCCGGGTTGATCCGCGGATCATTCATACATGTGGATCAATGTAGGGGTTTCATTTTATTTATTTTGTTCGTGAATACCAACTTGACGATCTTCGTGGATTTTAAAACCAATTGTTATCAAATAAAGCGATGGGGCCGGACCGCACAAACATGGCTGACCCTCTTCTTTATTTCATTTTGGTTTCTTTGTGGTTTGGTACGGGAAGGCGTGGTGTCATCGCACTACGCGGAATCAAGCGACAAAAAAATGTGTGGCGCCGTCGCGCCACGCCGTGAAAAGAAAGAACAAGGACGCGACACCGTCGTGCCGCGTCGGAGAAACCGAAGACATCCGCGGATGGATTCGGGCCACGACGAAGGGGCGCGGCGCCAGCACGCCGCGCCGGAGAACCACGAAGACGGCGCGTTTCGTTTTTGACGTGCGGATTGATGGGTGACGACAAACGAGGCCGCAAGGTAATTTTGAGGCCTTCGCAGTGAAGGTCGGGTCCCGGGAGGACCGTTGGTGAAGACGGCAGGAGAAACGGATCACCGGAGCGCGTCCGGTGGTCCGCGGAAGGCGACGACGGCGCCGGCGTCAATCAACGGCGAAGGGGGGGGGGCGCACCCCCGCCGCTCCGCGGCGACCGCGCGGTCGCGGCCGGCCGGGCGGGCCGGACCGGACCGCGCCGGACCGGGCCGGGCCCGGCCGGGTCGGACCCGGGTCGGGACGACCCGGTTCGGGCCGACCCAGGGGGGGTCGGGCCGGGTCGGCCCGGGCCCAGACCCCCCGTTTTCGGATCACTTTCGGTCAAATGCTCATATCATGAGTTGTAGACCTCCGATTGATGTGTCGCTAGTGGAATAACAGTCCTTGGATCGAGACGGTCGTTTCGGTATATTGTACTCAAGGTTTCAGAGAAATTTAGGTTTGGCCGGGTTGATTCATACACGAAACTAATTGGTCCCTCGGAGCAGAAACACTCGTAACTTGAGTTCCGGACGTCCGAATGACGTTTCGTCGACTTTGTTGAATTACTCTTAGTGAGACGGATATTTTGGCTCACTCCGCTCGAGGTTTGGATGCCGTCAGAGTGCGGTCGGGTTGGTTCACTCACGAAACCAACCGGGCCCCTGGAACGAAAAAGCCAATAACTCACAGAACGTGCATCCGATTGACGTGCCGTCTATCTCGTTATTTTCCTCTTGATGAGGCAGAACTTTTGGAATACTTCGCCTGAGTTTTGGTTGTTGTTGGATAGTGGCCGGGTTGGATTGTACCCGAAATCCAACCGGGCCCCTGGAACGGAAAAGCTGATATCATTCAGACCAGACGTCCGTTTGACGAACCTTCAGCGGCGTTGGTGATCACATTGAGAAACGGTCCCTATGAGTATACCCTATGAGTGTTCGAGGTATAGTTGAGTTACGGCCTGATTGGTTCGCACATGAAACCAACCGGGCCCCTAGAATGAAAAAGCTAATAACTCACAGACCTGGCGTCTGATTGATGCGTCGTCTGTTGCGTTGAGACCCCTATGACGAGGCGGTCATTTGAGATACTTCTTCGTGGACATTGTGATACTTGGAGTATCGACCTATAGCTCGTTGAGCGGACCCTCCCGGAGACGAGCGTACAGAGTACGGAGACCGTGTAGCCGGCTGAGAACTGACGATTGCTTGACCAACTCGATTTGGAGTGAGTTGACTAGCCAAGTGGACAAAGCGCCCGGTATTTGGAGACAGAACCACGGAGGACGGAGCACCCATTAGTTGGTTGCAGACCCGTGGTACTCGACAGGAGGATTACCTCTGTAGGCTATTAGGGGGAGCACCCAGTATTTGGCGATAGACCCACAACGGACGGAGCACCCGGTAGTTGGCCGCAGACCCGCGGTACTCTACAGGAGGAGTACCTCAGCAGTCTTAGGTTAGGGAGCAGTACCTCGGAGTCATGACAGGACCATTGCACACTTCAGAGATGGAGCTCTTCAGCAGTTACGGTTTCGTTGATAAAAATCCTGGTTTGAGCTGATACTTTTGACCATTGTGTTTAACTCATGATTGAGATGGGTCACTTGATAACTTAGGTATAGGTATGGGCATATACCTGGGTAGTTGTTATCTGTGGATTTCATGATCCTTGTGTTTCCTCATGAATGAGATGGGTTACTTGATAACATAGGTATATGTATGGGCATATACCTAAGTAGAGGTTATCTATTGAGATCTTATTTGTGGTTATCCTTGTTGGTTTTAGTGATACCTTGAGGGTCTTGGGGTCCCTACTGAGTATCGTTATACTCACCCATGCACGGGCTATGCCCGCACCTCATTGTGTTGGTTGCAGATGACGGGCAGTTCTGACAAAGGTCGAATGTTCGAGGACTGGACGGCGCCCGGGGGTGGACTACACAACGAGTCAGTACCTGGAGGTGGATGAGACGACGAGTCAGTTTCTGGAGGAGGACTTCACGGCGAGACGACACACAGAGGAGGTTGATGGGTGAGAGCATTGAGGAGACTATCTGTACCTACCCTTCAGGTAGGATCCCAGGATGATGACCCAGGAGTTACTTCCGTCTTCCAGTTGTTTGCCTTTTTTTGTTGTACTTTCAATTAGTTTAGATGCACTTTCAATTGGGTTTGTATTCTGGCCCATTTACTTTTTAGCACTTTCTTTTGTACTTAGTGTTTTTCTTCCGCTTGTACTCTGTGGTGCTTTGATTAATTTTATAAAGGCAATGCCTTCCCAGTTATCGAGATTTATGCCTTTGGTGCTAGTCGCCAGCCCCTGGCCAATGGAAGGTGGGCTTGGGGTAGTCACGGCACGGGCCCCGAGGACGGGTCGTGACAAATTGGTATCAGAGGAGTCAGTTCTACTGCATAACTTATAACTCTGATAATTTCTTCCTGTGAAGCAATAGTGTTAAGAGTACCGACTGTGGTCTTCAGTTCAGGGAGTCCTGTTTTGGTGCGGGCGGTCGACGTATCCATACACCAGGACCCTGGAAACTGAATTCCGACTTTGTGCACGAAAACAATGATTGCGTGTGTGTTTCCAGAAGTTTTATTTAAATATCATCTCAAATCAGGTCAGCTCACCAGGTATAATCATTTGACCGTGTTACATTGTTCTTTTCAGGATGCCTCCCCATGGACGACCAGCTAGAGCCCCGAGAGTGGTTCGTACTGACATCCCACCGAGCGACGTGGCCTCAGTATAGGGCCCTTTTCCAATTGAGGCACCAGCGGAGGCACCAGCGGTACTACTACCATACGTTGGGCCACCGATGCCACCAGCCCCAGCAGTAGGAGATGCACGCCACTTGAGCACGCTGCACGAGTTCCAGTGCCAGAGGCCACCCATGTTCCAGGGTGGGACGGACCCGCAGGCGGTTGAGGATTGGCTGGAGGCTGTGGTGAGAGTCTTCAGGCTAGTGGGGACGCCGGCATACCTCATGGTGATCTTTGCTTCCAGCCTTCTTCAGGAAGCAGCAGACAGGTGGTGGAGCCACTTGTTTCAGTTTTGTGACGATATGACCTTTGCATGGGAAGAATTTGAGACCTTCTTCAGGGTGGAGTTTGTGCCAGTATCTCTACACCCCGAGCATGTATAGGAGCTTCTGCCTTTTCCGCAGGGTTTTCGATCAGTAGCCGAGTCATCTGTGGGAAGTAGACAGATGACATAGAGGTCCAAGAGGGATAGAGTCATCCGTACAAGGAGTAGGAAGTGTTACTCATGCGGCGGGAAGGGTCACCTGGCATGTGACTGTCTGACTCCTCGCACAGTCGATCTGCAGGCATTGGAGTAGCCACCGAGGAGGAAGCAGCGATGAGTTCATGAGCAACAACCGAGCAGTGGACAAGGCAGTAGAGCTCCGGGAGCAGGTGGACAGGAGCGGAACTAGTGGATACGTCCCTTGTACTTCTTGTTAAATGTTGCGATTGTATTCATGTCTTTGTACTATGAGCTGCAATAATGAAAAGACACTTATCTTTGTGATGTTTACATTACTTTCCTTTTGTTTGGTTGATACTGAGTGGTCCCGGTTAAAACTGTTGACATGACCCTCACTTTCGAGATTCCTACTGGAGGAGACCTAGTGACCTCACACTGATGCCGATAGTGTGACTCGACCCTTGGAGGCGAGAGTGACAGTTGGATCTCATGGTATTTACGTCGAGCCCTTATGACGTCATCCATGGCATGAATGCATCATTCATGTCAGTATTGACTGTATTAGGCAATGAATGTGGTTCATCCAGGGGATGAGACCAGATTTCTCTTATCAGCAAAGAAGAAATCATAGAAGCTCTTTTGAGACTAGAGAAGGTCCAGGTCATCCAAGAGCGGATGAGGACAGCACAGGGCCGACAGAAGCCTTATGCTGATATGACTTGGAGGCCTCTAGAGTTCGAGGATGATGATATCGTCCTTATACGGGTCTCATCTCGATGAGGTTTACGGAGATGTGGCCAAGGAGGCATGTTATCCCGGAGGTTCAGTAGACCTTCATAGGTCCTCAGCTGGGCAGGCGAAGTGGTTTACCGCTTGACGCATTCACCACAGTTGCACCAGGTGCACGAAGACTTCCACGTATCTCAACTGAGGAGATACGTGCTCGACCCTTTGCATATCATCGACCATGAGGAGCTGGACGATGGCGATGGGGTGTCTTTCACGGAGATTCCAGTGGGGATCGAGGATCGATAGGAGCAGATCCTACGAGGACGATCGATTCCTCGGGTGCACTTTCTCTGGCAGTACGGGAACCTCCAGGTGAGCACATGGGAGTGGAAGGCTCAGATGCGTGCTCTGTAACGCTTTTGTGACCCTAGTATGTGTTGAAGCTTTACGAGGACGTAAATCCCTGAGGTGGGAGTAATGTAAAGACCCAGAAATTTAAAGGAAAATTTTTTCTTAATTTTCTTTGGAATTTTACAAGAATGCAGTTTCTGACGGTGCCTGATTCCGAGGCCCGGTGTGCCCGGAATCATTTTCTGAAGTTTGGCTCGGGTACGTTCAGTGAACGAATGAGCGGGAAAATTCTAACTTTTGAACCGGTGCTCAGAATCAAATTCTGAGGGCCCCGATGGAACCGTATCGCCGGTAATTTCTTAGGAACTCGTGTTCTGGAGTTGCGTTTACACGAGAGATGTTGATAAAAATTGTGGAAGTTAAAAATAAAAATTTAACAACAATTTTTAATTTACTCAAGTGTTTTAATCCTTTGGAAGGATGTTGGGTAACTACCCAACTTCCCTTTGTAGGTTATGAAGGAGGTGGGGCCCACATGATCCCCACCCCTTCATATTCTTCAACTCTTCAACTCCTCTCAACTCACCATAAATTAAGATACCTTATGTTATTAATGGGTGAGTTAAGTGTGGTTTTTCAAATTTTAAACTCTTGAAATTCAAAGGTTTTGTTGTGTTAATAAAATAAGTTGGGAACTTATTTTATGGGGTAGAACCATTGTTGCTTGAGAGGTTTTGGGGAGAAAAGCTAAGGAAAGCTAGATTTTTTCATCCTCTTCAACGAAGAACATGAGGAATGCGAAGAACGCATCGAACTCCGTCAAAGAACGTCAAGTCCTCGAAGACCGACTCCGCGACACCGATCTGCAACGCGACGTTTCTTTCCGCAACGGTTCTTCCGCAACGTTATCTCTACCCGCGACGAATCCTCATTCATCGAACCTCCGTTCGAGCAACCTCGAGGTAGGGAATTGTTTATGAAATATTAATGAACCCCATGCTACTTCCTTCTAAATCAATGAACAAGGATCGAATAAACATTAATTTGATCCGAGAAGATTATGTTACGGGTTGGGATTTTATTTTGGTATTCTCTTATCTTTTGAGAAAAGAACGACGAGCGTGGACCAACCAATTCCTGGTTGATCCGCGGATCGTTCGTACATGTGGATCGATGTAGGGGTTTCATTTTATTTATTTTGTTCATGAATACCAACTTGACGATCATCATGGATTTTAAAACCAATTGATATCGAATAACGCGAGGGGGCCGGACCGCACAAACATGGCCGACCCTCCTCCTTATTTCATGTTGGTTTCTTTGTGGTTTGGTATGGGAAGGCATGGTGTTGTCGCACTACGCGGAATCAAGCGACAAGAAAATGTGCGGCGCTGTCGCGCCGCGCCGTGAAAAGAAAGAACAAGGAAGAGACATCGTCGGGCCGCGTCAGAGAAACCGAAGACATCCACGGACGGAGTCGGGCCACAACGAAGGGGCGCGGCACCAGCACGCCGCGCCGGAGAACCACGAAGACGGCGCGTTTCATTTTTGACGTGAAGATTGAGGAGTGACAACAAACGAGGCCGCAAGGTAATTTTGAGGCCTTCGCAGTGAAGGTCTGGTCTCGGGAGGACCATAAGCGAAGACGGCAGGAGAAACGGATCACCGGAGCGCGTCCGGTGGTCCGCGGAAGGCGGCGGCGGTTGTCGCCGGCGTCAATCAGCGGCGAAGGGGGGGGGGGGGGGGGCGCACCCTCGCCGCTCTGCGGAAACCGCGCGGTCGCGGCCGGCCAGTCGTCCCGGATCGGACAACGCCGGACCGGGCCAGGCCGGGCCGGGCCCAGCCGGGTCGGACCCGGTTTGGGTCGACCCGGGCCTAGACCCCCCCCCCCCCCGTTTTCGGACCACTTTCGGTCAAATGCCCATATCTTGAGCTGTAGACCTCCTATTTACACGTTGTCAGAGGAAACATGATCCTTGGATCGAGACGGTCATTTTGGTATATTACACTCAAGGTTTCGGAAAACTTTGGGTTCGGCTGGGTTGGTTCGTACACGAAACCAACCGGGCCCTCGGAGCGGAAACACTCGTAACATGAGTTCCGGACGTCCGAATGACGTGACGTCGACTTTGTTGAATTCCTCTTAGTGAGAAGAATCTTTTGGCTTACTCCGCTTGAGGTTTGGATGACGTCGGAGTGCGGTCGGGTTGGTTCGTTCACGAAACCAACCGAGGCCTTGGAACTAAAAAGCCAATAACTCACAGACCAGGCGTCCGATTTACGCGCCGTCTGTCTCGTTGTTTTCCTCTTGATGAGACGGAACTTTTGACATACTTCGCCCGAGTTTTGGATTCTGTTGGATAGTGGCCGGGTTGGATTGTACCTGAAATCCAACCGGGTCCCTTGAACGGAAAATCTGATATCATTCAGACTAGACCTCTGTTTGACGAACCGTCAGCGGCGTTGGTGATCACGTTGAGAAAAGGTCCCTATGAGTATACCATATGACTTTTCGGGGGATAGTTGAGTTACGGCCGGATTGGTTCGTACATGAAACCAAATGGGCCCCTGAGACGAAAAGGCTAATAACTCACAGACCGGGCGTCCGATTGACGCGCCGTCTGTTGCGTTGAGACCCCTATGACGAGGCGGTACTTTGAGATACTTATTCGTGGACTTTGTGATACTTGGAGTATCGACCTATCGCTCGTGGAGCGGACCCTCCCAGAGACGAGCGTCCGGAGTACGGAGACCGTGTAGCCAGCTGAGACCTGATGATTGCTTGACCGACTCGACTTGGAGTGAGTCGACTAGCCTAGTGGACGGAGCGCCCGGTATTTGGTGATAGACTCACGGCGGACGGAGCACCCGGTAGTTGGCTGCAGACCTGCGGTACTCGACGGGAGGAGTACCTCTCTAGGCTATTAGGGGGAGCGCCCGGAATTTGGCGACAAACCCACAGCGGACAAAGCGCCCGGTAGTTGGCCGCAGACCCACGGTACTCGATAGGAGGAGTACCTCAGCAGTCTTAGGATAGGGAGCAGTACCTCGGAGTCATGACAGGACCACTGTACACTTCATAGACGGAGCTCTTCACCAGTTACAGTTTCGTTGATGAAAATACTGGTTTGAGCTGAGACATTTGACCTTTGTGTTTACCTCATGATTGAGATGGGTCACTTGATAACTTAGGTATATGTATGGGAATATACCTGGGTAGTGGTTATCCGTTGATTTCATGATACTTGTGTTTCCTCATGATTGATATGGGTTACTTGATAACTTAGGTATATGTATGAGCATATACCTAAGTAGAGGTTATCTATTGAGATCTTCTTTGTGGTTATCCATGTTGGTTTTAGTGAGACCTTGAGGGTCTCGGGGAACCTACTGAGTATCGTTATACCCACCCCAGCACGGGCTATGTCCGCACCTCATTGTGTTGGTTGTAGATGACGGGCAGTGCTGACACAGGCCGAGTGTTCGAGGACTGGACGGTACCCGGAGGTGGACTACACGATGAGTCAGTACCCAGAGGTGGAATCCACGATGAGTCAGTATTTGGAGGAGGACTTCACAGCGAGACGACACATGGAGGAGGTTGATGGGTGAGAGGGTTGAGGAGGCTATCTGTACCTACCCTTCAGGTAGGATCCGAGGAGGATGACCCAGGAGCTGCTTCCTTCTTCCAGCTGTTTTCCATTTTCTGTTGAATTTTTGTTTAGTTGTAGCTGCACTTTCAGTTGGGTTTGTATTCTGGCCCATTTACTTTTCAGCACTTTCTTTTGTACTTACTGTTTTGCTTCCGCTTGTACTCTATGGTGTTTTGTTTACTTTTTTAAAGGAAATGCCTTCCCAGTTATCGGGATTTACGCCTTTGGTGCTAGTCACCAGCCCTTGGCCTATGGAAGGTGGGTTTGGGGTAGTCATGGCACGGGCCTCGAGGACGGGTCGTGACAATTATGATATGTGATATCCCTTGGGGATTGTTCAAAACCCGACATGTTAAAAAGTAGGTTTTGAGGTAAGGGTATCCATAGGAACCCAGGGTTTTATCTGGTTAAATAAATAATTTTTGATTATGTAATAAACCATTATTTATGAATTTTGATCTGTTCTTTATACAACATCATACACTGTTATTTTACTGGATATTTTTTTAGACACTATTGTTGTTACAGACTTATACTTGTACCCTAATTGGGCTGCCTGATCGATACCTAAATAGATTTTATTATTACATGACATGATTGGGGAAATGTTTATGTTTTAAATGTATGAGTTGGTATGTAGCTTAGATGAGGGAACTGGACATCATTTGTGACATGTCTGGGTGTTTTTTGTGCCTTTTCTTTTGATTTTCATTTTGAAATGTGACACGTATATTAGAATGATAAATTTTACTATTTAGTGTTGATATTATACTTCTTGTATTGGTCATATTTTGATACTGGTATTATCCTGGTTATGATTATATTTCATTTAGTTATTGTTTTTTATTTCTACTGGTGTATTACTCTTATAAAGATGGAATAGTCTCCCCATTAGTGATATTATACTATTTCTACTAGTCGAAAGCCTCTGGAATATAGGAAGGTACACTTGAGGTCATGTGAATAACCCTATCGGGGAACCATTGTGTGGCACCCATGTCAGGATGTTACAATGTGGTATTAGATGAGTTTTATTTTCTTTTATTTTGTATTAATATTTGGGAAAGGTAGATATGAGACTAGGAAGAGTTTGGCCTTGGTTATGATCTCTTGCATGTGAGTAGCTAACCCATGTACGGGGGAGAACCCAAGTACCAAGGGTGGGATTATAGTTATTGTTTCTTCCTTTTTACAGTTGAATGTTATTTCACCTCAGGTGATGCACTTGTTGTGTGATATGATTATTAATTCAATGTTTTCTTGATATTTGACTGGTTTCCTCTTATAAAATGACATTTTATTTTTCATTCATCACTCTAGGAACTCCATATTATTATGACATGCATCATTTTAGGAATGCACAAGAAAACGAGTTATGTGTACGTTGTTGAATATATGTTATTTTTCCTTTCTTATGAAATTTAACTTAAAATTGTGCAAACAATGAAATTTATAAAGATTTTAAAATTATGAAATATGAGAATAAAATGGTTTCTAAATGATTATCTTTACTAATGATAATGATTTTACCCTTGTTAATCAAGACCTCGGTATAGGATGGTTATGGGTAGTGATAGCGCATTAGTTTTTAAAATGTTGTAGGGTTTATGGAAATGACTTGTTATGCCACATTTTTGTTCCTATAAATATGATAACCTGTGTTATATATCCTAATTTGTTTTTTAAATTGATAGATATTTCTCCAGGATAGAAAAATTTTAGTGGCTGATGAGAGGTTATGGATAGAGATAGTCTACCAGTAGTAGAACCCGAGGCACCGATAGTTCCAAGTGAGGAAGTAAGGGAGAATATCCAAGTGAACATTGATTTATTCATGATATTCATGGAAGGATACCCAAAGTGGGTTTTGAAGAACATTTATGACATCAAAATGGATATCTAATTGAATCACCCATTGACTATTTCTGGAGAGGGACGACTTAAGGGAGATAAGGTCTAGATTGAGTCCATCAAGACTATACATGACTATTTAGAGATTATTTATATTAAGAGGGTCAAGTTGGATGCTTATATTCTATGTGGATCGATGAAGTATTGGTGGGACATTCAAGTGAATACTAGACACGCTAATGGTATATTATTGAATGAATTATTAGAGAAGTTATTGGGGAAATTTTATCCACTAATATTGAGGCATGAGAGAGAAGATTAATTCATGATGTTGACTCTAGAGAGTATGTATGTGATGTATTATTCTAGATTCTTTATAGAATTTTAGTGCTTTTCTCCATTGTTGGTAGGATATGAGACACTGTGGAAAGGCATTTTCATAAGGATCTTAAATGTGAAATTGTATCCTATGTTAACCTCATCTGGTTAAATAATTTTTTAAGGTTGTAGATTAGACTCTCATAGTGGAGAGGAAACTATGTAAGGATTTTTGTCCACGATAGGTGGTTTATAATAGATTCTAAAAAATTATGCCTTCTGAGAGAATGAAGTATCTCTATGAGGGTATTATCTATGCGATAGTAGAAAAAGTGGCCAGAGGGAAGGGTCAGGTACATATGACCTTACCCAGATTGTTGGTCACCAGTGAGGTAGGCGGGGCCAATTTCGTATACATTGTCCTTGTCCAAAAGTACAATGTGGATCTTTTGGAATGATAGTATATCTATAGAAGTTATTAAAGTACCCACAATAAATTGGTAATGATAGGGGATCTATATAGAACCACGATGCAGGAAGGGGATCATCAACACCATATCATTCTAGAAGATGGATTTCTACTGTCTGAGGTGGTAGGGGCAGTGGACATAGTGCATTAGTGAAACAAAACTCATTTAAGTAGAGTGGTGAAACACATGGGACTCAGGTTTCATCACAGGGAAGAGGGGAATGACATTTTCATTCCATTCAGTATACACTTGTGGAGAGAAACGATGGACCATTTACAGTGAGGGGTTCTATTCATGAAGATTATATACTAGATAGTTTCTTATTTAATATTGGTGCCACAATTTCATTATTTTTGAACAAATTGGGAATGGTTTGAGCCTGGAGGTGGATTTTTGTGAAGGTTATTGAACAAAGATACACCTATATTATTTTGGTTAAGAAGAATTGTCTCATGAAAAGGGTGTTCTCTTGCCGGTGGACAATGTCACTTTTATGGGATCTTTATATTCAAGACATGTTAGGAATTGACCTAATTATGGGTATGGACTAGATACTATCATATCAAGGCCACATTAACTTTTATCACAGGATATTGAAATTTAAATACCCTAAGGGTGATAGTTATATTAACTGTGGAGAGTGGGATGTCAAGGCGGGCTATAAAGGACCATTTCACCCGCAATAGGGGGAGCTTACTTTCTATGTTTCATGTTTTTTTTTGATGATGAGGTTGTGAAACTGACTGTCTATAAATAAATAGTGGATTGGTTTCATGATTTGTCTCTTGAACACTTATCAATGCTTCCACCAGAGATATATTTTGAATATACAATTGATCTCATGTTGGATGATGAGATAGTTTCTATTCAACCAAATTTAATGACACCAACAGAGCTTCATGAGATGAAGACACAACTAGAGGAATATGAGGATATGGGGTTTATCCAACCAAGTATGTCACCTTGTGGTACATAAATTTTATTTTCCAATAAGTTGGATGGGAGTTTGTTCTGATGTGTCTATTAACTAATGTTGAACCAGATGGGTGTGAAGAACTGGTAATCTCTTCCATGTATTAATGATCATTTTGACTAGGTAAAGGGTTCTTTTTTATCTTCCAAGATAGATTTTAGATCAGGGAATAATCATTTGATATTTCAAACTTTTGATATACTAGTGACTAGTTTCAAAATTAAGTATGGATTGTATGCATTATTTATAATTCCATTTGGGTTGACGACTACACTAGAAGTGTTTATGGGAATGATGAACAAAATAGTCCATCCATAGCTGGATCTATTTGTGGTAGTGTTTTTTTATGGTATCTTGTTTTACTCTAGGACTCATAATGATTATGCTCATCCCATTGACATCATCTTTAGTTACACTGAGAGAGACTCAACTGTATTCCAAGCTATCTAAGTGTCTATTTTGGATTGATAAAGTACACTTTAGGGGTCATATAATCTTGGAGTAAGGTGTGTCTGTAGACCTAGAGAAAGTATAGGAAGTTATGTCTTGGGATAAGAAGAAGATAATTTTTTATATCCATATAATTTTGGGGTTGGATGGGTATTAGTGAAGGTTTTTCAATGAAATTTATGATTATTTACCACTTATTTAAGGCTTTAATAAGAGGGATTAACGTTTGATTTGTCATATTAATGTGATAGTTCATTCTATGACGTGAAGAATCCCTCGCCATCAGCCCCGATCGTGAATATACTTGAGTTAGGTGGGGATTATATGGTGTTTCCTGACACTTCTAGGATAGTTATTTGAGGTATGATGATGAAACAATACCAAGATGTGGTTATGTGTGATGAAAGTTAAGGACACGTGAATGGAACTACCATATTCTTGAACTCATGTTAGTTATGATGGTGTATGTTGTTAAAATACTGGGTTCCCTAGACCCAACTATGCAGTACTTTTCATTACCATATCATATGTACAATTATTTATATATGATTTTATCTTACCATTATAGTGTAGACTTTTCTTCATACACTATTATAATGGTAATTTACAAAGATTAATTGTCATGTCGAGAGGTTATAGAAGAACCTAGGCTATAATGATAACCTCGAGATACTATGAAATTAATATTAAATATATGTTCTATATTCTAGATGAATCTTTCTAACTGGAAACAGTAGATGTTTTAGTATCAGGTGATAGGGGATCATAATCATTGAGACCTCTCCTTGTGAAGTTTTCACTTGGTGATCTCTATGAGTGAGATCATGAGGACAGACCCTTCAATAGGAGCACCAGAATTTTTTCAGTATCATTGGTTGTTTCTATCTACAAACTTGTGTATTGGTCTCTTGAAATGAGATCAATACCAATGTCTATCATTTGATTATGTACTTTGATGAAAGGAAAAAACAATGGTATTGAAATCATGGAATGGTATCTAGGGTTGGGTGTTTCATTGGTGGTATGACATTGGTTGAATGGTCAAAAAGGATTTGTCACTTCCATGTTCAAGAAGTTTTATATCTCAGGCATGGTTGATCCAGATAGTGCTGCCTTCATAAGTCTTTGGCCAAAGTAGTAAAATGGTAAATCCATCTGAATATATCAACAAATAATAAATCAATAAAAGGATGATGACACAAGTGTGTGTCCTGCTTTATTAGATATTTAATAAAAAAGAGATTATAGTACATAGTTAGTGTTAATAGGTTGGTTGTCATTGCTATGAAAATTCTTATCTATTTAGGGGCCATGATGGGTTGCTAGGCTCCACTCTTGGTCTGTGGATTTTATTCACTAAAATCGAGAAAAGGGCATAGTGGGTAACACACAATAATTTATTCAAGAATCCGCAATATTCAGTGGAGTAGGTATATGGACATGGTGGGACCCGCCATGGGGTCCGAGTGTTTTCCAATGTATCGATCACCAAAATAATTAAATAAATTCATTAATATTCAAGTTATTAATATTTGGGATTTAATTTATTTAATATATTTACATGTTTAGTAAATATGAGATAATATTAATCGAATGAATATTATTTTAGTATTCAAGGTTCGTTTAATATTAAGAGGGACATAAATTCGAGTTAAATGGATCAGATTTTATCAGATAATATATTTTATATATATTACAAGTATGTGATAAAATAATAAATAATATTGATGCAATTTATTTTGTCAAAATTTATTATTTGGAGGACGTTGAAATAAACATGGGTTTAGGAACCCAACTGGGGATTTTTCAACACCACTATAAATAAAGAGGATTCTCTCTCTCATGTAGTGTGATTCCCACTATTCATTCATTCCATGGAATGAAATCCCGATCATCTCTTTCCTCCTGCTTCCTAAAGAGATAATTTATTGATCCAAGATTTCGGATCATGATCTTCCTCAAGCATTGAAGGCATCTTGATGCGGTGATCATTGGGACATCGAAAGCATCCTCGAATCACCGTGATAGCACCCCAAGTCTGACAATCTACATTCTAACGTTTTTTGAAACACGTGTGGATGATATAGAGGGATCCTTCTATGGATTCTTAAAGTAGCGATCGCCAGTGATAATTTGTATTCGAGCATGCCTTTGGATTTGGAACGGTATGTATTATGTATATGTTTTGTGATCTTTATAATTTACGCAAGATCCTCAGACCTCACCGGGGCTCGGATCATCGGCATCGACAAGTACTGTCGATCCGCCAATGAAATAATTAAAATCCTCGGCCCATTAGATTCTACTGTAGCCCTAGAACCTATATGTGGTATCAAAGGGATAGTGTAAATTTTCAAATCATAGAAAATTAAATTATAATTACAATTAAGTAGATGGTTAAAAAATGGTCTCATTTATTCAAACTGTGTGTTGATCTGATGTCGAATGATCGAGTTATAGTCTCTTTAAATTTTTGGATTGAATCGAACTTGTGGTTTGATCGTGAGTATTATATTTCATTCATTTTGAAGAATTGATCATGCTTAGATCGTTCATCAGATATGATTAGAATTATATGAAAAATAATTAGTTTTATAATTTTATGTTTTTCATAATAATTATATTATTATAATAATATTTTTTATTATTATGATAATATAACAATAATAATTTATTATTTTATAATAATAATTTTATTATTATTAAATTAAAAAGATATCGAGTAGCCTTTAGAAATTTTTCATGTGTGGAAAATTTTGGACGGAAAACTAGAAATAAAAAAGGATAATGTGGTGGAATATACTTCAAAAAGAAGTCATAAAAATTAAATCAAAAAGGAAATAGTGGGGGTTGCTTTGTGGAAAACAATGAGGACAAAAAAAAATAAAAAATAAAAAAGGGGGTCTGTGGACCCCCTGTCCAAGCTTCCTCAGGATGCCACCAGAGGGCACCCTTCTCCACACACAGTCTCCCTAGGTCCCGTCGTCATGCCTCCTCTCTCGAGCTATAGCTACCAATAGTGCTGCCACCCTACATCCTCTAGCCTTATGCCACCCTGCTTCCTCAGCCATCCTGGTGCCCTAGCCTCATGCTCAATCGGCACCTGCCTCCCTGTTGTGGCTCGCAGAATCCCGTGACTCGTCGCACAGGCCACCTCAACGGCCCCCGCCTTCGCCTATGGCCAGCCTATGTCACCTCTTCTACCCTGTTCCCTTCCCAACATTAGAACCGTCACCGAGCCTTCCTCTCATCTTTCCCAGAGGGCCGCCTGCTCCTACCCCCGATTGTTGCCCGACCTCCCACATCCCAGGAATATCCAGCCTCCACCCAGTGTGCGACACACCACAACCCTATCAAGACTACTCTACTGCCTACTTTCTCTCAGGCATCATTGTGCAGCTTCCCCCGTCAACCCATTACAGAAGGAAGTCGGTCATCCCGGCCTCCTCCTGACGGCTGCCTTACCCTACAGTCGGCGCACCGGCACACCCACAGTAGGTCGTAGCCACTCTCGACCGACTACCCCGGCTTCCCTCTACCCATTCGGCCAACCTAGGCCTCACGTAGCTGGTAGAACCCAGGACAACCGTGCCTCTGATCCTCCACTGGTAGTCCCACCATCGGGAGCCATTCCTTTCACCAGACCAGGTCACGCTGGACAGACCCAACCGGAACCGCGGCCCCGTCAGATTCTGTTTTTCACCCAGGAGGTATCATTCTGCCTACAAGATATCTTTTTTCAGGGTAAAATTGGCCTCTATGCAGTACGGACAGACCTTCCCAACCCGGAACGGGTTTTGGGTGGATCAGCTCTGCCCAGTTTGGACCTGCATGGCCCTACGCGGGTTTGGTCCAACCCACACAAGTCATGAAATGGTGTTTCAAGGACCGACCAACTTAAATTAATAAACAATAAATAATTTAATTAATTTAATTTTAGTACCTAAATTAAATTGATTAAAATTAGTTTTGGTTAATTATTTTAATACCCGGAGATATAAATGAATTTAATTTTGTAATGAAATGAAATTAATTAATTAATTAATTTTGGCATAAAAAATAATTAATTAGCTAGTCGGTGATTAACAAAATTATTTGAATTTATTAATTCATTTAATTTAATTTATAACCCTCGTACTTATTTAATGCATATTAATTTTATCATTCATGATTTTACCTGTCTATTGTTATTGAGCATAAACTCGAGTATGTTTCTTTTATTTAATTAATTATATAAATGTGTGTGATGCTTATAATTAATTAAATAGACGGATTTTTCATCTTCTTTAATTTTAGGTTAAAATTTATAAGGGCGTGCGTGAACAATTTTTACCTGATGAACATTTATACATGAGACCCCCTTGCCTACGTGCAATTAATTTTGTACCTCAGACGAAGATGATGCAAGAGAGGGAGATATTCCAAGATGACACATGGATCCCGCCGAGATGAGGCAGGACTCCGAGACATGACATGGACCCCGCCAATATGAGACAATACTTCAGAAGAGATGCAAACATACAAGACAAGGGAAAGCTGCATTATGAGTCAAGCATTGACACATGTATGATTCTCTTAGGTCGTTTAGATACTCAAGACCAGTCAGGTAGGATTTTACCTTTATGTGTTTATTTATTATTTTATGCATTTTAGAACAGCCAAAACATACATAAAATAATAGATAATAAAATGAATTAAGAAGTTGTGTATGTTTTTCTATTAAAGGTCAGTTGTGAGCGCGATAACATAGATGAAAAAGTTTAATAGAAATGGTTAAATTCATTGAGAGAAACCAATAAAACCCTCAAAGAAAATATTATGTCACAATAGCCTTACATAATTCCATTTTTAATAAAACTGGGTGTTCGAGGTTCCAATCATGCAATAGCTAAGGGTGCCTCTTATTACCAGGGAGTTCTTATTAAAATGGTGGGTTGACATAACTAAAATTACAGTAATGAAATAAGCATATCTAGCTTGTTGTAATTTTAGAGGCAAGCATTGAGTAAATCAGTAAATGATATTTGAAACTAGGACTTCACTCAATAGATCAATGAACCGTGAGTTAATGTGGTTGACCATCCAACAGCCTACCTTGGACCCTCTGAGTAGTGGTGTAGCCATATCTTGTAGAATATAAAATAGGTTTAGGGATCCTTGCCACTAGAATATTCAAGATTATTTTGATTTTAGTACAAAGGGTTCTTAGAATTCAAAAAATTAGTTGGAAACATTTAATGATTAAATTAATCGATAATGTCACATTCAGTAATCAACATAAAAGTATAATCTTCTAATATTTATTTTATAGAAAATGGAAAGTAATACCATAATAAAACTATGATAAATATTAGAAAAATTTAATGTCTAAACTAAGCACGAATACCATGTGTAGTATAGGCACTTGCACACATAATTACTAGGTCATAAATTCAAGGTGCTTGTGTCCCAACCTATTAAGAAACCTCAGGAAGCAAGGGAATAAATGATTACTGGAGACTCATGAATCAAGAATATGATGGTTCTGTCATAATGTTATTATCAATGCTTGATGTTAGTTGTGGTCACTACATCATGACATAGATGATGTCACATGTAGTCTCATATCCAAGAAGTTTCCTAGGAGAAATCTAAGCAAGATTTGAATGCGATGATTTCACTCGGTTTGTGTAAAGTGAAAGACAGTTCACAATCATTCATGCCATCCCATTCTTATAAATTTTACACATAATTACTATAGTTTCATTTAGGTATATGAGAAAACATTGTGGAGTAATAACTTTATTACATTTAAGGTAACATTCTCCAAGTAATAAGAATATTAAAGATAACACCATATTTTGTTCATATGGAAAATATATTGAAGACAAGGATAAAAGGCCTATGGTAAGATACACCAAAGGAACATTCATCATGTCCTTCAAAGAAAAGTGGTTGGCTATTTAACAAAAGGTTATTTGCATCACATATTGAAATAAATTTATGGATGTTTAAAAACACAATGACCTGAAATACAAGAAGCAAGTTCCTATTTATCATTCATTTTATATTCATCAAATAGAAGTATTTTTTCTCACATACTTCATGGGTATTAAATAAAATATTATTTTCACATATATTTATTGAAATATAGTAACCAAGTAAGTAGAGAAACATTACTAGGAGTAAGTTTTCTTCTCCAAGTAGCTGAGAAAGGGTGATTCCTAAGTCAGTGGTGAGAAACACATAACTTCTATTTTCCATGAGATTGATTTGAATTGAAAAAGTTGTTGAGTATAACCAAAACATTTATATCACAATCCATTTTGGTTATAATGATACATTATTCCATGTTTTGGAATGAATGTTGTTTGTGGTAACATACTCAACAAATATTTTATACATACATGAATCAAAGGTAGTACAAGATGAATATAAAATGTTAGACCTACCCAGTTGGGGACAAATAATACTTTGTCAAGTAAAACTAAAAGTGTACATAAAGAATATAAACAGTATGGTATTTAGGCTCGACATAGCTAAACACCTTTGGAATAATTTACATCCTTAGTTTAGACAAAGAAACCCTATAGAAATAATGGTATGCCACAAAGATTCCAGGGTTAGTTTAACAAGAGATTGTAAACTATTCCTAATGAAAGCTAGAGGTAAAGATACTTCATAAGATTATTTTAAGTTATTGATTAATTTGATAGTGAATTATATACATGGTTAGAAGATATAAGTTGCTTCAGATCGGTAATCCAAAGAATATCTTGACCAAACATTCATCGATCATGATAATATTGCGTAGAGTTATTCATAAATGCATGTTACCTTATCTACATCACCGTATTGATGTTCATAGGTAGGATCAATGATAATGTCTTACATGTTTACATTGATAAACAAAATGTAGCATGGATCAATTCCTAAATGTGCATTTGATACATCAAAGTTATGATATAAGATGCATCAATGCTTCAACTTGTCGAAACATCTATTATATTTCAAGATGTGATTTTAAAATAATGGTGTAAATCCATATGCCAACTAAAATGATAAATTGATATCATATGAGTCCTACTATGATGAAAATACATTATATCATAGATCATGTGTTAGGATGGAAAGAGTTTGTTAAGATATAAACAAACATGCTTCAAGATGAACACATGGTGCATCTAAGTAATTATCTTAACAGTGGATTAGGATATTACATAAATCCCTAAGTTAGAAAAGATGTATTCAAGTATTAGACTAAATTTCTATATGAGAGTGAACATCTCTATTAGATATAGTGGGAGCTGAATTAACTTGAACTTAGTCAATTCTTGAGATGAAAAAATGGTTGTCATAGGAACAAGTTCCACAAATACATGTGGAATAGGCATGTTCTAGTGACACACACTATGTAGGAAAAATGAAACCATGGTAATGGTTTTATATTCATCACGGATGGTGATAAATTATTCGTTAAGAATAATAAATCCTACAAGTAAGTAGTATATGACAATTATCTAACATTTACAAGATCAATTAAAATTCAATAATGGATTCCATTGGTCAAATTGGAAAGGGGATTATAAATTGAATATTGTGGTGGATATTCAAATGAGATGATACATGGATGGTACAATCCTAGTACCAATAAAGATTGATTTTGTTTACCAGGTTAGTATTCTTAAATCCATTAGAGCTTTACTTGTCATAGCTAACTTCTATGATTATTCTATTGGTCATTGGATGTCAAGATAATCTTTTGTGGAAGGTGTCTAAACGACACAACCAAAAAGGTATGATGACACCATCAAATTCCAATAATGGTTTCAAGTTACTCAAATCCAACTCTGGATTAATGTAAGCAACAAGATATTAGATCATTCATTTCAAATTAATATTTTCTTTATGTCTACTAATGGTTAGTGGGAGCACCAATGTTTTCTAAGAGAAATATGTTCTGCAACATATGTAAAATAGATCCTGGTCTTACAGTTAGATAAGACTAGAATGAAAGTAATTCTCCAGTGATTGAATTAAAGTATCAACCTATGTTCTAGGGAATAGGATCTACTAAAGTATATCTAATGGTTGCTTGGACCCAGTCAGTTGTACATAAAGTGAAATTGTATTGAAAAAATACTAATATGAACAATTCAAGAGATAAATTGTTGCCTATGTCACATGGCTTAATCTCTTTAGGTTGACATGTTCAGAACATGGGAAGATATTAATGTTGTGATTTGAGTACCATGTGCTTTAGCGATGGACCAATCACATAATCCATAATATGTACAAGAATTGATACTGCCATGATATAATTTATAATAGGTAGATATAAATTATATATAAGACCACTACAAGTGATGTAGTTAGAATAATCATCTTGTAATTCGGCAAGTACAAATGATATGTTCTTGGAATGTGGAGAAAAGTTATACTGGTTATGGTGGGATACAAACTAGTAATCATTAGATCAATTTGATCTAGTATCGCAGTTATTCATAGTCTATGATCATGTCAAGCTCATAAATGATAGTGGTAGCTATATCTACAGATACTTAGTATGCTGCATATTCAAAGGTGTCTAAGAAGCAGTTATCAATTGCAACGATTTACTCCAATTCATGGATTTTCATCTAAAAGTATTATCAAAATTTAAAGTATGATATTCTTACTATCCAATTTGTCAAGTTATGAAAATGGAAAAAAGTGATATATTCAGGGATACCTTATCTTGAGAAGTTTTACTCAAGGAAATGAGGGCGCATATAGCAGATATTCCATGCGGCGAAAACGTGGTAGGCCCAGTAGTTAAAGTCATTACTCAATAAGAGCATGATCTTAATCATGTAAGTATCTAACAAGTTTGGTTAGAAATTTGGCCCCAGTGCAAGTGGGATTGTTGAAATAGTGGGTTCCCTAGACCCAACTATGTAGTACTTTTGATTACCATATCAAGTGTACAGTTAGTTATACATGATTTCATATAACCATTATAGTGTATACTTTTCTTTTTTCCATTATTATAATGGTAATTTTAAAATATTAATTGTCTTGTTGAGAGGTTATAGCATATCCCATGATATAATGAGAACCTTGAGATACTATGAAATTAATCTTAAATATATGTTTTATAGTCTAGATACATCTTACATACTATACATAGTAGATGTTTGACTATCAGGTGCTAGGGCCTCATAAGAATTGATACTTCTTCTTGTGAAGTTTGTATTTGGTTATCTCTAGCAGAGTGATCATGAGGATAGACCTGCCAATAAGAACACCACATATTTTTGGTATCATTGGTTGTTACTATCTACGGACATGTGTATTGGTCTTCTAAATGTAGACCATTACCAATGTGTATTATTTGATTACTTACTTTGAAGAAAGGAAAAAACCATGGTATTGAAATCATGGTGAGGTATCTTGTGTTGGGTGTTTCGTTGGTGGTATGACATTGGTTGAATGGTCAAGAAATGATTTTATACTTCTATGTTCAGGAAGTTGTATATCTCAGGCCTAGTTGATCAGGATGGTGCTGGATTTTTAAGTCTTTGTCCATAGAAGTACAAAGGTAAATCCTTCCTTATATATCAAAAAATAATAAATCAATAAAATTGCGATGACACAAGTGTTCATCCTGCTTTATGAGATATTTAATGATAAAGAGATTATAGTACACTGTCAGCATTCATAGGTTGGTTGTCATTGCTATGAGAATCCTTATCTCTTTAGGGGCCATGATGGGTTGCTAAACTCCACTCTTGGTCTGTGGATTTTATTCACTCCTATCGAGATAAGGGACTAGAGGGTCACAGACAATAGCGTATTCAAGAATCCTCCCTATTCGTTGGAATAGGTATATGGACATGTTGGGCCCCAACACAGGTTCCGAATGTTGTCCAAAGTATCGATCACCAAAATAATTAAAAAAATTCATTAATATTCAAGTTATGAATATTTGGGATTGAATTTGTTTAATGTTTTGACATGTTTAGTAAATATGAGATAATATTAATCAAACAAATATTATTTTAATATTCAAGGTTAGTTTAATATTAAGTGGGAAATCAAGTCGAGTTAAATGGATCATATTTTATCACGTAATATATTTTTTATATATAACAAGTATATGATAAAAGAATAAATAATATTGAAGTAGATTAGTTCATCAAAATTATTTATTTAGTGGATTTTGAAATAAACAGGGGCCGGGGAACCCAAATGAGTATTTTTCAATGCCACTATAAATAAAGAGGAGGCTCTCTCTCATGTGGTGTGATTCCCAATTTTCATTCATTACAAGGAATGAAATCCAGAGCATCTCTCTCCTCCCACTTCATAGAGAGATAATTTTTTGATCCAAGCATATCAAGATCTTCCTCCAGCATCGAAGTCACCTCGATGCGGCGATCATCAGGATGTCAAAAGCATCATCTGATCACCACGCTATCACCCAGAGTTCGATGATCAATGTTCTAGTGGTTTTTGAAGCACATGTGAACGATCTAGATGTATACTTTTATGGATTCTTCAAGTAGAGATCGCGAGCGAAAAGTTACAGTCAAGAGCACATTCATATTTGGAACAGTGTGTATTTTGTTTATTTTTTATGCTCTTTACAATTTATGAAATATTTTCAGACCTCACTAGGGCTTGGATTGTCAGCGTCGATAGGTATCGTCGATCCACCGATGAAAAAATTAAAATCCCTAGCCTACCGACTTCTGTTGTGGGCCCCTAAACCTATCATATGCTCTAATTTGTTTGTAGCATTATCATATGGGGAAGAAGTTTACTGTGTATATGAATCAGAAGATCTTGAATAATATCTTTTTGATGTAGTATTTGAATCTTTGATAGTGGATGTGGGTTTAAAATATAAATTCAATTGGTTTTGATCTAGAATATATACCCGGAAAGGGAAATAGTGTGGCTGAATAATTGAGTAGGAAAACTCAGACTCAGGTGATTCGGGAGTCTAGTGTTGAGTGGAAAATGATGACCTTATAGACTGAGATGGATGTGCTAGATTAGGAGAGTTAGTAGTAAATGAATCTTGTATCAATTTCAGTAGAGTATGAACTTCTGAGAGAGATCATGGATAGGTAGTATAAGGATCTGTAATGATTGGATTTGAGGGAAATAAAGGATTTTTTGTATTCACTATCTGATTGGAGCATATATAATGATGATTTCATATGTGTTAATAATCATGCTGTTGTACCTATGATTGTGTAGGAGGTCCCGATGTGTGAGTTTCATGCCTCAAAGTTGGAGGTACATCCAAGTGTGACCAAAATGTATTATGACCTATAACAATTGTTTCAATAGTTGGGAAGGAAAAAGGATATAGTTGGTTTTTTTACATGTTGCTGCACCATTTAGTAGGAGAATGTAATGCATTAATGACCTGGTGGTTTTTGTAGCTATTTCTAATTTTGGAATGGAAGTGGGATGATTTGATTATTGATATTGTGGCGGGTATCTTGGGGATTCCTCATAAGAATCAAACTATTTGGGTGGTTTTAGACCATTTGAAAAAGATATTTCATTTATTTCCCCATACTAGGTAATTTTTCAGTAGATCAGTTGGGAGAACTGTATGTTTAGAAAATAGTGTGTCCTCACAGGGTGCGAGAGATAATAGTTTCAGCCCATGACTATCATTTTATATATCACATCTGGAATGGTTTACATAAGGTAATTGGTATAGAGGTATTTTATGTATGGGTTCCCAACCACAAATAGATAGTAAATCAGAGCGTATTATACATCTGCTTGAGGAAATTTTATGGTCATGTGTTCTAGACTCTAAAGAGTTTTGGGAGAAGCAACTATATTTAGTAGAGATCACCTATAGAAACAGTTATCATGAAACAATAAATGTGAAACCATATGAAGATATTTATGGTAGGACTTACATATCATCTATATTATGGATGGAGGTAGGTAAGTAAGAATTTCTCGGATGGAGTCTCCTAAAGGAGATGTCAGAGCTGGTAGAACTAATTCAGAAGAGTATGGATACATATCAGAGTAGAAATAAGTCATATACTAATAGAATTTGATGACCCCTAGAGTTTATAGAGGGTGATCGTGTATTCCTTTAGGTGTCACCTATATTGGGTCACAGTGGGATATAGTGATAAATCAAGATAGAACCCAAATTCATAGGACTATTTGAGATCATGGAGAGAATTAGGCCCGTGGAGTACTGATTGGTTCTTTTATATATATATTGTGCTATGCATGATGTTTTCCATGTGTCACAACCTTAGAATCATCACCCTGACCCTTGTCATGTGATCTATGTGGATGATTTTGAACTTCAGATAGATATTTCTTTTGAAGATCATCAAATATATGTGTTGGATCACTGTGAGAATGTTTTTAGGGGAAAGACTATGATGATAGTTCATGTATTGTGGAAACACAGATGTGGTCAGGAGGAAAGCTAGTAGAGAGAAGCAGATATGATAGATCAGTGGACCAATCATTTTTGAATTAGAATATTAGAGATGCTTGGAAGTAAAAATCAAGGATGAGTTGTTATATAGTAGGGAGATTGTATGACCCTGAACTTTTATGGAAATTTCTTGGGTTTGTTTTTAGGTACTCTTTTTCCTTGTGCTAAGTAATTTTAATTTTGGATTTACCTGGTGGTGTGTTTGGTTAAAAATT
This sequence comes from Viscum album, assembly GCA_963277665.1. NCBI lineage: Eukaryota > Viridiplantae > Streptophyta > Magnoliopsida > Santalales > Viscaceae > Viscum > Viscum album. The sequence goes on along the minus strand of OY728143.1, from coordinate 105,948,158 downwards.
TGGTAAAAATTGAAGAAATAGGGTATGTACGGTGGACTCACAGTTTTCCCTAATTGTGTGCCTTGGTCGATCAAACAACACAACATTGAAGAGAGGGGTTTTACATGGCTAGCACACAATTTTTCAAACTATTAACCATAAAAGGAGAAACAATGAACCCCCCCCAGAAGAGGCGTATTGTTAAGGCATGCTGTTTGGAAAACTATGCTCCTATAACCAGTAAATTTTCTACACTATTTTATTTAATTCAAAAATTAGATTTAAATTTACCTAAAACCCCTAATTAAACAAAAATGACAACCACTTATATCAAAATTATTTTATATCATTTTTTCAGGTTTCTTAGGACACATTCCATGGATTGTCGACCCCCTTCAATGGAAAATTTAATGGAGGATTGAATATGTTCGCCCCTCGCGGTATGAGGATCTCATCCAATGTGGTTTCCTTTCTCTTCATGTTCTTTTTTCATCCAACATAGGGTTTTTATTACATGATTTTTATTTAATATAGATCTAGGATTGTGGATCTTGATCTTGAATTATGTCATACTAATTCATATGATCTTGAATTTAGGCTTAAAATTTGAATCTCATTATACATCGTTATTTTATTCAAATTGGGGATTTTTATTGGGAGAACTCACATATAATAATTAGGGTTGGTGGTATATTATTCAAATCCCATAGTCCAGATTTCAATTATTTATATTTAATTATTTTTTTAATAAATATTGTTTAGAAATTGAATTTCATAATTAAATTATTTAATTTGGTGAATTAAATAATTACATAAATGTGATTTGAGGATAATTAATTATTGAGTTAATTATAAGAATATTGATTTTGGATTTGGAGATAATAAATTATTGAGTTAATTATTGGAATATTAAGGAATTATGATTTGGGGATAATTAATTTTTGAGTTAATTATCAAAATATTGAATATGGATTTGGGGATAAATAATTGTTGAGTTAATATTCATTTAATGAGATTTTGAATCGAATAATTAATTGATCAATTGATTATGGGTAAGTAAGTTCATAAATATTGATTAACTAATTAGATAATTAATTATTGGGGTTCTTCTTCTTCATTAGGGAATTAATTAAGGGGATGGATGTGATGAAATAACTAATAATTTAGTATTGACATTGAGATGATTAATTATTTTTTAATTTAATTAATGGAATTGAGTTGATTAATTAATTGTTAAATTAATTAATGTAAATAATTTTAAATAACAAATGGTAATAATGGAATTTATGAGTGAATTGATACAATGAATAGTAACAATAGAATTCATGTGTTAATTGATACAATGAATGGAAAAAATGGAATTCATTTGTTAATTAAGATAATGAATGGTAACAATTGATTTCATGTGCTAACTAAGACAACGAATGAAAATAATGGAATTCATGTGTTGATTTATATGATGATTGGTAATAATGTAATTCATGTTTTGATTGATATAAATAATTCTAAAAATGGAATTATGAGATATGATATCCCTTGGGGATGGTTTAGACTCCCAGATGGGATGAAGTAGGTATTGAGGTAAGTGTGTCCATGGGAACCCGAGGGTTTATGTGGTTAAATAATGAATAGTTGATAATGTGATAAATATTTATTTATTAATTTGGATTCATTATTTATACAACTGGATACATTGTTATTTGATTGGATAATGTTTTACATGTTGTTGGTGGTGGCCTACTAAGTTTTAATCACACCCTACTCGGGTTGTCTGGTCAGTACCCAAATAGATTTCTGGGTTTCAAGACAAGATAGGGGAAAAGGCCCTATGTTTTATGGTTGAGTAAATATGGATATTGTGTGAGGTAACTAGACATGTTTTAGGACTTGTTTGGTAGTTTTCAGCTTCTCTGCATTTGAGTTGAATTTTGACACTTAGAATGTATATTAGTGTGACATATTTTAGTATAAATTTTTGATATTGTACTTCTAGTTTTGGACAACCTGGGAACTAGAATTATCCTAATTATAATTATATGTAATTTATTTATTTTATTTTTTTGAGGGGTATTAATCTGATAAAATGGGTATAATATCTCCATTAGTGATATTATACCCTTGCTACTAGTTATCAACGTTTTTCATGGGGGGAGATGCGCTTGAGGTCAGGTGACTGACCAGATAGGGGTACCGATGTGTGGCACATAGCCCAAGACATTATACATTGAACCCATTTACTATTGGTTCTCCCCTGTAGCATGATGGTGATAGGGTATGACTAAAATGATGTGATCCCTCTAGGATTCATTACTCTAAACAAAATTCCTCAGAGAGTGTACCTAGGGGGTTTTGTCCCTAGAGGGTAGATTCCCCCGAACCCAAGAGCTTTTATCTTGACTATGTGTGTTACGAGGTTCCCCCATTGCTAAATATTTAACTACGCACACTAGCCTCCACCTACCACTGATTTAGATAATTTTTGGTTATGATATGAAATTACAATAATATAAAAATTAAATATGTTTTTGATATCCTTAATATTACACTTATATGAACCATACACATTGTAAACTAAAGATTATAACATCATTTTCTTTTTCCTATTATTTTAAATGTATGGTTATCCTAGGAAGACCCAATTTCATTATGTTTGTAATACCTCCAGATAATCCCACTCATCCAAAGTTTACAATCTAAATTATAGTGATCCTTTCGTTAAGTACATATTTCAGTAAAATATGAAGGAATTGAAAATAAAGGTTCCAAAACCTTTTGGATAACCCTTTTACACCAAACATAATTCATACCCCTTTTTATGTATGAATAACTTGATTCCTTAAGTGGTTATAACCTTTTAATTTAATGGTTTATGATCCCATGTTCTATTCATTCTCTCTCACAATATATTGGTAATAAATCATAACTAATATGAAGGTACATCACAAGGATTAAACAATGAATAATATAATGCAACATTACAAAAAAAATTAATCTTCACACACCAAAGTTCCTCATATATTGACCTTAAATTTAAGTCCATAAATTCCCTTACCTAATGATGGTAAACTACCTAAAACATGTCCTAGTCATGTGATGTTAAATTGTGTGACTTCATATGTTAATGCTACACGACTTTAAATATAATAGTGGTACTTGTTTGAAGATCTTAAAATATAAAACGTGTGTTTTCATTGTTGGGTTTCCCTCCAATTTTACATATATTCTAAATCTATATAAAAGTTTTCTATTGTATTGTTTTACAAACTAATTCCATGTTTTCTCAAAATAACCATACACCAGGGAAAAGTATTCCCACTTTATCCTGGTATCAAAACCTTAGCCATGTCATGTTTCCTTTCTTCTCAATCTAGGATTACTTATCATTGAAAATTCACTTTTCATGATGTAGATATATGAATAAAATTTAATTCCCCTTTTCTATGTGAGAGTAATCCACATAATTTATAGTAAATAAGAACTATCTGTGGATAAATTCCCATCTTCATAGGATATATAGTGACACCAATATTATCTATTTCAATCCCCTTCATAGATCACAATTACATTTTACTTTTTTGCTTGATGAGAACAAGATCCATGTGAGGATTTATATATTCATTATAATGTCAATTCCACTATATGTCCCATTTCATGCTCTCTAATATGGATCAGTTGACTTCTCGGTCATCCCATATTTCGCATACCGATTATAACAAATGTTTTCTTAGAGAACATGGAAATACACTCTATATATCATTATTGAGATTCATTTTATTAAATTATAAGGAATAATGTCATCATTACATGATGTTAAAATGTGCCATAGGAGGGCTTCATACTATGAAAACCATCCCCTCTGATTATTTTTTACTTAAGAATTGCATGTTTTATACATTCACCTCGGAAATTATTCAATACATTATTGTGTTAACTTTAGAAGGATCGTAATATTATTTAATATTATGTTCTACATGGAACAATATCATGCCTCTAATATCCATGTTAATATCATCCAACTCATTGAACTCATATTCTATAGGTATTTCATTAACCCTCAACCCATGTATTCTTGGTTATCCCCTATAGCATATTGGTAACATGAACTAACTAATCAAAAGGGGCCCCTCTTGTATTCATTGGTGAATAACACAATTCATCATAGATTGTTCCAAGTGGATATTTTTAGTCAATTATAATAGGTCCACCTAACACCTAGGGGCTATTTTCCTAAATGTGTGTGATATTAGCTTCTACCATTATTAATGGTTAACATGTATGAAGTGATCTCCACATCCCATTGAATCATATATTCTCACATCATAAAATACACATTGCATAATAAATCTATTCCAATGGATTTTTATATAATAAATGTTGAAAATAATTATATCGTACCCATTATCAAATAAATTTTATAAATCATACTCCTTTACCCTTTAATTATAGGTTATGAATCTCCTATGAATACCCAAATTTGTTGAGTCAGTTATCCGTATGAGAAATCATATTTGTTCAAGGATGCAAAACCATAAAACATAAACCCCCAGGTCCCTATAACATGTCCATAAACTAAAGGAATCCCAAGTCCCCTATTGATAACATCAATCTAAAAGACAGAAACATCATAATTACATGTCATTAAAAATCAAAATAGTATCATGTTTACAAGATGTTAAATTAAGAAACATATGGTCCATATAGTAAGACCATAAAATTCTTAGAGTGATCCACACTATGGGACCCATAACTCACATGAGATCCAAATCAATGAAAAATATATTCCCTCCCTCCGTATATGAACCATATCATTACGAGGGACATCCATTTTAATGAAATATTTCATTCTTGATTCATATCAATAGGGTAAACATATTGATTTTAGGGACCCAAATCCTTGTCCCAAGAACATTATCAAAAAATACCCCTCATTTCAAAAAGAACATTCCTATATACGGTGTTATCTCTACCAATACTACATGTGGACTGGTTCTTGTTGTAACAATATATGATGGGTCATAAGGATTCACTGATCTTAAGATGAATCTAAATTCTTGAAACATTCAATTTTTGATCTGATTGGTATGCATTTAACCTTATCATGGGTTTTCTTTTTCATTGAATAGGTAGGGTTGAGAATGAACTGTGAGGATACCTATAATGGTGAAGTCATATATTTTTTAGACTCTTAGCTTTATCCACCCTTTTCTATAGTATTTCAAAGGGTTACATGAAATGTAATGGTTTTTGGAGGAAATTCTTGAAAGGAATAATTCTGTGAAGGATATACATCTTGAGGATCCTTTACAAGCCATGAATGATTTACTGAAATCAATATTTTGACGAATCATTTTTCAGAAATTATATAAATTAACGGTTTCATGATATGTATTGGTATTACATGTGTGTAATACCCCACTTTGTTTTTTTAAATTGAATGTATGGCTTATATATATTTTCTCCTCCATTCCAATTTCTTCTCCCATAACCTAACGTCTTCCCCAAGATATCTTGAAGCTCTCTAACACTTCTAAATCCTCTAATTTGGCATTCAAACAATTTTGCGCTTATAATGTGATTCTTGGGTAAGATTTCTCCCTTATGATTCATCTTTCTCTCTTTCTACTTCTCTGGGATTTCAATAGATGAACCAGAAATTGATGGATCTATGCTTCATGTTGTTAGATCTCATCTCTAGGTTTTGTTTTTAGGTCTTATACACCTTTTTTCTCAATGACGGGTGTTGTTGCGAGTGTTTAATTTCAGGAAAAGGTAGGTGATTTCGTCATGTTTAGCCTAATTAATTAACATTGAATATGGTTGATTTATTCCAATTGTTGATTTAAATTAATCTTCTCAAAATTTATTTCAATTTATTCAATAATATAATGTAATTCCCTTGAATTGGTACAATTGAAATGGATTTGGCATGATAATTGGGAAAACCAACCAATTCCATTGAATTGGGGTGTGTTTATTGAAATTAGATGACATAAATTGTTTAATTTAAATTAGTTTTTTGATGGAAATAGTTTCAATTAAAATTTTGAATATAATTGTGTGAAAGAATTTTGAAATTGATGGAATTGGTTTTGAATGGATTTCAAACTTGTAAAAATGGCTTAAAATAATTTTATAGAAACCCAGTGGTTTTATCTTATTAAAGAGGTATGTTTAGGATTAAAACAAACTATGGTTTTAAATGAAAAATTGGAATTGAAATGGAATAATGGGATTAAATGGTATTTTAAGTAGTCTTAAAATAAATTTACCATCATTTATTGTGTAAGATAACATGAAATCCTTAGGTAGTTTGTATGTTATTTGGACACACTCATCACTATTACAAATTTCTATAATATACATGCAGTAGGTCATATCCTTGATGGGATGGTGAAGAGTCACCTTCAGCTAGTGTCTGAGGGACATCTATATAAAAATATTGTTAATATCACATAGAGAGTGTGGAGTCCAATATCCTAGAATATACATACCTATTCAAAATATGACTATGTTCCTCACTTGTTATTAATATTTGAGATATAAATGTATTCCAATGTTCTAAAACTTCTTTTCATGCTTTTCGAATTTATGAAAACAATTTTATAAATTTTTTTATTTTTTCCATTATTTGAGAAATATTCCTTCACTTGTAAATCCTTTGCATAAAGTATTATTCCATAATGTAAATTTTATAGCATGGTTTGTTTAATTATGATTTAAAATTACAAACCTCTTTATTATAGAATTGAAACCATCCCTTTGGTTAATATATTGTTGTAATATAATATGGAATCCTTGGTGAGACCCTAATGGGATTTTTTTCTCATTACCTACTTGTTTCATTGGGTGTTTTTAGATTATCTCATTCCATGTTCGAGAAAGGGGAAATAATCAAATAGAGGTGGATCGAGATGTTGAACCATGGATGTGGTTAGTTGTTTCCTTAGGGACTTGAGGAGTTTTCCTCTATTTTAGTACTTTGGTTGGAGTACATCGGGCTTGTATATTCTCTATTGTATTCAGGTACTCTACTCCCCATGGAATTTCTTTTGTTATTTATACCGACTTGTATCTTTTACTCATGCAATACATGAGACAAAACTGTTACCACATTCAATTGTATGATTCCATGTTATAGTCGTTGACCCATGTGGATCAAGAACTACCTTTGGGCTATGTTAGGGGCGGCTCAGTTATCGGGTTACTATGGTACCCAAGCTAGTTCTTGAAAATTCCAATAGAAAATAAAATGCCTCGTCACCTATAAATTAGTCATATCATTTTGGTGGGCTGTTTATTTATGATCTACATATGTTGTTATTATTAATAATTAATTATATTTAGTGTAACCTAATTATATTATCCTAGGACCATCTTTTGGATTTTCTCTATTAAATCCTACCATAGTTAATGGTCCATATCAAATGTTTTGGAACTTCTTTTCCCAAAATACTATTATGATTCCCCCACCAAAGATATCCTAAACTATCATGAGAGACCTTAACATTAGAAGTATCCTTTAAAGTTATAGAACATACAATCTAATGATAATGGGTGAAATTTCATTCAGGGAGTAACATTCATGTCTAAAAAAGATATATTTGTGTGTGTGGATGACACACTCTTAAAGATATACTTGCAGGATTGATTCTCTCCATTTTGGGATATATAGTGACATATAGAAGCGCTACCATTGACCCATCCTTCATTCCCATAATCAAAATGAAAACACGACCCCCATTCTGAATATGATTATAATAAATATTGTCTATTTTGACATGGGTTATCTCATTTAAGAATGGTTTCTCAAAATTAAATTATTCTTCCCCATCACAAGTTACCACAATATAGAGGGGCCTTAAAATTTATGGAATTATATACAATATGATTACTATGATCACATGATACATAGTGATTCCAAAATTCCCTATTATGAGACATGATAGAATTCCAAATAGTAATAATACCAAATTTACATTCCCCTATATACAGATAGGGGGATCATTTCTCAAATCCATTATTTTGATCATCATATGAATAATTCATGATAATTCCACTTTCAAATTGATGTATTAGACCACATTAACTCATTAAATGGAATATCCTAAAGGGGAACCCCATATAATCTCTTCTTCACATAAGACAAATATATATGTGCAGTATTTCTCTTCATGAACTATATTTTTCTATATTATTTTCTATAAAGGACATAGCGTATCTTATGTTACTCATCACAGGGACCAATAAAAAAAATTAAATCAAAATTTTCTATTCCTAACATATGTCTTGAATCTTTTCAACAACACTTAACTTCCCTAATGGATCTACACCAAGGTAGGACATTATTCTTCTTTTTTTACACATGATTAAATATATATTATTGAGATTCATAAATAAATATGTATTAATTGATTATTATCCCTATAGGATATGTATTTACACATTGATTTTTCAACTGAGGATCAACCACAATTTCTACGAAAATTTGCACTCCTATTTTGAATATAATCCAGATCTATATAGAAGAATTTATTTGAAAGAGATATATATGGAATGTTCCCTAAAAACACAAGATTTATATAGATACATAGAGAAAATAAATAGAAAAAATTATATATTATCATATCCCACCATCATACTAAATCAAGTTATCTTCTATTCACAATGGGCTTTCTCCATTCATAGCACGTAGAACAATTTCTCTCATAGTCATACTCCCCGCGCTGGCATAGTATGGATTATTCTTTTTTACCTCAAATTTTTCACATTAATCATGTGTCAAATGAGAATAAGGGATTATACTGTCCTATTTTATAGGTCTTGTTGTATCATGAACAATGTTTGGTTTATTCAATGGTCTACCTTTCCAAAACAAAAAAATTTAGAATAGTAGAGTTATAAGGACTCATTTCTCCTATATATGACTCAGATAAAGATATTTATTATTTGTACATGATTCATACCTATGAAAAAGGGTTCCCAAAATATGTCTATATACCCATTTTAAAATTAAAAGAAAAAATATTACACACATATATAAATTCCCCAGACAAATAAATGTTGTCTCTAAAGAAGCAGTACATATTTTTCATGTTAGTTCTTAACATCATGGTCAAATTATGTTTAACTATATGACCTTTGTATGAGTTGTATGACGTTATACTATGTACTATTAATTCATTATCCCATTAAATTAAAATTAATAATGTATTTGTCCCTCTTACATGATTAAAAATTGAATAAAACATCACTCATTATCACTCTTTGTGAATGGGCCACGTTACCTAAAAATATTCAGCTGAGGTTCTTCATAATGTGGTCTTATTTATAAAAGCATCAATCCAAAAATCATATAGTTTTTCTTGAGTGTATGTTATTCAAAAAATCACCCATTTCCTTTGGAAAATAACACTCATCTTAAAGGGACTCATTGTTTAATTATAAACATCTTTCCTTGGATCCTTGATATGAGCCCATAGCCTATCAACACAATTTTTTATTTCCTTTAAAAAAGAGTTTCTCTACTCCTCATGAGCCCAAAAAAAATAGTTGTTAAACTCATAAATCAACATGTTTTTTAATTATCCATGAAATATTTATGTCATTACTTGTGATTAGTGAACCATGATCAATTATTTACAAAATATTCATCCCATGTTAAAATTTGTGTTGGAGTACTCTTGACCTTGGGAAACTTATTTTGGTTTTTTGTGACACATCTCCATCATACATGGTCCAAAAATAAAGTTCATAAACATCATATAACATTTCAAAATACATATAACCTCAAAATATATCCATGTATAGTATAAGTAAAATTTCTCAAAAGTACTGGTGGTAAAGACACAAAACATATTACACTAAAAACCCACAAAGTTGGGTCTCATAAATGTTCATGTATTTACTCTCTATTATCTTCCTCTATAACTTTTAGGAAAAATTTACAACATAAATAAATAATTAATGAATCTCACGGGTTATATTTTTTCCTCATATTAACATGTAATCCTTTCTTTGTGGCCCCCTCTGGTATAGGAAGAAGTTTGAGTAATGATTTATCTCGTCTAATCAACATGATAATATGATCAATATGTGGAGATCAGAATTATATAGTTCTAAATCCCATATTTAATATTACATTTTCTATAAGAGAAATTGATGTAATTGATATTTGAATAGATACCCACCCATTATTTGAGTTGAAAGAATTCTCTTAGATTCCCTTAGCATTTAGGTATTCTTTTTATTTCTCTCATATAGTATATTGGAAATTGTAACTAACTGGTTTAATGTGACTCTACTTGGAATCACTAGTGAAAAATATAATTCCTCATATCTTGTGACTATGGGATTTTTGATCCCTTGATTAAAGGCCCATATTAAATCCATGATCTATTTTCATCACCGCATGTGATATTTGTTTCTTCAATTATGAATGGTTGACCTATACCCACTATTCTCCACCCCATTTGGACATATATACTATTAGATTATGATTTACATGTCCCATGATTAAACTATTAAAGTATATTCAACACCCTTGATGTTATGTTTTCATTGAATGTACCAATTTTTAAAAATAAAATATAGTACCAAATTCATTAAACTTTTGGATGTCCTTATCAGTAGATCATAAACCATTTGATACAGGGACTGAGCTTCACAACAATGAAATAAAATCCTCCTTCCTTTTCATTTTGTATTTGGATAATTGTCCCATAAATAATCTCAAGTTTTACTTGACCATTTTTTCATGGACTAAATTAATTGTTTCATAACCCTCTATCAAATGATTTTCCTCCATACCATATTTCAATTCATATGTTTTTAATCATATATAGACCATCAATAACCCCTAGAAAGAAGAAGGAACCCCTATTTTTTCATTCATGTAAGTCCATATTGGATCATGAATAAAGGCCATTGACCCATCATCTAGAGGCCTCTTCTCCTCACCAAAAAATTATCGGATACATGTGATTCCCTGAGACATCATATTATAACATGACACCTCAGTGTGTTTTTCGATCATCACTACTATGTATGCCCCATCCCATCACCTCTAGTTAAAAATATTGAGGATTATTTTACACACCCCATATTACAACTATCCATATAGATTTAAAATCCATGAAAGAATATAACTCTCTAAGAAGGACTATTGAAACAAGGATTCATGATGTGATAATCTATCAAGAATACCCACCCTTCCCATACAAGTATGCAAGGATCCAAAATCTTTCATGGATACCAATCATGCATAAACCAATGAAAGATATAGTTTTACAAAACCCTTCAATAATACCCATCAATAATAACCAAATTAAGGATCAAGAAGTCTATAACCCTTCATAAATACCGATCTATCATAAAATACTCCATTTATTTTGAATATTAATTTATATAAGGTCCATTACATATAAAAAAATACTCCATCAAAAAAATATCCAGGATATAAGAACCAAATTCACAACAATAAATATTCAAATCTGTATAACAATAAAGTATTGAAAAATAAGTTCCATTATGTTAAACCTAAAACTATAGAACCTCATCAGTCAATATTTATAGACTTAAAACTACCAATTTAATGATACAATGTACTATCCCAGTAAAAAACCAACAAAGTTCATTCTAGGAAAAAATTGGATATTATCTCACTATACAAACATGTAATGTGATCTAGGAAAATTTGAGCTTCTAAAAAATATATAATATATATGATACATAATAATTTTTATGATGAAAACACATAATGGTATATCTATAAAAATGTTAATTATTTTCCTTAAATGTATTTCTCAAATGAAAGTTAGGAAACATAATAGAAATGGAAAAAATAAGTAAGAGACATAAAATATGTTGTGATATATCATATTTCCCCAATAATAGTCATGAAATTATATCAAGGCCCTAGTGTAAGAAAAAGTATTATAACACAATCTCTCTCCCTAGTATATCCACCAAATCATTCCTTTGAGATAAAAAGAATTGAGGGGAATTACCCTACTATATCAAATATGGTACTTATGCTAATTTTATTTTGATCCATAGAAAAGTAGAATTCATCATCATTCAAATATAAAGAAAAGTTTGTTATATTTTTTTTTTGAATATTCATTTCAATCTTATTGAATCCTATTATAATGGGGATTTTTTTCAACTATAAAATTTCAACCACAAAAAATTCCATGGAGGGACACAATAGAAAAGTGCTCGACTGAACGCATTTCATAATGACCTGTTCTAATAACATTTGTAGGTGAAGAACATTGTTTATAAAAAATGGAGGAGTATTATTATTCTTATTTTTATCATTATTTTCTTATGAATAATAATAATGTTATGTAATATAAAATAAAAAAATTGAACATTTCATTTTCATCAATCATTGGAATATATCAGGTTTGACAAAAGGCATTGAATTTCAACTTCTTTATCCTTTTGGTGAAAAGTTTTACATTTTTATTTACTCATAGTTCCAAGGTTTTAGTTTTCCCATAATCAAGTTTCATGGTTATTATCTTTCTTATTAAACCTAAAACCGACATTAAATAGAAAAAACATTGATAGTGTGGGAAGTTCCACCTTACGACTCCTTATTTTATAACATGTCCTCATTATGAGACATCACCATAAGAATACTGAACCACATATTGAACTATATTCTCTAGCATTGATATATTTCTAGGATCATGAACTTATTCCATGCCATATGCATAGCACATCAATGTGGATAACAGAGAACCCTCGATGAAGGATAATGAGTAGTCTCTCTAGAGCTGCAAACAACATCCAATTAACATTCATCATCCTTTGTAATAGAAAGGGAACCAGCCTAATCATGAATAAATCGTACACACTCCTAATTCTTTCTACATATCCAAAGTACTATCAATTTCAATAGATATCCTCGTGTTTGGAATCAAATTCATGATCATCTCCAACTACTTAGTGAAAAAGATAAATTAATAGTGAATCATTTCTGACTCACAAAATTGTACAAAGATATGTGAAAATTATTCAATCCACTGATATAATTGGATCTAATAATGATTAAGTTGGTGTGGTGAATGGTGGAAAATTTTCATCAGAAATTAAACCTTCCTATAATGTATGAAAATGTGACACATTATCTATAAATATTAGAGGGAGAACGTGATTTCAAGTCCTATAGAAATTTAGGGAAAGTGATGGATCCCAATTTCATAAAAAATAGATCATGTTGTAAGGGTAACATGTGAGGCTATGATAAAAATTCCAATTTATAGATGGTGATTATTTGCATCCAGCTAGTATGTGATGAAACATTACAGTGCATGTACAAAGTTCTGATGTAGTTTTTTTGGATATGAAGTGTATGTTATAGGAGGACCTACTTTCACCCACCATTTGTATATTCTAAAAAAAGCGTATCTAGATAAACATATAGTTTGATATTCCAAGAGGATAACACATAAATATACGTACAATAAATGATTATAGAAGATCGTGGTGAGGATGAGAATATTCCATGACGTTAAATTACATAAATTATTGATTCCCTGATATTTGGTGTCACGTGAAGAACCTTAGCACATTAAATTCACTGAATATAAAAAATGATGATAAATAGTGAAGAAAAGTCACCAAAATTGTCCAGTGAATATTATGGAAGTTTTGATAGTTTCAATTATTTAAATATCAATAATGGTGTATCATAGTCCTCAAAGAAGAGGTGTTGTAAAACATGGCTATATATTTAAAGGACTCATGCATATAAATTTAACACCAATACTATTTATTCACTATAAATCAATAAAGGATTTCAATATGATATAAAAGAAACATTAAGTAATAATGTCTTGTTATCTCAACTCACAAAGGCCCTACTATGTTTTGTATTCTGTATAAATTTGAGAATAGTGCACTAATAAGATGGATGATATTTTGTTAGAGGTTCACGTATGATGTCACTAAAAGAGGGTTTCATTGCATACTTTACTATGTGAAGAGCTATGATACTTTTTTGGATTCATGGTCTCATTAATTTTCAACTAATATCTCACATACATACATCATCACGAGATAAAGGAAGAGATCACATGCCACAAGACTACCTTCCTAAAGAAGAATTTCTAATTACCACTTACCATGTTACATGAGGATATGTGGTTCATGTACATATATTTATTTAAATGTGAGTGATATCCATTAGTATTATCTTTATGAGTATGAAGTTTCAATATTGTACATAAATTAAGGAATAGTGAAATGATGACCCTTTCAAGGGTTTATGAGGAAGGAGCAAGCCACTAAACTATATGTTTTAAAGGGATATCATTTTCTATAAATAAAAATAGAGTATGTATTCTATAATTATATAATAATTTGTGATGTGATGTTAAAACTATAAACAGAAACTCAACGTCTAATTATTCACCATGATTGAGTTTGATGAATTTATTTGATGAACCATGGCAACAATGCATGTGTACCAGTTGAGTCGTAATGCACTGTATCGACATAATAAAAGTCTTCAGTACATGAATGAAATATTAATTTGTTCATGAGAAGTTAATTATTCACTTGATATAGTAATGTAAAGAAAAAATATATTTCATACATGTGTTTTAAAATAATTTAAAGGGGATATTTCTGTAATTATTTAAATTGAGGAAAAGTGGTGTTTGTGAAGGCCACTTGTTTCATGAATAATACAAATATAATGCTTTGTGTATACAGTTATGTATATAAATGAGATCATGGTCCACCTCATATTTTACTTATGTAGAGAGGAAGATAATATTAATGATATATGTCAGAAAATAATCAAAAGAAACATTTATTATTCCCCTTATTGGAAGAATAAAAATTCATCAATGGCATAAATGTGGATTTTATAATGAATGTGAAGATTTTAAATCATGGGATGTCTCCAAACACATGTGATCAGGTTATGATATTATGTAAGTATACTGATATCTTATTAAATTCCTAGGTTACCTGATCACATAACCATATCATCATAATGTGATGCATCTAGGACAATTGAATCGGATTTCCAAAAAATGGATTGAACATAATCTCATGATCCATGACAAATCATTTGATGTCGTGAAGACATGTGGTGGAAGAATACAAAAGGCCTCCTAAGATCATTGTAACAACACAAGTTTTTTAAAAGAAGAAAATTATATTTGATATAATAACGTATACGTGAAACTGAGTTTATATTACAATACATGCAATATTGAGTTTCTTTAATAGATTTTTTACATGTATAACTGAAGTTTTCTGAACAAAAATATACTATTAATATTATTATATTACATGATAGTTGTTACATAGATAATGGAATGGCAGGTATGGACATGATTAATTGAAATATGAAAATATATTTTACACATGTATATATAATAGAATATTTTTTATAAAAATTAATTAAAAATAAAAATAAAATCCATTTTTAAATAAAAGGAAATATTTTTCTAAAAAAATAATCATATGCATGCAAATGTGTTTTATATGAATAAAATTGAAAAATTACATTTTCTTTATTATCTTAATTAAATTTATATTTAATATATTCAATATAATTTTTAACATTCATCCTATGTGTTTTTTGGACAAGGTAAAAATAAATCTAATTTTATGGGTAAAAACACTATTTTTTCTAAAAAAAAATTTCATCACCATTTTATGGTGCACTTATTCTATAACTAATTTTTTATAATTTTATATTTATTGTTTTAAAAAATAATTATAATTTATTAATTATTAATCTTAAAATTATCAGAGAGATTTTTTTTATTATTTTGAAAAGTTTCATTTTTTATGAATAGTGAAAAATACTGACTTTTAATCGAAAACTGGATTTTTTATTAATAATTAATAATGTTAAAATATATTTTTGATTGGTTTTGAAGTCAAAATGGTTCAATGATACATATATTAATACAATTTATCTAATTTTAATATTTTAATATATAATTTAGATGTAAAAACTTCGTAAAATTTTGATCTTTTTTCTGTTTAAGAACCTGCTTTCTCATCACGTCTTAGAGAATCATTTTAATTTACATTATGAAACTTATTTGAGTTTAATTTGGGAAAATGAATTCCATTTTTATAATTATAATATTTAATATTATCTAATAAGTTAAACATAATTTTTTACGATAATTATTAATAAAAACGGTTAAAATTAATTACACTGATTAAGTTAAAAATGATTTTACTTATTATTTAAGCCTAGAATATAAGTTTTAAAAAGAAATAAAAAACTAGTTCAACACCCATTTCATATAACTATTTCAATTTCTATCACTATATGCTTTATTTTTTGGAGTTATTTGGAATAATATTCTAGGAATTTAACCTATATAATATGTTAAGTGATGAAAAGCATAAAAAATGAACATTCCCTGATTTTATTATATATAACTCGTTAGGATTGGGAGAAAATAATATTATTTCATTTATATATATAATATTGAACTATAAATTAGTATTTATCTTAATAAAAAAATTCATTAATTTTTATAGATGAATTGGTAACATAAAAATATTAAGAAACACAAACACAAAAATTATTAAATTAATAATTAAATAAATTAAATGATAATGAAAAAGTTGAAAGTGAATTAAACAGAATGTATTAATGTATTTCATTAATTTTATATATTAATATATCATGATAAAACTGTGTAAAATTAGTATATTCTTAATCCATATTTGTCTTTATTTTTTAATATTTTAAATTATATAATGTCAAAATTGACATTAATGATATTCATAATAAAGTATATGTTATTGAAGTATTAAAAATTAATAAAAATTATTTCCTATTCCATTTTATTTTTAAATTTTAATATATATCATCTATCTTATATTCTTGTACCAATTTATTTTTTTAAATAATCATATTGTCCACTAAATAGTAAAAACAGTGTCAGTGTGTTTTGGGTTAATGAAGTGTTTTTGTGAATTACATGTATTTTGTTAAACTTAATTTCCAACACACAAGGAATTTTATATATATAGTTCAGATTTCATATTTATAACCTATAATTATATGTTTTCTAATAATTACCACTTTAATTTAATCATATTAGATAAATTATTTAGGTTAAAGAACTAGTTACCTTTCTCTAAGACCAAAATGAAAAAAATAATGAAACTTATGTGTTAAGGAAAAAAAATACAAATGGTTTTTATTTTTTGTGTTGGAGGTGTGAATCAACCAAATAATTCCTCTAATCCATTATTATTCACTTTTTGAGACACACGGGGAAAGGGAGACCTCCCAATAATAAATAACTTTTTGTATTTTCAATAATGTCACTCCTCCTTAACTATAAAAGGGAACTCACTCCCCTATCATCTTCACACCTCTCAATACATTTGGATCATACAAAATATTCCAAAATAACTTCCCAAAATACCTCCCCTTATCCTATAATCCACAATTTCGGCATAAATAAAACCATATAAGGACTTTGGTTCAAACCAAAAGGAGTTACCCGATAAAGAGGACATGTTCATTAACGAATGTTTTTTTATTTCTTCCTCAAAACCCTTCAATTATTTTTATATAATTATTATATAATAACATTATTATCATAAATATAATTATATTTTTTTATGTTATGGTTAATACCAACAACCATAAATACTTATATCAAATGTATTATGGAATCATCATTTGTGTGTGAAGATGATTACCGAATCACAAACTAATGTTGTTCATTTTTCTGTTATCACTATTAAATTTTGGGAATCAATACTCTTAATATTTTATATATTTTGTATTTTTGTTTTTATAATGTTTCTAGAATTATTATACAACACATACCTTCATGCTTTTCATTTTATGAGAATAAGATAACATCATTCATTTTAATGGAATACTACTGCCTTGTGAAGCGATATGATTCATTCATGCTTTACATGGAGTGTATTAAGGATGGGTTTAATAATAATATGATTTATAAATGACATATAAATTCTAATTGAATTATAATTCATATATATATATATATATTAATTTTATTTCTTTCTTCCATTACGAAAAATAAGATGGAAGCATCATTCATGCGTACAAATGGATTACCATCTCCATGAACGATGTATTTAATTTTCTATAAGTAAATTATATTGATAACTATAAATACATATATACTAAATATATATTATATTAATATCATTTTTTAAATTTTGGATATGATTACATAATGATCAAATTATGTTGAAAAAAAATAACAAGTAAAAACATATATGAAAAATAAAGCGGTTATTACATGAAATGTAAATTGAAAATGGAATTGTTAATAAATGGGTAATAAAAGGTCATAATGAAATAATATATGGAATTATATATATAATTATGGTTCTTTAATATATTTATATTAAACTAGTATTAATTATATGGGAGGTATGAATGACTAGGGCGGATGTCAAGACCTAATGTAATGGATTTTTCTCATCTCGCTTTTATTTCTGTAAGATATATGTCATATTAATAACTTATTTATATTTTGAGGTTTATATAATTACCATGAATATATTTCAAGATTATTAAAATTAAAATTATAGGTATTTAAATATTTGTTTTATTATATATCTTTCTTTTGGATTTTGCTTACAATATTAATAATGTTATAAGGGTTTTTTCTGAAAACTTTTCCTTCTTTATGACGTATGTTATGTTATACACGTATATTCTATGATGAGGTTTGTATAAAACTACATGGACATTTAATATAATAAATATAATTATTATAATTATATTAAAGTATTAATTTAATATTATTACTTTAGAGGGTACCGTACAATGTTATAAAAGTGGTCAGAGTCTTTTGATATAATCTCATCCTTTATCAATATTGTGAATTATTATGTCTCTGATGTTGAAATCATAAATTTATAATTACTTATGTTATAATCGAGTTATTCATGATATTTTCATTAAATATAACTATTATTCCACTATTTTATACTTAAAATATTCTATAATGTTTATTTATGAAAACTTGATATTAATTATATTTTTGGTCGGAAATCTATTTTATTTAGAGAACTTGTATAAAAGAATATTTTAAAAAGTTTTTTTAAAGTATGAAAGTAAATTATCATAATTAAATGTTTTAAAAGAATTTTTTAAAACATAACTTATATTTTTAAAGGTTTTTTTCAAGGAAAAGTATTTTGATAATATTTTATGTTTTAAAATTTTCTTTTCAAGAAGAAAAGTGTATTTTACTTTAAATGTGTTAATGATATTTTAATGGTATATCCTTTCATTTAGGTGAAACCCCATTGTTGTTACATATCTTCAACTAGGGATATTTGGTATCAATACTATCTTCATTATTTCTCCTGATGTAATAATATTTTTTCAAGGTTATTTTTATGAAATCGATTTCTTTTTCAGGGTCTAATCATGCATTAAAGATATTTTTATGAAACCTATTTCTTTTCCATAGTTTATTCAGGTTTTAGAGAGATTTTTATAGAACCCATTTATTTTGAAATAGTTATCCATGGTTCAATGATATTTTTATGTAACCCATTTCCTTTACAGAGTTTAATCATGTTCATAAAATAATAATGGTTGTTTCAATGAGTTTTTATGAAATGAATTCTCTATGTGATTTATTAATTATTTGGTTTTTAGACATTGTAAATGATGGGTGTGTCCATATATCATTGGGTGAGGTTGTTATAGATTAAAACAAGGGTGTTCCCATATAGTGATTCACTGTATTGGGTAATGATTATGTTCATAAGATATTTATATTAGATGTTGGTTGTATAGTTATTCCAATTTATAGGGGTTCTATATGGTTTCTATAAGGTTTCTATAAGGGTTCAGTGAGATGATGTTCCCTGAAACTAATATGTTTTATATATTATTTATATGGGTTTTTGATGTTTCATTTGATCATGATTGATATCACATGGATCATGATTATTGGTTCATATGAATTTTTCTTTTGTTACTTCTATATTATATGTTTTCATTTTTAATGATCCATATATTTATGGGTATGAATATTCATATTCTATACACATAAAATTTGATTAAAACATCATACCCTTATTCTCTTCTTATGATCACTGATTAAATTCATTTGTTAAGGATTACTATTCCCATTACTAGACATTTTTGTTCACCCCTATTATGTTTTCTTTTACCCAGGTTATAAATAATGTTGTTGAATAAATTAGGTATAGAAATAATTTCATATAGATAAGGATGATTTCATAATGTAAAAAAATAAAATCTAGGTTAAGTGGAATAAATTATCTTTTATAGAAAGGTGAATTATTTATGTAATATTCTGTATTAATTATCTAAAACTCTAAACATAATAATCCCTCTAAGATGTATGTGATGGAATTTTTACATTTTATAATTTAATATTTGGATGGAAAAAAACTGGGTAATAATTATGGGAATCAAATCTAGAGATGGAAATTTCATGATATTATCCAAAGATTCAAGAGTACGGGTCCTGTGCCATTATAAATGGTATCAAAGGTCATTTTATCTAACATTAAACATTATGATATTTTGATTTTTTGTTAAATTTAGAGTTACAGATACCATCATAGGTCTATATGATTAAGGTTGATCATAAGTTCAAATTAATAGACACCTATTTTGAGGGTTTGAAGTAGTAAATTTTTTGATATTTTTAATGAAATTTTTGGAGATTTTTTGGTTTAGGGTATTTAGAACCCCAAGGATCAACATGATATTTTTAATAGAGTATCTATTTTTTAGAATTAAAGAAAATAAGAGGACAACCCGTATAATGGGTGATAACCTGTCACATCCATCATGGTGGTGGGGATCCAATCCATGTTCAAAGGATGATAAGGGTTTCACACCTACCACATGCTATGTAAATTATTGGTTTGTACGACATGTTTACAAATTAATAATATTATTTTTTTTATAGAAATATGGTATTTTATTTGAGGAAAATGGTTTATTTATATTAGTTAAATATATGATCAACTCATTATAATCATTCAATTTCAATCAATTTCATGATATGTTTTATTAATTTTATTTATAGTTATTTATGGAATAATTTAGTTTTAAATTTATTTATTACTATTTATTTTTTAATATTAGTTTATAATATGAAGGATTATTATATTTATAAATTGTCTTACCTTGTGCTTACCATTTTTTGGTTAATTTCTACATACTGGATGAAATATTCTATGATTTTGTGGATGATTTGGACTATTAAAATATTATTTTAGTGCTTTATGAATGTGTAGACCATCTTTAATACTCAATGTTTGGAGAAAAATATGATATTGTGCTGGAATTTGATAAAAGGATGAAATTATACTAATCATGTAAGTATATTCCCGTATTTTCTTAGTCTAGATGGTAAGAAAATTCCTCAAATATATAAAAATGATATTAATTAAAAAAATTATTTTAGACCTTAAATTTGGATGAACTAATTGTTTTTTCATTCATCGAATATTATAGTTTTTAGCCCTTTAGCCTTACAATTTTCATTTTCTTATGATCAATGACCTCAATCACTCTCTATAATTATTGACGTCTTCCTCCATTCTCTCTTATATTCTCTTATTTGGAAATATAGGTATGTATTATTCTATCTAACCTATGTAATTCCACTAACTATTATCAATATAATATTTTATTAACTATTTTTATGATTCAGGTTTTCAAAAATTATTTTAAAATTTCCATCCTTTGATTATCGAGATAAAGTTCATATCTAGAGAACACAATTTATTAAAGTGGGAAAATGTAACAATCTGATATTTTTAAAAGAACAAAATTATATTTAATATTTTAAAGGGTATGAAAATATTATATTGTCTTACAATACATGGAACAATGATTTTATTCAATAGATTTTGTCACACACAATATTGAGTTTTACCGAAAAACAATATACTATTAATATTATTATTTTACATGAAAGTTATCACCTAGCCATTAAAATTTAAATTATAGATATGATTAACTATATAATGAACATTTTTTTACACATTTATACGTAATTAAAAAATTTTTCTAATAAATTATAAATGAAATTAATTCCCCTTTGAAATTAAATGACAATATTTTTTTGAAACACTATTCAAAATCACACAAGTGTGTTTTATACCTGTAAAATTAAAAAATTAATTTTTTTAAATATATGAATTAAATTTATATTTCATATATTAAATATATTTTCCAACATTAATACTATGTGTTTTCATGATAATAGAAAGAAATATCCAATTTGACGCTTAAAACTGTATTTTTTCTAAAGAGCAGTTACGTTACTTTTTTATCGAACATTTATTCCAAAAAATATTCTAATAATTTTATAATTTATATTTAAGAAAACATAATTTTATACATAGTATAATTAAAATTATATTAGGGTGAATTTTTTGTATTATTCGAGAATGTCTTTTTTCATGAGTAGTAAAAATACTAAATTTCACAAATATTCATCACTATTAGTTCAAAAGGTGGAATTCATGAAACAAATTACAATATTGAAAAAAATACATTAAAAATGATTATTATAGATATAGCATAACCCCCCCCCCCCTCATTCTGCACATGTGCCCCTCTTTCTATTCTTTGTAATATCTATATTTATATTCAATACATCAGTTTGAATACTTCGGGAATATAAATGTAATATTTGGTATCTGGAATCAAGATTTAATGTTTCTAGGTTTCATATCTATAGTTTTCTACCCAATACCAGTTCAATTTATTCTATTAAAATTATTCAAAATAATAATTATTTCTTATTATTATTTATTATTTAATTAGTTAGTAATTTTAATTTAATAGTTGTTAGTTATATATGTATGTCACTCTATTTTTTAGGTAGTTGATAATATAATTATTTTAATTCATAATTTATATTTTCAATACTTTTATATAAAAATTTATATTGGATTACTGAAATTTAATTTAGTGAAAAAATAATCACTCTATTAATTAATATTAATAACAAAAACAATAACATGAATAACAAATAAAAATTTAAATTATATTAATAAAATAAACTTAATTATAAATAATATAGAATAATAAATATATTTGTTAATTTTTTTATTAAAAATAATAAAAATAAAAAAAATTATTAAAAAATACTAATAACGGATTTATTTATAAATTATTATAAATTATTACTATATATTACAATTGATAAAATTTTAGAATATTATTCAGAAATAATAAATACTAATATTTTAGGGATACTTATAAAATAAAATAGTATAAAAGTAATTATAAATTGGTATAGTGTTTTATAAATTAGTATAAGTATGTATATTAGTATAAATTAGCTTAACTTTTTATAATTAATAACAAAATAAATTAGTAAAAAAGTACATTTAAATTAGTATAAATTTCAATATTTTTTTTCATTTGGGGTCATAACAATGTTGTAAATGTTCCCTCATAATACTGCATCAACCGGGGTTCAAACATTGATAAGACCATACTTGAGGAATTAGCAGATGACACTATGGTGTAAGGACAATGACCATGGCTTGGTGAAGTAATGAAAACATAGTACAAAGGAACACAATGTAGGGAAATGGATAGAGGATAGTGTTGAGGAGTTGCACCATACAACAGGTATAAGTTTGGTGATATTAAGAGAAACATTATGGAATGGTACAGTGTGAAACATGATAACGTAAATTAGGATGGATAATAACAATGCTAAAGTGTGATGTGGGTGTGATATTTAGGGGCCTAAGATCCTACGATGTAGTTTTATAATCTTAAATGTATTGACTGGTAAAAACCATGTATTATTTCCTTTGTTCATCTCAGCCTTTGGGAAAAGTAATGGGTTTCATCTTAACCCAGTTAAAAAGTGGTTTATATTTCTTAGTAAAGGGTCTTGACCCTTCACAAATTCAAATAAATTTGTATTTAGGAAAAAACTATTA
Organism: Viscum album; assembly: GCA_963277665.1. NCBI lineage: Eukaryota > Viridiplantae > Streptophyta > Magnoliopsida > Santalales > Viscaceae > Viscum > Viscum album. The sequence goes on along the minus strand of OY728143.1, from coordinate 105,924,224 downwards.
CAAACTAGTAAAAAATTGAATAAATTAGAATAAATTAGTATAAATTAATATAAATTAACATAAATTGGTAAAAAACAAATTATAATAGTTAATTAAAAAACAAAAAAAACAATAATAGTAAAAAAATACATTATTATAAAATTAATTATAAATTAGTTTTAATTAGTATAAAATAAGTATATAAAATATAATAAATTAATTTAAATTAGTTTAAACTAGTTTAAATAAGTGTAAATTTAAAAATTAATTACAAATTTGTATAAAATATTAATTAAATTATTAGAAATTATTATAATTTTATAAAAATTATTAAAAAGAAGTTATATAATGTTATAAATTAGTATAAATTGGGATAATATTATTATAATCCCTAAAAATACTATAATTTTCATCAAATTTATAAAAAAAATTATAATAAAAGTAATAATAAATAACTATATATTAATATATTAATTTTTTAAAATAATTATTCATTAATGAATTTATTATATGTTATTATATATTAGTAAAAACAAATAAATATATTAGTAAAAATTATTATAAATTAGTAAAAGTTATTATAATTTATGAAAAAATAGAAAAAATTTGTTTAAATTAGTTTTAATTAATACTATGTTTTTTATAAATTTTAATAAATTACCATATTATAATTAATAAATTATTATAAATTAAGATAAATTAATCTAAATTAGTATAAAATTTTCTAAATTGGTATAAAATAGTATCATTTTGTATACAGTACTATTAATTAGTGAGAATTCTTATAAGAAATTGTAAATTAGTATAAATTATTAAAAATTAATAAAAAATAAATTTTTATAGTTGATAAAAAATATTATGTAAATATAATTAGGGGATTATAGGATATTAAAAATTGCTTATTTTGATTAAGTGTACTAAAATGTACAAATATATATGCACCAAGGTCATCATATTGGTTATGCCTCGTAAATAATTTTATATTGGCCCAATAATCTAGATGAAAATTAATAAATTATATTAATTTTATCACACATAGTGTCTCGTCATTTTTTATAACAGGACATGAACCATGTGATTCATTGAAGTAATATCGTAGTTGTAGTCATCATTTTTTCACACACATTTCATCACACACTTACTATATGCTTACACCTTCTTCATGTCACCATAAAGTGGTGCACCCCCCCATCCCACTCCCTTGTGATGTCATCCTTTCCTACACACAAGATTGAAAAATATAGCCCACTAAAAACGTTTTTTTAAATTTAATTTTTATATTAATATTTAAAATATAATTTTTTTACATAAAATATATCAAAAAATAATTGATTTATCATTTAATGAAAATAATATGAATAATAGTTTTTAAATAGATTATATAATAAACTAATTAAATTTATTTTTGAAAAAAACTATAGATACCAATAATAGATAGGTATCATTATTACAAGAAATAATTGGGAAATTTATAAATTATATCCAAATGGTTCTAGTAAAAAACATTTCTATATTTAGAGTTTTGATAATTTTAATCATTTCCATCTATAATTTATAAATTTATTTTAGAAGGAATAATTAAGTGTCCATGTAAAAAATTAAATCTTATGAGATTTGAAATGTTTTCTAATAGTGTGGTATATATATTTTGTATTCATTTAAAAAAATTATTATGTCATTTGTTATCAATATGGTGAACACAATTCAGATGAAGATATAAATTTTCTGGTTGCATACCAATCATAAATTAAAAATATAGTAAATGAGGTTTATGGACCATATTTTTAAGAAATATAAATTGTTAATGATAATTTGAATCATGTATAATAAAAATATCAATATTATAATTTTTCTAAATTTAATAGCAATTCTTATTATTCCTCTCACATTATCAGAAATGTTAGAATTTATTGATTAAAAATAGGTGATTTTCATTACATAATGGAAAATTTACTGCCTATGGAGATTATATAATTGATTTAATCATTTATTGTGGATGTATTTATTAAATTATCATATTTTTCTTAGAATATTTTGAAGAAATAATATACCATGTCAAACTGATGACACATAAAAAATATGGTGTTATAATTTTATGTAAATTGGGGAAAATACTCTAGTTGACATGTTTCATTCAATGGAAATTTTAATATTCATTTTTCATATGATGAAAAATATGTAGGGATGGTAACATTAGAATTTATGTATCTATATGAGAGATGTATAAAAAATTTGAGGAATATGGTATGAAAAAAAACACCATTTGATGGGATAATTTTAGAAGCGTACTTATAATAGGAGATTTTAAATCTATGATATTTTTATTTTAAATATGAATATCCTTTAAATATAATCTAATGGATATAATGATGTTAATGTTTAGAATTTCACAAACCATTGATTGTCATTATTTAATCATCCTGATCATGGTTTTGGTGGTAAACACTAATAGTGGATTTTATATATTGAACAACACTAAATTTACAAATATACTATAATTAACTAGGTTGAAATGAAAATATTTGTGCTCTAGGTTATACTTTAACAATAATTTTTTCAAATATTTTTTTTAAAATATTATATTTATTGTTTATTATATTATTTGATGATCATGAAACAAAAAATTCATAGAAATTACCTCATATTATGTTGATGAACATTTATACCATAATAATTCCTACCAGTTTCAAAGAATTATATATTTAATTGTTTGTGGTCAAACATATGGATTAATTTTTTTATTTAACATATTAATGATTAATTTTAAATTTTTCTAGTTTCACAACATCTAAATAAAATCCATAGTCTATTAAGAGCATTATGTAACCCAAAATTTATATTGGTAAAATTTTATACTGTGTATGTGGTTAATGGATTTTAATTTAAAAAAACACACACATATATTGAGTAAATAATATTAATAAATGGTGGTTTTGGTTTAAAATAAACCCATCATAATGAAATTAAAGTCATCATTTATTGAAATTTTGATGAAATAAGTGAGTTGTGTTATCTAGGATAGCATTTCAAAACAAAGATTAAATTAAAATGGTTTGATTTTAATCTAGGATTGTTCATTAATCAATTGAAAGGTGAAATTGGTGTTACATATGAAAAAAATTAAAATCTAATTAAATATTTATGTTTTCACATAAAGCATTCAATGTTTTTTATAAAAATTATTATACTTCCTTGAGATATTGAATAGACCGGTGGAGTGTGATTCAAATAAAAAATAATGAAACTGGGTCTATAGAAAATTAAAGTAATTATATTAAGGTGAGAAATACTAAAATATTTAATTTTATATTTCAAAATATATCTCATACTCAAAAATATATAGATATCAATGATGAGAACTTATAGTTAATAGATGATTTTGTTGAAAATTTCTATAATGTAACCAATGAGTAAGGAAATATAATGGATGATGAAGTTGAAGTTTGTATGAATATTTATGATGTTTAATAGATATATTGAGATATTGACACACACACACACATACACACACATATATATATATTATTAATAATGATATTTTGCATTCTAATTATGGTCATAATCAAAATATATTATTTATTTTCAATAAATATTTTTTATTTTTTATTTTTATTTATGTATAAATAATTTGTTTATGGTATTAATATTTTCTATTAACATCACTTAGATGATTCATGATAAATATAATGAGATTTAGTGTAGATTTATTGAGGATGAGATAATAGGTAATGAGCCTTGGGGTTCTCCAATCGAAGGTGTTGATGAAGCACCAACAAATAGGATGGGTTGAGGCCTTCTGTGATTGATGATTCTAGATCATGTCCCTAAGCGGGATCATATCTTGACTTTGATTCATATCAAATGAATTAAGTTGAAATATGTTTGTCTTTAATTTTTATTTAATTTCATATTTTTTAATAAAGTTACTAATTATTCGTATAGTCATTCTTTTTCACATCTAGTCATTGTTTGGGCTAGTGGTATTATAAGGAACAATTTTTTTATGTGTCTGTCATCAGACTAGGTTCTTATTGATGTGTGGAATCCCATGTTTAAGAACATTATAGTACATTTAAATATATAATTTATTTTATTTAAATATTTATAATTTATAATTTACCATATTATTATATATTTTTTAGTGTTTATGGTGTCCTCTTGATGATAGCATGAGACCCTCTACATGGCAAGAATAGGAGGCTCACATGCATGATTGCCTTTATAGGTTTTACCTTAATTGGATATGTATTCATATACAATCAACAAATAAACCAATTTATTATTTTCTTCCACATCAATCTAATTACATCCATGATCATGATTCGACTGACTTTTTACTTAATAAGGGAATAATTACAGAAAACCTTATATTTTAGTTGATATAATTTGGGGAGAAGGGATGTCACATATAGATGTGGGAGTCATGCATTTAAAAGATGCCATCAATGGTTTTTAAGTAATATTTTTTTGAAACTTATATTTATATATAATAATAATTGAATATTATAAGGTTCTTCATTCTATGATTGATATAGTTATAAATTTTTTTGTGTATAATAGGATATAAAATTTCAATAACACTGGGAATATTATTCTTGATATATTGTATTAAATTGTGGGTTTTATCTAAATTAACATAAAATAATTTTTAAATTTTTAAATTGTATTTTTGTGATTATACGAAATAGATGATAATGTTATTTCTCATATGCGTGAATGTATTGAAAAGTTAGATATAGGGTATGAGGACAAATGTTAGTATATTTTAGATGGTTAGTCTTATATATTGTCAATGGGGTGTAGTAAATAGAATATTCAGTTTAAAGATATTGGTTCTGGATGGAATTTGACAAATTAATATGGTACTGAATAAATATCATCATTTTACTTAAAGTGATGACATGAAAGATCTCCATCACTGTTTTAGAGTATGACATGATCCTATTAACTCATGATGAGACTATATAGCATATGATTAATGAGAAATAAGAGTATCTTCAATAATTGGAGTATCAGTATGAACTTGTTATATAATATAATATCTGACTTACAAATAGTTTAGTGATTTTTTCCCTCTAAATACAAGATTTGATTCCCCGCCAACTTAGAGATATTATTTTTATTTTCATTTTATAATTTTTTTCTCCAAATATAAATATTTTATTTTACAACTGTAATCTTTTTGTAGTCTTTATTTTTTAGTGATTATTTTAAATAAAAAATTTCCATTGTTTGTGATAGAATTACTGTTCCATTGAAAAAAATTAATCGTGATATAATGGAAAATCTATCATAAATACAATGTAATTAATATTTCTATGATAAATTTTTTTATTCCATAGGAAATACAGTTTGTGATTATAGTGATTAATGGATAGAAATGATAATTTATTCATAAATAAATAGCTTAGAAATTATTTGTGATAACTAAATAGTTCTATCAAAAATAAAATTTGTGAAGGAAAAATAGTCCCATTGAATATTGTATCACCCTGAGGTTAATTAAAAAAACTCATTGTAGTTAAATTTATTTGAGATTTTATTTTGAATAATGGGTTATTTGTGATTAACCTCTATCATAATTAACTAGTTAGGATATAAATACATTATAAATAACCCATGGAAGAAAAGAATTTTTTTTATAATATTCCATTAAAATGATTAAATGTTTTAGTAAGGTGTAACTATTTATCCTAGGGACACTACCTATATTAATATATTTTTTCATTGCATTGATATAATGTACATGATCATATCAACAAAATGGTTAATAGAAAAATAAATTTAAATGAATAAAAAATTAATGGTGTCATAATTGTTCTTTAAAATCATCAAAAAATTGGGAACTTCAATGTAACTACACACAATTTCATCTCTTCTCCCCCAAATCCTAGATGTATAAAATAAAATCTTTGACTTAAATGTTATTTCTTTTCAAAAATTCATTATCACTTTTTAAAAACCAATATATATTCATCCCATGAATTCTCCACATTTCACATATTGATTGGGAACCAAAATTCACATTAGTTTCATGTTTTACCTACCATACAACCTACCAATGTTTTCAACCCCAAAATGAATTAAATTTTTTATAATTACTTTATAAATTAATAAATCATATGGTGGTGCACATTATTGTAGTGTGACACTCTTTTATAGGTAACTTCTTTAAAATATTCCATTTGTTAGTGTGATAGAGTCTATTATTTAATGATTTCTCAACCAAAACTAAAAAAACATATTTAATTTTCATAGGGACTATCCCCTAAAACATGAAATTCTACCTTAGAGCAGAACACATGTAATTATCGTATGATCCTGACTTGATCATTTTATGGACAATTATTTATTGTAGTGTGAGAAGTATCCCAATGGTATTATGCACTATACCTAACATTCTATAGTTGACCAAAATTTTAATGGGGTATCCACTATAACATAGTGATATACAATATGGAAAAATAATAATGGTTTTTGAATGATTGGTTATATAATACTGTAATTTATTCTTATATATTCTACTTTAGGTTGTAAATATTTTCATTGCATTGTGATTTTGTCTTCTATTTAAAAATAAAAAATAAATTTATCTCTCCCACATAATACTTCTAAAAAATAATATATAAATCAAAATAACCCATAATCAACTATTACAATAAAAAATTAAATGGAACAATTATTCCAAATAAAAGATTTACCACCAACATTATCTTCCAATTTAGACATAATTTACAACATTTCCTACATTAGATTATAATGGTCTCATAACTATTCAATTTCATTTATATATATATATTCCATTATAAGTTTTATATTTAATTTTTTTTCAAATAATTTTTATATCCTTTATCTTTTATATATACATTACCAATTCATTTTCCCTTATTTATAAAAATACAAAAAATATATGAAATTTTTTATTGAGATCCTAATAATTTATTCTCCCCCCTAAAGATATTTCCATAAAATCAGTAGTATTTTATATTTAAAAAATTGATGTTTAATTATATTTTATTTCCCTTTTTATTCCCTTTTAATAATCCATTACTTTGTTTAAATAATCCCTTGGATCTTTCTCCATTGTCTAAATTCCAATTTTTTATTTGTGCTTGTTAATAAAATATCTTGTGGGTATTAATATATCACAACCTATTTCTTCAATTATCATATTTATTTAGGATTATGGGACTAAAAACTACAAAAACCACACACCTAAAATTTAAAAAACTGGGTTACGGTTCATCCCTCCCAACTAGGAATAGAAAACACACACAAGTACTCTTAAAATTTGATAGCCTAAAGGCCCTAGGTCTTGAAATCCCATTACATGGTCCAAAAACACAAATTTTATCTCAAAGTACTCATATATAAATATTACTACTATATTAAATAAATTCGCAAAGAACATTCTATGGCTAAATTTCTTGATACAATGTCATTATTATTGTAGATCCAGCATAGTACCTGCTATAATGCTCTTATAATACCTATTGAAAATATCAATAAATTAGGGGTGATCAAGGGTCCAACCCAAGACCTCTTTGATTTTAATACCATATAATTTTTAATTATAGTTAAATGATATTCACCAATATAGTCAAACCTTTTTATTGATCAGGAAAAATTGAAGAAATGACTTTTTATGCCTTTATTAGATATTGTAAACCCTTGTAAATAAAATCATTGATTATTTATAAATATATTAATATATTTTTCATTAATTAAAATTATAATATTTTTATTCGTAATTTTTTCGTAAATAATGGAATACACTAGGTTATTTATGTAATTTATAGGTCTAAGAATTATATATCCCCTTAGTGCATGTATATATGTCATAGGATAACTAAGATAGGATATTGGGATTATCCATAACCTTTTATATGATTTATTATAATTACAAACATTATGGTATGTTTATTATATTTTGGAAAAGGCCTTACTGATATTTTTATAATGACCAATATTTTTTATTCTTATCTTAATGATATAAATTTATTATATAATATATAATTATGTATGTTCAAAATCTCTATGTCATGATTTTTACTTTTTTACATGGTCTGCAGTAATCCAAATATTAGTTCCTCGATATTATGTCTCAAAATGGGATTATGAGTTCATACTAATAATTATATCAGATCCTTACTTATTTATGGTAATAATTATAATATTCCATACTGATTGATATATCAAAATTTTTTACTCTTACTGGGCTATATGGATCATTATTTTGGTTATTTATATACCTACATACAGTTTTCTGTGTTGTTATATTCTTAGGATGCAATTATTTATAGATAATTTTACAGAAGAAATGAATGTTTAATGGTATAATAATATGGTTATATAGATAATCATTAATTATAATAAACATCTATATTTTTTGAAGTGTATTTTCAATCACTAGTTGATATGTATGCCCATATAAATTGATGTAAAATTTATGTATATTCTTTGAGGGTTATTATAGTTGGTATCATAGTTTTTTAGTTAATTTTTTGGATAAAGATAAGAACAATAAAATGATACAACATAAAATAACATAGTTTTAACCGATGGTGTCATTTGATATATTATATTATAACTAATTTTTCTGTATATATATGTGATTTTTTACTCTGATTTTATTTTATATTATCATTATTCTTAGAAAACACTTTGTTTTTTTAAAATGCATGGAAATATATGGAACACAGTGAATAATGATGGCAATAAAAAATTCAATGTTTTCCCAAAATATTAATTGATGTTATGGAGTTGGTTTCAAAAATATAATTGTTCATATTACATAGTTATCTCTTATTATGAATACTAACATGATTTATTTTGAACTCCCAAATAAAAAAAAGAATTTGTATCATGTTATTCAGTCCCTTCTTTTAAAATTGCTATTATTATTTTATTGATGGATCTATAATGATCCAAGTTAATTTTCTCAAATATTCTTCTTTATTCATAAACTCTCATAATTTTTTAGAGGTGTTAGTAGTGGAATTGATCATTCTTTTTTGTGATGTTGGTTAATCGAATTGATAATGATTTTAAATAATTCATTTCCTAGTGTATTCATTCATGATTCTTGGTGGCTGGTCAAAATTTAATTCTTCTTCTAAAATATCATTTATTAAATCATTAGTAAGGGTAGGGGACTAAAGGCCTCCCTTTATTTTTTATTTCTAAATGTGAAATTGTTAAGCCTTTTCATTCAATGGAAATATGGTAAGGAATTATCTTAATGTAGATAATTAACTTGATCACTAAAATGGTAAGGGTAAATATGTAAAACATGTTCTTTATATTATTTCCATATTATTCCATTACATTATTACCTTATTTAATACTATTTTTTATTATAAAGCCCTGATTTTTTAATATTTATATTCTTCCAACATATTTTAATTCACTATTCACTTATAAACGATAATTATTTAGAGGAATGGAAACCTATAGATTATTATTGATATTCGTATACCTAAAGTTATTAATAAAAACTGAATAGTGGATTGTTTGGTGTGAATCCACAATAATTTTTTTATTTTAAAATAATATTTTTCATTATTATCCATTTTTTCATTTGGGTGGTCTTTAATAGAATTTTAGGGTTATGATTTTTATCTTTGTATGAATGGGTTATTTATATAGGGTTTGATGATGTTTTTGTTATCTCTTTTTTGTGGTGTTTATTAGTTAAAATCATGTTCCAATGGATGTGGTTTTGAGGCATAGTATATATGGATTTTTTTAAATTAACCAATAATATGTAATTTGGTGGAATTAAATGAACTTATTAATTATTATTAGGAATAAATTCATGAGTACTTATGAATAATTAAATATCAGAATGGTGTCATTAAAATGGAATTTTAATGGATAGAATAAATGTAAGAAATGAATAATTATGCCAATAATTAATGGAATGTAATTGAATGTAAAGTTTCTAATATTGATAAGCCTCAATTTTATTAATTATGTGATATAATCAGATGATATCGTAAATGAGTGGGTGTTTTTAGTGGATGTATGGTTAGTTGTTTGTGGTTGATCAAAACAATGGTAATTGGTCTATGATAGTTGGGAATATGTGATTAATTCATGTCTTAGTAATCATTGAAATGTGTAATTATTTGAAAATTAGGCTTGGATTGTTTTCTAGTAATTATATACCTTGTTTATTATATTTTAGTTTTTCATGAACACCACCAGAATCATGTAGTCTTACTGATTCTCATATAAGGTTTTGGGTTTTGAGTGATTTGTCAATATTCATATCATAAAGGAATCTGATATCTAAAAACACCCTATTCAATGTTCTTCTATAAAATATAGTATGGATATTGGTGAAAAAATCATTATGTGTATATATATATATTCTATATTGGATTGAGGATATATTATATATATTTACTAGATCACATGGTTTGTAGGATCTGATGTGGATGCATATTGGGGGACTTTAATGGTAATAAGTGGGCTTAAGGTTGATGTCCATCATGTTCACATTACCCAACAATGATGAGGTGTTTGTGATGTGAGGTGATGATGTAGTGACGTGGCATGTAGTAGTGTTTAGAGTTTGATTTTTTGGTGGATTAATTGTATTAAATTGACGTTATGATGTAGTTATGTGGTTATGATGATATTAAAGGGATAATAGTCTAGGGTGAAAGAATTCAAGCATGGATGTGACTATTTTATTGGGTATGTAGTTCTAGGGTACCCTCTTGGTATATTATTTTAATGTAATTATAATACACTAGAATGAATAAATGGGTGAGTGGGGCTTGAGAAGGATCTATGGTAGATCACATAACATAAGTAATGATTTTGTTAGGTTATTTATTAATAAAGGAATCATTATAATTCTTCCAAATTTTCAATGGAGATTTTTAAAGGATTTTCCCTAGTATAAATGTTTGTTAACACTATATATAGTTATATGCATGTTTGTTTCTATTTTTATAGATTTCTATGAATGATTTGGTGGTCATGGTGGACCATACTAGATTTGGACAATCATTTTTTTGTAGAGTCTCTAACAATGGATTGGTGTATTGGCCTTTTTTGAGTCCTTTAATTATATACAAAATTTAAAAAAATAATGGGATTATTAGTACTTTATTTTATATTATAGATTAAGTATTTGGTATTATAGTATCTTCATTAGTTTTATAAATGTAATCCCACTCATTTGTGTGTTTATATACCCTTTTTCTAGTTTCAAACTTATTTGGTACTGGAGTTGGGCTTTAGTGGTCATTATAACCTTTACTTTTGGTCTATAAGGGGTTCTAGTATGGGAGAGTCATAAAAAGTCATTAAAGTATAACTATAAGTGGATGGTATCCTCTTAAACTATAATCATATCCATATGATTTAATTTGACCAAATTTTGGCATAAGTTATCCACATTTTGATCACGGGGAAAACTTATCAGATAAAAAAACAATATTCCCCCAATTACATTAAGGGAACACATAAATATCAATATGTTAATTTGAATGGAATCTAAAACCACTAGGAATTTAAATATATAATAATAAAATAAGTAACATCTTAGAATAACTAGGGATCCTTCTAATACAATAATGACATCAAAAGGTGCCATGGAAACCATCCTCTATAAGACATTATTGAGGCGATGAGCACCAAGGTTATAAATCACACATATGGTAGTAGTTAAAATTATTTTATGTAAACATTACTTGCATCCAAAATAAGTTAAATAACTTATATCAATAAATAGTCGATAAATTCCTTAAAATAATTAAATATGAAAATATAAAAACTCACTTCCATATAATGAATCCTACAATGGATGAACCATCATACTATTTCTAGATAACCTTATTCTTAGAAAAACCTCATCTGAAACCATGATCAATATAATCCAGTAAGTTCGAAAAACAATATATATGAACAGAGTGAGAACATAATCATACCTAATAGGTTTATCCTCTATCCCCTTATATACCAATTGAATAAAAATAGTAAATTATTTGTGAATAATATTTATAAACATTAAACGTTTATGAATAGAAAAAAAATAATTAGTGATTTATGTAATCCACTATTACATTTCATCCCATCATCCATCACATTATTCAAACCACAATACTATAACCATCTTGTTAAATTGCACCTCATGCTATTTTCACCTACAACGGAAGATTTTAATACTATAAATACTATTTTAACTCTATAAGGATTATACAGACATTATAATAAAAGCAATATTGTGGTATAGAAATAATAATAATTATTGTAATAGCAATGAGAAAATGGAATCCCTACTCTAAATCATTATTAATGAATAACACATCCATCCAAAAATTACATCATAACTATTTTAAGCATGGTTAACAAGATTTCAACATCATAATATCAACTTTATATAATCCAACATGCATATCAAAGCACCTTATAAATTATAAAACATAACCATTGTCTTCGTTTCTAAATAATTATGGTATATCACCCATAATAACTTTTTATAACCTCAACATACTCATTTAAACCTCTAAAATATACCAATAGTTCTCTATAAAAAACTACTTCAACCAAAAATAACAGAACTACACTCACAAAATAATATACCCCCACCACATAACCATAAATCCAGCATGATACCCCAGTTTTATTTATTTTAAAAAATAAAACCTCATGGATTATTAAAATAGTCAAAAAAAATTAAAATTATTTCTAGTATAGAATTACATCATTAAATATTATTACTAATATTCAATTTTCATCAATTTTACATATCATCATCCCCTATTATTTCATATAAACTATCACTATTAATCAATATTTATTTTCCATGCTATAAGTAACACATTACTTTATTCTCAATTGGTACAATATTCCATATTAATGTGACAACCACTATCACTATATTGTATCTTATATTATGATTACTCCTTTATTATATTAATGAGAATGTTATAGTTGACCCAAAATCACATCAATAAAGATATAAAAATTTCACTAAAAACACATAATGGAAGAATTGTTAGGATACCCTATGTTATTAAAGTTTGACTCCTCTAAAAATATCCAATCAATCACATCATCCAACTCCTAAAATAACTAAACACCAAAAAAAACACAATGATTCATCCATACACAAATTAATTACCATGAAAAAAATTTTGTGGGAAGAATTACTCTTTCCCAAATAGATTATAGATCATAAATCTCACATAGTAATGTTCTAGATAATTTTTTTCCTCTCCCATAAAATAAAATCCAAAGTATTCCATTAATTTTTTGAAATACACTCTAAGTAAACTTTTGATCAAATTTTAGGTATGTGTACAAAACAATAGGGATGTATAAAAATGATATAGATCTATATGATCCTATTACTACTTTTAAATAATATAATATTTACATATATGGAATATTTTTATGTAGATTTTTCAAGTTTAAAAGTAATCTCATTTTAAAAATATACACCTAAATATTAATTAATATATATATATATACTTAATAAAAATTAACATAGGTAATTTCATGAGGAACTAGTATTCACTTCTCACTATGTCCTTAATCCTACATATTCAAATCATGGAAATATATTTTTTCAAAATTATTTGATAATTTCATTGAAAATTTCAACCACTACTATTTATTGCCATTAAAATAAATTGTAAACAATAATTGATTTTTTTAGTGACTATAATAATTGATATAACACTAAATAAAATAGAATTTATTAAGAAAGAGGTATTCCTATCATTGAAATATACATTATGTACAATAATAGTGAATAAAAAATAACATAAAATAGAAAAAATAAGAAAAAACAAATAGTCATATGATTTTAAAACATATAGGTAAAACATTAATAGTTGTGTAGTAATGTATAGATAATGGTTTCAAATTATTTTAAAAAATAATATAAATTTTAGTTGTTATAGTTTCCTATGGGTTTGTGGACTACCATGTGACCAAGCATACTTGATAATACAGATATAACGTAAAATTAACACACTTAATTAGGAATATTTAAAAATCAAATAAAAATATAAATCTAATTATAATTGAATACATATGATTAATCAAAATACCCATGTTCCATAGATTATTTATTCTTGCATACCTCTTGTCCAAAGGGAAGTGTTGTAAGAAAATAACATGTCTTGTATGGTCTCAAAATAATTAAATTATTTCTCTAAAACCATGTTGTGGATACTTTCACTACATAATTGTTTTACCTAGTCATGTTTCAATGATAATATCATTTTTTAAAATATCTAAAATCATAAAATCTATAAGAATATTCTATTTAAATCTAATAATATCTAAAATCTATTACGGTGTGGTTTATAAAATAATTTATTCGGTTATGAAATCCCAAAACACCATGACATCAAAATATATTCTAATTATCATCCTAAATTTATTTAGTAGGAACATCAGAAAAATACATTTGTAACCCATTATGTATGTGGTTATATAACCATTCCAGAATATAATAAATAATATCACAATTGATATATCATTTTGGATGGGTATTTTTTCAAATAGTAACCTAAATTACAATGATAAAACTTTATTTAACCCGACACTATAAGAAAAAACTAGCTATGTGTATAGTGGATAGTATAGTTATCATGTCAGTTTTGAGTACATAAATCCAACTCTGTATCCTTATCATTCTTACCCTTTTCCAAAGTAACTCAAAAACGTAAACATATTATGGATATAACTATCCCTCTATATTAGATATCCTGGAATGTATATTTATCTCTAATAATACAAAAAACATAAAATGGGAAATATATATTTATAAATAACTATATTCCATGTTAGATACCTCTAAAATGATACCGTTTTCACCAAAAAAACTCAACTATGTGATACCTCAATATAAAATAGAATGGACAGTACTTTAAATTACAATTAGTATATTTACGTCAAACTAGAAGATATAAGGTTGAAAAAAATTAAATATTTAATACCTGTATAGGACTATAATTACCATGTTTCCTCTTCTAAATTGTTATCCCTATATTAATCTGAATGAAAGGGAATGTCTCCACCTCATAGTTCCTTCTCTTAATGGTTTTATATCACTAAAAGATACAAAAAAATATAATATTTTCCTTAATATAAATATAATCATAATATATCATATGGGAATATTCATAGAGATTCCTTTGAATAAAGATTACATTAAAATCATCATGATCTCACTCAAACCAAGGTAGATGTGTCAACTAATACACCAATTTCTTAGAATGGTCCAACACCTTGAATAGACCAACATTCATTAATGAAATATTATTACCATAAAAATATATATATTTTACATGATGGGGTGAATACTTTAAAAACACATTATCACTTATAACAAATTTTTATAACCTCCTAGTTTGATAAAAAACTAATTTGGATGACTATATTACATCTTCTTCTAATCCTGTGTAATTTGTATCTTATCCATCATATCATGTACTCATTTTAATTCAACAATATCTATCCCAATAATTTCAACCAAACACAATGATGATAATTAAAATATCAAACATTATTTTTCAAATGAATCTATATAAATATATGAATTATTTTTTTACTATATATGAACTCAATCGATGATAAATTATCCTATAATAAATACAAAAATTTAAATTATAGTTTTTCAAAACATCCTCCAATATCTAAATTTTCTTCTTTATTTTTAAATTAATTTGTATATGAGTACATTTCAGAGATAAACATGTGTAAAAAAATAACACCTAAATACCCTCAATATTCACGATGTCAAAAAAGGAATTTGATCTAGAATAATCATCCAACGAACTCCCTAGATCCATACCATATCATATAAAAAATATCACTAACCCATCCATTAATATTTATTCCTTAAGAATTAGTAAATGAGTGGATTTAATTATTGTATCATTAATAAAACCTTATGATCATGTCTCATTAAATCAAAATGTAATGAAATAAAAAACCTTATATACATCCTCTCATTTAAATTATTGAACATTCAATTGATGAAATTACCTTACATGAGCCTGATTTACAAAATTATATTCCTGACATAAAATTTAATGAATCTTATTATCATGTTTGAACCCTTTGTATATTTCTATGTATTTTTTTTTGTTTTTTATTTGAATTTGGGGTAATATTATGAGTTTTATAGGGAACCAGAACTGATATATTAAAAATATATGATATATAATACCACATTGGAACATATTTTTTGAATGAATTTATTTCCCATAAATTAGAATCTAAAATGAGAGTTCAGATACTCTAGTTCAATTCAAAACATGGGATTTACTATAGTTTCAACATAAGGTTCATTCTCACCAGGCCTTTGATTGACACATGGTGGTGGGTGAGTGTTAGATGAAATGAATAATGTAATTTAAATTATTAATTTATTTTCCTAAAACTAATTATCCCCCTACTTAATTATATCTATATATATATATATATTATAATTATCCATATAAACTTGAGGAATAATCGGTAATGAAACAGGGTTATCTACCATGATAGAAATCATACATGAAGAATATGGGGAGAAATTCATGGAATGATGATCAGATTCATCAAAACTCATCATTTTCATCAGTATGTAACCATTATTTATCAGTGATAGATTTAAAGAAGGGTATGTGATCAAACTTTTTGGGTTACTGGATGGTTTTTTTGGTTTTTTTTCATGTATTATTTTTTCTTCTCGGAATCTCCCATTTATTACCCTTTGGAATGATCGCATAGATTTCTTCACCTTTGGCCATAAAATAATAATTGTGCTAAATTTATCTTATATATCTAATTTCTAAACATATGATCAATTAATGGTTTCAAAATTTCTATTCATTAACTTAAATAATTTTATACTAATACTTCATTTTCTCATGTGTTTGTAATTCACATGCGGTATGCCAACAATTCTAATATCCAATCTAGTTTGAGAAGTGATCAAACCCCATATTTATTTTTAATTTCTTTTTTGGTGGTGGAGATGATAATTTTGATATGTGAGGATGAAACATGGTGTATTTTTAGTCAATGGTTGAAAATTATACATTTAGACTATTATTGAGTGATGACAATGTTAAAGGGATCGAGATGAATCCAAATTTCTACCACCAGAGATCGAAAATAGTTAACCAAAAAGTTTCCTTTTATTTAAAAATCATGGAAAAAGATACCAGTGAGATCTACAATGGGATTGATGGAAAAATAATTATTTTGTATGAATAAATCATTTTTTTAAAATTCCCCACAATATGTAAATTTTTTTATGAAAGCGCACTATGTATACTATTTATGGTGATGATTGGGGTTTGTATCCTAATTAAATTTCACTTGGAATGTGGTGGACCCATGCATCATGTAACCCTACATAAACAAATGAGTCATTTATAGGGAGTACATTCCTATGACCTTGGGTGGAAAAACAATCCATGTGTCCTAAGAAACACTCCATATGTATGGATTTTCACATTTGAAGTTGGGTAGCAGGACACGATGAAACATGGAATTGGGAGTACACCCTAATTACACTAAGAGACTCACCATGTACCTTTATTTTAATGTTATACCTCCCATATATCCTTCATCGGGACTCAAAAATTGTTCTTATTTAAATCCCTTATTGAGTACAATTAAATATATAATGTGAGGTTGAGTGTGTGGTTTTCTTCATAAAAGTATGATTGGATTATGTTTAGACTCATGTTTGATCCTTAAAGTGATTTCAGGGTTGAAAATCCCATGCGGTAATGAATAGATCAGGGTGTGGGATTCTTATTTCTAATACAGGTGGGACTGGAATCCATCATACACATCCCCAATGTCTATGCCTTAATCTATGAAGTGGAAGCCTCTCATCATTTATCACAGAAGAGTCATGTTGCCTCAAACCCTTTAGAGATAATACCCCCTTACATATTTGATGCCATCATTAAGGAATGGGTCCCTCATAGCTGATTTGGTGAGGATTATGTTGGAATACTATAATCATAAAAAAATTCAAACCAAGAGATTCATATATATTCCATATACATAGATTTATTTAGAGATAAGATCTTCCTCTCTCTTTTTGTTATGATTATTCTATGTGTATATCAATTTTTTTAGTTTTCTCCTACTTCTTGTGGGTTGAGATAATTATTTATCTATATTACTTTCCAATTTTGTGTTCAAGGTCTCATAGTTGGTATGTATATACACATCTCTTCATGGGATTTTTTATAACATGTCATGTATTACAAACATGATAGGAAGGTAGATAGTAAAAATGGTATGCTTGATATTGGCATAGCTTAGTAGTAATTAGTGTGGGTGATTGAAGGGGGTGGTTAGTATTAGATTTCATGAGTATGACCTTCATAATCATCATTTATTAGGCTTAGAATCTATTTATTTCAAGTTGGGTGTGTGTTTTTCCCCCTTTATACTTCATCTGTATTTTTATTATTTCACATTAGCAATTATTAGAAGTTATAGAATACATTGTTTCTTATTTTATTGGAGTATTTATATTTATCCATAATTCTTGTGATTTAATTGGGGTGTATATTCATTTGAAAAATACTTCCAATATGTTTAATATGTATCCTTGTTTATATACTCCATACTCTATCCCATTAAAGGTAGTCTTTTGGTGACACTCCAGAATTAATGTCAGTATGGGTGGTGTTGGTCGGAGTGGATACTCAAGAGGGGGGTGAATTGAGTTCCAATTAAAATTTCTGTTAAAATATTTTCTATTAAACTCCCCCAATTTATAAAACAAGTTAAACTGTAGTGAATTTATATATATTGTAAATGTTCTCTTAGCTTTTCAATGATTGATTAGGTCTCAGTTAATTTAACCACAAGATTAAACTATCTTTTGAATCTAACCTACTGATTTACAATAAGTGTAAACACTTTATAATTTAACTATCAATGTAACTTTAAAAAAGGTTTTGTATTTCAAAGTAACATCAGCGGAATATAAAAAATATATGTAGTATATTTGAAACATAAACTAATGATGCTCAACAAATATAACAAGAGGTTCAGTCTAAATCCGAGACTTAGCCCTCACAAATTTATATAAATTTGATCCACACCCTGGATCGGGGTTAACAACAGTTTACAAAACTATCCAGGCCACGCAAGGACCACTACCACAACTCTTCATGGGAAACAAAACAAAGACCGGTCCACACAAGGACCTCTCCCACAATTGTCGTGATTAAAAAATAGTTAAGAGTTTTGGAGTGATAATTTTTATATCCTCTAGTTCAGTGCAAGAGACAGTGTGTGTGTTTGAGATATACAGAGTACACCACAATGCTCAAAAGTAAACAAACAAATAACTTAGAGAGAAAATATAAGATTTTAGAAATCTCTAGTGATTAGAAATGCAACATTGGACTCGTTGGACTCAGCAGAAATGCTTCTGAGTCCTTATCTAGTTTTTTTGTTGAAAAACTGAGTGTCATGGTTCATCTTGTGTTCCACCAGTGAGAACGATCTCTTGATTCATCGTGTGTTCTTCAGTGGTGTTGAATCACACTCGTGAGAGTTCTTTTAAGGTCTTGCAATCCCTTTCATGCTCAGGATTGTACTTCTAGTTCAACATAGTGCACTCGGGCGTATGTATGTTCTTTTTGTTGTATCATCACACTTGCACACATGTACTACAACTCAATCTTCCTTTTATTCCACCAGTTCTGGATGTAGGAATGATTACCTTTTCATAGGTATGAGATACTATTTCCTGACATGCCAACAACTATCATTAAATAACATTAATTGTATTAAAAACATCAAATATAAACGTTAGAAATATTTAAATAATATTGAAAAAAAGTTAAGAAACAGTGTCACAGTGATTATGTAAACTATGTCTTCTTCACGATATGTGCTTCACGGTATGTGGTTCACGGTATCTAGCTCACGGTGTCTGAATCACGGTTTTTCCTTCACGGTGTCTGGGTCATAGTGTGTCCTTCACGGTGTCTAGGTTACGGTGTGTCCTTCACGGTGTCTGGGTCAGGGTGTGTCCTTCAAAGTGTTTGGGTCATGGTGTGTCCTTCACAGTGTCTGGGTCACGGTTTGTCCTTCATGGTGTCTGTCTGACTGTGACTGTGTCTTGCACACAGTCTGTCTTATTGTGTCAAACATCAAGGTGACTCTATAATTCGACAAATATCTGTATTTAGAATCAAACAGTAATATACAGAATATGGATTAAGCTTAATTATTAGAGAGTAAGAGAAGTTAAAAAAATATATAAAGACTTGATAATATAAGTGAGATTTGTGATTATGCATAAGACTTGTAAATAAAAAAGAGAGTAATTGACATCAAAAAGATTTTATATCATTAAAACATGATGTGTAGTTATTATTGATATTTGAGATCATTAACAAGATGTTAAATTAATATTGAGATTAATTAACAGTAATAGGATATGTGATCATTAAAACATGATTAATACATGAGGAGTCCAGCAATCTCCCCCTTTTTGATGATCACAAATCATGTATAGGAAAATAGAAAAGATATGCAACGCTAGAGAATATAACAGATTCGACAATTAGAATACTAATACTTGTACTTTTACTTGTACTTTTTCTCCCCCTTTTCGGATTATAAAAAATTAGAGAAAGTGAAGTGAAAAAGGCAGTTTTTCATTAAAAAACGTTCAGAATACATGATTCAAAATAAGTAGAAAAACATAAACATCCCCATCAAAAAGAAAGTACTCACTTGAATCTTTAGGGATCGACCTTTTCCTTTCCTTTATTAGTAGTAGGAGCTGGGGATGATGTAGAATAAGGCATAGATATGGTAGAAAAAGAGGGTAAGGATAGACCTTCAAAAACGGATGGAGCCAAAGTAGGAGAAGTATAAGATCTAGGTTGTGGTTGGTCAAGAATGACCAGCCATATCTGATAAAGAGCATGACTGACTAACATGGATGTTGAGTCGAGGGCAGGTAGACCAGGCCTAAGGGGTGTAGCAGCTGGAGTAATTATAGAATTACTCTGCACATGAAGATATGGAATCAAAATATTTATGAAATCAGTAATGATTTCTCCACCATATTGCATAGCCTTTTCAAAATCTTCCTTATTATTCATGAATTTCTCCAACAATCTGGTGAGCTCTGTAAGCTTCTGAACATGATCTTTAAAAGCACGAGTCACCAGAGGGATATTTAGGTTCTCTACAAGATACATAAATTGATTTTTCATATCACTTTTAGAGAAAATCCGAGTAAGATAAAAATCTATGTTCTTGGTGATCTCTTGTTGAGCATCATTGGCTATCTTAGAATGGATCTGGACGAGATCAAGTGCTCTATCACTGTTCTTCATAACTTCAACCAGAGGATACTGATCTATACCACTAAAAACATTCTGAATTTCTTCCTTGATTATATATCTAACCATAGAAGCATCCAAAGAAGGTGTGGTGGTATGACCAAAGGGAGAAGAAGCCTTGACAGCTTCAGATAGAACATTGATCTCTTTTAAAACATTTTTCTGACATCCAGTGTACTCACCTATGAGATTATTCAGATTTTATACAAGCTCCATCATTCATTCCAGCATTTTTGTGTGTCTTTTTCCAATATTCTCATCAAAAGATAGTAGATATGGATACACTTGATACACAATCTCTCTATCAAGGGTGGAATCAGGTTATTCAGAAGAAGCAGCAACAGGTGCAGGGGCAGACACAAGAGCAGGCACAGGCTCTGATCATAATGATAGTTCTGAATGTAGGTTTTCCACCAAAAATTTCAAATTTGGAACATTAGCACTAAGAAACATATTTTCAACCCTGAATTATTGAATCTCACGGATCATCCTCAGTTGAATATTCAAAATAATGTTTTCAAGTATAATTGAGGCATCTTCTTGACTTAACTTAGTCACAGGATGAGGTTGAGTGGATAAAAGCATCAAAACACCAGCCAAGATAGTTTCTACAAAGACTTTAAAATCATCCTTAGTTACAAAAGACTGTTTCTCGGGTAAGAGTGTAGGCGAAGGAAGTGGAGCAGGTTCTGGTTACGGTTCAGATTCATCTTCAGATTTAGATTCTGATTCAGATTGAGGCTCTGGTTCTAGTTCTGGTTTTGGATGAGCTACAGAATTTAGTTGAAACAGCGAAGAGAGATCTATACCAGTTTCAGTCACTTGCTGTGACTCACTCACATCATAAAAACTTGTAAATTCATACTGAGTATACACAGAATATGTGGAAGTAGGTTGAGATGTTCCAGCATGTCCAGCCTCTACAATCTCAAGATTTTGAGGTTCCTCCCCCTCAAAATGTGCTTCCATTTCAGATTCTTGAGGCTCAAGAATTGGGTCATGATCCTCGGGATAATCTCTAATCTCTTCATCAAACTCTTTCCTTGCTAATTGAAAAGAAATTTTCATCCTCTCTTCAACCAAGGGTATGTACTCAGGAACAGACTGTTCCATAGGCAGTGCTTCCAGATTGGATTTCTTTTCAATAGGGAGTTTTCTAAAAAAAGATCTGTCTCCACCATTTCTTGCTGCTCTAAATCAGGAAAAACCAGTGTTCTTTCAGCCGTAGGATGAGATTCCAGATTGACATCCTCACTAGAAGCATGTGCTTTTTCTTCTCAAAAACCAACATCAACTTCCTCTTTTGAAGGCATTTCAACAGGAACATCATCTAGGACTTCAGTCCTTTCTTTCTCAATAGGAGCTGCTTCCTCTTGAGGTATTTCAGCCTCTTATCTAGGTGGTACTTCAATTTCCACGTCCTCTTCTTCTTCTTCTTCCGAATATTCATCCACTTCATCTGGTTCCAAACCAGGATCAGCTTGGATCTTAGGTCTTTTTAGATAATCAACAGGATTAAACTTTTTATAAATTTGATCAGTATCCTCAACCCACTGCTTCTTCCAGGGGTTCCAACTAATCTTCATCCTTCTGATGATAGGCTTGGATAATCAGAAATCAAATTCTATTAGCTTTTCTTCATTCGATCCAAAACCCCCTTTTACAACTAGTATGGATGAAATCACCCTTGAGTAAAACAAGGAGGTGGATTTGGAAGTGACTTTAATCAGCTCACATATATGGTTAATAACATACTTGCATAGTTTGATCTTATGGACCTTCTTCAACAGGTGAATCAGGAACACATCCTGATACTTCATCACAACAAAATCCCCTTTTCGTGGACTAATCAAATTTTGAACAAACATGAATAGTAGTCTAGTTTCTCCATCTAGATCTGCAGCTATAACCCTTAGATTGGTGCCATTACCAGTTAAGGGTTCCATGGAATTTTCCAGATCGAAGATTTCAGATGATGGAGGAGGGTCTCTTTGGTAATCCTCACAAACTCCTTCATGAGGAATCCTTAGGCATGCATCCCACAGCCTCGAAGAGAATTAACACTTTTTTCCATTTATCCTACTTTTCACCATAAAGATTTCTCCAAAATCAAAGGAAAACCTCATATATTGGTAGAATTGAGATACCAACCTTGGATAAATTGGTCTATCTTGTCTAGAGAACCATTCAATCCATCCTTGTTCATTTAAAACTTTCATGACTAATGACTTTCTAGACAGCATCCACTTAGGGAAAATCTCTTTTTCAGGTACAAAAATACGCTTAACAAGGTTTGGATTTAGAGTTCATTCAGAAGCTATCCTCGGTATTCTCTTCTGTTTCTTAGAGCCGTGCTTCTCAAACAAGGGTGAAGATGGACACTTCATCCTTGGCATCCACTTAAGGTTTAGGGGAGAGAGGAGAAGGTTTTCAAGAATGAGAAGATTCATTATAGAGTTTGGGTATGTAATCGAATGAAACCCTTAAATTTTATCATTTGGAAATGTCAAACATCATAAAAACAAAGACGCGGGAAATCAAATAGAGGTGAAATAAAAATTACCACGTTACGGGTTAAAATAAGATTATAAATAATCTTCATGGTGAGACAGAGAGTAGGCGTTATGGTGTGATGAAAAACATTCATCATGGTGAGACAGTAACCGTTATGTGCAGTCATAGTGAGACAGTGAGTGAACTGATCCGTCATGGTGAGACAGTTAGGTGACAGACCGTGAGCACAAGGTGTTAACGGTGAGACCGTAAGCATGAAACGGTAACTCTAAAACAGTGAGCATGGTACTGTAAAGTAAAATAAGTAATGTATTACACATTAAGATCAGTAAGATATTTATTTATGATTAATCATACCAATATCATGTATGATGTAGTCTAATCTCTCAGAATTTAATGGTTTAGTGAATATATCCGCAAGTTGATATTTAGTACCAATGAATTCTAAAGTGATATCACCTTTTTTATAATGATCCATCAAAAAGTGATGTCTTATGTCAATATGTTTTGTCCTAGAATGTGAAATAGGTTTCTTAGAAATGTTAATAGCACTTGTGTTATCACAATTTATTGGGACATGTCTGAATTGATTTCCATAGTCTAGTAATGTGTGTTTCATCCACAAAATTTGTGCATAGTAACTTCCAGCAGGTATGTATTTAGCTTCCACAGTAGATAATGAAATAGAATTTTGTTTCATACAACACCATGATACTGGTGACTTGCCTAAAAGGTGACAGGTTCCAGAGGTTCTTTTTCTATCAAACTTACATCCAGCAAAATCAGCATCAGAATAATTAACTAATTCAAATGATTGTACTTTTGGATAGAACAGTCCTAAATTGGGAGTATGCTTGAGGTATTTGAATATTCTCCTTACAGCATTTAAATGTGACTCTTTTGGGTTTTATTGAAAACGAGCACACATACACACACTAAACATAATATCAGGATGACTAGAAGTCAAGTCGAGTAGGCTTCCAATCATTCTTCTATAAGTGGTTTGATCAACAGATTTACCATTTTTATCAAGATCCAACTTACAGGTGGTACTCATGGGAGTGTCTCTAATTTTTGTGTTATCCAATTCAAAACATTTTAAAAGATCTCTAGTATATTTACATTGAGTTAAAATAATTCCATCATTATTTTGAAAGATTTGAAATCCAAGGAAAAATTTAAGTTCACCCATTAAACTAATTTCAAATTCGTTTTGCATCATTTTAGAAAAATCAGTACATAATGTAGTTCTTGAAGATCCAAAAATAATATCATCTACATAAAATTTTACAACTAAAACATCTTTAGAAATTCTTTTTATAAAAAGAGTAGGATCAGCTATTCCTTTTGTAAAACCTTTGGAAATTAGAAATGTAATTAATCTATCATACCAAGCTCTTGGAGCTTGCTTTAAACCATATAAATCTTTTGATAATTTGAAAATATGATTTGGAAAAAGAGGGTTTGAAAATCCAGGTGGTTGTTCAACAAAAAAATCCTCAACAATATATCCATTTAAGAATGAACTCTTGACATCCATTTGATATAGTCTGAAATTTAGATGTGTAGCATAAGCAAGTAAAATCCAAATGGATAATAATGTTGCTACTGGAGAAAAAGTCTCCTCATAGTCAATTCCTTCTTCGTGACTGTATCCTTGTGCAACTAACCTAGCTTTGTTTCTAACTATATTTCTAGATTCATCAACTTTATTTCTAAACACCCATTTAGTGCCTATGGTGAAAGTGTCCTTATATATTTCCACAAGTTTCCAAACTTTATTTCTTTCAAATTGATTGAGTTCATCTTGAATAGCAATTACCCAAAATTCATCATTAATGGAATCATCAATGTTCTTTGGATCAAGTTGTGACAAGAAGGCTTGATGTTCAACCTGATTTCTAAGAGAAGCTCTAGTCTGTTTCCCTCTATCCATATTTCCTACAACAGCATATAAAGGATGATTCTTTAGAATTATGGTTGATCTAGTAAAGAGAGGACTAGAAATTTCAGGTTCATCTATAGGTTCGGGTTCATTAGGACCATATTCTGGAATAAGTCCAGAACTGGTTTTCTTTACAGTAGGTTCATTGATTTTTTCATTAAGGTCCAGAACAGATAAATATTCTTCAAGATTTTCAAGAGAGGTTTTAGACTCATGTGGATTAGTTTCATCAAATTTGATGTGAACGGATTCTTCCACACATTTGGTTCTTTTATTGACAACTCTATAGGCTTTTCTAGTAATATAATATCCTAAAAATATTCCTTCATCACTCTTATAAGAAAACTTTTCCAGATTATCCTTTTTATTGAAAATAAAGACTTTTCAACCAAAGACTCTAATGTTACTAACTTTGGGTTTTCTATTGTTCCATAACTCATATGGGGTCTTCTTGAGAATAGGTCTTATCAAGACTTTATTAATGATATAACAAGCTATATTCACAACTTCATCCCAAAAGTAAATAGGCAGGTCATACTCATTAAGCATAGTTCATGCAATTTATTGTAGGGTTCTATTTCTTCTTTCTACTACACCATTCTGTTGAGGGGTCCTAGGGGCAGAGAAATTGTTACTATAGACATTATGTGAGAATTAAGATTCAAATTCATGATTTTCAAACTCAAGGATATGATCACTTCTTAAGGTCTTAATCTTAAGTCCACTATGTTTTTCGACAGACTTGGATTGTTTAACAAAATATGAACAAGGTTCACTTTTGTGAGCTAAGAAGTTTACCCAAGTATATCTAGAAAAGAAATCTACTAGGGCATATACATTGTGCTCCCCATTTAAGCTAGAAATATTAGAAGGTCCAAACAAGTCCATGTGAACCAACTCAAGAGGTTGAGAAGAAGAACATCATTCTTTTATTTTAATGAAACTTTATGTTTCTTTCCCTTTTGACAGGGATTACAAACATTATCATTTGGAAATTCGAGTTTAGGTAGGTATCTAACTAAGTTCTTCCTATTCATCTTTCTATGTGAATAGATTTTGCAGTGTCCTAATATTCTGTGCCAAAGCCAAGACTCTTTATGAAAAGAATTTAAAAAAGTGATATTTTGTTTAGCTAAAGAATTCACATCAACAGTAGAAACATTTTTATTTCTCAAGGTAGTGAATACTAAAAAAAATTTAGAATTAAAAACACTACAAGAATCATTTTCAAACATGACATTAAAACCATCATCACACAATTTGGAAATACATAACCGATTGTATTTAAGTCCATCAACAAATAAAACTTTAGAAATTAAAACTGAATTAGTGTTACCAATTTGGCCTAGGATGATGATCTTTCCTTTAGAATTATCACCAAAGGTGACATAGCCTCCATCAAACATTATTAAACTCTTAAAGCATGAGTAATCCCCATACATATGTCTTGAACATCCACTATCCAAATACCATGTCTTCTTTTGGGAACACCTCAAGCAAGTTTCCTAAAAAACAGATTTAGATAAGAAATGATTTTGGTACCCAGGTCTTCTTGGGTCCAGACAGGTTAGAAATCAATTATTTTGGTACCCAAATTTGTCTTATGGGTCTCATATAATTTATAGAATCAAGATATTTTGAAAGATAAAATCTATTTGATCTATAACCATATGGATAACTAGTTGAAGCATGTGAAATTCCAGAACTAGAACTAACAGTATTCTGTCCAAATTTAGTAATAAATCTATTTTTAGTAATCTGTCTATGTCCCGTTTTGTAGCCTATTCCAGTAGCATATTTTGGTGCCACTTTCTTTCCTAGCATTTGAGTTAGATTTCCCTTTCCATTTTTGAACATATCTAAGTCCTTTATATGTTTCTCATTTGACATTTTCAGTTCAGTGTTTTCCTTTAACAGTTTTTCGTTCTTCTATTTTTCAATGGTAAGTTCAGTTTTAACAGTTTTTGTTAGAGCATGATGTTTCTTCAATGATTTGTACTTATCCTTAAGTTTATTGCATGTCTCTTCCATCATATTACAGTATTCAAATAATTCCTCACTAGTCATGTTTTCAGAATCCGAATCAGATTCAGTTCTTAAATAATAGGTAATTAAACCAGGAGTATCTAAAGTTACCTCAGATGTGTTTTTCATGAAACACATGTTGGCACGTTTCTTTTCAGAGTCAGACATTTCAGATTCACTTGTGCTATCTTCTGAAGCACTCCATCTTTCTTTCATTTCTTTCTTGTACTTATTGTCCTTATATTCATATTTATTCTTGAATTTTATCTTTGTGAAGTCTGCTTTAATGTGTCCTTTTCTTTTGCACTCGTAGCAAATAACTTCATCACTATTATCTGGATTTTTCTAGTCCTTCTTCCAATGTACCTTATTGTCATACTTTCTCTTGTAATTTGATTTTCTGAAAAATTTCTTCTTCCTATAAAATTTCATAAACCTTATGGCTATTTGAGCCATTTTAGAATCACTATCAGAGTCTGAACTTTCACTTGTTGAACTGTCAGTTTGTATTTGAGCTTTTTCTTTATCCTTTCTCTTTGAAGCAGTAGTCTTGAAAGCCACTGATTTCCTTTTTGGTTCATCATATTCATCTTTATTCACCTTTATTTCTTCTTCATACATCATA
Source organism: Viscum album (assembly GCA_963277665.1). Taxonomy (NCBI): domain Eukaryota; kingdom Viridiplantae; phylum Streptophyta; class Magnoliopsida; order Santalales; family Viscaceae; genus Viscum; species Viscum album. The sequence goes on along the minus strand of OY728143.1, from coordinate 105,895,774 downwards.
AGATTACCAATCAGCTCTTTGACAGGTAGAGCTCCAATGTCACATGACTCTCTGATTAAAACAGATATGCCTCTCCATCAGTCTGGTAGACACCTCAATATCCTCATAATTTGTTCCTTTGCTGGAATTTCCTATCCAAATGAGTTCATTGTATTGACTATCTCATTGAACCTAAGATATATATAAAAAATTGGTTCATCTATTTTCATTTTAAAATTTTCATATTTAATAGTATATGTTTTTAATATAATTTCATTAACATTGGTTGTTCTCTCATGAGAAACACCCAAAGTATCCCATATTTCAAAAGCAGTTTTACAGGCAGATATTCTATTGAATTATTCATCTCCTAAAGCACAGTATAGGGCATTCATAACTTTATAATTATTATTGTAAGAAGTCTTTGTGAGTTCATCCCAAGTTGTTCTTTCAGTTTCTGTAATTTTATATTAAGACTCTATAGTAGTCCAAATATCAAAAACCATACTTTCCAAATGAATTTTCATTTTAAGTTTCCATTGGGAATAGTTTGTACCATTAAAGAAAGGTGGTTGGTTAGTAGCAGCACCCTCTAGTCTATTATCCATAGCTAGATTTTAGAAATTAAATTTAACAAGATAAAATTTAGATTTAACAGGAATTTAAGATCTTTATAGATACAACTAATATCACAGATGATAAACAGATTATTTCAAAAATCCTTTAACAAAAACAAACTCTAATACCAAATTTTGGGCGGATTGGATACTCAAGAGGGGGGTGAATTGAGTTCCAATTAAAATTTATCTTTAAATATTTTCTATTAAACTCCCCCAATTTATAAAACAAGTTAAACTATAGTAAATTTATACAGATTGTAAATGTTCACTTAGCTTCTCAAAGATTGATTAGGTATCAATTAATTTAACCAGAAGATTAAACTAACTTTTGAAACTAACCTACTGATTTAAAATAAGTGTAAAATCTTGCTAATTTAACTATCAAAGTAACTTTAAAAAAAGTTTTTTATTTCAATGTAACAACAGCAGAATATAAAAGATATATATAGTATATCTGAAACATAAACTAAAGATGCACAGTAGATATAAAAATAGGTTCAGTCTCAAGCCGATACTTAGTCCTCTCAAATTTATATAAATTTTATCCACACCCTAGATCAGGGTTAACAAAAGTTTACAAAACTGTCCAGGCCACGCAGGGACCCCTACCACAATTATTCGTGGGAAACAAAACAAAGACCAGGCCACACAAGGACTTCTTCCACAGTTGTCATGGGTAAACAATAATTAAGAGTTTTGGAGTGAGGATTTTGATATCCTCTAGTTCAGTGTAGGAGACAATGTGTGTGTTTGAGATATACAGAGTACAACACACTGCTCAAAAGTAAATGAACATATCACTTAGATAGAATAGATAAGAGTTTAGAAATCCATAGTGATTAGCAATGCAGCTTTGGACTCATTGGATTCAGCAGAATTGCTTCTGAGTCCTTCTATGGGTTTTCTGTTGAAAAAAAGAGTGTCATTGTTTAGATTGTGTTCCACCAGTGATAATGATCTCTTGATTCATCAAGTGTTCTTCAGTGGTGTTGAATTACACTCATGAGAGTTATTTGAATGTCCTGCAATATCCTTCTTGATCAGGATTGTTCTCCTAGTTCAGCACAGTGCACTCGGGTGTATGTAAGTTCTTCTTGTTGTATCATCACACTTTCGCACGTGTACTGCAGCTCAATCTTCCTTATATTCCACCAGTTCCGGAAGTAGTAATGATTCCTTTTTCATATGTACGAGATACGGTTTCCTGACATGCCAACAACTGTCATTACATAACATTAATTTCATTAAAAACGTCAAATATGGCCGTTAACAATATTTAAATAATAGTGAAAAAAATTTAAGAAACGATGTCACAGTAATTATGTAAACTATGTATTCTTCATGGTATGTGCTTCACGGTATGTGGTTCACGGTATCTAGCTCACGGTGTCTGAATAACCGTTTGTCTTTCACGGTGTCTGGGTCACAGTGTGTCCTTCAAGGTGGCTGGGTCACGGTGTGTCCTTCACGGTGTCTGGGTCACGGTGTGTCCTTTACGGTGTCTGGGTCACGGTGTGTCCTTCACAGTTTCAGGGTCACAGTGTGTCCTTTACACTGTCTGGGTCACGGTGTGTCCTTCACGGTGTCTGTATGACGGTGATTATGTCTTGCACACAGTCTGTCTTACTGTGTCAAACATCACGGTGTCTCTATACTTGGACAAATATCTGTATTTAGACTCAAATAGTAATATGTAGAATATGTATTAAGCTTAATTATTAGAGAGTAAAAGAAGTTAAAACATAAATATAAAGGCTTGATAATATAATTGATATTTTTGATCATGAATAATACTTGTAGATAAAAAAGAGAGTAATTTACATTAATAAGATTTGATATCATTAAAACATGATGTGCATTTATTATTGATATTGGAGAGCATTAACAAGATGTTCAATTAAGATTGATATTAATTAATAGTAATAGGATTTGTGATCATTAAAACATGATTAATACATGAGGAGTCCAGCAGGTGACATCTAGGGTTATTAGGTCATGATATTGTTATATTAGATTATTTTATATTTGGGATTGTTTTTAGATATTAATGTATAATTATCATTTGTTTTGGAACTTATTAGAATGGTTTTATGGTCTCTCGAGTTATTCATTTTTTATAGGGAACCTATTTATTGTGTGGCAGTTGATGTAACCATATGTCAAGACTCTGACAAAATTATTATCAACCCTTAATTTTGAGACACTAGTTATGAGAAATATAATGGTACCTGAATCATATTGGAATTGTTTTTTTAATTAAATTCCCTTAATGGTTACTCTCCCCAAATATGCTCATCCATCCTGGATATAACTTTTTAACTTTCAGGATGCCTCTATAAATATATCCATCTATGATACTGGGATAGGGTCATGATGATGACTATTTATGTGATGGTGATTTAGTGTAGGTGCCTAATTAGGATGTGTTCCATGTACAAGAGATGATATCATTGTTTCCACCAATTTAATTATTTTTATACCCAACTCGAGTAGTAAAATTTAATGTTCATCCTCATGTCAAGAATTTGATTTTTCCATTGGTTCAGGATCATTTTATACAAAATATAAGAGTGTGTCATAAATTTTAGTGGTATATACCACTCATGTCTCATGATGATCCATAATATAATGTATAATAGGATTAGATTTAGAATGTTTTCTGTGATTTAATAGTTATATATACCCCCAAAAATAATATTGGTATTCCAATAACTAGTATTCTTAATAAAGGATTATGGAACTATTTGATCCAAATAAACTCAAATATTAATGAGGTGACTCTCTCTGGTAATTGTTTTGAACATTTATTCCATGATAATTATTATCATTTTGCCTTATTCTACCAAGAACATTCCCAGTGGTGCACACATCGCAAATCCACAAGCCTATTTCCAATAATATTAGGGCTAGAGAGTAGTGCTGAGTATGAATTTCACTATCATGGGAGGACTTATACTATGAACATGTATATACACACACATATCCAAGCCCATATAATTCTAAAATGTAAAAAAATGAACTACCATGAATGCATACATCTAAATATGATAACCAGAGTACGAAATCAAGTAAAGGACAGTGAACAGGATCAAATACAATCCTCCTACAAAGAGTCTGAAATAATTTCAACCAGAATATAATAATGGGGACTACTGTTAAGATACTATAGGAACACACCTTGGTATGTCCAGTATCACTATCTTCATCTGTTCCTGAACCATCTTGGACTCTGAAAAAAGGTCGATCATCTTCACAAGACATGAAATGTGTGGGAAATATCATGAAGCAGTGCATATAAAAATACCCATAAGGAAACCCCAAAACTATAAATCATACAAAAAATAATAATATCAAGATATAAACAATAAAAGGAAATTGTCTAAAGGTAAGTCAAAACCATAATTCCAGCCTCATGTTCTACATTGATGGTTCTGCATATAATTAATCCAATAAAACACAATCATTAGCCTGATAACACTGATGAAATCCATCAGAGATGTAGTGATCATCAGGACTCTCTATTAGGAGTATACACTAGAAGTTTGAAGAGATATGATACAATGATAAGGATTCATCCCATGTCCATTGGGTATACTGAAAAATCATTTTGTATTAACAAACTAAGTAAATGATCATTTTTGTGTAGTATTGGTCATGAATATACCATGAACTCAAACTTCAGTATGAAGATGAATAGAGGACCTCACTCCAGGCCTCACTGAGGGATTCCAACAACTTTATCTAAGAAGAGATGATAAGTGGGTCATTTTCTAATGTGTAAGAGGTGATTCCATACTAACCCTCATTTGATGGATACGTGGAATGAACTCTAATGAACCTTTTATAAGATACAATGTAATAGTTCTCTAATCCATGGTTTATGTACTAAACGGTATGTTGTAAGGTTACATGTTGTGTCCCGTTGACCCCAGTTCCAACCCATATAATAAGACCATGTTTGATATTTTCATCCATGTAATAGTACATATCATGGAAAATTTCCCTATACTATTATTGTGTATTAGTATACAGGTATGCCTGTGTACAATTAGACAAGTTGTGTATGTGTGGGAGTACATGACATGCTTTATCTAGTGTACTCCAGTCTGTGTCTCTGTACCCTTCGAGGTACATGGAAAACTCACCCAGGGGGACCACATGCCTTATGATAAAATCACAAATCATGTGTTAATTATATTTCTATAAAAATCCATGCCGACACTCAGAGGGGCCCACATAGCATGTGGCTCTGAGTTACACGCCATGTAGTGCAGTAATTTACAGAATCTTAGATATGGATTCCTCTTTCATTTTAATGCCTCTGACCATTAATCTGGCCATAAAACTCAGCATAAAATCAATGATCTATGTTCTTCAATCCTTTACATAAATGAATAACATGTTTCAACCACCAAATAAGTTTGGAAAATGGGATCGTTCATTGATTATCATTGTGCACCAAAGAACACAAAATAATGTATATAGAACTGTCTGATATGTCTCTACCTCCAATGTCACACCCCCTATATATTGTGTTGATCCATAATCTACAATATCAAATCATTTTTTATGAAATAGGTGTGAAAAAATCTATTCTTCTGTATATTTCGATCCATGGGACAATGAATAATTCCCATGATGAACAAATAAATTTGAGAGAGATAAGAACAAGTAATGATCATGAGGAATAGTCCCTAGTCACTGTTTGTGAAAACCACTATTTGTCTCTATTATAATAAATATTGATGTGATAATAAAAAACCACAATGAAATTCTTCCAATAAAATAACTTTAGTAAAACCAATACCATAATACTCACAATCTGCATATCAATCTGTTGGTTGATTAATTTTTCTTTATCATAGAAATTAAGAACTGGGATGGAAAGAAAATAAAATAATATCCCATATCAAGATGGATTGATACTTTAAAATTAAAAATATTATATCATCATTGTTATGGAGATCCATAATCTCATTGTCCACAAATTACTGATCTACGATCATGTTGATGTTTGTCAAAGAGTGATCCTCTAATATCCTATTTAATAACTCTACAATTGTTTGTTGGATATCATGGTTTTAGAATATAAACATAGTAATTACCCATAACCACTTATTTTAATAAGATATTATTTAAATGCATCAAATAAATAAAATAAAATAAAATAATTATTTATTTTATTCATTTTACACATGCGATGACTTTTCTAAAAATGCATGGTTCTGAAATCGTCTTATTGAACCTTGGGTAAAACCCACATTCTGAAGACAACGGTTCCATTAGATTAATGATCTAGACCCCATTAAATGTTACACCACTTTTTATGGGGAAAAAATCACGCATGATATTTAACATAATTAATATATTTTAAAATTTCATTTCGTGAAAAAAATGTCTTAGAATCGCATGCCATCTCAACACCTAGTCTTAAAAATAACCCACACAATATACGTAAATAAAATATGGCAATTACGAGACATTAAATTCTCCTCAACATGGGTATTTAAATCCCTAAAAATCCAAAATAATTCTCTATAAAGAGATGTGTGTAATGATCATGTATATGAGTATCCTACTCCCATGCTCTCTTTTAGAGAATCTCATGCTTTAATAAAACACACACTAAAATAATCAAATTCCCAAGAAGGTTCCTCTCAGGACAATCCTCGATCACTACAATGTACACGACAAAGGTATCCCCATCCATAATTTCCAGCTCACACAATTCTATAACATGTGATGGGTCATGCACGTACTGCCTCAGCTATGACATGTGGAAGACATTGCATACCTGATTTAACTAGAATAGTATATCTATGTTTTATGAAACCTTTCCAAATCAATGCAGTATCTTTAAAGGGACAATGAATCTCAGAGATGTTATTCCACCCTTACTAGACCTCCATAATCGACATTGATATGTAACCCATAAGAATATATAGTCTCCAACCTCAAACTCTAAAGGCCCCTGTCATCTGACCAAATAATACTTCTGATGGATCTATGCAATATTCATTCATTCTTGGATGAATTGATCCTTCTCAATAGTTTCTCGCACCAATTCATGGCCCATGCCTGTCAACTCTTCGGGGTCAGTCCAGCTTTGTGGTGACCTATAGGGTCACTCATACAAAGCCTCGAATAGTGACATATCTATGGTAAAATGGTAACTTTGTTATACAAAAACTATACCAGTGGTATGTGATCCTTCCAACTATAGACAATGTCCAACATTCAAGATTGTATCATGACCTCAAATACCTTAATGGTACACCATGTTTTTCCATTAGTTTTATGGTGAAACGTTGTGTTCATGTGTGATTAAATCCCAAATGCCTCCATCTATCACTTCCATGGCTAGAATGTGAAGTGAGTATCAGAGTAATAAATGATTATCGAAGGAACTCCATGGATTAAAAAAATCACCTGAATATAAAGGTGTCTTAATCCCACAACTAGGATCTTTTCTCAAATGGCTAGGAAGTGGGATCAATTGGTGAGTCGGTCTATGATCACCCAAATAGAATCATGCCCTCTGGACATACATGATATTCCCATAAATAAGTCCGTAGATATCCCATAACAATTCCACTATGTAACTTCAAAAAATTTAGCTAAACCCACTAGAACATGGTGATCATTTCTCACTTACTAACAAGTAAGGAATACAGAAGCAAAATAAGCACCTCCAATTGTCACCCCTTACCACCAAGACTAAGTTCAGAGGTCCTGGTATATATTTTCCATGCATGGATGTACCCCTAAAGAAAATATATGAAAATATCTCAGAACATCCTCCCATATTATCATTGCAACCATCTTGCATTCTCTAAAAATAACAACATGCTACCAACATTTAGAAAATAAATCATGACCATGTCGAATGGATATCTAAGTATATTGGGTCTTATGGTTGGTATCCTTAATATGTGCCTCCCTAACTCACAAAAAGAGTATAGGGGTGAAAACCATTGACTTTAGGTAAGGTACTCTATCTCTATTCACAAAGGATAACTGCAATGAATCCAACTATTGTGATAACTCATTCAGAAACTACAAATATTATCTCATGTTTAGAGTATATGCTACCACATTCCCCTTCCTAAGAGTATAGAAAATTATGAAGTCATAATCCTGGAGGAAGTTTATAAATATACTATTTCTCAAGTTAAGATCCTTTTGAGAGAATATATACTTGAGACTCTTATGATAAGAATAGATGATAAATTCCTCTCCCAGCATGACTTGTTGCCACATCTTTTGTTAGAAGACTAATGCTTCTAATTCAAGATTGAGGGTCACATATTTCTAGTCATGTGGTCATAAATTATGGGAACCGTAGGAAATCACCACCTACTTCTTATTCAAAACACAACCAAGAACGGTTTCTAATACATCAAAGAAAACTATGTACTCGACACCCTCCAATGGAAATATTAATATGGGAGCACTTTTCGATATCTTCCTCAATTACTGAAAATCTTATTGGAACCTCTCCTTTCACATTTAATGTTGACCCTTTAGTTGTAAAGCCATAATGGGTGCTGATTTCCTATATAAATATGGTGCGAATCACCAGTAATAGCCTGTTATCCCAATGAATCTTTGATCCTCCATCACACTCATCAGTAACTCCCAAGATAACATTGCCTCTCTCTCATATGGGTGAAACACCAATCCATCTTATGAGATAACATGTCCTAAAAAGTTGACTTATTGAATCCATAAATTGATATTCATGAGGTTCTCATAAATCTATTGCTCTCAGAATACATCCATAATTATCCTCTGGTCCCTCACATGATCCTTTTCAGATTACGTGTACACTAGGAAATTTTGGTAGAATACTACCATGAATAGTTCTAAGAAATGCTGAAATATATGGTTCATGAGTCCCATGAACACTATTGGTGTGTTACTTATGAGAAAGGGCAATACTAAGTACTCATAGTGGCTATAGATACATCTAAATTACATCCACAATATATCCTCATATCATACTACCAACTGGGGATAGCCTGACATAGGTTAAATCTTGGAGAAAAATTGTTCCACTCTCAACAGATCAAATATATCAAAGATACTAGGTAGCGTATAATATTTATTCATGATCAGTTGGTTCAATCATAGGTAGTCCATAGAAAACCTCAATATATCATCCTCCATATTGGAAAAAAATGGGGCTACCCATTATGAAACACTAGGTATAACACCCTCCCTCTACAATCACATGAACTACACCCTCAACTCGAGAAGCTCTATGGAAGTTTTTTGATAGGATGGAGTAGATATCAATGTCAAACCAAGGTGTAGATCAATGCATAATTGTATGTCTTAGTGGGAAGGTAAATATGGAATATCCTCAGGGAGGAAGTCATTGTCTTCGCCACCACTACTAGAAATAGAGAACTCATAACATCCACTTTCTCCAAGGGTCACACTAGCTAACTGATGAGTAATCAGATATACCCTCATAAGAATGAGTCTATCTTATGATTTGAGCGTTTCCTTTCCTCCCAAAAATAAAAACCTGGTTCCATAAATATGGAAAAATTGTATCCCTTACCTAAACTAGTCAATCTGAGCATGAAAAGAGGATAACCATTCCATAATAAAGAAGAAATTGTAAGGCCACGTCACTTATACAATGATATCACAACATAAACTCAAATATTTAAGAGCCATGTCACACTATCGACATAAGTTTTTGATCACTGATTCATCTCCAGTAGGAGATTCTAAGCATAAGGGGCCATCAAAGAGCTCAACCAAAATCTGTAAGTATCAAAATAGATATGTGGAAATAATGGAATGAAAAGAACCTATGTATATTAGTACTATAGATAAGTTATAAAAGACATAGAATGTACATCATATCATTCATAGAGCCTCTATGTCATAAGCCTCAGCTGCATGTAGTATTCCCTTCCCCAATCCCCAATCACCATGAGCATGGTGTGAACCACATATGGTGGTGGTGGTAAGAATTTGAAGCACCGCCAACCTCTTACTACTCTCCTAGTGCCTCTTCCATGATCTCAACCCTGTGGAACTGTTTGTTCCTACCACTATCTCTACCTTAGTAAACCATCCATTTTCTCTCTATGAACCAAAAGGAGGGTTGGAAAATCTCATTCAAGATATCCCTTTACATCATATGATTAACACCACCACTCTCTAGGATGAGTAAAACCACCCTGTAAGTCTTGACCCACAAATCCTTCATCTTGGGAACTCTTCCTGAAAGTTCTCACATATCCAGGTCCTTGAGATTGATTTCATCTCCCTACTAAAGAGTTCATAACCCCTGGATTCCCACCACCAGTAGCCACTTATAGTATCTTCTCATAAAATAATCTCTCAACAACTAAATCATGGTCTAGCACACCCAACAGAAGTATAAATGTATAGAGGGATAACACTGGCTCATATGTCTCTATACAGACCTCGTTCAAAAGTCTGATCCTTGAAGAAATGATCATGAACTATATCCACATAGTACTTGGAAATGTTTTAAAGCCTTTATGAATACTCAAATAAAACTTTGTTTCCCCCTAAATCTAACCATGCTAGAGTCACATCATCATAAAACTATGACATAAACTCCCACCATCGTCCTACTGATATATAGAGAAGTATGACCACCATGACCACCAAATGATCTTTCGGTTTCCAAATCAGTTAGAAAACTCATATCACCACCTCATTCCAGTACTCAACTACTTATGGGTTAGAAATTCCATGTAACCTGAGGGGTATCTTTCAGGGAAACTCATGTAGTGATCTCATCCTATGAACATAATCTTATTGTAATATAGGTATCATGTGATTATCTACAAGTGGTGGTATATCTAGTACACCACTCTATGGTAATATCTATTGAATTTTTCTATGTATCGATGCCTCATCCCTGATGGGATCATATTCATGATCATGATACTGAATTCCATATGGTATACTTCATAGAGTCATCCTAATAGTAATGAAGATGTACCATTATCAATGTGTATAGCTGGAGAGCTAACTAAATAAGGATATGGAAACCGAAAACCATTCCTATATTATTAATGTACCGTTGTTCTCCCTATAACCAATGTTATCAAGTATCGATTCAAAAATAAGGTGATCATATTCATGGAGTATAAATAGGTCATCCATCACAAGAACAATGGATTCACTAGACTAAAATCTAAAACTAAAACTCATAACATTGTGTCATCAAAGATAACTTACAGACTCAGGTCCTAAGGCAGAACCAACTACCTATGATACAACATTTCCATGACCCATCCCAACGGGGACTATTTCATGACTCCCCAAGCCTACTCACAATAATCTTGGGGCTGGCGACCATCTCTGAGTAGGCATATCCCTAACAAGGGTGGCCTTATCCTAAGAACCTATACACACAAATGCATCTACACGACTATACAATGATGAAATGTAAAAACAACCAAATAACAATGAATTCATACATATAAATACCACAACCACAATATGACAGGATATAAAGGAAGGTAAACAGGGACAAACACAAGCCCTCTATAAATAGACATAAAACATTTTCCACTAGAATATAATACTAGTGACTTCTATCAAGATACCACCGGAACACACCTCGGTTTATTTTTGTCTCACTAAGAGTTGTATGCTCCTATTATTTATAGGAATATATAAAAAGGTTGATCATTTCTATAGTTCATGACACATATAGGAAAATCCCATGTAGGGGTGACTGTAAAAATATCCTGTAAAACACCCTAAAACCAAAAAAGAACACAGAAAAGTATAGTTAGATCCACATTCTTATATGTCAATAGAACATAAAATATGAATATATAGATATACTAAAAAAGTCACATAGTATAATGTAATGTCAAAAAAATAATTTCATCTTAGTAATATATCTATAAGGATCCACATGGAACTCATTCAAATGAACACACTCATTAGACTAATAACATTGATGACATCTATTAGAGAGGTCATTCTCATTGGGTCTCACCATTATAATTATATGATAGAAGTATGAAGTGATATGATACAATGATGAGGGACACTACTAAGGCCTTATGGTATACCAATGAATTGATCTAGATTAACCATCTAAGTGTATGATTGAAACCCATGTAGTTTTGGTCATGGATATACCAAGAAATCTACCTAGGGAACGAAGATGAAAAGATGATATCAGCTCAGGCCTCAAGGACGGATTCCCACATCTATATCCTAGAAATACCACTGAAGGGATAATTATCCTATGTGTAGGAGGTGATTATATACTAAACCTCAGGGGATGTACATGGGAAACTCACCCTAATGAGGATTGTTCAAGATATAATAGAAAAGGGTTTCATGTTATGTTTTAATAAGTACAAGACGTGTAGTAGGGTTACATGTCGTGTAACATTGACCCTGGGTACTACTAGTTTAATTGGACCATGTCTTATGTCTATGTCTATGTAACTATACATGGCATGATGAATTTCCATGTACAGTTAATGTGTACTAGTACATGATAATTCTTTTGTAGGCCAGGCTAAGTCATGCTTGTGTGGGAGTACATGACATTCTTTATCCTATGTACTCCATCCCGTGTCTATTTACCCTCCAAGGAACATGCTAATCTCACTAAGGGGAGCCACACACTGTATAATAAGGTTACACACCATGTGATACTTATCTTCCTCCAAAATACCTTACCAATGTTGAGAGGGGGCCACATGGTTTGTGACTCCCAGTTACATCTCTTATAGTGTGAAAATTTACAAAATCTCATATCTATATTCTGTATTTGTTCTAAATCCTCCAACCATTGATCTTGCCACACTACTCATCGAAAAATAAAGGTTCTATGTTGACTGAGACATTTTATAATTGAAAAAAATGTTTGGGCCATCAAATTTATTCTAAAAACAATATCATTCATCATTATTCATTGCACGCTGATGAACATGAAATCTGGTATCCAAAACTATTGGATCCATCATCGCTTCCATCATCACACCACCGATGTGTCATGAAAATCCTAGATCGATAATATTGGATCATTGTTCTACGATACAAGTGTGAAATGATCAATTACTTAGTAGATGTCGAACCATAGGCCAACAACGAACACTCGTGATGAAGGAATAAAATCAATGGAGAAAATCACCAAGAAAAATCATGAGGAACAAAGATCATTTGATGTTCATTTTGACCTAAATTAATTGTTCTTAAAATGACAAAAAATTGATAATAAAAAAACACAAAGAAAGTCTCCCATTAAAATCCACACAATAATACTTATCCCACAATGCGCATGATTCATGGATCAATCTGTTGGTTGATTGATCTCTGTTAATCAAAGAAATTATAAATAGGGAAAGAAAAAAAATTAGACAACTTCCTAACATGATATAGATTAATCTCTACCAAATAATGATCTATCATCATTGTCATTTGTGAGACCCTGAATCTCATTTCCCACCTATAATAGATCTATGATATAGTTAATTCTAGTCTCATAGGGATCCTCTAATGCTCTTTCCAACAGATCTCAAGTGATTCTTCGGATCTTTTGTTTTTAGCAGCTAAACCAAGGAATTCCCCATAACATCTTATTTAAAGAATATATCAATTAAATGCATTAATTAATTAAATAATAATAATTTAATTAATTATTTTATTCATCTTACACCCAATATTGAGTTTATAAAAATGCCCCTCGCTAGCATAGATAATGTCATCCCTAGAGTAAGACCCACATTATAAACTCAAAAATTCCCATAGATTTAGGATCTAGTCCCCCATTTAATAGTTACACACCATTTTTAGTAAAAACATTCATGTGTTATATTTAATATATATAATATATTTGAAACAGTCATTTTAGGAATATTGGGCCTCAGAATCCCACATGGTCTCAATTAATGGTCTTGAAAATAATCCATACAATATCAAAAAATAATATATAAAAAATCAGAGTCATTACAAATACATCATGTTGATTTAGTGGATTCTATATCTACATTAGGTATATATGACTTTTATAGAGTATGCATCAAGGTTTACTCAAATCACATGCTACACTCTCGATACGGTAAGAGATGGATACTTCCAAGAATAGAAATCTAATTACGGGTTCCATATATACGTATTATATGTGATTAGTTCTCAATAAATTACCACTTATGATGTCATTTTAGAGTAGGACATGGGGATAAATGGCATTATAGAAGAGGATCATTAGATAGTATGATTTTTCCATGTACATGATAGGGAAAATCCATCTAATGTAGGCTGAAGGGGGTAGAATTTTATTTTTAATAGATTTGATATTAATGTAAGGGTCCTCAACCATAGGGATAAATGGAATAGGGATACTATAAGGTATCTAGTACCCTGAGAAATGGATGGTGTTATTATTTTTATGAGAGTTCCCACTTGTCTTATAACTTCATGATGTATCATACTGCATGTTTTGGTTAGAAGGTGGATAGAAATCCATAGTAGAGGTAGTATCTTGATCTGTGGTCTCCTAATGGTGGTTAGGGGGACCTTAGGGAGGTGGTACCAAAATAGGGTCTCATAGATCCCAAAGAGGGAGAGCATCCATTGGAGGATGATTCTACGAACTACATCTACCACTACACCCATGTGGTCTAGGATGGTACCATGGGGCTAGTGGCAGAGGGAAAGGTTAGCTGCAAGATATGGAGGATTATGATCAGATTTCTTTTGAGATTATTTATGGTAATTTGTATATCTAAAATACATTAGCACCAATAATTATATACATAGGTATAATTGATTATTTGATCACATAATTATTTAATCAGAACCACGATATTCATTGGGAGTCTTTAGCTAATTAGTTATGACTGTAGATTCCTAAATGGTGTAATTCCACTATTTTGAAAATATATTGATACTATGAGTTGGTCCATAGTAGATATATATATATGTAGAGCCTATTATTAGTGAAAATGAGGTTTAGTGAAATAATTCAAGGTATAGATGGGATATTTATTGTACAATATCATATAGACAATCAACGTATGTGTGTTATGTGCCTATAAGAATATAGGGAATGCTTCTCATTATTTGGATAGACGTACCAATTTTTGGAATTTGTATGGAATTTTATTGGGAAGTTATAAACTCTCTCCCATATATAGGTGTGTTTATCCCTTGGAGTAGGGGGTAATAAAAAATCGGTCTTCCAATAATAATGGATAAATATAAGGATATCTTCCACAAATATGTTCTAAAACTGCCTCCACATTGAGAGAATACCTTTTTCATAGATGTGTACCAAGGTTTCTGTTTTATATATTTTCTAGCATATCATATGGACACTACTGATCTCTAGGAGAGGATTTATCCATTAGATGACCTTTGTGTGAAGGGTTATGTCTGACTTAGTATGTCCCCCTAGGTATCACCAGTGTTTTTCATTGAGTAAGAGGATGAGAGATTGAGTATAGGTATTGATTACCATTTCTTAAATATTTTGATGATCAAGAAAAACTACCATATTCCGTTGATCGATGTCATTGTTAACATGATAAAAGGTCTAATGTGGTTTTCAAAGATTAACCTCATGTCTAGATACCACCATTTATAGTATCATGAGTATGGCATTATAAAGTCAACATTTAAATGTCATTGTGGAAATTATGAATTCATAGTGATTCCCTTTATTGTTAAGAATTATATTTCTACCTTTAAGATACTTGTAGGCTAGATCATTCATCCATCCATGGATTAGTTTATGGTTTTATTTATCTATGGTATTATTATTTACACTACATAAATAGAGTACCACATAGAGCATTTGAGGATAGTCTTATAATTACTATATGATCACCAGTTATGCAGTAATATCTTGAACTGGAATATCAAAAGTTGATAGTTTTATTTTATAGGTAATTTCATCTTTTAAAATATTATAATAATATACTCAGAATTAATATAGAGAATTTAATCTTGGGATCCACCCAAGGGTATTTATGTGGGAAAATGTTTTATTGGTTTGGAATAATTTTCATGAATTGTATCCCCTTTGACTTCCTTAGCATAAAAAGTATAGAAATTCACCTAAAATAAAAATTGACCAAAATACATCAAGGATATAAGGTGAATTTTTATCAGTTCCCAATTTTTGAGACTTCAAGAATGGTGCATATCGTACATAGGGTTTCTCAATTATTTTGGAGTTAGGATTGTTTAAATTTTAATTTAGAGAAAAGAAATGATTTTTATGGTTTTAGGGATTAGAGCCCTAATGAGAAGAACTATTTGATCCATTACCGAGAGTTGAAACCATTAGTCCTCAATTTAAATATGTGGAGGAATTATATAATAGGTGATTAGTTTTTTGATTACTTAGACCAACAGAGTATCAAGTACATGTTATCCCAGGAAAATCATAAGTTGGTATAGATTAATTGGATAAATTTTTTTCAATACTATATTCAAGAGATTCTATGATCATAGAAATATACAAAATATGAAATATTCTATTAATAATAAATATTATTATTATTTTTTTAGGATTTATTCCTAGTCTCTGGTCTCATTTAAGTTGAACATGTTGGAGGGTATATATGAGAATATTATCTGTATTTTATGGTAGTAACTCCCTCACATACCCAATATGTAAGTGAGGCTCAATTGGGAAACATAAAATTCAAAGTTATTTATAACTAGATATCCTCACGAGGTATGATAAATATATTTTTTTCATGTGGGTTTCATGTTATCCTATACTAAAGATAAAAATTAGTTCGAGTCATGTTTTATTGTGAGGTCATATGGGAGTTTCATAGCTCCCCCTTAGTGGTATATCCTGGTGTGGTGTAGATGTATTAGTACCTTAAAATATAATTTTGTAGGCAATTCATGAGGTGTATTTTTTCTGATGTAGTTTATTGATACCTCAATTATCTATATGTAATGGTCGGGAACTTATTTTAGGATGTTTTAATCAACCTATAGTGATCACATGCTATAAGTGGGATGGAATATAAAAGGACTTATTGATTGGGATTACATGTATTGGGAGAGGTAATGATGCTGAATTTTATATTGTTGATTGAATTAACAATTAATATTAGGCTATTATCATCCATATGTAGAGTTTGGTGAAGTGATTGGGGAATTTTACATGTGGGATTGTGTTCAACTTCACGGGGTAATCACAATTTTTTTCATGTGATAATTATGGGATGGTTTTGAAGAGTCTTTTAAGACCCTGTTATAGATGATTATGATATTTCATCCTAAGATATATGGCCACACAAAATAAAAAATATTGGTTTTGGAGGTTCTTCAAAGAGAATGTGTGTCATACTTCTATCAGAGTTGTTATCATTGCATACATTTTTTGAGTTCTATTATAAAAATATATATTAATCCAGTACTAGTATGTATCTATTCTAGGATTAATAAAAGTGACTTAACATGACACCCTGGTGTTGTACAGACATAGGAAATTCATCTGTTATAGAAATAAATCTAGAGAAGGAAACTATGGAGAAATATTATATTATCTGATAGGGATTTATTATATCATAGATTCAAAAAAATATAGAAACTGAAATTATAGAAAATAGGAGTTTGATCATGTAGATAATATGTTCCTGATGGTCTCCCCTCGATGTGGTTTATAGAGTTTGGGTTAGGGTATATAGTAAAAAATGGAGTATATTGAGTGATTTCTAATTCTACATAGGGTATGAAAAGTTTCATACCAATTATGATTACCTCTATTGTAGGATCATGTTCATTAGATCATTTAAATTTTATTTTTGAGGTGATTCATATAGGTAAAATCATAGGTTATTTTTTAGGGTGATCAAGATATTGAAAGTTCAGAGACTTTTTTAGAGTACCATGTATTGGTCCAGGGTCAAAAGGATACAATCCTTCATGGGACGTCAATTTTTTATAAAATTTTCATTGGAAGAAAATAAATATATAGGATAAATCATATAAGTGAGAGAGATAGATATAGGCTTATTACCCTAAAATTTTTGTGTATATTTTTCCTTTTATGGCGATGGTATGTGAAGGTGGGTACAATTTAATGACTCCAATTTTAATTTTTAGTGCCTTTTATAACAAATTTATATTATTCTAGGTTTTTTAATATGATTGTGTGGTATATTACGGGTGTCATAGGGACCCAAAATTAATATTTTTAAAATATTAAGAAATATTTGACCTCACATACACATTTTTTCTAAATAAATTGTTTTTCCATTGACTAGAGTCTCAGATGGAGTATCTGAAACCAATGTTTGATTCATGACAAATATTTTATCCTAAGAACAACTTAAGGTTCATTCACATTAGAAATCTTCTAGACACGCAGTCTTGAGAGGGTATTAGATAAAAAAAATTATTATTCTATTTATCTTAACTTGATTCCACCTTTTTTAATTCTTATTATGTCCCATTATAATGGATGAAATCATAAACCTAGGTGAATCTAGAATTATATAGGTAGAAAAAACCAAAATATAAATCATCAAAAATAATATAAAGGTAAAATCATGGAAGGATAATCATATTTTTCAAAACTAGTCATCGACATCTATATGGAACCATTATTTATCAATGATCAATCCAATTTTGTGTAAGGGATCATTTTTTTAATTAATACTAGTTATTCTAAATTTCAATCATGTTATTTTATTCATAATTTCATTCCTTGATTTCATCCCCATTAGATTGATCTCATTAATTACCCCTCCATTGGTCCAAAAATAATCATTATGCTATATTTATTTTTTCTTTTTTATTTCCACTCCCATGGTTTATTATTGGGTTTAGAACAACCATGATTGAAAATACATCATTATTTATACCTTTCTCCCATATTTTTTTTCCAGTTTTTCATTGTTTAGTTGTGTTAGGCGTTCATTTCTATTACCCAATATTATTTGATATGAGATAAAACTATATATTCAATTTTAGTTTGTTCCATTGGATATGGGAATTATGATTTGTGTAGAAGATGGTGAACCACGATAGATTTATGATAAATGGTGGATGTGAAATCTATGAGGACCAAAGATTTTCATACATAAATATCACATCATTTCAGATGAATATTCAATTAATTTCATAAAAATACACCCAAGACTAATAATAGTTTACTGTGTTTAGACACTAGAAATGAAATATTCTTATTTCATAAAAGATCTTCAACATCTCATATAAATAAATTCTCACATATTACTCCTCGTAGGTATAAAATACCTGATATTTTCATCATAAAATGGGGAAGTATTCATACAAATGGGTGTGCATAGATGCATAGTAAGGGTAAATAAAGGATATATCAATATATTATTATAATAAATCATAATATATTAATATGATTTTGTGATCATGAATGTAACATTAGAAGTTCATACAGAGCATGTCATAGATCATAAACAATAATCATGGCTTAAATCCATGAAATTTAAATAAAATAGAACTTGATAGTGAGAAGATTTTATAAATCAATCATGAAGCATAAGCTCATTTCATAAAAGTGTGTCATGATAATATTTATGGAAAAAAATTAATAAGTAAAGTTATGTACCAAGACCATCAACATTGTTTATTAAGATTTATGAATTCTTTCCTTTTGTTGATTAGGACACACTAATTTCCCATAGTGGATCAAGATTCACTAATTTCCCATAGTTGATCAAACCCATCGACATGTTTCCCATTGTTATATCATGAGATATAAAGATTTTCCCAATGAATTGTAGGAATATATAGTTCCCACCCATCTGAAAATTAAGACTAATACTTATGTGTTTCACAATATCATGAAACATTCATCATATCATCACATTATATATCATGTATAGAAAATGACTTTCATAAACATTTCATCTATTCACCATATCATAACCCATTAAAAAATTGGTTTTATAATAATTTCATCAACATAAATATTAATCATATAAAGAAATAATAAGGCTGGTATCCACCAAACTTATCCTTAGTATGACATAAGTAATATTAAAGGATGTAATCGTAGATGGAATTTTTTTAATGTACCCTTTGAACATTTCTGGAGGAATATAGACAATCTAATTTACATAAATTAATCATAAAAGTTTTCAAAATCACAAAATTTTTAAAATAAGATTAGAATCCTATAAATTAATATTTATAGATCATTTAAAATAGTTATTGAGTAAAATATCATTTCCACTTTGAAATGATTTCTTAATAAACATAAAAAATTTGAAAAATATTTTTATACAAAAAATAAACTATGTTGATTATAAATATATATTTGAAACAAAAAGTGTTAATGTAAGTATTAAATTATATATATGTCATACACATTAAAATAAATATCACTTTCACATTTTCAGTACAATCAAAACATGCATTTTTTGGAAAATGATATGAATATTCCAATCAAAAAAATTTATAACAAGTTAAAAATAGGTAAAATTTTATTAAAAAATAATTTTTATAAATTTTAAAACATATTTCAAAACATTTTTACATAAAATATTTTGGAAGAAAATTGATTATTTACTAATGAGATAAAGAAATTTTGTTTCATTAAAAACATTATTTTGTAATTTGGAGTACATAAAAAAAGTAAAGTGAAGGGAAAACACTTACTATCCTTAAATAAACATATTAGATATACATCCAGGTGTTTTTTGATAGATAGATAGAAATATTTAATCATGGAAAGTATAATAATAAATAATCATAATAATGAATTAGATTGTAACATCAAAACATGACCACTTTAGTTTTTTTTGAATCATAGTACTCAATAAAAAATAGAATACAATGAAACATTTAATATCATAAAAATGATTATATTCATTATATTACATGGAAATGGGGTATTATATACACCTCATGGAATAATATAGTATGATAACAAATATATGTCCCAAAGCATGTAAATTGAGAAAAAAAACTCTTACTAATATAATTTCCAATCTGTAAACCCCATGAAAGATAGATCCTAAAATGGATATTTAAATTCCTATAATTTTTAGTTGAGTCATCATAAAATACATGTATGGTTTTTATATACACCAAATAAAATATATAGGTGGTGAATATGTAATGTGTCTCTCATAAGTTAAAAGGTGAGATGGAAATCCCTTTCCATAAGTATCCACATTCTTCATTCACATTCAATATTTTTATATCATAAATTTTTTTTTTCATACATCTATTAAAAAACCATAATTATATATATCATACTAAATACTATTTAATTTTGACATTTTATTACCATTTTATTAATAATTTCTTATTAAAATCATGTTTCAGGTTCTAACTACTTTGTTTTTCATATATGTTTTGATATTTTATTTTTGACCATATTAATTTGATCAGGGTTGTATCATATCGTGAATTTTATCCATGAAATAAATTTCATATATACTAATTATATATGTATTTAATGTAATCCATAATAGTTATATATAGAAAATTCAATACACCATTCATGGTGTCAATAGGATGTACTTATGCCTGAACGTTGTTTCCTTTTTCCCAATAGAATAAAAAAATAAATAAAAATAATGAATTACCTTTAAATAATAATTTTTTTCATATATATAATTTATATTTTTTAAATTTTAACTTATTATCTTCCATGTAAATCCTTAGTGATGATTTAATTGCATCTCTTCATGAGGCGTTAGTTTGTTGTACAATCAAATGACGTTTTCAAATCCCCCTCAGAATGGAATGTAAGAAGGTGGATGTTATATATTTATTATGTTGGTGTAATTATTTTAATTATATAATATATTTAAGTTTAATCAATACTTATTACCATCTAAGATGAATGGAAATAGAAAAACACATCACATCAGTCAGTGAGGTGGTAGTCCTCTGTACACACAATCAACATTATTGTTTTCGAACAATTTATGGGGTTAGAATTTATATGTGGTTTTATAATTATTGAGGTATAATAACATCATAAATATAATTTTTTTTGATTATTTCTATAATTATATCTATTTTTGAGTGGTGATGTATGAAAATGAACTACATCAGTTCACATGGTGATATTTTGCCACACACACAAATTGTTATTTTGTAACCCTTTTTAGGGTGGTGGAAATTTATATATGTAATATAATGAATATAATAAAATTTTAGTATATTATACATAAATTTATTACTATATTATAATATTTTAGTAATATTTCAAGGATTTATAAGAATCTGTAATTCAAATATACATATTTAAAAACATTACCTCTTCTTCAGAAAACCTCTTTAGGATTTAACATAAAGACTTACTATATTTTAATTATTATCTCATTAGGGAATATATGATGAGATTATGTATGTATGGAAGGTAGTTTGGGTAGGTATTTAATTATCCTTATTGTTTTTAATTTACCATGAGGATAGGGGAGGGTTTTCCTTTTATAAGTGAGGTGAGGGGCACACTTGTAGTCTTCAAAAAGAGAAATGTGTACCCATGTTTTTTACAACTCAAAAGGTCCCAAAATAATCCATTATAAAACCTTAGAGGTTTTAAGGTAGGAACATAGCCATATAATTTGTTTTGGAATAGTTTTTATGTCATTTTCCCTTATCCTTTTAGTTTAACCCCTGGGTAAAACCATTTTATTCTTAACCATGTAAAATAGTTTTTACTATTTTTATTATTCATTTGTTAAAGAAATATATTTCACACACTATATATTATAAATTATTATGATTCCAAATATGAGATTAATTTTGATAAATTCATTTCATATAATTTTAAAAATAAATTTTAAAATCAATCTTATAGACTCGAATGAAAAGAAATGTTCTAAAGAGACAACATTTAATGGATTAAAATTTTTTTATATCAAAATACAATTTGAAAATGATTACAGCGTCCTAAATTTGATTAATAGATATATTATTTACCTAATTCTATTTTCAAAACAATATTAAAAATTAAATCATTAAAATTTGTAAATGATAAAATAAATGTCTTAATAAAGCTGAGTATTTTCACTATTCGATGCAAAATTTGTCATTTCATTAAATTCTCAAAAAAATAAATCCAGATAAAATTAACTGGTATATTTAAAAGTTTTTTATTATTTTTTCAAATAATGTTTCTATAGTGGAAAAAATAAATTTTTAAATTACTTTATAAAACCAGACAAAACTACTTTATAGAAAAATATTGATTTTAACATTATAGTTAGATTTATTCTTATATCTTGTCTAAAAAACACATATCATGAATGATAAAAAATTTACTAAATGTATAATATATAAATTAAATAAAATTAATTTACAAAATTGAGTTATTTTATTTATTTATGTAAACTTAGTTTGTTCACAAGAAATATTTTTTCATAAAAAATATTTTCTTTATTTTCAAATGGTTCTTATTTTCAATTATAGTTAATTTGTAACAAAAGAATTCATATTATATACATGTTTAAACCATATATTTTAATAATTTAGATATCCCTATATATTACTTCCATAAAAATATATAGGAGATAAATATCATATTAAATAATAATATTTTAACTGTGTGTCATGTTTCATTTAAACTTGGTGTTTTTTTCGAAAAGGTTGACTCAATATTTCATTTAATAAAATCTACACTCATTTTTTCTTGTAATGAATTCTAATTTCAATGATTCATTTAATGAAAGATATATAAATAAATAATTTAAATTTAAATAAATATATTTCATAAAATCACAGGGTTTTACATTGTATCCCTCTTAAATAAATTGTCTCCTAAAAATTTGAACTTTTTCTTGGTAAAAAAGGGTTAAAATTTGAATATACCATTATGGGAAAAAGCATGTCATTAAATGGGTTAATAAAACATCTTCTTTTATAGAGTGGTCAATTTTATCTTGAATGACATATATATTGGTTTTTATACTAGATAACATTGGTGGGAAGTGAAAACATGAAAAAATAATAGAAAACTAACACCAAAATATGGATAGAGAGTGATAGTGAAAATTTTCAAGAGAAAGTTAATAATCAAAAATCAATTAAAATGTGATAGGTGAAAATAAAATTAATTTATCATAAATTATGGCAAATGTATATAATTTTATTTCAATATCATTTTCTTAATGTTTGATAATTTTCATCAGATGATTCACTTACAAGATTTGATTCTAGTTTAGAAGGAAAATTTAATCCTTTAGTTGAGCTTATATCAATTTACTCTCCATCACTTACATTAATAAATTTAGATAATTTTATTATTCATGAAGAAATATTAGATCCTAAGATCCAAAAAAGATAGATAATTCATTTATTCTATCTATAAATATTATATAAAAGAGAATTGTTAGCATATGTCATCTAATAACAACCAAACATCAACTTAATCTATTCCATGAATAGTTATACTTGGTACTCCTCTATGCATGACTATAATTAAAATCACAAAATTTAGAAAGAAGTGAATTAAATTTTAAAAATAAACTTATCATTAATCAATAAAATATAATGAATTATCTCATAATTTAAGATACTAAGAATGTGAATACATTGATCATACATTCTCTTAAAGAATGGTAATATAATGAATATCCATAAAACATTAATGAAAAATTTCATCCTTTTAAAAAATAACTCTTTATTTATAAATTAAAAATTTATTGAATATATTCTATAAATATAAATAATTTATAAACTCCATTAACTATAACATTAAACACTTTACCATAAAATTGTTATTTGTTTTCAAGGAAATCATTATTATAATTTTTTTTATTCATATTTATCGTCTCTTTATCTCAATATCATCACCTCAGTGTTAAGAACATATTAAGTGATATATTTCCTTAAATTTGTGTTTCCTATAAAATATCACCTTTACATTAAGTCATTTTTCTAGGTCATCAGTACCATTCACATTTTTTTTACATCATTAATTAAATTTTTTTATCACAATCTTCTAATATATTTTTTAATTTATGAATTCCAATATATAAATAATTTAATCAGTATACTTCATTATTAGGCTTTATCATCCAATTATTTAACACCTCCAGCCTTTCATTTTTCATTTGAAGTTTCTTAATCATCAATAAAAAACATTTAAACATAAAACCTTGTTGATTCCCTTATTTATCATCCTCACTATGACATTTATTGATATGATTTCCATGAATTCTATAGTGATAACATTCAATAATTGATGATTCTTTTAGTAAATCATTTTTCATACCAATTTTATTGACTAAAAATTTCATTTTTACTCAAAAATCACTTAATCTATTACTTTATTCTCCACACATTAAATATATTCCCATTCCATTAAGACATTATCTGGAGTGATTATTCCTACATTCCTGACATATAATAAATTTAATCTTCTTTCCTCCTTGGTCCCCACCAAATAAACATTCATGAAACTCTACCCTTATCTTCTTTAGTGATTCTAATTGTTGGTTAAGGTTCATGTTGTTAATCATATATTATGATAATAGGTTAGGAATAATCATAATATCCATCACTCCAATCATGATCCCATTTGGTTTCTCATCAATGCATTGCTATCACATTCAATATTAGCCCAGTTCCTTCTGGATCTCACCATTTATAGGAACCAAAAAGCATAGTGTGAGAAAAAATATTCATTGTAGAAACCAAAAAATCTACAAAATATAATATAGGAGTTCAAAATCATGAAACCTTTTATTCAAAATAGTACATCTTAGGTTTAACCTTGTTTATTCAAATCCATCATCGATTTAAGTCCTTCATGATGGTTCATAATGTTTTTTTAATTTTGAAATAATATCCCTTAATAATGTCAAACTAGGGGTATAGGAAGGCCTATTTACATGCACTATGTGAAGATAAATTCCAAATCAATGTTCCCTTTTTTGAGTTATTACCTCTAGGTACAACAGTTACTGATGCATATCTACTTTTTGTATCTAGACTGTGGTGTAATTGTTTCAAAACAACTTTCTCATTCCATCACTAAAATTACATGACAATTTCAAATACTCGTATTTTTTCATACACTTATCCATTATGATATACCAAGACATATCCATAGACATATCCTTATTAATATCCCAATTAGTCTCATTAAAGTTATCTCATCCTTTCTTCCAAAGGATAACTTAACCATTCATGTAATACCAACTATAAGGTCCTAGTATTTTGATAAATAAATATCACATATTTCTATATTAATATTAAATAAAATTCATAAACATTTTATCGATGATAATAATAATTTAATTATATTGGATACTAGAAATATAATCTTTTTATTTCATGAAATATCTTCTACATCCCCCATAAAGATCATCTCACATAATATTCCACTTAGGCATACCCTACCTAAACCATTCTTCATAACATATGTAAGGAAACAAAATTAAGGTTGAGGAAACATAATAAGGAAATGTGATCATTATTATAACTTATAAAGTTCAAATGTAACCATTAATTTATCCTAAAAATGAATCATGGAATAAAATCTCATTATTTCAGAAAACATAGACCATAACAGTGATAAATCATCTGAAATAAATCTTGAAACATAAAAACCTATAATAAAATTTTGGCACCATTAAAAATATGCAATAACACTTTATATTCCAAGGTTAACTTTAAATACTATCAACATAGTGGATTAGAACATATCACATGTTTCCCATTATCGATCACATCACACTTATTTCACAAAGTGGATCAAGACTCAACAGTTTCTCCTAGTGGATCAATCCCGTATAACTTTTTCACAATTTTATTTACTAATATATAATGTGTTATCCAATGTATTAGAAGGTATTTTGGTTCAAAATATCTCATAATTAATACCATAAATCTATTTTTAATAATATCATAAAACATGTATCATATCCTCACATCATAAACTGTGAAAATAAAATGTGTTCCATATACATTTTATCAATTCACCATAGTATAACCCATGGAAAATAAATTGGTTTCATAAAAATTTCATCAACATAAAAATTAATCATCCCCAAAAAATATGGATGGTTTCATTCAATATTATCCCTAGTAAAGAAAATTTAACATCAAAAGATGTCCTATTAGATTAAAATTTTATTTTTAGTGATCTCATATAAAATTTATTTAGGAAAAAATGAATTTAAATTTCAAAAAAATCTATTTGAAATATTAATCATTTTAAAAATATATTTATTTGAAAATAACATTGAAAATGTATAAATTATTTTTTAATTATCAATTAAAACATTTCATGAGGAAAATAATTTTTATACATTGAAATCAAAATTTAAAATGTAAAACATTATAAAAATATTTTTCATTGAATATAACATTTTTGAAATTATTAATTAATCCTTAAAACATTCTGTGGTCATTATGGATGGAAAATTAGTTCATTACCAACATTTTAAAACCAACACTACTTTCAAATTTTTGATAAAAGCTAAACGGGCATTGTTTGGAAAATGAAATGAAGATTAATTTTTGTAAAAATTTTGAAAAATTAAAATATGGGAAAAAATATCACCAGTAAATATTTTTCGTAGTTTTTAAAACATTTATTGAAACATTTTTATAAGACATGTTTTTTCAAGAAAAATGATCTTTGACCAAGGAGATAAATAACGTAATTTTCCATTAAAACAATATTTCGAATACATTATTAGATAAAAAGTGGAAAATGAATAGACAAAAATATATTACCATTAAATATCAATCGAATTATAAAAAACATGATTTTTTGAGACATATTTCATACTATTTCACCATGAATAGCATAATTATATATAATCTTGAAAAATAATGATATTAAAACATCAAACCATTATAATTCTGGGATAATTTGAATTGTATTACCCATTGCTGAATAAAATATAATGAAACATTGAATTTTAGTTAAAGAAATAGATTCATTATATATCATTTAAATGTGTTATTATATTCACCTCACATAATATGATAGGTTCAGAACATACATTATGTCCCAAATAAGGAAAATTGAGACAATAATATCTTATATCTTTTGTAACATTTTAACTATAAACCCCATAAAATAGTGATCCTAAAATGTATTGTTAAGTCGATATAATTTTCAATAGATTAATCATAAACTAAATTCATATAAATTAAATAGACCACATGAAATAAATAAGTGGTGAATATGGAATGTGTCACGTGGAAGTAAAAAAGTGACATGGAAATCCCTTACCAAAAGACTGCAATTCCTTCACACACATTAAACCCACATTTATAATAAATATATAATTATGATAAATATATTTAATAACCATAATTATATATATCATACCATATATTATTTATTTATGAACTTTTATTACACTTTTATTAACAATTCCTTGTTAAAATCATGTTTCAGGTAATAACTACTTTGTTTTTCATGTATGTTTTTATTTTTTATTTTAAGACCTTGTAATTTCATAATGGTTACATAATATATAGAATATTAATAATTATATTAATATAATATGTATTCAGTTTAAATATATTTAGTTCAATCCATAGTATTTATAGATAGAAAATAAAATACAATGTTCATAAAGATGGTAGGTCGTACGTACGCTTGAAAGTTGTTTCCATTTTCTCCACGGATGACTAAAAGTAAAGGTAAATAATATATTAAAATTAAATAATCATTATTATTTCATATATATCACATATATTCATTTAATTTTACCTTATTAACATTTATTCAATGCATTAGTAAAAAATGAATCACATCGCTTCGTGAGGTGGAAGTCTGACGTACACATGAACGACATTATTGTATCCACCATAAAATGGAATATTAATAATTTTTATTTGATATATTTATTATTGATATATAATTATGTTAAAAATATCACATATATTAATAATATATCTTTATTATCCAATAGGTAATATGAAAATGAAAAATAAACACATCGGTTCGCGAGGTAATAGTCCTTTATACACACGAGCAACGTGATTGTTTTCCAACAGTTTTGGTGGTATAAATTTGGATATAGTATTATAATGTTTGACGTATAATAATATCAAAAATATCATATATAAACATTAAATATATAAATATATCCATCCATGAGAGTTGGTGATAAAAAATTAATAATATTGGTTCGCGAGTCGGTAGTCCACCATACACATGAATGATGATTTCATATCCAATTTGATGGAATATGAGATGATTATATATTATCACATTAACATAATAAAATAATGATATGGTATTAATTTTTTATTATATTAAAATATTTTATTAAAATTTTATGGTGTTATAAGAATGTGATAAACAAAAACGCATTGTTAAAAATATTACCTCCTCTTTTGACAACCTCTTAGGTTTTAACCTAAATCCTTCATAGATTCGATTTCTAATATCAAAATGGAATATAAGATGTGTGTAGGAAATTATGGAATTTATTTTTATAATTAGTAGACGAAAATAATGTTTTTTAAATTTTAAGATGATAGGATAGTGGGTGGCCTTTTATAAGTGATGTGGGTGTCACACATGTAATTTTTGAAAAGAAAAGTTCTAACCATGTCTTCCGCCTGTAAAAAGAATAAAAAATGGGACATTGTATAACCATGTATTTTATAAGTTATATATATATATATATATAAATGGTTTTTATAAATTTTTATGGGTCATTTTAATGATTATCATTTTATTTTATTCACCTGATAAACTCATTTTGACCTTAACTGCAGTAATTAATATACACTGTTTTAACTATTAATTATTGTAAAAAATAAATTTTAGACTATTATAAAATATTATTTATTATTATTATAAATATTTTATCTATTTCTAAAAATTAAATTCATATATTTGGAATAGTTTAACTTAAATTCAGTTATCCAGATGTAAAGAAAAAGGAGGTTCCCAAAGTTAAATGTTTCAAAAGTTTAAAAAGTGTTTATATTAAAATTAAATATGAAAATTATTCAAATGAATTAATTTGTATTAATATATATATAATTGATATAATTTTACTTTTTAACCCATATTAAAAAAATTTAAATCTTTAAAATCTATAAAAAAAGAAAATTCTTATTAAAACCCAATATTTTTTCTATTCACTAAAAATTTCATGTTTTCTAAAAAATAGAAAAATATTAACTCCAGGAAAATTTTAAACTATATATTTTAAATAGTAATTATTATTTTTCAATTAAATTTTTTTAATTTTTTAAAAACTAATTTTAAAATAAGTGAACAAAAAGTGAAAAATCTACATTTTTGAAAAATGAAAATTTTAAGAATAAAAGTATATTTATTCTTATCTATAATATGTGAAACATATAAGATTAATGGTAATACTTTTATTTAATTTATGTATATACATTTCATTAAAAATTTAGCAAAATATATTTTTTTAATTTATTATGGTAAAAAATGTTTTTACCCTAACAAATAGTTATCTTCAAAAAAACATTTTATTTATTTTGAAAAAAACATTATTATTATTTCAAATTAATTGATCGCTAATTAATTAATTATATATAATTATGTTTACCAGCTATTTTCATAATTTATTTAATCATATCCACAACTTCTACTCTAATGGCTGGGTGATTATTATAATATTAAATAATAATATTTTAATAGTATGTCACAATTTCATTAAAATTGTTGTTGTCTATAATACAAGATAAACTCACTGTTACATGTAATACATACTAAGATTAGTGTTGTGTGAAACTCAAGATAAAATAAATTTATTGTTAAATAAAATATATAAAATATATAAAATTTATTTGAAAAAAATATTTCAAAAAATCTCAAGGCATTACTTGAACGTTTTGATGATGATGAAGGTATGATAGTATTCATAAGGATCAATGGGAATCTTAATTTCTGACCACAAAAGTTCATAAGTCAATGATCAAAGGCGGTTTATTCAATTTTTGAATCATGAATAATCTGAGCAGTGAGATATATGTTGAAATTGATATATGTCAAAATATTTGTGATGAATAATTAGCATTCTATAAAATTTATAATCATACACCATGTGTTCTAGAAAAAAACACATCATTTTTCCACTAAAAGGGTAAAATTTAGTTTCCAAATAATTTAAATATCACATAGCAATGTGGATGGTTGACATGTTATATGATCCTACCTGCCCATCTGGTCTATGTACAAAGAGTACAATCCTTGAACCATAGTTGGTCTTACATGTCATGTTCCACAAGTGAAATGACTTGTGTATGTATATTCACACTCCCTGTGAGATAGTGATACATAAACAAGTGAGGAAATGGTATTACATCCTCTATTCATCAAAGGAAATTCCTTTTACTTTTATTCAAATGTTCTACCTTCTATATCTTCTTCTTTTGGACTTTTAATAGTACAAGTGATTAATCATTCATGGATATAATTTTTAATCAATCATTATGGTGAGTATTGTTTCTATATCATAGTTATGACGTGAGGTAATGTTAGTGGTTCCCTTATTCAATCATATTTCATTGATTTTGCTACTCGTATATGATCTATAGATTGACATTACTATTATAACACCCCCACCATGACAGAACCTATAGGTATTATCCATACTATAAAATTTCATCTAAATAAGGGATTAAAACCCCATATACACACCAAAGATAATGGGTCTTTTATCTGTTTATTGAAACAAGTTTTACATAAAAAAACCTATACCCTATAGGGGTCTGCACCCCCTTGATCATATAGTTCAATCAATGTGACATAGACCCCCTTAATAGGTCAATTGACGATTATATTGATCTACTAGAATCGTAACATCACTGTCAAATGTAGCTTCAACAATCATCATCATCCACAGTTTTATGTGAGGATTAAGATAATACTCTCTCTCAAAATTTTGTTTATTCTATGATAAAATATTTTTCGAGGTTTCTCCACCAGTCTTTTGGGTTCAACAGAGTATTTATTTCTATTTATTCCTAATTTGGTTTTTGATATATCCTTCTATGTATGTATATAATGTAACGACCCGACCCCAGCTACGCAGAGTCGGTGTATTACTTCGTAACATTGGAATGATCACAAAAGATCAAGTCTCGAAAGACTGATTAGTTTATTAGCCTTGGAAACACTATATACATTCATAAGTCTTTCATTACATCAAAAAGTAAACAAACCAAAATAACATGGTCTTCATAGTCCACACTCATATCCCTTTCTGACTATCCCTTCAGGTCATTCATAAAATACTTATTCACATCCTGGAAAATATTAAAACATTGAAAGGGGTGAGCTCAGATGCTCAGTAAGGATAACAATATTGCGAAGGCTTTCGAAAATAAACATTAACATTTAAGGCAATGTATAACTAAAACAAAAGACTTTTTAAACTTGAACTTCAGCATAATATGGAAAAAGTAAAATGAAATAATTCCATTTACTTATTCAAATGGATATTCTACTGGTCGAATAATCACATGCAATATCAATAACCACTTTCATAATGATGGAATGCATAATGCCAGACTATCATAACCACATAGCCAAGGCCTCGTGCCTAGACAACAAATAAGATTTTGTCAAGGCCTCGTGCCAAGACACTAGTTTGTCTCATGAGACCTACCGATGCATCGAGGAGCTATAGCGGGCTCCACCCGTCACTTATTAAGTCCAATGCATTCCTCATATGAACAGGTTTAAACATATCATAAACCATAACATAATAGTATCACATAAAACATGCATAAAGGAAACATAACATTTCAACATTTCAATCACAAGATATCAATACAACACATTGATATAATAAAAACTCTTTGAAAACCATTTTCAATACCAAAATAAAAGAAAGTTAAAACATTATATTTATTTTTCATTAAAAAAATCTGATGGCTTGTAGAGGAAGCCGAAACTCAAATAATGGTCACGGCGGCAGAGAAGTCGTTGTCCCTGCATATGTACGGAAAGAAAAACATTTCCTTTTTGTCATTTAGTAAAACGCTTCGTATAAAAAAGATTCCTTTTGAATAAACTTAAAAGTCAAAGGGGTTTATACACCATATAAAAGAAAGTTGTGTAAAAAACCAAATATGCCTCAATGAATGGAGATTGAGATAAAGTCCTTAAAAAGATCATTTTTAAAATAAAATAGATCTATTATGTGTATTCCCTATAAGTACACATAAAGAAAGTACAAATACAAGATAGGACATAATAATATCATGACTTAATTTGAAAGTAGGAGATTAACCCAAAGAATAGAAATTGGGTTAAGAAGTTCCCTTACCTCGTGTCCGAATTCACTCGACCATTCTTTGATCTCCTGAATAATAAACTAGAGTTAATCTCTACCTTCTTAAGAACCTTTTTAAATTTCATTATTCCTTTTATATCACTTATTACCATGTCATGAACATTATGTAATTATTTAAGTTAATAACGGTCGTTTTGTCGATCTTAGGTACTTGGGTCAAAAATAAACTTCTTATAATTACAATTTGTTCATGTGGTAAAATATACATTATATTAATAATTATATTCATGATGTATATATCATATACATCATATATATCCAGTATATACATTCATTTATAATGTTACATAACATTTAGAGGTAAGAAATGAAATGCACCGTTCATGGAGACGGTAAGCCGTACGTACGCATGAACGCTACTTTCATTTCCATTTCGTATTTAATGAAATGAAATTATAATGATATAATGTTATAATATAATTCCAGTATAATATAATGTATAATACCATTTACTCCATCCTTTATACATCCCACATATGTCATTAACGATTCAAATCACTTTGAGGGGGCGGTAGTCTGCACTTCCTAAAATGAAAATATCGTGTTTACCCATAATGGAAACAATAAAGGTATTCCATAAATAAAAAATAAAGAACCTTAAGTAAAACATAAACATATTATATATCATTTATAAATATAGTGACATCTTAATGGCCACCTTTTAAGGTGTTTTATGAGTGTTTAACAATCATCATTTCGTGAGGCAGAAATTCACCATCCACAGAAACCGTATGTTCTTTAACCATTAGATGTAGGTGTGTGTAAGTGTAGCTCGAATAATCATTATAAAAACATCCTAGTATATTTAGGATACTGTTTTTGTTACAAAATAAAGGAATAGAAAGGGTTTACGGGTTTGGATAAGAAAAATAAAACAAAATAACATAAGAGAAGACATTACCTTAAAATTGGGTAACTCTTTTGATTTGAGCCAAAGGCTTCCTTGGGAAGAATTCTTCCCAAAGTGAGGCTTCTAGGAGTAAGGGAGGAATGTTGGAAGAGTATTTGGGCAGATTTTGGTCGAGCCAAATGGCTTGGAAGGTGTGAATAAGGTGGTAGTGGTGGGGGCCTTTTATAAGAGGAGAGGAGGGGCACTCTTGGAAAGTAATGAAATATTACTTTATTATACAATGCTTTTCGGATTAAAAAGGTCCCACACTTCTATAATTCGAGGCTAAGGTGATACGGGTTTGAAATATACCCATCCAATAGTCTTTGGACAAGTGTAAGACTTGGATTTTACATTATCTTTTCATTTAATTTAAATCGTTAATTAATGAGGTAATCGCTGCATCATCATGGTGTCATAAATAATTTAATTTATTTAATGTATAAAAAATTTAAAACAATTATGATGATGTAAGAAATATTTTTAGATTTCTAATGAATATTTATAGTCAAAAACATGACTTGTATAACCCCATTTAAAAATTGTTTTAGTAAAACAACTCTTGTTTGTGACCTTTTTATTTTAACATTAAATAAAAAGTTATTTATGTCCTTTTCCTACCAAAGTGGCTCCATGGGGTCCCCAAGTTGACCCATGGATTGTATTGGTCGGCCATGACACATCCAATAGTGGTTGGACAAGTGTAAAGGTCATTCCATATTTTTATAATACTATTTTTACCATAAATATTACTAATTACCTTTAATCGCGATTAATTAAACTTAAAAGTTACTATTCACCAAAAAATTATTTTAATCCCAATGAACCACATTTTACTTCCTAATGACAACCATGTATGTCGGATTTTTGAAAATGAAATCACAGAAGTGGTAATGTTTCATTTAAACAAAAAATCAGTTTTTTAACTACCACTTAGTGGTTTCACTATTCATCAAAAATTGAAGTTTTTCAGAATAATGCCAAAATTTCACCCTAAGCTATAATTGATATTCTGAATCCAAAAATGAAGTCCATTTTGAAATATAAAATATATATAATTTCAAAAAGTGGGTTTTACTATTCATAATGGCTATTTTGATTAGTTGCGGTGTGTTAAAACTCGAACTTGCGTAAAATGCAAGCTATTGCATTATTGAAAGAGAGGAATATCGTGAAAGCTCGGGGTGTTACATTCTCCCCTCCTTCAATAAATTGCGTCCTCGCAATTTGAAATTTTTCTTTGAAAATAAAAGGTTGAAAATAGAAAATACCTTTGTGGAAAACCCACATCGGAAATAAGGTTAATAAAATTTGTCCTTAATAAGAGGGAATAAGAAATCAAAAAGTCACCACCAAATTATGATCTCAATAAGGAGAACATTGGTGGAAATTAGAGACATATAATTGGAGGAAAAACGTAAATATTTTTAGGGAGTGATTGAGGTCATCAATCAAAAAAAAGTGTAAAATTGAGGGCCTCAAAGCCTTCAATCTATGTTGATTTAAAATATTATCAGTTCAATAAGACATAAGGTATTAGGATAACACATTTTTTTGTTTTAATATCCCTTTACTAAAGTTTAAGAATTAATTTATTCATTGAATAAGAGATAGGTATATATATATTTATGCTTGACAAGTAGAGTTTCAACCTTCAACTAATTTCTACCACAACCTCATCTTTCACTCAAAAATATACTAGAAATCAAAAATATTATATTTATCCTAATCGTACAAGGTTCAAAATATTAACACATACCATTTATATTAGAAAAACTATTTTGTAATAACCAGGGACTTCACGTAGTCCAGTGGTAGGCGATTAATCCCAATCGCACTATGGTTGTGGGTTCAATTCCCACAGCTTTGTCCAACGGGATGGGTTGTCACTCGGTCTACGTGTTGTCCTTTTTATAAATATCCAAAAATAACCATAACAATAGTATCCTTTATAGTTATCAAAAATACTTCTGTTCAACTCACAGTCCAAATTTTATGAGGATGGTAAACATAATAAAGCTCCTTTTTTTTCTGTGTAACAACATGTGAACACCTTCACCATGTATTATTTTAAAACACTGCAACATACTGAATTACCATAAATCCTTATTGATTACATTCATGTTCCCTTATTCCTTATAGAAAATTAGATACACTCCTTCTATCCAAAAATGTATACAAATCATTAATCAGTTTCATGGATGTTAAGAATATCCAACATAATTTATCCAAATCCATCATGTATTATTCCAAAATCACTATCTCTGTATTAGAACCATATTATGGTTTATCTTTCTCTCAACCATATATTTTCCAAAAATTTAACCTGTTGTGGAGTCACTTTTCTTGGTTCCACACAATCTCAAGTCCTTGATGAAATAGTACAGCAGTACAATCCTTATATACTCCATAATTATTATAACCAGTGCATCATTGATACAACACTCAAATGAAAAAATTATTTAATAACAACACAAGAACTCTAATCATTCCTCTTCATCTGTGGTAGTATCATAACTTGATTATTATCCAATAACATCATTTGGGGCATACTCTGATGATTTGAACATTGGTTTCCGTAGTGTCCCCACTCCTTGCAAATGAATCATTGTAAATTTGAAACCTTTTTCTTACCCTTGCAGTCACACACTTGGTGTCCTTTTTCTCCACACTTATAAAAAACTCCCATTCCCTTCAGGCAAATTCCAAGGTGTTTCTTCCCACAGTTATCACATATTGGAAAATTCTTCTTTTCCCTCGTCCCATTATCCATCATTCTCTCTTTCATCCTTTTCTTCTCTTTCATCCCTTCAAATCCATAAGACTCAGAGAATTCTCTACTTATCTTATTAACACATGATACTATTTCTTCATATGTTGATAACACATGGGAGACTATTTCCCTTCTAAATGTTGGCTTAATACCATGAATGATATGATCCTTCTTACTCTGTGGATCATACATATTGATGGAGTTCACATTCCTTCTACTGGGCGCCATTTCTATACAATTCCATAAACTAGGTTAGTTTATGAATCAAAATACATAATAACAAACTTGAAAACACTTAACATAAATTGAACTATTTATTAATATAATCCATAATCATAAAAAAATTTTCTTTTAGGAAGTATATACTCATAACCCTTCATAGTGGTTTGTAAAGAAAATGTAAATTATCCTAAGCATATCCCCCGGGAGTGTCGTAACCAAGAGTGCAGCAAGGCCCATTGTCGTGCACCAGTTCCCGTTCGAGTCTAGCTCAAAGCGGTGTTTTCGGGTTTTACCCCTAGGTACATCTGTGCCAGAGCCGCTTCTACCTGCTCGTATCCAGACAGGGATGTATTGCTCGGAAAACTCACAAAATCTCTATAATACCAAAATTATAGGAAGTTCTTCTATACTAATCCTCAATGTCCATCTTCAGGCTATGTGCTCTAATCAGATTTTATCTAAATCTAGCTTCCAAGGTTATTACTAAACTGCCTCTGATACCAACTGTAACGCCCCGACCGCATCTACCCAGAGTTGGTGTATTACTTCGTAACATTGGCATGATCACAAAAGATCAAGTCTCGAAAGACCGATTAGTTTAGTATCCTTGGAAACACTATATACATTCATAAGTCTTTCATTACATCAAAAAGTAAACAAACTAAAATAGCATGGTCTTCATAGTCCACACTCATATCCCTTTCTGACTATCCCTGCATGTTATTCATAAAATACTTCTTCACATCCTAGAAAATATTAAAACATTGAAAGGGGTGATCTCAGATGCTCAGTAAGGATAACAATATTGCAGAAGCTTTCGAAAATAAACATTAACATTTAAGGCAATGTATAACTAAAACAAAATCCTTTTTAAGCTTGAACTTCAGCATAATATGGAAAAAGTAAAATGAAATAATTCCATTTACTTATTCACATGGATATTCTACTGGTCGAATAATCACATGCAATATCAATAACCACTTTCATAATGATGGAATGCATAATGCCAGACTATCATAACCACGTAGCCAAGGCCTCATACCAAGACCACAAATAAGATTTTGTCAAGGCCTCGTGCCAAGACACTAGTTTGTCTCATGAGACCTACCGATGCATCGAGGAGCTATAGCGGGCTCCACCCGTCACTTATTAAGTCCAATGCATTCCTCATATGAACAGGTTTAAACATATCATAAACCATAACATAATCATATCACATAAAACATGCATAAAGGAAACATAACATTTCCACATTTCAATCAAAAGATATCAATACATCACATTGATATAATAAAAACACTTTCAAAACCATTTTCAATACCAAAATAAAAGAAAGTTAAAACTTTGTATTTATTTTTCATTAAAATTAGCGATGGCTTGTAGAGGAAGCTGAAACTCAAATAATGGTCACGGCGGTGGAGAAGTCTTTGTCTCCGCATATGTACGGAAAGAAAAACATTCCCTTTTTTTCGTTTAGTAAAACGCTTCGTATAAAAAATATTCCTTTTGAATAAACTTAAAAGTCAAAGGGGTTTATACACCGTATAAAAGAAAGTTGTGTATAAAACCAAATATGCCTCAATGAAAGGAGATTGGGATGAAGTTCTTAAAAAGTTCATTTTTAAAATAAAATAGATCTATTATGTGTATTTACTATAAGTACACATAAAGAAAGTACAAATACAAGTTAAGACATAATAATATCATGACTTAATTTGAAAGTAGGAGATTAACCCAAAGAATAGAAATTGGGTTAAGAAGTTCCCTTACCTCGTGCCCGAATTCACTCGACCATTCTTTGATCTCCTGAATAATAAACTAGAGTTAATATCTACCTTATTAAGGTCCTTTTTAAAGTTCATTATTCCTTTTATATCACTTATTACCATGTCCTGAACATTATGTAATTATTTAAGTTAATAACGGTCGTTTTGTCGATCTTAGGTACTTGGGTCAAAAATAAACTTCTTATAATTACACTTTGTTCATGTGGTAAAATATCCATTATATTCATAATTATATTCATGATGTATATATCATATACATCATATATATCCATTATATACATTCATTTATAATGTTACATAACATTTAGAGGTAAGAAATGAAATGCACCGTTCATGGAGACGGTAAGCCTTACGTACGCATGAACGCTACCTTCATTTCCATTTCGTATTTAATGAAATGAAATTATAATGATATAAAGTTATAATATAATTCCAGTATAATATAATGTATAATACCATTTACTACATCTTTTATACATCCCACATATGGCATTAACGATTCAAATCACTTTGAGGGGGCGGTAGTCCGCACTTCCTAAAATGAAAATATCACGTTTACCCATAATGGAAACAATAAAGGTATGCCATAAATGAAAAATACAGAACCTTAAGTAAAACATAAACATATTATATATCATTTATACATATATTTACATCTTAATGGCCACCTTTGAAGGTGTTTTATGAGTGTTGAACAATCATCGTTTCGTGAGGTAGAAATTCGCCATCCACAGAAACCGTATGTTATTTAACCATTAGATGTAGGTGTGTGAAAGTGTAGCTCGAATAATCATTATAAAAACATCCTAGTATATTGAGGATACTATTGTTGTTACAAAATAAAGGAATAAAAAGGTTTTATGGGTTTGGATAAGAAAAATAAAACAAAATAACATAAGAGAAGACATTGCCTTAAAATTGGGTAACTCTTTTGATTTGAGACAAAGGCTTCCTTGGGAAGAATTATGCCCAAAGTGTGGCTTCTAGGAGTAAGGTAGGGAAGTTGGGAGAGTATTTTGGCAGAGGTTGGCCGAGCCAAATGGCTTGGAAGGTGTGAATAAGGTGGTAGTGGTGGGGGCCTTTTATAAGAGGAGAGGAGGGGTACTCTTGGAAAGTAATGAAATATTACTTTATTATACAATGATTTTAGTATTAAAAAGGTCCCACACTTCTATAAT
The DNA here is from genome assembly GCA_963277665.1 of Viscum album. NCBI lineage: Eukaryota > Viridiplantae > Streptophyta > Magnoliopsida > Santalales > Viscaceae > Viscum > Viscum album. Next base: position 105,856,071 of record OY728143.1, on the reverse strand, counting down.
TCTAGGATAAGGTGATAGGGGTTCGAAATGTACCCATCCAATAGGCTTTGGACAAGTGTAAGACTTGGATTTTACATTATCATTTCATTTTATTTAAATCGTTAATTAATGAGGTAATCGCTGCATCATCATGGTGTCATAAATAATTTAATTTATTTAATGTATATGAATTATAAAACAATTATGATGATGTATGAAATCTTTTTATCTTTATAAATAATATTTATAGTCAAACATATGACTTGTATAACCCCATTTAAAAATTGTTTTTGTAAAACAACTCTTGTTTGTGACTTTTTTATTTTAACATTAAATAAAAAGTCATTTATGTCCTTTTCCTACCAAAGTGGCTCCATGGGGTTCCCAAGTTGACCCATGGATTTTCTTGGTATGACATGAAACATAAAATAGTGTTTGGACAAGTGTAATGGTCATTCAATATTTTTATAATAATATTTTTACCATAAATTTCACTAATTACCTTTAATCGCAATTAATTAAACTTAAAAGTTACTATTCACCAAAAAATTATTTTAATCCCAATGAACCACATTTTACTTATTAATGACAACCATGTATGTTGGATTTTTGAAAATCAAATCATAGAAGTGGTAATTTTTCATTTAAATGAAAAATCATTTTTTTAACTACCACTTAGTGGTTTCACTATTCATCAAAAATTGAAGTTTTTCAGAACAATGCCAAAATTTCACCCTAAGCTAAAATTGATATTCCGAATCCAAAAATGAAGTCCATTTTAAAATATAAAATATATATAATTTCAAAAAGTGGGTATTACTATTCATAATGGCTATTTTGATTAGTCGCGGTGTGTTAGAACTCGAACTTGCGTAAAATGCAAGCTATTGCATTATTGAAAGAGAGGCGTATCGTGAAAGCTCGGGGTGTTACATATAATCACCCATGTATTGTAATTACCTACAATTTTTGTGTCTTATAAATATGAAACAATGTGATATGGTTCCCTTGGTTAGCCTAGAATTATTTTTTCTTATCAGTACTAATTGATAGTGATCATAGGTGTTATTCGGTGTCATAGTTCATTAGATGTAACATACTATTAATCAATCCATAGTTTTGGAATCTTCTGTTTCTAGATGAGCATGTATTTTTTCCCTTTATACATAGTATATATTGTTTTGGTTTCAACCTAGTTAATCATAGAAGTTATTACAAGAATTTTATCACTTGGGTAGGTACAATTATATTTATTCTATATAGTATTCATGTACTATAAGTTGTGTGTATATATATTCTATTCATCTTATCACCTTATGTATGTGTGATACTTTTACTCAGTATTATTCACTAAACCTTTTCTTATTAGGGGTAGGCTTGGGGTGTCAATATCATCTTAATGTCGATCTAGTTTGGGCTTTGGTGGGTTTCTTCATTAAATAAAATACATCTAGATATAAAATATATCATATAAAGATTTATTTTAGGACACCATAATTACTTATTCAAGGAATGATATATCTTTATAAATCCTAGATTTACTAAAAATGGTGATAAATAAAAATCATTTAAAATCAACTTCTTCTTTCTATGAGTTATAAAAAACATTTCAATATACTAAAACATATGTTTCTCAAGGATAATACCTATTAACTATTTAATAGCTCCCCAAATTTACAATTATCTTTCCTAGCTAAGACTCACCCTCTTAATAAAACAAGATATAATATAATTTCATCTAATATAGTAAACCATAAAAACTAACCAAAATAAAATCTAAATTATAGGTGGTAAACTGCTCCATTATCCACTACTGATTACTTTCTTCTTATGAAACTTCACATTTTTCTTCTTGTTCAAAATATAGATATGATGTTACCATTTACTCACCAAAATGATTACATGAAATCATAATATAAAATACAACCTATTTGGATTTATGGATGAATATTTAAGTCCCTCTAAAAGAAGATATGACATAAGTTACTGTGACCATTAATGGAAAAAAAATCAACCATATAAGAAATATATCCCCAACTTTAGAAAAAACATCAAATCTTCTATATCAAGTTCCTAAGATCAATAATTTCATTCATGAGGTTAGAATTTCTTACATCCATAACATGTTACCATTTTATCTTGTATCAACATTCACCCCATGAAATTTTCTAAATAATCAAAATAAAAATTAAGATAAATATTTTTTAGTTATGAAAAGGATATGGGATCATGTGAAATTATTTTTTAAAGACTCAAAAATTTAATGGAATTCAAAAGATTAACTTAATTATTTTCCGTTCATGGTAAAAGAAAATATGGTTGTTTGTATCTAAGAGAAATAAAATAAAAATATATGTATTATCTTTACAATGAATTAAATATATATAGATTTAATACATTCTTCATAAATTTTAAATAAATAACCACCTCAATCATTGAAGGATACACTACTACCTCTTATAGAGAAACGAAATACCGAAGAATATAAACATCCCACATCAAAAAAATATGGTTTGATAATTTATTGTGTAACTGATACTGAAAAATGAACTCTAATTCCATCCATTAATTCTCTTTATAATCCACCCAATTCCTTGATTAAGCCATTATATCATCAATAAACACCACTATAATGAAATCATGATAATATTATAACATCCAATGTATTTATATTATAAATAACATTGGTTTATTGGTATCTATAAAGGTTATTATGATAAACCCAATATTTATATATTGATATTATAAATAATCCTTAATTTCATCATCCCATTTCACTTTCTTTGGATACAATCTCAATTATAAATTTATCTTTGAGAACTAATTATCTTGTTTTATCATCTCAAATAATTTATTAATAATTTTTATCAAATATTTATTCATCACTATCATCTAATTAAACAAATAGTAATCAATAATAATATAAAATATCTATTATAATTCTATGAAAACAATTGGGGACTTGGGGAAATGAAAAACCTTCTTTAGAAAATCATCAACATTAATTCATAACTCTTTAAAATATAACAGAATTATATGATAATTAGTCATCGATATTGTGTACATAACCACATATATCTCAATTCTAATATTTCTATATATTTCATGGAAAAATAATAGTTTTACTAATAAAAATATCAATGAATTATTTAAAACCCATAAAATATTCTTCAACACTAATTTTGATATAAAATTAATTAAACTCAATAACTAAAATTTATTTTATTGGGGTTTTAATGTGATAATAGATTCATATTATCTAGTTCATTGATAACCACCAGACAACATTTAATTGAATTAGAAAAAACCTGAATCGATTAAAATTAATACATGATCACATTAAATATTACTATGATTTTCTAAGTTTTACCATCTTTGGTTGTATTTCCATTAAAACAATATCTCATTTCATATAGTCACATTACATAGTCCACTCATATTATAAAACCATATCAAATATCATCAACTAATATCCTACTTGAGTAAATATGTTAATAGGATGGTGAAACCTTTTATGGTTAAATATATACTTATCATTATTAATAATATAATAAATGTATTCAATGTAACAAAAAAAATTAAACTAATCATGATTTGAGAGGATATATATTATACCTTGTCAAGAACCAAGTCGGGATTCCATACAACTCAATACCTAACCTGGTCCAAGACATGGTCTCAAGGGTACTCCCGATCCCCACAGGCTGGAAACTAGTGTTCGGAATCAATGTAATCACCAAGGGAAAGGATTTTTTCTCAATAAAATAGGGTTGAAATAAAAAAATTTGAATAAGCTAAAGAAGAAACAATAACTGAATCTTAATAAATATACAAACAAATCCATTTACAAAATACAACTTAAAAAACACAAAACTGAAAAAAGGGAAGGCTAAAAAACAAAATCTAAACTAAACCAACGGTGAACTGATCTCCTCATTGAAAGAACCCAAAAAATCCTAAGAGGGAGGGGTGAATCAGGGTGCCAACATTTTATTTTAAAGTAATGAATCTTATTCCCACATTGGTAGGAACTTGTTAAATCTTTCTGTTGGTAATGTGTAATAATTTAAACATTCACATGTAGTAGGTTACATATAAATTTTACTTGGTTAATCGGGGTCAACAAGAAACCATCACTCTTACCTATAAAAGACACCAAGTAAACCCTGGGTAATAGTATAACTTGTAAGTTGGAGACCCTCTCATGTGTGACTCACCTTACCTAAAATCACCGAACAGGCCCACCCCAAACACTGACACCACCCATGCGATAACCCACATGGGGAAATCCTCTATAGGGTTCACATAAAATAAAAAATAATTCACAAGTTCCTAAGGGATCGTCACATAAAATGATCAATCAAACCATTTCTCAAAACATGCGTAAATTCCAATCGAAAATTTATACTTTCAAAACCATAATTATTTTCCAAAAATAATTAAAGTTCCAACCAGTCCTTCAACATTATTAATTCCAATGTTTCACAAAATGTCTACAAACCATTTTTTAAATTACTTTAAACATCATTTTTTAATGTATAATGGAATATGGTCTTTTTCATTCCAAATATAATTTCACTTTCAACACTATTTCAAAACCAAGATGAAAACATAAAAACTATCTAAAGATGTCAATCGAGCATTAGTACCATCTAGAAACTAACCATTTCTCAAAGTAAAAATTGTTCCATATCTTTAGATATATTTGAAACCACTTTTTATGTCATTTGAGATCCAAGTTTCCATTTCTAAAGCATAATGAGTTAGAAGAGAAGAAATGAGGAGGAGGGATAAGTGTTTCGAAATCCGGGTTTTTTAGTTTAATGAAATTATATAATACAATTATCATTTGTTTTCCCATACATGTGTGGATAATGCTAACACATGGATGTTCCCACATCCAATGGTTCAACAAAAGCATCCATGAATTTACCCAAAACCAATTTTAAAGAAACACTGAATGTTTTTTCAACCATCATAACAAACCACATGTATGAGTCATTAAATAAAAATAACCAATTCACACACACAATTTATATTTCATAATCCAAAAATGATATCAAAACATTACTAAGGTTAAAAAAAACCAAACAAATACAATTTTAGTTTAAAATATCAATTAAAATTTTAACAAACACCTTGTGCACATATCTATGTAACATAATTAAGGAACCCTTTTTAAAACCAGTTCCAATAATTTTTTCCAACATTAAAATTTCATAATAATCCAAACAATCATAACACAAGATTGATAAATGCATTTATATATTATCTAAAAATACCCAATAATCAAAAAAATTAATCAGAAAGGGAAATAATGGAAATTCCTACCTCAATAGAGTTCAGATGCAATGAAACTTCAAGGGAAGGGGGAACTGAGCCCCCAAAAAAATCTTTACACCCTAGATCCAAAGGAAATTGAATCACACATAAACTAAAACCCCTAGGTTTTGGCCAATATATAACCCCACAAGGAAACCCCAATAACTTTGTAGAAAGAGAGAGAAATTTCATAGGTAAGGGGAAATAGACTAAAAACTAAAGGAATCTCACCTTGGACCTTTAGGGGGCCTCAAAAATGGAAGAAGGGAAAAATTGAGTGATCTTGGAGGACCCCCTGGTGTTCCTAGGTCATAGGAGGGGAGTAAAACATGATTTAGGTTTAATAACATGGAGGAAAAAACTTATTATTTCAAAATTTTAAGAAACTGGTCATATATCACGGTTAGGCCACATGGTTTAACAAACCATATGGTTTCCACTATCCAAATGGACAGAACCTCACACACAGTTGTCACACGGTTTACCAAATCATGCACAACTCATGATCCCTACTCGTGGACAATAAAATAGGCCACAAATTTACCTGGGAAGGGGTTCATGGTTTCCCAAAATATGCTTCCAAATAGAATACATGCTAGAATTCCACTTTAAAACTCAAAAATATGAAAATTTAAACCATGAAACCAACCTAGACCTTTAAAAAAATATCTAAAGCCAAGGAAGGAATAAAAAAAAATATTTTCAAAGGACGGTGTGTGTAAATTATACCCACCACATATAAATTCCTCCCCTAGAAATTCACCCATCTGAATGATACCCAAAACATAATTCCATGACCAATTAAAATAAGAAGGAACAAAAAAATCGAGGTGACCTTTCACTTCACAAGTCACACTAAACCAGTTATAGAGGAAACAAAAGTATGAAATGCAGTGGGATAAAATGAAAGGGTTCTCCCCAATAAAGAAATAATTTTATACAATTGATAGGTAAACCCCCTAACACAATGAAACCTAAAAGGTAACTCCAACCACTCAAACTCGTGCCATAAAATATGGGAACTCCCAACATGAACTTTCCAACTTCTCTACTCAAGCTAAAAAATTCATTTACCAGAACTAAAAAAAATTGACATGAAGCGAACCCCCAACACTATAGAAAAGCCATGAAAGGAACTTGGGAAAAATATAAAATTGGAACCACAACCCATCAGTTCCACAAAAATCAAGAATCCTACAACAAACATGACTTGAAATGAGACGAATCCATTAAAGAGATAAGCATACTGAAATAGGTTCAAATTATTCAAATATCATAATTTGATAAACATAAAAACATGGATTATGATATAACAATTTAATCACACCTTTACAATGAAATGAAAAACATACATCAACATCATAACTAAAACAAGGAAACTCCAAATGTCCCCACCACAACACAAGAGAAAAAAACTGGACCAAGATTCCATCTACCCCTAGAAATTTTTAACTACGCATGATCTTCAATATAGGACCTATAGATGATGCCCTAATTGTTGAAGCATCTACTACCTCAAAGCCAGAAGCTGACATCCTTTGATTAAGGATTCTTATTCGAGAAAATCTTCATACAAAACTTCTCTATATGACCCAAATCATCAAAATGATGACACACCTTAGTAAGATGTCGACAAGGTGGATTTGAATGCCAAAACTGGCCGAACTGAGGCACATAAGGGAATGTCCTAATGAACTGGAAGAAAAAACCAATAAAGGGGACTCCTCATGTATATATTCTTCTAGAACATACCCCTTCACAAGTTAGGGATCCTTTATGAGATCTAACCACCTCTAACTGCACCCTGAGAACCAACTCATCTAAAAACTCATCATCCACCAACTTCTAAAAAGGAAGATCCTTATAGGAGAGGGATCACTCCATGATCTATGGATGATGATAAAAAATTAAAAGAGAATCCTTCAATAGATCTTGTGACACCACCTCTATAAAAAGGAAACCATCTCCTAAAAGTAGTCAACATGGGCCTTAAACATCTACTAGCCTTGCTGAATGCTCATGAGCTCTTCCCTTTTCTTCGTCTTCACCTCTTTGAGTATAAACCATCATACAAAGATATACATAATAACATTCCATGTCATAAAATCATTAATCAATGAAGGAGAAAACATATCACAATATTCCAAATATAGACCATCAAAAAAACCCAAAATAGTATGCACTCTAATGGCTTTAGGGGTTCCCAAAAATCAGAAGACACACTCAACTTTATAAATCCATTACAATTATTATAATGAACCCTAATCACTATGATATACATGCAATAACTATGAAGAATAAGAAACAGGTCACGACTTACTAGAATTCTTTAGTACCTTTCTGGGTAAAATATTTTGAACAACATCAAAACACAAATCCAAAAATCAATATCTAACCAAAGCACAATGGAAAGACCATCTTAGGACAAAAAACCTAGATCACAATCAAAACACATATAATCAAAACCAAAAATCCTAAATTAAAAATCCCAATTCCATTTCCATTTTCAAAACTGCCTTATTTTAAGGCCACATTCCATGTACTGAAACCCTTTCTTTAAACTAGAACCGATTTCTGAAATCATCCTCATGTCCCAAGACATTTTAAAAAAACTATACCAAGACAATAATTTCAATAACCCCCTCATTCCATCCCATGTCCCATCACATATGTTTCTATCAATTTCTATCCACACATTCTAACATTCACTTTCGACACATACCCATACATATGTGATCTTTCATAAGGAGTACCAAGGGCCACCCTTACCATTTCATTATGAAACCCAAAATTTTACCAAATTTTCAATCCAAAACACCTTATTCTAAAACCCATTTTCCGATCTAAAAACATTTGAAATAAATCATTTTTGTTTCAAAAAAAATTAATTTCAAAAGAAAAACCACATAAAATATAAAAAAAATTATCAAAATGTACACCAAACTACTAGAATGAGGAACTAGTGGTCATTCCTAACTCAGCAACATGGTAGTGGGCCATTCCCCAAGTATGAAACAATAACTAATCAGACCTTGAACCATTCATATGGACTCCACATGGGCCACTACTCTATGTGAGATAAAAACATGACTCCAGATCACCTCCAATTTCAATCCACTATAAAAAAAGACAAAAAGACAAAAATCCTAGAATACACCTGGAAACTTGAGTATCAGAATGAGCAGGAGTTCATTATGATCTTCTCATACCTACCACTAAAGTCCTGAAAGTCCTAATCTCTAACATACCTAACACCCCAAATTACAAATAACCATTCTCTGATAACATAGTTTTATAAACCAAATCAGGATACCATCCAACCCGACACCCGACCCGATCCAAGACATGGCCCGAATGGTGTTCCCAATCCCCACTGGATGGAAACTAGTGTCAAGAATCAAAGTAATAACCATGTGGAAAATTTTTCCCAATAAAACAAGATCTAAATAAAACAAACTGAATGAGAAGAAAAACCAACAATAACTAAATATCAAAAAATATACGAACAAATCCAGTTATAAAACACAACTAAACAAAATTTAAATGAAAAAAACTGAAGGCTAAAAACAAAATGTAAAGAAAACCAAGGATGATTCGATCTCTATATGACCTCATGGTCACTACCATCTACAAGACCAACCTTCTCCAACAAAGATCACTCGGACCAGAAATTTAGAACTAAAAAACATCTTAGTTCTACCAACACAAAATGGTATAAGTTGGTTCTGATCTTAATAGCTCGGTAGGCAACCACCATAGAATCAATGCATTTATTTTCCAGAAATAGTCTAAAAAAACTAGTTCAAAAAAATATATAAAAATAGGATTCTCTCTTTTTAGATAACAAACACAACTTTACCTTTCTCAAAAAATTACACACCACCTTTTTATTTTCAAAACAGGTTACCATTTTAAAACCAAATTCCAAACCCAAATCCAAACCAAAATACCAATCTATATTGAGAATAAATAATATGTACAAGTTAGAGAATTAAGTAGAATATAAAATAAAAAATCAAATACGGTTAGTAAACATGGTAATTTCCTAAACATCCATATAGAAATCCTAGGACATACTCAGATCTGCCTCACCTATCATATATTGTGAAGCTCTATAGAATATAACCAAATGGATGACCAAAACTGACCAATCTAGTGGAATGTCCCACCAAGCCCTACCAACTAAAGGGGGTATCAACCCATTTAACCAGGTTCAACAAGAAATCATCACTCAACCCTCTAAAAGACACCTAGGAAACCATTTTTAATAGTAAATTATGTAAATAATGGGCCTTAGAATGGGTGACTCACCTTACCTATTTTCAAGACAGTTGCCTACCTCAAACACTGACACTATGCACATAATAACCCATATAGGTAAATCCTACATAGGGTGACCATAAAATAAAAACCCATTCACATGTTCCAACCAGACCATCACATCACATGATCATTCAGACCATTTCTCAAAACATGTGTAAAATCAAATCGGGAATTTGTACTATCAATGCCACAATTCTTTTCAAAAAACAATATAAAGTGATAATTGGGACTTCAACACTATCAATTATAGTATTTTACAGAAAGGTTCCAAACCATTTTTAATTCATAATCCCAAACGATCCTTTACATTCCAAATGTAATTCCACTTCCAACACCATTTCAAAACCAAGATAAAAATGTTCAAAATATCTAAAGGTTCCAAATAGTATTTTGTACCAATTAGAAACTGACCATTTCTCAAAGTACCAAATAGTCCATAACATTTAATATATTTGAAACCATTTTTCATGTTATTTGAGAACCAAGGGTGCATCTATAATGTGTCAATAGTTTGAAGAGAAGAATGAAAGAGGAGGGATTAAAATATAGGTTTTTATGTTGAATGAATTTATCTAATACCATTATCATATATGTTCCCATATATATGTGCATCCTGAGAACACATGTATGTTCCCATATCCGATAGTTCACCATAAGTATCCTTGAAGTTATATAAAACCATTTTTAAAGAAACACCACATGTTTTTCCAACCACCATAACAAACCAAATATATGATTCATTCCATAAAAATCAATAATTCACACACACAATGTAAAATTAACAATCCCACAATAATATCATAATATAACCATGTGAAACACTACCCATCACAAACAATTTTACTTTAAAATAGTAAGTGATATTTTAACAAACACCTCATGCACATAATTATCTAACATATTTAAAGAACCCTTTTTAAACCAACTTCCAAAAAAAATTACAATATAAAAACACCATAATAAGCCAAAAAAATCATACCAAATCATGAAAAAAACATTTATATATTACACAAAAAATCACAAGCATCAAATGGAATCAATAGGAATGGAAAAATAATGAAAACAACTACATAAATGGAGTGTGGATACAATGAAACATCAATGGTCGGGAGAACTGAGCCCCATAGATGATATTAATTCTCTAGATAGAATGGAAATTTAATCAATCAGAAACCATAACCCCTAGGATTTTTCCAAGAGTGAATCCCACAAGTAAACCCCAATAACATGAGATGGAAGGGAGAGGGAAGGAGAAAATCGACTAAAAACCAAAGGAATCTCACCTTGGGATCTTATAGGGGAATCACAAATGGAAGGAGATCGAGGGAGAGGGAGCTTACAAGGCCCCATGGTGATCCTAGGTCAGATTAATGGAGTAAAACCTGATTTGGGGTTAAATACAGAGGGGAAAACTTAGAATTTCAAAATTTTAAGAAACTGGGAGGCTCATTTGATTATGACACATGGTTTGAAAAACCATGCACAAACCATGAGGTAATCACTATATAAATGGAGAGAAACTCATACATGGTTTCTACATAGTTTCGCAAACCATGTGCCCTACTCCTGGAACCGAAAATAGGTCACATGGTTACTTGGACAGGGGCGCCGAACCATGTACCCAAACTGTGCACATGACAAAATGCCACATGAAAACTAAAATACATAAAAAATTAAATAGGGAACCCAAACTAAACCTCCCCCAAAATATCTAAATCCAAGAAAAGAATAAAATAAAATAATTTCAATGATCGGTGTGTGACATACCAAAAACCACTTTAGGTAATCCCTCCCTAAAAAGAATCTCTACATGAAGTGTCCTCTACCTAGGTACAATTCCATATTACTCTACATGAGTACAATATACATTCCTCTAATCATTAACCTATCTTGGACGAAAGGAAATTTTAGAGGTATGACATATACCCCCACCTCCCTTGGACATTGGTTTATCAACTAACTCAATATACTTCTATAAAAAGTATTGTGCAAGATGATGGAGTTGATAAGGAATACCCTTCTCTATTGTATTGTTCTTATTTTAATGGTAACTTTCCTAGTATAATGGTAACAAAAATGTTTAATGTTATATACCACTAAATGATTGACACATCAAACCACTACCAACACATAAGGCATAAAAAATAAAAAATCCTAAGAATCATGTAAACATGGTCCAATATTTACAACCTAGCTACCCTAAGATCAATGGGATATTCTATATAATTTCACTTAACATTATGTTAATATATCCACCCTAATATATATTAGTACTACATGATAAACCCCCCCCCCCACGATTACCATCTCTTTACTGAATGGATTTCTATAGATATTTAGAATAAACTAACTAGCATGTTTTATGATCTCATATTATTATTTCCAATAAATGTGATGACACCTATCCAACTAAATAGGTAATAATTTAATTGAATATACATAAAATTATCATGATCATTACTCCATAATTTTGAACACTAGATCACAAGAACTCTTGTTTAAAATCTAGTAGAAGGTTGTTAGCTAATATTCCACCCTTACTTAGTTATTAAACTGAATCTATTTAACCATAAAAACATCACGACCTCCACAAAATAATATCCATAATTATTTTGTACCACTTGGTACAAAAGATCAGTTATTTTGAAATCCATTTCTCACCATATACCTAGATAAGTTGAGATTATATCTCTACATACTCCAGTGATTACTTTATTTCTATATCATAAATAAATGCCTCAAATATTTTTATGTTAGGTAATTAAAACTATTATATGGTAACAATTAGAGTTTCCAATGTTTAAAAAATACACTCCTGGGCATATAAAATAAGATTAATCTTGTACCCTCTATTCCTTTACCACACCGTTTTAATTCATATGTAAAGAAACTATAAGAAGACAAATGTATCAACCTAATGTAAATATTTTTTTATCATCCATAATACCTCATGATAAGTCATCGAAAATAAATAATTATTAATCATAAGAAACCATTATAACTTATTACTATATGATTCATTAAATAACTCAAGTATAATTACTCCACTGTCAATACACACTCCCTTTGGTAATTATTATAAAATAATAAAAGTGCATAATTAAAAGCATCACAGTTGACTATCACATAATATGACTTACTTGATCTAATTCACATATCATGATTTGGTAATATGATATCCTTGCCAGCCCTCTTTGGTATCATATGTTCCAACTCTGTAATTTATCCTATGACACCATACCATGATGCCATTTTTCTCATATCAACCTTTATATGACTCTTATTGAACTAGAAATGAAATTAATAGTGTCCCTAAAATCCCAGATCTAATAGTTTTTGGGGAGGAAACAAAAATTAATGGTATAAACCCCTCATATGGGAGGAACTACACTAATTTCATATAGTACTATTGACATACACCATAATTAAATAACAAATATCAATATCTTTAGTGGATAAATAGATGTAAAATATTATCACATGGATCCGAATAACACAATTTTAATATAAATAACACTCTGAAATAATACTCTTCTTACTCTTGACTGATCGTGTTTTTATCATGCTTATATCATTGGACACTGCCCTTGACATCATCCCATAAATATAAATAATAATAATTAATAATTAGCTTATTATTCAATTATACCATAAAGATTCCTCATAAAACCTATCCATTTTCATGTGAATATATATAGTAAAATGCCCATGAATGATATATATATATATATTAATTATTTAATCAGTTAATAATAAATATATAATGGAATAATTAATCCCATATTTCACACCATCCTCTACCTTATTGTAATTTCCCTATAGAAAACACTAAAAACATATTCTCAACCGCCATATAACATTATCTGGAACACAAATGATAGTAGCCACATCCATAATAATAAGATATCACAATATTGGAACTATATAGTAATTGTGATATAAAATTAATTCTTATATAACTATACAATAAAATTTGTATCTATGGTGAGAATAAAATATACATCCTCCACGTCATCATTAGTGAAAAACTAATACATCTAAAAATCAGTTAATGATCCTTCCCAATAAGGATAAAAAGATTTTAAAAACATAAATAGAATATAATATAAGTTATAAATAATATAAAATCACAATATAAAACCATACACAATGTCATAATCAGTATATTCATGCAATCAAAACATAGTAGTCATAAAAATTTACACTAACATTAGCTAAATCATCGAATTGTATACACTTTATTCCTATATCCCTAGGAAACCTACCTAAACTAAACCTAACCAAACCACACACCCCAACTATTATACATATATCTTATAACCACATAACATTCTAGAGGTTCACGATAATAGTATGAAATTATAAATTATTTCCAATATATAATAATCTTATAAAATATCACTATAAGTAGTGAATTATTTTCATTTTCCCACATAATATGACCCCTTCAATTTTTCACATTCAAACCATTATCCCCTTTCAATTTCGCCAAATATAATTACCACATATACTATATTCTTGATTAGAAAATTATTCTAGACAAATTCAACTTCCAATTCCATATAAAAACCCAATACATTAAGATTCATATATTATTATCTCAATGTATATTTTAATATTTAATAATATATATATCAACTAAGATATATAAATCAACTAAATATGTGTAAAATAAGAATGGTTAGAAACTTATACCATTTAAAATATGGACTCCTATAATAATATTTTATCAATCATGTTCCCTATATCCATAAATAGATTACCATGATAGAAACATTATGATTTATTCAACCATATTTTTATTTTAAATTAAAAGATAAAATTGAAATAATTCCCTAAACCATTGTACTTCTCAATGATATATGATTTAATTGGACCTCTCCCACGAATAAATCCACCACATAATACCAAGAATATTTAGAAATATATTCTATGATTCCTTCTATTATACATCTAAATTGAAGAAATGTCTCGGGAGAATTTAAATAATCATGATTAGTCTCTAAATATTTAATCTATTTTCTCAGAATCCATGTCTTGAACACTATTATTGTGCTCTATTTTTATCTATTTAATTTTTAATTTGAATAATATATCATTAACTATCCCATACAAAATATAAAATATTGAATTCCATTTTAATATGATCATATCTAAAAACTACTACGACACGATTTATAAAGATAGAAAAACCATGGGCTTAGACTATGAACCATTCACCTAAATTATATCAATCCATAGAGATAATTAAAAAACCATTATATAACTGACTAAATAATAGTTTAAATAAAAATATCATAACCAACAAGACACTAGAATACTTCATATACCTTTTTAGATATCTGTATTACTAAATCCTCAATGTTTTTAGTCTAATATTATTGGATCTATGCAACTAATGAATTAAATAACTAAAAAACAAATTAATAGATTATAATATTTTTTGATGTTAGTTTTAATTTTCGCCATTATTTTACTCCTCATCTTCATATTTTATATCTAACTCCTTTGAAATACAAAAAGGTAAAAAAATTATAAGATCCATCCCTATGCACATAAGGAGTTAAATACATAGAATATAAATATTAAATATGTTTCACTGAAATAAATACATACATATAAATTATTTACAAATGATAATGTCTAGAAAAGACAATGTAAGTAAAGGAGAAGTAAATACCATTCTCTATTATCATATGGACCCTATCATCCTTTACATTCAGAAATGGTAAAAGTGACTTTGAACATATATAATAATAATTCCTATATGTTATTCTATGAATACATGTAGGTATAAAAATATAATACATTAAAGAGAGTTACCACCATAATACAAATTTATATTATTATGAAGTCAAGTAGACAGGTGCCAGTTTTATGAGGGATGCATTACCCAAAGAAGTAAAAAAATAATAGCATAACATTATAGAACCCAAAATTCACTCTTTTTTCATGATAAATATAAACATGTGAAATGATACATCCCATAACATAATGAGGTTCATAGTTTAATTATTACATAATGTAAATTATGTTGAAGTGAGTATCCACACATTCCAATAACTTGTTTTACAATTATATCATTTGAAATTTTAAATATACTATCAATTTATACTAGGAGGTAAAATAATCAAATAAAATGAATCTTAATTAGATATATCCTATATAAAAATCATGGATTTTATATCTAAATATTTATTAAATGGGTATACCAGGGAGGAAAATACCGAATGAATATCATCTTTAGTCCCACTCGAAGGGAATACTGTAGCTTTAAGAAACAAAACAAGAATCCTCATGTGTTATAATGAATTAGAAAAAATCCATGTAACATACAATCCTATAATATTGTGATATTTATTTACTATCAATGGTCAAACATGTTGAGAGAAAATTGGGGTAGATAATTGAGATTGGTATATGCTCATATAATAAAGGAACACGCAAAATGGTATTTTTAATATATTTATTTCATAAAAATGAATAAAAGAGGAAGGGGATGTGATAAATATTATTTTTAACATATTTATACAAATTTTAAAAAATAAAACATATCATATCAAAAGTTATTCATTATTTTTTTATAGGTGAAGTTGGTTTTTAAGGTTGAAAATGTATAGATTTTGTTTGTAACTATAAAGATAGGGTAGTATAAGTTTTTTTCTTCTATATATGAGTTAAAATAAAAATTCAATTGGTTACATAAAAATTATTTATGTGTGTTATTAAAATCATCCTATTCATTATTACATTACACCATAACATAACTAGGAATGTCATGATTGAACTCTCAAATACGAAAATGATTTAAATTTTATTTCATGACATGGATATCATGATATAAATAATATTGGTAATTACAAGATTTCTAGAGTTATATTATAGTGTGTATGAGATGATATATTAGTATTATATTGATTTTTAAGTTTAGGTTGGCACACTATACTGATTTTGTTTAAACCACAATTATCCCAAATTTAAAGGCATCGTGTTTGAGGATGAATTTTTTATTTCATGAAGAAGTAAGATTAATCGTAAATCCTAATGATCATACTACCATGGTGAGTTGGGGATAATTGTTTTCTATGGATCAAGGTTATTTTATGTTTTAAATAAGAATGAGGAAGATCATTCAACATTTGAAAGAAGTTTTTAGAAATGGGTAAAAAATGATTTCACGGTTTTATCATGAAGCATTTAGTTGCACTATGATTATGATTATCATGATTTAAAATTATAATCATGATGTCATCTATATAAATTCTATATTTTGAGTATTTTTATTTGTTGGGGAAATCCCTCAATGTATCATTGAATCATTTCTAAGGTGATTGTATTTATTAACAAAGCGGGGGATTGGAATATTGCGCACCAAACATGTTTCAATATTAGAACATCAAAATTTAAAAAAGGAAAGAAATTGGAGCACAAGTGAAGAATTGTCATGAAAATAGTGGTGCACAAGTAGTGGTGCACAAGAAGTGGTGAGCATGTGGTGTCATACAATAAGTGGTGCACAAGCACTGGCACACAATCAGTGGCATGCAAGAAGTAGCGTGCAAGTATAAAGTGTCATGCAAGAATAAAATCAGCGTGCAAGTTAGTTTTCCCACAACAAAGGAAAAAAGGAAATGTACTAGTTAAAGGTAAAGACAAGTCACTTTATGGTTGCGTGAAAGTTGGAAGTTTCCCAGTACACCTGCGGTAAAGTTGTATTCATCATTAGATGAAAATTGTACTTCATAGGAGCATCTATATACAGTGGATTATGAATTAATTAGAGATAATGAAAGGACCTACAAGACATTAAATTGTGAGTGAATCATCTGAATAAGCAGTGAGATCTCTTTAGTTGAGAGAGTAGTGAGATTTGAAATTGTGATCGGATGTAAACCAAGAGGGACAGTGATTATGCTCCAAATTTTGTAAATAGCAGTGTTCTTTTAGGGGATTTGGTACATCTGTGCATCATCGGTGTATGTACCTTTGATGTAGCCTATTGAGGGTGAACCAAGTAAAAAAAATTCTTGTTCATGATTTAGTATTTGTTCATACTCTGCAATAATAAGGAGAGAGAATATAGTTTTTTCTAACAATGAAACTAGATCAATAGGGGTAGTTGTTTTAATCTGCCATACCCTAATTCACCCCCTTCCCCTCAGGGTATCTAACCTAGTGGAACTAACAATTGGTATCAAAGAGAAAGGTTGATATTAGTGTTTCTCTCTCAATGGAGGTCACTAATCATAAAGGTATTCTGATCTTCGATAGTAAAAACATTCAGTTATGGAAGAATCAAATGAAATAATACTTTTAATATTTGGGAATGGATATGTTTACAGCAATGATGCATGGTATCTTAGCTGACATCAATAGTGGTGCATTATCAGATGATGAAAGAAGAGAATTATGTGCTAACACTAGGGGAATCAATGCCTTAGTGGTATCCCTATATAATGCCATCTATACTAAGGTGATGTCATGAAAAACATCACATGATATGTGGTAAAATCTATGGAATATATATGAAGGAGATATAAAGGTCAGAAAGGTAAAGCTACATGTTCTGTGGAATAATTATGAAGATCTGAGAATGAAACTGAATGAGTTTGTTGATTCATTCTATTACAGGGTAAATATTGTTGTGGAAGATATGGGAGGTCTAGGAGAAGTTATTGAAGACACAAAAATTGTAAAGTGCTTATTGGGGAAACTTCCACCACAGTTCAATCTGAAAGTTTTATTTTTTGAAGTTAAAGAACTGAAATAGATGACATTGGATAACCTGTACAACACCCTTGGTGCATATTAAATGATAAATAATGATAATGATTTTGTGGAAAAGGGAAAATCTAAAGAGGTAGAATTCAAGTCCATGAAGATGATCACTATTGAATATTCTCAGGAAGATGAAGATACAGATGTGGTGATGTCATTCTTTTCTTCAAACCTACAAATAGGAAAAGGAATGTTCAAAGGGAAACTTCCACTAGCATGTTTTAGATGTGGAATGATTTTAAATTTTGTGGAAATGTGTCCCAATAAGTTATAATAATATGATAAGGATGAAGTTTAAATTCCCAAGAATAAGTCTCCATCCTATGTGAAAGGCAAGAAACACTTCAAGATAGATTTCTTTTAGAAAACAAATCTTCTTTCATAAGAATGTGATAGTTTAGATGAGTCTGATGTTGAGGAGGTTGAATAGTTATATAAATGAAAAGATCGTGGAGAAAATTTTATGGTGTTTGTTATCGTTAGTTCTCAAAAAAAAGGAATAAACCGACATTGATGATGAAGAAGAAGAAGAAGGTGAAGGAAGATTTCATATGGAAGTATAATTACAATCAGATCATGAGGAGATAGATATTTAGAGAGAAAAAAACAAAGAAAGACAACAAAGTGGTACATGATTCTAAATCCTATATGCAATAATAGGAAGAAGAAAAGTATGATATGGTAAAAGAAATTAAAAAAATTTAGTCCCCCAAGACATAGAGCTCAAAAAAGGTTGATGAACATAAACTCAAGGTTGAATAATCGAGAAGGGAGATTGGTGGCTTAAATAACATAGTGAAAGATTAAATCAAGCGTATCGAGGAACTTGAAGAATAATTTGTCAGTCTGTAAAGAAAAGTAAAGGATAAATAAAAACCCTTGACTCCTAGTATGATGCGAACAAAGAAAATCATTCAAAAGACTGAAAAGTTGAAAGTGGAGCATAGAATCCAAGTAGAAAAGAAGAAACAATTGTGTTCAGATGTTAAGGCTAATGTGGGGCTTGACTGGAAATAGAAAACTATGAAAGATGATGTTAGATAGTAAGCACCCTATTTGAAATTGAAGTTTTATTTGTGTATAAAGAAAAATCAGAAGATTTAGAGAACCAAAATGGAAATTATAAGTGTAAAAGTGACTCACAAGGATTCACCCTACATCTGGTGTTATTGTTGTGGAAAGATGGGACATTCAAATAATGTATGTTCCATAGCCAATAGATGTCAAAGGGAACAAGATAAATAATTGTATCCAAATAGAGAACAGTATTATAGAACATATTTTAAGAGACATTGTTTTTTTTGTGTAGGATTTGGGAACATAGCTACATACTATACATAAATCATGTAGAGGAATGTGCCAAAACATATCCCAAGTGGTCTCATACAGCAAATCAGAGAATTGATAAATGAGATTAAAACCCAAAAAAAATTTGTATCTATTCTAGATGAAGCTATTATATCATACTCTTATGAATCTCATGATTTCCAATCCATTCAGAGTATGAATTAAAAAACATGGATCAATAATAAGAGAGTTGAGAAGGCAGTGGTTGGAGAAATTTCCCTTAAAGCATCAGACCATTTTGGTGTATGGATCCTTAACAACGGTTTCACATATCACATTATAGGTAATAAGTATCTTATTATAAGAATAAAATATAAAAAAGAATGAGTTTTAATATTTGTAAATGATGAAGGCCTAAATATTATTATCTTAGGAAAGGCTAGGTTTGGGGGAAAAGAAATAAGATGTGATGATGTCTTAATAGTATAAGGTATATGTCATAATTTTCTCAGTGTCAGTCAGATGTGTGACATAGGGAATTTTATAAGGTTTAATAAGAAGACCTATATCATCAAAGGAATATATAGTGCAGTGATTCTATAAGGAAAGAGTAAAAAGGTAAATCTTTACCTTATAAGTGGTGATGAAGATGTTTTCTTTTTATCCAGAGAGGAGGAAAACAAGTTGTGGAATAAATGAATTGATCATCTATTGTAACATTCTCTATAAGTTCTGGTAAAATGAGATGCATATAGATATCTCCCCAATATATCACGTGATCGTACACATACATGTGATGCTTGTCAACAGGGGAAGATTGTCATAAATATGCACAAAGAGAAGGAAAAGAAGTCAACAAGAGTGGTCGAATTGGTGCCTGCTAATATTTGTGGACCTATCTCACCAAGATACATTAATAGAAAGAAATATTAAATTCTTTTAATTTATTATTATTGCATAATTTCATCGGTATTATTCATTTCCTATAAGTCCAATGTGTTCAGACTCCTAAAATAGTATCAGAAGGAATCTGAAAGGATTCTTGGGCATAAAATTCTAAAGTTTTGTACTGACAATGGTATGGAATTTACAAACATCCTTGTGGACGACTATCTCAAGAAACATAGGATAAGTCATAAAGTTTCTTCACTAAGAACTCCCCAACACAATAGAGTGGTTGAAAGGAGAAATCATATCATCAACAACATGTCCAGAATGATGCTTATAGAAAAATAAATACCAGATAAATTTTAGAAGGAAACAGTACTGACATTGGTAAACATTTCTAACAGGACTCTATTGTTTTATAACGATGTAACAACTTTTTATGAGATGTGTTATAGAAAGATGCCAATAGTGAAATACTTTCGAATATTTGGAAGAAAGTGCTTCATTATCAATACAAAAGCACATAGAAAATTTGATTCATGTGGAATGAGGGGATATTCCTTTGATACTCAAAAAAATCATATAAATTCTTTAACAAAGGGCTGGGAAAAAGTAGTTGATAGAAATGATGTCACTATTGTGAAAAATGAAGAGAATACTCAATAGCGTAGTAAACAGTTTCTTAATGAAAGTGATAAATAGGAAAGTAACACAGGGGGTATAGAAGTAGTAGATGCTAACTTAGAAGAAGATACTGATAATGAATAATAATAAATCAAGTCTGTAGCTGCAATGAATCCAAATATTAAAGATGAAATTGATATGTAGAATATCATCGGTGATCAGAAAGTGCCAGTTTAGACAAGAAGAATGAAGTCACTACAACATAAATCTCTCTTATTTCAATTTTAACCTAAATGTTTTGATGATGTGGATAAAGATGAAAACTGGGTTAAGGTGATGAACCAAGAGGTATAATAGATTGAGAAGAATCATATTTGGTAGGTTTTCTTGAGGCCGATAGATAAGAATATCATTGGGATAAAATGGGTCTTTCGTAATAAAATGAATGAAGATGGTTTTGTGATCTGAAACAAAGCACATATCGTGTTCAAAGGATACTCCCAGATAGAGGTAATTGATGTTTATGAGAAATTTCAACCTATGGTAAGTCTGGAAACAATCAGAATATTCTTCACCATTATAGTACAATGTAAGTTTAAAGTGTTCCAGATGGATTTCAAGTCATCATTTTTTAATGGGGTTCTAGAAGAAGAAGTATATGTTGAGCATCCATATGTTTTTCTCATTCATGAAGATGAGAAAAATGTTTTTTGATTGAAGTAGGCTTTATAGGGGTGAAATCAAGCACCAAGAGCATGGTATTCAAGGATAGATCAATTTTTAAAACAACTTGGTTTCCAGTGTGGTGGAGTTGATTACAATTTATATGTAAAAATGATAGTAATCAAAGGATGATGGTGTTGGTATATGTTGATGATATAATTTTTGGAGGATTAGATTAAGAACAGTGAGGATAGTTTTCAAAATTAATGAAACATGAGTTAGAAATGGCTATGAATGGTAAGCTAATATGTTTCCTTGGATTACAGGTAATACAAGGAATGAATGGAACATTTATCTCTCAATACAAATATTTAAAGGAGGTTCTAGCGAGATTTGGGATGTAAAATTCCAAGGAAATGAAGACTCTGGTTGCTACCCGAATGAAACAGTCGAAAGATGATGAAGGTAAGGTGGTTAGTGTCACAGAATATAGGCAAATTATTAGAAGTTTATTATAATTGACTGCAACAAGGCCTGACATTGTATTCTCCACATGCCAAGAAGCGATATATGAAAGTAATCCAAAGTAAGGACACATTATTTCATTGGAAATAATACTTTGGTATATCAATGGAATGGTTAGCATTAGCTTAATGTATAGTGAAAAATCACAACTAGAGATTTTGGGATATAAGGATACAGATTGGTCTGGTTCAGCAGATGATAGGAAATCAACGTCATGAGGTGATATTTATCTTGTTGGATTTTGTATTTCTTGGTTGAGAAAGAAAAAATATTTCATTTCATTGATCAGTGCAAAATTTGAGTATATTGAATCCATGAAAGCATGCATGCAGTTATTATTGATGAAGAACAGCTTGATGACATGGGCATGACAGTTCAGTCTCTAATCATAATTTAGTGTGATAACTCAAGTTCTATAAATATTATAAAAAAATCCCATCCAACATTTGAGTAATAAGAACATTGAAATAAAATATCATTTTATTAAGGAGAAGGTGTAGAAAGGGCTAGTAAAGCTGGAACATATGCCTAAAGAGATACAAGTTTTTGATATTCTGACGAAGGCCTTACCCAAGGTTTCATTTCAGAGGCATCGACTAGCTCTGGGAGTTCAATCGACTCCCCTCACTTGAATGAGTGTTGATGTGGAACCCCCCCCCTCTCCCTAAGGTATGGTGTGTTTTTTCTTAGTATGATGATCTGTATTCTATACTCTATTGGAGACTACAATAGAGTGAACTTTGGGTTTATTGACAATGGGGGAGAAAGAGTGACTCCAAAATGGGAATAAACTATGGATAAATAAGAGAGAAAATGTCTTAATCAGAGACACAGGGAGAAGATGATAGGTGGAGAAGTGAAATATGGGGAGAGAAACGAGATAGGGGGAGAGTTTTAATTCTGATGATGCTAGCAGTTATTGGTCATAGAAGATATATAATGAAAACTAAGGTTTGTAATGAAAGTAGTTTATTAGTTTGAAGAATTTTTTTTAAGGAATGAAGTGATTCATTGATTAACTTTTCATTATACTCTTGTTTCTCAGGCCGATCATTGATCATGTGGGCTTAGAGTATGCGTTGAGTAAATATTTGATCGCTATCAGAATATCAAGAGGCAAATGGTGGTTACTGATGGAAGAAGCCTTAATAAGGTCTCAAATTATGAAAGTGTTGTCAACAAACCCAAAGGGGAAGAGTTTTGGGAAAAAATACCTCAGGGTATCATTGAAGAGTTTCTGAGGTGACAATGTTTGTTGAAAAGGTGGGAGATTGGAATATTGATCACCAAGCATGTTTCAAAACTAGAACATCAAAATATGAAAAAGGATATAAAGTAGCGTGCAAGTGATGAATTGGCGTGCAAGTAGTGGCATGCAAGTAGTGGCGCATAAGAAGTGGCATGCAAGTAGTGGTACACAAGTAGTGACGTGAAATCAGTGGTGCGAAATTAGTAGCGCACAAGTATAAAGTGGTGCGCAAGTATAAAATCAGCACACAATTTGGTTTTCCCACAACAAAGGAAGAGGTTGTGAACTAGTTAAAGGGGAAGACAAGTCACCCTAGGGTTGTGTGAAAGATGTAAGTTACCCAGTACACCTGCGGTAAAGGTGTATTCATCAGTGGATGAAAATTGAAATTCACCATAGTATCTACATACAGTATATGATTAATTCCTTAGAGATAAATAAAGGACCTATGAGTATTTAAATTCGGAGTGGATCATCTGAAAAAAGTAGTGAGATCTCTTCAGTTAAGAGATAAATGAGCTTTCAAATTGTGATCAGTTGTAAACCAGGAGGGGCAGTGAGTATACTATGGACTTTCTAAATATGAGTGTGATTTTAGTGGATTTGTTTTATTATAACATCATCGGTGAATTCTCCTTGAACATAGCCCAGTGAGGGTGAACCGAGTAAAATTGTTGTGTTTGGTGCTTGATTTATGATTTGTTCATACTCTGCAATAGGAAAGAGAGAGAAGAGAGTTTTTTCTAACAATGTAACAAGATCAATATGGGACGTTGTTGTAATCTTTCATACCCTAATTCATCCTCCCCCTCAAGGTATCTAACCTAGTGGACCAAACAAGATGATTTGTACAATTTATTGGTTTAAGGGGTTATCTTACTTGAATCTTCTTATAACTCAATATATTCTAATATTGATTTGTAATTTTTGATTTATTTGATGAATGTAAAAGAAGGAAGAGTATTTTAATGGAAGTTATGTAGTTTAAATTCATATTTTAGGGCAGTGGAGGATTTATTGACACAATTCCAGTTGGTAGAATTTTATAAATGAATAAAATTTTGTTTATGAGTGTAGTGGTTATGCATAGAGGATATGCATAAAAAGAAAAATAAGAAGAATATGATGTATAATAAGAACAATAATAAATCAATGAATTTCCACTACGGTTGATGAATACCTCTTTATATATCATATTATCATATCATTATTTGTTTGAGTTTATATTAAATAATTTGGTTTACACCTTTTGTATCATGAGGTCAACTACAAACTATGCTCATTGTATCTAATAATTTGAATCTAGGGATCATATTATCATATGTTTTACCAATTCATGTTGACGGTATGTCAAATAATTGAGTGGTGTTTCTTGTTAAATAATAGTTTGCCTGCAGTTTTGTTTAGTTTATTTTTTTTGTGAATATTGGATAGTGATCTTTCTATTCACATTAATAGTTATTGATCTCCCTCTATCTCAAAAAAACCATTTATTTAATAAAATTCAAAAAATTTATAAAAACTAACAAGGGGTCAGGGAGATATATAGTTTTGGAGGACAATGGAATCCCAAAGTTTAAAATGAGAATATTAAAAAAGAGTAGATATAATGCTAAATAAATTCTAAATACAATATTTTAAATCGTATTTTAAAGAAAATATTTCATCTATATTATTGCATTGAGCCACATATTCAATATTCTCACATTCTATCAATACACTATAGGAAAAAAGGATATGCCAATAATTTCAAACTATTTTTATAGGATCTAAACATGATGGTATAGCCTATACCAATGGTGTGTTATACCATTGGGTGATTTTTATTGGGTTAGACATGTACCAATAATTAAGTTAAAAAAATTAGTATAAGTAATATTATAGGAAATAAGTATAACAATAGTTTTAGAAAACTGTTGGTATAGGTTCTATTTGGAAATAAATTGTGTTAAGTATTGAACCCATGACCTCTATCTTATTAAATAATAACTTAGCCACTATTCAATGACTATTTTATGTCTATATAATTATAATAATATATAATATATATAGAAACTTAATTATAAATTTTATTTTATTTTATTTTATTATATATAAATATGAAAAATAGTCTAGTATATAACAATGGTTTTCCAAAACCACTAGTGTAGATTATTATAATTTATTGGATCTATACCAATGATTTTGGAAATCCATTGTTAACTATTACAAAAATAGAACTATACCAATGGTTATCTAAAAACATTATGATATGTTCTAAAAAATATTGGAAACTATACCAACAGTAAATCGTTGGTTTATATACCTTTTTGTTTTTTAAACAAATGGTTCACAAAAACTATTTCTATAGGTATCATCTATACCACTAGTTTGTTTAGACCATTAGTGTAGCTTCCTAATACTATCATTTTTTCAAAACATTGGAATATTTTCACTGTTATGGGCCAAATTTATAGCAATTAAAATTATTTTACATTCCCTAATATTATACACCTCTACCCAATGATACTGAGTAGATACACAAAAGAAATTGAGTAGTATTGTCAATTCTGATTACATTATGAAGAGGATAATATTGGTGAGTATATAGAATAGAAGTATAATTAATATGGCATGATCATTCTCTATATGATATTTCTATACACCATAGTAAGAACTAATCTCTAATATCACTATTCACCATGAGTCTAGATCACTCCCTCCACAATGCATGATGACAATAGATCAAAATCCATAAAAAAAGTCATCCAGAATTTTCATAGAACAACTAATGATACCCATAAAAATTTCACCACTCACTTCACTTATGTATGGGGATGTGTACTATTGATTTTTTGGTTTTAAAATGAAGAATACAATGTTTTCCCTAAACATAGCATGCCTGATCTTAAGATCTTTATCAGTTCAATAAGATTCATTCAATAAAATTCTTATGAGAATACATATTTCTGGACTCATTTTGATCCTCCACTAAAATCCACCATGTAGACTTAATAATGTTACTATGGGAATGAACAAAATCGAATGATTATTACACATTACTGAATTTGGACTACATGAGATGATTAAAAGAACCCTGGGAGAGGTACACACTAATATAGTTTCCAAGAAACTGTATAATATAACTTTCCCACTCCCCTTATAAAAGGATATTTTTAGTCATCTCAAAGTTTAAAGTTATGAGACCAAATTTTATTGGTCCAATTTAGATTCATTTTCTATGAATCAAACTATCAATTAGAATGGAATTATATATAATCCTTCAAAAGAAGATACTATGTTTTCTGGTGATAATTTTTCTATATATATTTATCCCATGTGATTAGTCTTTGATGAGTGTAGATAGTATAATATTATTATAAAATATTGAATAATCATGATCTATTTGTAGTGAATACACACTCGTATATCTATGGAAAAAAATTAATAGTTGATAAAACACCCTTCTTATCATTATTAAGATCCTCATGGGGGAATATTATGTGTAACAAGGATTTGAAAGAATATATATTGAGGTTTTAGAAAACAAAGAAAGAATGGAGAGTTTCATTACAAAATATATTTCAAAAGGGAAGTATTTATTAAAAAAATAATCCAACTCAATTGGACATAGAGTATATGAAAGATTTTATAAAGGCTCCACCAGATAGAGGAGTGATCTGCGTAGTAATTTATCAGATTTTCTTGGATACTCCTATATGTTATTCTCATTTTACTCAACAAAACTTATTTTCCTTATAAAGAATTCCATAGATGTTTTGTTAGAATAAACTTCATTAATTACTATGGTATTTTTATGTTTATTCTACCTTTATATATTAGTTTTTATAAATATGAATCTCTTACCTAATGAAAACACTCCTCCTGATGTGAATCCAACAAGAATCCATTGTGGGCATTTTCAATATGAATTATTTATTCTTTTGGTGACTAGATAACTAAAAATACAAAAATCAAGTATTGATATTGTTAATAATATTATTTCCCCCCTAAATGAGTAAAATTATATCTTATAATTATTGATATTCATTTTAATACTTTCCACCAATGTATGATGATAAAGAATATAAATTCTCTTTATGGACAGTACAGTTCCATGATAAATAATTGGAATGATTCCCTTAAATATGGTAATATTAATTTTTCTGACACAAAAGAATCTATATGATAATTTTCTAGAATCATACAATATAATTTCAAATACCCAATTCTCACTCCCATGAACAAGACCGATAGGATACATTTCCTTAAGCATGCCTCTCTATATGATAAATGATCATGGTTGATAGTGGTGGTGTATGAGATAAAGTTGGAAGACTATTACCTTGAGTAAAAAGTTTTAATAAAATTTTAAATAGAAAAAATTATATGAGAGATAATGAAAATAATATAAATAATGATACATGAATCACTGGGGGAAAATAATTCAAACAACCCAATAATAATATAATCATTAAATTAAAATATGAATGTACTAAATGATGTGAAGATTCTTGTAAAAATAAAAATCTAGTATTCATAATGAAAGTATCTTAAGGAATCGGTATTAATACCCATATAATCATATCCTCCAAATATCAACCCATACATCAACCAATCAATTAATTATAGCCCCCTTTCCCATATTAAATCATATATCCATAAATTATGCCTAGGTACCAAACTGTGGCATGAACACATTTTGAGTAAGAAATAATAAACCACAAATAATAATTACTATCAAAATAAAATATTATTATATAGTATATAATTTAATTTGATAAAAATAGTATTGTTTTACTAAATAAATACTATGCATGAAATATACAAATGAACCATGTGTTTTAGATTGACACCTAGGGCCAGCCAAACCCAGTTTGGTATAATTCCTTATTTAATTAAGGATGTAGAAAAAATATCCCAACCTTATACATAACCATCTAATGGTATATCCCAAAAATCCCCACAAAATATTATATATATCCCTACAAGAAAAATAGTATAATTGTGTTAATCCCTATAATCGTTACTACATAACCAGTTCAAACCCTGTAAGCATTATATCATAACTAGGTCAATCCCTATAAGAATTAAAACATAACTAGGATATTATATATAATAATTAAAGAATTATCAGGTCAATCTCTAGAAGAATTACATTATAACCGAGTATACCCTTATAATTATTAGATCATAACCGAGTAAATACTTATAATAATTATAGAATAATCATGTCAATCCATATAAGAATTATCAAACAACTAACACAAAATGTATTAACCATGTCAACTAAAAACACATTGGTTATATCATCTAAATTTATCATATTTTTATACAATTATTTTCCATTTAACACCCTTATATTTTATGGTAACACTATGTTTTATAGATTACATTGTAGAGAACACTGATCTTTAAATTAACTCCAAAGTATTATTATTTTAAGATGACTGTTATAAACTAGAAATTAAATTGGAATGTGTGAATAATATTAACGATATTTTTTCATAAATATAAAGTTCATATTCAACATAAATATAATTATTCTTAGTAAATTAATGAAATTTTTTGTAAATCAATTTTAATAAATAAATATATGTTTTATTCATAAATAAATTTTTACCGATTTCTTTGAAAAAAGAAATATCATTAATTTTTGACACTTTTAGAAACATTATTAGACAAAATAAACTTCATTTTTAGACTTATCACATCAAAATTTTCTTAGGGTAATTATTTTTTAATTTCTAAATAAAATTGATTATTGGGTTAAAAAGTGAAATTGTTATTTTTATGAAATATAATAACGATTATAAAACAATTATTATATTATCATGAAATAAATTTTATTAACTCTTATTATTGATCAAAATATATTTAGGGAATTAAATAATACATAAGGTGTTGTATTTATAAACACAATCTTAGCAATTTTGAAAACCATGATTATAACATTTAAGAAACTATTTTTATGAGTTATATACGTAACATATTTATAACTGATTTTATCACATTAATAAATTGGATCTGGTAAAATGGATTCTATTTGTGAATTTGGAGTTTAAAATTTGGTTATAAGATAATTTCCATTTTTAGGTATTAAAAATTTACCATGGTTAAAAAATTTATTAACCGTAGTATATGTAAAATAATGTAGTGAGTTAAATTTAAAAGGTAAAACTTAAAATACCTAAAAACTAAAACATTAAATGGGTCTTCTATGTGTTCCTCAACCTTAAAAAGATTTTAAAATATTAATTATCAACCAAATTCTTTGTAATAAAGAAAATCTATTTATGGTTGTCTTTAAATATAAAATAATCATTATTTAATCACTTAAAACTACCCCTCCTTAAGTATAAATACCACCCCTCACCACCCACTTTCTCCCCACAATCCATGAATATCATCAAATTTCTTCCATAACCCCTCCTCACCACATACCATATTTTTATATTCTATTGGTCTCACCCAAAGACAAATTCATATTTCCATAAGAGGTCCTTCAAGGAGATAATATTCATGAGGTAACTATATCAAGCCACCTCTCTTAATTTATTTTCCTATTCAACCATCCCTTCTACTAATTTATCCATAAAAGCATAATAAATATAGTATCATGTACATATAAGAATGTAATATTTATAATTTAATATCTTTTATCCACCCTTTTTCTCATCTCCTTTTATTCAATGAAATGAAACTATTGTTCAAATTATGGA
Organism: Viscum album; assembly: GCA_963277665.1. NCBI lineage: Eukaryota > Viridiplantae > Streptophyta > Magnoliopsida > Santalales > Viscaceae > Viscum > Viscum album. The sequence goes on along the minus strand of OY728143.1, from coordinate 105,825,732 downwards.
GATGAACTGTCTTTATGGATAATGATTTTTCATTTTCCATTACTTCCTTCAAGTATGGTCTTAAAATTATTATTCTGGTAAAATAATATTTCAAAAATCATATTATAACATATATAATTTTCTTGAACAATTATATAGTCATTATGATAAATTAAATGAAACTATTACATGACGGTTATAAAACCCACCAAAATAAACTAAACATTTATCATTAATGTTTAATGAAATTAATCATACTCATGTTCAAAAGAAAAATGATATATAAGATCAATTTAAAATTATGGAAGTTTATTAATAGCATTTCATTTCTATTATAGAGTTTTATTTCTATTTTAAAAGAAAATCCATAATTATACAAAAGTTAACAAGCTCTAAAACCATGAAATGAACGCAACTATAACAATGAAACTAATGAAATATTACTAATGTAATGGTGGTAAAATTTTATAAAAGTATCATATATGTTACTATAAATATTAATATAGTTATGTGATAAATTAATAACATTCTTTAAACTATATATAGGAGGATTAAGTGTGAAAAACTAAAGGTAAACATAAGTTAAGGGATTTCTTAACTCAAATTCCACTCATTGGGGTAAACATATACTTTATTTATGATTTAATTATAATATTATATGTGAGATTAATATTTATTATATTAGTTTTAATTTATTATTTCTTTATTTGTATTTATAGTTTATAAACCTAATCAAATATTTTTTTTAATTCTCACTTCAATGATATGATATTTTTAATAAAATTGCTTTGTAAAAAAATTGCCTTTTAAAGGATCCCTTAAACCCTATTTTTCTTACATGTATATTATTTTTAAAATTTATTCAAAAAATGTTTTTATTATTCTTCTATGATTTTTGAAATTAATTTTTACTCATTTGTTAGTATTACAAAATGTTTTTAAAGGTATATTTTCTGATTTTCTAAAGTTATTTCTTTGATACTTTTTGAAAAAAATTTGAAAAGGAATTTTTTCATAACATATAAAGAGGGACTAAATATTCCCACCATTATCAATAAATAATTATTTTAATCATACATTAAAATTTTATAATTTCATTTCAATGAAAATTATTTATCTCATAATTGGTTAGTGTTTAAAAAATAAGCGATTTCAATGTGAAAAAGGGTATTTTACTCAAAAGTTTTCCAATGATCTCATTTAATGTATTTTCATCTATATAAACATAATTTAATTAATGACACGAATCATTGAGGTTAATCTATTATTATAAAATTCTTAATATTTTATTAAATTGTTTATGATAATTTTGATTGGGGATGTAGAATTTTGATACCATTCACCACATTACTTTAGATGGATTGTGATTATGTTTACTGATTGTGGATAGTTATTTACATTTCATATTCAACTTTCAATATAAATGTATATATTGATTATGTGTCACAAATTTCATATGATAAATACATTTTACTTATTATGTAGTATCTTGGGCATTCTATAACCTCTTGAAGAATTAGTATGTCTCATGTGACAAACTAGTTTCGGTATTGGATGATGTTTTATAGGTTTATGTATAGTGTCTTTGAAAAATACTTGATGGTATGTGTATGATGTAAAACATTATTCATTTCCTCATTGTTATATTAGTTATATATTTACATTTTTTTATTCTATTAGTAGATCATATGAGGTTAATTTTTCTGTCTCATGTGATTATTTATATGTAATTATTTGATTATATTTTATTTCGGCCATAATATACACAGTTTATATATTGAATGGCTTGTGTTTGAATTATTTACCATTCTATAAATTTTATTTTTTATGTATGATATATTCCACTCTATACATACCATTTTTGAACATCTAATATCATCCATTTCTTATTTTTCATTTTTACTCAGAATTCAAAGAAGTTTATTATGATTGATATGTAGATGTAAGATAGGATAATAATGGTTTTCCTAAATCATTTTTTATTTTATATTTTATTCATTATATTTTAATTTAAGGATCAATTATGTATTTAATTTTAAAAAAATACTAAATTTTTCAATCCTTCGGGTTGAATATCATTGTATATTATACCAATGTAATAACGTAACCACCGAACCTCGAATACTAGTGTCAGTATCTTTATAGGTGTTATTGATGAATGTTTTATAAAACATTAGAAACTAGATTTTAGAAAAAATATATTAGATAAAAAATTCTATGAATGAATTTTGAAATTATCCCATATAAACTAATTTGATGGTTTAGAGATTAGTTATACATATATTTTTCAATTTAATATAATTAGCTTTGAGATTATACATTATATTATGATTCATAATATAGTGTATTTCATCATTTAGAAATGGATTCTAGAAAATGGAATGGAAGCTGCACTAATGCACATGATCCAAAGAGTAAGAGTGATATTTCATAGATGTGATCAAGGCAAACATTTAAATAGATCTAGTTTCCCAAGCATTCTCATTATTTAAGGACATAGTATCATGCACTAACAAGGTGGATAAATAATTATATATGTATTTTGGATATGGAGGGAAGTAAGAGAAGATGAGAATGTCAAGGGAAAATATGGGTAAATGGTGGAAGTTAAAAAACTATTTTCTAACATTTTATAATTATAAAAGGAAACTCATTGGTATATCCTTAAAAGGGAACGAATTTTGCTAAATGTTTGTAGAAAAAGGTCACCATTATCATGATTTAAAGGGAAATAATGAAATTTACAATGTATAAAGATTCACCTATAAGGACATGGGGAAGGACAGAAATAAATTCCCCACATATGAAAGGAATATGAATTATAAAAATCTAAGGGATGAAGGTAAAGCTTATGTTTTGGACACAACCAATGTGGAATAAATGATATTCTTGTGTTTTTTGATACACAAAAATATTTTGTAATGTTATTTTTTATAGTAATCGTGAAATTTATAAGGATTGTACTATATTATGATTTCTTAAAGTATTTTAGATCATATGTTGAATGGTACTAATAACCAAGAAAAGTGATTTAGTGATAGAGGGAGGATAACACATAATATGTGCTCAATGTTGAGATAATAATGACAAATATATTATTATAGGATAAAATTTGTGATAATAAAATTAGTTAGTGATAGGATGGTTTATGTAATCTTTTCTACATATTGCTATATTTTTTAATTTGTGGAATATATTTAATATCCAGATATATTAATTGTGGAATTATTCAGGATTTCAGTAAGGATTTGGGGTTATTTAACTTTTTTCCATTATTTTTATAATATATGATCAAAGTATTTACATATGAAAATAAGTGATTATTTTTTAGGAATTAATGACATGTTTATTTAGTGACTATTCATATTTTTTTTAAATGTTTAATATTTTCGATAATATTTAGGGGATCCTTAGAATTAAAAATATGTAGAATTGATTAATTCAAACACTAGATATTATTTTTTGTAGTTATAAAATGTTTTATCATATTGGTTAACATTTTCCAACCATTTTGATTTCATTAAATATTTTGAGGCTGGAGGAATGACTTCTGGATCTTTTGAATCATTAAAAGTTCTTCAAGAATGAAATTTTTTTCCTCATTATCTATCTCATAGTGTAATAAATTGAGTGGGGATAAATAAAAGGATAACCAAAGTATGAGATTACGATTATGAAAAGGATTGAAATAAAGTAAGTTTATTTTCTGGAGTGATTTATAAATATTTTAAATAATTCATCATTTCTAGTAAAATAACTTTGGAACCACACAATTATTTGTTTACTTGTCTTATCGAGAAATCAATTGCCTTTTAACCCATCACATATTTATGGTTTTGTGATTTTATACTTTCCAATGACCATGTTCTATATCAATATACAAAAAAACATTATAGTTATATTTCTTTTACATGTCTATATTTTCACATCCTACTAATTTTCTCATATATGAAAACCTAGTTTTGTAGTTCTCTTTACATTTTCATTTCCCTCCTATTAAGAGGATGTTTTATTAAACCTTTTTATGTTGTAGGATTTCCACAAGGGTAATTTAAAATTTAAACTATATGAATTGTAACATCCCACATAAGTAATTAATAATATATATTTTTATCTATGTCTATTAATGATTAAGATAGTGTTTTATAGGCTTAAAATGAAAATAAATACAATCTTATGCATGGAATACACTAATATTCTTAAAAGATTGTTTTAGTGCCTTTTGATGGAAAACCCTTTTTAAATCAAACTTTTGACAATTTTATAATCTATATTTGTAAAAATAAACATATTCATTATTATTGGGACATTGAAATTTACATTGTATAAATTTTTGGTATTTTTCTAACAATGTTCATTTTATTAATGAATAGTGAAAAATACTACATTTTACATCAAAACTACTTTTTCATTTAATTTAATTATATGGTTAGATTATATTTTTAATTGGTCTTAAAGTGTAATCTGAATATATTTTTACCATTTAATCCAATGGTGGTCATTGGAATCAATTTCACTTTGAAATTGGACTTAAACTGGTTGTCAATCTTTTGATACTTATTGTTTCATAAAAGCACGCTATTTGTCATGACAGCGGGAATTAATTATTAAATTAATTAATGTGACTTATATGTTTTGAATTTTGTAAAATATATTTCATTTTTGAATTCATAATATCAAATATATCTTAGGGTGAATTTTTGTTATTTTTCTGAAAAACATCAATTATTATGAATAGTGAAACCACTAAGTTGTACTTATAAAAACTGATTTTTCGTTTAAAAGAAAGTTTACCACTTCTGTATTTTTAATTTCAAAAATCTGACATACATGGTTATCATTAAGAAGTAAAATATGGTTCAATGAGATTTGAATAATTTTTTGGTGAATAGTAACTCTTAAGTTCTTAATCACGATTAGAGGTAATTAGTGTAGTTTAAGGTAAGAATAATGTTTTAATAAAATGAAATGACCTAGACACATGTCCTACCCTCATTGGATGTGTCATGGCCGAAAAAGAAAATCCATGCGTCAACTTGGGGACCCCATGGAGCCACTTTGGTTGGGAAATGACATAAATATCTTTTTATTTAATGATAAAGTAAAAATGACACAAACATGATATGTTTTACTAAAACAAATTTTCAATGGGGTTATACAAGTCAGATTTTTGGTTATATATAGTCATTGTAAAGCTAAAAAGATTTCCTACATCATAGTATTTTTTTATAAATTTTATACTTTAAATAGATTAAATTATTTATGACATCATGATGATGCAGCGAGGACCTCATTATTTAACGATTTAAATAAAATGGAATGATAATGTAAAATCTAAGATCTAAACATGGAAAAAACCTATTGGATGGGTGTATTTCGAACCCTTATCACCTTATCCTTGAAACGCATCAATTTGGGACCTCTTAAATCCGAATACCATTTTAAAATAAAGTGACTTTTCTTTACTTTCCAAGAATGCCCCTCCTCTCCTCTTATAAAAGGCCCCCACCTCTACCTCCTTACCCACACTTCCAAAGCCTTTGGCTCGGCCAAAACCTGCCCATTTTATCTCTCCATATCCCTCTCTCACTCCTTGAAGCCTCACTTTGGGCAGAAGTCTTCCCAAGGAAGCCTTTGAGCTCAAACCAAAGGGAGTTACCCGATTTTAAGGTAATGTCTTCTTTTGAGTCCTTTTGTTTGATTTTGCTTCTCCAACCCCGTAAACTCTTTTTATTCTTTTCTTTTGTAACAACTCCAGTATCCTCAATATACTAGGATGTTTTTATAAGAAGGATTCGAGCTACACTTACACACACCTACATCTAATGGTTAAAGGACATACTGTTTCCGTGGATGGTGAATTTATGCCTCCCGAAACGATGATTGTTCAACATTCTTTTAACACCTTAATAGGTGGCCATTAAGATGTCACTATATTTATATATGATATATAATATGTTTATGTTTTCCTTAAGCTTCTGTATTTTTCATTTTGGGTATACCTTTATGGTTTCTATTATGGGTAAACGCGATATCTTCATTTAAGGAAGTGCGGACTACCGCCCCCTCAAATTGATTTGATTCGTTAAATACCATATGTGGGATGTATAAAGGATGGAACGATGATATTATATATGATATTATACAGGAATTATAATATACCTTTATATCATTATGATTCCATTCTATAAAATACGAAATAGAAATGAAAGTAGCGTTCATGCGTACGTACGACTTACCGTCTCCATGAACGGTGCATTTCATTTCTTACCTCTAAGTCATTATTTAATATTATAAATGCATGTATATACTAGATATATATGATATATACATCATGACTATAATTCTGGATATAAGGGATACATGAACAACTTGTAATTATAAAGGGTTTATTTTTTACTCAAGTAACAATGATCGTTAAAACGACCGTTATTAACTTAGATAATTACATAGTGTTCATGACATGGCGATAAGTGATATAAAATGAATAATGAACTTGAAAAAGTTTCTTAAACAAGTAGAAATTAAATCAAGTTTATTATTCATGAGATTAAATAATGATCGAGTCAAGTCGGACACGAGGTATGGGACTTCGTCTCAATCTCCTTTAATTGAGGCATATTTTGTTTTATACACAACCTTCTTTTATACAGTGTATAAACCCCTTTGACTTTTACATTTATCCAAAAGGAATCTTTTTTATACGAAGTGTTTTACTAAATGATAAAAGGGAATTTTTTTGTCGTACGTATGCGGCGACAACGACTTCTCCGCCGCAGTGACCGTTATTTGAGTTTCGGCTTCCTCTACAATCCATACATTCTTTTTAAAAGAAAAATAAATTCCTTGTTATAATTTTCTTTTATTTTGGTATTGAAAATGGTTTTCATAATGTTTTTATATCAATGTGTTGTATTTATATCTTGTGATTGAAAGGTGGAAATGTTATGTTTCCTTTATGCATGTTTTATGTGATACGATTATGTTGAGGTTCTTGGGCATTATTATGAAGACGTGTGGTTCCGTGATATAAAAAGGGTGGGTGAGCCCGATATAGCTCTCTAATGAATTGGGTAACGCGAAGGAGTGAAACGTTAAGGTTTCTTCGAAGAGATTTAGGGAATATACTGTGATGGGTATTCCAAACGTAACCAAGAGGGTTACTCCCTACGTAAGAATGTTATGAATGCCTCAAGTTACCCTTATGTCTTATGATTTCTATGATTTATTCATGATTTGATGAGGTATGTTAAAGTGATTATGTTTTATGGGTAAAGTATGATTTCATTCTTATGTATATACGTACCCATGTTTCCTTTAAATATATTTTTATATCCCTTACTGAGCTTTTTATGCTCATCCCAAGTTTTTTTGAAATGTTTTTCATAGGACAAGGGAAAGGTACATGATATGATGATAGTGTCAAGGAAGTATCAAGAAAGAATCCATGTTTTATTTTAAATATGTTTCTATTGATGGGAAAGAAGAATACTATCTTTATGTATCCAATTTGTTTATATGTGGAATGTAATGCAAGTTTTATGATCTAATTCTCTAATACTCTAAACCCGAAAATATCCTCACTGTGTAATCTTGTAATAACTCAAGATTAAGTAAGGTTTAAGGCTGGGGCCTTATAGTTGGTATCAGAGGTAGGTTTAGATAACTTTAGGAGTTATAATTATATTAAATGATTATCCAAAAATATTTTTTTATGGTCAAATTGAAGTGATATAGTATTTGAATATTACCATGTTGCTTCATCTAAGACATGTTTGTTCAGAATGGTTTTCCATAGAGGAAACAGGGAAGCAGTGCTAGGAAGGGATGCAGAAGGAAATAACCTTCCGAATCAGCATCCTGAGATGGTCAGAATTGGAACTGAACAGTTTTTTGCAGTAATGGCGCAGTTGACTCAAGCGATAAATGGCGGTGGTATCCATACACGAGATCAGCCAGATCAACCGCAGAGGAACATGTCAGTGGTGGAACATTTCATGAGGCAACATCCCCCATCATTCAGAGTATCATCTGACCCTGTGCTATCTGAAGGGTGGATTAAATCACTGGAGAAGATTTTTGATGTCATGGGGTGTTAAGACAATCAAATGGTTTGTCTTGCTATTTATCATTTGGATGGTGAAGCAGATCAGTGGTGGTCGATGGTTAAAAATATCAGGGACGCTGATGAAAATGATGCTCTTGACTGGGATGAATTCAAAGGTATGTTTCTTGAGAAGTATTTTCCTAAGGCGGTTCTACAATGGATGGAAAGGCAATACTTGGAATTGAGGCAAGAGGAAGACTCAGTGGCTGCCTATGAAGAAAGGTTCACTCGATTGGCAAGGTATGCTCCAAATTTTATCCGAGACCTTGATAGTAAAATCAATCGTTTTTACTTAGTATTAAAGCCAAAATATTGAAGGGAATTAGCTTATCGTGAGATTAAAAGTTATGAAAAGCTTGTTCGATATGCTGAGAAGGTGGAAATGGAGTTTGCCGATGATCAAGTGTTCTATAACAACCAACAGAATAAGTGACCGAGGTGGAAAGAGAAAGGTAAGAATTCTTCAAAAAAGTCTGACAGTAAGAAAACTAAGTTTTCAGTTTGTGATAAATGTGGCAAAAGGCATGCTGGGGAATGTCTTCTGAATTCTGTAAAGTGCTACCAACGTGGTAAGATGGGACATAAGGCATGTGATTGCACTGGAAAAGATCAGGGTGATGGTAAGACCAAATTTGATTTACAGTTAGTGAAATGTTATAAGTACAATGAGATGGGTCACTATGGAAACGAGTGTCTGACAAAGAGCTTGGGTGATGGGAAGCAGTTAGACTACAAGTAGAAAGGGGTGGTGAAATCCTTTGCAACTACTTCAGCAGATGTCGGGCCATCAAATGAAGTTGTATCAGGTAATTTGTTTGTTTTTTCAGATTATACCAGTGTGTTGTTTGATTCGGGGTCTACACATTCTTTCATATTTGAAACCTTTTCTAGTAAAATGGGAATACCATCTCAAGAAATGACTCCTGAACTTTTAGTAAAAACACCTGGGGGAAATGTTGAGGCAAAAAGAATTTATAAGAATCTTCCTTCCTTATCTGTAGAAAGAACCTACTTGAAAATCTTATTGTTCGTCCTCTAGTAGAGTTTGATGTTATCCTGGGTATGGATTGGATATCTATTTACCATGATAAGATTTACTATAGAGCTAAAGAAGTTTCTTTTCAGAAATACTTTCAGTTTGTGTACAAGAATGAACCCTTACTGTTGATAACTAATCAAGGGTCCAAGAAACTTGTAAAAGATGGAAATGAATGTTACCTTGCACACATCATTGAAAATAAAGGAACTGTTCAGATTAATGATGTGCCAGTGGTAAATGAGTATCCTGATGATTTGCCTGGAATAGTACCAGATCGGGAAGTTGAGTTTACTGTTGAATTAGTTCCTAATGCTAAGACAATTTCAAAACCCCCTTATCGAATGGCTCAAATTGAACTTTTAGAGTTGAAGGAGAAATTGCAAGATTTATTAGAGAAAGGTTTCATTCGACCTAGCACATCACCTTGGGGTGATCCTGTTTTATTTGTTAAAAAGAAAGATGGTTCAATGAGACTTTTCATTGATTATAGGTCCTTGAATAATATTACTGTTAAGAACAAGTATTCATTGCCTCATATCGATGATTTGTTTGATCAGCTCCAGGGAGCTCAGTATTTTTCAAAGATTGACTTGAGATCGGGGTACCATCAGCTGAAGGTAAAGGAATCAGATGTTCTGAAGACCGCGTTCCATACAAGATATGGACATTATGAATTTGTAGTAATGCCTTTTGGGCTAACCAATGCACCTTCTGTATTCATGGACATAATGAATAGAATTTTACATGAGTTTTTGGATAAGTTTTTTTGTGGTTTTCATTGATGATATTTTGGTGTTTTCTAAAAGTAAAGAATAGCATGAAAGACATTTAAGGGTTATTTTGAAAACCTTAAAAGAAAAGAAACTGTATGGAAAATTCAGAAAGTGTGAGTTTTGGTTGCAAAAAATTTCTTTCCTTGGTCACATTGTTTCTAAAGATGGGATAACTGTTGATCCTGCAAAAACAAAAATTGTGGAAGACTGGCCAAGACCCAAAAATGTAACTGAGATTCGTAGCTTCCATGGTTTGGCAGGCAATTATAGAAGGTTTGTTAGAAAATTTTCACGGTTATCTAGTCCAATGACTAAGCTCACTCGGAAGGGTGTTAAGTTTATCTGGACAAAAGAATGTGATGATTGTTTTCAGGAGTTGAAAAGAAGATTGGTGAATGCTCCAGTTTTGGCACTTCCTTCCAGGAATGGTGAGTTTGTTATATATAGTGATGCTTCATTGAAAGCACACGGTTGCGTCCTAATGCAGAATGATCATGTAATTGCTTATGCTTCACGACAGTTGAAAACTCATGAGGTAAATTACCCTACACATGATTTGGAATTAGCTGCTGTTGTTTTTGCTTTAAAAATTTGGAGCCATCATTTGTATGGAGTAAAGTGTGAAATATATACTGATCACAAATTTTTAAAGTATATATTCACTCAGAAAGAGTTAAACATGAGACAGAGGAGATGGATCAAATTAATCAAGGATTATGATTGTACAATTCATTACCATCCGGGAAAAGCAAATAAAGTGGATGATGCTTTGAGTCGAAAAAGTAATGCTTCATTAGCAATGTTGCGTTTGGAATGTGATCCTTTGGTTAATGATTTGATGAACTTTGGCATAGAAGTTATTGGTGCAGGAAGTTCTTCTGTTTTGTTTCAGGTATCAGTGAGATCCTATCTATCAGATAGAATCAAGAAAGCACAGAAGCAAGACAGTGAGTTGCAGAAAAAGGTAGAGCTGGTTCAGAAAGGTATGTTGCATGAATTCAACATTGATAGTGATTGTGTTTTGAGATTTGGGAAGATATTGTGTGTGCCTTGTGATTCACAGTTGAAGAGAGAGTTGTTATGTGAAGCTCATAGTTCTCCGTTTTCAGTTCATCTTGGCAGTACTAAGATGTACAGAGATCTGCGGGAGTATTATTGGTGGGATGGAATGAAACGAGATATTGCTGATTTTACTGTGAAGTGTTTGACTTGTCAATAGGTTAAATCAGAGTGGCAGTTACCTAAAGGAATGTTTCAGCCTTTACCAATGCCAGAGTGGAAATCAGAGAATATATCCATGGACTTTGTTGTGGGATTACCGAAGACATCTCGAGGTAATAATGCAATCTGGGTTATTGTTGATCTCTTGACTAAATCTACTCATTTCTTTGCTATACGAGATAATTTTTCCCTAGATCAACTTTCCCGTTTGTATCTTAAAGAGATAGTCAGGTTACATGGAGTTCCCCACTCCATTGTATCTGATCGTGATCCCAGGTTCACTTCTGACTTATGGAAAGGACTTCAGAAGTCGTTGGGTACTGAATTAAATTTTAGTACATCTTTTCATCCTCAATCAGATGGGCAGTCAGAATGAACAATTCAGACATTGGAGGATATGCTACGTTCTTGCTCTATGGATTATCAGGGAAGTTGGGACCAACATCTTTCTTTGGTTGAATTTTCATATAATAACAGTTTTCATTCCAGTATACAGATGGCACCATTTCAGGCATTATATGGGAAGTGGTGTCGAACTGTAGCTTTCTGGGATGAAGTGGGTGAAAGGAAGTTGATGGGACCAGAATTGGTAGAAGAGATGGCAGAAAAAGTTCAGCTGATTCAGAAGCACATGAGAATAGCTCAGAGCAGGCAGAAGAGTTATGCGGATAACTGGAGGAAGAATTGATCTTTTGAGGTAGGTGATCATGTTTTTCTCAAAGTCTCACCATGGAAAAATGTGATGCAATTTGGTAACAAAGGAAAGCTGAGTCCAAGGTTTATTAGACCATATGAAATTCTGGAGATAGTTGGATCAGTTGCATACTGGGTGGCTTTACCTCCGAGTTTATCTCAGGTACACAATGTTTTTCACGTTTGGATATTGAGAGAGTATATGCCGGATCCATCTCATGTTTTGAGTCCAGAGGTAGTTCAGCTGGAAGAGAACCTATCTTATGTGGAACAACAGGTCCAGGTTCTTGACCACAGGGAGCAAGGGTTACGGAATAAGGTGATTAATCAGGTAAAGGTTTTGTGGAAAAACCACATGATGGAAGAGGCAACATGGGAGTCTGAAAATGCAATGAGGGATAAGTACCCCCAATTATTCGATAAGTAAATAAATTGCGGGGACACAATTTTCTAAAGGGGGGAAGAATGTAACATCCCAAGTAAGTAATGAATAATATATATTTTTATATATGTCTATTAATTATTAATATAGAGTTTTAGAGTCTTAAAATGAAAATAAATACAATCTTATGCATGGAATACACTGATATTCTTAAAAGATTGTTTTACTACCTTTTGATGGAAACCCCTTTTTAAATCAAAATTTTGACATTTTTATAATCTATATTTGTCAAAATAAACATATTCATTATTATTGGGACATTGAAATTTACTTTGGATAAATTTTTGGTATTTTTCTGACAATGTTCATTTTTTTAATGAACAGTGAAAAATACTGCATTTTACATGAAAACTGATTTTTCATTTAATTTAATTATATGGTTAGATTATATTTTTAATTGGTTATAAAGTGTAATCTGAATATATTTTTACCATTTAATCTAATGGTTGTCATTGGAATCAATTTCACTTTGAAATTGGACTTAAACTGGTGTCAATCTTTTGATACTTATTGTTTCATAAAAACACGCTATTTGTCATGAAAATAGGAATTAATTATTAAATTAATTAATGTGACTTATATGTTTTGAATTTTGTAAAATATACTTCATTTTTGAATTCGTAATAACAAATATAGCTTAGTTTGAATTTTTGGTATTTTTCTGAAAAACCTCAATTTTTGATGAATAGTGCAACCACTAAGTGGTTCTTATAAAAACTGATTTTTCGTTTAAATAGAATTTTACCTCTTCTATGTTTTGAATTACAAAAATACGACATACATGGTTGTCATTAAGAAGTAAAATGTGGTTCAATGAGATTAAAATATTTTTTTGGTGAATAGTAACTCTTAAGTTCTTAATCGTGATTAGAGGTAATTAGTGTAGTTTAAGGTAAGAATAATGTTTTAATAAAATGAAATGACCTAGACACAAGTCCTAACCTCATTGGATGTGTCATGGCCGACCAAGAAAATCCATGGGTCAACTTGGGGACCCCATGGAGCCACTTTGGTTGGGAAATGACATAAATATCTTTTTATTTAATGATAAAGTAAAAATGACACAAACATGATATGTTTTACTAAAATAATTTTTAAATGAGGTTATCAAGTCATATTTTTGATTATAAATAGTCATTAGAAAGATAAAAAGATTTCATACATCCTTGTATTTTTTTATAATTTTTATACTTTAAATAGATTAAATCATTTATGACATAATGATGATGCAGCGATGACCTCATTATTTAACGATTTAAATAAAATGGAATGATAATGTAAAATCTAAGACCTACACATGAACAAAACCTATTGGATGGGTGGATTTAGAACCCTTATCACCTTATACTCGAAAAATATCAATGTGGTACCTCTTAAATCCGAATACCATTTTAAAATAAAGTGACTTTTCTTTACTTTCCAAGAATGCCCCTCCTCTCCTCTTACAAAAGGCCCCCACCTCTACCTCCTTACCCACACTCCCAAAGCCTTTGGCTCGGCCAACCCCTACCCATTTTGTCTCTCCACATACGTCTATTACTCCTTGAAGCCTCAATTTTGGCAGAAGTCTTCCCAATGAAGCCTTTGAGCTCAAACCAAAGGGAGTTACCCGATTTAAGGTAATGTCTTCTTTTGAGTCCTTTTGTTTGATTTTGCTTCTCCAACCCCCTAAACTCTTTTTATTCTTTTATTTTGTAAAAACTCCAGTATCCTCAATATACTAGGATGTTTTTATAAGAATTATTAGAGCTACACTTACACACACCTACATCTAATTGTTAAAGGACATACTGTTTCCGTGGATGGTGAATTTATGCCTCCTGAAACGATGATTGTTCAAAATTATTTTAACTCCTTCAGAGGTGGCCATTAATATGTCACTATATTTATATATGATATAAAATATGTTTATGTTTTCCTTAAGCTTCTGTATTTTTCATTTTGGGCATACCTTTATGGTTTCCATTATGGGTAAACATGATATCTTCATTTAAGGAAGTCGGACTACCGCCCCCTCAAAGTGATTTGATTCGTTAAATACCATATGTGGGATGTATAAAGGATGAAACTATGATATTATATATGATATTATACTGGAATTATAATATACCTTTATATCATTATGATTCCATTCTATAAAATACGAAATAGAAATGAAAGTAGCGTTCATGCGTACGTACGACTTACCGTCTCCATGAACGGTGCATTTCATTTCTTACCTCTAAATGATTATGTAATATTATAAATGAATGTATATACTGGATATATATGATATATAAATCATTATCATAATTCTGTATATAAGGGATACATGAACAGCTTGTAATTATAAAGGGTTTATTTTTCACTCAAGTACCAATGATCATTAAAACGACCGTTATTAACTTAAATAATTACATAGTGTTAATGACATGGCGATAATTGATATAAAAGGAATAATGAACTTGAAAAAGGTTATTAAACAAGTATAAATTAACTCAAGTTTATTATTAAGGAGATTAAAGAATGACCGAGTCAAGTCGGACCCGAGGTATGGGACTTCGTCTCAATCTCCTTTCATTGAGGCATATTTTGTTTTATACACAACCTTCTTTTATACAGTGTATAAACCCCTTTGACTTTTATGTTTATCCAAAAGGAATCTTTTTTATACAAAGAGTTTTACTAAATGACAAAAGGGAATGTTTTTGTCATACGTATGGGGCGACAACGAATTCTCCACCGCCGTGACCGTTATTTGAGTTTCAGCTTCCTCTACAAGCCATACCTTCTTTTTAAAAGAAAAATAAATTCCATGTTTTAATTTTCTTTTATCTTGGTATTTAAAATGGTTTTCATAATGTTTTTATATCAATGTGTTGTATTTATATCTTGTTATTGAAAGGTGGAAATGTTATGTTTCCTTTAAACATGTTTTATGTGATACGATTATGTTGAGGTTCATGGGAATTATTATGAAGACGGGTGGTTCCATGATAAACTAAGGGCGGGTGAGCCCGATATAGCTCTCCAATGCATTGGGTAATGCGAAGGAGTGAAATGTTAAGGTTTATTTGAAGAGATTTAGGGAATATACTGTGATGGGTATTCCAAATGTAACTAAGAGGGTTACTCCCTACGTAATAATGTTATGAATGCCTCAAGTTACCCTTATGTCTTATGATTTCTATGATTTATTCATGATTTGATGAGGTATGTTAAGGTGCTTATGTTTTATGGGTAAAGTATGATTTCATTCTTATGTATATATGTACCCATGTTTCCTTTCCATATATTTTTATATCCCTTACTCAGCTTTTTATGCTCATCCCAAGATTTTTTGAAATGTTTTTCACAGGTCAAGGGAAAGGTACATGATATGATGATAATGTCAAGTAAGTTTCAAGAAAGAATCCATATTTTATTTTAAATATGTTTCCATTGATGGGAAAGAAGAATACATTCTTTATGTAACCACTTTGTTTATATGTGGAATGTAATGCAAGTTTTATGATCGAATTATCTAAAACTCTAAACCCAAAAAGATCCTCAATATGTAATCTTGTAATAACTCAAGATTAAGTAAGGTTTAAGGCTGGGGCCTTATATGAATACCAATAATTAATTTAAATTCTTAGTATAAAATTTATTAATGGGGGGAGAGTTTGACACCCTAGGATTTTAAAATAACACAATGTTTGATAAATTAGATTGTATAGATTATCAAGATTAAACGAAATCTAGAATATAATTATTTTAACATGGCCATTATAAAATAGCCTTTAAATTAGAAGTTTTGAATAATATTAACTATATTATGAAATAATTATTATGTTCAAATTCAATAAAATTATATTATTCATAGGAAAAGAAAAAATATTTTTTAGTAAATTCATTTCATTATTTAAATATATGTTTTATTAAAAAAATTATTTCTTACTATAAGAAAATAAATATAAATAATTATAGGAAATTTTAGAAAATGTATTTGAAAAATAAAACTTCTTTTTTAACTCCTCATTTCATTATTATCATAGATTAATTATATGATAATGTTCTAAATAAATTTTTTTTTGGGTTAAAAAGTGAAAATATTATTTTTACGATATACCATAAAATAATGAAATAATTTTCAAATGATTATGGAATAAAATTTACTAAACCTTATCCATGATAAAATTTTATTTATGTAATGACATAATACATAATTTTTCACATATAGAAACACATTCTTAGTAATTTTTAAAACAAAAATATTACCCTTCAAAATCTATTATTATGAGTTATACACATCACATATTTAGAAATGATTTTTATCACTATTATAAATTAAATTAAGTGAAATGGATTCCATGGTTAGGACAAGGTGTTCTAAATTATGTTATAAGTTAATTTTCACTTTTAATCATTAAAAATTTACAGTGGTTAAAAAAAATATTAACCAAATTATAGGTAAAATAATATATTAGGTTAAAGATAAAAGTTAATGGATTAAAATACGAATAAATATAAAATTTAAATGTGTTTTTGATGTTTTTATCTACCATAAAAATATAATAAAACATAAATTAACAACCAAATTTTTTGGAATTAACATCACCCAAATTTTTTTGGATTTGAATATAAAATAATCATTATTTAATCAGTTAAAACCACCACTCCTGAAGTAAAAATACCACCCAGGACAACACTTTTTATCCTAAAAACAATGAATATACAAAAATATATTACAAAACCTCTAATACCCACCATCCCCATGTCCTAGGTATACTTCTCTCACCTAAATACAGATTCAAATTTCCTTAATGGGATTTTCAAGGATGTGATATTCAAGAGGTACCATTATCAAACCAACCCTTATAATTTATTTACTTATTCTACCTTATCTTAAAATCCTTAATCCTTTAAATTATCATAAATCTAGTATCATTTATTTTATGTATTTTTTATTGATAATGGAATATCTTATATTTACCCATTTTCTCATCTTCACTTATTCAAAGAAACAATACCATTGTCCAAATTATGGTGATTTACCATCTCTATGGATAACAATTTTTGTTTTACATTACCACCTTCATGGATGGTCATAAAAGTATTATTATGGTAAAATAAGATTTTAATAAGTTTATAATAAACTATTTCATGTTCTGTAACTAATATATTTAGATAATATCAAATAAAATGAAAGTAGTTCACGATGGTTAGAAAAACCCACCAAAATAAATTAACATTTACCATTAATGTTTCTTCAAATGTATAATCCTAATGTCTGAACAAACTATAATATATGGGAAAATTTAAAATTATGGATTTGAATTAATGAAATTTCATTTCACTTGTGGATTTTATTCCCAATTGATATGAACATCCATCATTATACATAAGTGAACGGATCATGAAACAATGAAACAAATGCACCTAAAATATTGAAAATAATGAAATAGTCTAATGAATGGGTGGTCAAATTTTAAAATAGGATCGTATAAGGTATTATAAATATTAATATAGTTCTATAATAAATTAATAAAATTTTATATACATTTAATGTATTTTGATGTCTAAAAACCTAATGGGAAATGTATTTTAATGGATTTATTAACACAATTCTCATTAATTATGTTAAATTTAGACTTTATTAATTATGTGATGCTCAAATTATATGTGATGTGAATTTTGATTATAATATGTTTGATTTAAACTTATTATGTTTATTTACAACTAACACACATTATCTAATCATTTTATTAATATCTACTTCATTGATACTATATTTTTAAGAAAATTTGATTCTAATAAAAGTATCTTTTTAATGATTCTATTAAAACTATAATTTTCTTCATTTTCTATATAATCTAATAGTGTTTTGAAAAATGTTTTTTTATCCTTTAATTTTATAAGTTCATTTTTATCCAAATTTGTGTGTTTTTTTAAATTAATGTATATATTTTTCTATTCTGTAAATAAGGTCCATAGAGAATTTTCCAACAGAAATATAGAATGAATTATTTATAAATTCTTCAATGTGAATAGATTTTCCCACATCCATGATGGATTGATGCTTTGAAGCATCCTTTACAATATTATATGGTTATTTTCTAATAAAATATTTTATTTTATAATTTTTTATGATTTTAAAAATATGTTATTTAAAATTTGAAAAATTCTATTTTCCCCAAGAATTATCAATGGTTTAATTTAATGTATATTAATATATGTCTCCATCTTAGGTTGAATCTTATTCTTCGTTGAGTTCGATCCATTATGATACTATCTTTTGTATATTATTAAATGGTTTAAAATTAGTTTGACATAGGATGTACTATTTTGATACCATTCACCATATTAATCTATGTGGTTTATGAATATTATTTTATATTGGAGAAAGTTATTTTTATTTATTATGATATTTTGATTAAAAATTTATATATTTATTATTTTCACCCTTTTCATATGAGGAATTAATTAGACATAGTAAGTAATAGACAAGGCACCCTATAGCCCCTCGATGAATCGGTGGGTCTCATCAGACCAACTAGTTTGGTATTAGCTGATGTATTACCCATTTATGTATAGTGTCTTGGATGAAGCCATGATGATATTTTTATGATGTTTGGAATTATGAAATCTCACATTATGTTTATTTACTAATTTCTATGGGATTATTTTATTATAATAATAAATAGGGTTTCATTTTTTATCTCATTTGATTATTTAAATAGTATTATTTGATCATCATTTATTTCATTCATATTATGATAACGTTATTTATTAAATGGAATGTGTTTCATTTATTTACTCTGAATATTTATGATAGCTTATGTCGTACACATAACACTACTGAACATTTCATATCACATTTTCTTATGTTTAATTTTTCTCTAGGATACCATGAAATTTTTATGATTTATATAGAGGGTTATTCTAAGAGAATAATTATGTTCTCAAATGCATTTTATATGTTGTATTTTATATTTTAAATTAAAATGTAAGTTTAAATTATGTATCTAGTTTTCCAAAATGATTTAACTGTTTGGTCCTTCAAGAAGAGATACCTTGTATATTATGCCAATGTAGTAAAGTAACCATTGACTCTAGGTTACTAGGGTTGGGTTCATTATAGTTCATAAGGCCACATTATAAAATATCATAAAAATTTCACAAGTGATACTAATTCAATGGGTAATCCAATTCCATGATTATCAATACCAGTTTAGAATAGGCTCAAGGTAGGCTCACCTCTATGTTGTCCACCTATCTAGTTTCATCACCAAGGCCTTGATAGAATACATGGAAGGTATAAAAAATTTATTACTAATAATAGTGTAAATTTAACAATTATGTCACATTAAATCCATGTACACTTGATAAAAAAATCACTTACTTGGAGAGTATAACAAACAGGTGGGAGATTTTATAGACCACTTACCTCAAAAGTAGAGAGGTTGTGGACAAAATCTCAATATCCAAGGTTGAAATTAGATTCTCATTCCCTCAACATACAATACTGAAACAAAATGATATAATTCATCACTATTATACATATAGTTGGAAACATAGATTTTTCCTATATAAGGAATGGATCACCAAGTATTAATTATAAGAAGGTGGGGTGTCACACCAAAAAAGGGGATTCAATGGACATTCAAAAGGCTCTTTTGGATTCCTATGATTTGAGTTGATAATGTGGGATAAAAATGAGTTTAGAGAGGGTTGGGGATATTTATAGATAGTATATAAAATATAATACCACATCACATTCTCCTAGACCCTAGTATAAAAAAGTATGACATGGGTAGGAATATGAGATATTTCAAGGGACCATGAAATAATTTATATGTTGAAAACTCATTTGAGGATCACAACCGCTTCTATGGAGAATATTATCTCTTCTTAGGTATGGTCTATAGTGAAGCCCAAAACATCACACCACAGATCTAAGAAACCCAAAATAATATCTACACCATAGACAAGGTCCACACTGCATGGGCATTGAATTAGGCCAAACCTACCAAATTACTCCTTGAGGCCCACGGGCCACATATACCCTCCCCATGACACAACACTAAATTGTACTATGCCATAACCTTCTTCTAAATAATAATTATTCCAATAATGAGTGTATCTTTGTAATCCCTCTTGAAGGGACACTAATTTATGTTTCGGATCTCCACACCTCATCTACTAGCCTTATGGATTATCCCATGGCTTCATGGTACATAATCCTCCTTAGTTGAGAACTTCATATTAACTCCCTTATTTATTCAAAAAGATCCTTGGAACCGCCCAGAACAAGCCCATATGGACAAAGGATTAGTATCCAATTATCAAACTAAAAAACAATCCCAAATGGATTTAAAACCCCATATAGATGGATTCAACTAGAAAACAATGGGACCTTACAATCTCCCCATCATATAATAGCTCACCCTTGAGATTCTACAAGAATAATTATGGGGTATAGGTGAAAAATTATAGACATAGTGTCTTATTATCAGACTCCATATCTTAGGTATCTTCTTAAACATGTCCATTGTTTCATTTCTCAAACAATAGATGTATAGTATTCCCCTGAATATTCTTCTCTCTATGATTCACAATACATATCTATTTCTCACCAAAGGTAACCTTACTATCTAGCTTAATGTCATAAATTTTTATCATATGATATGTATCAGAATGATATCTATGATGTTAGGACACATGAAACACATCAGTCATGGTGTTTAAGAATTGAGTAATGGCTAAACAGAATTCTACTAGACCAACCATTTCTAATATATTTAACATATAGGAAAAAATGATATAGCTTCCCTTTATTCCTGATACATTGCTTTTCTAATCTTGATGAAACCTGATAGAAAATGTGATGACCAACCTCAAACTCCATAGTTCATCTTGGATTGTCAATGTAATATTCCTAACAATCTATTTTTGATCCAATAACCTTCTTAAAAATATATTGTATTAGAATTAGTCCAATGATATATAACTCACCTACATCTAACCAGTAAAGAGTCAAATCAGATAGACTTCCATACAAAGCCACAAATTAAGAAACATGGATCAATTTATGGGGGCTGTAATTATTTTTGAACTCCACGAGTGGTTTTTTATTATCCCAGTAAACTCAAAAATAAAAACCTTGACCACATAACATATCCTTTTGTATTTGAATCATTCCTTTAGATTGGTCATTAGTGTGAGGATGATATGCACTACTTAGAATAACTCATGATCTACTATCATTTTATAAACTCTTCCAAAACCATGATTTTACACAAGGATATTGATTTAAAATAATACTACTAAAAACTCCAGGAAATTGAAATACCTCTTTCACAAAGAGACTAAATAGATCATCAAAAGTAAAGGTTACCCAGATAGAAAAAAATTGGGCTACCATCATCAATTAATCTATGATTACCATTACTGTATTATTCTTGTAAGGTGTCCTAGGTTATACCATCACAAATTCCATTGGGACATCATCCCATTTTCATTCCAAAATGGGTAGAGGATACAACAACCCATAAAGGAATTTTTTATCATCCTTCACCAAATGATAGGGGAAATATTTTTTTTATGAATAAAAAAATATCCTTTATCATTCATGACTACCAGTATTTTCAATAGAGATCATAGGAAATATTTTTTAGACCTAGATGTTCCACCCTATAGTGTCTTGAAACTCCCTCATCATATCCTTTTTTAGTCCTGTAGGATCCTATAAATGACCAAAGAAAATAAGGATTACCCTGATACCAAGAGACCATCATAATGTGGCTCGCCACCATATACAATTTCCCACCGAGTTAAGACCTTAATATCAGATAATTTACCTTTTTTATATTTTTAATGATCAAAGTTATAATATATGTCTAAATCATAGATTCTCATCCCTAGGACTCATAGACATCATGATAAAATATTGAAATAAGTTCCATCATCCACAAATAGTAAAAATACTCTTTCGCTACCTCTGTCTATGTCTTCAATCTCATGGTTTCATCAACAACATTTTCTTTTCCTGACGTTTAATCCCTATCAAAGTCAAAATGTTTTACATACTATAACCATCTAATCTATTTATGGTTTTGGTCTCACTAATAAAATATGTAATTGAGGCTATTTTGGTCTATGTACACCAAAAATATCTCACCCAAAAGATAGTTTATCCTGTATCTTAGGGAATATTGCATCATATCCTATCTATATATCAAGAGTAGTATAACACCTCCCATGTGGCCTCACATATCTTGAGCTATAAGAAACTACTCAATCCTACAACCTCATCACTACTCTGATTATAGCTCTATATGTACCATAATACATAGTATACTCCTTTCCCAACAAATGTAAGGTGAGATTTGATGCTGAGGAAAACATGCTCTTCAAATACAAAATTTCTCTCTCACATGAATCTAACCAAAAAATGTTAATCCTTTTTTGTTATGGAATAACATTAGTGATCCTAGATGGGATGAGTACAGAATTAAATTATTATTGTACCTTTATATAACTAGAAATCAATAAATCTTGAATAAATTATTTTCTCATTCAAAATATACCGTGGATTATAACTTATCTGGGTTTATTTTTACTCTATCCTCTCAAATAACATGTCCCGCTATGTGAGCTCTATCAATATGTAATTTTTACTCACATTTCATGGAGTAAAGTTGGTTTTATCTCAATGTACACTAGATTATGTGATGTTATTGAAATATTCATTGGTAGATTGGGATTATAATAAGATAGAATTATAAAAAACTATGACAAACTGATCTAGGAATTAATGAAATATATGATTAATCAAGACATAAATTTCATCAATGGATTTTTTAGAATGAATAGAAGCAGTAAAAACTTATATAATCCATTTATATTTCTAAAATCCTTTTAGGGTATGTCTAATTGTCATATACTCAAGTAGTGGAAACATGACCTCAATTCGATCTTGGAGAAGATGATGGAACCTCTTAGATGATCAAATATATCATTTATTCATGGATCGAGATACTAGTGCCTGAATATTATTTGGTTCAATCAATAATATTCCTTGAATAAGAAATAATTCACATCATACTTCATAGAAAAAAGCAAATGATTACTACATAGATAATTAATAGGCCTTATGAATCACTTTTCTTCAAGATCTTCTTACTGAACATAAAAATCATGAATCTGTGTTAGTCCCATTCTAGAGGGAGACATAGAAACAGGAGTATCTCCTAGAAACAACAATATATTGAACTCAATCTATTTTTTTGGTGGTAATATAGAGAATTATTCAAGAAATATTACATAAAAATGGTTCACCATTAGTGGAAATGAATCCTTCAAAATTTCACTATTATCTATAAAATGAGTTCCCAATTGGGCTATGAGTCAAACCATTCTGCACTATATTTTTCCTATACAACCAAACTTAAGAACCCACTCTACTTGATGGATATAGCTTCCCCATCTAGAATATAGAAAGGTTACTCTATTATGATAGTAGTCGATGTGATCTTGGTAAATAACTACACAATCCATATTCAGGATCAAATAATAGATAATCATTTCGAGTAAAAATACCTCCCAAATGAAATTGTAGGTGTTAATTTCATTGGAACACTCTAGGAAATGATTTATATCCCTTTAACACACTCCTAATGGTGTGTCAATGGTCATGATGTTTTCCATGATTTCTATAACCAAGCACCAACAATATTATTTTTTTTGTTAAAAATAAATGCTATTATTTTTTATCAAAAAAAATACAAGAAATGTTAGATAATACATGAATAGTACCTTTGTTGATATAAGGTCCTATATCCAAAATAGTCACAGTTCTCTATATAGAATTCAACTAACTAACCCCTATTCAATGTTCTCCAATCTAATAACCATGTATTTTTCTCTAGGTATAGTACTGTTACTCCAATATCATGGTGTCAAGTCCCAAACCTTTTCGTAAATATCTATTGGAATTCTAGCTACCAGTCTATTAAGGGGTTTTTCAGACATTCCCATACTTTGTCGCTTGTCCAGTTCCCCTTACACTACTCTACTATTTTGGGGTCCTACAAAAACTCTAAATATATCCCATCCTCCTGAAAATTATATATTCCACAACGTGGTAAGGATACTATTAGTTCTTTGTAAATCCATCTTATAATAAAATCACTGAAACATGACCTATTTAAGAGATGAATTCCCACTTCCCTGACTTACTCTTCATAGTAATTTCATGGAGATATAGTCATAGTGGTGTTTCTTTCCCCATAAGAAGAGATTCAACATTACCCTACTAAATATTCATATTTAGCACACAAGGACTCTCTAGGTTTTCTTTCATGATGAGAGAATGATTCGTCATTTCCAAAAAATATCTGATAAGGAAAAATTTCACATATTAATTTATTTCATAGTGAACCTAGTTCTAAATTTTTTTCACTTTGGTGACCTCATCAGCTACCAAGTATGGAGTAAAATGTATTAGGTCGGCGAAACATCCATATTCATCGATTAGTGACATTCCATGTAATGTTTTTTCTTTATCCACCTATTACTTTGTTGGTTTGGTGGCCATATGTGTTTTATAGGTGGATGTAGGATATTTTGTGAATGTTTGAGCTATGTTGTATAACAGTAGGTATTTTATGTCATAAAAGATTGATTTGTGATCTAAAATTTTATTTTATAGCTTGTATAGATGGAATCTTACATAATTTTTCTTTTGTAGTAGTAGAGTGTAAAACAAGTTTATATCATAGAAAATGAATTTATAGTGTATGTTAATTCTATCCAAGTAATAATAGTTTTTGTGGAAAATGGATTCACATATTAAAATATTGTTTTGAAAATAGTAAAATATGAGTCATGTCAAATTCAAATAACAAATCTATAATTTATGATGTCAATCAGGTGACTTACAACATATATTTATGTTTTCATCTAGCTAATTTTCATCTCATTCTTCTTCTCTTCCTCTCGCTTGTTGAAAAACACTATTGAATATCTTGAGGCCTTTTATCCCATCTACTCTCACATTGATCATTGTGAACTAGTTTTTTATGTTGGTGATCTATGTTGATTTCTTATCTTTTACCTTTTTTCTCTTTTAATTAAATAGTGAATCATTGTAGTGGTGTTTTTATTAAGGTTTGGGTGGTTATTTATTTCAATCAACCCTTTGGTGTGGGTTAGGTTGATTCTTTCTTTCTATGTGTAGTTGTGGTTTTGGTAAATTTTTCATCACCTTGTGGTTCATATTAGATCAGAAAATTTTCATCAAGGAAATGAATCCTCATTCTCAACCTTTTTACATGCTATGTGATAGGATTTCATGAGTTTCATTACCATTAGTAGATATTAAGGGTTGTTCTAATAAGATAATATATTGGAATAATTTAAATTGATGGGTGTTATGGAAATATTACATGATTGTATATTTTGATATATTTTCATATTGATATTATGCATTATTATTGACAATATTGAAAATAACAGTTGTTTACAGCCTTGTTTACATAATAGATGATATGTTTTTAGACACTTTCATTGATATTGTTTGATCACACCCTAAATAAAATGATAATGAATTTATATTTGGTTAATAAATTATCTTCCCATTGAAAACTACTATGTGTGATAATATCCATGAAAAATAAATATGTAATGTGATAAAGACCCAAAATTATTGTGGAGTTGGAATTCTTTTTATGGTATGATTTTATTCTTGTTATGTTTCCATGTATGGTATGGGTGGTTGTGAGGATGTGGTGGTGATAGGCTGGGATGTGTAGTACATGGGATTATGAGGTGGTAGGTTGTTGTCATGGATAAAACATGGTAAGTTGTGTATTATTCTATGAATTGATCATGCTATGTAGTGGAGTTATGCATGGTGGTGATGATGTATGGTGGTGTAGTGTTGTGTGTTGGATTTTTATAATGTGTTTGTGGTCCTTGATTTATTTTTTTCTGATATGTGTTATATGTCTCATGTAGTTCTTATAGAGTGAAATTATTTTTTGATGTGGTCTATAGTATGTGTAGTTGTTGTTTTGAGTTGGTCTAGCTGGGTTGGTGAGGAAATAATTATTGATGTGAGCAGGACATGACCAGTTGGGATGTGTTGTAGGTGTGCTAGTTTCTTAGTAATCCGTGAAATAATTTGTGATGCTAAATGAAATAAATAAAATAATGGGTGGTATAAATGTGAGTGGAATGGTTGTGAATAAATGTTAGTGGTTTCTTGTAAATGAATGAGGATATTTATGTCTTGATTGATGGTTATGGGGTGTGTTTCATATAGTAGTGATTCTAATTATGACGATAAACATGAGGTACAGTGGTGATTATTTGGTGTGTTCTAGTGTTTTGGTTGTGAAAAAATATATTGGGTATTTAGTTTTATCAATATGTCATGTATTTTATGTTATTTCTATACATTCCCCACCTAAGTTGTGTAACATTAACAATGCTCATAGATTTTTGGTTCCATGATTTTTTCCAATCATTTGGGATGGTGATAATATGAATGCTTGTCTACCCCCTCTTCCGCACTCTTCCATCAGTAGATATGGAACTAGTTTCTTTGGGAATGATATTATATGATAGCCCATGTAGTATAAGGTGAGATCTAAAGTGGTAAGGAGGTGGTGTGATATGATATGTGGTGGAATTAATTCATGGTTGGAGGAAGGCATGAGGTTTATGTCTATTACATTCATGATACCCTAATAATCATCTTGTGTGGTTTGTTATGTTGTGATAGAAGAAGTTTTTTCTGGAAATATGTGATCTGATGGCCCATCTATCTTTAGGAAGGATGGTATTTGGTCTAATAATTCATGATACTAGCATGAGTTTTTATACCTTAAAATGGAGGGGGAGGTTGCGATTTCTCCTTACACCCATCAGAGATGTGTTGTGAGATGAGATATGTATGAAAGGATGGAAGCACAATACATTCGATATTGGGGAGTGAGAGAGGAAAATTAGTGAGGAAATAGAAGTAAGGAGGAATAATTTATTATGATCCTAATTCTATATTACAATATTGGATGTGTGATTTGGTGAGAGATCTGTGGAGTGGATAGGTTTTATTAGCAAAACCCTTTTTTGTTATTTTTTGTATTGTTATTTATTTATTGGTGCATTAGTTTTCTCTCATTACATGTCTACATAATGCGTTTTGTATGATTCTACTATGTATACTTGCATGATCAACCTATATATATAAATTTTGTTTTAGGTTTCTAAGATGACTTTATTATCCAATTTAAATAAATCTGACTTGGTTTGGAACTACTATTGAATATATGTTAATGTATACTCTTTTAGTGCATTAATTTATAAATATTTACTTGTATATATTGACATTGATCGTGAATTATGGGATTTATTTGGGTATTTTTTATTACCTATTAGTATTTCATGGTGGGTTTCTATCCTATATTCCTATATGATTTAATATTAGTGGGTAATGCCTCTTATTTGAGATAATCTTATAACCTTGTAGATTTTATCTAACTTAGGGCCTATTGGAGGTGGGACTCTAGGGTCACTATCCCACTTTCATCATTACCCACAAATGAGGTTTATATATATAGGGAGTTGGTCAATACAATGTAATATTAGAGCATTTGGATGAGAGGTATAATGGTGTTTTGAGTTAGTAACAGTAATAATTACATTGGTTGGTAGTGAAACGGTGACAGTTAATATTTGTTTGTGACATAGACATGTGAGACCAACTATGAAATTGAATTTTAGGGCCCCCTATATTTTGAATCATGAACTCTGAGCTTATTTAATGAAAAAGTGAGGAAGAACTATTTTTAGTGTAGATACCTATGAGATGTACATATATCATGATTTATTTTATTCTTGTTTTAATTGAGTAATTGAGTAAATTTAAACGAATAAAATACTTAATGAACTTTACCTATGATAAAATTTCATTCTACTGGAACTTGTATGATCTCATAGATTTTCATGAATTTCTGATGGTCTTAATCTTTGAGTGGTTCAGGTAAATAATGTTCAGTAATATGACTCATTTTGTTGTTTATATATCAAACTGATGGATGATGACGAGGTTTGGTAGATGAATTTTCATTCTTATCCATGAAAGATTTTGAAAAATAAAGAGGGGACCTTCTCAAATGTAGATAAGGGGAATTGAATAGGGGATGTTGAGATTAATTTTGGTCTAAATTGAGTGTGGGTGAGTACTAGGTACCATTTTTAGTCCTTTCGTAAAAGGGTTCTATGCATCAGTGTTGAAAATTGTTACATGGTGTCCCAAAGGGAGGTTGGTTTGTTGTGGCCAAACCTTCTAGAGTTCCATTTGGAATTCATGTCATCAATGAAAATGGCAGAAAAGGGGTATGAGTTTCTCTATCATCAATAGGGAATCCTGAGTGTTTGGGAGATTAGGATTAGGTTCAATGTCCACTTTTTCTCTATATTATTTTTTTCTAATGAGGAGTGATGAAGGATATTTCTGGAGAAGGAATTTTCCCAGTGATCTGGCTATGGGCGTTCTTGATCTCAGATGGCCTAGGGGTGGAGGGTCGATTTTGGCCTCAACTAGATCTTAGTTGGCCCGAGGATGGAGAGCTGATGATGGCTTCATAATCTGGAGGCATCTCTGGATACAAGAATTATGGTTCTCAACTGGCCTCGGGGTGGAGTTGCTCGACGAAGGCCTCAGAGTCTTCCGAAGTGGTTCGGCGTCATCTTTAGTGAGGCTAAGAGGGGGGTGGTATCCTGGTTCTTGTTTTTTGTTTATGTTTTTCTTTTGGGGATTATTTGCATCATCTTCTAGTTCAGATTCACATTGTTTTTTATCGTTATGCATGTGGTTTATCTTGTGGTGTCAACATCGCATGCACTACCCTACTCCTGGTTCTGGCTACTTTCCCTCTCTCTTAATTTTAATGATTTCATTCAACTTGGAATGCAGTTAGGGTTCTTTTTATGTCCAAATCTACCGAGTTTCATCCTAGAGTTGTGCTTCTAGTCTAAGTCAACTTGGTTCCCCTCCTCATAGGCACTCATTTGGTTTGTTTTTTGGGTATTCCATCCCTAGGTGGTGATGGCCTATCATCTCACATCTTGGATAACATTCCAATTTGACTTGATCTCTACAGTGGATATGAAGGGTGGCTAGTGGGATCGTTATGGTGGAGCAATTTATGGTGTTTTCAAGTGTCCATGATGCGATCCTCGACAGTGATGTGTTTTCTAATGGTGATCATGGGATGGAGTTGAATGGTTTTATGGTGATTCAGATTGTTTTGACTTGACTTCATGAAACATGCATCAGAAGAGGATCCATATCTGGTGTTTCATCTTTACAAAGCATGACAGATTTGGATGTTTGAGAGTGTATAGCGTCATTCATCGGATCTGGTCTGTGCTTTGACCCAAGACACTTACTTTCTGAACATCCTTGCAATGGTGAAGAGCGTCATCATGATCAAATTATTGGGAGGGTAAGTTTCATGTTGTCACACTTATATTTCTCTCTTAGACCATCGGTTCGTGGTAGTCTTATGTTCATGCCGTATATTTGGGTCCCCCCCTTCTTCCCTTCAAAAGGGGTTCTTTTATAATAATGAATTTTAAGGCCTTTGGGCCATTGGATGGATAAGAAAGAATTTTGATGGTCCCCATCCATAGGTAAATAGGAAAATGTGTATTCATATTCGTTGATAGAGAAGAGGAAAAAAAGAGTGGATCATGGTAAGATTCACATGTCATATGCAATACTGTTAGAAGATCCTGGAGCACTTCGATGTACAAAAAATTTATTGTCTACACTTGTGTATACCTTTTTGATTCAGAATCATAAAACTCCTTTATTACTACTACTTTTATTAGTGTCTTGGTACTAGATGTAAAGAGGATATCAGTTCCCTTAGTGTTATCTTCACTGGTTAGAGGTTAGGAAACATTGTATGATGTGTATTGGGGATAAAGTCTTGTTATAGGGTAACACTAGTTTGTGGGAGATTTCCTATTACTCCAAATATAACCCTAAAATTGTATACATGCCATGTATTAGTTGTATTCGATGTGCTCAATCATTGACGATTTCTAGAAGAGGGTATCATTTTATAATATTGAGGTCGAGTGAGTGGTATTCATTATCGAGGGAGGCTATAGGATGCATAGATGGAAATTATTTTCTATTTTTCCTCAGTTGGTGGATATATTGATGGAATATCATGAACGTTTTGTTCCAAGAGTTATTTAGGATTTTTTAGATGTTTTTCTTAATAAGGATATGTAACTACACCTATTACATAATTTCATGTTTGTGTTAGAGTTTTACTATGTAAATCTTTGATTTTGATAGCTCCCTATCAAATAGTTCATAATAGAGATATGACAGATTAATTTTTGGGTGGATGATCTAACGTGGACGGGTTTCATCATACCTAGTGTGTCTATGAGGAGTTCTGAAATGTGTTTTTCTAATAAATAATATTGTATTCTATAGTTTTTATTGAATTATAGTGGTTTAATTAGGTTATAGTTGACAAAAATTACCCTCTCCCAAGTATTGATGATTTTTTTGACCTCTTGACAGAGTCTAGTTGTAGGTATGTGGTCAGGATATAGTCAGTTGATGTTGAAGGATGAAGATATCCTAAAGAATACATTAAAATATTGGTATGGTAACATTGATGTCATGGTAATTTCATTATATGTTATGAAAACACCATCTATTTTCATGAGGATTATGAACTCAATGTTGCAATAACTCTACAAACTATTCTTTATCAAATTCATAGATGATATTCTAATGTAATCAAACTCATACGATAATAATGAAAGGAATATCATATCAATTTTTCTAGTCCTTCATCAACTTCATCTCTATAGAATCCTATACATGTGTTAGTTCTATAAATAATAAGTGTATTTCATTTGGAATTTAGTATCTTTGTAGGGTGTGGTTGTAGATCCATCAATGATTGAGGCAGTACATTCTTGGGAGCACTGAAGAACTTGGATATGGTTTACAGATTTCTCAGTCTGACTGGTTATTATTAGATGTTTTTTCATAATTCCTCTCAAGTTGTAGTATACCTAACTATGTTAAATAGTAATTACAAGGATTTAGATTGGACTAATCATATCCAGGTAACATTTGGTTGCGTAAAGGAGATGATAGTTAGTTATCCAGTGATTTGATTTATTGAGGATGGTGTATGGTTTGAAATTTTCTGTTATGCATCTCGTATATCCTTGGGATTCATATCGATTTAGAATATAGATTTGATATATTTTAGATCTTGGAATTTACATCCCATGATCATAACTAGGAAAGCCATGATCTAGTGTTTTCGGTAGTTTTCATTGTTGTGAGGATATGGTAGAATTATCTCTTTAGTGAGTGACTTATGGATTTCATGGATCACAAGAGAAATAAATATGTATTTTCTAAATGATATTTAATTATTTTCTTGTAGAGGTGGATGGAGTTTCTCCATGATTATGAATTCAAGATATATTACACCCCAATAAATTGAAATATTGTTTTGGATGAATTGATTATGAATTTTCAAGGATTTTTGGTTTTGGGAGTTTGTAGATGTATAGAAAATGATGGAGGTGCTTGTAATAGTGTATCTTGATGTTGGAGAGAGAAGTGGTCATGGTTTTATTTGTCATGTTATTATGGATTCATTTTTAATGCTTTAGTTAGTGTGGTCTTAATAGGGGACATATATGTTTAGGTAATGGATGAACATGTTTTCAATTGTGATACTTCATATTGATGGTTGGATGATTGTCAGAACTAGGTAATATTTAAAGGAAATTAGTTTATTTAATTGGATGGGTGTGAGTATTTTCTATAGGAATCCAACATGCCATCATTAGTATTTCATCCTATTCTGAACTATTTGTATCATAACTTGAGGAGATAACATTTGAATCTAGGGATAAAATAGTCAATGGTAGAGTTTTTGGAAATGTGCCTGGTTTTTTAGCTGGTGAAAGTAGAGCACCATTTTTTGGTGGTTTATTGTATACCTTGTATGTTCTAGAGTTGATATGTAAATATGATTTACTATATTTAATTACTTTTTTACCCCAGTCTCATTTAGTTTGACATGTATTTTGGATGATAATGGATTTACTAATGAATTCAACTCATTGTTAAGTGATTTTTGAGTCTAGTACTATGGTTGGTTTGGAGAGGTGGTATATAGATGATGTGGTTATGATTCATCTGTTATATAGGTCTATAATAATTGATTAGGATCTTTTTTTACCTCAGGATTATAAAGTGTATTTTAGTTTACTTTTGGATCCTATTTTCACCATAAATATTAATTCCACCCTCTAACAAATGGGAAGATGGAGTGGACCATCCAGCTTCTAGAGTACATGTTTTGAGATTGTGTCCTACACTTTGGTGGATCATAGGTAAGGAAAATTTATATATGGTTGAGTTTTCCAACAATAATAGTTATCACTCTTCTACTGGAATTGATCTATTTGAGGTGTTTTATTGGTGGGTTTTTTATTATATGTTATGTTGGGAAAAGGTTGGGGAGTTTGAAATTTGTGGTTTTGATGTGGTCTAGATAATGACCTCGAATACCCTGTTAGTCCAAGGGTTGATGGGGGTGGTACCTAACCATCAAAAGGCTGGTGCTAATTTTAAACCAAGGAACATATTGTCTTGGGATGGATCTTACATATTGTTGGGATTCTCCCATCAGTGGGGTAAGATAAGGTTTGGTATGGGGAGTAAGCATTCACCTAGGTTTTCTAAGACCATTGAGGTTTTGGGGAAAGTTAGAAATGTTGAATATTGTTCAGCATTTCCACTATATATGAAGAGGATCCAAAACATATTCCACATTTAAAATATTCATTAGTATCTTTATGATAATAGCTACATCATTAACTATGGAGATTTATATATTAAGGATGATGTGATTTTCATGGAGTAATAAGCTAATATATATGATCATTGAGAGAATTTTTTGTGTGGATAATCCATCTCATTGGTTATTTTGTTTTATAGGAAATTTGTCAAGGTGGTGAGTAATTAGGAGTGAGAGATGCAGATTCATACATAGAACATGGAGTTTTTTTATCTTTCATTTTTCTATTTTCATTTGGTGATCTAATTCATGTATATTGTTTTTTTATGATACATTTTGTTTTATTATTTATGAAATGGTTGTTAAAGCTTATATCATATAAATAA
Source organism: Viscum album (assembly GCA_963277665.1). Classification (NCBI taxonomy): domain Eukaryota; kingdom Viridiplantae; phylum Streptophyta; class Magnoliopsida; order Santalales; family Viscaceae; genus Viscum; species Viscum album. Next base: position 105,792,261 of record OY728143.1, on the reverse strand, counting down.
TGGAAAACCTGATTTCTAATCAACGTATACTATAATATGACATGATTAAAACCATGTGGTTGAGTCATTTCCACCTAAAGTGAATAATATTATTAAATGGTAGTCTAAATTACTTGATTTTTGTTCTTTTGGGATCTTTTGATTATTGGTTGGGGTAGTTTTTGGATTGTTCTATTTATATTTTTACATTTTTCTATGGTGATGTAATTATGTTGTTATGTTTTTATGTCAAAATGTTGTAGTTTATGGTTGGTACATGATAATGGGGTGTTTTTCCTATGAGAGATGGTGTTTTATTTGTGTGAAATATTTTTTAAGAATTTTAGTTGGGTGTGTTTGGCGGGTGTCATCATTTGTTATGTGATTATATCTTTGAGATGTATCATGTAGGGTGGTTATTCGGGTACCACTATTTTTTTGTATTTATTTAATTTTGAAGAAATAGAATCATCTAGGATGCATCTAAATAATAGTTCATTACTTCTCAGACCATTAAATTTTTTATTTGTTGGATTGAGGTGTATATAAGGGGGATAGAAAAGTTTCTATAGATTATAGAGCTATTTCTATGAAATAGTAGGTATTTTACACTGTAAAAGGGTGATTTATGATGTAACAGTTCGGTTTATGAGTTGTATGGATAGTAGCTTGTTGCTTGTGTTTAGAGGATAGGTATATTGTTAAATGTGTTTAAGCATTAAAACATGAATATAAAACAGAAGTTAATTTAAGAAAAGGTGACATGTTATTTTATATAAAAGGTATTCATGACTTAAAATCATGTTTTATAAACATTTAAAATATAGATCCTATGGTATTCACATCATAAATCTATAACTTACAACATTACTCAATAGATTTACATGATGTATTTATGTTTTCATCTAACTGTTTTACTTATCATTGGGCCGATATACCAATAATTTGTCTACATTCCCTAGGTGACATAGAGATACCATCCATCCCATATTCTCTCTCCATGATCCCTAGGTATCAGTTTTTTATTATTCTTTATCCACAATAGGTTCTTCTCTTTTTCCTTTTGTTTTCCTCATTTTATACATTTAAGAATCTCTATAATGGTGTATTTTTTATCGTGGAATTTGTTTAGATATATTTTTTTATGTCTCTTTATTTTAGTTCATGATGATTGTAGTATTCTATGTGTAGATTTCATTTTTGGTCTTTTATTCATCTCCATGTGGTGTGCACTGAATCAGAAAAATTTATTTGTGGAAGGGGATCCTATTTATCAACCATTTTACATGTTATGTGAGGGGATTAAATGTTTTTGGTTTCATTTGGGTGGAAATTATAGACAAAGTTATATAATAAAAAATTGGAATTACTTAAATTAATGGGTATTGGGGAGATATCAGATGCTTTACTATTTTTATATTTGTTTATGATGATATTTTGCATACTCTTTTCCAATACTGAAAAATGGATATTAGGAACCTTTTTTGTGTTGTAAATGATATGTTGTGAGACCCTTTCTCTTTTATCATTTCATCACACCCTTACTAGAAGTCTAAAGAATATTTATTTGAAGAATTATTTATTTTCCCATGTAAAAAGATTTTTTTTGGTAATACCCATGATAAATAGATAACAATGTGATAAATACCCTAAATAATTGTGGAATAAGGAATATTTTTAATGGTGTGATTTTTTTATTATCGTGTTTCTTTGTGAGATTTGGTCTATTATACAATGATGGTGGTGACCTATTAGGATGTGTTGTGTATGGAGATGTAATGTTGTGGTAGGTTTTCTTGGATGTGAAGTGGGGAGTTGTATTTTATTATATGTAGTGGTTGTGGTGTGATCTAGTTTTGTGTGTTATGGTGATAATGTGTGGTGGTGTTGTGTTTTTTGGTGTTGTTATGCAACATTGTTGTTGTGTGAGATGATTGTTATTGTAATGAAAGTTGGTTATTGTGAATAATGGCTACAGTGTGTGGTGGTTGTGGTGTGTGGGGATGAGATGTAGTGTTATTATTGTTAGTTAGTTTAGTTGGAGTGGTGTGGTGATGAAGTATGATGTGTGTTGGAACAAATATTTTAAAGAAACCAACCCTAGTATCCTAGAGTCAGTACCTTACCTTAGTACATTAGTGCTAAGAAAAAGCATTCACATTTTAAAGGATATAATACATTATTATATTTGGAAAACTAGATAAAAAAAAGAGTTTTAATTTACAACATCAAAGGAAAACAATATAGCAACTCCATTGGAAACACCCATAAACTCCCATATGATTCTAGAAAGTCATTCATAATATAAATCTTCACATCCTAGGTAAATATAAAAATATGTAATGGGTGAGCTCAGATGCTCAGTAAGGGTAATCAATACAGTGAATGATAAAATAAATAATGATAAACACTAAGGATAGGTGAATAACTAAAAACACATTCCATTAAAACATAATCATTATCATAATATGTAAGGTATAAAATATGAATAAGTAATTATATATAAATTATCTCATGAGAATGAAACTTAACCACAAATATCCTACTAGTCAAATAATGACATGGATTATCAATTAAAAATATCATATTGAAATAATTCACAATGTCAGATATCATAAACATACTTTCAAGGCTTTTTCCAATACACCATACAAAAATGGATAAAACCCTAGTCTACTTTGTCTTATAAGACCTTCTGATGTATCATGGGGATATAGTAGGCCCTACCCGTCACTTATTATGTCCAATATATTCCTCATATGTTGAATAATAAATTTGTAAATATATCATTAAATAAATTTATCCCATACCAATTTGAAAAATTTTAATCATAATCATAGATGAAAATACTCTAATAAAATCATTGGTAAATTCTTGAGAGAAATACCATTTTATTCTGGAAGGAAGATTTCTTTTGGAAAATCAATTTTTTTATCATAAAATAATATTGTAAACATGAATATCTCATAAAATAAAATATAATGAAAATAAAATATAAGAAAAATAAAATTATGTTTGATTTATAAATGTTGTCCAAATGAAGTGAAAACATATAAAAAGTGTTTTTAAGAAACTTTAGAAATAAGCCTCTTTAGTGCGGTTTAATGTAAAATATTAAATATTATTTAAAATAATAAATGGATTAAATGTTTAAAAAAAATAATAAATCAACTAATATTATTTTTCAGGACAAAAAAAATTTATTTTATATAAATTTTTTTGAACTAAAATATATTATGAAGTGTACTTGAAAATGTGAATGAAATTTGAAAGTTCCCCTTTCTTATCGAGATGAATTGATAATAAACGCTTATAAAACATGTATTTATACAACAAATTAAGATGAAATGGTATGGGTACATGATTTTAGAACAAATACATAGAATTTATACGATGTTTATAAAATTAATTAATAATTACATTATTGTAAATATAGATGAAGTACAACCTAAATGGAAAATGTAGGTTTGGGAAAATCCATTACCACTTTTCAAACAGTTGATCCATATGCCCGATAAAATTAGTGGTAATCAACTAATATATTAAAGACCATGAAGATAAATATATTCATGATATGATAAATTAATGGGTAGTATACATTAAACACACATAAGAAAAATTATTCAATAAAAAATATCTCATTGAAATAAAAGTGAGATGGGAAAACCCTTACCCTATGTCCGAAAGTGTTCTACACTTATACTTAATGTCTGAGATAATGAAAATATATTCATTAATAATTTAATTCATAAAAATTTAAAAATTTATTTTATTTAATATAATTTTATAAAGTACATTTATATCCCTTTCATAAGTTATGAGATTCAATTTCATCATTTGGGAGTGTATATTTTCTTGGTTTTCATGATTGGTTCACTTGTATACATGTAAAAAAAGAACATGTAAAAAAGGAATAATTATCTAGAATTGAAATTATATTTTATTAATGATCTTATATGAGATTTAATGGTCTTATATATCATTTGTTTTCTAGATATAAGGATAATTCATTATATAAATGATTAATGATAACCATTTTTGTTATTTTGGCATTTTTTTGATCAGCACGACCTATTTTTGTCTTATAAATTAATATTATGTATATATATATATATTGTTTCCAAAAAATTAACTAAGTTTTAGTACATATATTAATGTATATTTTAACCATAAAATTTCTTTACAACCATCCTCAAATGCATAATTGAGAAATAAAAACACATTGTCTATAAATGTCGTAAATCTGCACCTCATGGATGATGTTTTCATCTTTAGAATAAAATTAAAAGGATAAAAGAATTTATGGTGTATTTAAATTTTAAATAATATAATTCCAATATATATATATATATATTTATTACTTATAAAAAAAATTTACATAGGATCTGAGGAGATTATAAAAAAAAGAAAGTGAAAATAAAAATAAAGGGAGAGAAATAGGATTTTCCCTCTTGAATTATTCTCCTTGAGAACCTCCTTAAGTAAATTGGTTTTGGTATTTTGTTGATAAAAAACCTCTTATATGTTGGGGATATTCTTGGGAAGATTATTGTTTTGAAATTGGATTAGATTCAAGGCTTAAGAGGTTTGAGTATAAGAGGTGTCTAGGGGTGGTAATTATAGTGGAGGAGAGGGGTGTTTTTGATAATTTTATTCATTAGTTTATTATTTTGAATCAAGAAAAAAATAGTGATGATACCATGAATAAATATAGTAAATAAAGGATTATATTGTGATATTATGGTTCTTACATAAGTAATTACTCACTGAATGGTCTATCTAAATTATAATTTATATATACCGTAAACACTCATGTTTCACTATACCTGAAGAAATTAACTATTTAAGAAAAGTCCAAAAATTGAACCTAAACATTTTTTTATATTTAGAATTTAAAAAATTTATCTATTTTATGACAATATTTTTCTAATTACTATAAATTTAATTTTTTTTAAAAATATCTTCATTTACTCAAATAATATAGATTCTCATATTATAACTCTTTTTATGAAACATTGAAAAACTAATTAAGCTATCATAAAATAATATTATAATATTAATAAACCAAATTATTAATTTATGAATCTGTTTTATGAAAATAAATATTCTTTTAAATCATTATATTAATTAATTATGAAAATATAAATAAACATTTATGTTTCAAAAAAATACCAACACTTAATTTTCATTTTTAAAACATTCTATTACATATTCAATGATATAAATATAACATATTTTCATTTATAATATAACTAAATTTTATTTAAGGTTTAATAGGTGTCTATAGTATTGAAATCGTAAATATAATATTAATATAAAGAAAATGACAGTTATATAGAAATCATAATTCTTCAAGATTCATAGTAAAATAACTATTTTCAAAAAAATAAAGACATTTCACCCAAATAAAATTTTGGAATTTATATTTTAAAAATGAAGTTTATTTTAATCAAAATAATTTTTAAAAGTTTCAAAATATATATTTAAAACTAGTGTTCCATTAAAATGCGGTAAAACTGCATTTAGAAGACTATATCATTTTAACGCATAAAATTGGATTTACTCTTATATTATTCTTATAAAATCATTTGAATAGATGTAAAAATATATAATATATAAATTTAATTAATACTATTCATTACTTCTAATTTAACAGGTAGGTTATAATAGTGTTTTCAAAAAATTATCTTTAATTGTATATTATTTTTTTTAATCATGTTGTTCTGTGAAGCCTATGCTATCGAAAATAAAATATATGGACAATTAAATTATTTTTATTGAATAAATGATTCCCAAATTAATTGAAAACTTTTAAAAAATAGCTTTTAAGAATCATTATAAATGAGCCTCTTTAGTGGGTTTATAGGAAAATATTAAAGGGTATTTAATACAGAAAAAATCTTAAATGTTTGCATAAAATCAAAAATGAATTAATATTGTTTTTCATTATAGAAATATTTATTTTAAACAAATATTGGTAGATTACAAAAATTATTTAGTGTACTTGAAAATGTGTATGAAATTTGATTGTTCACTTAAATCAGGCTTGCTTATCAAGAGAAATTGAAAATAGAACCTTATAAAAAATATAATTACCCCTGAAATAAAGATGAAATTATATGTATACATGATTTTGGAACATATAAATATAATTTACAAGATTTAAAAAATATTAATGATGAATTACATTAGGTTAATGAGCGAGAAAGTGTAAATCAAATGAAACATGGAGGTTCAGGAAGAATCCATTACCACTTTGCAAACAGTCAAACCATATTCCCTATAAAATTAATTATCATAAACTAAGACATTTAATTCCATCAATATTAATATAATTATTATATGACACATTAAAGGTAATTATATATAAACCATATAGAAGAAATAGTATTTAATAAGTCATACCACAGAAAAATAAAAGTGATATGAGAAAACCCTTACCTTATGACAGAAAGTGTTATGTACTTATATTTAATATCTTGTATAATGAAATTAGATTCATTAATAATTTAATTAAGACCCTATTATAAATTTATTTTATTTAGTATAATTTTATTAAGTATACAAGTGGCGTTTTTATGTGCTATAAGATTTAATTTCTTCGTTCGAGAATGTTTGTTTCCTTAGTTTTCAGGATTGGTTCACCTATACACATATATGAAAGATCATGTAAAATGGAAATAGTTTTCCATAATTGAAATTAAATGTTATTAGTGAACAAAAATGAGATCTAATGGTCTTTTATATCATTTTTTCATTATATGAGGGTGATTCATTAGATTAAGTGTTAATGACAACCATTTATATTATTTTGGTGTTTTTCTGATCATCATGAACTATTATTGTCTTATGAATTAATGTTATGTATATATACTAGTTTTTGATCATTAAATTTACTATATTAAATATTTTAATGTCTTTTTAACTATAAAAAATGGTATTATTTCCATCCTTTAATGTGGAATTGAGGAATGAAAATATGTCGTCCACAAAGGCGGTAGATAGGCACCTCATGGATAATGTTTTCATTTTTAGAATAAAAGAAATAGGATAAGATAATTTATGGTTAATTTACCATTTAAATAATAAAATTACACTATATATAATATATTGGTATTATCATACTTTTTTTAAATAAGAGGTGAGGATAGTATAAGAAAAAAAATGTGAAACGAAAAATAAATAAAGTGAAATAGGATTTTGCCTCTTGAATTCTTCTCTTTGAAAACATCCTTAAAGGAATTGTTTTTGGTCATTTGTTGGGAAAAAATCATCCTAGGCTTGGGTAAGTGTCTTGGGAAGAGGATAAATTGGGAATGTTTCTATGTTTAAGCGGTGTAAGTAGAAGAGGTACTGAGGTGTGGTTTTTATAGTGAAGGAGATGGGTGTTTTTTGATTATTTTATTCATTAGATTATTATTTTGAATCAAGAAAACAAATAGTGATAATTACTTGAATAAATAAAGTAAATAAAAAATCATTGTTTGAGATTATAGTGATTAAATCATCAATGAATCAATAAATAGTGTATCTACCTTATAATGTATATATAATGAAAATTATCTTATTTCACTATTCACCAAAAAATAAACTATTTTAGAAAAATCAAAAAACATTACCCTACAAATATTTCATCATGTAGAATTAAAAAATATATCTAACTTTATGAAAATAGTTTTCTATTTATGATAAATTAAATTTTAAAATAAAATCATAATTTATTCGAAAAATATCGATTTTAATATTATAACAGTTTTTATGACACATTGATAAATAAATTAAGGTCTCATAAAATTATATTATAATCATAAGAAAACAAAATACTAATTTTTAATATTATTTTATGACAATATATTTTATTTTAAAATATTATATTAATTAAAAAATTTAAAAAAACATTTATGTTTCAGAAGAAATCCAACACTTAATTTATCGTTTTTAAAAAAATTATTTATTTATTTCATGATCTAAATATACCATATTTTAATTTATAATATAAATAAAATTTATTTACCCTTTAATAGTGGATTCTAATATTAAAATCATAAATATACAATTAATGTAAATAAAATGATTGTTTTATAAAAATTAGGATTTTTTCTTTACACTGTAAAATAAATATTTTTTAAAAAATAAAAATAAAGTTAGCACTAAGTTAATTATGAAATAATAATTTTAAAAATGAAGTTAATTTTTTTTCAATAATTTTTTAAAGTGTAAATTTTTAGTGTTAAAAAAAATCTCCATTAAAAGGTTCTAAAATTTTCTTTATAAAAATATATTATTTTAATACATAAAATTAAATTTGTTCCTATTTTATGCCTATTAAATCATTTAAATAGATGTAATAATATAGAAAAATAGTTCAAGAGTCAGGTAAACCCTATCTTATGAAATTCTATTAAAAAATAAAAGTAACAATTAAGAAACTACAAATGATCTTTACAAATACGAGTATGTAAATCACCATGAAAATATGCATAAACCAGAATAGAGTAATAATCTGGTAAAAAAGGACTATCTAGAATTAATATCCAAAATATATCACATAGAAAGAGTATCAAGAACTTTATTTGCCTCTCTGTGTACATGGTTAACATCAAGAAATATCAAATTCACAAGAGGGAGATATTCAATCTAGGATGGATGCATTTTCCATGGAATATTCCTTGAATGATTTTTAAGAATTTTCATAGTAATAGATGAATATGTTTTCAACCATAAGGCATGACAACCATAATGAATAGGATAACTTATCACCTTTATCATATCCTATAGATCATCTTTTATTGTAAAACCATTTCTAATGATACGAAATAAATATCCCTTAATGAAACTCTAATGAGTATGAAAAATTACACCACAACCAGTCGGCCCTAGTACACTAGAATCCTCCCCATCCACATTGACTTTTAACCAACCTGGAATTACAGGCATCTATCAAATGGACTTGAGAACTGATGGTTTTTTCACCCTACCATGAACACCATGTTGTCTCAAAATAATCAATTCAGAAAAATTATTATTCATGGACACGGTTTGAATATTAGATGCAATAAGGATCCCTCGATGAATATTCATGGCACCAACATGAAAGGAGGTATTATTATTGTTGAAAAACATTTCATTCCATATTACTATTTTTTTCTTTATATTGTGTATTTTATGTTATTTTTATATATTCCCCACCTAAGTTGGATAACCTTAACAATGGTCACATGTTCTAGTTTCTAGGTGTTTTCCCCATAATCCAAGACGGTGGTGATATAGAAGCCTTTCTAAACCTTCTTCATTGTATTTCATTCAACAGAGTTGGCCTAGGTGTCTTTCTATGATATGTTACGAGATTGACTGGGTTTCTTCCTGTGAGATGTGATGTGATGGACCATGTGTCCTTAGGAAATATGTGATTTGATGAGCGAGTGTTGTGAAATGGATTGTGGTGGGGGTAATGTGTTGTTAAAGGATGGTATGGTTTTAATATCTTTTACATTTATGATACCCTACTTATTTGGTTATGTGATGGGTTATGTTTTGATGGCCTAGTTTTTTTCAGTTGAGATGTGTTGTGATAGAACATGTGTCTTCAAGTTAAATGATATGTAATGTGATGATGTATAATAATATCATGGGATGTTAGAGCTTGAAATGGTGGGGTAGGAATGAATGTATCATTCCCTATATCAGAGATTTGTTGAGGGGTGTTATATTTATGGAACATAAGGGAGCACTTAGAATTCGATGTAGGGTCATGGGAGTGGAAAATATGAGGGGAAGAAGAATCGGGGCACCTTATATTATTTTGATCTTGATAACATATTGATATAGTAGATTCATGATTTGGTGAGGAAGTAATGGTGAGGATAGGTTTTGTCAGTTGAGCTCTTTAGGGGATTGTTAGTTCTATTTTTAACTAGTGAATTAGTATTCTCAATACACATGTTCACCTAAGACATTGCATATGATCTTAATAAGTATAATTTTATTCTCATTCTACTTATATAAAAATATTTTCAGACTTCCTAGGGAAAATTGGGGACTGATCTGGACATTTCAAGAATTTTTTGTAGATTATTTTTAGTCGCTACTATAGTATTGGATTTTGGTACTTCACTTTATAGAAATTTAATTTTATTTTTTGGAGTTGATCATGAATTTTCATAGTTATTTATACTATATATCACTTATATTTTACATTAGAAGGTAATTCCTCGCATAAGTAACTTATTTATACCCTTGGTTATTTTCACTAGCCAGGGTCCTATTGGTGGTGGGACTGGGGTGTCATTATCTATATTCCTTCATTTTTTTCCAAGAAGGGGTATCTATAGAGTGAGGGGATCATGAAAAACATTCCTATTTCAAGTGAGTAAACATAAAATCCCTATTATCAACAAATATATATGGATAAAATTGGATTAATAATGTCACCAAAAAATGATTCTATGATAACTCTTCTTACTACTCAACTTTCTTAAGAATCTCCCACCAATGCTTAGAAGTTCCTCATGGTTTGTAAGCATCAAACTTCACCCACCAATAAGTGAGTTTATCGAGGTACTTAAATATTATCTATAATGTGTTGATCTATAGATCAAATATTAGGGGGACTACCTCCCAAGTAAACATAGGTGTTTGATGTTGCTAGAACTCTCCTTTAAACTCATACATCGATGGTAATGTGTGAAAAATATCACTCTCCGTGGATCACATGACCATCTATATGCAATTTCAAAGATTATCCTCCATTAGATTCTCTAGATCTAACAAATTTTATAGCTAAAATGCATTTGGAGTGTTTTTATTTTCACTCTCCTGATGATTTACTTGAATATAACAATAAGGAATTTCCCTATAATTTCTACACACGCCTTCAAACATTTGGTACACAACTGGTTCAACATCAATATATATAATAAAAAAAGTGAACCATTGAAAAATGTTACTATATACTTATATTAACATGTTAAGTGGAATAACATATCAGTTTATTTCATTTATATTGATCAGTTATATCCAAGTATTTCATTTCACAATTTATATTGAAGAATATGTCCTGTGTAATAAATATTTCATTAGCATGAAAAATTCATGTAAAAATATATCCTCATTATCCTATCATGATTTAGGAATATTCATCTCATTCCATAACATCCCATGAGTAAAAATATAGATAAATAGTAGCATAAAAAAACTAGTGAAAAATCAAAGGTGAAATGTCATCAACCATAATAGGTGAACAACATGAACAATAATCCAACCCATATGTACTCAAAATTTCCATTATTCATATGTTATCTAATATAATGGGATAGGTCATTACCATGAACCAAGACATCCTAGTCTATGTTCTATGATTTCTATATAGAAAAATCAATATAGAATATACATCCTCATATACCAATTTTTAATGTTCTCAAACTAGTACTCCCTAATGTGACTGAGATGAATTGTCTACGTGACCTCAGGTGCACCTCCCCCATACCCCAACTGATGTCGAATAGCAGTGAATATGTATGGAATATATTCATAATACTATACAATCTAGCACAAACTCTAAATAATAGAGTAAAATAATAGCATAGAATAAAAAATAATATGAAAAATATAAGCAATCATACATGTATCCTTAGAAAAAAAGGTAATGAAAAAAATTTGGTAATGAAATAATAATGAAATGAAAAGATAAATATACTAAATGAAATACTGAATTTCATATGAATATAGGCTTAGAATTTATAATTAAAATCTCTAAATTCCCCAGTCCCAATCCCCTTATCAGATCTATCTCCATAATCAAACCCATTAAGAAAACAATCAACCAATATTGGGAAAATTTCTTTTATTGAAACATGCATATATGAAGATTACCTACGTACCAAATAATAGCCTGAGATTAGAGTGACTAAAACTCAATAGAAAACCACCAAAAATATCTATAGAATGCAGTTCGAGTATACAGTTCATGAAATAAATAAATAAAAAGGGTATTAATTTTTTAAATATATATTAGATTAGAAATTTCCTACATACCCTCATGTTATAGATTGACTCCCGGGGCCATCCATACCTTCCTTTGTATGATGTCAGATATCTTCAAACATGACTTGGAACTATGCTAACCGTCAATATAACCCTACCATGGTTTATCCCACAAGTCATCATAAAAGAACTGGATAGATCCCTATAAAATATATTGAATAATTGGGCCAATACCTATAAATATTATATAATAAATAGGACAAGTACTATATGAATTATAACATAATTATGCCAATCCTAGTTTCTATTATAGCATAATTGGGTCAATCCCTATAAACATTAAATGATAATCGGGTCATGACTTATAAGCATAACAACATAATCTATTTAACCCTCTATGAATTACAGTACAATTAGGTCAATCCCAAAAATAATTAATGTATAATCGAATAGATCTATATAGTCATTATAGCATATCTGGCCCCAAGAATATTGAACATGTTGATATAAAACAATTTGGTTATCTAACCCAAATTACCCTTTTTGGATCATTACATTCCATATGGTTAGGTAGCAAAATTGAATCATAATATAATTAGTTATAAAAATTCCAATGGTAATCCAATTTCTAGATTAAAAATACCAGTTCACCATAGGTTCAATATAGGATTACCTCTCAGGTGGACTCTAGACCGGTCTCATTGCTTATTACTCTATAGAATCCATGAATGTCTATTCAATGTGGTTATCCTTAAAATAATGGATTTACTAATTAGATCACAAAAATGGAATTTGAGCATGATCACACTTATTAAACATACTATGATATAATAAGAGATATTAGGGACATATTATAAACCACCTACCTCAAGTACAGTGAAGATTTGGATAAGACTTGCATGCTAGAGGTTTTGATTAGGTTCTCTTTAATTTAAACTCTATACTCATAACACCATTATCAGATGAATCATTATTCTAGTTTGAGATTGACAATTTTAGGTTGTTAATTGAAGATTTGGATTACCAAGTATTAATCCCTATAATATAGGGGTTTAAACTGATAAAAAGGGGCTTCCATGGAATTTAAAAGGATCTCTAGGATACCTATGGTTTGTTTATATAACGTGGGATCAAAAAGAGTTAAAATTCATTTAAGGGTATTTATAGATAGCCTGTAAAACAGAATACCATATTGAAGCCTCCAAAAACACACAACAAAAAATAATGACATCACTACGACTATGGTGCAGTGAAAGGGACCATTCCATAGCCTTTCTAGTAAAACTACATCCAATGATCACTATTAAATTCACAACACATATACTATATTCATGGGGAGGGTCTACAGTGTAGCCTAAGAAACCATTCCACTGAGACCAAAAACCAAAACATATTGATTCACCATAGTCAAGCTCTATGTATTAAGAGATTAAAATTTGGTATCACATATCATATTGCACTAAAAATCCATCATTCCATAGCAAACGTCTCTACACCAATGTTCTCAACTAACCTATAGTCTATTCTTCCCTTGTGTTGTAGTTATGCCAATAATGGATGTAACTCAAAAATCTCTCCTCTTATAACTCTGCTACATACTGGGGATCTCTATGCCACTATGAAAAGCCTTATAGTACAGAACCCATCTCAAATTCATATCCCATAGATCAATTGTAAGAATCCTACTTATCTGATAAATTAAGATCAACTCTTTTCATTTTTAGCAGAATACATTAGAACCTATTAGAAAAAAACCCATTTTTACTAAGGCTCGACATCCAAAGCTTAAACTAAAAACAATAATATCAAAGAGTTTAAAGAACATAAAGTAGGATATACCTAAAAAATTATGGTAACATACATGCACATTAAATTTAGATATATTCATTTGATTTCAAGTACACAAACTATATGACATATGGATTCTTAAAAAATTGTGAACGAACTGAATATAACCATTAATAATGGAGATAATTTCATATAAAAATTAAATGTATGAAATTTTAATGAAATCATGCCTTAATATTAGTAGAAACTCATCCCTATTATAATTTACTTTATTTAGATTCATGTTTATCTATTTGTAAATGAGAAGACAGGGCCTGGATGATAAGAAATCACCTTGGAAGAAACCTTTAAATGACTAGAAGACTCCTAAAATCTTATATACAAGGAATATCTGTAACTACTAAGATAAATGTATCTAAAATATATATATCAAAACACTAATTAGTGAATCTATAACTCTTTATTAACTTTATGATCAAATTTTATTCAATTTTTTCATATTTTTTTATCATTTCAAATTTCATAATGATATTTTGTCTCTATACATTTCCATTATAGTCTTCCTTTATTTATTAATCTTACCCCACAACACATTTTATATATCAAGATTTAAAAAATTATGTTTTTCCTCTAATATCATAAATGGAAGGAGATAAGGTATCCTATTATTTATAATGATGGATTGGATCTTAGAAGAAAACTTCCATAAGTAAATAGGCTTATACTTAATGATGAATTTTGGTGTAAAACTATTGGACTTTGAACCATTATGGTTATAAAAGTAAATTTTGGTAGAAACCCCATGTAAATAGGCTTTCACTGATTTTATAATGTAATACTTAATTATTTTCCATGAAATAAAATAAAATAAACTAGTGAATTTTTATACTCTGGATGGATTTTCAATTCAATATTGTTAATACCTCTTTTTATTTCATCCTATATAGGAACAAAATCTATAATAAATTAATATTGATCATGAATAAATATAGGTATAGAACAATTGAAATATTAGTTCTCGTCCTCTATGGGAAAATATTATTTCATTCTAGTACATACACCAACATTAATGGAAAAAATTGAAAACCATCAAGAGGCCATATAATTTCTATATAAATGGTTATAGAACCATATTCTAGGTTCATGTTTATATTCATCATGAAATTAGATTCATAAATACATTCATAGAAATATGTCTATTTATTATCCTCTAAGTTAATCCAATACACCATAGATCTCTCTTTCCCATTTTTATTCCTCCATTATTAATTTTTATAATATTATTTTTTTGTTAGTATGATTCATGAAAGAGTCATCATCATATTTTTCCTATATATTGTTTTCTAGATGGTTGATATCATTTTTAATTTCCCCCATACTTTTTTATAGATTTGGATTATAGACTCCAACTTCTAAATACCTCCTTCAAATATTATAAGTTTTCTTTAATTCTTCCATGATTATACATTTATACCATCATTCCAATAGGATTTAACCATCTAAAAAATTAAATTTCTTTATTACATAGATGATAGAAACATAAATAGTTATGACTTCAAATTTAATTACTAAATAAAATAAATATGTTATAATTACCAAGAAGAGCACGTTTCATTTGATTATAAAAACCATGGGAAAATCAGGAAACCCCCTAATAGTTTCCTAGACATCTATCTAGTAAACTCAATATACTTTTATTTATAATTTTTTTTCACCTTGAATAATTATATACTTAGAAAAATATCAAGAAGATTTTTCCATAATTTTTTTTAATTTAATTGATATAAATTATTTTTTCATTAGTGAATATTTTATTCTCTAACTGATATAAGATAGCAGTGAACTATCCCCCAATAAACCTCTCTTGTGTTCATAGGTTGAAAATCAATAAATCTTATCAAAGGGTTTTTCTGTTATGGATATAACACTATTCAAAGAATATAAATCATAACACCTATTGAGAGATCTAATTAGAATCAATATTGATTTTATATAATGATATATTCACTATTTTTACTTGTATATATTTTCAAAAAAAATAAATGTTATTATTTATAGTTCAGTCATGAATTCTATTAATTACTTG
Organism: Viscum album; assembly: GCA_963277665.1. Taxonomy (NCBI): domain Eukaryota; kingdom Viridiplantae; phylum Streptophyta; class Magnoliopsida; order Santalales; family Viscaceae; genus Viscum; species Viscum album. Next base: position 105,776,426 of record OY728143.1, on the reverse strand, counting down.
CATTTTAAGGCATATTGATTTACAGGGTATGCATTGTGTTTAGGATGTAATATTTCTCTTAGGAGAGCAGAAAATACAATGAATTTCATTAGTGAGTAATTAAAAATTTACCATTTACTATATCCCATATTAATTCCATATGTGAGAGAAGATAATAGGGAAGTGGATATCATAACCTAAAAGGTTGTGGGCATTGGATCTATAACGGATTTAATGATTCTAGTTACATTATCTCTCGATGTGGACTCCCATTCTATATATCAGGTTAAAATAAATTATTCTGAATTTCATGATAACCTCTTGGGTTTGGGGTTTCCTAAATCTCATCATTAACCATCACCGAAGGACTAAAATTGATAATGGACAACACAAATTTATCTGTGGGTTTAAAGAGATTGGGTAGAGGATATGATTGGGAAGCTGGGGTTATGGGAACCTTCACCAAAATAAGACTAATAGTCATAAAAAAGGTAATTGAGATAGCTTATGATGAAAAATAACTTCTAAAATAATTAATTTAGAATAAATAATCCATTTATAATAGGCCTCAGGGAAATCATTTTTTGTAGCTGATAATTAATCCCTAAAATGAAACAAAACCTACATTTGATGGAGACTATGAACATGGAATTAAATCCTAGAGGGGACTAACATAAATTATATAGGTTATTAAGAATCCAATTGAGATATATTAAGTGAATCTAGGAATCTCTAAGGAGAAGACAGTTGATGAAGGACTTTGGTGGATAGACCAATCAGTTACTAGGATGGAGGGTTGAGCTTCAAATTAAACCACTAAGACTGAGTAAGAAAACTTCTTTAGAGCATAATTTATATAATAATTAGATAGTGGGTATTTAAACTGATTATATATCACTGGGGAATTAACCTTGGAAGATTTATTCCACATTTTTTGTCCACTAGAATAACAAATATGTTTTGACCCTCACCAATAACAAGAATAATTTTTAATGCCTATCTATATAGAAATCTGAAAAACCACACCATGGAATAGAATAATAGTTATTGTTTTTAGGATATGGTTAATACTTCCAAGAAAAAGATCAAATGGGAAATTAATCCCCCCCACCTTGAAAAACTCTAAATATTCATTTGTGTCATTTTTAATATTATAATATCATTCCATGTTTTCTTCATAAGAATTTATTATTGATAAGAGTTTATTGAAATGTAGTAAACATATGGTGGTGTTTATTTGATTCTAAATTCTTTTATTCATAATGTAACACATTAATTCAGTGAAAAATAAGTGAATTCATATATTTTAAGTGATAAATTATTATATTTTTTTAGATATAATGTTACCATACCTATTATTCATCATATTACATGTGATTTAAATGAAAATATATAGGTATTTTTATTATGATAAAAATGAATCAATGGATGTGATTGACTGAATGAAAATTCATAATGATGGTCAAGTTCATAATATAGGTTTATCATTCGTAGAGTATAAATACTTTATTAATGAAAATGGTATTATTATAGAAAAAATTAATTTGGGGGAATTTAGAGAACATTTATAAAATAAATTTTAATATAAATAAGTCGTAATTTAAACTTTTTTGTATAGGTATAATTATATATGAATGTTTATTAGTGAATACGTTGATGTATTTTACACAATTATTTTGTGTTTTGGGATCCCATTACATATTTTAGTGAAAAATTGAAATGATATATTATTTTTAAAAATATATTATGTATCTCACTATAAAAATTTAGTGAGAAGTCATTGATTCTAGAAGACCATGATTCTAGTACACAACCATTTAATGATTCATATAGCATAACATTTACCTATGATGTGAGAAAAGGAAGTTATTTAAAATAATAATGTTATGGTTGATAATTATATATCATTTAAATTACTGAAATTAGAATTGATCAATAAATAATTTGTACTATAAAATATGAATATAAAAATAAATAAAATATGGTAATAAATATTTATTAACATATTTTATTAGTCTTAATAATTTTAAGTATATGAAAATAAATTTATCAAATGGATCCACTAATAATACTTTTCAATTGTGTATCTTTTTAAATTTCATGGAAAATTCTCCAAATATTAATGAATAAGAAACATTTTATAATAAAGAGGACAAACCAAGGAGTTTCTAAAAAATCATCAATATTTGGAAATTAAGTTATTTATAAAGGTTATAAGATTCTCTATACCCAAGAGAATAAATTTATTATCTAATTTCATATAATTTTTTTTCATGAGAATAAAGATAAAGTTAATACTTCTTGTGTAATTGATAACAAGACATTGAATAAAATAATTAATGACATATTGATCATTAGTGTCGTTAACAATAATGATTTTAGTGGGGAGGAAACATAAATGGAGTTCATGAAAAATTTGGAACTTAATAATTGACTTTTTGGATATTTTAAAATTAATTAAGGTAAAATAATAAAAATAAATAATCCAAATAATCAATGAATAATAACACTTAAAAATGAATCAAAATTGAAAAATTAGATTCATAGATTTAATAAGTTATATATTTAATAGAATAAATTTATTTTTATTATAGAATATAAGAATAAATAAAATCATAAATATCTTAATGATTTTCAAAAAAATATAGATTTGGGTAAGTAATTGAATGTGTTCAAATCTAATTTGTAGAATTATTTCATGAATTTGGAGGGATCATAGAAAGAGGATTAAATATTATATAAAATATAATCACCTATTGGGTTATTCAAGACCTATATAAACTGGTGAAATATGTTTTTAAGGTTTAATTGAGAAGGGTGATTCATAAATAAATGTGGTAAAATCATTTAATTTTCTAATGAGAGATAAGTATTATAAATCTTGAAATCATAAGAATGATAGATTTAATGATATACCTAATAAAAAATTTTATCCAAATTTTTTTAAATATTATACTTGGATAAAGAATAAAATGTTCCATAATTTTGGATTAGATTTTTTATCCAATGGGGATGACTAAAATATGAAAGAAGAGCAGGAGAAATAAGTTGGACATCAAGTATATTTAAAAGAAAAATATTTTTTTTATATCAATTGTTATATTATGGTGTCCTTTGGAACATAGAAATGTAATTTTTTTAATTATAAATATATATTTTCTTTTAATATATATGGGAGGAAAAAATAATTTTAATTTGACCAACTCTATAAAGAATTGTATACAAAAAATCATTAAAATATAGACTAAATGTTGAAATAATGTTTCCATCATTAGATGATGTTTATGGATGGTGTGACCAGATGGGTCACTATACTGAAAAATGTATCACTATTATACATACACATGTATATAGAATTTCCATACTCAGTAGTCTCATATGAATAATCTGAATGGAAATAAGGAGAAATCTTTTGTTTTAGTAGAGCTTCAAGATTCTAAAAAGGAATGTCTGTGACTCATGATAACATATTTCTCTATATGATAGGATACCAGAATATCCTGGAAAAAATGAGAAGTGAAGGGTAGGATCAATGAAAAATGGTAATGATAGTTCACTAAATATAATAGAATTTGATAAAGTGGTCATTGGAGTGGATTTTCTGAATTTAAATAATAGATTAATTGTAGATTTGATGGAACATGATGTACAATGTGTTTCATAACATTTTTATCTAAGAAATTAAGTAGTATTCCTAAATAGTTAATGTTTAGTGACGAGGATGAATTATAGATGTTTGTTTACTATAGTATAGTGATCAAGGGTTAACATTTTTTAATTTAGGTATACTGAAAATTCATGATACAAGAGAATGAATGATGAAAATAAATTATGAAATCAAATTTGTGTCCCTATTAGTTAAAATAATATGAGAGATATTGCTGATGGAATGAGTTTCCTTGATGTATATATGTTTATGATAGAATAAAATTGTACATTCTCTTTATGAAAAAATAGAAAATGTAACAACCCGATATTTTAAATTACATTTCCCATTAAAACCAAATTTGTACAATAGATAGCTTCACATGAAACACTGAACCAAAATAAACCAAAGCATGTCATATAAATATTAAAATGTATCCATTAAAAATGTGGGTATAAATATAGGTAATTTTTTTTGAGATATAGGTTTAAATAATTTTTTTAATGCTAATAATTTTCATTTACAACAGCTAGATAAGTAATAAGATCAATTTATGCCTAAAAATGTATTTTATAACTAAAATAATCTTTTCATGTGATTTATTTTAAGAAGATAAATATTTTATAGATAATGTACATTTATTATTTGAATAACATGTTTTTTATGAATAATTAACTAACTGTAATTTAATTGGTAATTGATAGTAAAGAATAATATAAATGGTTAATAATTTGAAATGTTATTTTCTTATCAAAAAAATTATTCTATTTTATATTTTATTTAATGATTAATTATACATTTTTTTAAAATTATTTTTCAAAAATGAAATACAGTTTTTGGATTCAATAAATAAAATATTTTTTAGAATATTGTTTTGGTATTTTTCAAGCATAATTGATTTTTTGTTGAATAGTGAAAAATATTGATGTTCCAATAACCGTAACTTTTATGGAATTATCATAATATAGGAATGACTTAAAATATTATTGAGACATTTTTAATATATATATATATATATATTAAAATATAAAACTAAATATTTTAAAAATATAATTTTGTATTTATAGAACCCATGTTTACCATTTTGGAAACATAAGTTTGGTTTTACTCAAAAAACTGTTTAATTTTCCTATGTTAAAAATAAATTTTCAAAACCTATAAAAATTTTATAAAAAATATTGTATTTTAAATTTTATAACAACATTTTCATATTTAATAATAATTTTAATTTATTTTTTATTCATAAATGTTTGATTACTATTAGTAATTTTAATTACCATGATAACGGTGAAATTGTTATTATCACATAATTTTTTATTAATGTTTTAAAAAAAATTGAAATTTATATATATTATATATAAATTTTTAAATGTTTATAAATATAAAATAAATTATCAATTATTTTTTAACACATTTCAAATATATTAATAAGACTTAACGGTCAATACATCGTTTTTATGATAAAATCTATTTTTTATATTTATTTTATGTTTTAATTTTAAAGTTAATTTGACAAAATTTTAAAATTTAATTGGTTTAAATATAATATTAGTTTATGTTCATCACACCAAATCACAGTAACATGTTTTATCATATAATTTTATTTATACCTAATTAACTTATCTAAAAATATATTACCAATGTAAAAAACTGAACTACTAAATTTTAAAAATTAAATGGTAAATGAATCAATTTTTTTTTAAAAAATATATGATAATGTGTGTTATAAGAATTTTATACCTTATCTTACCCCATAATACATTATTTTCTAATTTTAAATCCATTTACCTATTAATATTGTCATTCACTTACTCAAAAATAATAAGTGTTCACAAAAGTTCTATTTTCTTAACTTATAAAAGGGGTCACTTCTTCTATATTAATGTTACACATACGCTTTTATATTAATAGAAAACTTATAAAAATTTATTATGATATAATTATATTGCACATCCATATGCTCCATGTATTTGAAAGTTATTATGATCCCATCATTCCCAATAAGACTTTCAGAAGAATGTTGATGCTCTCTATGTGAGTGATTTTAAATTGTTAATAATTTATAATTAATATTTCTCTACCACCCTATATTATTATCTAAAATTTTTTGTATGATAAACTCATTACTATTAATATTATTAATTTTATTATACTAATTGAATATTATTTGAAAAATTAAGTTTTCATAATGCAATTGTGAGGATGATTGCATTTTTTGAACGCAGATATCTATTTTAAATAAACAATTTATATAACTAGTTCAAAATATTTATTTTATTAAAAAATATAATAATTATAAAAATATAATTATTTATAAATTATAATTATTTCTTTTTTATATAACTCTGCCCCTACCTCGTATTGTTCTATGGAAAATGAGATTGCCTTCCGAGTACATGCAGATTATCTCATCTATGAAGTTTTTCAGTTTCAAATTACTGCATATCATGGATTAATTTAAATATATATCTAATGTATAAAAAAAATATTCATGATGATATTAAAATTATGTAATGATAATATTTGATGATATATTATTAATACTAAAATAATCTTCTATAGTAAATTAAAATACATTAAATGAATATCTCAAGGAATCTTTATTAATATGAATCAATTTTTAAACCTTTTGAATTGTATATATTTTAGTGAAAATAGAACAATAAGAGAAACTAAAATAAAAAATTGATGAAATAATAAATCCATTTGATAAAAAATTTTCAAATATCCCACATACAGAGTGTGTTTCATATAAATTTACCAGACAACCTCACATAAACGACATGAATGAAAACAATAAAGTAAATTGAAAAAAATTGGGTAACACATAGACCATAGAATGAGAAATATAGATGAATAATGATATTCAAGATCTATTTAGTAAACTAAATTTTAATATATTTTATTTGATTCCCATTAACTAAATGAATATATTTTTTTAAGGGTTATTTTATCACAATTTTGTTTCATTGTGATATAATTCATATTCACCAATCCTTTATTTTCATGGTGTATGTATTGGGTGCGTCTTTTCTTTTTGTAATAAATTTTATGAAATTTTAGGTATATAAAAATTAATATCAGGTTATACCATTGTTTTTTTAAAATAAAAATACTACGATTCTATAAGGGGCCGTTTATTTGAAATTAAATTTATTGAGAAAGATTTCATATTTTGAAACCTAATATCATTAAAATGGTGTGATTATTAACTAGTTGGATTATTTTTACCATATTAATTTAATTCATGGGTCTTGAGAATCCATATCATATTATTTATTTAAAATCATTTCAATTCAAAATATACTAACTTTGAAATTCTTTTTGTTTACTCAACACTATGTGTATGGTTATAATTCATATTCTGAAACATAATTATATAAAAAATGGTTTCATAAAACATAATATTTCATTTCATAATACATTTCATTTCCTTCTTGGTAAAGTTAAACATCTGATTCAAATCTTCCTCATTGAATTTCCTTCCAATAAATATTATATTATCCAGAATAATTTTCATCCTTCCTAGGATAGATTTTTGTCTTATTTTTAATTTTTAATATGGTTTTCCAAATTATCTTAACTCATTTTGATTTAAATGATAAAAATAAATATTATAATTTTTTTAATGTAAAATTTGTATTTCTGAAATTAATTTTAAATTTTATTATACATCACCATTTTATAGGATTTTTCAATCCTCTGACTAAAAAAGAAATACTCCCTCTTACTTGTCAAGTAAATTATCTAATGATCATAAAAAATTATTCTTAATCAATGAAAATATCTATAATTATCCTTCTAGGAAACTAGGGATATTTTTAACACACCAACAAACATTGTAATCTGGATGTCTTATAGAATGTTCTAGGATTGTTTTTCTTGAAACCCACCTCTTTTATGTTAGTTAATTGATTTATATTTGAATTATAAATTTCTTTAGGTTATAATGTTTTATATATGTTTAAATGGTAATTATATAGTGGGTGGTTTCATATATTACCCTTCAATGCACTGGATAACGATTTATATCTCATGATAAAATGATATTAATTTTTGTAATTGTTTCCCAAATATTAAGGGTACACATTTTGTTTTCTAAGAACATGAAGTGTGTGTATTTTTTTCCACAACATGAAGCATTATATTATTTATTCATTGTCTAATATTTTGAAATATTATTTTTTATAATGTTATAATTTCTATATAAAAAGTTTTATGCCATAAGCATTTTTTACTCTATGTTTCAAGGTCTTGATTTATTTCCATATCTTATGCTGATAATTATTATTTCTGGCTCATAATTATTCACTAATGATTCCACACTCATTTCCCATGGTTTATGTTTTTTCATTTTAGGGTAAAATTCCTAAAATAATTATATATATATATAACACTTATTATTAAATAATCTTTATAATAATAAATTTCCCACATACCCAAACTTACTCATAGTCTTATGATATGGCCATTTGATGACATGTTGATAATTTTTACCTTACTGGGCCTTTTAGCTAACCACATTATTATGTTTCATTTCCCCAAGTAATGTGGATATGAAAAAAAATTGGAATATTAGAAGGGATTCTAGAGGAGTTTTATTATGGATAAATTTTTACATGTGTTGTAAAATAAATTACATATGTTACTAGTCCAAAATAAAAAAAACCAAATTTTATATTAGTTGTGTGCGAATTTTTTAACATGTAATATTTAAATATTGGTAATTATATAAAATAAAAATATTCTTATCATGGTTAACTATATAGATATTATTAATCATTCACTCAAAAATGTAGAGATTCAGACATCTCACACATTGGAGCTCATTTATTATAATATTTTTGATCCTATGAGGATGAAATTAACCAATGAAGATACGTATTTTATATATTTTATTGATAAATTATATCATATTACATGTAATATATTCATGAAACATAAGATTATGGAAAAAAATAAGTTTATAATGATTATAATAATTGTAAAATTGAGTGTGAGTTCCCTTTAATTATGTTGTAGGAGGATAATATTACATAATACACAAGTGGGAAATTTGAATAGTATTTTCCAATTCATGGTATCAATTATGAATTAATTTCACCATATACCCCACAAAAATTGTGTTTCTAAATATAAGAAAATTAGTTTATTAACAATGAATTATACCAGGATATTTTATTGATATACATTGCGATCTTTCTAAAAGTATGTTATTAGTTTGGTGCGTTAAAATTAGAAAAAAATTATATAAAGTAAATTAAATTATTTAATTTTAATAGATGTATTATTAGATGATTAAAATTTTAAATTTTAAGGTAATTTAAATGAAAATATATTATGAAGTTGAATGTGTAAATTTTGTGGTAGTTTAATCAATATAGAGTTTATGTAATATTATTCATCTAACCTCCAAATGTTAGAGAATATCATTGATTCAAAAATGAAATAGGGGAGAATAATTGTGGTTAAAATTTATTACAAAAAAATAATATAAATGATGTTTTAATAAATCCGTTACTCCATACAAAGTAATAATTTAAAAGATAGGTAATTAGAAATAGGAAAACACTTTTTTTTAGAGGAAAATCATAGGAGGAAAGAATTTATTTAAATGATACATCAGAACTATTTTAGAGGATTGGAAACATTGATAAAAATTCTATCACCTTTGAAATATGATACAAGAACTTCAAAATAGATTTGAATACATCCTTCATTAATGGATAATTCTAAGATTCTATGTATATTGACTAACATGATTGATTAATACATATATAAAATGATTTATATGTTTTAATATTAAATAATCCTATATTTATAATAAAAATATCTCAATGATCATATAATTCTGGTCCAACCACATTCTTGAAGTCAATAAATTTATTTAACAGAATAGAGGAAAATAGCCACAATATCATAGTTTATAAATACTTGTCTCTATTTTTTATTATCTTAATAGATTATATAATATTTTATATAAATGATTAATATTTTTAGGTGTTTTCCAAGGAGGTGAATAATATGTTTATTATGTATATTTCTATATATGTGAGATAAGTTTAAGTTATATAAATATTTCTAAATATGGATTATATTAACAAATCTCAAGTGATGAATACTTGAAAAATTATAGAGAAGGTCGGTAAATAGGGTTCAAATCATGTGTGAGAGTAATATAGTAGTAGATAAATTATCTTAAATGGTGATGTTAATAAATTTGTTAATGTCCTTACATGTATTGTTTCCCTCCAAATGGAGTGAAACAGTACATTCAATGGTGACACCATTGATTTTAATTACATTAAACCCCATTGATATATATTCTTATAATATTTATCAATTTGTGGAAAATATTAAAAATGATAAATATAATGATTGAAATAATATTTTTACCCTAATTCCAATGGGAACCAAGAGATAATAGGTTATATATATAAAATATTATTATTTTAGAGGTTTCAAAAACCTTATTTAAAGCTTACTTTACTTGACATCTATTCATCCAAATTTAGTGTATGTTATTACATTTGGTCTTATGTTTGAATTTGAACAAAAGTAATAAAATCTTCTTGATATAAATAGGACCCTTATATTCATTTTATTCATGGTCAATTATAGATTGAAATAAACTCGCAATGTAAGGTTATATCCCTTTGGATATATATTTTAGGATTGCGATATAAATATTGATGATATAAGACCAAAATCCCATGGTGTTTTCCCTTTTAAATAAAGGTGCGTTAAATATAAAAAAAAGAATAAAAATTAAATTACCTTTATTAAAACAAATATGAAGTCCATTTTATAGATAAAGTTATGTCCCTATAGATATGAATGAAAATTCAATTATAATTTCTCAAATTTGATATGAATTTTTATTTATTGTGTTATATTTTGGTTAAAGTTCAAAAAATCTATAAATAAATATCACTCGTCATTCTAAATTGAAGAATATCACCTTCATGTACTATCATATCAAAGATTTTGTGTAGTGAGTGTGGAAAATGGAGTTTGTTAGAACCAGTGAGAAAATAGTTTAATGGTACAATAATCTACAAAAAATGATTCATCGTATAAAATTAGGATTATTGTTAGATTTAAACATTAATATATTCAATTATAAGTTATTTTGAGTCATTACCCTCTCTTATTATCTTTCTATAATTGTCTTCAAAGTGGGTGTATGAAAATGAAAATTCAAATATTATAGTTTTAATAATGGGAAGAATATATTTTTAGGTTATTTTTTAAAATAATAAAGATATGAATTTATTATGCATATTATTGATGTGTGGTAACTATTTTAATTATTTTTTTGAGAATTTATGTAGGAGGGTTATGATTGGAGAAATCATGGATAGTTTTATAGATTGATGAATGTGAATGTTTTGTTACAAGTTATTTGAAGTGGTTATACCAGTGGTCTTCCAAAACCATTAATATATGTTCAGGATATTATGGGAACCTAAAACAACAATTTTGGAAAACCATTGGTATAAGTTTCTTTTGAGTTCTAATTCCAATGGTTATTCAAAACTTTTGGTCTAATGAAAACCTATACCAATGGTTTTCTCAATCTACTATTATATCCTCCCTATACCAATAGTTTCCTGAAAATTATTATAGTACCACTGGTTTAGTGAATATTTCCTCTAGTGATATGTATTTTACATTCAATTATATTATACACCACTACCTAGTTAAACTGAGAGGATCCCCACAAAAAATTAAAAAATATAGTCGATTATGATTACCTTATAGATAGGTAAATTTTTATGAGTCTGCAGATTAAAAGAAAAAATAATATGGGATGATTCTTCACTATAAGAGTCATTAATGAAGCATAATAAGAACTAAACTTTAATATCACTAAATCCCAAGGATCATTAATGATACCTTCACCAAGTATGAGTCCATTAGAATAAAATCCATAAAAATATATCTTAAGGGATTCCTCAGAAACTCCTAGGAAACACATTTCACATGAAAAGATTTAGCCCCTTGAGTTTAAGTATGTGTAATATTTAAATTTAGGCTTTATAATGAAGAAAATATTATATCACATATCCATTTTACTCCACATTCCTAGATATTCATTAATTATTAGAGTTAAATAAATCCAAACTCATATATGAACCCATATAGATTTCTTCAATCTGATCATACCATAAAATTCAATTTCTAGTAATAAGAACAACACTATGTACATAAAATACATGGTAATATTCTTCAAATTTACTAAAATATACCTACATGAGATGATAAATACAAAATTAAGAGAGGTGAACACCCATGTAGTTTCCAAAAAAGTTCCAAATATATATTTTTCATCATCATTTTCAAAAGAGATGATAATAATCTCAATATTCATGGTTATGTGAAAATATAACTTTAAGGTAATTTGGTCATAATTTCCTTGAATATAGTTACCAATGGGAGTAAAATTGTATATTATCTTTGATAATAAGTATCCATGTTTGTTAGGGATATCATCATTACATATAGAATTATCTGAGTGTTTTTTCTGCTATATGTGTTTGTAGTCCTCTAATAGTTTGCAATATAAAACATTATTGATCTGTAGGTGGTTAATACATAATGTTATACCTCATCACCAATCTGATACTCGATATGACATGATTCTCCTCATCATTATGAACCACATAGAGGAATCAAGTGTGTATATAGATTTTTATAAACATATATTAATGTGGAAATAACATAGAAATATGAGAGAAATCCGTAATCAATTTTCATAAAAAAGTGATGTTTCTGTAACTACTAATCTTCCTTGGCTGGATAAGGTGGATCTGTAGTATTTCATGTGGTATCTACTAGATATAAGAGCACCCTTCATAGTAAATTATTAAAGTGATTATGAGACCTCCATATTTTCTCTTTATATAAATAAATTAAAATTATTTTCTCTCTAATTCATACCATGAATGTATGTAATATATTCACATTATGTATTTTATAATTATTTTTATGTTGATTCCTACATATTCTACTAGTTTATCCAAATGTGACCTTTTATCCAAATTGAACAACCCATATTTATAAAAATCCTAAACTAATCCACTATGTGTACTTTCAACATGAATTACTACTAATTTTGCAACCATAATAACCTACATTGCATAAATCACATATTAGGTAAGGACAATACTAATAAGTGTATTTTTTGGATATATGACAGATAATGGATTGTTCAATTAGTGATACACATTTTAATCCTTTCCACAAATTCATTAAAATGAGGAGCACAAAATTTCCTTATAGATATAAGATAATAAGGAAATTTTTTTGGAAAAAATCACTTTAGAAAGCCAATACTAATTTCTATAAGAATATAGAATCACTGGAATAATTTTCTATAAATATATATTCTACTTTGGGATATATTAATTTGTTTTTTCCTCGACTTACTATACAATATAAGGATTCTAAATATATTTTTAATGGACCAATGACTTCTATTAATAAAATATCACATGTCATATTAAAATAATATGTATGAATAGATAATGAAACCTACCCTTCCATTGAATAGGAACACCTACCCACTCGAAATTTATTTTTTGATATTCCAGCTATAATGCATAGAGTAAAAATAATGAGGATGAGAGATAAATGATCATCATTTAAAAACCACCCAACAACATGAAGAATCCTAATCTCTCTTCCAAGAAGGATATTGGGAACCAAATATTGGAAAAAAATATGAAAGTACATATCACAAAACCAATGAGAGAATTCATAATACTTCATGAAAATTAAGATTTAATTTCATTCCAATTTATCATAGTCTCTGACCATGTAAATCTTTAACATGATGTTAGATGATATCAATTATTTGGTAAGGTCCTATATTGTTTTTTTAGTTATCCCAAGCAATACATGGACATTTTGGACTTTAAAAGCCCTATTATTCTCCCAATATATGATATTGGAGGAAAGAAGAGATCTTATAATTTATTATTTTCTTTAGGATCCTATAATGAAAAATTAATTGGATTATAAGCTTGTATTGGTTGAATGAATTTGGGTGTCACCCCATATGAACACTAAATATATTTTTTATGCATGGAACTCTAGGAAAATGACCCATTTGAAATATACACTTAATAATTCCTCACAAAGTAACATATAATGAACATAAGAATATATCAAGGCCCGGAGTCCTTACCGGACTAGGATTGTTGATGTATATTTTTTTCATACTCTCTAGGAAAAAAATTAATAATCAATATATGTTGGGAATGAATGAATCTAGGTATATAACATATAGGATATTTGTTCTCATCCTCCCATGTAAAAATATCTTTTTTTCCAATATGTGGACATGAAATAAAGGAAAATAAATGAAAATTAGTAATAGGAAATATAATTTTCGAATCAATGGAGAAAGAAACATTTTCTTGTTTCATGTTTAGATTCCCCAGAGACATGTGTTATTTATTAAAATCATAAAAATAAGATGAGTTATTGTCCATATAGTTACAAAAAAAATTATATAGAGACCCACGTGGTTTTCAAATATTAGTAAATGTTCTTTAACATAAATATCTACTAATAAAAAGAAAAAAAATCTAAAATTCATATCATCTTTGGAAGACAAGGTTAATAAATTACTGAAGGGAGACAAAAAAGGATTTTACTTTATTCTCTATAATGGGAGAATAAATCCATTAGATCTACTAAAATGGCATGGGATAACCTAGTTAATGCATATACAAAGGGGGTGATCAATAAATCCTAGTAAAGGAATAACATGATAAGAAAACAAAACATGTGAGTCCAAAGTATAACATGATATCGAAAATTTAAAGGCTAAAGAGTAATCAAAAGGAAGAATAACATCATGAACATGGTATCATAATATCATGGAATCATATAAGATGTTGAAAAAATATATAACATTACTTAAATAGGAGTCAATCATAAATTCTTATAAAATATCTCACCGTGGTCAATGTCCTATAATGGATTAGGTTTACTCCCTAATATCGTACATGAAGCCTCATGGGACTAAATATTTACCCAATTCATTGGTTCAATATATGTGTGAAAACATCAAAACATGTTCATTATTCTGAGTTATATAAAATGGAATTAATATAATCATTACCCCTGAATAAATATGTTACTTAATCATATCTCATATCATAATCAAAATAAATTTCATAATGAAGGAATTTGAGAGATGAACCTAAATCATGTGTTACCTAGTCAAATTAAGAGATAATTATACATTTATATATGTGAGATATATATATATATACATATTTTTTTTATCAATTCATATCATCAATGTTTATTGTCATTGATAAATATATCTTTACAGGATAATATGGAATATTACTTGATGAAAAAATGATTTTCACTACGGAATCAATTCATAAAATTGTAAAAAAATACAAAATATTAAATAAAAAGTTCTTTAAAATTAAACATGGAACAAATAATGTATGATTCAAATAATTTTTTTCTTGAATTTGGGTAGTTTTTTATATGTTTTGTAAGTACAAAACATTCCTTTCACACTTTTATAAAAAATTATAAAATTTACATCTTTTAGATATAGTTAAAATATTCCATTCAAAAGATTTTATAAAAATTAAAAAATGGGTAAGAATTTCCGGAATAAATCATTATAAAATTGTTAAAAATTTATTAAAATTACATTCTG
Organism: Viscum album; assembly: GCA_963277665.1. Lineage (NCBI taxonomy): Eukaryota > Viridiplantae > Streptophyta > Magnoliopsida > Santalales > Viscaceae > Viscum > Viscum album. The sequence continues at coordinate 105,761,106 of OY728143.1, read as the reverse complement.
AAAACATGGATATTGAATAAAAAGGATTTTTAATATAATAGAGAAGTAAAGTCAGGATTTCTTAAAAAAATTATGCATCTTATGAGGAAACAAATAGTGGGAAATAAAATAATACAATAAAAGTTAATAAATTACTAGATTATAATAAAATATATTGGTTTTATGATATAAATATATAAAAAATCCTCAAAGGGATACATTAAGAAAATACATCTTTAATAATGATGAAATTTTAAAATAAACACATACCACTTTGTTAAGTTTTGAATCATACCCCATATGAAATAAGTAATATAAAAAATATTAAATTCCATGAATATAGATATTTTAATAATATATAATAAAAATTGGAAGTATATACCCACAAATAAAATAAATATGTTGTGAATATGACATATATCTCATGGAACTAAAAGTGACATGACAAACCCATTACGTCGAGTCCATACATTGTCGTGTATGTCTATTATATCCTGTAATATAAAATTATACCAAATATTTTATCTCTTAAAAGAATTTTCCTAGATTAATAATTTATACATAAATCATTTATCTCACTAATTTTAATTATTTATTTAATAACTCTATTGGTTATTTCCATAAAGGGTTTTTTGAGGATTCTCAGTTTATAATATCAAAACAGGATCAGCGTGTTGATCACCATTGAAAGGGTAATTGATTCATAATATATATAATAAAAATCATGAAATGATTATTATTTTTATACTTATATTATAATTTTAAATATAACTAAGAAAATTTGTTTTGAAAAATAAATTATTTTACTATCATTGAGATGGCAGGTTGTACATATGCATGTGTAATGTTTCCATTTTTCTTTGATCTTGATGGAAAAATGGTAAGTGATATTTAATCATTACATAATGAAAATAATATCATAAATGTTATAATAGTTTTTTAAATACACTTACATATACCATCCATGTAATATGGTAATAAATAATCATATCGCTTCATGAGGTAGTAGTCTATTGTACGCACAAACGGCATAATGATTTTTCCATGGATGATAAATTAAGAAAGTATATGATATATAAAATTTATAGAATTATTAATATTTAATTAAAATAATATATATATATATATATTTAATACATAATAATAAATATATTTGAGAGGTTGTTATTGAAAATTAATTTTATCGGTTCACTTGGAGGTAGTCCACCATATACAAGAATGATGGTTTCATTTCTTATTTGATACAAGAGGATATAGATTTATGTTATTAAAATAAAATAATAAAATTTTAGTGTGTGATAGATACATATTTTATCATATCATCAGTATTGACTAATATTTTAATGAGTTGAAGAATAAATAAAACAATGATGCTTGATTAAGAATGATACGTCTTCCTCAGACTACCTATTTAGGATTATACCAATGGCCTCCTTAGATTATATTTTTATCGATAATAGGACTCTAAGATGTGTATAGTTAATAAATGAATGTATTTGGGTAGTTATTGGTTGATAACAAGGTTTTAGAAAAGTAAATAGGAGTGGAGATAGGTTCCATTTTATAAGTGGGAGAGTGGACACACTTGTAATTTTTAAAAATTAAAAGTTATTCCCACATTTTATACATTCGACAAGAATACGAATTGGATAATTCTTGAACATAATATGATATATGGTCTAAATTTTTCCATACAAAAGGATTTTCAATATTTCTTTAGTCCATTTTAACCCTTATATTTTTATTTTAACCACAAGTAAACTCGTCTAAACCATAACCTTGGTAATTAGCTTTTATAGTTTTTACTATTAATAATGAAAAAAATAAGATTAATTATTATATAATATTAATTATTATTGTTATTATTATTGTGGAATCCATTTTCCAAATTCAATTCACTGAATTGTCGTAATTTAATATAAAATTAAAAAGTCAATCCAACAAAAACAGTTTTCCAAAGATTAAGTTTTAATAATTATAATTTTTTTATAACAAATTGAAACATTATATTGATTCCATTTAATAAAATTGTATTAATAATAACATTATTGAACTAATATAACTTTTAACCATTTTAAAACAAAATATAACATTGTTATTGATTAAATAAAAAAGAAATTTTCTATAAAAGTAATAAGTTTTAATATACATCCAAATTTAATCGTTCTATAAATTTCTCAAAAACTTACCCTAATATAATTTTTACAAGCTGACTCCAAAAATATAGTTATTTTTTTAATATAAAATTTATTAATGTGGGAAAAAATTATTTATTCACAAAAATAAATTAAAATCATTTTGTTAAGAAAAATGTATTTTCAAAGCCTATAAATACTTTACCAATACTTAAGAAATTATTTGTTAATATATTTTCCCTATCATCCATAATTAATTTTCAATATATGGTTATTCCAAACATATTAGGTATGCTATAATAATAAATTTTAAATAATAATATTCGAAAAGTTTATCATGAATTTTTGAAACTTGGTGTTTCATGTGTTATATACAATTAATAATATTGTTATTTGAAAATTTAGTGGTGTCTCATTCTAAATCCCTACATAGATTTCATACTCAAAATTTTACACACTTCTCAAAAGTCAAAGTTTTGACATTCATATATTCTTTTCTAGAAAACCCACATCGTAAAAATGGTTAATTTAGCTTTCTCATAAATATGGAAAAGGAAGTGAAAAGTTCAAACATAACTATATTTCCAATTAGGGGGTAAATTGTGGTAATGGAAAACTTGGTTTTAGAAAGTAGAACAATTTAAGAGATAATGTTATACTTTTTAAAGAGGTAATATTCCATTGGTTTATAAAAAATGAATAATATTTTTATTTTGAGGTCATTTTCTAAAAGTTGTGGGATTATATTTACATATAGACTATTTATATAAGGAATGATAATTACATAAAATTTATAATTTCATCTATTAATAATTTTTCATAGTAATATCTTCTATTTCTCCAAACTATGAGTATTAAAAATGAATTCTTTATGCCTTATTCCCTTAAATTAACATATAATTGATCACATTACACTAAAAAGTAAAATCAAGGTATTCCTCCTAAAATTATAATTAACAAAAAAATTGAAATGGTTATCACAACATATGTTAATTCCAAAAATTAATACACCTTCATATAAATATCAAAATATAATATTGAACAAAAATTATACAATAACTAAATTACCTCATATTCCTAATAACCTTAACATTAATGGATTTAATTATGTTCTTACAAAAAAAAATAATGCAAGTTAAATCAAATTTCAAAACTAAGGGATACCTCAACCCAATGAAATCTTTCTCAATGGCCCATTATTCACCTAAAAATCCTAAAAAAATATAAATATATAATTATAAAATATGCTTCAAAAAATAAAATTAATTTTTATCAATCAAATTTATTAATTAAAAACAATTTCATAGTAACTAGTACATCATATAGGCTAGTGGTTGGTATTTCTCCCTTATCACCCTTTGAATTTGGGTTCAATCCCCATGGTTTATCTTGATATGATAAGTTGTAACATGACATGTGGGTTACCCTTTTTCAGAAACCATGTTAATATAATTCTATTAACATTCTGAAAAAATTGATTAAAATCTCCAAAATAACATTAATAATAAAATCATTTTGTAACCACTAATTTTTTCTATATAGATTATTCTTACCAAAAAATCAGATAATTTTAATTGACTATAATTACCTCAACATCAAGTACATATCAAATATTATCTCATCCTCATTTCATCTTACAATTAAATCATCTATCTGGGTCATTTGTACCATTATTCATATATTTAGAATCCTTAAAGAAAAAAACTAAAGAACAATCATTAGAAGTTTAATGATTCTTATCACCATAAAGTAATTGATAAAAAACATCAATAACAATATTATAAAGATCCAACACCTAAACACATAAATCATTCAACTTCAATGAGTTTTATAACATAATCCCTTAGGAATTAATCCTTTGATTAGTGAATTCACTCACATAATAACTTGGTTCCCCAAATATACGACATTATACTATTAATGGTGTCTTAGGATGAACATTATTTCCTCAAATCTATTTAACTAAACTAGTTATTTTTCTTTTGCAATTAGATAATTTTTCCCTCCTTTTCCACAAATATAGAAACATACAATTCCTTTAACTTGTTTTAAAAAGTGAATATTCCCATATTTTTTGTCATGTAGGAAACTAAATATTATTTTAAAAATCATCATTAAAACTATAACATCTAGGATATTTCATCCTTCTCTTCTTTGATGTGTTTAGAAATTAATATATATTCCATTTGTTATTTATAATTTTGGACAGGTCATTTGGAATGATCACAATATGTTTAAATTTCAATCATATTATTTTATGAACCTCATTAGGGAAAACATTACAGTTCCAATCACATTCCTTATTAGAATGTTTTCCTTTATTTACCTCCATTAAATAATACAATAAGCAACATGATAAGAAATTATGTTACAAAAGAGAAACATATAAACCTATAATGAATAACATATAAATAATAAGTATATCCTATGTTATGATTAACTAGGTCTCAGTCTAGGTTATCTATGGTGAAATTTACTGTTACGTTTTCTAACCTAACAATTTGATGCGGTCCATAATAATAGTTTTAAAATTTTTGGTGAATTTTCAAATCATATCAAATCATAGTGTTAAACTATTTGTATAACAAGGAAATTTTTCATATACTAGTTAAGGATTGATTATATATTAATATTCCAGTTTTGGGGTTACTAATTTTAGTTACAACTATTATAGATCCACATACACATGTAGTATCAAAATTGAGATGTAATTTCATTGAACCCACTCAATCTACACTTCACATAAATTGTAAAATATTTATTCTACACATAGTTTTATACATACAAATATCCCTAGGGTTCAAACTAAATTATTTTAGTTATAATATCAAAATATAAATAGACCATTACAGTGATACTAACTATAGAAATCCAATCCTTTTGAATATATTATTAAAAGAACATTAACATAAATATCCATTAATACTAAAACAAGGATCTAAAAGGCCTACTTCCTTTAGTAGACTGGATTCATAAAACACCAAAAGGAGTATATAATAAAAAAAATTATTTTATTTTCAACAATTATCTCCTAAATTCATTTGACCCTATAATGTTTATGGGATAACCTGGGAAATACATACACAAAAGGGGTGAGTCAGAAATCCCATGAAGGAAATAACATGATAAGAATAAATAACATGCGAACAGAATTTATAACATGATATCATAAAAGAGAAGTCTCAAGAGTTATCAAATGGAAGAATAACATAAATAACATTCTATCATAAGATTATTTAATCATAGGAAATAAGGGAGAAAAAAATAACATGTCATAAACACGAGTCAAGGCAAACTACCTAGACAATATGACATGGTGAAAAGGTCTCGCAATGGATTAGGATTACTCCCTAATCCCATACATGAAACCACATGTGACTAAATATTTACATAATTCATTGTAGTGATGTCTAGTTTCACCCATCAAAACATTCTCATGATTATGTGTTCCAAAAAAGGAAATAAGTCATAAGGCACAAACATAAGAATTACCCATGTATAGAAATAAGTTGTATCATTTTATCTCATATCATAATCAATTGAAATTTCATAATTAAATCATTAGATAGATGAACATAGATCATTTATAACATTGTTAATTTAGTGGATAATAACCTAGTTATATATGTGAGATAAATATATATAAAATTTATAATCAATAAATATCATTGAAGTTTTTTTCATTGATGGAAATTCCATTAAATATTATATAGAATATTTCTTGAGGAAAATACCATTTTCATTTTGTAATCACTTCTTCATAATGTAAAAAAGTTCAAAAATATTATAAAAAAATCCTTTCAAGAAATACATGGGTACTTATAATGGTATATTAAATCAATTCAATGGTCATGATGGTAGGTAATTCCATACATGATTTATAAGTAAAACAATATTTCTTTCACACAATTATAAAAAGTTTAAAAGGAACCTTTTTCAAAAAATGACATGAAATTAATTTTAACCCATTTTTTAAAATATAATCCATGTGTAAAAATAACATTAATAAATTATTTTGTTAATTTTTAAATTATTGAAAATATTCTTATAAAACATTGATATCACTACTGGAAAACTAACCTATAAAAACGTTTTGGAACCATTGGTATAGTCCTCCAAACTGTTGGTATAGCCTATACCAGTGGTTTGGAGAACCATTTCCATGTAAGCCATTGGGATAGGTCTATACAGGAGGTTTTTGGAAAACCATTGGAATAAGTAATATGAAAATATATACCAATGGTTAGGGAACCGTTGGTATATGTATTTAAAAAAAAACATTCGCAGGGATTTGATCCCAGGACCCCCTAGTTTATCATTGAATGACTTAACCACTAACCTAACATGACTTTTCTGAACATAATTACATAAATATATATATATTTATTGTCATAATTATTTTAAATTTTGATTTATATAATGTTATCGGTAAGAAGATCTGATAAAAATTCAAAGGACCTATACCAAAAGTTGTCAAAACCGTTGGTATAGGTCCTGATTCTAGATTCAATTCTGGGTGGAAGGTTAATATTTTGGGGACCTTTCCCAATGGTTTTGGAAAACCTTTGGGATAGGTATAACCTTTCCCAATGGTTTGGACAAACCATTGGGAAAGGTTTCCAAAAAGTGGTATTTTCCCAACATTTTTCCAAAACCGTTGGAAAGGGGTATACCTATCCCAACGGTTTGGCCAAAACATTGGGAAAGGTTGCCACAAAGTGGAATTTTCCCAATGGTTTGGCCGAACTGTTGGGAAAGCCATACCCTTTCTCAATGGTTTTCCAAAACCATTGGGAATGGTGGCCTCAAAGTTGGCTTTCCCAATGGTTTGGCCAAACCGTTGGGAAAAGGGGACCTATACCAGCGGTTTGAAGCATTGGAAAAAGGCAGATTTCTAGTAGTGTATGTAATAAAATGAATTTTCGACCAAGGAGAAAAGTGATATCATATTTAGTAAAAACATTATCTCAATAATTATAAGTAACGATGAGAGGAAAATGGATATATTACATAAAAGTTTTAAGAATTACCATATAAGAAATTAATATATAGGTTTTAAGATAGAAATATCAAACAACCCTTCCAATAAAGGCATAGACATAATCAATCTTGAATAATGATAAGATTGTGAAATAATCCCTTTCCACTGGTATCTTTGGAATCATAACCTCTATGAAATATGTAACTTGAAAATAATCCTTAAAAACCATTACCATATATATATATATTAATTATATAACATTCAAATGCTTACTTTATAATTTATATAAAAGAAATTAGTGATGAATATGACATATTTCTTATGGATGTAAAAGTGTGGGAGAATCCCAAATATCATGTCCAAAAAATATTATATGTATTTTATCTATGGTATAATATAAATATATAATTTTTTCTCTCAAGAACCCTTTACATGTTTTATCCCTTACACTTAAACAATTTAATTCAATCATTTTAATATTATATTGAATTAAATAATCAATTATGTCAATATCGGGTGTTTTGAGCATGCTTAATTCATAATTTCAAAATGACATCTATGTACTGACCGTTGAAAATGGGGCAATTGTTCCGTAATATATTAAATAATAATCATGAAATTATTTTCATATTTTTATATAAATTATATATATCCAAATAACCATAAATTATGGGTATGAAAAATGAATTTTGTTATAATCAATGAGATGATAGAATATATGTATACATGTGTAACATTTCCATCTCACAAAATGGAAAGAATTAAATTAATATTTTATCATTCCAAAATGATCATAATATCATCACAATAATATTTATTCTTTAAATACACATACATATTTTTGGTACTAAGGTGCATAGTGGAAGGTAGTGGGTTAGGGATTTAAAAAAATTTATCACCAGAATGATTAAATTATATTGTCTCCCAAGATCAGATCCCCACATGATGTATGAGGATTTCATATAAATTATTAAATCATAAATATTTTAATTAAATAGTTTAATTATTGAAATTTAATAAATCATGATATCATCTCGTATCTAGGGAATGTTGGTTAAAGCATCTAAGGTTAAACCCCAGTAGAACATCCACATGCACTTCAAGAATACACCCATATTCTGATTGATGAGTTGAATTTGTTAATGTGGGTCTATAAATATTTCTTCCATGATGAGATGATCACCTCGATCCCATCCCTTAAATCCATTGATAAAATCGATGATCGAATTCATGGATGGGAACTTTCCCTCTCTTTGATGAGATAAGGGGAAATATGAACTCTCAATCCATTTGATATAATAGCATAACAACATTAAACTCCTTGAAACTTATATTGTGGATGATAAAAATACCCTGATAGGGTTCTTGACTCTTATATATACAACACCAACTTATTAATCCTTATATGAAATGTTATGATGATCTAACTACATCATAAACAATATTTATATTTTATCATATACTTATAATATATATTAAATATATTACATGATAAAACTTGGTGATAAACTCAACTAGTAATTCTATAAATATTAAACAAGAATTTAATATAAAAATAATATTCATTCATATAATATTATTTTTCATATTCACATAATACCATTGGGAATAAATTTAATATATATATTCAACCAGATTATTAAATACTTGAAAAATAATAATTTTTTTATTCTTTTTTAGTAAATATTACTGTCAAAATTCCTAGAAATCATGGTGGGGCCCCCTATTTCATATACACATATTTAATATAATATGGTAGACTCTTGAATATACTATGATGTTTGACCATATAGGACCTTATATTAATTTGAGTGAACATTATTCATAGACCAAGAGAGGAGTTTAGAAACCCATCAAAGCCCCTAAAGAGATAAGTAAAATTCTTAGAAATGAAAATCATTCCTATGAACATGTACTATGTAATATTATAATTTTTTATGATATCCCAAAGAAAAGGACACACAAATTGTTTCATCATCCATTATTTTTGTATTATTTGATTATATAAATAGATAGACTTACCTTTTACTACCACTACCATTGATTAATGATGGTACTACCATCCCAATCCACTGGGATTGAGATGTCACTTCATTAACATAGAAGGGATAAATTCTATCTTTATTGTTTTACTAATTCTATACCACCAATAAAAAACCCATACCAAGACACCTCTCCATGATATCAATTTCATGGTTTTTTTCATTCATCAAAGTACATGATCAAATGAAAAACATTGATAGTGATATCAAGTAAGAAGACCGATAAACATTTTCATATATAGGAAAAACTAATGACACCTGAAATATGTGGTGTTTCTATTTAAGGATTTTTCCTCATGATCATATCTATTTTATATCATCATGTGAAACCTTTATGAGAATATTTCTCAATGATTATGGGCCCCAACAAATAAGAGACACACATATATGTGTCCTGAAAAAATGATATATTTTGACCTTAGGTAATAATATTAGGATTATTATCATGGTATCTCTAGGTTATCATTATAGAATATGAACCTTTATAACATTTTTATATGAAATAATTTAAGTAAATTATGATAAATATAGTTAAAGAAAATGTATCAATGATATTATGGTATTATTAGCACATTTACATATCAAAATGGATACATGTTTTGGTAATCAATGTACATACATAACTTCGGTCTAGGGCACCCATGTTCAACACTCCACCTTTCACTAGAGCCAACATATAATAATTATCAACCCTTTTAATGATAATCATTCTTCTGGTAAGATATGGATTTAGTCACGATGTCTTCTATGATATCCTTTATGTGTAATTGGATAACTGAAACTTCACCTCTCTAGGTAAAATCCCACAATATATGGAACTTTTCTAGTGTATACGTTATCCAATGGCATGACCTGGGATCCTTGGCAAGTTTCACTGCTGTGGTATTATCATAGTAAACTGGAATAGGGAATTCACTACTAGGTACAATACCAATTACTAAGAAATATATTTGTATCCAAAAAGATTCCATAGTTATATCATAATCTTATATCTAACAAGATTATACTGTATAATAAGAGACAAAATTTTTATCTTCTCTATCTCACAATAATACAATTCAAGAAAAAAATAGCCATTTCATAATTTAAGATCATCGTGATCTATATGAAAACTGTCATATGTGTATCCTCTCATTACTAGTTCCTAATCTCCTTTATACACCTATAAAATATCCTTCAAACATTTCAAGTACGTAATTATATTTTTCAAAACTTCCTAATGAATCTCAACTAGATTATCATGATATCTTCATATCATGCTAAAATAAAAGGAAACATCAAATACTGTACATAGAATGACATTTGTGGTAGATCCCACTTATGGTGAATAAGGATGTTCACTCATTATTTAAATATCTTCTTGTGTTTATGGTCATGTTTTCTTGGATTGGTTAAAGCCTTGTGACATTGGAGACAAAACTCTCTTGGATCATTCTATAATGTACCTTTTCTAAACCTTTTCAATATATACACTCTATCATATCTCAATAAGCCTTTGAGATCTATATTAGAAGAACTCCATCGCAAAAATTTAGGATATTTCACCAATGTATCTATTGGATAAGAATTAATTTATACATGTATTAACTAACCTTTATACTTTGACTTCAATTACATTAATTAATATTTCATCAAAATATAATACATAGAAATTTATTTCATTCCCATGAACCTTCTTATTGTCACATGGTTTTTATTCATATTTAAAAATAATGTTATATTTTGGATATATTAAATTGAATATTCAATAAAAATGATTATTGATTTTACCATTAAATATATCTACATTGATTTCAATATTTATTCAAATTATTTGACATAGAAAACACTTCAGAATGAGTCACATACACATCTTCAAAAAACTACCCATTTAGAAAATTAGTTTGGAATTCTATTTCAAAAATATTATAATCATGAAGTTATTATTATTTTTTGTAATATTATGATGGATTTTATCATTGATTCTTATAAAGAGGATTCATCCCAGTATACTCCTGGATGTTTCCTAAAACTCTTCATTACCGTTAATTCTTTATATGTATTTATTTTATCATAAATGTCCATATTTTTCTTGAATGTCCATTAGAAAAAATGGGTTCTACATTATCTAGAGGGTCTATAGAAATACAAAATTCATTATGGTACATGGACTCCAACTCAGAATGAATCGAATATTCTTATTTAGTACCATCATTTCTTTTATATAATCCCTTGTAGGTTAGAGGTTAGTAATTCTCTATAAGTAATTTTTCCCTCTAATTTGGTGAAAATAAACCCATAATTCTCTAGTTTATTAACCTCACGAGTTGAACTATATAGTACTTATGTCGCAGGAACATATTCATCTCCCAATGTATCTTATAGATATTATCATGGAAACAACTCTTGTTCTTATTGAGCATCAAATTAAATAAAGATAGTATTTCCACAACTATTTCCTTTATAAAATTTTTCACTTCCTAGAAACATGGACTTTATGAAAATATTCATTTTCTTATCTAGAGGGTTATATAATTAATACCCTTTAGTTTTATTAGGATAACCCATAAAGATTCACTTTATGCATCAGGATGCTTATTTTTCACTGGTATAGCCATAAAATAAGATTCCCATCCCCACAAACATATGTGTGAAATATTTGGTATCATTTTCTAACACAAAAAATATTGAATCCCATCAATAGCTTGATTTGGTACTCAGTTAAGGGTGTATTCCTCTGTCTGTAAGGAGTATCCTCAAAAGGATAATGAAGGATTTTCATGACTCATCATTGAACAGACCATGTCTAGAAGGGTCAAATTTTTCCTTTCACTAATACCAATCCACTTTTGTGTATAGGGAGGACTAATTTGGGATAATATTTTAAAATACTTTATGTGATTATTGAATGATTGGTTATGACACTCTCCAGCTCGGTTTGATTGGAGTTCCTTAATCTTTTTACTACGCTAGTTTTCTACTTCATATTGGTATTCCTTAATTATCTAAAATGAATCTAACTTAAAATATAATTTATAGATACTATCATGCCCAAAATATTAATTAGTAAAAGTAAATACATATAAAAACCCTCCCCTTTCCTCTACTCGGAATAGACCCCATGAATCAGTGTGAATTCATTCCAGTAATTCAATGTCTCTTACTCCATTTCTAGAAAATGTTGATTTTTTCATTTTCCAAACTATACAAGTGTGAAAACAATCTAGGGGAATTAACTCAAATGATTCTAAAAACCCTTCTATATTTAATTTCTATAAATTATTATCATTCACACTACCAATCCTAAAGTTCCAATGGTGGGTGTTTTATAAGTCATTTTCACTAGTTTTTTCCTTGATTTACAATATTTCATATAATAAAACATGTTTTCCATATAAAATAGACAATATTTACTTAAAAATATGAAATAAAATCACACTATTTACAAAAATTACAATGGTATTATGTTTCTAGTAATTGAAGGAACATAATAATTGTAATTTAATACATGAACTAAATGAGCATGAAATGATTGGTTATAATATCCCACTTCTAAGGATGTTTGTCTTACAACATTTTAATCTTGGAGATCCAAATTTAACTTTTCAATATTATAGAATCTACATGGTTACTATATATGGAAAAAATGTGTGATCCATATGTTGCAACCAATAAAAAACTAATATAAAATGGCAGGTTTCATTCAACAACAAAATACATAATCTATAAGTGTAACCATGTTCCTTTTCCTTTCTCTATATTTCATCATCTAGTGTCCTTTCTAACCATGTGAACAGAAAATAGCCTCAATGTAATTCCACTCCTTCTATATTTTCTGATTTTTATAAGGATTCTGCATTGGTTTCTTCGGCTTGGACATAACATTAAACCCGTTAACCTTTCCCTTCCTCTTATTTTTCACCATATGGACTGATGATTTAGAATTCTTCATATCCTTATTTTCTTGGAGAACTAAATCTGAATGATCTTGGACTGACTTTATGATTTTATTCATGTTGTAGTTAAAAATAAATGTCAAAAATCATGGTGATCAAGTAGAAAAAACGTAATCAGTTTCTAGTTCATGGTTTAGTTTAAAACGAAGGGCTTTATGTCTCTCAATGTACACAATCATCATTAGTACATAAAGTCCTACATAATTTCAATCTATTATCCTACACTTATACAATGAACTGAACATCACATACCATTCTTTCTTAGCTCTCTCTTAATATAACTATCAGATATGAGTTAGAATCCTATAGAAATCATCATCCCCGTGAATTTTCTATAATTGACTGGACATAGATAACACCATGACATATTGTTCATCTAGGGAATCATCAAAATTATTTTACATTTGGGTTTATCATCCTTTAATTCTCCCCGATGAGGCTCGATAGGAAGTGATTATTCCAGTACCTAAAGTATTATATCTTGTCATATTAATATTCACATGCACCTATACCATTCCAGGATGTTATGGTTAGTCAATATCATTTCTTCATCTAGTATTGATCAATGCGGAAATGTTCTGGTGGTATTGGTGATGTCTATTTTTATATAAACCAAATAAAAAATTTCTTTTAGTACTTTATCAAAATTATTGATTTAGAAATTATGGATTTATTGATTAAATCATTAAACAACTCCCACTACTTTGAAACTCTAGTATCCCACACTACTAGATTCAGAATATTATAACAACTATGTATCCTAGGGGTAAGGATAATTGGAACCTCTCCTCATAGTCTATAAGTTATGTCTATGAAACTACTCTAATAATTCAAAGTTATAAACTAGACTAGACAAATTAATTGACTAGTTTTTCCTTGATCTGTTGAGTAAAGTTCCAACTTATAATAATCTTAACATTAACTACCTCAATTCTTTTCCTCTAAAATGATATAAATATATCTATGGACACTTATTTTATATAAACATTAGTTAAGACAAAAAAAATTATATAAGAACACCTCAATAGTAGGAGTAACCGTTAACAATAGCTAAAGATCACACTTTTCACCCAATTTCATTGATATATAAATGAATGGCTGACTTAATATTGTTTTTACGGGTTTTTATATTTTCAAAAAATGAAATATTTTTATATTAAATATGCTCATACTATGTTGGCACATTCATAACTAAACATGATTTAATATAATATATTCGTATCTTCTTTATTAATTTTTTTTAATTTAGGTGTTTTCGGAATAAATATACACATGAATAAAGTAATAAAAACTCAAAAAATAAATAAAATAACTAACTAGTCAGGATCATATAATATTGGCTGATCCATTTTATCTTCACGACCCAGTCATGTCTTAGCGGTATCAAAACTGAGTTGATTCTTTATTCAAATCACAACTCTCTCCCATATCCAATGGTTTCACATCTCTTTTATGATCCCACAACATCTTGGTGTGGTCCAGACCTTATAGTGTCATCACTAATAGCATATGAAAACTCACATATATGAGAGGAGGTCTCATGAGGTATAAAATACATATAGATAACATTGTGTGGGCCAACCCCGATTTATATTGAATAGAAAAATGGATGATGCCTAGCCCCACATAAAACTGATTAATTATTATAAGAATCACATATAGGTATTAAAAAATTAAATAGAAATAACATAGACAAATTCATGGTTGGTTTCTACTTAAGATCAGCTAATGGCTAAAATAATATCATGATAAAATTTACTTTGAATATTTTTAATTACTGGGGAATATAATTAAGTAAATTAATTAATTAAATTAAAATAATTTAATTTTGTTTAATCCCATTATTAATTTAATTTATTATTACAAAATTAAATCAGTTTATTAATTTAATTTTTGGCCAAAATAAAATTGATTTTCTAGAATATTAAAATAATAATTTTTCCCAAAAAATCATAAATTAATGTTTTAATATTAAAAAAAATTATTTTGCCCCATAACCTTGTGGAAGTTCATTTATGGTCAGGCTATTCCCACACAAGCTTGTTCTGGGTCTAACAAACCCCATACATGGATATTTTGGGAAATAGAGACCCGTCATGACTCGTTCCTAGTCAAAAAGACCCTCCCAAGACTTTTATGAGGTGTGGATGGTCCAATAGGACCCACGTTTTTCATGGGTCACTCAATATAGGGTTTAAGAACTATGGTAGGGAGAGTTGTTTTATATGTTTTCAGAAAAAAAAATGTATAAGTCATATTTTTTTAAAAACCATGTATGAAAGGTGGTTGGGGTCCTACCACCTTTCAATTCTACACCACCTTTTCCCCAGATTAATGATAAGGAAAAGACATGTGGGGTTAGACCACTTTATTCCTAATGAAAAAGCAAAAGGTAGCCGGGTGTGCATGCCTTTCACCTAACTTAAAGGTGAAAGGCATGCACCCCCTATCGCCTTTCTATAAAATCCCTATAAACGTGAAGCCCCCCCTTTATTCTTACTTCAAATTTAAATAATCTCTCTACATTATATAGCCCATCTCTCTATAAGAAGTCTTATTCTTGCACAGTAGATTTGGTGGTCTGAAAGAAGTTCCAGTTTTTTTACGAAGAATCATTTAGAGGTATTTTTTCTTATTTAATTTAATTTTATTTATTTGGTTATTTGAACTATTTTTAGTTACTTTTAAATATGTTAATTATTAAGTAGTTTAGTTATTTAGATATAGTTTAAAAATAATATTTATTATTAGTAATCATTATGTATCGATTGAATAATGAATAAATTGGGATTAAAAATTGATTACATATAATTATTAGTTAATTATAATAATCTAGTGAATATAATATTATTAACCTTTTATTAATTCATAACTAATTAAGTATTAATTAATGATTAACTAATTATTATAGAATTTTTAAATAATTATTTATTCATGATTAGCTAATGATTATGTATTGATTAAAGAATGATTAAGGGAAGATTAAAGGGTGATTAAGGGATGATTAAGGGAATATTAAGGGATGATTATGGGATTATTAAGGGATAATTAATGGATAATTAAGTTATCATTAGAAGACGAAAACTTTTGAAAATTCAAAAGTTAAGTACATCCCTTTAAAAGATGTTATTAAGATGCTAATTAAAATGAAGCTGGATTTTACCTCATGTCTGAAGTGAGGCTCATATCATTCAAACCTATTATATTGAAAAATTTCAAAAAATTTATTATATGGTTTAATGCATTCATGTTTTATTTAATGTGTTTTTTCTTATCCATTTCACTTATATGATCATAATTTTCATTTTAACAATTATAATTAAACTAATTTGGTATTTTATTTTCTTTTTACCTATGTTTTCAAAAAATAATATGAATAATATTGAAAATAAGGGTTGAATATATAATCTATATGATACTGGAATTTTATAACATCTTTTTATATCCAAAGATATGATACTAATGTTTCTTAGAACAAATTTTAATCACCCTAAAGGCATTTTAGTAGTTTATAAAGAAAATATGAATCATCTAAATCAGATCCCCTAAGAGTGTCATATCAGGTTTGAAACAAGTCTCACTTTTATATACTAGGTTACCCCTAGTTAGGCCCGCGACACCTTATCGGAGTTGTTAATCCTTGATACATTTGTGCCAGAGCCACATCCACTTGTTTTTATCTAGAAAATGATATTATTTCATAGACAACCACATAATCTTTATGGTACCAAAATTTTAGAATGTTTTCTTATATCCTAAAATATGACAGTAGTCATTACTCAACCATTAGTTAAATATTACATAACCATTAGTTAAACATTACTTAACCATTACTTAATCATTAATTAATCGTTATTTAAACAATTATTTACCATTAGTTAAACATTTCTTACCCATTAATTAAACATTTCCTAACCATTAGTTAAACATTTCTTAACCATTAGTTAAACATTTCTTAAATATTTGGTAAACATTTGTTAATAATCCCTTAATCATACTTTAATCATCCCATATCCGTTATTTAATCATTCTTTAATCATTCTTTAATAATTATTTAATCAATACTTAATCATTATATAATCATTACTAAATGATTATTTGAATATTCAATAATAATTATTTAAACATCACTTAATCCTTAAATAATTATTCCTTAATAAAAATTTAATTATATGATATTCATTAGTTAATTATGATTAACTAATAATTATATGTAATAATTTTTTAATCCTAAGTTATTCATTAGTTAATCTATACTTGATGATTATTAATAATAACTATTATATCTAAACTATATTTAACTAACTAAACTACTTCATAAATAAAATATTTATAACTAACTAAAAATAATTCAATTAACTAAACAAATAACTTTAAATTAAATAAGAAAAAATACCTTATAATGATGTTATGTAAGAAAAATATGACTTCTTTTAGACCACCGGATATACCACGCAGGAAGAAGACTTCTTCTAGCGAGATGGGATATGGAATGTAAAGAGTTGAGTGAAATTTAAAGTGAGGATAAGGGGTGGGTTCCATTTTATAGGTATGTAATATAAAGGTGGCATGGGGGTGTATTCCTTTCACCTTTAGATTAGCCAAAAGGTGCGTGACCCCTTCCACCTTTCGATTTGTCATTATGTGGAAGTTGGCAAGCCTCTGATCACCTTTTCCATATCAATCCAAGGAAAAGGAAAAGGGGCTTGAAATTTGGTAGGCCCCTACCTCCTTTGAAACACAGTTTATTTTTAAAAAAATTGACCTATCCATTTTTTTATGTTTTTTCCGAAAACATGTAAAAATACTCATGTCATCATATTATAATTGATGGTTCATACCTTCAGTGTTCATGATAACCATAAGTAACCAAAAAAATGTTAAGGCATCTAGAAGTGGTTTAATCCATGGGTTTTCAGCAGTCTGAGGTGTTGAGGGTGGAGGATTAGGAGGGCATTGGTAAGGGATCATGTGCTCTTTATGGATGTTATCTAATGGAGTAGTGGCAGTGGCATCAAATAGTCCAGGTGAGGGTGGTCTCTTTCATGAAAGGTAAATCATTAGGTGACTCAGTAGTGATCGTGATAAATATGGATATAGGACAGGGTCTATGAGGTGGCTCTCTATGGATGGATATTGCATGTTAGATAAGGAAAGCATCGCATGGAGAAGATGACCCCTACACCTCCCATTTTTTAAATCATCTATCAAAAAATTATTTTTTATTTATAATTAACTATAGTAGGATATGAATCCCTCTTTCCTGAATGTTTTATTTCATTTTTTATTATTATTTAATGTAAATAATCCCCAAAAATAAAAATAAATCTATTTAATATATTTTATTTTAATAATATATATAAAAATAATACATAATTAGTGGAATGAAATTTCACCAACATAGTAGAATCTATCTGGTATGCTTCCTAAAAAATAAAACATAATATATATATATATACACACACACATATATTGTTCTTAAATCTTAATTAATACCCTAAAGAAAATAAAAAAATTCCATTTCAAACAAAATGCATTGACGTGTGGTTTTTTATGGAACTAAACTAAGTCCCTCTACGTAGATTTACGAAAATTTTATCTTTCTTGGAAAAGAAAAATTCACAACCTCTATTTGGTACTAATTTATGATATGGGGGAACACATTGAAAACCTATAATCCATATATTTAAAAAAATACATCACTAGAGTGATGAAATTATGTCAGTTTTGCTGATCTATAACCTGATAGTGGTTCGAGAATCTCACATGAATTACCAATGAGAAAAAAAATTATATTGAATAATTACCTAATTCAAATCAAATTTACCTCAATAAAATCTCATAACCTGTGACCATTACTCAAAGGATATGAGTAAAAAACTCTAGATCATCCCCACGTGATTTAAGAATCCTCACACACACTAGTCATTTAATTCTGAGTGCTAATGTGGAGATCTGAAGAATCTTTCAACATTATTACTATCATCTAAATCTCATCTCATCAATCCATGAATGAAATTGAAGCTCAAACACTTATAAGGGAACATTATATCTCTTAGATTCAGAATGAGGAGGTAGGATCTCTCAATCCATTTGAATGAATAATATGATTTAAATGATCTATTACAGACTTATATAGTAGATGTTAAAAATTCTCAGATTGGGTTCCAAACCCCATTATATTTAACTAAAACTAATTTAGACTTAAATGACATGATATGATG
Organism: Viscum album; assembly: GCA_963277665.1. NCBI lineage: Eukaryota > Viridiplantae > Streptophyta > Magnoliopsida > Santalales > Viscaceae > Viscum > Viscum album. Next base: position 105,741,810 of record OY728143.1, on the reverse strand, counting down.
ATCCAAATGCATCATATATTACATTTATATTTTATCACATACTTTTAACATATTTTAAATATATTACACGTCAAAACTGAGTCATCAATTTCATTAGTAATTCAAGAAATATTATAAATTCATTTTATTATAAAATAATATACATCCATATAATATTTTCTATATATTCACTGAATACCTTTGTGAAAAAATATATAAATAAATTCAACCCAATTATTCAATAATTTAATTATAATGAATTTATTTATTCATATATGATCAATAATAATTGGAAAAATCTCATACCCCATGGTGGGACCAACCATGTCATATAATCGTATTCAATAAAATAGGTAAAATTATTGAATTTTATATTTTATGTGACCCTGTATAATATACCTCCCTTTCCCATTGGCTTGATAAGGAAAAATTCCATTACTTTTCTTTAAGGGACATTTCCAAGGTGCCAAAGGCTGGAAATAAATTCCAATGTCTTTATTAACATATGGGGGTGATTTTCCCTTTGAAAATAAATCAACCCAACCAAACATTCTATAATTTAATACCACTACATGATGAATAATATCAATGTCAAACAACTCAAAGTATAACCATTGATATAAAAAAATCAAACTACAAAAAATTGAAATAGTGGAAGAAAACTAAAATCAAAGTACACCGATGAGGAAGCATCTAACAAAAACCAAATACTCCAAGGACAAAGCTTCATAACACCAAAAATGATCCATGATCCAACACCTAAAAATAGTCCAAGTATTATAAAGTTACATTAAAGATGTGTGATAAATTACCTTTTCCTTTGTCTCTATAAAAGATATCTGTAAAAGCATCAAAGTTCCAAAGCATGGTTGTGTAATGAAACTCAGTAGGCTTCCCCAAAATGACTTCCCTACTCATGCCGCTAGGATAGAACATGTTAGCACATTAAATAATAAAAATTATTAAGAAATTTTAAATAGTTTATATCCACATAAAAAACAAGTTCCATGGTAAAATAATTTTCTCCAAACAATGCCAAGTTCTAAGGAAAGAAACCTAAAAATTAATTTCAACCATTTCATTAATGTAATTAGCATTACCCATTTCTTATCACATATCCACACATACCCATACACAAAATCTCGGTGTTACCACTGATGGTGGAACATTCATGTCCATAACTCATCCCTTTGATGGTATTACTTTCATGACCATTATCCATCCCATTTTATCCTTGGTTAACCATTTAATCCAACCACATTCAAATATAACCACTACCAAACCAATTTAATCATTTTAGTAAAATCTTGATTTTATTGAAAACCATAATCAACAAAACATTTCAATAAAACTAACCTCTTATTGATAACACTTTTCCATCAATCCAATCTCATAATACCAACTACTTATTAAAATCACGTTTTCATGCATCAAAATCAAGTAACCATTTTAAAATATTCATTTTATAATCATGTTATCATTTTCACTTTCAACCAAAATTCCAAATTTTTAAAATTCCATAAATTGTCTCAAGGTAAGGATTCCATCAATAAACTGCACAACAATTCCACAAAAAATAATAATAAAAAATATTCAATTTGAAATCATTCCTTATCTTTTTAGTAAGAGGATTTGATAGTGAAGCCACCTGCCACAGAATTTATGGTGAAAATAAATAACAAAACTAAAATTCCCCTGAAACAAGGATGAATCTCGAAAATCCCACATTAGTTCTTTTCCCTATAATAAAAAAATTCAAATCTAACCATGATTTTCATAATCCATCATAGATATATCTACAATGGACTAGATCTATGAAACCAAGAGAGAGATAAAGGGAATTATATCTATGAAAAAACACAAAAAACGACATTAAATGAATAATTAATATGGGAATCAGGCTTTAAAGCACCATGAAATTCCACTGGATCACTTCCAATTTGATGGGGGAATAATTCCACAGCTTGAAGACAAGGGTGTAACATTCTAAACACCATTTACCTTTCTGTCTTCTGAAATTTGTGAACCATAATTTCCATAAAAGTGTTATGGCCATTTATATTTCATTTCCTTCTCATGTTACCAAGTGTCTTACAAAATCTGACCATGTTTCCACAAAACATGTACTAGACTGATGATATTCCCACATAAGATGTTTTCTTGCCAATCCACAATCTAAACTAGAATGTAAAACAACAAAGCATCTAGATCAAGGTCAATGTGATCCCATCTGATCACATGATCAGGATCAGTATGATACTTTTTCAACTAAGATAGATTAAATAAAGTAGGCACAATATTGGACTATGGTTGAAATTCCAACTGATATTCCACCACACAAACCAATTCAATTATCTCATATGGTTTTGTGTATCAAGGACAAAACATTCCCTACTTACCTAAATGAAGATTTCTAAGCCTTAGAGAGATCCCCAAGAACACATTATTACTCACCTAGAATGAAAACAACCATTGATGATGATATATATTGGATTTTGGATGAATTTGTTCCATATCCATCCATTTTTAGTTCAAATGAATCTTCTATATTGTCTCTTGGACAATGCTCGGCCAAACTAGTGAAGTCTCACCAATTTCCACCCAACCAAGTAGATAATGACAAGGATTCCCTTACAATGATTTAAAAAGATCAATATATATTGAGGCCTGATAATTTTTGTTATATGAGATCTCTATAAATAGTACATGATCCTCCCATAAGCCAAAAAAATCCATTAATCAAGACCAAAACATGTATTCCATCATTTGTATCAACCTTTAAAATTGACCATCCATCTGAGAATGATACACCATACTCATAGTCCATTGAGTCCAACATGATTTCTGAAATGATTTCCAGAAATGAGACATAAACATCAGTTTTCTATTCAACACTATTGAAACTGGTACACCAATCCTCTTTACCACTTCTCAAATATTTATTTCAGAAAAGTCCTCCACCATATGACATTCATTAATAGTGATGAAATGAGTAAAATTTGTAATCTAATCCATTGTCACCCGTATGGAATCATGTTTTCGAACTATTCTTATGAGACCTGTTACCAAATCCATAAATATCTATTATCATTTTCAAATATGTATAGGTAAAGACTGCAATATAACTTCTGGTCATTGATCCTCTTCCTTATGCTGCTGACAAGTTTAGCATCTCAAAAAAAATCATCCACGTTCTTTTAAATATAGACCAACAAAAATCGTGCTTTAAATTCCTTATAAATTTTAAATATTTTAGGATGGAAAACCCATTTAAAATGGTATAATCAGGAAGAAGTTGTTCCTGACAATACATAGGTACAACCATCTGATTTTTGAACCACAAAACTAAACTCCCATATAGACTCCATCCCATAATGGTCTCCCAACCATTGAGTTTCAACCTCATAGTAACGTATTCCAAATCAGATGTTTGTGCCTCCTTAACCATCTTAACCAAATCAAGAATCACCAAAACTAGAAAGAAAACCTTTTTACTCCCTTATCCTTCACAATTCAAATTAATATCAGCTAGAACTAACAACAAATTCCACTCATATGAAGCCTCTTTTTCCAATTAAGCATATGAATTTATGCTTAATGAATATGCCACCATAATGCCTTTACCTGGTGTATACATCATGTAAAATAAAAAAAATGAGATAATTTATCCATCTTTTTTATCTTAGGTTCAAATCACTTTGTGATAATATATGTTTCAAGATTTTATGACACATAAACATAGAAAATTCCTCACTAGAGAGGTAATGATTCCATGTCTTCAAATCATGGACAACTACAGCTAAACCCAAATCTTGTGTTGGGTAGTTCTTCATATGAAACCATAACATCATTTATCCATAAGAAACAATGTCATATTCCTACATGGGAACACATCACAACACTAATCCCAAAGCATCACAATACACCATGTACCCTTGTACTCACTCTGGTATATCAAGATATGTGTTAATGTAAGGAAATCTTTGTGCTATTGAAAATTCTTTTGGCATTAATCATTCCATTGGAATGGAACATTCATCCATTTTAAAGATTATATAAGTGGGGAATGCCAGGAAAAATCATGGAAAATTTTTGTAAATAACCAACTAAACCATGAAAACTGCATATTTCAAAGATATTATTTGGAAGTTTCCAAGATATGACAAACAATATGTTTTTTGGATCCATAGAAACACCTTTTTTAGAGAATACATAGTCAATTAAATGTTCCTATTGTATCAAAATGTCAAAATATAATAGTTTGGCATACAACTGATGATTCCTCAAGATTTCCAACATTATCACCAATTATTTCTCATGCTCAGTCCGTGTCATTTAATACACCAATATGTCATCCATAAACACAACCACAAAATAATATTAATACCAATAAAATATATGATTCATCAATTCTATAATGATAGTTGGTTCATTCATAAGACCGAAAGGCATTACCACATATTAATAATGAGTATATCTATTGTTGAAAGCTATATTTGGAATATCCTCTTTCTAAAATAGCAATTGATAATATATTGATTAAAAGTCAATATTAGAGAACCATTGAGCTCCCATAAATTGATCGAAAAGATCATCAATGAGTGTAAGTGAATACCAATTCATTATCATAAACATGATAATATTATGATAATCCACACACAACCAAAGTGTTCCATCCTCCTTTTTGACAAACAAAATAGGTGCATACCATGGAGATGTTCCAGGATGAATGAACCCTTTTCTTTATAACTCTTCTAACTATACTTTCAATTCTCGTAATTCTATTAGTTCTTTCTAATAATATGAAATGGAAAAAGGATTCATCCTTGGGTGGAGGTCAATCATAAATTCCACTAATCTCATGGGTGGAAACCATGAGGAATTTTTTGAAAAAAAATCACATGAAATTGATCAAGAACAACAAAAAAAAACTATCATTCTTGATATCTTCCATTGATTCCAAAGTCAACGCTTCTAACTATTACAAGATTGTTCCGATTTTTTCTACCAAAAATCCCATTACATCTTCCTTTACATTATATATAACGACCCAAGATTTACATACATTGTAAATATTTCAAAATTGAAGTAAACTTATTAAAACAAATAACAAGACTATGAAAGGACCATATAGGTATAGTGTCTTTAGAAACTGGGAAACATAAACAACCTTTTCATAAATCATCTACGTTGTCTCCCATTTATTTCATCATATCTAGAGTCCCTTTTTGGAATATCCGACTTAATCACCTTCTTACTGACCTGGGTAATAAAAGCATACAAAACGGTGAGCTCAAATGCTCAGTAAGGGTAAACAAAAGAAATATCAATCACATCATATTCATAAGAACATAACATTTTGGAAATCATATCCTGCAAAAGAGATCATAATTTCATAACTTGGGATAAATCATAGTAGTGAAATGTAATCCCAATAATCATAAAATAAAAAATAAAACTTTGTGGCATACACACATAATCATAGAAAATCATTTCATAGTCGTCAAGACTCTTTTCCAAGACTATCTTTGTGGAAAAAGTCCTTTTCTGACTCGTTTCAGTCCTGTTTCACTGAACCGGTTTAACCTGTCGTTCCAGCCAAGTCTATCTCATGAGATATAAATCTTTAACAAATGCATTGGAGGGAGATATATGTCCCACCCATCCCATAATGATACCATTATTTTGTGTGCCACAATATCATAAATCATGTATCATTGCAAAACCCATGTAATAAAAATGGGATTCTTAATCATCATGCCATCATAACACAATCCATATAAGATAAAAGTACATCATAAAAATAATTCCATAATAACATAATCAAAACAATGTAAAAAATAGGGATATAAACAGAACCCTATATTATCTTACATGGAAAATAAATTTGATAAAACACTTGAACTCCATTCTTGAGGAAAATATCCTTTCTAATTCAAAAAAAATTTCCTTTCTTAATATGTCATATAATTTTAAACTAAAAGAAGTTGATTAAAAATAATCTTGAAAACATGTAAAGTAAACTTCTTGGAAATAATGTTCTAAAAATCCATTCATGCAGTATAATTTAAAAATAAACATTCCTCGCATACTTTGGCCGGAAAAGTCAAAAAGTACTTCGTACAAAAAACGACAAAAGATTCCTTTCATATCTTTTACTAAACACTCACCGAAGGGTAAAATTGGATTTAAATTTTTTTTTAGGATATAAATAACATTACTTATTGAGGAAACATGGATGTGGATGATAAATATTCCCCAGTAAATTCTGAAGTATAAAAAATCTCGGATAAAAATTGAGAATGCGAGATTTTCCCTTACATTAGGTCTGATTTGCTTTGTAAGTGTCCGAACCACCTGTATAATGATTTAAATAATGTTATTGACTTATTATAGGATCATAATTATTTTTATTATATCATATATGGTCATATTATTAGCTTTTTATTAGTAATATTTCATTGTTACTTGTTATTCGCGTGTTTATTGCTTTTTGTTCTTATGTGTGTTTTGTCAAATAAATTCTTATTCTTATTTTTAGATTATAGATACCTCATTTAAATAATGGAATTAGTGTAATATATATCATATTTATTCATTCAATTCATTTATATAATCATTATTCAATGAAGATTATTTATAATGAGTCGCATCACATCGTGGAGACGGTATTCCGTACGTACGCACGAGCGATGATATCATTCCCATGATCATGGAATTGTATTGGAGTGTATGTATACTATTTCAGAATCAATATCACTTTACAATAATCATATATAGTTATTATTTACACCATTATACCCATCCAAGTATGGTGGTGGTGGAAAATAGATTACACCATGGCGTGGAGACGGTATTCTGTACGTACGCACATGCGGTGATTTCATTTTCTATAGGATGGATAGATGGTGAAATAAGGTTGTTTCATACTTATAATAACATATCAGTATATTAATGATACTGATGTTATTAATTCATAATTATACAACTAAAGAAGAAGAAGTGGAAGAATAAATTATGTTGAATGAATCGGTAACAGACATTACCTCTTCTTTGAAGCACCTCTTTGAGACCTCCTCTTAGGGCACTAGAATTGGTCTTTTAAGAAGAGAAGGACCTATAGGATGTTTCTAGGGAAGTGGAGAAGATAATTTAGTAGGGTTTGACCGAGCTTTAAGACTAAAAGTGGTGTGAGGAAGAGAGGGAGGAGGTGCCCTCTTATAAGGGAGGAGAGGGGCACCTTAGGAAAAACAAAAAACATTATTTTATTATAAAGTCATATTCGGTTTTTAATAGCTTCAAATTGATTTATTTATAATATAAGGTGGGGATGGGTCATAATAATCTCATACAATAGAATTTAGACAAGTTTAGGTATCTATTTTAACATTATCATTTAGATTTAACTTTATGTTTGATAATTTATCTTTTCCCGTGTCTTCTTGTTTTCTTACAGTATAAGGTTAATAAACTTACTATAACAAGCCAAAAGAACCCAAAGTTGTTTATTATTAATATATATAACCGTATCTAATTCATTTGGCGGAAGCTTAGGTTTTTAGGAATAAAATAACAATTAATAATATAATATTTGTTTTAAAAACTATTTTATGTCAATTTTGACACTATTTGGTAATTGATTTTTGTGAAAATCATAATAGAAATAAGAGTCCAAAAAAAGTTAATTAAATAAATACTAACATGTAATATTAACATATAAAATTATTTTAATTCATAAAATGTCTCAAATTACATTTATTTGGGTATTTATAACATCTATTATGTCAATATTTTGTTAATAATATAATTATTGAATCATCATTGTGTCATAAATAAATTAAATTATTTAAAGTATAAAAATTACAAATAAAATACCATTATGGAGGAAATATTTTTATATTTCTAATGAATATTTATATTCTAATTTATCTTATGTATAACCAAATATTAAAAATGATTTACTTATTAAACTTTGATTTTAACTATTTTAACCCTTCTTTAACTAAATTAATAATAAATGTCCTAATCTAATCCAAGTGGGACTATGTAGAGACCCGAAGTTTGACGTACATGGAAATTACATTACATTTGAGGAATACATAGTACATAACAAAAACACATACACAAGGATCGTAATAGTTTAGTGTCTTTGGATACTCGGAATAAAAACCTCTTAATTGTGGTGAAAGATCTTCAACATCTCCCATAAAGATCATCCTAGTTTTTTTACCTAAAACCTTTCTTTATATCCTGGGGAAAAGAAAACATAAAAGGGTGAGATCAAATGCTCAGTAAGGGTAAACAAAAGAAATATAAATCACATCCTTTTCATAAGAACATAACATTTTGGAAATCTTAACCTACAAAAGAGAGCATAATTTCATAACATGGGATAAATCATAGTAGGGAAATGAAATCCCAATAATCATAACTTAAAACATGAAACTTTGTGGCATACACACATAATCATAGAGAATCATATCTTATTAGTCAAGACTCATTTCCAAGACTATCTTAGTGGACAAAGTCCATTTCTGAACCGAGTCACCCTCGTTTCAATCCTGTTTCACTGAACCGGTATAACCTACCATTCCAGTCATGTCTATCTCATGAGATATAAAATCTTTAACCAATTCATTAGAGGGATATATAGGTCCCACCCATCTCATAATTATACCATTCTTATGAGTTCCACAAAATCAGAAAAACCATACATCATAGCATAACCCATGTAATAAAAATGGGAATCTTAAACATAGTGACATCATAAAACAATTCACATTAGATAAAAGAATTCATAAAAATAATTCCATCACAACATAATCAAATCAATGTAATAATAGGGATATAAACGAAGCCCTATATTATCTTAGATGGAAAATAATTTTGATAAAACACTTGAACTCCATTCTTGAGGAAAATATCCTTTCAAATTCAAAAACATTTTCCTTTCATAACATGTCATACAATTTTAAACTAAAAGAAGTTGACTAAAGATAAACTTGAAAAATTGTATAGGAAGCTTCTTGGAAACATTGTTTTAAAAATCCCTTCATGCCGTATAAGTTAAAAAAAACATTATTCTCTAACATTTGTCGGAAAAGTCAAAAAGTACCTCGTACAAAAAATGACAAAACATTCCTTTCATATATTTTACTAAAAACTCAAAAAAGGATAAAATTGGATTTAAAAAATTGTAGGTGGATGGAAATAATATTACATATTGAGGAAACATGGATGTGGATGATAAAATACACCCTAGTAAATACCAATGTATAAACAATCTCAGATAAAAATGAGACTGTGATATTTCCCTTACCGTTGGTCCGATATGCTTTGTACGTGTCTGAACCCCCTGTATAATGACTTAAATAATGTTATTGACTTATTAAAGTATCATAATTGTTTTTATGATATCATATATGGTCATATTCTTAGCTTATTATTAGTAATATTTCATTACTACTTGTTATTCGGGTGTTTATTACTTTTTGTTCTTATGCGTGTTTTGTCGAATAAATTCTTATTCTTCTCTTTAGGTTATAGATACCTCATTTCCAGAATGGTTTTACTATAATATATATCATATTAATTCATTCAATTCATTTATATAATCATTATGAAACGAAGATCATGTAGAACGAGTCGAATCACATCATGGAGACGGTATTCCGTACGTACGCACGAGTGATGATATCGTTCCCATGATCGTGGAATTGTATTGGAGTGTATGTATACTATTTCAAAATCCGTATTTCTTTATAATAGTCATATATAGTCATTATTTACACCATTATACCCATCTTAGTAAGGTGGTGGTGGAAAATAGATTACACCACGGCGTGGAGATGGTATTCCATACGTACGCACGCGCGGTGATTTATTTTTCTGTAGGATGGATAGATGGTGAAATAGGGTTGTTTCATAATTATAATAACATATCAGTATATGAGTGATACTGATGTTATTACTTCATAATGAAACAACTAAAGAATAATAAGTGGAAGAAGAAATAAAGATGAAAGAATCGGTAACAGACATTACCTCTTCTTTGAAGTGCTTCTTTGAGACCTCCTTTTAGGGAACTAAAATAGGTATTTGAAGAAGACCAGAACCACTAGGATGTTTCTAGGGAAGTGGAGAGAATAAATTGGAAGGGGTTGGCCGAGCATGAAGGATCAAAGTGGTGTGAGGAAGAGGGGGAGGAGGTGTCCTTTTATAAAGGAGGAGAGGGGCACCTTTGGAATAACTAAAAATATTATTTTATTATAAAGTAAAGTTCGGTTTTAAATAGCTCAAAATTGAGTTATTTATAAGATAAGGTGGGTATGGGTCGAAATCCGCTCATCCAATAGAATTTAGACAAGTTTACGTCATTATATTAACCTTATCTTTTAGTTTTAACTCTTAGTAAATTAGATTGACATTTACCATATCACTTTGTATTTTATATTATATAGTTAATAAACTTACCATATACATCCAAGAGACCCCCAAGTTGTGTTTTCTTAATATATATAACCTTATCTATTTCATTTGGCCGAACCATAGATTTTTAGGAATAAAATAACAATTAATAATATAATATTTGTTTTAAAAACTATTTTATGTAAATTTTGACACTATTCAATAGTTGATTTTTTTTTGAAACTCATAACAGAATGAATACTTCTACCTAAGTTAATTAAATTAATCCTAACATGTCATATTAACCTTGAAAATTATTTTAATTCATAAAAAGTCTCAAATTATACTTATTTAGGTATTTATAATATCAATTATGTCAGTATTTCATTAATATGATAATTACTGCATCATCTTTGTGTTATATATAAATTAAATTATTTAATGTCTAAAAATTACAAATAAAATACCATTATGTAGAAAATATTTTTAGCTTTATAATGAATATTTATAGTCGAATTTATCTTATGTATAAACTTATATTAAAAATGATTTAGTTATTAAACTTTGATTTTAACTATTTTAACCCTTCTTTAAATAAATTAATAATAAATGTCCTAATCTAATCCAAGTGGGCCTAAATGGTCATATTTTATTACTAAGGTTGTTTTTGGTCAAATTACACTTTTACAATAGAATTAGGACATGTGTTAGGATAATAATAATAACATTTTTACCCTTAATTACCCTATTTATTTTTAACCGTGGTAAAAAAAAGTAAAAAGATACTATTCATCAAAAAATTATTTTCATCTCATTGAACCACATTTTACTTACTTACAGCAACCGTGTCTCTCAGATTTTTGAAATTCCACTCACAGAAGCGGTAAAATTATGTTTTATGGAAAATTCAGTTTTTTAACTACCACTTAGTGGTTTCACTATTCATCAAAAAATGAAAGTTTCCAGAAAAATAAAAAAAATTAGATCTAAGATATATTTGATATTATGAATTCAAAAATGATGTCTATTTTATCAAATTCAAAACATATCAATTTCATTAATTAATTTAACAATTAATTCCCATCGTCAAAACAAATAGCGTGTTCTTAAGAGATAATAACTATCAAAAGATTGACACTTGTTTATGACTGGTTTAAATGTGATATTACATCCAATGACCAAAATTTTATTAAATTGTAAAAATATATTCTAAATATACTTTAAAACCACTCAAATTAATAATTTATCACTATTAATTATTTCAATTAAAAAAGTTTTTTTTATTTATAATTTAGTAAGTTTCACTATTCATCAGAATATGAAAGTTATCCGAAAAGTACCAAAATTTCACCTTAGGCTAAATTCGACACTCTGAATCCAAAAATGTAGTCCATTTTGAGAGCTAAAATTTCTAAAATTTTAAAAGGTGGTTATTACTATTCATAACGGCTAGTTTTAATAATATTTTATTAGCATATCGTTGTTTAGTGAAACATGGTATTGCGTACTACACACACTATCGAGGAAGGTCGCGATTGCGTGTAATGCAAGGCAAGTCAAGGATGCGTGTTGAGCAAGCTCCTTTTGGTGTAGCGTACAACACAAGACATTAATGAAATTAAAAATAATAGTTTTTTATAAAATCTCGGGCTGTTACATTCTACCCCCCTTAAAATGAATTTCGCCCTCAAAATTTGTCGGGGTTATAAATGGTTTATTACTCGAAAGTTTCTTTAATAGAAACCCACATCATAAAAAGGAATACCAAAACTTGGTTTTAAAAACTAAAGTATGAAATGTAACAATTACCCAAATAAACTAATCACTGGGTTTCCACATAGGTGAAAATATAGATATGGAAGAGAAATCTAACCATCATGTTCTGATGGAGAGTGGTAGAGAACATGTCTCTGGAAAATCCAGGAATCACAAAGCCGTAAATTTCTGACGATCTAAGGTACCATCTGATTAATCAGATATAAGAGCACTATGACAACATTTTTCGTTTTCAAGATCATTTCCCTAAAGTTGATGAAATTGGAATTAGAAGAAATTATTTCGTGATTTTGGTATAATCTCACCGTTAGTCATTGTTTGGACAATTTCCACTTCGTCTCTTAAATAAATGAAGTTGAATTTGTCATTCGTGATGTGTTAGCGGATCATGTGATAGAATGATGGGTCATCCCATCTGTCTCAAACAAAAGGATAGAAAAGTTATCAAAAAAATACATAAGTCCATCTATAGTGAGATTAATCATATATAGTTCCTAAAATGGACTTATACTTCATATATCATACTGCTTAATATAATAAAACTAGTTTCTACTAAACAGGGACTTCCTGTAGGCCAGTGGTAGGCGATAAAGGCCAGTCGCACTTTGGTTGTGGGTTCGATTCCCACAGCCTTGTCCGACGTGATGGGCTGTCGCCCGTCCTGCAGGTAGTCCTTTTTCTAAAACTACATTACAATAACATCACATAAATAATATCAAAAAAAGTTATATCCTTAAACAATACTAACTTATGGTTAACATAATCCATTCCAATCTTTAGGCTTATCTAAAATACTTCGGTCCAAGATCCTAGTATAAAGAAAACAATAACTTGAAATGTCGTCAACCAAGCATGTGAATACCATCATTTATCCCCCATATATCTCGTTGGTCACATTCCAATCATGTGAATACCTTAATGATGTATTCTCTTGAAAAATGAATAACCATTAAACCTTAGTGAAAACATGAATGCTGTCAAAAGTTAACTCTTTCCACATACCAAAATCCAAAAATTCTATATACTCCAACCATGATATAAACTTCTCCTTATATCAGTCATGAGCTCATGAATACTATCAAACATTTAATTTTATTTTTATCCCTTCATTATGCACATATCATCTACATTCCAAAAATATCTGAATAAACTTTCATGGATACTGTTAAAATTAATCATACACTTTCAAAACTCAAGGAAAGACAACAGTGTAACAATCCTTAGATGTCTCTTTATTCCATAGTACCATGAGATTACTTATACAACATTACACATGATAAACATGTAATCATTCCACTAAATTCTTAAACTATTGACCGAGCTTCAACAATTCTTTCATCTCACATATCATTTGTAGTCTCTTCAGCATCATCCACATAAATACTACCCATATGACCATACTGATTCTCTTTATGAGACTTTCCCTTAGGGCATTGGTTTGCATAATTCTCGTACATTCCACATTTAAAACTTTTAACCATTGTTGATGTCATAGCAATACCATTATCCTCATCCATAGTGTTAACTGAACCTTTTCCTTTTCACTTACTAGCTTTGTGTCCTTATTTTACACACTCAAATCATCTTCCAGTTCCTTTGAAACATTCTCCTTGATGCCTCTTCCCACATGATTTAAATAGGGTAAATTGAACTTTATTTCCTCTATGATCATCATGAAACTCCATCTTTCTCTTATTAGCCGAGTTAAAAACTTACCAAATTTTACTTAATTGATCATATTATGAGATTTCTGATTCGGCATAATAATGATTTTTGGAATTCTAAATCCCATTTCATTTGGTTTCTCATGAAGAATATCATTCCATTGTCCATCATATCCTCCATTATCGTGAATCATCTTGTTTCCAGCCATTTTCTAAAACCCAAAAAGAATAATGTGAGAGGAAAAAATCATAATAAATGGGGAGTAACTTCAATATCTAACATCTTTGGTTTAATATAATATTGTTACCATAGTTCTAGGACTATATCCTATACGTATACTTATCCTTAGGGACATCCCTAGACATACCTTAGAAATATCTCTAGGGATCTCACTAACGTTTTCGAATCCTAGTTTCCAAAGGATGACTAAGATTTTCCTCTAAAACCTTTCATTATATCCTGGTGAAAAGAAAACATAAAAGGGTGATCTCAAATGCTCAGTAAGGGTAAACAAAAGAAATATCAATCACATCATTTTCATAAGAACATAACATTTTGGAAATATTAACCTGTAAAAGAGAGCATAATTTCATAACATGGGATAAATCATAGTAGTGAAATGAAATCCCAATAATCATAAATTAAAACATGAAACTTTTTTGTATACACACATAATCATAGAGAATCATATCTTATTAGTCAAGACTCATTTCCAAGACTATCTTAGTGGACAAAGTCCATTTCTGAACTAAGTCACCCTCATTTCAGTCCTGTTTCACTGAACTGGTATAACCTACCGTTCTAGCTATGTCTATCTCATGAGATATAAAATCTTTACCCAATTCATTGGAGGGAGATATAGGTCCCACCTATCTCATAATGATACCATTGTTATGTGTGCCACAAAATCAGAAAACCATACGTCATAGCATAACCCATGTAATAAAAATAGGAATCTTAAACATCGTGACATCATAAAAGAATTAAGATTAGATAAATAAATTCATAAAAATAATTCCATCACAACATAATCAAATCAATGTAATAATAGGGATATAAACAAAACCCTATATTATCTTAGATGGAAAATAATTTTGATAAAACACCTGAACTCCATTCTCGAAGAAAATATCCTTTCAAATTCAAAAACATTTTTCTTTCTTAACATGTCATAAAATTTTAAACTAAAAGAAGTTGATTAAAGATAAACTTGAAAACTTGTAAAGGAAACTTCTTGGAAATATTGTTTTAAAAATCCATTCATGCCGTATAAGTTAAAAAAACATTCTTCCCTAACTTTTTTCGGAAAATTCAAAAAGTACCTCGTACGAAAAACGACAAAAGATTCCTTTCATATATTTTACTAAAAACTCACCAAAGGGTAAAATAGGATTTAAACAATTGTAGGTGGATGTAAATAATATTACATATTGTGGAAACATGTATGTGGATGATAAAATACACCCTAGTAAATACCAAAGAATAAACAATCTCAGATAAAAATGAGATTGTGATATTTCCCTTACCTTTGGTCCGATATGCTTTGTACGTGTCCGAACCTCCTGTATAATGATTTAAATAAAGTTATTGATGTATTTAAGAATCATACTTATTTTTATGATATCATATATGGTGATATTCTTAGCATATTATTAGTAATATTTCATTACTACTTGTTATTCGGGTGTTTATTACTTTTTGTTCTCATGCGTGTTTTGTCGAATAAATTCTTATTCTTCTCTTTAGGTTATAGATACCTCATTTCCAGAATGCTATTAGTTTAATATATATCATATTCATTCATTCAATTCATTTATATAGTCATTATGAAATGATGATTATGTAGAACGAGTCGCATCACATCGTGGAGACGGTATTCCGTACGTACGCACGAGTGATGATATCGTTCCTATGATCGTGGAATTGTATTGGAGTGTATGTATACTATTTCAGAATCAGTATCACTTTATAATAGTCATATATAGTCATTATTTACACCATTATACCCATCCAAGTAAGGTGGTGGTGGAAAATAGATTACACCACGGCGTGGAGACGGTATTCCGTACGTACGCACGCGTGGTGATTTCTTTTTCCGGAGGATGGATAGATGGTGAAATAGAGTTGTTTCATACTTATAATAACATATCAGTATATGAGTGATATTGATGTTATTACATCATAATGAAACAACGAAATAAGAAGAAGTGGAAGAATAAATAAAGATGAAAGAATCGGTAACGAACATTACCTCTTCTTTGAAGCGCTTCTTTGAGACCTCCTTTTAGGGCACTAAAATAAGACTTTGAAGAAGACCAGAACCTCTAGGATGTTTCTAGGGAAGTGGAGAGAAAAAATTGTCAGGGGTTGTCCAAGATTGAAGGCTCAACGTTGTGTGAGGAAGAGGGGGAGGAGGTGCCCTTTTATAAGGGAGGAGAGGGGCACCTTTGGAATAACTAAAAATATTATTTTATTATAAAGTAAAGTTCGGTTTTAAATAGCTCCAAATTGAGTTATTTCAAAGATAAGGTGGGTATGGGTCTCAATACTCTCATCCAATAGAATTTAGACAAGTTTAGGTCACTATATTAACCTTATCTTTTAGTTTTAACTCTTAGTTAATTATATTGACATTTACCATGTCACTTTGTATTTTATATTATATAGTTAATAAACTTACCATATACATCCAAGAGACCCCCAAGTTGTGTTTTATTAATATATATAACTTTATATAAGTCATTTGGCCGATACTTAGATTTTTAGGAATAAAATAACAATTAATAATATAATATTTGTTTTAAAAACTATTTTATGTCAATTTTGACACTATTCAGTAGTTGATTTTTTTTGAAACTCATAACAGAATGATTACTTCGACCAAAGTTAATTAAATTACTCCTAACATGTCATATTAACCTAGAAAATTAGTTTAATTCATAAAAAGTCTCAAATTATACTTATTTAGGTATTTATAATATCAATTATGTCAGTATTTCATTAATAAGATAATTACTGCATCATCTTTGTGTTATAAATAAATTAAATTATTTAATGTCTAAAAATTAAAAATAAAATACCATTATGTAGGAAATATTTTTATCTTTTTAATGAATATTTATATTCGAATTTATATTATGTATAACCTTATATTAAAAATGATTTAGTTATTAAACTTTGATTTTAACTATTTTAACCCTTCTTTAAATAAATTAATAATAAATGTCCTAATCTAATCCAAGTGGGCCTAAATGGTCATATTTAATTCCTAAGGTTGTTTTTGGTCAAATTAAACTTGTCCAATAGAATTATTACATGTGTTAGGATATTAATAATATCATTTTTACCTTTAATTACCCTATTTACTTTTAGCCGTAGTAAAAAAAAGTAAAAAGTTACTATTCACCAAAAAATAATTTTCATCTCATTGAACCACATTTTACTTACTGACATCAACCGTTTCTCTTGGAGTTTCTAAATTCCACTTACATAAGCGGTAAAATTAAGTTTTATGAAAAATTCAGTTTTTTAACTACCACTTGTGGTTTCACTATTCATCAAAAAATGAAAGTTTCGAGAAAAATACCAAAAATTAGATCTAAGCTATATTTGATATTATGAATTCAAAAATGATGTCTATTTTATCAAATTCAAAACATATCAGTTGCATTAATTAATTTAAAAATTAATTCCCGTCTTCAAAACAAATAGCATGTTCTTAAGAGATAATAACTATCAAAAGATTGACACTTGTTTATGACTGGTTTAAATGTGAAATTACATCCAATGACCAACATTGTATTAAATTGTAAAAATATATTCTAAATATTCTTTAAAACCACTCAAATTAATAATTTATCACTATTAATTATTTCGATTAGAAAATTTGTTTTTAATTATAATTTAGTAATTTTCACTATTTATCAGAATATGAAAGTTATCCGAAAAGTACCAAAATTTCACCTTAGGCTAAATTCGACACTCCGAATCCAAAAATGAAGTCCATTTTGAGAGCTAAAATTTCTAAAATTTTAAAAGGTGGTTATTACTATTCATAACGACTAGTTTTAATAATATTTTAATAGCATATCGTTGTTTAGTGAAACTCGGTATTGCATACTACACACGCTATCGAGGAAGGTCGCGATTGCGTGTAATGCAAGGCAAGTCAAGGATGCGTGTTGAGAAAGCTCCTTTTGGTGTAGCGTACAACACAAGGCATTAATGAAATTAAAAACAATAATTTTTTATAAAATCTCGGGCTGTTACAGCTTAAATGGTCATATTTTATTCCTAAGGTTGTTTTTGGTCGAATTACAGTTATCCAATAGAATTAGGAAATTTGTTAGGGTAATAATAATATCATTTTTACCCTGAATTACCCTATTTACTTTTAACCGTGGTAAATAAAAGTAAAAAGTTACTATTCACCAAAAATTATTTTCATCTCATTGAACCACATTTTACTTACTGACATCAACCGTGTCTCTCGAATTATTGAAATTTCATTCACTAAAGCGGTAAAATTATGTTTTATGTAAATTTGCAGATTCTCCTAGGAGGTGGGTAAAAGACGGTGAAAAGTTCAATAAAATATTTATATATCTAAAATTATTATAAAATGACTCCAATGAATTGCATTGAACATATATAGGTATTATGTATCAATTTTGACCTAAAATAAATTTAAATAAAATAAATAATTATTTAAATAAAAAGTCTGTTTTTAAATAGTAACATAGTGTTTTCACTATACATCCAAAATTGAATGTTTTCAGAAAAATACCAAAATTTCACCCTAGGCTAATTTCGATATTCCGAATCCAAAAATGAAGTCCATTTTGAAAAATAAAATTTATAAAATTTCAAAAAGTGGTTATTACTATTCATAACAACTAGTTTTAATAATATTTTAATAGCATATCGTTGTTTAGTGAAACTCGGTATTGCGTACAATGCAAGCTATCGAGGAAGGACGCGATTGCGTGTAAAGAAAGCCAAGTTAGTGTTGTGTGTAGTGAAATATTTCCTTGATGATTTATATAACATAAAAAAAATATTTCTCCTAAAAGTCTCGGGTGTTACATTCTACCCCCCTTAAAAGGAATTTCGTCCTCGAAATTCATCACTTTGTAACAAACAAATGAGTATACCTCTCCCTCATCATATCCTCAATCTCCCATGTAGCTTCTTCTAATTGGTGGTTCCTCCATAAAACTTTCACCAAGCGAGTGGTCTTGTTCTATAGAAATTTTTCGCTATGATCAAGAATCTCTATCGACTGTTCTTCATAAGCAAGATCTTGTTCCAGTGGTACAACTTCTGAGCTGAGTACATGTGAAGGATAAGGTATGCACTTTCTCAGGAGAGATACATGGAACACATCATGAACTTGAGAGAGATTTTGTGGAAGCGCTAATTGGTAAGCTACCTTCCCAACACGATCCAGTATTTCAAAAGGACCGATATACCCAGGGCTCAGCTTTCCCCTCTTTCCAAATCTCATTACTCTCTTCCAAGGAGATATTCGTAAGAACACTTTATCAACCACTTTAAACTCTTGGTCTTTTTTTCGGTTGTCGATATAAATTTTTTATCGACTCTGAGCTACTCTTATGTGTTGTTGAATAGATCAGACCTTTTCTGCCATCTCATCGACAAGATCTGGTCCTAATAGCTTTCATTCCCCAACTTCATCCCAGCAAGTTGGAGTCCTGCATTTCATTCCATAGAGAGATTCATAAGGAGCCATCTGAATACTGGAGTGAAAGCTATTATTATAAGAAAATTTTACCGAAGTTATGTGTTGATCCCAACCACCTTTGAAATACATAGAGCAAGCTCTCAACATATCTTCTAGAGTTTGAATTGTCCTCTCAGACTGACCGTCTGTCTGAGGATGATAAGTAGTACTGAAACTCAACTCTGTATCTAGAGTATGCTGAATACTTCACCAAAACATTGAGGTAAACCTCAGATCTTGATCAGATATAATGGAATGTGGTACTCCATGCAAACTTACCACTTCCTTTACATATATCCTAGCAAGCTGATCCAGAGAGAAATCTTCTCTAATAGTGATGAAGTGTGCCGACTTTGTAAGATGATCTACTATGACCCAGATATCATTATTGCCTTTGGATGTTTTAGGAATTCCTGTGACAAAGTCCACAGTGAGTTTTCCCCATTTCCATTTGGGTATGGGTAATGGTTGTAACATCCCTTTAGACTTATGTCTCTTAGCTTTAACTTGCTGATAAACCAAGCATCGAGAGGCATATTCAGCAACATCTCTTTTCATGCCATCCCACCAGAAGTACTCTTTCATGTCCCTATACATCATCATGCTTCTAGGATGAATAGATAATGAAGAACTATGTGTCTCATCCAGAAGCTCCTTATTTAATTCTGGGATGGGAGGAACACAAACCCGATTCCTGAACTTTATTATCCCATCACAATCAAGGTTGAATTTAGGAACATTTCTCACCTTATTTTGTAACTCTGCATCTTCTTTCTGTGCCTCTTTAATCTTCACATGTATAGATGGTTAAACATTCATTTGAGAAATATAAAACTTTCCCCTTTCATTATAATTCCAAGATCCATCCTTTCTAAATCCATAAATATTGGATCTTTTGTGATCCTCATCATGGATAAGCTAGCATGGTCTTGTCGACTTAATGCATCTGCCACCTTGTTTTCTTTCCCATGGTGGTAATGAATTGAGCAGTCGTAATCCTCAATCAGCTCCAACAATCTTCTTTGGTGCATATTTAGCTCCTTTTGTGTGAAAATATACATTAAACTTTTATGATCAGTATAAATATCACACATTTCTCCATAAATATAATGCCTCCAAATCTTTAATGAAAAGATTACCATAGCTAACTCCAAATCATGAGTTGGGTAATTTTGCTCATGGATTTTCAACTGACGTGAGGCATAAGCTATCACCATATCGTTTTGCATAAGAACACACCCCAACCTCTTCATGGATGAATCACTGTAGATCACAAAACGTTATCTACTACAAGGAAGTGTGAGTACAGGTGCACTGGATAACCTTATTTTCAACTCCTTGTAATTCTCTTCACATTCCTCTGTCCACACGAACTTAACTCCGTTTCGATTCAACCTGGGAGTGGATTAGATAATCATGAAAAATCTTTCACAAAACATCGATAATATCCAGCCAAACCAAGAAAACTTCGACTCTCGGTTACTTTTGTTGGTCTCGACCATCTTTTGATAACTTCTATTTTTGCTGGATCCACAGATATCCCCTCTTTTGAGATTATGTGACCCAGAAATGAAACTTTTTGAAGCCAAAATTCACACATGGTAAATTTTCCATAAAGTTTCTCCTTTCTCAGGGTCTTCATTACAATTCTCAAGTGATCTTCATCTTATTACTTGTTCTTTGAATAGACAATAATATCATCTATAAAGACTACCACAAACTGATCAAGATAGTCTCTAAAGACTCTATTCATCAGATCCCTAAAGATAGCAGGGGAATTAGTAAGACCAAATGGAATCACTATAAATTCATAGTGTCCATACCTTGTACGAAAATCCGTCTTTGGTATATCCTCCGTTTTGACCCTTAATTGATGATACCCTGAACGAAGATCAATCTTGTAAAAGTATTGAGCTCTGCGTAGTTGGTAAATAAGTGATCAATGTGTGGGAGAGGATATTTGTTCTTGATAGTGATCTTTTTAATTTCTCGATAATCAATGCAGAGTCTCATTGATCCATCTTTCTTCTTAACAAAAAGAATATGTGCTCCCCAGGGTGACACACTAGGGCGCATGAATCCCTTATCAAGATTCTCTTGGAGTTTCATCTTTAATTCCTGCACTTCAATTGGGGCCATTCTATAAGGTGTCTTTAAAATAGGTAAAGCACCCGGTACGATTTCTATTGAAAACTCAACTTCACTATTTAGAGGAAGACCCGGTAATTCCTCTAGAAAGACATCATCAAACTCCCATACAATGGGCATATTCTTAATCGTGAGTTTCTATCTAACCATTTGAGATAAATAACCCTCATTTAGTGGAATCAAGACCCATAAGATGGAAGAAATTTCCACTGGAAGGTTATGTTCATCCTTGCATCGATACACGATCATAGATTGATCTGGAATATGAAATGTGACTTCCCTTCTTTGGAAACTGATATGATATCCATATAAAGAAATCCAATTAATACCAAAAATCACATAAAATTCCACTATAGAAAGGATCACAAGATTTGCTGGAAGCACTTTCCCAAAAACTTCAATCAGAGAAGAATTATAAACTTTTGATTCGACTGTTGTGCCATTAGGGGTTATCACAGCTAAATCAACATCTAATTGTTGTGGTAATACAGAGATAACCTTATTAAATTCTTTATAAATAAAAGAGTGGGTGGATCCAGAATCAAATAAAACATTTTCTACTTTAGAGAGGACAGTAAGTGTACCTTTCACCACTTAGTTATCATACTCCACATCGCTGATAGAAATTGCATGTGACTTTCATTTGTTTTTATCCTTAAGAGTATTTTTGCATCGATCATCATCAACAACCCTTGGATTAGGGAATTGATTAGCATAATTCCCCATTTCCTTACACTTGTAACATTGATGTGTAGGAGGTGCACTCTGTGTATCCTTTTCTTTGTTCGCATCACTACAGATCTTCTTCCCATCATTGGGGCATTCAAATGCCCAATGACCTTCCCTTCCACATTTGAGACATTTACTTTTCCCTTAAAGGCAACTCCCTCCTTGTTTCTTTCCACAATTTGAGCATAAGGAAAAACTAATATTCTTTTCAATGTGATCTTTAGAATTTCCTTTGAATTCCATTTTCCTCTTCTTTCAAACCCATATGACTGATGGGTTACTCCGATCTCCATCTCAACTTTGAGAGCACATTGAATGATTTCCTCATATCTATTGAAGTCCCTTATGGCTAATTCACTTCGAAGTGTTGGTTTTTAGCCACTAAAGAATCAATAGATCTTACTATCAAGTTGGATAATAATACTAGAAGCATACCTTGCATGTCTTGTAAAATTTGCTTCATAGGCACCAACAGATTCATCATACTTTTTCTATAATTCATGAAGCTCCTTCTCCATCTTTTTTCGAAGAATATGAGGGAAGTACTTATTGAAAAATAAGTTCTTGAACTCGTCCCATTCCATGGACTCAATTTCATCATTTTGCCTCATATTCTTAATAAGATTCCACCATTTGTCAGCATCACCTTACAAACGATACACTACTAAGATGACTTTATCATGTTCATAACATTGAAGAACTGAAAATATCTTTTCAGTAGTACTAATCCATTGTTCAGCAACTAATGGATCAGTAGACCCGCTGAATGAAGGTGGACACTGCCTCATGAAGGATTCAATAGAATGTTGCTTCTTCTTTTGATCGTTTGGAAGTCCTGCATGATTCATAGCTTGAGAAAGTTGTGTGAGCATGGATATAAGATTTTGCATTCCAACTCCCATAACATTAGGTTTCTTAGAGGGAAAATCATTGCATTTCCCATCGCCTTCCACACTAACACGGTTCCTTCGGGTTCCATCCATTGACTAAAACAAAGAAGAATAATGTGGGCAACACTAATTATAATAGGAAAAACACATAATCAAGAATAAAATTTTACACTTACAGTCTTATCATAGGTTGTTCATGGCCATTTCTAAAACACTAAGATTGTTATCTATGCTTAGACTTGTCCTTATGGTTCTTAATAAGGCTTTCACAACCTATTTTCCAATGGTTGACTATACCTTTCCCTTGATACCAACTATAAAGACCCAAAATTTACATACATTGTTAATACTTCAAAATTGAAGTACACTTATTACAACATATAAAAATTCCATGAAAGGACCGTATAGGTATAGTGTCTTTAGAAACTGGGAAACATAAACAACTGGTTCATAAATCATCTACGTTGTCTCCCATTTATTTCATCATATCTAGAGTCCATTTTTGGCATATCCTACTTAATAACCTTCTTCCTGACCTGAGGAAAGAAAACATAAAAAAGGTTGAGATAAAATTCTCAGTAAGGGTAAACAAAAGAAATATCAATCAAATCGTATTCATAAAGAAAATAACATTTTGGAAATCTTAACTTGCAAAAGAGATCATAATTTCATAATATGGGATAATTCATAGTAGTGAAATGTAATACCAATAATAATAACTTAAAACATGAAAGTTTGTTTCATATACACATAATCATAGAAAATCATTTCTTAGTAGTCAATACTCTTTTCCAAGACTATCTTAGTGGACAAAGTCCGTTTCTGAACCGTGTTTACTCCTCGTTTCAGTCCTGTTTCACTGAGCCGGTTTAACCTGCCGTTCCAGTCATTTCTATATCATGAGATATAAATCTTTACCCAATAAATTGGAGGGATATATAGGTCTCACCAATCTCATTGTGATAGAATTCTTATGTGTGACACAAAATCATAAATCATACATCATTGCATAACCCATGTAATAAAAATGGGATTCTTAATCATCATGCCATCATAACACAATCCATATAAGATAAAAGGAAATCATAAAAATAATTCCATCATGACATAATAAAAACAATGTAAAAAATAGGGATATAAACAAAACCATATATCATCTTAGATGCAAAATAATTTTGATAAAACACTTGAACTCCATTCTTGAGGAAAATGTCTTTCTACTTCAAAATTTTTTTTCCTTTCATAACATGTCGTATAATTTTAAACTAAATGAATTTTATTAAAAATAAACATGAAAACATGTAAAGGAAACTTCATGGAAATAATGTTCTAAAAATACATTCAGGCCGTATAAGTTAAAAAAACTTTCTTTTCGTACTTTGGTCGGAAAAGTCAAAAAGTACCTCGTACTAAAAATGACAAAAGTTTCCTTTCATATCATTTACTAAAAACTCACCGAAGGGTAAAATTGGATTTAAATTTTTTTATTAAGATAGAAATAATATTCCATATTGAGGAAACATGGATGTGGATGATAAATATTCCCCAGTAAATTCTGAAGTATGAATAATCTCAGATAAAAATTGAGATTGCGAGATTTTCCCTTACCTTAGGTCTTATTTGCTTTGTAAGTGTCCGAACCTCATGTATAATGATTTAAATAATTTTATTTAATTATTATTGAATCATACATATTTTTATTATATCATATATGGTCATATTCATGGCTTCTTACTAGCAATATTTCATTGTTACTTATTATTCGCGTGTTTGCTTCTTTTTGTTCTTATACGTGTTTTGTCAAATAAATTCTTATTCTTCTATTTAGTTTATAGATAACTCATTTCAAGAATGGTATTAGTGTAATGTATATCATATTTATTCATTAAATTCATTTATATAATCATTATGCAATGAAGATCATGTAGAACGAGTCACATCACATCATGGAGACAGTATTCCGTACGTACGCACGAGCGATGATATCATTCCCATGAACGTGGAATTGTATTGGAGTGTATATATACTATTTCAGAATCAATATCACTTTAAAATAATCTTATATAGTTATTATTTACACCATTATACCCATCCAAGTAAGGTGGTGGTGGAAAATAGATTACACCATGGCGTGGAGACGGTATTCCGTACGTACGCACGCGCGGTGATTTCATTTTCCGTAGGATGGATAGATGGTGAAATAGGGTTGTTTCATACTTATAATAACATATCAGTATATTATTGATACTTATGTTATTACTTAATAATTAAAAAAATAAAAAAGAAGAAGTGGAAGAAGAAATAAAGTTGAAAGAATCGGTAACAGACATTACCTCTTCTTTGAAGCGCCTCTTTGAGACCTCCTCTTAGGGAACTAAAATTGGTCTTTGAAGAAGACCAGGACCTCTATGATGTTTCTAGGAAAGTGAAGAAGATAATTTGGAAGGGTTTTTACAATCTTTAAGGCTCAAAGTGGTGTGAGGAATAGAGGGAGGAGGTACTGTTTTATAAGGGAGGAGAGGGGCACATTAGGAAAAACTAAAAAATATTATTTTATTATAAAGTCATAATCGGTTTTTAATAGCTTTAAATTGATTTATATAGAAGATAAGGTGGGGATGGGTCGAAATAATTTCTTCTAATAGAATTTAGACAAGTTTAGGTATCTATTTTAACCTTGTCATTTATATTTAACTTTAAGTTAGATAATTTAGCTTTTACTGTGTCTTCTTATTTTCTTACACTATAAGGTTAATAAACTTACTATAACAAGCCAAACGAACCACAAGTTGTTTATTATTAATATATATAACCTTATCTAAGTCATTTGGCTGACCCTTATATTTTTAGAAATAAAGTAACAATTAATAATATAATATTTGTTTTGAAAACTATTTATGTCAATTTTGACACTATTTGGTAATTGATTTTTGTGAAAATCAGAACAGAAATATTAGTTCTAAAAAAGTTAATTAAATCAATAATCACATGTCATATTAACATAGAAAATTATTTTAATTCATAAAAAGTCTAAAATTACATTTATTTGGGTATTTATAACATCAATTAGGTCAATATTTCATTAATAATATAATTATGGCATCATCATTGTGTCATAAATAAATTAAATTATTTAAAGTATAAAAATTAGGAATAAAATACAATTATGTAGGATATCTCTTTATCTTGCTAATTAATATTTATAGTTGAATTTATCTTATGTATAACACTATATTAATAATCATTTACTTATTAAACTATGATTTTAACTATTTTAACCCTTCTTTAAATAAATTAATAATAAATGTCCTAATCTATTCCAAGTGGGCCTAAATGGACATATTTTATTCCTAAGGTTTTTTTTGTTGAATTAAACTTATAAAATATAATTAGGACACGTGTTAGGGTAATAATAATATAATTTTTACCCTTAATTACCCTATTTACTTTTAACCGTGGTAAATAAAAGTAAAAAAGTTACTATTCCCCAAAAATTATTTCCATCTCATTGAACCATAATTTACTTATTGACATCAACAATGTCTCTCAGATTTTTGAAATTCAATTCACAAAAGCGGTAAAATTACGTTTTATGTAAATTTGCAAATTCTCCTAGGAGGTGGATAAAAGACGGTGAAAAGTTCAATAAAATTTTTATATATCTATAATTATTATAAAATGACTCCAATGAATTGCATTGAACATATATAGGTATTATGTATCAATTTTGACCTAAAATAAATTTAAATAAAATAAAAAATTATTTAAATAAAAATTTGGTCTGTAAATAGTAACCCACTGTTTTCACTATTCATCAAAAATTGAAATTTTTCAAAAAAATACCAAAATTTCACCCTAGGCTAATTTCAATATTCCAAATCCAAAAATGAAGTCCATTTTGAAAAATAAAATTTATAAAATTTCAAAAAGTGGTTATTACTATTCATAATAGCTGGTTTTAATAATATTTTAATAGCATATTGTTGTTTAGTGAAACTCGATATTCCGTACAACACAAGCTATCGAGGAAGGCCACGATTGCGTGCAAAGTAAGCCAATATAGTGTTGTGTGTAGTGAAATATTTATTTGATGATTTATGTTTCATAAAAACAAAATACTTCTCATAAAAGTATCGGGTGTTACATTATAGTACCCTATAAAGAGATGCTTGATTACATCATCAATCATAAAACTAACCCTTCTGGTAGAACAGTAAATGTGAACCTTAACGTTTTCAAATAATCCATAAAAATGATTATTTCATAGTCATCCATTTCTATCATAGAGAAATTCCATATCATATCACCTGCACCAACTGTTATAGAACATGATTTACACATAAATGGCTGAAATTATCTTTTACCAAGAGGATTTTGTAGTTTTAATACTAAAGGTGTCATCTCAAAACTAATACACTTTGAATAAATACCAAAAGATGAAATAATTGAATTAAATGCACATGTATCAAAAAAAGTTTTCATAATCATAGAATCCAAAAGATTCATACCTCTCATGATAAATTTTCCATATTCATCATCCAAAATAACCTTCTCAACTCCATATATTTGATTCCTCGTGGTAATTTGTTCTTTATTCCCCTGTTGATATTTCCCTTGCTGAGGAGTCATGGTGTTTCTATTATCACCATGTATATCTCTATTATATTGATGATATGTATTCTGCTACCGTCATCCCATCGAAGCATATAACACTCATGAAACCAGATAAGTGTCCCAAACCCCCATCCTCAGAACACCGTGACAATTGTACTAAAAATACCTCATCTAGTTGAAATTATCTCATTATCTAAATGGTGTTGTACACTCTCACTTAATGAGACTAAGAGAACCACGTTGGAATCATCCTGGATTACTCTTGGGTATTGGGGGATGATTTACCAATCCATTTGTCTAATTTTGATTCATTCTCAAACATTGTAAATAGGTATCCCTCTTCTTCTTATTCCTTGGATTATTTTTTCCCACCATTTACAATAGGTATCAATATACTTCCTCCACCTATAGCTTCTAATATTTCCCTTTCTACCATAATTTCTCTATTAACAAACTTTGTATAATCTGTTATATAGATCATGAAAATATTTGATCAAATCTCCCCCAACAAACCCTTTTCAAATATGTTTGACTTCAAGGATGCACTAGTATCATCTTTCGGTGAAAATAAAACTAAATTCCTAACTTTAGTTTTATACTCTATCATTGTGGGTATCTCTATCTTCAAGAGGAAGAAATCCATTTTAATTTAAATCCTAAACATATGAAGATAGAATTATTTGTTAAACAATTTATCAAAATCATCCCATGAAAGTCTTTGGTCCAATTTATCCTGAATAGTTAAAAACCACCATTGATGTGCAATATCATCCAACATATATTTCACCAAATTGACTTGCATACCTATTGATGTTCCAAGAAAATAAAATACATGATTCATCTTTTTCAACCACACTACTTCCTTCTCTGGTTCTGAATCACCCTAAAAGATGGGTGGATTCTACATCTTGAACTAGTTAAAATGATCAAATTCCCTTGGTTAATCTATCCCATTCCATCTATCCAAAGCCTAAAAATATTGTACTATACTCTGAACCATTTTTTGTTTCCCCTATGGATCTTGTGAAACCACATTCGCATCATCCTTACCTGGTTGGTTTCTATGAAGCATACGTGGTTCCATTTTCTATACAGACTAAAAATTCCATAAATATCACTCTCTAAAAAGTTATGGCTAAAAAATTTCAACTTTTACAACATTATAACTATCCCAACATTAATTTTAAAAATTGAACATTTCAAAATTCCACCATTTTTTGAAAATTTCACCATGATTTGGAAAATCAAACAATTTTCAAAATAAAAATTTCATAGGTTTTGAGAATATCTCATTTAAAAGCAATTGTAACCATTTTCAAAAATCAATAATTTTGTACGAAGTCATAAATAATTATTCAAAATGAGCTTTTAAATCCTAGTGGGAAGTCATTATTACAATTAATTTCATGCTTGTCTCATTGGCTAAACCCACCACAATGAGATTTTATATCCTATAAGTGTCTCCAAAACATTTTTATACCCAACCAAATTAATATCATAGATATTAAAAATCAATCTACAAAAAATTACCATAGTGGAAACAAATAAAATCAAAATACAAAACAGAAGATAGAAATAACAATACCCAAATACTCCAAGGACATAGTCCTATAACTCCAAACATGATCCATGCTCAAAAACCATAAAACATATCATGTATATCGATGCACCACTAGAGATGTTTGATACTTTGAATTTTTATATTACTTGATAAATGATATATGAAAAATCACAAATATTCCAAAGTAGTGAAATGTAATGAAACTCAGTAGGTATTCCCCAAATTACTTACATACTCACACCACTAGTATATAAAATTTTAGCAAATTATATAAATTAATTTATTTAAATAAATTAAAAATAGTTTATACCGAAAAATAAAACATGTTACATGGTAAAACATTTTTCTAAAACAACACCAAGTTCCAAGTAAACCATCCAATCAATTAATTTCAACTGTTTCATTAATATAATTAGATTTTCTCATTACATGTCACATAGACACACACACTCATACAGACAATATTGGTGTTACCTTTGATGGTGGAACTTTTACATCCATAACTTGTCCCACTTATGATGGTACTCTCATGAACATTATCCATACCATTACATGCATTCTTAAACATTTAAGGAAACCACATTCTAATATATCCATCACCAAAAAAAATCAACCATTTTAATAAAACATTAAATTTATAGAAAAGCATAATCAACAAACCATTTTAATAAAAATAACCTATTATTGAAAACCCATTTCAAAAATACCAATCCAATGAATCCAACTATTTATTGAAAAAACATTTTCATGCAATAAAGTAAAATAACCATTTTAAAATCATGTTACCATTTTCATTTTCCACCAAAATTCCCAATTTTCACAATTCCATAAACTATCTATAAATAAGTCTTCCATCAATCAATTTTACAATAACTAAATAATCAAATTCACTAAAAACATTCAATTTGAAATCAAGATTTTTAGTTCTAGCAAGAGGAGTTGATAGTAAATACACATAACTTTTAATTTATTGTGAAAATGAATAAAAATACAAAAATGCCCATGATATCTGGTTGAATAGCCAAAATCCTCCATAAGATATCTTACCCCGATATGAAAAAAAATCTAAAAATTATTTTAATAAACCACCATAGATATATCTGAATCATACTAGATCTATGAAACTGAGAGAGATAGAGAGAGACAAGGAAGTAGATCTAAGAAAACCCATCAAAATCTACCATAAATGAAGACTTGTTGTGGGAATCAAGCTTTAACACACCATGAAACACCTCTATATTGCTTCTAATTTGTTGGGGAAGGGTTCCATATATTGAAACTGGGGGTTGTAAACCCTTTAGGACCTTATCTCGATTGCAGTTAATAATATCCACAATCCCAGAGTAGTTTCTAACCACCCATTAGGGCCTCTAAAAAAATAAGAAAAATTAATATTAGTGAAAACCTTTACAATGAACATGCACTGTGTAATATAATATCTTTATCTTGTTATATCACATAAATCAAAATGCACATCTTCTATCACCATCCATTCTAGCATTATTATTTTTTGATATAACTACACAAAAATACCTTCGACTATCATGGTCATGGATTTCTAATGGTACTACAATCCTAATCAATTAGGCCCGAGATATCACTTCCTTAAATTGGAAGTGACAAATTTTATATATACCATTAAACCAATTATATTCCATCAATGTTGCACCCAACATACTCTACCTAACTATGACATAAATTTCATGTTTTTCCCTTGCGTCAATGTACATGATCATATGGAACACATTGAAAAAGATAACAAGTTAAGAGACTAATGAACATGTTCTTAGATTGGAATAATAATTGACACCTAAAACATGTGGTGTTTCTATTGGTGGGTTTGTCCTCATGATCTCATCTACTCGAGATCACCATGTTTGAACCTCATGGGAAGAAGTCTTAAGGTTTATGAGCCCCAAACACCTGATAGTCACACATCATATGTGTCCTATTAATACGATGTATTTGGATCATTGTAAATAAAATTGAGATTATAGACATGAAATCCCTTGGTTCGAATTATATTCTGGTAACTACTATAACATTTTGATATGACATAAAATCTAAGGATGTTACCATAAATATAGTGGATGAATAAGTATCAACTGTTGTTGTAAGATAAACACATGTGTAATGAACCAAACTTTTATCAATGGAATTTCTCCCTTATAGTAATTTTATATTGTATAAATCACATAAAATCACTTATAGACCATAATAAAAACATTATAAATGAATAATTAAATAAATAATATTTATTTATAGAAGTTAAGAAACTAATACTGATGAAATCGTAACATGACCTTAAGAATAGTAATATGGCCTTTATGAATAGTAAACTATCCAAATGAATATTTTCCTCACCCATGAAAGTAAAAATAATTATTCATCTTATAAATGAATTTATTGTATAATTATATCATATTCTATGTAAATAAGTTTTTTAAATTATTAATTAAGTGTTGGATTTTTTGTAAGTCATAAATATTTAATTAAAATTTTATGATTAATTTAAAATTTTAAAAGAAAATATATTTCCATAAAATGTATCCATAAATTAATATTTTGATTTCTTATGATTTCAAGATAAATTTATGAGACTTTAAGTAATTTTTCGAAGTCTTATAAAATCAGTTATAATTTTAAAATCTCTATTTTCAATATAAATGATGATTTAAATTAAAAATTTGATTACTGATATTTGGAAAATTATTTTCATGAAATGGATTTAATTTTTGAATTATATATATATAAAATTGGTTAGGTTTAATTTTTGGGATTTTTCTAAAATACAAGAATTTTATATGAATAGTAAACTACGATAATTTACAGTATAAATAAATTATAAATTAAATAAACTATTCCTTGAGTCATGGATAATGTAAGTATCATTGGTTAGAACTCACATGATCCAATTATATTATTTAGTCTCAATAATAAACATTATTTCTTATCTTGAGAAAAATAATAAACTAATAAATTAAATAATGAGAACCCCCCCCCACCACCCCTATAAATACCACCCCTCACCCCCTCTTCTCCTCACACCTATAAAACATTTATCTTTTCACAAATTCTACTCAATAATCTTCACTATACCCATCCCCACATCTAAGATCTCTTGGTATCATTAAAATACCAAAAAAATTTCTCTGAGAAGGTTCTCAGGGAGGATAAATCCAAGAGGAAAAATCCTCTTCCTCTTCCTTTTCTTTTAATTACTTTTCATTTTCATTTATTTTCTTATCCTATTCCAAATTTCTCTTATAAAAATAGAATTATAACTCCATTATGTTTGATATACTATAATTATATCATTTTAATTGAATATATATCCTTAAAATCACCTCCCTCTCCCCCTTTTATTTTAGAATATCACTCGTGATGTGTCAATTAATCGACATCATGGGTGTCGTTCTTTCATTTTACTCTAATGCCTTAAAGGATATTAATAAAACCATTAAATTGTTGAAAAAATATTTTAAAATTTTTGTTACAGCCCTCTTTATGTTTTATGTCTAACATATTTACATAATACTAAATGATAAAACAAAATGAGTTCGCTGTGATCAAAAAACCACAAAAATTAACATAAAACGATCATAATTAGATTTTATATAATGATCTATTAACATAACATATAAACAATTATTTATAAGATAATTCAAAATTATGAAATTTCATTAATAGCATATAAT
The DNA here is from genome assembly GCA_963277665.1 of Viscum album. Classification (NCBI taxonomy): domain Eukaryota; kingdom Viridiplantae; phylum Streptophyta; class Magnoliopsida; order Santalales; family Viscaceae; genus Viscum; species Viscum album. Next base: position 105,708,600 of record OY728143.1, on the reverse strand, counting down.
AAAAATTCTGGATATTTATCCACATTTTACACAAACATCAATGCTTGTATATAAATAAATCAGTCAGGAAAACCATGAAAATGAATGCTTCTGATTGATAAAATTAAACTCTATAACTCATATAAAAGGATATAAATGAAAATAATAAAACCATAATGAATCAAATTCATGTATACAATTTTTTTTTAACTGTTAATTAATTAATCTATTGGGATTATATAGGATATTATAGTGAAGAAAGAATTTATACATTAGGTAAGGGGAATTCTCGAACCCAACTCTCTTTCGTTGAGTTTTGGATCTTTCAACCCATTATCAGTATGAATATTCCTTAAATATAATTTCTTAATCATTATATTAGCTTTTATGGGATATACATGTTTTCTAATGGAGTTTTTGAAAAACATATTTCTTTCAAAAGAATACTTCTTTCAAAAAATAACCCCTTTTACTTCTCAAGATTGTCTCTATTTTACTCAAGGTAGATGATTCTTATATTAAGTATGTTATTCCAGCGTTCATTTGGGAACTAAATGAATATTTCTGACATGTCAAATTGATTATGATTTTAAGGTTGATTTATAGTATAGGTCATACTCTAGGTCGTCTCTCAAGGAGCTTTGGTTGTTTATAGTGTGAATTTTTATTAAAAAGAAACAAAAAAGGGGGTGGTTTTGAAAACAATTTTAAGAAAATGAATTGATTTAAAGAGTTTAATATATGATAAATAAAGTTGGTGTTTTATAATTATGGGATGGAGAGATCATTTCAAGTTCACTACCCATCTTTTATAGTTCATTGTTCTAAAAATTTTATATGGTTTAATGTAATCCTTTGGTTGAGGGTTGTCAAGATCTCGACTTCCTCTTGCCTCTTAAAACGATGCTCAAAGAATCACCCCTTGACACAATTCTCGTATTATCATGGTTTGGTTATAAAACATACAATAATGGATACCAAATCATACTAAAATTTTATTTTTTTCAAGAGAGAAAGAGGATTCTTTTCTTTTCCAACCGGAATAACCCAAGATTCACACTTGAAATATCAACCCAATCGGTGTTAAAATAAAAAGTGTTTCACTAAATTGTAACAAAGGAATTATATTCATAGGAGAATAACATTACAATTAATCATAAGTGAAATATTTAACATATTAATTACACAAAACCACAAAAATAATAAGTGTTGGAACTCCCTCCCAAGTATGTGTAGCTCCCTCAAAATGATCGCCCTCCATTTAGCTCGCCATCGAGAGGAGGAGGAGGCTCAGGTGGAACTTCACTTTCATCCTTGAACCCCCCCCCATGAGGATAGGGGCCTCTAGAACTTATTTTATGAGTAGAGGATTCCTTTTAGTCTCCAAAATACTAGATATTTTCCTCCTATCTTAACATGGAAATGAGGATCCCAAGGTTCCATTTTATAGGCAGTTGAAGGTGTTTTTGGGCACCCAAATTTTCTAAAACCACATGTACCATTGTTTTCGGTGGATAAAAATCCTTATCATTCTTTGAGTAAAACTAAAAAGTTATTTACCCTCATTTTAAATATCTCCACCTATTGTTTGGTTTCATTTGGGAACCTACAACTCGAGATGTGGATAGATCACATCACCCCACTTTTGACTTCGTGAAGAATCGGTGTGCTGAACACCTCAGGTCGGTTGAGAAACTTAGTGGCCAAATTAGTTTTAGGTTCCTTCATATTAAATTTATTTCATTAAATTTTGGACTAGATCACAAAATATATTCCTATTTGGATGCATGGTTTAGTAGCAGTGTTTGTTTTAGTCCACTAGTGTGCTTGGATCTAGTGCAGTTTGGCCCATTTTTCTTGGACATCATCATGGGCCCTTGAAATCACCTCCACCTACAATGTAATTATCAAAACAAGTAACATTTACCTTTTTAACAGTGATAAATACATAATAATTGAACCAAACATGAAGTGAAATTTGTTATTATTTTTAAAATTTCCAATACAAAACTAATTTTGCTTAGTAGTGTAAGGTTGAAAATGAAACAGTGAATCACGGTGTGATCACACCCTTACACCTAAACATTTTCACTCTAAGGAAAAATCATATTTCCAAAAATTATGCATGTCAATATTTCAAAATTCATAAATATTTAACATTAAATGAAAATATAATTCTTGATGTAAATGTGATCAAAGAAAAAATCACACTGATGACTTATTCTCAGTGATCATGGAAAAAGGCGTCTCAAAAATTTTTTCCAAATGAAATTCCAAGAGATGCATGATACTAATCGAAAAAATAACTCAAAAGTTAATCATGTCACTAATTCTCTATGTGTGTGTGTGACAACCATTTCATGATATTCTTTTCACTATCTATCAAGTAAATAAATGTTATTTTAAAAAAATTATACATAGATGATCCTTTCCACCGAACCTACCCTACATCCTTTGCAATCAAATTTAAGGACCCACTCACTTAAGTATTACAAGAATTCAAACCATAAGCTCCTGATCTAGAACCAATAGGAGTGTTAGACTTACCCTGAACTTCAATCTACAACCCACATTGCTCCAAACGGCCTAGAAATAAAGGAGATCAACCCTTAGGTAGATTTGGGTGATTAGGATTGTAACAAGGACTAGAGTAGGAAGACTGGAAAAAATATAGGGTGAGGAACTTAAAATCCCAATGAGGAATTGGTAGTTTTTTACATTTTAATGGGGTCTATGGTTTGGTAGAAAGGTTTTCCAAACTGTGTTCCAACCGTGCACCAACCTCTATCCAATAGGGTTGAATTCACATAGTTACCTTAGGAGACCACATGGTTTCAAAAATCATGCTCCAACCATTCTGAATGGATCTATCCAATATCAAATGGTTTCCCCCCCTAATATAATGATTTTGTTAGCTGTGCACCCCTCCTCCAGGCATGCAATGTTTCGGATCATGGTTACCTCAAACAGTACACCAACCATGCAACATGGTCTAGATGGCCATTTTTTCTATTTCTATTATGTTTAAAACTCTTAGAACTCCACAAAACCTCCCCATAAACCCAGTAAACATTATATTAACCAAAATAATATGTTTTAAAGAATAATTATAAACAAGTACATACCTTCAAAATTTCCAAGATCTTAAAACCTCCCCACCTTATAATAGATCATCCTCAAGCCGTAATTCTAGGAATCAATGTGCCTATGAAGAAAATATATTTGGCCACTGTGCTCATATATCTAACTCCCTCTACCAAGATTCTTCATGTACATTACAATACTTCCACAAAAATCAATCCAAGTGCACATTCATTCCCCACAATACATTATCACTATGATCTACCATACAGACCAGATGATCCTCAGAGGACACATCTGTTAAGTCAATAAGGTTTTCCTTATGACATTTCCATTCCTTCTTGTTTTGAAAATCACCTACACCTTTCTTTAAGAAAATCTCTTTTATAAGGAAAATTTATTTTATAATAAAAATCGATTTTATAAGGAAAATTGCTTTTGTAAGAAAAATCTCTTTTGTACGAAAAATTATCCTTATCATATTTTCATCCATATTTTTCTTAAGTATAAGATTCGGATTCATTTCTATATTCTCGGAATTGTTTGAAACTTTGTTATGAAGTATTCTGTTTTAGGATCCGAATTCTGGATAAGAACTGTAATAAAGTTTCACTCCGAAATCCAGAATAAAGAACTGTGATAAAGTTTCATTCCAAATTCCGGATACAAAATGTGATTAAGTTCTACTCTAGATTCAGGATACGAATCCTTATGAAGTTCGACATCAAATTCTCATTACAAATTCTAATGACGAATTCTCATTTCGAATTATGATGAAGAATTCTCATTCCAAATTCTGGATATGAATTCTCATTATGAATTCTGATTATGAAATATCATTACAAATTCTGATGATGAATTCTCATTCCGAATTCTGGATATGATTTCTCATTACGAATTCTTAAGATGAAATTTCATTATGAATTCTAATGATAAATTCCCATTACGCATTCTGATGAGGAATTCTCATTACGAATTCTAATGACGAATTCTCATTCCGAATTCACCTATTAAACAGAAATCTGATCATATTTGTTTTATACACTCCGAATTTATTTAGACTCCAAACATTCAATTTGCTTATGCTTTTATAATATGTCTACTCTTTAATATATTTTTTTACTCCGAATATTCACTCTGAATCTTCACTCCAAACTTTGTAATTAAGACTTAAAATGATGTCGTAAATTCTGTTACACTTTTTTTGTTATAAAACGATGTCGTGTATTCTGTTATGAACTAACCGTTGGTTAAGTTAAACGTGTACAGGTCCCTCCGATTTTTATGGAAAATATCACCGTTGGAAAGGAGGCTGACCTTACCTATAAATAGGAGCTCATTTGAAAGAGCTCAGTGCTGAAGTGCAGAAAGGCTAACTGATGAATAAATTCTTCAAAATTGTGCATACATGCTGTTGAAGTTATTTCTAGAGAGAGAGAGGCTCTTATTAACTCTCAATGATTCGTGCGACTTCGAATGTTGGTGATTACATTCGAGGACTTCTGGGGATATGAAGACAGAGGTGCCGACTACCTTGAAGTTGAGGGCTTCCTTGCTGAGGAAGACAGAGGTTGCCAGCTACCATGAAGTTAAGGGATTGCGGGGATAGCAAGACAGAGATTCCGATCTTCGTAACGAGGGCTTACCCTGGTGTGGGTAAGAGAGACTTTATTGAATGTATAAATCAAGGGACCTTTATCCAAGGATGTTGGATACCCTTCTCTTTGGGTTAAAATACTTATATCTTGTTACTTGTTGTTTTACTACTTGTTTATTTCCGCTGCATTTTGTATTATAAGGAAATTATAACTTTCTTATACTTCCTTACTTGTACTCTGTTTCATTTAGATTCTATACGCTTTAAGGTAGAATCTCATACTATATTCTTTAGTTAAGTTTCAATTTCCGGAACCATATTTCCAGAACATATATTCGGAATCTCTTTCCAGTCTTAAGAAAGTTCATAGGACTTGAATTTTATAACTTCAATCCTTTTACAAGTTTTCAATTGGTGTTAGAGGTGTTGTGAATTTTCTTAGTTTAACTTTGTTAAACTTAGCTCTTTCCCTTGCTTAAGGAAACCATAGTTATTCGTAACCAACTTTAAAGGTTCTAAAGGAATTTTTTAAAGTATACAATTCACCCCCCTCTTGTATATTGAGCATCTACATCACTATTTCTATCCTACAATTGGCATCAGAGGAGGTCTCTGAAATACTTGTACTCACATATAGGTTTTTCTTGCTCACTTTTTCAATCTGAACTTTCTCATTCCGATCTTTTTTATTACGAATCTTTTCTACTAAAAAGTTTTTGTGACGAAGGTTTATAAGTATGGCAGGAATTAATGTTGGTTCTATTGATAATCTAAATCCTGCGAGACCACCAATCTTTGATTGTAATGATTATGAATACAGGAGAGATCAAATGAAGACTTTTGTTTTCAATACTAGAGTAGACAATTTTGTTAAGCTTTCTGGAGATTATAAAATTCCTGAGAAGGAAGTTAGAACTTTTACTAACCAGGAAAAGCAAGAATATCAACTCAATTATAAGGTACACAATACTCTACATTGTTCAATGAAAAGAAATATATATATAGCCAAATTTTTTCTTGTGAAGTAGATAATTGTATCTTGAAGAAGTTAGAGGTAGCACACTTTGGAACTTCTAAGGTGATTGAGACTAGGAAAGCTATGCTTAGAGCTGAATATCATGGTTTCAACTTTCCTTATGGAGAACCAATATGTAAAGTTCAACAGAGATTTATGTCTATCGTCAATAGCTTGCAGTCTATGGGAGAAAAATGGTTAGATGGTGAAGCTCTTGTGGATAAGATAATTGATATTATGCCTAATGAGTAGGAATCCAAAAGAACTGCTATAGATGAGAACAGGAAGGTCACTCAAATTTCTCTTGATGAGCTATTTGGAACTCTTCTCCAACATGAAACCAGAATGAAGAGAGATGCTGACAACATCAAAAAGAAAAATGGAAATGGTATTGTTGCTTTTACAACAACATCAAATCATATGAAAGCTAAGACTCCTGAGAGAATAACCAGATCCAAGTCTAAGAAGATGGTAGTTCAGTCAGATTCTAGTGAGGGTGAAATATATGAGAATGAATTAGCAAATCTTGCTCGAAGGATGAAAAAGATAGCTGGCCAGAGAAATTTCAAATCCAAGTATAAGAAAAAGGAAAGGAATGATAAGAAAGATGGAGAAGTCACTTGCTATGAATGCAAGAGAGCTGGACATATTAGACCAGATTGCCCTTTGCTCAAAAAGAAAGAAAGGAAAGAAAGGAATTTAGACAGGAACAAAAAGAATTATTATAAATCCAAAGCTAAGAAAGTTCTAAAAGATAATGACACCTGGAGTGCCAGTGGTGGTGACTCTTCAGATGAATCTTCTGATTATGAATCTTCAGGACAGAAGAATCTTGGTCTTATAGCCAGATTACCTATTGATAATCATTCTTTTATGGCTATGGAACAAAATGCTGAATCATTGACCAATGTTTATTTAAACTATAATGATAGTAAGTATTATAAAACTTCTGATGAAGAATCCTCTTCTGATGAAGAAAATACTTTACCTACTTATGAAGAAGTCTCTAGGTTTGCTAAACTTCTTGAGATTGAGAATTCTAAACTCAACAAGAAACTTGACAAGGCAAACTCTTGGAATTCTATTCTTACAAAAGAGATATCATATCTTTCTAAAGATCTTGATAGGATAAATGCTGATTTTGAAAGTATTTCAAAAAATCTTGAGGAAGTAAGTTCTGAGAAGAACAAACTTGCTAAAGAGTTAGAAAAAGTAATTTCTAAGAAAATTGTTTTTGAGCATAACTATAGTTCTAAAACTAATGATTTTGAGGATAAAAACTTGGTTATAAAACTCATGTCCAACATTTTTTCCTTAAAGAAGTGTTTATCAAACTTTACCCATGGTAAGGAAAATTTTGATAAAATGTATTCCAAAATACGACCTTTAAGAAATAAATCTGGATTTGGTTATACCCATGCAAATCCAATTTTCAGTAAAAATTATTTCATTCCTCAAAGAGCCCCATTTTGTACCAAGTGTCAATGTGGTGGTCACTGGGAAAAGAATTGTTCCTTAAGAAAACCCAATATCTAGGATTTCACAAAGCTTATTTTTCTAAGAAGATGTGGGCACCTAAAATTTTATTATCTGGAAATCTCGGATCCAAAAAAGTTTGGATTTCGAAAGTCTAATTTTCTTTTTATTTTCAGGAAAATAAATGGAATACCAGCAACAATACATGGTACATGGATAATAGATGTTACCGGTACATGACTGGTAACAAAAGCTATTTTGAAAAGATTATCAAAACGAAAGGAGGAAAGGTAAATTTCAGAGATAATGCTAAGGGAGAGATTGTTGGTATTGGGAATATTGTTCTTCCTGGTAAAACCTTGATTTAAAATGTTCTTTTTGTTAAGGGTCTTAAGCACAACCTCATTAGCATAAGTCAATTATGTGATGAAGGTTACCTTGTAAATTTTAGGAATGATAAGTGCTTAGTTCACAATTCCAAGGAAGAATTTATTCTCTCAGCCAATAGGCATGAGAATGTTTACAACTTAAACTTAGAAGACCTTAGAAGTCAAGACTTACCTTGACTAAGTGCAATGGAATATCATTCCTGGTTATGGCATAGAATACTAGGTCACTATAACCTTAGGAACCTATGTAAACTCTCTAAGAATAAACTAGTTAAGGATCTACCAAAGCATAGATTTGATTCTTCTAATGTTTGTGATCCTTGTAAATATGGAAAGCAACATAAATCTAGTTTTAAATCAATCGGTGAAGTCTCAACAACCGATGCATTACAGTTAGTGCAAATGGATCTTTTTGGTCCAACACAAACTGGAAGTATTGGAGGCAAATACTATGTGTTTGTTCTAGTTGATTATTACACTAGATTTACATAGGTCTATTTTCTATCAAAGAAATCTGACTCTTTTTCTTATTTCAAAAGTTTTAGAGCTCAAGTTAAAAATGAGAAAACCCTTCCATTGAAAACTGTTCATAGTGATCATGGAGGAGAATTTCAAAATTCTGATTTTGAAACTTTTTGTATTAAAAAAGGTATTACTCAAAATTTTTCCTCACCTAGAACTCCTCAACAAAATGGTGTAGTTGAAAGAAGAAATAGAATTCTTCAAGAAATAACTAGAACCATGTTGAGTGAATATTCTATAGCTAGTCATTTCTGGGCTGAAGCTGTAAGTACTACTTGCTATACTATAAATCAAGTTTAGATTAGACCTTTTATTAATAAAACCCCTTATGAGTTATGGAATGGTAGAAAACCAAGACTATCCTACTTCAAGGTTTTTGGTTGGAAATATTCATTTTTAATACTAATGATAACTTACATAAATTCGCACCAAAATCTGATGAAGGAATTTTCTTAGGATATTCCACAACATCTAAGGCTTATAGAGTTTTTAAAAAAATACTTCTACTGTTGAAGAAACAGTACATGTAAAATTTGATGAGTCTGATCCTTTTGTTTTTAAACCATCCCAGCCTACATCCTTGGATGTGTTTCCAAAAACTAATTTTCAACCTTTGATAGAAGAATCTCTTGATAAGGATAATGTTCAAGAATATATTCCTGAAACATTTACCCTAGAAGACTATCTACCCTATGTTGATGAACATGATTTTCAAAACCCAAATCAGGTGTTTCTTAAGAATTATCCCAGTGATAGTATCATGGGTGATGTAAATCATCCTGTAAGGACTATAAGATCCTTAAGAAATGAAGTAGAACATCTAGCATTTCTTTCCCAATTAGAACCTAAAAGCGCTGATGAATCTTTAGGTGATGATGATTGGATCAAAGCCATGCAAGACGAACTAAATGAATTCGAAAAGAATAAAGTCTAGACCTTGGTTGAAAGACCTAAAGAAATTTCTGTAATTGGAGTCAAATGGATTTTCAGAAATAAATGTGATGAAAATGGAGTCATAGTAAGAAATAAAGCTAGACTTGTTGCTAAAGGCTATAATCAGCAAGAGGGAATATACTATGAAGAAACCTATGCTCCAGTAGCTAGACTTGAATCTATCTGTATTCTAATTGCTTTTGCAGCATTCTTTAATTTCAAACTTTTCTAGATGGATGTGAAATGTGCTTTTCATAACGGTTATGTCCAAGAGGAAGTTTTTGTTGGACAACCTCCTGGCTTTGAAGACACAAAACATCCTGATTATTTTTTTAGACTTACCAAAGCTCTGTATGGCCTTAAACAAGCCCCACGAACATGGTATGATAGACTTACTGGATTTTTGCTTCAAAATAACTATGTTAAGGGAAATGCAGATCCAACCCTTTTTATAAAGAAAGATAAGAAAAATGTTTGGATTGTTCAAATTTATGTTGATGACATCATATTTGGTTTAACTCAGCAATATTTGACCGACTCTTTCGTAAGTCTAATGAAATCTGAGTTTGAAATGAGCATGATGGGTGAGTTAACATTTTTCCTTGGTTTTCAAATTTATCAAAAACCAGAAGGAACCTACATATCTCATCATAAGTATGTTAATGATCTTCTTAAAAAGTATGGTTATGACAACACTAAGAGTATTAGTACTCCCATTGGTACCTCAAAATATTTAGATCTCGATGAAGCTGGGAAACCAGTAGATCAATCATCTATTAGAGGTATGATAGGAAGCCTACATTACTTAACAGCTAGTTGACCAGACTTAATGTTTTCAGTATGCTTATGTGCAAGATATCAATCCAATCCTAAGGGATCTCACATAAAGGCAGTTAAAAGAATTTTTCGCTACCTTAAGGGAACCATGGATCTAGTATTTATTTATACATCTAGAAATTATTTTATCCTAAAAAGATTTTTTGATGTTGACTTTGGTGGATGTAGAATGGATAGAAAAAGTACATCCGGAACATTTCATTTCTTAGGAGATTCATTAGTTTCTTGGTCCTGCAAGAAAAAACATTCTGTAGCACTCTCCACTGCTGATGCTTAATATGTAGCATCTGGAAGTTGTTGTGCTCAAGTGTTGTGGATACAACACACACTCACAGACTATGGCTTGAGTTTTACTAAAACTCAAATTTTGTGTGATAACACAAGTGCCATTGCCCTTAGTAAGAACCTTGTACATCACTCCTGTGCAAGACACATATATATTAGGCATCACTTTCTTAGGGATCACACACTTAAAAGAGATATTATTCTTCAATTTATCGGAACACAAGATCAACTTGCTGATATTTTCACAAAATCATTACCTTCTAATAGATTTGAATATATTAAACAGAAGTTAGGAACAATAACTGTAAGGTAATCCTTCTTAATTAAATTTCTGTTGAAAAAGTCTCCTTACAGCAATAAACTCCTTTTCACAGGGGGGTTACATTTGATTTTTAGATTAACAAAGTTTTTCAAAATTTGTTTTCAAACCTTTCGGAACTAAATTTCCGGAATGAAATTTTCGGAACTAAAACTTTCCAGAATGGAAATTTTCATATAGAAAACTTCTGGAATGGAAATGTTCGTATTGAAAACATTCAGAATGGAAAATTTCATACTAGTATTTTCATAATGGGATTTTCGTATCGAATCTTTCATAATAAGTTTTTCGTTTTCAAAATTTTGTAATGAAATTTTCGTACTGAGTTTTTCTTACTGAGTTTGTTTTTTGTAGTGAGTTTTCCAAATTTTGTCTTTTCGTAATAAAGATTTTTTTTGTAATTTTCGTATCAACGTTACCAATTATGAATAATCTTCCTAATCCAATCCGAAAGGTATGATTTCTTTACTCAAGTTTTCGTAATCATACTTTACTTCCTGGCATTTTCTTATATTTTGTTTTTGGATTATAGTTTTCTTAATTATTTGTTTTAATAAAAACCTCAAAAGATCGGATTCAAGAGAATTGGTTTTCGACCGTCAGATCTGATCTCAGCCTATCACAACCATTCGATCAACTATGGAAGTTGAACCGTTTTTTCATTGCCTATATAAAGGGGACACCAAATGGTTGTCCCACATCAGTTTTCAAGATCCAGCTCGCGAAGCTCTGCCTCTCTGTTTTAAGACAATTCTGAACCTCAGCTTTTCCGTTCCGAACTTCTCATAGGTCTTCATATCCGAATTTCTGTAGAAGCAGCTTCTTAAGACGTGTCTTCTTCTAAGCCAATTTCAAAGTGGTTGGAATATAGAGAGAGGCTGGTTTATCCATATTTATTCAACAAGTATGACTCTCTTATTTCCAAAAATATTAAGCTAAATGGTTGGGAAGATGTTGTGGTGTCAAAACCCGGGAATCAAGATGAAGTGTTTTCAGATTTTCTTATAGAGTTTTATGAGACACTCTCCTTTCTTAAGGAAGATGGAAGAGAAAACTTGTCTTTTAAGTATTATGGTAAGACTTATAAGCTTTAATATGCCAAGGTAGCTAGCTTGGTAGGGCTGAATAATGAAGGAGAAGATGAATTTATATCTCATGTGTTGCCGGATTCAAATGGTAGCTTCAACAAGGAAAAAGCATTAGAAACTCTCAGACTGGCAGATGACAAGGCTCCAAAGATTGCTTTTCTATCTACAAATTTTCGGATTCTAGAGTTATGGGTACAAGGCTTTATCATACAAAGGAAGGGTGACAAAGATAGCTTTATGAAGAGTGAGATCAACATCCTAGATTTTCTGATAAATCTGAGGAAGTTTAATTTGATGAAGCACATTCTTATCACTCTTGAGAATGTGAAGAAAGGAAATATGAGAGCTCAGATTATAATGTATCCAGCAATCCCCTAAAAGTTGATAGTTCGGTGCCGTGAGTCTTTCAAGGAGGCTTGCAAGTCTAAGCCAAGAGTTTGCAAAATTATGCTGGTGGGTGATGGTACACTTAAAAGAATGGATGTAGCTTTTGACAAGAAGACTGGTCAGTTTGTTGATTCACCTGCTCAAGAAGAAACAGTTCTGAAAGTTGCTAATCCGGAAACCTCTAAGCCGGTAAGGAAGAGAAAGTTGAAAGAAGTTGAAGTAGAAGAAGAGAATCCCAAGTCTAAGGAAGTTCATTCCGCACCTCCAAAACCAAATAAGAAGAAAGCTTACCCAGAAGAGGTAGATGCTAAATGGAGGCAGATCAAAGAAAAATGAGTGCAAGGGGAGACTCAGTTTGGCTTGGACCCTGCAGAGGCTAAGGCCTTGAAGGAAAGAACTGCGGATGAGCTAGAAAAACAAGCAAAATAAAAGAATCTCAAGAAAAACATGACTGAACCAGAGGTTGCTCAGGCATTGTTGAAGTTCAATGAGATGGTTTCAGCAAATATTCTTGTTCCGAGATCTTTTTCCTTGGACACTCTTTCTGAGACTCTAGGAAGAAATTTCGTCACTCCGGAAGAAGATGTTGCTAAGACTGCTGAGGAAGTAGAGAAAATTGAGTGAGTGGAAGAAGAAGAAGCTGTAGCTGAAGGCAGTGGTGAAACTTGAGATGTTTTAAAACAACTATATGATTATAAGGGGACTCCTTCCGAACATTTGTCACTCCAAAACTCAGAAGATGAGTCTTCTAAGATAGTCACTCTGGCAATGGAAGAAGAGAAAGGAGAAAAAGAAGTAGCTTATCATGTAGAGGAAGAACAACTTCTACAAGATATTGCTCAAATGGATAATGTAGAGGTCGGTGCTCAGAAATTTATTGATGAGGAAGACTGTATTGTTCAAGTTTCTGATAGTGAAAAGAGAACTCCGGAACAGGATTCTATCCTGAAAAGAGAGAAGGGAAAGAAAGTTCTTGTAGATACTCCGAGATCAGTTGTGGTGAAGAGAAAGGAAGTTGGTAGTTCTTCAAAGAGAAAATTTAACCTTGTTGAAGAAGAAAAATATCCAAGAAAAGTTTCAGATTCAGAGTCATCTTCATTGGGGCATGACTTTGTTGTTCAGTCTTTAAAGAAGTTGGTGGGTACTATTCCAACTTTCTCAAGTATTGATTCAAGATATCAGATGCTCCAACATGCTTTGAATCAGAAATCAGACTCTGTATCTATGGTTATGGACAAGTGTGTTGAAATAGAGGCTCAGTTCAAAACGTTCTTTGTCGGCTATGAAGCCCATAGAAGATCTTGCAAGATGATGAAAAATTGGTCGAGGAAAACTGTAGAAGAGATGAGACTCTTGGATGAATTTCAAGACAATGTTAAAGATGCTTTTGAGACTGAGGACAAGAAAATAAATGAGCTGAATTCTTCCTTTGAAGAGAAGCTGACAGATGAAAGGAACTTCCGGATTCAAGAAGTCAGATATCTGAATGGGAATCTGAATTCCATTTGTCAAAACTGGAATTTTGAAAGGGGTCATCGGATTGAGTTTGAAGAAAAGATGAAGGCTCAAGAAGAAAATCTTAATGCCCAGAAAGAAAATCTTAAAGCTTAGGAAGAAAAGATTGAAGCTCAATCTGCAAGAATAGTGGTCTTAGAGAAGCAAGATGAAGAAGATCATAAAGACTTAAAGAAGATAAAGACTATTCTGAAAGGTCTCATGGCGAAGGAGAATGATCCCAAATAGACAGATCTGATCTTTTGTTGTACCTTAACTCTTTTGTTGTTGAAATTTTCAAACTTAATAGAAATTGTGCTTGTCCATTTTTTTTTGTTACTAATAATTTTTCAGGTACTTTGTTATATATCCCATTCCCTCTAATTCTTTTTGAAAATCACAAAGGGGGAGAAGGAAAAGAACTCTAATGAAAGGGAAAAAGAATCTTAACAAAGGGTGAGAAAGAAAAAAGAACTATAATAAGAGCTTATCTAAGGGGGAGTTTTTCATTAAAGAAGACTTTCTTATTAATAAGAGAATATTATTCTGGAAATCTAAAATACGATCCTTAGAGTTTCAAAGCCTAAGGGGGAGTGATTCATATTCATCAATATCCTTAAAGAAAAGGGAGATAATCCTTAATGTTTTTCTTTCTTCTTAGAATTTCTTTTCCAAGGATGTTTGTGCTTTCCAAAAAGGGGGAGATTGTTGAGTCAATAAGGTTTTCCTTATGAAATTTCCATTCCTTCTTGTTTTGAAAATCACAAACACCTTTCTTTAAGAAAATGACTTTTATAAGGAAAATTGCTTTTATAAGAAAAGTCGCTCTTATAAGGAAAATTGATTTTATAAGAAAAATTGCTTTTGTAAGAAAAATTATCCTTATCATATTTTCATCCATATTTTTCTTAAGTATAAGATTTGGATTCATTTCTATATTCTCGGAATTTTTCGAAACTTTGTTATGAATTTTTCTATTTTAGGATCCGAATTTTGGATAAGAACTGTAATAAAGTTTCACTCCGAAATCCAGAATGAAGAACTATGATAATGTTTCATTCCGAATTCTTGATAAAAACTGTGATTCAGTTCTACTCTAGATTCAGGATACGAATCCTTATGAATTTCGACATCGAATTCTCATTACGATTTCTAATGACGAATTCTCATTACGAATTCTGATGAAGAATTCTCATTCCGAATTCTGGATACGAATTCTCATTACGAATTATGATAATGAAATCTCATTACGAATTCTGATGATGAATTCTCATTCCGAATTTTGGATACGAAATCTCATTAAGAATTCTTAAGATGAAATCTCATTATGAATTATGATGATAAATTCCCATTACGAATTCTGATGAGGAATTCCCATTACGAATTCTGATGACGAATTCTCATTCCAAATTCACCTATTAAACAGAAATCTGATCATCTTTGTTTTATACACTCCGAATTTATTTAGACTCAAAACTTTCAATTTGATTACGATTTTATAATTTGTCTACTCTTTAATATATTTTTTTAGGCTGAAATTTCACTCCGAATCTTCTCTCTGAACTTTTTAATTAAGACTTAAAATGATGTTGTACATTATGTTACACTTGTTTTGTTATAAAATGATGTCGTGTATTCTGTTATGAACTAACCATTGGTTAAGTTACATGTGTACAGGTCCCTCCGGTTTTTAAGGAAAATATGACCATTGGAAAGGAGTCCGACCTTACCTATAAATATGAGCTCATTTGAAAGAGCTTAGTGATGAAGTGCAAAAAGGCTAACTGATGAATAACTTATTCAACATTGTGCATAAATGCCGTTGAATTGATTTCTAGAGAGAGAGGCTCTTATTAACTCTCAAAGATTTGTGCAACTCCGAATGTTGGTGATTACATTCAAGGACTTCCGAGGATAGGAAGACAGAGGTGCCGACTACCTTGAAGTTGAGGGCTTCCTTGCTGAGGAAGACAGAGGTTGCCAACTACCTTGAAGTTGAGGGCTTGCGAGGATAGCAAGACAGAGACTCTGATCTTTGTATCAAGGGCTTACCCTGGTGTGGGTAATACAGACTTGCTGGAAAGTATAAATCAAGAGACCTTTATCCAAGGTTGTTGGATACCCTTCTCTTTGGGTTAGAAGACTTATTTCTTGTTATTTGTAGTTTTACTACTTGTTTATTTCCACTTCATTTTGTATTATAAGGAAAGTATAACTTTCTTATACTTCATTACTTGTACTATGTTTCATTTAGATTATATACGCTTTAAGGTATAATCTCATATTGTAATCTTTTGTTATGTTTCAATTTCTGGAACCATATTTCCAAAACCTACATTCGAAATCTCTTTCCATTCTTAAGAAATTTCATAGGACTTGAAGTCTATAACTTCAATCCTTTTATAATCTTTCAATTGGTGTTAGAGGTGTTGTGAATTTTCTTAGTTTAACTTTGTTAAACTTAGCTCTTTCCCTTGCTTAAGGAAACCATAGTTATTCATAACAAACTTTAAAGGTTCCAAATGAATTTTTTAAAGTATACAATTCACCCCCCTCTTGTATATTGAGCATCTACATCAATATTTCGATCCTACAACATCAACCTATTTCTCAACATCCTCAATATAAATCATGTGATATAATTTAGGATGGTATTTTCAATGATCTCACACATGGAAAACATAGTGCATAATAATATACCATTATATAAGATCCTTTCAGTAAAACACTGGTCTGATCCTCTTCACATTCTCAAATGACCCCACATACCTGGGCACCAACTTACCCTCTATTTGAATATGATGGTTACCCAACCCTAGAGACACTTGAAGAAACACATAATCACCCACCATAAACTCAAGAGGTCTATAACACCGATCCACATATCACTTATTTCTACTCTTAGTCATTTCTATACATTTTTGAATCAACTAAACCTATTTCTACATCTCCTACATAAGACTTAGTCACAGTAACTCTAATTCCATAGATTCTATCAAACATAATGAAGATCTATATAGTATACCTATAGCACCTCAAATAGTGCCATATAAATTTTAGTTTGGTAAATATTATTGTAGGAAAAATAAACCACGACTATATTCTTTTCCCATGATCAATCAAATATAGGACACAAGCCCTCAATATGTCCTTTAGAACCAAAATAGTACACTCTTATTTCCTATCCATATACAGGTGCAAGGTTGTACTCAAAAACACCTGGGTACCAAGAACTTTTTGTAACACCTTCAATAAACATGAATTAAACCACATATCAAGATCTAAATATATCATTCATGGCACCCCATGAAAAAAAAACTACCTACCATACATATAACTCTCCCATATGATCCATGGTGAAATTCTCTTAAATCATAAATAAATGAGACACCTTAGTAAACCAATCCACAACTACCTAGATCACATCATTCTTATGAGGCTTCTATAGGATAATCACTAATAAATATATCATCATGTCATCCCATTTCTATTCTGAAATGGGAAACATTTGAAATAAACCAGCCTTTTGTTGATTCTTAGCCTTCACATTCTTGAAGGTATGACATTACACAACAAAACTTGAAACCAATTTCTTCATCCCTAGCCACCAATACTACCTATGAATATCATGATACATTTTGGTAAAATTATTATTCACTTCCTACCTAGATTAATTAATCTTTCACATAAAATATTCTAGTATACATATTATAAAAAACACATGACTGTGAATATAAATGATCACATCATCTCTAACGGTCCAACTAGAAGGTGTCTCCCAGCATTGAAACCTTCCCTCAAAGATAATAACTAGGTCCTCACACTTCATTTTATTAATCTAGATTATAATCATGGAATCAATTTCTATGTATGAAAGTGTTGTCTTACCTTGGATTTCATGTACCTATAGACGCATCTCAGTGAACAAATCTATCATCTTCTACTCTAAACTTGAATCCTGACCACCTAATTTTGATTCTTATGAATCAAATAATCTACAACACTATTTCCATTTCCTGATGTGTAAATTAGTTCTAATTAAATAGGTTTCATGTATTCAACCCATCTTCACTAACTAATATTTAAATCATTCTAAGAGAAGATGTACTTTAGGAATTTATGAACAGTATTCACCGTAAACAATTCCCCTAAAAAATAATTCTACCAAAATTTTAAGGAATAAACCACTACATCTAATTCAAGATCATTCATAGGGTGATTTATATCACGATGCCTCAATATTCATAATCCATACTCCACTACTCGATCATCCTGCATCAACCTCGCCCCAAGCTCAAAACCATATACATCATAAAACATGGAATATTTCTTACCCAGCTTAGGTAAGATCAGAATCAATGTAGTTTTCAACCACCATGTTAATTATTGATTGGAATTATCATATTCCCTAGACCAGTCAAACTTAATTCCCTTCCTGGTCAGTCCTTACAGTGGTGCTACCAAATGAGAAAATTACTTAATGAAACTTCAGTAATAGTTGGCCAAACCCAGAAAACTTCGAACATCAGAAACATTCATATGATACTCCCTATACACAATTTTCGTCACTTTCTTTATCTCTAGAGACACACCTTCCTCTAAGATGGTGTTCCCTAATAAGTTCTACATTCCAATCCTAAAATAAAATTTGGATAGCTTGGCGTATAGCCTATTCTCTCCCAGTGTACTCATGATAATTTCAAGATTCTTTTCATGATCTTCATGTATTTTAGAGTACCCCAAGATGTAATGAAGAAAGGAAACTACAAATTGATCTCGTTATGGGTGAAAGATTCATTTCATAATGGCCATAAACACTCTTGGTGCATTTGTAACCCAAACGACATAACAACAAACTCATAAAGTCCACACCTAATCATGAAGGAATTATATGATATATTAGAAGGTCTCACACTTCAATGATGATACCCTAATCTCAATTCACTATTGTAAAACACTATTTCACCTATCAGCTAGTAAAAAAGATCATCAATTTGAGGTAGAGGTAATCAGTTCTTAATTGTAGTCTAATTCAACATCCTATAAATAACACACAATCTCACAGAATATTATCCTTTATGGAAAATAGCACTGGAGATCCCAAAGGTGAAGTAGTTGGACAAATAAATCACTTTTCATATAGTTCCTCCAACTGGGCTTTTAGTTCCTGAAGCTCTATCATTTCCATTCTATATAGAGGAATAGAAATTGGTTCTTCCCCCAAAACAAACTCTATTGAGAACTCCATATCCATCTTGAATGGTAACCTTAATAAATATTTAGGAAACACATCCTAAAATACATTCACTATAGAATGAAAAACATGCTTCCCTATTTCCCCATAATCAGGCATAATACAAGACACATAGTCTGTATTTCACCCAACAAATGGAAAATAGCCCTATACGGCCTTCTCAGACATCCCATTCACAACAATGGACATACTGTAGGTTCCGGGCACAGCGAAAGCGCATTGGTGGGTGTACCTAACTTTAATTTTAGTGTTAACAATGATCAATCAAAGATCCATCATGATAATAAAACATCGAATCTTCAGAATAGAATGAATAATGAAACAGAAATAGGGGAGTCTAGGAACTGAAGATAGGATCATCATATATTTGTTATAATTAATTTAATTAATTTACAAGAATTAACTTAATGGAATTCTCTATCTATTTATGTTTCCATTCACGATCCGATGTGATCCGTTATTGCATCATATAATCCAAGTTTATGATTCCTCTAGCAGTGATCCACATGTGCTCCATGTAACATCCCAAGATTTCCTAGTATGCACTTCTTCAAAACAAGTCAATAATTTGCACTACACGCAACACTGAGTTCAAGCGCACCATGACTTACCAAACATGCCGTTGAAAAGAGGTTATGAATAGTATTAACTAAATTTTTGAACTTTATATAATCCTTATAATTTAAGAATCCATATTATGAGTTTCTTATACATAATTTAAGAAGAAATTCATTTTTTTTGCAGATAAAAGATGTATTTTTTGAAAATGCACTTTTATCAACTTTTAATAGTGAACCCTTTTTAAATCCAATGTTTGAACTTTTATATATTCAATTTGACTAAATACATTTATTATTTAGAATGGGGACATAAAAAATTTACAATTTAACACCCCAAGCTTCCATGTTACACTTTTTCTTTGAATAATACAATAGTGTGTGTTGTACACAACTTCGAATTCTAACACACTCCACAACCAATCAAAGTAGCTGTTATGATTAGTAATACCCACTTTTTAAAATATTATAAATTTTATCTCTCAAAATGTACTTCATTTTTGGATTTGGAATATCAAATTTTTCCTAGGGTGAAATTTTTGTACTTTTTGGATAAATTTTATATTTTGATGAATAGTGAAAACTACTAAATTTCAATTAAAACATCTTTTTTTATCAAAATAAGTATTAGTAATAAATTATGAATTTTAGTGGTTTTAAAGTATATTTAGAATATATTTTTACCATTTAATAAAATGTTGGTCATTGGACATAATTTCACAATTAAACCGGACATAAACAAGTGTCAATCTTTTGATAGTTATTATATAATAAAAACACGCTTTTTGTTTTGACAGCGGGAATTAATTTTAAATTAATTTCTGCTGCTTCATTGTTAAGAATTTGGAAAAATGGATTCCATATTTGGAATCAGTATGTCCAAATTGTGCAAATAGGTAACTTTTATTTTTAGAAATTTTGAATAATTACTTCGGTAAATATTTTATTTACCATGGTTAAAGGGTAAATCCGGTAAATAACGGTTAAAAAATAATATTATAATAACCTTTAATTACCTTAAAACGTGTTCTAGACTTATTTTTGGATATATTTCCGACCATGGGAATCTTTGGGACGATTTTTGGGACCCCGTGGAGCCACTTGTAGGTTATAGGGACACTTTATATTAATTAAGTTAAAGTAAATACAAAAAAGACATAAGCATATATCTTTCAAGAAAAACAATTTTTACATAGGGTTATATTTATTATATATTCGACTATAAATATTAATTAGAAATATAAAAAAATTTCCTACATAATGGTATTTTATTTATAATTTTTATACATTATATAATTTAATTTATTTATGACACAATTATGATGTAGTAATTACCGTATTAATGAAAGATTAAGATAATTGATATTATAAATACCCAAATAAATGTAATTTGAGACTTTTTATAAATTCCAATAATTTTTTAGGTTACTATGACATATTATTATTGTTTATATAAATTGTTTTTGAAGTAATAATGCTGTTATGAATTTATCAAAAACAAAATAACCAATAGTGTCAAAATTAACATAAAAGAGTTTTAAAAAAAAATATTATATTATTAATTGATATTAAATTCCTAAAAATCTAAGGATCGGATATGATACTTATATCATGATAGGTGAATCATTAATGGACCACTTGAAGGTCTCTTGGATTTATATAGTATGTTTATTAACTATATAATATAAAATTACAAAGTGACATGGTAATTGATAAACTAATTAACTAAGAGAAAAAAAACTAAAAGATAAGGTTAATATAGAGACCCAAACCTATCTAAAACCTATTGTTTGAGTGTTTTTATACCCATACCCACCTTAAAATTAAAATAATCCACTTTTGAGCCATTGGAAACTGAATATTAATTTATTATAAAATAATATTTCTAGCTTTTCCAAAGGTGCCCCTCAACCCTCTTATAAAAGGGAACTCCCCCTTCTCATTAATTCACACCATCAAAGCCTTTTGGTTCGGCCAACCCCTACCCAAATACTCTTTCAACTTCCCTCAATTCATCCTAGAGGCCTTCCATTAGTCAGAAATCCAAACTAAGGATCCCTTTTGATCAAATCAAAAGGAACAACCCGATTAAGAGGTAATGTTTTCACCACCCTCTTTCAAGCTCATTTCGTCTTAAACTTCTTCTTTATTTGTTATTACCATTATAAAATAATAACTCCAGTATCTTCTATATACTGTGATGTTATTATAAATATGGTGCACCCAAATTCAGTATTATATCCATCCTTTGAATGACATGTCACCATACGTGCATACGTACGGCTTACCGTCTCCACGTCGTGGTGTAATTGTTATTCAAAATATTATTATTTAGATGTGTATAATAATGATGTGTAATTAATGTAAATAATAAATATAACAGGATAATTATTCTGTATATATGATATACCATCCAATTATATATTATTTTAATATCAAAAGAATAATGTTGTCGCTCGTGCGTACGTACGGACAACCTCCTCCACGAACGTGATGAGATTCATTCCTCATCGTATCCATTCAAGTATATTTCTCATTTTATGATTAAAAATAATGTTTAAGAACTTTATATCATTTTATATATTAATAATATACAACCTATCCATAACAAACATGACTTATGTAACAAAACATATAAAAGAAAATGAGTAATTTAACAACCGAAACGACGATAATACTAAAGTATTATTAATGAAGCATTATTAGAAGATTATATATGATATCATAATTATGTATATGGTTATTGTATAATTTAATAACACTGTTTTAACTATTATAAAATAGTTTAACATACCATCGAATAAGGAAAATTACAAGGTAAGGGGTTTTCATCTCACTCCTTATTTCTGTGAGTTCATGCCATATTGCCACTATTACCTTTTCTGTGGTGTATGTACTTCCCATAATTGTATTCTTTGTGTAATACACTTTAATTTATGTGTATTCACATATTCATTTTATGATACCTCTTTCATGGGTTGTATGTATCCTATGTTACCAAATTGGTAATGGTTAATTTCACAATCCCATTATTATCCGAGGTTATTTTGGGTATGTATCTACTGGGACATATTTTTTATCCATGTTCATGTTTTATGAAAGAGTTTTCAAAGGGATTATTTTAAGGGACTTTTTACTGAAATATAATTTCAAATGTTTTAAATATTTATTCTTCTAAATCCTTTTCATTAATGTCCATGTCTTCAAAATGGTTTTTACGGATTTATTTATATGGACATTAATGTTTTTAAAATGTTAATTCCTTTTAAAAGTTTCAAAGTGGTATGGGACAATTTGAATTAAAAATGTCTTTAAATGACTTATTTTACAAATTGTGTTACTTTTAAATGTTTTCATGAAAAATATATATTCATCTCAAAAATATGAAAATCCAGTGCAAATGTATACGTATTTAACTCAAGCTTAATTTTTTTTTAGAAAACCCAACTCTCGAGTGTGGTAGATAGGAAGGGATTAGGCGTGGACCCATCATTTCCTGTAATTAGTCGAGCAGTCTCAGATTTAGTTATTTTGTTTTCAGAAGCTTGTATAATGTGTTCAGAAAAACACTGGAGTATATTAAAACAATTTTAAACGTATGTATCTTCTAAAAATATTTCATCGGTAGGTCTCATGAGACAAACTAGTGTCTTGGATCAAGGCCTTGACAAAATCGTATTTGTAGTCTTGGAACGAGGCCTTGGCTATGTGGTTATGATAGTCTGGAATTATGAATTCCATCATTATGAAAGTGGTTATTGATATTGCATGTGATTATTCGATTAGTATAATATCCATGTGAATAATTAAATATAATTATTTTCTTTTATTTCTGCCATATTATGTTGAAGTTAATGTTTTAAAGTATTTTTATTTAGTTATACATCTACTTAAATGTTTATGCTTATTTATGAAAGTTTCTGTTGTATTGCTTACCCATACTAAGCGTTTGAGCTCACCCCTTTCTATGTTTTATTTTTTCCCAGGATTCCAAGAAGTGTATTGTGATTGATATGTAGGGTTATGCCAAGAGAATAATGGCATTCATAAATATTAGTTTTCTTGTTTTGTATGTCTTAAAGTGCAATGTAACATTCATGTATGTAATCTATTTTCCAAGACTTCTAAACTGATTGGTCCATCGGGACTTTATTCCTTATAATCATTCCAATGTTATGTAATAATGCACTGAATCTGGGTAACTGGGGTTGAGGCATTACAGTTGGTATTAGAGGATGTTTAGAAATAACATTGGAAGCTAGATTTAGACAAACTCTGATTAAACCACATATCCATAAGATAGACTTTGAGTATTATTATATAGGAACTTCCTTGAATTTTGGTATTGTAGAGATTTTGTGAGTTTTCCGAGCAATACATCCATTTCTGGATACGAGCCGGTAGAGGCGGATCTGGCATAGATGTACCTAGGGGTAAAACTCGAAAACACCTCTTTGAGCTAGACTTGAACAGGAACTGGTGCACGACAATGAGCCTTGCTTCACTCTTGGTTACGACACTCCTGAGGGATATGCTTAGGATAATTCTCATTTTCTTTACAAACCACTATGAAGGGTTTATGAGTATATACCTCCTCAAAGAAAACATTTTTGTGATTATGGATTATATCCATAAACTATTCAATTTATGTTCGGTATTTTACATGTTTGGAATTATTTATTTCAATTCATAAACTGACCTTGTTTATGTTATTGTATAGAAATGGCGCCCAGTAGAAGGAATGCGAACTCCATCAATAAGTATGATCCAAAGAGTAATAAGTATCATATCATTCATGGTATTAAGCCATCATTTAGAAGTAAAATAGTCTCCCACGTATTATCATCATATGAACAAATAGTATCATGTGTTGATAAGATAAGTAAAGAGTTTACTGAGTCCTATGGCTTTGAAGGGAAGCAAGGGAAGAAAAGGATGGAAGAGAGAAAGATGGATAAATGAAAGAGGGAAAAGAAGAATTTCCCCATATGTGATAACTATGGAGGAAACACCCTAGAACTTTCCGGAATGGAATGGGAGTTTGTTATAATTATAGAGGAAAAGGTCACCAAGTATGTGACTATAAGTGTAAGAAAATGGTTTCAAATGTACAATGCATCATTTGCATGGAGTTTGGACACTACATGAACCTATGTCCAAGTAATCAGACTATGTCGTAAATTATGTTATTGGATAATAATCAAGTTATGATACTACCATAGATGAAGAGGAATGATTAGAGTCGTTATGTTGATTATGTTATTTTAGTGTTTTATCAACAATGTACTTGTTATAAAATTTAAGGAGTATATAAGGATTGTACTACAATACTATTTCATTGAGGATTTTAGATTTTATGGTACTATGAAAAGTGACCCTATAGTGAGTTAAACGTTTTGGAAATTACATGGTTCAAGGAATGATAAACCTTAATATGGTCTTAATATTGAGTTACTAATTTTGGAATAAGATATGGTTGATTTGGGTTAATTATATTGGATATTCTTGACTGCATTAAAAACGATTAAAGATTTTTATAGTCCATCATTGTTGGCGTTTACAAAATTTTTGTATGGATGAAGTATATCTAGTATTATATATGGAATAAGGGAGCATGAATGTAATCAATAAGGATTATGATAATTCAGGATGTTTCAGTGTTTTAAAAGAATACACGATGAAGGTATTCACATGCTATTACAGGGTAAAAAGGATCTACATTATGTTAACCTTCCTTATAAATGTTGGACTGTGAGTTTGGAAAGAAGTATTTTGGATAATTCTAGTTTGAGATTTATTATGGATTTCCATAGAAGGACAACTCGGAGGTCGGGAGGCAACCCGTCGCGACCGACAAGGCCGTGAGACTTGATCCTGCAACCGAAGGGCGATAAGGGTGTATCACCTACCACTGGCCCATGAGATGTCCTGGATTAAATAATGTAGTTTATTTTAAGAAAGTCTAGTTGATAAATTATAAATTTATTTTTGTAACCCCAAATTAGTAGGATAAATATAATATTTTTTTTATTTTCTATTTTTTTAGAGTGAAAGATGAGTTTGTGGTAGAAATTAGTTAAAAGATGGAACTCTACTTTTCAAGTATATATTTTTCTTCTCCTCTTATTCTATGAAGAAATTAATTATCATTCTTTATTGAAGGAATCATAAAACCAAAAATGTGTTATCCTAATACCTTATATTTTGTTGAACCGATGGCATTTTAAATCAACATATATTGATGAATTTAAGGTCCTCAATTTTAATCTTTTTTATAATTGATGACCTCAATCACTACCTATAAATTTAAAAGTTTTTTCTCCAATTATATGTCTCTAATTTCCAAAAATGTTCTCCTAATCGAGATCATAATTTGGTGGTGACCCTTTCATTTATCTTTTCCTCTTATTAAGACTAAATTTTATTAACCAAATTTCTGATGTGGGTTTTCCCACAAATATATTTTCTATTTTCAACCTTTATTTTTGAGGAACAATATCAAATTGCTAGGACGCAATTTATTGAAGGAGGAGAGAATGTAACACCCCAATATTTCATAGTATCTATTTCTTCAAAACAAGTCAATAACTTTCACTACACGCAACACCGAGTTCAAGTGCACCATGACTTACCAAACAAGCCGTTCAAAAGAGGTTATGAATAGTATTAACTAAATTATGAACTTTATATAATCCATATAATTTTAGAATCCATATTATGATTTTCTTAGACATAATTTAAGAACAAATTATTTTTTTTCAGATAAAAGAAATATTTTTTGAAAATGCACTTTTAACAACTTTTATTAGTGAACCATTTTTAAATCCAATATTTTAAACTTTTATATATTAAATTTGACTAAATAAATTTATTCTTTAGAATGGGGAAATCAAAAATTTACAATGTAACACCCTAAGATTCCACGATACGCTTCTCTTTGAATAATTCAGTAGCATGTCTTGTACGCAACTTCGAGTTCTAACACACTCCACAACTAATCAAAGTAGCCGTTATCAATAGTAATACCCACTTTTTAAAATTTTATAAATTTTATCTCTCAAAATGGATTTCATTTCTGGATATGGAATATCAAATATAGCCTAGGGTGAAATTTTTGTACTTTTCGGATAACTTTTATATTTTTATGAATAGTGAAAATTACTAAATTTTAATTAAAAACAAATTTTTAAATAAAAAAAATTAGTAGTAATAAATTAAGAATTTTGAGTGGTTTTAAAGTATATTTAGAATATATTTTTACCATTTATTACAATGTTTGTCATTGGACATAATTTCACAATTAAACCGGACATAAATAAGTGTCAATCTTTTGATAGTTATTATATCATAAAAACAAGCTTTTTGTTTTGGCAGCGGGAATTAATTTTAAATTAATTTCTACCACTTCTGTGTTTTGAATTTTAAAAAATGGATTCCATATTTTTGATCAGTATCTCCAAAATTTAAAAATAGGTAACTTTTATTTTTATACATTTTGAATAATTACTTCGGTAAATATTTTATTTATCATGGTTAAAGGGTAAATCTGGTAAATAAGGGTTAAAAATAATATTATAATAATAAAAAATTACCCAAAAACGTATCCTAACCTTATTGGTGGATACATTTCTGACAATGGGAATCTTTTTGTCGATTTTTGGAACCCCATGGATCCACTTGTAGTTGATAAGAACACTTTATATTAATTACGTTAAAGTAAATACAAAAATGACATAAGCATATATCTTTTAGAGAAACAATTTTTACATAGAGTTATATTTGTTATATTTTCGACTATAAATATTAATTACAAATATAAAAATATTTCCTAAATAATTGTATTTTATTTATAATTTTTAGACATTAAATAAGTTAATTTATGTATGACACAATTATGATGCAGTAATTACCGTATTAATGAAAGATTAAGATAATTGATATTATAAATACCCAAATAAATGTAATTTGAGACTTTTTATAAATTAAAATGATTTTATAGGTTACTATGACATATTAGGATTGTTTATATAAATTGGTATCAAAGTAATAATGCTGTTATGAATTTATCAAAAACAAAATACCCAATAGTGTCAAAATTGACATAAAAGAGTTTTTAAAAAAAAATATTATATTATTAATTGATATTAAATTTCTAAAAATATATGGTTCGTCCAAAAGACATATATCATGATAGGTGTATCATGAAAAATAGATATTTCTCTCAAAAATATGAAAATCTAGTGCAAATGTATACGTATTTAACACAAACTTAAAAATGTTTTCAGAAAACCCAACTCTTGAGTGTGGTAGATAGGAAGGGATTGGGCGTGGACCCATCATGACATGTAATTAGTCGAGTAGTCTCAAAATTAGTTATTTTTCTTTCAAAAGCTTGCATAATGTGTTCAGAAAAACACTGGAGTATATTTGAGAAATTTTAAACATAAGTATCTTCTAAAATAAATTGCATCGGTAGGTCTCATGAGACAAACTAGTGTCTTGGCAGAAGGCGTTGACAACATCTTATTTGTAGTCATGGCATAAGGGCTTGGCTATGTGGCTATGATAGTCTGGCAATATGAATTCCATCATTATGAAAGTGGTTATTCATATTGCATGTGATTATTCGATTAGTATAATATCCATGTGAATAAGTAAATGGCAGTATTTCATTTTATTTATTCCATATTATGTGGAAGTTCAAGTTTAAAAGGATTTTGTTTTAGTTATAAATTTCCTTAAATGTTTATGCTTATTTAAAAAAGTTTCCACTATATTTCTTACCCTTAGTGAGCGTTTGAGCTCACCCCTTTCTATGTTTTATTTTTTCCCAGGATTCCAAGAAGTGTATTGTGATTGATATGTAGGGTTAAGACAAGGGAATAATGGCGTTCATAAAGATTATTTATGTTGTTTTGTATGTCTTAAAGTGAAATGTAACATTCATGTATATAATCTATTTGCCAAGACTGCTAAACTGATCGGTCCTTCGGGACTTGATTCCTTGTAATCATGCCAATGTTATGTTATAATGAACCGACTCTGGGTAACTAGGGTCAGGGAGTTACACTCCACATATATCTGGATGTCACCGATGAGATCTATGGGTGCTAGTGCCGAAGAGCCTTTGCTTGAGATATCCGCTTTCGATCGCCTTGATCTAGTGGAGGAGGATCTCTCTCTTGAAGCTTGAGAGAGTTCTTGGATCCATTGTGCACACAACCCCAAAAAATGGCTAGGCTAATTAGAATTATATAATTGAAATTTTAATTACATAGAATAATAAAATAATTTAATTACCCGAAATCATTTATTCATTTGACTTAATTTTTAATAATACCCCATTTCTAATAATAACAGTTGACTATTATTATAACTTGACACGCGCCCACCGAATTAATCCTAATATTAGTTAATTAAATAACTAATATTATTTCTCATAAACTCATAGAAAAAATAAATGGTGTTTATATTTAATATACACGGCGTGTACTGTTATTTTTCAATTTTTATTTATTTCCTCCACCACATTTATTAGACCTTGAATAATGGCTATTTATTTATAAAATAAATATCACTCCATTACTCGCTAATAAATATATTATTTTTCCCACAATATATTCTCTCGAATAACTAGTGTCGAAATAAATAAGATTAGGCATCCTTAAATAATTATTAAACCAAAATCAGGAATAATCTTTATTTAACATGTTAAATTAATATTTAACTAAGATACTTGGACACACTTAGTGCGTGAACCTGTAGGCCTCTTTCTCAGTGGAATTAGGAGGAGCCTGCCTAAAGTCCAAGGTTAGAATCTAGCTACATGCCAAGGAACCCATAGAGATATAAGTTAATGCTGCAATGGTGTGTCACCTCCTACGAACACTTACCGTGTAATATAATACCTTTGTCTCGATATATCGAATCAAGCAGGTTTCATTCTAGTTCCATCAACCCATGTGCTCGATTACTCTTTCTTTGAATTTCTGTAATTGAACTCTCCCATTTATTACCATGTCCATGGATTTATTTAGGATATATAAATTCCATCAAAGGTCCTGAGATATCTACATTCGTTATATTATAGAAGGGACAAATCCATACTCACATTATCTATTAATTCAGTATTACTCATGACACACCCAATGTATCCTACCTCGCTGCGAATAGTGTGTCGTTGCAGTTTCAATCAATACATATAAGTGTGCGAGTTGTAATACCCATTAATAATAATCTTAATGTCTAGGGACCAATACAGATGTCCGCAGATAGGAACATCCAATGACATTATGAAATGTGGATTTCTTACTGGTGGGTATCGTTCTCATAATATCTTCCTAGATATTACCAAGGGTGCACACCATGAGAAGGTGCCTAAAAGTTTTATGAGTCCTCAACCCTAATGCCCTATATTATTTGTGTCCCTCAAATAACATCATCTGGCCATAGAACATATATTCAAGAATAGTGTTATAGAACTTCTAGGTTCTCATCATAGTAGGGATCCTCTATGACCCTTTAATGAAAAAAAAATCCTTAGGACATTATCACATGAATTGACATGCATAAGAACAATCAAGATGTGATAAGGTATTTATTAATGAATAATGTACAAATTAGTTGGTTCTAGGCCACAAACTCCAACGTAATCCCACTTAGACTAGATCCAACTGCTAACAATCTTTAACCCTCTAGCTCTCACATGATATTCATGATTCTTATGAGATATGACTTCATTCATGGGGGCTACCACATTTTCTTTCGTGGACACAATTCTTACTGCAAATTCACCAATTTGATAGAAGTCCCTCAAGAGGTGATACTTCTGGAGTATGTGCTTTGTCCATTGATGTGACCTTGGTTCTTTTGCAAGAGCCACCACTACATTATTATCACAATACAACGTGATAGGATATTTACTGATAGGAACCACATCAAACTGTTATACAAAGTTCCAAATCTAGACAGATTACTTGGATACATCAGAAGCCACTATATATTCTATCTCCAATATACAATCGGGGACAACTGGCTACTTTGACCTCTTCCAGCTCACAGCTCCTCCATTGAGACAGAAAACATATCCAGATTGTGACTTCATATCGTTCTGATCTATCTAAAAAATAGCAACAACATACCCTCTGATTACAACCTTCTCATCTCCTCCATACACTAGGAATATATCCTTAGTTATTCTCAAATACTTAAGGATAGTCTTAACAGTAGTCCAATTTTGTTCTCCTAAATCTGCTTGATATCTACCTACCATGCTCAGCGCATAGGCAACATCAAGATTGGTACATAACATGGCATACATGATATATTTTATAGTTGAAGCATACGGGATCTTACTAATTCTATCTTTCTCTTATTGTGTCTGAGAACACATTTTCTTAGAAAGATGTAGGCAGTGGGACACTAGAACCAATCCCCTCTTAGATTGTTTTATACTAAATCCCTTTAGTATCTGGTCAATGTATGTACCCTAACATAGTCCAATAAGCCTCTTGGGTCTTTCACAAATGATCTTGATCCCTAGAATTTAGGCTGCTTCACCCAAGTCTTTCATGGATAAACACTTGTTTAACTATTCCTTATCTAACTATAAGACCGATACATTATTTTTAATAAGCAATATTTCATCAACATATACTTCTAGGATAATGACCGCATTCCCATTAAACTACTTATAGACACATGGATCACATTCATTCTTAATGAAACAAATTTATTTATGGCTTCATCAAATTGAATGTTCCATGAACATGATGATTTCTTTAATCCATAAATGGATTTCTACAAAATTAAAACCTATTTAGCTTCACCAAGTGTCACAAACCCTTCTGGTTGTGTCATATAGTCATCTTCCAAATGGTTCCTGTTAAGGAATGTTGTTTTGACATCCATTTTCCAAATCTCGTAGTCATGGTATGCTTCTATGGTAAGTATGATTCTTATGGATTTAAACAAGGAAACTAGCGAGAAGGTTTCATCATAGTAAATTCCATGATGTGTATGAATTATTTAGCCACTATCCTTGCTTTATAATTGCTAACTTGACCTTCCATGTCAAGTTTTCTCTTGAATAACCATTTGCATCCAATAGGCTTTACCTCAACTGGCTCATCGACCAGAACCCAGACATGATTCTGATACATGGAAATTATCTCATAATTCATAACTTCTATACATCTTGTAGCTTCTAAGATTTTTACTGCTTTCTTATAGGAGAGATGTTCATCATTTTCCTACAATAATGATTCACTATCATCGGTGACTAGGAAAACAAATCTCTCTGGTTCCCTTACCTCTCTTGATCTCCTATGCAGTACTTGTGTTTCTTGAACCTCTTCTACGAGGACTTGTAAATCTTGTTCCTGTACCAACTCTTGTATATCATGAGCAACAACTTCTTCAATGTTAATCTTTATCCCACTATCCTTTTTTATGATGTGCTCCCTCTCGAGAAAGACAACTTGTCTTGCAACAGTCACTTTCTTGTCTGAAGGGTTATATAGGTAATATCCCTTTGTTTACATGGGATATCCTACAAAGATACACTTTGTGCCCTGAGATGCTAGTTTTTTTCCTGATAAGGCCTTAAAAATTCCTTGCATCCCCATACATGTGTGTGCGACAAAATGGGTTTATTTTCATTCCATAAATCAGATGGAATTCCATTTTTTGCCTTATTTGGTGCTCAGATTAATGTATACGATGCAGTCTATAATGCATATCCCCAAAAGGATAATGGATGTTCTTCATAACTCATCATCGTCCACAGCATGTCCAAAAAGGTGTGGTTCCTCCTTTCACCAACACCATTACATAGTGGTGAATAAGGAGGAGTGATATGAGATAGAATCTCAGACTCCCCTAAAAGATCAATGAAATCTTGGTTCATATATTCTCTACCCCGATTCAATCAAAGTTTCATTATATTATTAACAAGCTGATTCTCTAATTCATTCTTGAATTCCTTAAATTTCTCTAAGGATTCTGACTTATACCTCATTAATTAGACATATCCATATCTACTTAAATCATCAGTAAATGTAATGATGTAAGAATATCCACCTCTAGCTTCTACTAGAAATGGTCCACACACATCTGTGTTCACCAATCCTAGAAGCTCTATGGCCCTTTCACCATATTCACTGAAAGGAGGCTTGGTCATTTTACCTTGTAAACAAGAATGACATTTATCTGGTGTTTTTATCTTAGTAGAGTCTAAATAGCCATCTTGGAAGATATTTTTCAAGCACCTCTCATTTACATGACCGAGACGGTGATGCCACAACTGGGTGATGTAGGAGTCATGTGAGTTTGCTTTGTTATTGATTTCCAACACTTGTTTTTTTAATTTAATACATACAACCCATTATTTAACTGTGCCATACCTTAACATATATTGTTCTTATAAAATAAGCTACCCTTATTTCCAAACTTAAAAATAAATCCATCCATATCCAAACATGATACAGACATTATGTTTTTTGTAACACTAGGCACATAATAACAATTATGTAAAACCAAAATCATTCCAGTTGGCAATGAGAGGTGGTAATCGCAAATGGCTAATACAGCCAGCCTCATGCCATTGGCACCTCGAAGATCCACATCTTTTATGGAAATATTTCTATATCTACTTGGTTATTGCATTTGAATACACATGTGAGCCCCACAAGCTGTATCTAATACCTAATGTGTAGAAATGGAAAGATTACACTCGATAACAAATGATCCTTTAGTATCCCCATGCTTCGGGGTGAAGTTACTCTTCCAGTGGCCTTGATTGCCACATGAAAAACATACCACCTCTCGTTCCTTGCCCTGCCTCTTGATCTTCCCCTTCTTGGAGGGACGGTGCTCGGGGGCTTCAGACCATTTATAATTCCTTATCCGCTTTGCCTTGTCCTTCATTTTCTTATTCACCATAAGGATCGTGGGTTTGTCACACCCCATTTCCTTATCTACCTGGAGAATTAAGATCAGAAGTTCCGATAAACTCTTCACATTTTTGGTCATGTCATAGTTGACAATAATGCTAGATAAGGTCTTGGGCAGTGATGATAGGATGAGATCTGTACACAACTCATCCGGGAACATAATCCCTAAGATGTATAATCGTTAAATGTAGCTAATAAGCTTAACTACATAAGACCAAACTACTGCAAAATCTCTTTTATTAGTTATAAACAAAGTGCTGGAGATCTCATAACTCTCATGTCTCGCCTTCTATTGTTATAGATCCTTAAGGTGAGCCATCATGATATACGCGTCCATGTTTTCATGTTGCTTTAAGAGCTCATTAAACATGTCCAGTAGCATGAAACATTGGACATCTATGGCATCATCCATATGTTTCATATAGAGAGATAGTTTTCCATCACTAGCCTCTTTCCCAGGTGCAACTGGAATAGGTTTTTCCAGCACATACAATTTCCTCTCATGGTGAAGGATGACACGTAAATGCCTCTACCACTCTTGGAAATTGGTTCTGGTGAGAAGGTTTTCCTTCTCGAGTATGGTTTTAAATGATATGTTTGAATTCATTTTTCTTGTCGTTTTTACAAATTAAGATGAACAAAGGTTTAGTAATTTATTATGATAAAACTAAGACAAATAAATTAATTAATACTTATTAGTCTCCAACTATTTTATCGAAATCCAAAATCCGTCACCATTGACATCAGAATATTCGGTTGCCTAAATATTTTACTGAAAAGGATCCATATTTCCCTTCGTATTACCCCAATTATGGTTGGTCATGCAACTTGAAAGGTTTTATGTAAGCATTCCAAATCCCAACTGCATTAACTCGCAGCTCCTTGATCTGCTGAGTGGACTCCCCATTCCATAAATCCTTTTATTTTTTGGATTTCCTTAACCATTGCCTCTTGGTCACAACAAGTACTGTTGTGGAAATAAACCCTTGATGTGATCCAAGTCAATTCAACCCAAAACTATGAATTAGAATTCCCCGATAATTGAAATCACCCCAACTAGGGTTGGTCAAGAACTTTGAACTATGGTTAGATTCTAACTAAGATTACGGAAGGCTATACCGACTTAATATTTCATTGAGGGATTTTATCCTTATATATAAATTACAATTTTATTATCTTTGATAAAATGCTTGTTAATATAAATTGGGATATACTTAATTGATTAACCATGTCTACGATAATATTTTACGCATAAGCTGGTCTTATTTTAGTTCCATCTTGCATGCTTGTTTAATTCATTAATTGTGTGATCATAAAAACATACCCATAATAAATAAACCATGAAACTAACAGAAATAAAATAAATGGCATGATCATGAGCTTGTTCTATTGGTTAGTTTATCTATTGGATGATAAAATAACCCAAGACCTATGGGAGAAACATCTCAAACCTTTTGGCTTTATGTTTACAGCTTTCCACCTATCCACCTTTGTATCTCCTTGGATTGGTTTCACCATGGCTCCTAACTTGAGCCGCTTCCACTAGCTTGGGAGCTCCATCAATTACATATGATTTTATCTCACATGCAGGTGAGGTGAAAAATGGGGTTTTACATAAAAGAAACCTTGGGCGTGTAGATCCTACATATTAATGAGGAGAAGGCTTGCAGGACAACAAATTTAATTTAAATAAATAAATTAAAAGAAACCATTCACATACAAAGGTCTTGGTCTAGCTCATGATCATCCATGCATGCAACAATATATATTCATAAATAAAACTAGAATTTAATTCTTTAATCGTTCTTTTTTAAGATAAATCACACACAAATCAATTAATTATCTTTAATTAATAAATCCTTTTATCTTAAACCCTTTTCTGAATTTCCATGAGATTCTCATCCATCATAATTTTAAACAAATAAATTCATTTAAAATTGTCTTTGTATGTAAATTTTACCTTTGAGGCAACCTGGTGAATTCCCGTTCATAACTACCCAATGAGTTGAAATGAACATTATGAAGTTGTTAAATTAAACACACATATATAAAACACCTATCATGTGTTTTGCCTCAGCTTTACGCCTGCACTATGGTACACGTCTCAAGGGTTTGTATAATATAAAAAAATTTAATAAATATGTGTAATTTGGATGAGTACACGGTCTGTAGTTCCAACTACACATCATGTTCTTTTGTTCACCATCCATCTGATGTACACGCCTATGGACATGGGGTGTAGATTTACTTTGGAAATTTTTGGAGTACACGGCATGTTCAGTGGGACACACACAGTGTAGTATCCTCATTACACGGTTTCCATCCAGGAAATCCATGTACAGGGTACACGGTCCAAACCTAAGCTGAAGGGACTACACACCGTGTTCCATGGGCCACATTGCATGTAATCCAGAAACCGTGTGCCAGCTGTTCTTGGTCAACACACAGAGTCTTAAAGACTTAAATAGAATTCATTTACATAGCCGGATTTGACAGACCAGTCCAATGCAATGAACCGAGACTACATGGAATGTACTCCCAAAAACACATTGTGTATTCTAGCGTTGTATATACAGGAATGTTTGGAACCTCTAGATGAGATCATTTATTTTATTTTAATCAAAATTAAAAGAAAAAAAATCATTTTTTCAAGGTGAACGAGAAACGAGGGAGGAGGAACAGATTTCAAGATTCTGATTTAAAGAAGGATTAATTTGAATTGAAACAACTAAATTATTAAATACATAAATCACCAACGAAAAAATAAATAATTATAATCAATGATATGACTCCCTCTGATACCACTTGTAGGTTTTGGGCACAGCAGAAGCACATTGGTGGGTGTAACCAAATTAAATTTTAGCATTAACAACGATCAATCCGAGATCTGTCATGATAATAAAACGCCAGATCTTTAGAATATAACAAAGAATGAAAAAGAAAGAGGGGGGGGGGGGGGGTCCCAGAACCATAGATAGTATCATCGTATATTTGTTATAATAAATTTAACTTATTAACAAGAATCACTTTTATGGAATTCTATCTCCGTTGATGTTTTCGGTCAAGATCTGATGGGATCCACCATTGTGGCAAAGAATCCTAGTGTAGGATTCCTCTATTAGTGATCCACATGTGCTCCATGTATCTCTATACGTTGCTGAAGGGATCTCTGGGTGCTAGTTCCAAAGAGTCTTCACTTGCAATGTCCACCTTCGATCGCCTTGATCCGTTGGAGGAGGATCCCTCTCTTGAATCTTGAGAGTGTTCTCGGATCCATTGTGCACACAACCCCAAAAAATGGCTAGTCTAATGAGAATTATATAATTGGGATTTTAATTACATAGAATAATAAAATGAATTAATTACCCAAAATAATTTATTCATTTCATTTAATTCTTATTAATACCCCATGTCTAATAATAACAGTTGATTATTATTATAACTTGACATGCGCCCAAAGAATTACACCTAATATTATTTAATTAAATAAATAATATTATTTCTCATAAATTCGTAGAAAAAATATATTGAATGAATATTTAATATACACGTCATGTACTTTTATTTGTCCATTTTTCTTTATTTCCTCCACTACATTTATTAGACCTTGAATAATGGCTATTTATATCTAAAATAAGTATCCCTGATTACTCGCTAACAAATATATTATTTTTTCCATAATATATTATCTAGAATTACTAGTGTCGAAATAAATTCAATTAGACATCCTTAAATAATTATTAAACTACAATTGGGAATAATATTTATTTAACTTGTTAAATCAATATTTAACAGAGATACTTGGACACAATTAGTGTGTGACCCTCTAGGCCTCTTTCTCAGTGGCACTAGGTGAAGCCTACCTAAAGTCCAAGATTAGCATCTAGCAACATTCCAAGGCACCCATAGGGAAAGAATTTAACGCCGTAATAATATGTCACCTCCTACGAACGCTTACTGTGTAACATAATCCCTTTGTCTCGATATCTCAAATCAAGCGGGTTTCATGCTAGTTCCATCAACCCATGGGCTCGATTATTCTTTCTTTGACTTTTCGGAATTGAACTCGCTCATTACTTGTCATGGCCATGGATTTATTTAGGCTAGATCAATTCCATCAAAGGGACTGAGATATCTACTTCTGTTATGGAATAGAAGGAACAAATCCTTTCTCGCATTATCTATTAATGCAGTATTACTCGTGACACACCCAATGTATCCTACCTCACTGGGAACAGTGTGGTGTCATAGTTTTCATCAATACATCAAAGTGTGTGAGTTGTAATACCCATTAATAATAATATTAAAGTCTAAGGACCAATACACACGTCCACGGATAGGAAAATCTGATGACACTATGAAATGTGGATTTCCTAATGGTGGGTCTCGTTCTCATAATATCCTCCTGGATATTACCAAGGGCACACACCATGAGAAGGTGCCTCAAAGTTTTATGAGTCCTCACCCATAATCGCCTGTATTATTTGTATCCTCAAATAACATCATCCGTCCATAGAACATATATTCAAGAACAGTGTTATAGCACTTTCGGGTTCTCATCATAGCATGGATCCGCTAGGACCCTTTAATGTAACAGCTATCCTTAGGACATTATCACATGCATTGTCACGCAGAAGAACAATAAATATGTGATAAGGTATTTATTAATAAATAAATTACAAAGTAGTTGGTTCTTGGCCACAAACTCTAACATATATGTGTCTCCCACAAGAGATGTTAACATTACCCTATGACGGTAACAATCAATATGGGATTGGTATAACACTAGCCACTCCATTCCCAAAATTAGATCAAAACCATAAATCTCAACCAGAAAAAAGTCCCATAGGATATGGTACCCACCATCCTCGACCTCACACCCGTTAAATTGCCTGATATTTTCTTCTTTCATCCCTAATGGTGTGTCAATTGATATGAAGATAGACATATGTTCCACTTATAGACCCAACACAGCCCCAAGCTGAGCAGATATAGAAGGTTGTGTGGAACCTGAATCAAATAAATAACTAACAAACATGGAATCCACAAGAATTGTTCCTTGAACAGTCGATGGTCTAGCCTCACCCCCTTCGGGTGTATACTGAACATCTTGAAGCTGACCCGCACAACTACCCTAGGGCCCAGTAAAAATCCATGGTGCTACACTACCCTGTGGGTATGGATGCCCTCATCCAGGTTTACTAAACCTACAACCTCTACTAATGCCAATGGTAGATCTCCAACTACATTCATTATATGGGTTAATTAACCCCCTTAATTTTTTAGGAATAGAACTCCATCATCAATATATTCCTATCTATGGAGGGTTCCTATAGAACCTATGCACGTACCCCATTCTGATGAACGCTCAGCACTCAAGTATTTATCAGGGGTACTGAACCCACATTTTTTCCAGCCTACCACACTAATAGG
Source organism: Viscum album (assembly GCA_963277665.1). Taxonomy (NCBI): domain Eukaryota; kingdom Viridiplantae; phylum Streptophyta; class Magnoliopsida; order Santalales; family Viscaceae; genus Viscum; species Viscum album. The sequence continues at coordinate 105,670,002 of OY728143.1, read as the reverse complement.
AAGAAACATATTCACCACAATAAGAGTTTGATCCTATATTCTAAAAAACCTACACACTTCCACCTAAATGAATATTTTCAAAACCAAGCTTCCTACCTCAGAATGTCCTACCATAGGTCTATCCAACTAGAAACACAAACCCCCTACCTGAATCCTTCTTTAGGTTCCATTCTAAAATAAGGATCTGATCTACCACTTTTGAATACATTTTTATGTGGAATATATTAACATGGTACTTAATCTAATGTCCATATTCATCATGAAAATTTCATTCCATATTGGCTTTGTCCCCTTCGTACACAAGGAAAAAACATTTCATGTACATGAATTAGCCCACATAATCCATCACTGAAATAGTTCTCTACATAAACCTCATAAACTTTGTATCCTACTACTATATCAATGTATCCAAAAATTAGTTTTTGAGAAACTTTTCAACGAATTCCATCCATGGAATACCATCATCCTATAGAGTCTAAAGAAATATTTCCCCACCAGTGATTCATCTATCCCCACACTATATATGATTCCAACTTGACTCTCTTCTATATAGGAGTCTCCATGTGATCCAAAATTGTCCTAATAGACTATATCCAAAACTCTGCATCCTAGGTCGACCCTCTCTGAAAAACATTGGAGGGTGTTGAAACTAAAACTCTCTAGTTAGATCAAACATATTTTTCATGACCCACCCTAGGTCCCATTCTATCATCCGCATAAAAATAGAAAAGTTCTCATGGAACTTATCCTCTCCTCTATTACCTAGGATCATTAGGTTACATTACTCAATTTTTTTAGGATAATTCTCGGTAAAGTCCTATTATCTCCCATCCCAAACATGTCTACATGTTGTAATTCCTATAAAATTTTAAACTCTAGTCTTATAACACATAACATAAAAATCCCAAAAATTACATAGAAAAATTTTATTCACTATCCATTTACAACCCATCATTAACACACTATCCCCAAGGACCACATCACATTTAGAAAACTACAATTAATCATCCCTTCTATGGGTCATAGAAAACATGGGATAAACTAACATACATAGTCACTACTCTTTCATTAGACAACTTTTAAAACCACTTATGTACTCACAACAAAAATCATCCCTATTAGGCACAATTCTCATTTCACAATTTGTTAGAACCAACATTTTAACTCATTTACAATCCATCATTAAGAACAATTATTCAACCGTTTTTAACATTATTTCCATATTAACCATTTATAAAACTTTTTATTAGAACATATTTTACTCAAATTTCCTAATAAGGTAAAGTAAATTCTACCCTTCATGTCCCATACACCCATCCCATGTGTAAAAATCATGACGCATCCCATCTATATCCCTAGAATCATATAAGGATGCATGAATTCACAACCTCATTCCATTCTGACCATGAGTAAAATATCACAAAATAGTCTCATCTCACAATAAGTGCATCACCGAGTGGTGAAATATCATTCAAATGTAGAAACACATATCAATAACAACAATCCCCACCCTTGGTACTTGGTTTTTCATTTGTACATGGGTTAGTTGCTCCCATACATGAGCTCATTCCAAATCCCCAACACCTCATGATCTCCTATCTACCATCCCCGAATAGTAAAGAATAGAAAAGTACTACTTTGATACCACATTGTAATTTCCCCACCATGAATCTATTAACTAATTCCCCAATCTGGTTCTCCACATGACCTCCAGCACACATCCCCATACACAAGTGGTTTTTGACTAGTAACAAGGGTCTAATAAATTGTAAGGGGAGACTATACCTTCTTTACTAGAGTAATACTTAATACAAAACATATAAAATAAAGAATACAATAAAAAACTAGAAAACATGCATTACCATCCATTCAAAAATAGGGTACAAAACCCAACCAACAATAATATAACTTATCATACTGATAGTGAAAAAAGTGAAGAAAACCTAAAATAAGACCAACAGATAAATCCCCTAAATGGGTCCTTCCTATAAGTATGGATCGTAATCCATGAAAAAACAAAGCCCAACTCAAATCTCTAGCATAGGTCCTTTTCCCTTATCCTAGCCTAGAACCAAGAAATCTTATTGGGAAACTAATGGAAACTGGATCAGGGTATGAGTACAACTCAGTAGGCCACCACTAAAGTTGTGTAGAAAATATCTATTCTTAATATATAGTGCATGAAAAAACTAAATAAAAAACAATGTAAACAAAAGAAAACTTCGGTTCTATTTGTTAACAATATTCAATTTCATAGTCTATATTTTTCAATTATTCCATGACATAGGAATTTACTTCATTTAAAAAAGGCCAAAGTCGATCAATAACTAGGAATAATGGAATATGTCATGTTCCCTATCTCTCTAGGGTAAAAATTTCAAAAACCAATATATTACACTTAACTTAGATCCTCAGTCTAGGTAGTCTCATAAAATGAAATCGTTAGGGGTATCGACCCTCAGTCCCATTCCCTAACCTGTGCATTATGAGGTGGGGTTTAGAGCCTTGGTCTGACCATACTCGTAAGCATAGATCCTCAAGTCCAATACCCCAAAAACATCTAATATATATGTATATTTTTATTAATATATTTACTAAATATACCATATCCAAAACCATACAAAACCAATAAAAATAACATAGACAATTCACATTTCATTCAACATATGAATCTACATCAATCCTTAACCCATTAGCACATTTACCATTTACTCATCTTGGTCCATTTAACCCATTTCACTTTCTATACAATAACCCATTTAGGATAATAAAAAATTCCCAAACATTATCCCATTTAACATATTCATTAATTTACAAGTATTTACCCATTTAACATGTTCATCATTTCATATGCATTAACCCACTTATTCAATTCAAGTACAAATCATATTTCATTTAGCACAATCACATTATTTCATCAAACCCATTCCATATTAAGACAAAAAGTATATTAGGAAATTATCAAACTATAGACACAACTATAAATATTCCATTTTTAGATCAAATAACAAATCAAAATGTTCATAATGGGTTCTACTTTATCAAAATTTAGTTGTATGCTTATTATTAAAATTTTCCATGTTCCGGAATGTCGGTACACCCCATAGAAGTGGTCTAGTCAACCTCAATGAATCCCATAGGTATCATGAGAGGTTCAATTCATCATTTAACCAAACATTTTACTAAATATCACTATACTTATCTATTTTACAATAATAGAAAATCAATAACACAACCATACATGAAAAAAAATCAACTTCAAGACTATGGAATATAACTTATAGACCACTAACCTCGAATATTTAGATAAATGCTATCTTAATCATAGAATCAGGTCCGGATTCAATCCCCCATTGAATAGTCAACCTACAATCTACTAGGAAAAGGGGGTTTTTGGTCTTCATAAGAAGAACAAAAAATCTGCAATCCATAATCTGGAAAACAAAATCAAGAGGAGCATTTGACATACTTGGAGCGTTGATCCACAAGCAATGGAACTCCAAATGGGATAGAAACAAACGAGATTGATCCATGTGAAGATTTGGGTTCCTAGATTAATTACTACATCTAGAGGAGGAAAATAGGGATGAAAAACAATTGAGCAACTTAAAATCCCGAGGGGGGGGGGATTTTTAATCTCTTTCTTTTTAATGGGGTGTACGGTTTGGATGCATAGTTCACTAAACCATGCACCATCCATGTGCTAGCCTCTGTCTGAGAGGGGTGAAGTTTCACGGTTACCTGAGGGAGACCACATGGATTGATAAAACATTCACCAACCATGAAGAATGGTTCTTTCCCATATCATACAGTTTGAATCCCTTCTTTTATGGTTTGTTTAACCATGCACCCATCCTCCCAGCATGCACGATTTGGGTGAACGGTTTCCTTTAACCATGCGGCAACCATGAAACATGAAATAGATGTCCATTTTTCCATTTTATTCATTTTCTAAACCCCCATAACACCCTCGATCATCCTTATACACCCTATAAACATTCTATTAACCAAAATAAGTGATTTTAAAGAAAAAATTTAAATATGGATATACCTCCACAAAGTCTGGGATCTTACATTATATATTCACATTTCTCTATTTCTATACAATTTATAATCCTAGTTATGTTTTATTTTGTATGAACTTAGTACATCTAATTCACTCATATTTAAAGGATGTTTTATTAACCCTTTTTATCATATGGGTTTTCAACAATGGAAATTTTCAAATATCAAACCCCTAATTTCTGAGTAGAAGATAAAATTACGGGGATGCAATTTATTTATATTGGGGATAATGTAACAACCAAATATTATAAAATATGAATATTTTGTTAAATATATTATGTAACATGATATATTTATCTTAAATATCCCACACAATATATGTCATTAAATTTAATCTCATCAAAAGCTTCTAGAATTCGCAATTACAAATCTAAATGAGTGGTAAAATAGATCACCATTATATACTAGGAGTTAAATTGAAAGGTATTAATAGTATTAAATAATTTATGATAATTATGTTCATTTATTTATTAGAATTAAAATATGAATCATTTAAATGAAAAATAAATTATTTTTGAAAAACAATATTTTTTTTTTCTAAAAACAGTTTAGTCTCCCTCTGCACACATAATTTAAAATTAATTTTTAGTGGTATTAGAATATTTATTTACAAAAAAAGAAATTTTGAAATATAAATCTCAAAGTTATCTTAAGATTAAGTTTTTATAATTTTATGAAAATAATAATTTTTTATGATTTGGGAAAAAGAGTGAATTTTAACTAAAAACATTCTTTTAGTTTAAATAATTTATAATGTTAAATGATATTATAAATTGATTTTAAAGTTAAATTATTTATATTTTATATAAATTAATCTAATTTATTTCATTGTAATAATTCTCATTTTTAATTTTTTTATAATAACTTTTTAAAAAAATTAACATTTTCTCTTCGAAAATATGTTTCCCATCATATCTGTAGGATTAATTTTAAATTAAATTTTTCAAAAAATATGAATGTATTTTTTAAAATAGATTCAATATACTGAATGATAATAATTTATACTATAAAATAAGTTCATGTTAATATTTTATCATAACAAATTGGAAAAATAGTAAAATAGTATTAACCGCAGTTAAGGTAAAAATGGGTTTACCTGGGGTTAATCTTAAATGATAAGGGTTAAAATGGAAAAAATTGTATAAAGAATATTTGTTGGAAATATGAAGACCCTACAATGTCTAAATATCTATAATAATCCATTTTGGACCCTTTTTTATGTGAATCATGTTGATACGCTATTTTATTTTTAAAAATTAAAAGTGTGCCACTCACCTTACGAATAAATGGTCACCCCCAATCCTCTATTCATCAAATCATAAAAAAATTTGGCTTAAGAAAATAACTACCCAAATCACATAACAAAATTTTTTCCCTTATCTTATAAGCCTTATTTTTTTTATCAAACCATCATTTCAATGATTTGGTAAAAACCTAAGGTGGTTACCCGAAGAAATGGTAACGTTCTTCAACGAGTGTTTTTGTTTTATTTCTTCCTCCGTGTCCTTATATTATTATTAAACCATGATTGTAAAATAAAATATGTATCTACCAAATAAATAGATGTTTTTATGCTAAGTTTAGGACTTAAAATCATCACCACTTCCATCAAATGAGTTACAAAATCATCATTCCTGTGTACAGCGGACTACTGCCTCACGAACTGATGTCATTCATTTTATCATTTCCACCTCTCACGATTGGGTATGATGATGGATATAAATTATATATGTATATATATATATATTATATTTATAACATAACTATATTTATTCATTCATTATATCATATATTCCAATTTACATTCCTTTCGGTATGGGATATGATAACGTCGTCAGTTTGTATGGAGGACTACTTCTCACTTAGCGATGTGATTTATTTTTCAGTAATACTTTACATGGAAGGAAATAATGATAAATTTAATTAATATATACAATAAAAATAAAATAATTTTGATATTCATGAAATATTTATCATTCCATAAATAAGACATATCATTATATTTCATACACTAAAAAATAAATACATCGTTTGTGTACCTGTGGACTATTACCTTATTGTAGTGATTTGACTCTCTATTCATCACCACACCACATGGATTATATATAAGTATATTAAGAGAAATAATAAGGTATATATTATATAATTATTATTCTGTAATGATAAAATATTACTTACCTTCTTTCTATAATGATCATTAGAAAATGGAAATGTTACTCAAGCATGCGTACAACAAACCATCTCCATCATTGTAACATTGTTTATTTTCTAATAACTATATTTCATGATTGAATTCATAAATACAATGGATGTAAATATATTATAATTATTCAATGATTATTATTTTTGATATTATGAAACAATATAATATTCACATTAACCAAAACTTTTATAACAAAACATGAATGAGAAAAAAAAGGAATTAACAGCTAAAGTTAATAAAATATTATTCATGAATGAGTAATAATATGTCATCAAATGATCATATATTATATTATAAATATTAATATGGTTCATGAATATTTTAATAACACGTCTAAAACCACTATATTAGAGGTTTAATTACATTCATCCAAAATGAAGCGTGATGTAAGGGGATTCGTGTCAATTTTCTTTTATTGAGGAATATTTTAATTTTATGATCCTAGTTTATTTTATATGATGTATATACTAACCCCATTAACATATAATATCTTTATTCATTAATAATTTATATTATTTTACATTTCACTTTGTGTTATTTCATCTAATGGAAATTGAAATAAAAATTACCATGTGGTAATGAATTTTTTAATTCAATTTCTTTTCATTGGGGTATATTACATATTTACTATATTTGAAATTATATGATTATGTTTGTCAATAATATTAATTATATTTTATTTTATTTACACTTTTTTATTTCGATGTAAATATTATACACAGAAATTGTTCTTTGATTAATCCCTAGTTAAATATACTTACCTTTATAAGGGTTTGTTTCACAAAATCAATTTAATCACGATTTCTTATATATTAATTTCCATTGAAGGAAATTATTTGATAATTGTATAATAAACCAATTTTATTTTATTCTCATATGTTTATTCAGTGTTTTTTCATGTAATATTACCATTTTCCTAATCATCAATAATTAAAATAATTGAGAAATTTTCTTTAAGAAAATATGACTTCATTTCTCTCTTCGGTTGGAAATCAATTTTCTTCCAAAACCATGATTTCTAAAAAAATTAAAAATAGTTTTTAACATTTTGAAAATAATTTATTAAAGAATTTTTTACCTAATTTAACTTTTTAAAAATAAATTGAAAGTAATCTTTATGAAACTTTCAAAACAAGACTCATTTTTATTTTAATAAAAATTTGAATGGAATATTTGTTTTAACATACTCAGTATGTATGGAATTCCCTACCATCATGACCAATAAATTTGTTAAATTTTTTTTATAGGTTTCAAAGATTATTTTCAAATAAAAATATTTTCAAAATATATTGTAAACTTTTAGTTTTAGAATGTGATTTTCAAAATTAAATTTATATTTTCCTTAAGAATGTTTATATGGATGTTTTTAAGGTATTTGTATTCATCATAGACAAAAACCCTTTTTTATAAATCCAAACCGGGGATATGGTCTATTGGTATCATAGTTTTTCTTTTTCTAGATGTTTTATGATCATTTTAACATAATGAAATATTTAAATTCACATTATTGCTTTATTTATGTAGTCATTAAGTTTAACATGAAATATTAACTTTATTGTGATCATTAGACATTAAATTTACCCTAAATTTCTACTTTATTTATCATGGATATGATTATTGATAAAAACATATCTCATTTCAGTATATGGGGTTTTATATTGAATGTTATTTGACTAACTAGGGAAATATATATAATCTGTATTATTTCTTCTAAACATATATTTAATGGTAAGGCATATTGATTCATAAATTAAATTGATTATTCAATATATGAGGAATGATTTGGAAATGCAGTGATGGGTGGGACCTAGTATTATATATCCCCTTGATACATCAGTAGGTCACATGAGACAAATCAATAATCTAGTATTAAATGGGTTTCTACCTATATTGTTAAACCATATTGTGAAGGGAATTTAAGGTAGAGGTATCAAGTGCCTAAGACATAATGTACAATAATTAATACTTACCATTGTTAAGAATTTAGTTTTTATTATCCCAGAGATTATCACAATGATATAATCTCTTGATAAATTTAATTCTTGTTTTATTGATTTAATGAAATGTGTTTTCAATATTTTACCTTTACAAATTGATTATGAAATATCTTATCATGATAGTGACATTATGTAATAACCTGCCAATTCTCATTGGATTGAGAGTACAACGAGTCATTACTAGGCCTTAAGAAACATCCCTAAGATGCCAAAGTCTAGTAATAAATGTCAAAGGGTTTCAAATACTTTTGGGGGAAGATTTACCCTTTAAGAAATAAACCTATAAACCAACAAATCATAACCAAACATTCACTATATGATGCATGAAAAAATGAAAGAAAACTCAACAACTTCATGTATCTCAAAACCACATTAAAGTAAGAAACAACGGAAGAATAACCAAGTATCAAAGAACACTGTAGATAAAATACACAAGACCCACCAAAGACCTCAATAATACATTCTCCAAAATCTCCAAGCTCCATAATATTTGAATATCCTAAACATCATGGGGTATTGTTAAACACGTGTGAAACATTACCTTTTCCCTTGTCCCAGAAGATAGCATCTGCAAAAGAACCAAAGTTCCAAAGAAAGGGTGATTATAAAACTCGGTAGGTTTTCCCCAATGAACTCCCTACTAATTCCACTAGGATATAAGAGTTATAAATAATTATATAAAACAATTTATATAAAACAATTTATATAAAACAATTTATCAAAAATAGTTTATAACTAAATATAAACATGTTTTCAAAACCATTCATTACCAAAAGCATACAAGTGAAATTGAAACCAATTTTCCCAGAAATATATATTTCTAGAAAAATAACTAAACAAGATTTAAAATAATTTCAAAATATCCCTTTCTTGGCATACCCAACCATTCCAAAAACCCATGAAAACAACCATCCATGCTATGTTATGACAGTTCCATTCTCATGAGCAGTTTCTTGTCGATCTACCAAGTCGTCACAAGGTACTTGTTTCCCATGTGACATTAACCCTTTGGAACCAAGTATAAGGTAATATTTAAACCAATCCTTGTATATTCAATATGAAATTTATATACTATTTTCCATTTAATATTTGGCATTGAGAACAAGGTTATATTTTAACCAAGCTTCAGAAATGAAATATGAACTCACACACCAATATGCACAACGATCTTGCCAGAACACCTTTTGAATAAATTTTTTTTTATTGAAAACCAAATTTTCATAAAACCATTTAAAAATTCCATAAAATCAATTATTTAAAATCATCATTTTAAATTCAAGAGGCTAAATCACATTGCACAACAATTCACCAAGATTTCACAATTTCACTAAAATAATAAATCATCACTATATAAGATTTATTCCATTATTTTCACAATAAATCACATTAAAATAAACAAATTTGAAACTAATAAAATCAATTATAGCATGATTATATGAGATTAAATCAAACTACATCGAAGGTTTTGACAAAACTCAACAACAGATGAAGAATACACAAGAAGATGGGTAGATTCTCTAAGAACGACCTTAGTTATATTATCATAGCAAGATCATGACTCAAAATTGAATTATTTGGAATCCAAAAATGTAGACATAACCACTATAGGATTATATCTAAGAAATAATGGATATCGAAGAAGTTGATCTAAACAAATCTAAGAAAACATGAAAAATCAGGAAACAATGGTGACATACCTCAAGAATCATATCAGGATTTCAAGAGAGCAGCTTAGATATCTTCCTCTATCATGAAAAACACCATATTTATCCTTAATTGAAGTTAACAAACTTCTATCTACCCATAGAAGGTGTATATCTAATAAAACAAGAAGGAGATAAGGAGGAGTTTGCTGAAAGCGGAAAAGAACCAAGATGATCGGCACATACCCCAAGAATTGGGCTTGAAATCACTAAGGGAATGATCAAGGTTGGCTCCAAATCATGTGGGGGGGGGGGAGTTCTACAGACTTCTAGGGAGAGTAATCTTGAAATAGGGGAGTTTTAAAGACAAAAAAATATATAAATAAAAAATGATTAAGCTCATAGAAAATAGGATCTAGATTTGACCATTGTGCAAGGTTTGACCACACAGTTTGGGCCAACTGTGTATAGATCACATGACCTTCCTTTTGGAGGGATCCTAAAGAATACATCACCACCCACAGAAAATGAAAACAGTCTTTGATGGTGAACTGCATAATATTTTTTATGACTCTGATCCGTCTCCATACTCTTTCTAATAAAATAGATCTTCTTCGTTGTTTCTTGGACAAGGCTTGGCCCGACTATTGAAGTTTCTCCCATTTACACCCAGCATAGTGGATAATGACAAGAAAGGTGATACAATTCTTCAAATGGAGCCATGTGTATTGAGTCTTGATATCTATTATTGTATGATAACCTTACTAAGGGTATATTCTCATCCCATGATCCATCAAAATCCATTACACAATCCCACACCATGTCTTCCAATGTTTGTATCATCCACTCAGATTGCCCATCCATCTGAGGATGATACGTTGTGCTCATAGTCAACTGAGTCCCAAGGGCTTGATGTAAGGATTTCCAGAAACAAGATGTGAACTTCAGATCTCTATCTGAGAGTATTGACATTGGTACACCATGACTCTTTACCACTTCTCAAGTATAGATTTTTTAAATATCCTCTACTATATGAGTTTTATGAATAGGGGTGAAATGGGATGACTTGGATAGATGATCCACTATCACCCAAATGACATCGTGTTTTCAGAACATTCTTGGAAGACTTGTTACAAAATCCATTGTTATCTGATCCCATTTCCACACTGTGATTGGAAAATATTGTAACATACTAGATGGTCTCTGATACTCTATTTTAACCCGCTAACAAGTTAAGCACCGCGAGACGAACTCGACCACATTCCTTTTCATACCGCTCCACCAAAACTATGCCTTCAACACCTTATATGTCTTCTGTGTACCTGGATTTACAGCCCATCTCGAATGGTGGTAAGCATGAAGGATTTTTTCCTAAAAAACCAAAGGTACAACCATATGATCTCTAAAACAAAAAACACTGAACCCCCGTCAAGTTTCCAGCCGTCAATGGTCTCCCCACCATTGAGTTATAAACTTACAACCAGACATTTTTCATCAGATATTTTTGCCTCTTAGATCATTTTTACTAAATCAAGAAAAAACATAGCTAAAAAAGAAAACTGAAACATCACCTCAGTATTCACATTCCACATGCATGTCAGCTAAGACCAACATCAACTTCCATTCATATGAATCTTCTTTCGCCAACTAAGCATATGAATTTATACTCAATGCATCTTCCACTGAATTTTCTTTCCCTGTTGTGTACATCAAGTCAAAGTCAAACATTTGGAGATACTTCATCCATCTCTTTTTCCTCAGATCCACATATCGCTAGGAGAAAATGTTTTTCAATCATTTTTGATCCATAAACACGGTAAATTTCTCACCAAAGAGATAATGCCTCCATGTTTTATAAGCATGGACGACTACTGCTAACTCCAAATCATGTTTTGGGTAATTCTTCTCATGCACCCTCAATTACCTTGAACCATAAGAAACCACATGATCTCTTTGCATGATAACACATCCCAGCTCTGATCCCGAAGCATCACAATACACCACATACCCATGTAATCATTCTAGAATGATAAATATAGGTGTTGATCTAAGCCTAACTTTTATTTCCTAGAATGAATTATGACATTCCTCTATCTATTGGAATGGATAATTCTTCTTTGTCAGATTTTTCATTGGCGAAGCTAGTCGTGAGAAATCATGCACAAAGCATCGGTAATAACCAGCTTGACCAAGAAAACATTGTATCTTAAAAACATTCTTCGGTGGTTTACAAGATATAACGGCTTATATCTTTTTAGGATCAACATAAACACCTTTCTTAGAAATGACATGGCCAATAAAACGTACTTCCTGTATCCAAAAAGCACACTTCGATAATTTGGCATACAAATGGTGATCTCTCGTGATTTTTAACACTGTTTCCAAGTGCTCCTCATGTTCATATCTTGTATCTTAATACACCAAGATATATTCCACAAACACCACAACAAAAGAGTATAGATATCATTTAATTATATGATTCATTAAAGCCATGAAGAATGCTGGTGCATTCGTTAGACCGAAAGAAATGACTACATATTCATAGTGGTTATATCTGCTTCTGAAAGCTGTCTTTGGAATATCCTCTTTCCAAACACATAATTGGTGATATCCTAATCACAATTTAATCTTATAGAACCACTAAGATCCCCTTAATTTATCGAAAAGATCATCAATGCGTGGTGGTGGATATATTTTCTTTATCGTAACTTGGTTAAGCTTATGATAATCAACACCCAACCGAAGAGTTCCATATTCCTTATTCACGAAAAAACTGGTGCAGCCTATGGAGACATACTTGGTCAAATGAAACCCTTTATTTCTAGCTCCTCTAACTACACATTCAATTATTGTAACTCTATTGGTTCCATCCTATAAGATGGAATGGAAATAGTACCAGTCCCCATAAGTAGATCAATCATAAAATCCACTTCCCTTAGAGGTGTTACCCCGGATAAGTTTTTAAGAAATACATCTAGGAATTGATCCACGACTGTTGGAAAACTATTTTCCTTGATCTCTTCCATTGATTCCAAATTCAACACTACCAACTAGTAAGATATCGTTCCCACCATTAGTGCCAACAAGCTCTTTTCACCTTTCTTTACAATCCTCTCTCCTCTAAAGAGATTCTCGATGCTGTCCTTAGTCATAAAACTAATCGATCTCCTATAACAGTCGATTTGAGCCTTGAAAGTTGTCAGCCAATCCATGCCCAGGATTACATCATATACATCCATCTCCAACATTGACAAGTCCTATTTCAACTCATTTGACTCCATAGTTATACGACATTCTCTACACTCAAAGGCTTGACATTCTCTTTCACTGAGAGGAGTTTTCAGTTTCAAAACATAAGGAATCATTTCAAGCTTTAAACATAGTGAATAGGTGCCCCACTTACTCTTAATAATAGTGCTATAGTTCCCAAATCCTCTAGTGAAGACAATTGTACTTCCTCAACTTGGATTTTCAGCTGTGAAAAATATCGTAAACAGGGTATCCAGTTCTAGTCCCAACTCAATGGTTTGAACATCGTGAGTGATGCTTTGGACCAACAGGTGGTTCACCTGTGGCTCAAGAGCAACCAAATTCTCAACAACCTCTTACAACTAGTTCTTATGATGCCTATCAGGTTCTATTTTCTAAACCAACAACAAAATCTATAAGTCTCACTCTCTAGAAACCGATGGATTAGCATTTCAAATTCTATCACATCAACTATCACAACAATGTTTTCAAAAAACAAAATTTTTTCATGTTCATCCATTTTTTAAAATAAAATCCATTATTTCTTTTGAAAATCAAATCTTTTTCAAAATACGATAATCATTATCTTTTTCAAAATATTTCATGTGAAAAATAATTTCATGCTATTTCAAAAATTAACACTTTTATTCACAACATGAATCATTCCTCGAAATGATGTATGAACTCCTAGTGGGAATTCATTCCTCAAAAATACATGTCATGCTCATATCATTGGATAAACCCATGACAATGAGATTTCAAAATTGTAGAAGTGTCTCCAAACACTTATTTACCCAACTCCTTGGAAACATGAAGTTCAGCATAAAAGGGTTAGATACTTCCATTTATTCTATACATTTAAAGTTCCGACAATCCTACTCCTTTTTATGATTCCCACCCAAGGAATAGACAAGAAGGGATTTCATATCCAAAACTAGGAACATAGATGACTAATTATTAGGCAAGGACCGAACAAGATGATACCATTTGTAATGACCCGTCAATTCTATTTATCTTGAGAGTACAATGAGTCATTACTAGGCTTTATGAAACATCCCCAAGATGCCAAAGGCTAGAAATAAATGTTGAAGGGTTTAAAATACATGTTGGGGATGATAGACCATTTAATAAATAAACTAATAAACCAACCAACCATAACCAAAAATTCACTATATGATGCATAAATGAATGAAATACAACTCAATAACTTCATGTATCTCAAAACCACATCAAAGTAATATACAATGGAAGAATAACCAAGTATCAAAGTACACAGCAGATAAACTACACAAGACTCTCCAAATACCTCAAGAATCCATGCTCCACAAGCTCCAAGATCCACAATCTTGGAACATCCAAAACATCACAAGGTAGTTCTAAATACGTGTGAAACATTATATTTTCCCTTGTCCTGGAAGATAGCATCTACAAAAGCACAAAAGTGACAAAGCAAGGGTGAGTATAAAACTCAGTAGTTTTCCCCATAATGACTTCCATACTCATGTCACTAGGATAGAAGAGTTAAAAACAATTATATAAATTAGTTTATATAAAAAAATCTCAAAAATAGCTTATAACTAAATATAAACAAGCTTCCAAAACCATTCATTACCAAAAGCATACAAGTGCAATTAACACCAATTTTCCCAGCAAGATATTTTTCCAGAAAAATAACTAAACAAGCTTTACAATAATTTTACAATATCTCTTTCTTGGCATACCTAACAATTCCAAAAACCTATACAACAAACCATGCATGCTGCGTTATCACAATTCTATACTCATGAGCGGTTTCTCATCAATCTAACAAGTTGTCACAAGGTAATTGTATCCCATGTACCAATAACTCTTTATCACTAATAAAGAGGTAATATTTCAACCAAGACCCATATATTCAATATTAAATTTAAATCATGTGTTCCATTTAACCTTTGGAACTGAGCACAAGGTCATATTTCAACCAATCCTCAGAAATGCAATATGAACTCAAACATCAATATGCCCAAAGATCATGCCAAAACACCTTTTTTAATAAAAAAACATTTATTGAAAACCAAATTATCATCAAACCATTTAACAATTCCATTAAATCAATAATTTAAAATCATAATTTTAAATTCAATAGGCTAAATCACATTTCACAATAATTCACTAAGATTTAACAATTTCACTAAAACCATAAATCATCACTGAAGAAGATTTATTTCATGATTTTAACAATAAATACCATTCAAATAAACCAATTTTAAACTAAGACAGTAAATTATATAAAGATTAGATGAGTGTGAATCCATCTACCTCGAACGTTTTGATGAAACTCAACAACAGACGAAGAATGCACAAGAAGACGGGTCGATTCTCCAAGAACGGCCTTAGTTATCTTCTACTCGTAAGATCATGACTCAAAATTGAATTATTTGGCATCCAATAACATATATATACCCACTATAGGCTCATATGTGAGAAATAATAGAGATCATAAAAGTGGATCTAAGCAGATCTAAAAAACGTGACAAATCAGGAATGAATGGTGACATACCTCAAGAATCGGATCAAGATTCCTAGAAAAGAGATTAGATATATTACTCTATCATGAACAAAACCATATTTATCCTTAAATGAAGTTAAAAATAATATATATACCCACAATATGTGTAGATCTAAAAAAAATAAGGAGAGAAGGATGCGTTTGTAGAAAATGGAAAAGAACCAAGAAGATCAGCACTTACCCCAAGAATCGGGCTTGAAATCACCAAGGGAAGGCTCTAGGTTGGTTCCAAATTGTGTGGGGAGGGTTATCAATCCTTATAGGGATAAAAATATAGAAATAGGATCGTTTTTAATTCAAAACTAAATATATAGAGAAAAAAAGTAAGCTCTTAGAAAATAGGACCTATATATAACCACTGGGCAAGGTTTGACCACAAGATTTGGGCCCACCATGTATGGATTGTGCGACCTTATTTTTGGTCACAAAACTACTTATAAAACACTCAAACTCTACCATCCTTCAACATTATCCTTTATATGGAAACATATTTTTTTATGGAAACATCCCACTTTATGGAAACACCCCACTTTATAGAAACAACCCACTTTATGGAAACACCCCACTTTATGGAAACAACCAACATTATAGAAATAAAAAAATTTATAAAAACTCTCTATATTATGGAAACTCTATATTTTATGGAAATTCTATATTTTTTGGAAACCCAATCAAAGACACACCATTTGAAAAAACATGAGGAAAGGGGTAATGTACCCAAAATCTGGGGTACTATTAGTTATTTAAATTAAATTTGATTTCAGTTATTTACCATTGCATGTTGATTATTATTATTGATTCATGATGTCATTCATTTTACATAACCCTTACTGAGCATTTGATCTCACCATTATTTTGTTTTTTTTCTCCGGAATCCATGAAGTGTACTATGTTTAATATAATAGGATATGCTAGAGGGAATAATATTATTCTTGGAAAAAATATTTTGTAATTTTTGTTTTCAAATTTATTATGAGAATAAAGTATGTATCATGTTTACCAATACTAGTAACATATTCATTCCTTTAGGATTTTATTCATTGTATCTTATGGAAATATAATAAACACTGGCTTTGGATTACTAGGTAAAGATTGTTACCCTAATAGTGACTAGATGTTTTTGAAAGAGTTATAGGGTTGTAGAATGAGTAATTTATAAGTGTTTCAAAAATAAATTATAAATCTAGGTGAGTCATGAAGTGGTGTAAGTGTAACCCTTCTATTAGTGAAGGGAAAGGTTGTTTTGGAAGTAATAATTATATTTTAAAAATGTAATGTTATTATTCATACTTAAATGTATATAAAATGGAAAAAATTGAATTTAGAGTATGTGTTGGTAGATATTATCCTATTACGTGCATTTTTATGATATCCTAGAGTTTTTTAGGAATTTTTTTATCAATATTATTTTTACTCTAATATTTATTTACCATAGAAATTAGAGTAAATATTTAGTAATTAATATTAATTGGAAAAATTAATATTATAAATTTTACATCATTTAAAACATATGAGTTATAATTTTTAAATCATTTTTTCATATAAAAAATTTTAGGGCGTAAATGAAAATTTTAAAATAAATGCATGTATCACATTATAATATATTTTTATGAAAAGTGTATTATTATGTTCAAAATATTTTTTACAAGATATGATTATTATAGATACATATTTTTATTAAATAAATTGTATTATTATAAATAAATAAATGTTATTTGGATTTTATAAAATTCTAAAAACTAATTTCACTATCAATATAATTAATTAGAAGAAAATTTGTAAATTAATTTTTTTAAAATTAATAATAAAATATAGTTCAAAATATATTGGATGTAGGATTTATAATCTCTAATAATATTTAAAATGCTTAATTTTATACCTTAAATGTTCATTTTATGCTTATATGGATTTTAATATTTTTTTAATTTCTTTCATTATCAAAAATAAATAACGGTTTTTAAAAAAATGTATTTCTCGACTAAAAACCAACCATTTTTAAAAAACTAAAAAATTCCAACTATGTAAATTTTGACACAAAAAAATTAAAAAAATGAAGATAGTTTTATCTAATTAATATTTTAACATTTATAAATTTTTTTTTAAAATGAAAATACAAAATATAATGAAAAAATTAATTTTATTCAAAAGTGAAATTGTTTAAACATTAAGTGTTCTTAATATTATATCATATCAATTCATAAATTATGATATCTTAATATATAATAATATTTTAAAAGTCATTAATTTAATCTATTATGATAAAATATAAGATTCATATTAAAATGGTTCCTCAAAAGATAATATTATTTTTATACTAAATATGATTTAACAATACCAGAAAAATTATTCTCTATATTCTAAAATTTATTTTTATTACTCCTTTGATATTAAAATTTTTATTTTAAATATATATATATTAGGTCATAATTAAAAAATGTTTATATAAATATTTATATGTGACATTAAATATATAACTATTTATAATATTTTAATATCATAATTTTATTTCATTATGATTTATATTATTTCCATTATACTACATAATAGTAAAATACATCAATATACCTATTGAATATATGTCTAATGACCATATTCAAAAAACTATTTTTAATGATTATATTTAAAATGACCATATTTTTAATTACCATATTTTAAATATATGGATTTCATTCCTATATTTATACATTTATTAAAATTATTCAACTTAAACTTCTGATTTCTATTATTTTCATTTTAGATAACATAAACTTATTTCTCCTATAATGGCATTCCTTATCATTATATTTTTTGGCATTCTAATGGTGATTCTTAAAGGTAGAAGTGGTATAGGGGAGTGTCTAGTTAAAATGTTATTATTCTTTTCAATTTATTTACCACATTTAATTTTGAAAATTATAATAGTTGTAATCATATATGTTGAGTAATGATAAATTTTGGGTTATGAAGGGTTTCATGTACCATTGTTGTAATATCCCATCATAATTTAATGAAGTGTCCTTAGAATTATTCATAACTTATATGTCCCAATCACTCCTTGAGTATTAATTCTATTGAAGGATAGAAAAAATATTAATGGCTCCAAAATCCTAGGGGTGTTACAATTCTATCCTAATGGAATTACATATATCAATGGATATCACCAGGAAGAGGAGATTTGAAATTTAATGGTTTCTAGAATTGCACCTTAGAGGGATTGGATGATGTCGGTTATAGAAGGTCTTAATGTGGATTTAGCTTACATATGTATGGTTAATAAAGCGGTTTTTTTTCTACATCCATATTTATCTCTTGGTATTAGAGTTTCATGGATCACTTAATTATATAAGGATATTGGATCAAAACACTTAAGGGTTAAATCAAATTCATCAGTGGGTTCATGGAGATGTGGTAGGGGAGAATACAAGGAATTCAAGTTTGTGGAGACCTCCTCCATTGGGGTAATGACATTATTAAATGTATGAAAGTTAGGAACTTGATGAGGAGGAAAAAATTCATGCACAGTTCCTTCAGTACAATGATTCCTTTCATCCCATTTTTTAGGGAAATATCTTATAGGTACAAGATCACTACACATTGAAACTGCACTAACACCAACCTTAATAGGAGATAAAGAACATATAATTTAATCCTTGAGGGATATCTTCCATATAATTGGTATTATAATATACCAATGAGCTAGCATATTGTCATCTAATAATCTCTTCCGATTAGAGAATTGTAGAATGACCTTGTGGGATGACCAGTCTATCACTAGGCTATGGAGTTGAGCCTCATGTGAAACCTCTCAAACAGAGCATTCTAATACCCTTTTTTCATAAAATATATCATTATGAGAGAGTGATTTTTCATTCCAATTAGAGGGACCCAAGAAAATAATCATAAAGTAGACAATCCCTAGATTATTTCCCTTGTAGTTTCTAACAACTTCCCTCCCATACCCTCATCTCTTAAAAGAAGATCCTTAATGACCATGATTTAAGAGAATCCCCCTGGGAATGAAAGGAATTGTTTATTATAATAAGATGTTTGAGTCATCATGAAAAAATATTATATGTGGAATTAACCCCCCCCCCCCAAATGGATTTTCACATCTTTATCTGGGTCTATTTTTTATTTTATCATAGCATTCCTGTAACGGCCCAAAAACTCATTAATAAAAATTCTTCATAGTCTATTTAAATGTCTTATTATGGTTATGTAAAACATATGGACTTATTTTGTTTTATGTTTTGGATTTCAAAATATCGTTAATCATTATGACCATTGCTAATATAGTCGTTAAACAGTGATCACATGATTAATATAAATATAGGGCTTTAACAAATCCAATTTACTCAGAAAAAGGAATTGATGGACTCATCTAGTAGACTTACCCCATATGAAGCGCATTTGTCAGAGCTCCAAAAGGAGGTAGCATCATTGGGCTTCACTCTTGACCAAGCCCAATCCTAGATTCAACATGTGAAGCTTGAATAGAACCACATACGGGAGAAGTGAATGTTGATAGAGATTACCACCTGAGTGATGTTATCAGAGCCACCCCAAGAGTACGTCACCATCACGCACCTTACCCTAAGGTCTTATGCGGGTGTTATAAGGGGTTATGTAACAAGACCTTAGCACTATGATTATGGGCATTATTTTTGTATATAATAAATAATATATATCCATTTTATTATTGTTACGTTGTAAATAGTTTTTAAAGAACAAATAGTATTTTTAGTTAATATTTAAAAAAGAAATATATTTTGATAAATTAATGTATTTTTTAATTAAATGATATTTTAATAAAATATTATTGTTAAATAAATTTTATTAAGTATAAATGATCGTATACTTTTTATGAATACAGTTGTAGTTTTTATTAAGGTTTGAAATCTGTTTTTGTCAAAACTCATGAATTTTCGATAAATGTCATTTTTTATTTTAAAAGTAAAAATTCATATATTTAGATAATTATTTAGATAAAATTAATATTATTTTTTGAATCAGGATGTTGAAATTATCGAACGGTGAATTTTTCATAATATCTGAGATAGTCAAATTCTTAGGTAAAAATTAAATACCTTTTAAATATATAATGTGTTTTATGAAATCATAATGACCCAATAGTAATATAATAAAATAATATAAATGATATGTTCGAACAATATATGTTTTACCCTTAAAATAATGTGATTTTAGATTTTTTTTGATTAATTTTATGATTCCTTAGTAGACCCTCCATGGCTTATAAAACATTTTATCTTTTTAAATTGATTTTCTTGAAAGTGTGACTCACCTCCACATAAGAAACCCTATTATTTTAAGAATTTAGGCCATTTTACATATAAAATATTGTCTTCCACTCCCCTTTGGAAAAAACAAAGTGAAAACCCATGTTCTGGTATTTGGTTTTGATTAGTTTAATATGTGGTGTCCCAAACCTAAATAATAAATAATTCCCTCTCCTTTACTATATAAACCCACCCAGGATCCCACATATTATTCACTCAAAGCCTTTGCAGTTCATCCAAAAATCTGCCCTCCTCTCTCTATAATCCTCCCAAGTCACCCCAATCTCCCAATAATCCTCTCTCAATCCTCTCCCAAGATTTTGGGATCACACTTCCAAGTAAGGGATTCTCACTTTCATTATTTATGTCCAAGTTTCCTTATACTGTTATGCCCTTTTATTTTCAATTATAAATGTTGGGGTATGATTTCTCAACTCCCCCATACTTCCCACTTAATTTTTTAATAATTATAGATCCCCTTTCCCTCTCATTAATGTCTTTCATGTATACTCATTACCATGCTGAAATTCCGTAAGGAATTTCTCTCTCCTCGTTTACATTCAAGTAATTATTTGGTATCATGAATCTAAATTCCATTACAATTATTGGGAAATGTATCTATATGACCCCTTAATGTACATTTCATGTGCATATTATGGGACACCACTTTCTCTCTCATCAACCATTTTTATGATTTCTTATGTCACGTCGTTACACTACCAAAATTGCACCGCAATTTTCCAAGCCGAAGTCATTGTGTAGTGAATACCATGACCATTTCTCTGTCAAGGGTATTAACATTTATACACATTTAATTGTTGTTTAAAAAGTTTAATTTATTAATTACACACTCCTTTATCATGGAATACATGAATATGTTTAATGAATCCATGTTTTATGATCCATGTGCCACACTAATGCATGAAATGAAATTATTAAGCAGGGTGCACCCTGATAGCACTCCAATGCATTGGGTAAAGTATAGTATCATGATACGTCATGTGAAATTTTTGTTTACTCATGATAATTCAAGTTCAACAAGTGTTTACTTGTGCTTCATGTGAGGGTTTACTCATGATCAATGTGCAATGATCCTTTGCTCATGTTAATTCCATGTTAAGTGTTATTGCCACATCTCCATGTTATGATTATCATGCTTTATCATACCTTTATGTTTATGTTTCTATTGAACTCAATTAATATGCCTATTTAGTAACATGTATTATAATCCTCATGTTATCCTCTTTTTATTACCTTACGAGGCTTTATAGCTCACCCTTTTCTTATGCATCTCCTCAGGTTTCCCATGCAATGATAGGTATGAGGGAATGTAGTGGTCATGTAAAGGATGTTTTCAATAATATGTTACATTTTTTGTTTTAAGTTGTTATGTATTGTTCCTAATCCACAAAGACACTATACCTCTCAATCTTCTATGTTGTATCAAGTGAAGGTTTTACGTAATAAATTATGTTAAGTGTGTAATAAAAGTAGGGTTGTCATAGTTGGTATCAGAGGATAGGTTTAGTTATTTTTCGGATTAGGAATAGAAGGCCCTAGTGAAGAATTAGAGATAAGACTAAGTATAATAAATACATCCCTAAATTTTGTTGAGTATTGTGTAATTTTTTTATTAAGAAAATACATCTCTGTCTGGATACAAGCAGGTAGAGGCGGTTCTGGCATAGATATACCTAGGAGTGAAAACTCTATAAGGAGTTTCGGGCTTGAGCTGGGGTATCATGGTACACTAAAAAAGGCCTTGTTGGACTCTTGGGTAAGACACTCTCATGGGATATGATTTGGTAAATTAACAAGCTTAGTATGAACCATTATTAAGGGAATTTTAAAAAACCATCTCTAAGAATACATTTTAGAATGTAGATCATGGATAACATAGATTAAAGATTACAGATTCATAATTTAAGGAAATAAAATTAATTTATAAGTCATCTATTTTTGTCTGTGGATTAACCTTTATGTGTTACCCCTAACTTCTCTTTTCTTCCAGCTAATGGCTAGTAATAGGAGGACTCGGGCAGACAACAGATGTGAAGATCAATGAGATGGTTGTTCTAATGAGATCCCCAATCCGATGGGAGTGAGAATCGCAAACTTTATCATGATACTCTCTTAGTTAACTTAAGCATTGAATAGAAACATGGGTCAAGCGGAACATTCAACCCCCCTAAGAAAGAACAAGTCATTATCGAGAGCTTAATGAGACTAAGGCATCCTACTTTTAATGGATCATCTGATCCCTTAATCACCAAACAATGGACCAAATCCATTGAAAATATATTCTTCATCCCTCAATGTTCCGAACAAGAGAAGGTAATCTTGATGGCTTATCATATGGAGGGTGAATCTGATCAATGGTGGACATTGATCAAAAATATGAAACCTGAGGAGGATATCAAGGCGTTAGAATGGAAGGATTTTCGGAAGATGTTTTTTGATAAATATTTTCCACGCACCCTCCGGATTAAGATGGAAAGTGACTACCTTACCTCAAGCAAAAAGGCGATGAATATGTCAGAGCGTACAGGGAAAACTTAACAAGTCTTGCACAATATTCCTCTGGCTTTATCGTTACCCCAGAATGCATGATTAATTGCTTCTTTGATGGGCTATAACCAAGCATGTGGAAAGCCCTGGTGATCCGTGACTTTGATAGCTATGTTGAAATTTTCCGATATGCCCTCAGGGTCGAAATGGAGATTGGTGATTTTTAGGGGTATCATGGGGATAAGAAGCGTAAGTTGGACTTAAATTCTGGCAGTTTGATGGATAAATCCAATGGTGGTCAGAAAATTCAGCACCCCACTTTCCAAAGGTGCAAAAATAAGCACACTGTAAATTTCTTAAAGGGGACGAGGAGATGCTTTATTTGTGGAAGATAAGGACACCTAGCTATTACCTACCGACAAGAACAACCCACGACTATAAAAGATGATAGGAATGCTCCATTCAACTCTCAATGCATTTTTCATTTCTTCAAATGAAAAGAACCATGGAATCTTGAAAATCAGTTCCCCAAGCCAAGGGTTTTCATAGTCAACCAACAACCTCCAAGGTAGAAAGGGCATGATTTTTCCATCACTGCCAGTGAAGTGAACCCCAAAAACGAAGTGGTGTTAGGTACATAAGTTATTCATTCAAGAATAGATAATTTAATTTTTAATTCAGGTTCTACACATTCTTTTATATCCCAAAATTTTAGTAGAATAATCCCAACACCACCACAAATCATGGAAGTAAAGATGTCGGTGAGTATGAAAAATGGGGCAATCATTGCATCCCATGAATATAACTCCTCCCCTGTTATAATTTTTGGATTTAACTTCTCGGTGAACCTTATTATACTCCCTCTGGTGGAATTTGATTCAATTATCAGTATGGATTGGCTTTCCTTATATAGATCCAACATAAATTGCTGTGAGAGGGAAATCACTCTCTATGTGGAGAATCGACCCATGATTCTGTACAAGTTGAAGGAGGAAGATGAATCTTCTTTAGTTCCACAATCTCAAGCATGGATATTAAATCCCTATTATCATGCATATCTATCTTAGATGATTTATTCTAAGGAGGAAACCATCATTGAATACATGCCTATTATGAGGGAATTCGCTAAAGTGTTTCCCAAAGAATTATCCGGTCTTCCTCCTAGTAGAGATGTTGAATTCTCAATTGACCTTATACCTGGGGCATTTCCAATATCTAAGACTCCATATAGAATGGATTTTGTGGAGCTTGAGGAGATGAAGAAACAAATATAGGAGAGTATCGATAAAAGAATTATATGCCCAAGTGCTTCACCAGTCCTCTTTGTCAAGAAAAAGAATGGGTCAATGAGCCTTTGCATTGATTATCGTGAGATCAACAAAATCACGATAAAGAATAATTATCCTCTTCCACAAATTTATGACTTGTTCGATCAGATGTGTGGAGAACAATACTTCTCCAAGGTAAATTTTCAGTTTGGATATTATCAAGTAAGGGGGAAGAAGTAAGA
Organism: Viscum album; assembly: GCA_963277665.1. Lineage (NCBI taxonomy): Eukaryota > Viridiplantae > Streptophyta > Magnoliopsida > Santalales > Viscaceae > Viscum > Viscum album. The sequence continues at coordinate 105,645,003 of OY728143.1, read as the reverse complement.
TATCCTCAAGACTAATTTTCTTACAAGATATGAGAACTATGAATTCATAGTAATTCCTTTTGGACTCACTAATTCTCCGGAAATATTCATGGACTTGATGAATAGAGTTTTTAGAGATTACCTCGACAAATTTATGGTAATCTTTATATATGATATTCTAATATACTCCAAAACCAAGGTGGATAGTGAGGAGCATCTAAGAACTGTACTAGAGACCTTTTAGAAGGATAATCTCTATGAAATGTAAAGGAATTGTGAGTTCTGGTTGAAGGATGTCTCATTCATGGGTCATATCATCATAAGTAGTGGGATATCAGTGGATCCCTCTAAGACAGCTACAATTGATGGATGGACGAGGCCAACATCGGTAACGAATATCCATAGATTCTTGGGGTTAGCTTGATATTATCGCTGATTTTGTAGAAATTTATCACGATTTTCAAACCCTCTTACCAAGATATCTCGTAATGGAGTAAAGTTTTCATGGAGTGATGAATGCGAAGAGAGCTTCAAGGAGTTGAAAAGAAGGCTTATCACTACGCGTGTGCTCACATTACCCATGAGTGGAGAACTTTTATGGTATTCAGTGATGCTTTAGATAAGGGCATGGGATGTGTGTTGATGAAGAATGATAAAGTGATAGCCTATGTCTCAAGGTAGCTTAAAATCCATGATAAATACTATCCCATGCATGATCTGGAGTTGGTGGATGTGATCTTTGCATTGAAAATCTGGCAGCATTATCTCTATAGGGAGAAGTGTGAGATATATACAGATCACAAGAGCCTAATTTATATATTCACACAGAAAGAGCTTAATATGGGCCAACGAAGATGGATAGAACTCATCAAAGACTATGAATGCTCAATCCATTACCACCCTGGGAAAGCGAAGAAGGTGGAAGATGCTTTAAGTAAAAAGGATCTAGAAATTCTGTCATTGATTAGAATTGAAAAGGATCCAATATTCTTAGATTTGTAGAGGATGGACAAGGGAATCATTAAGGGAGGAACATAATCAATACTTTCTCCAATGATTTCTCAATCATCCCTCATGTAGAAAATAAAGCATGCTTAAAGAAAGGATGTGGAAATTCTAAAATGCGTAAAAGCTATCAAAAATAGGAAATCCTCAGAATTTGTGGTTGACAAGGATGGAATTGTGAGATTTGGGTCACGATTGTGTGTATTATATGATCCAGTGTTAAAGAAGGATCTTTTGAATGATGCACATATCTCAACCTTCTCTATTCACCCAGGGAGCACAAAGATGTATCGAGATCTCTGAGAAAAATTTTGGTGGGACAATATGAAAAGGGATATTGCTGAATATATATGAAATTGTCTGGTATATCAGGAAGTGAAGGTTGAGTGGAAAAATTATAAGGGGATGATTCAACCACTGCCCATAACAACATGGAAGTGGGACAACATTACCATGGATTTTTCTCTAGAAATCCAAGGATGCCCAGAGGAAATAATGCTATATGGGTCGTTGTGGATCATCTTACAAAGATAGATCACTTTATCTTGATTAGAAGGAACTTCTTATTGGATAAACTTGCATAGATTTACATCAAATAAGTGGTAAGGCTTCATGGAGTATCACTATATATTGGATTTGATTGTGATCTGAGATTCACCTCGAAGTTCTAGAAAAGTCTCCAATATACTCTAAGAACTGAAATGAACATTAGTACGACCTATCATCCTCAAACTGATGGCCAATCTAAGTAAACTATTCAGACACTGGAAGATATGTTAAGATCATGTTCTATAGACTTCAAAGTAGGATGGAACCAACATCTTCAACTGGTTTAATTATTCTACAATAACAGTTTCCACTCGAGCATCTGAATGGCACCATATGAATATCTTTATGGGAAAAGGTGTAGAACACTGATGTGTTGGGATGAAGTCAGTAAGCGTAAGTTTCTAGGACTTGAAATGGTCTATGAAATGGTGGAGAAGGTGAAAACCATTCAGCAACATATCAAGGCAGCACAAAGTCGACAGAAGAGTTATGATGATAACCGTCGATGAGACCTTGAGTTCAATGTTGGATACATGGTGTTTCTAAACATATCTCCATGGAAGAAGGATATAAGTTTTGGAAAGAAGGGGAAGTTAAGTCGTAGGTACATCGACCCCTTTTATATTATTGATCATGTCAGGGTTGTGGCCTATCAACTAGCTCTTCCACCTACCATGGCCAAAGTACATGATGTCTTTTATGTATCCCTCCTAAGGAAGTACATACCAGACTCTTCACATGTACTCTCTTCAGAGGTAGCACAGCTATAGGATGATCTTTCTTACGAGGAGAAATCCGTGAAAATATTAGATCACAGTGAAAAAGTTCTACGAAATAAGATAATGTCCCTCGTGAAAGTGTTGTGGAGAAACCAAAAGTTTGAATAAGCAATGTGGGAATAATAGTATGTGATGAAGCAGAGTTACCTACATTTTTTAGTGTGGGAAAAGAAAATTTTGATAGAAAAATTTCTTAAGGGTGGAAGATTGTAACGACCCAAAATTTCATTAATGAAAATTCATCTTGGTCTATTTAAATGTCTTCTTATGGTTATGTAAAATGTATGGACTTATTTGGTTCTATATTTTGGATTTTAAAATACTGTTAAGCATTCTGATCATTGCAAATATAGCTGTTGAATAGTGATCACATGATTAGTATAAATATAGGGCTTTAACAAATCCAATTTACTTAGACAAAGGAAGAGATTGCCTCATCCAGTAGACTTGACCAATACAAAGCCCATTTTTCAGAGCTCAGAAAAGAGGTATCATTATTGGGCTTCTCTCTTGACCATGCCTAAGCCTAGATTCAACATGTGAAGCTTGAATGGAACCGCCTACGGGAGAATTGGAAGTTTATAGAGATTACCACCCGAGTGATGTTATCTGAGCCACCACAAGAGTTTGTCACTATCGCACACCTTACCCTAAGGACTTATGTGGGTGTTATAAGGGGTTATGTAACAAGGCATTAGCACTATGATTATGTGCATTATTTTTTATATAATAAAGAATATACAATTATTTTATTATTGTTACGTTGTAAATAGTTTTTAAAGCACAAATAGTATTTTTAGTTCAAAATCAACGAAAAAATCAATTTTGATAAGTTAATGGATTTTTGAATTAAATAATATTTTAATAAAATATTATTATTAAATTATTTTTATTATTTATAAATGATCATATAATTTTAATGAATGCAATTTTAATTTTTATTACGGTTTAAAGCTGTTTTTGTCAAAACCCATGAATTTTCAATAAATGTTAGTTTTTATTTTAAAAGCAAAAATTAAAATATTTAGAAAATTATTTATATAAAATTAATATTATATTTGGAATCAAGATGTTGAAATTATCCAATGGTTAATTTTTCATAATTTTCTGAGACAGTCAAATTTTTGGGTAAAAATTAAATACCATTTAAATATATAATGGGTTTTATGACATCATAATGACCCAATAGTTATATAATAAAATACTGATAATCATATTGTTGGCCAATAAATGTTTTATACTTAAAATAATGTGATTTTATAATTTTTTTGATTAATTTTATGATGCCTTAGTGGACCCTCCATGACTTATAAAACATTTTATCTTTTTAAATTGTTTTCCTTGAGAGTGTGACTCACCTCCACATAAGAAACCCTGTTATTTAAAGGATTTATATCATTGAACATATAAAAATTTGTTTTTAAATCCCCTTTTTAAAAAACCATGGGAAAAAACCAAGTTCTTGTTTGTGCTTTTGATTAGTTTAATATGTGGTGCCCCAAACCTAAATAATAAAGAATTCCTTCTCCTTTCCTATATATACTCACCCAAGATCCCACTTCCTCTTCACTCAAAGCCTTTTGAGTTCATCCAAATTATTTCATCCTCTCTATAGAATCCTCCCAAGGTTCCCCAAGCTCCCAAGAAGCTTTTCTCAAGCCTCTCCCAAGCTTTTGGGATCACACTTCCAAGTAATGGATTCTCACTTTCCTTATTTATGTCAAAGTTTCCTTATAATGTTATGCCCTTTTATTTTCAATTATAAATATTGGGGTATGATTTCACACCTCACCCATAATTCCCTCTTCATGTTTGAATAATTAGAGATCCCCTTTCTCTCTCATTAATTCCTTCCATGTATACCTGTTACCATGCCGAAATTCCATAAGGAATTTCTCTCTCCTCGTTTACAATCAAGTAATTCTTTTGTATCGTGAATCTAAATTCCATTACAAATTTAGGTACATGTATCTATATGACACCCTTACTATAAATTTCATTTAAATATTATTATTAATCCCTTTCTCTCTCATCAACCATTTTTTATGAGTTCTTATGTCACGTCGTTACGCTGTAGAAATTGCACCGTGATTTTCCGAGCTGAAGTCATTGTGTAGTGAATACCATGTCTATTTCTCTATCAAGGGTATTCACCTTTATGTGCATTTACTTATTGTTAAATTAGTTTTATTTATTAATTAAACACTCCTTTATCGTGGAATAAATGATGATGTTTAATGAATCCATGTTTTGTGATCCATGTGGCACAATAATGCATGAAATGAAATGATTAAGAAATGTGCACCCTGATAGTGCTCAATGCATTGGGTAAAGTATAGTATCATGATATATCATGTGCCATGGGTGTTTACTCATTCTTATTCAATTTCAATGAGGGTTTACTCATTCTCCATGTGCAATGAGTCATGGCTCATGTTAATTACATGTTAAGTGTTGTTTCCACATCTCCATGTTATGATTATCATGATTTATCATGTCTTTATGTTTATGTTTCTCTTGCACTCCATTGATATTCCTATTGACTAACATGTATTGTAATCTTCATGTTATGATTTGTTTACTCCATTATAGGGCTTTATAGATCGCCCTTTTCTTATGCATGTCCTCAAGTTATCCCATGCAATGCTAAGTACGAGGGAATGTAGTGGTCATGTAAAGAATGTTTTCAATAAGATATTGCATTTTATGTTTTAAGTTGGTATGTAATGTTTCTAATCCACAAAGACACCAAACCTATCGATATTCTATGTTGTATCAAGTGAAGGTTTTATGTGATAAATTATGTTAAGTGTGTAATAAAAGTAGGGTTGTCATAATTCTGACTTCCCTTTATAGACAATTATTATTGTTAAGAGTTCACTGAAGGTGTTGAATTAATTCTTAATTCCATTATTCAACATGTATCACATCAGATAAATGAAAAAAATGAATTCATATGTTTGATGAGATGAAATTTCCAATTTCTAGTGTTATAATACTACCTAATCGTTACCCATTGGATTGGATGAGATTTAAGTAACGATAAATGAATATATACCTCATGCTCAAAAATAATATTATATTTTGGGGGATAAGATATTTTTTTTCTCTATAGGATTTTAATTTATATTTATTCATGTCATAGTGATATTTACATGGAAAAAATTACCCAATAATCAAATTTAGATTGTATGAGGAAGAAGTTACTGTATTCTGAAGAAGTGGGTCAAATTTTGTATCTGAATGATCACACCACAATAATGTGGTCTTAAAAAATCGTTGATACCAAGGATTTATTGATATTTCATGAATCATAAAACAAATAGTAAAATTACATAGTAATAGACCGATAGTTTCTAAAACTACTAAATAATAACTTTTTGGTCACTCTATGAAGTATTTTTACACCAATATTGGTAGTACCACATTGTCTTAAGAATTGTTGTGCTATAATGTATGAAAAAATTGACAATTTATGTTTTGTATTGATGTGTCTCAATTAATGGTTCAATTTATACCCTAACACAAACCATCAAGTCCTCTAATCTAATAAAATGGTGATTAGAAATTATGGATTGATATGATGGCCAGAAAATAAGTGGCGAGGGTTGAATAAAAGTTATATGTTTGAGATTCGGTTTTGATGGAATTGGATTATATAAATATACATAGAATGTGTGAATAATTGGAGAGAATAAGTCAAGTGAGGGAGAGTGAGAGGGTGTTTAATGGGTATCCATTGATGATAAAAAGAAGAATATTGGAATGGGAAGATAAATAGGAAGAAGAAATAATAACTTGATGGAAGTCTACTCAAGTTGAAGTCAATCTTATTGTTTAATCTTATATTATTATCTAAATTTTATGGGATGTGACACCCCAGAACTACAATCCAAGATTTTGTTCCATAAAAACACACATTAAATTCTTATTTCAATACCAACTATAAATTCCCAAAAAAAGAATACAATAAATAAATTACATAAAGAAAATGTTGCATTATATGCATTCCCAAAACATATTAGGTTCATAGTTTTTGATAATTATGAAATATACTTAATATATTAGGATTCTTCATAATCACCCATTAATTATACATATAATTTATCCTATTAGACATATCACATGTAATTCCTCACGTTATAACTTGGGAAATTTTAAATATAAAAAGGGATGAGATGAAACCCATAGTATGAGAATCATATATCTGATGTTGCTAAAAACATTAGCATGGTATACATAATATTATAGGAATAAATAATCTTAATAATACAATAATCAATGTAAAATAGGACCATTTTATATCATTGAAAACATAGATATAAATAATAAAAATAATATAATGATGTACTTCATAATGTTGTACATCAAAAAAAATTGTTGTCACGACCTCGTTCAAAGACACTATAATGGAATTGGGAGAGGTATTCCTGAAAACCCATTTTTTTAAGTATCATGATACATGTTGATGAATTTGGGTCTATATAATTTTGGTCTCCACCCATCACATGATAAATTCTAATTCATTCACCAAAATATTTAACAATAAAATTCATACCATTCCTTAAGAAACCTCTATATGAATAAAATAATGGCTATCTAAATTAGAAAAATCATAAAAATTCAATAAATAATAAACCAAAGTTAGAATTAAATAAAAATTTAGAATTTATATAATTTATTCTCATGTCAGTGAAATGAATTAAAAGATCATAACCCATAAAGTGGAAGAATGTGGATTGTTAAATAATTCATAGTCAACATTCACATAATAATCTGTATTGGAATAAAAATATATAGAATTCCAATACTTTTCATTGATTTAATTAAAGGGTTAATATAATTGTAACCCCTCCGAATAAAGAAGGTGGATGGCTTTAAATAAATATAACCAATGTAAAATAAATTAAATATAGAATGGTGTATAATATAATTAAAAACACCCTTGCAAAAATAATTCTTTCCCCAGTATCACAAAAGGGTAGATCATGAGTCGAATTATTTGATATCGCATGTTCAATCCCCCAAAGTATATATATATATATATATATTAGGGGATAAATAATTAAACATAACACCTATTAGGGTAAATATTTATGGAAAATATAATGTAATTGGATGTGGAAACTTAAATTATTTTTGGGAAAAAATAACATCGACGTACAATACAAATTTATACGTTATTTTCATTGGTAAATTTTTAAGTGGTGATGTGAATGATTTTGAACACATTTAAATTTAAAAATAATATATAATAATTTATCCATGAAAATAAATAATGTTTATGAGGGATAAATGAGGATAGTAAGAAAATTCATATGAATGTGAAAGGAAAAAACTCTTCTTATTATTTTCAAAAGATCCTTCATTTAATATCACATTTTAATATTAGTAAAAAACATTCATTTTTAGTAAAAATTAATTATTCTAAATATGTTTATAAAATAATATAAAATACATTATTAAGTTGGGATAACCCAATCATTGTGGAAATAATTTCATGAAAACCCCATATAACTAAAGGAAATGGGAAATGAGTTACTAATATTCCTTATGAGTAACATACTCATTGAGGTAAGAAATATCTCAAAAATGTTTATAATGTGGTAGTAATGTTCATTCATATAGTAAAAAATAATGATACATAATACAATCAATTGGTAGAATTTACCTTTCTTTTAAGTTCAGGATGATGATTATAACTCAATGAATGAAAATTGAGTTACAAAAATGCCTTAAAATCGGGGTAAAAAATGATTTAAAAGACATTTGATGAAATAGAAATCTATTTTTCATTTAAATTAACATAAATAGGAAATATATGTGATAAGTATATATCAATTGGAATTGAATTAACCATTTAAAGGAAAACACAGTTCATAATGTAAACATGTCTCTAGGAATTAAGGATTGAGGCATATAACCCTTGAAACTTGAGTAACATTTTAATCAAAACCCCTTGATATAGAACATTAAATACCATTATTAAAAAATTATTCATTATATAATATATAAAATAGTAATTATATACACAACATTAATGAAATTATGTACGTAACACAAAATATGACTTAAAGAGAGAAATTTGAAATCCAACCTCTTACCTCAGTCCTGATTCGTTATTCATTTGTACCAATTGTCATGTGTAATTATAGAAATTTTCATAAATAAAATCGAAATAACATTATTAATAACTATAAAAAGTAATAATAACCATTTATAATAATTCTATATAGATATATATTATTTTTTATTTATATATTTTAAAAACCAGGTGTTTGCAATCTTTATTGGTTTAAACTAGTTTCATAAAAGTGGTGTTGGTATCTATTATCATTCCCAAGTACATCATTATTAGAAAATATATGGTAGTAGATTATATTTACCATGATATTTATACAATAATAATTTCATTCTATATTCGTTTTGGTTACAAATCATGAAGATTAAATTAGCAATGATCATGTTTTAGTGATTCTTAATCAGTGAACAGTTTTTTTCTTAATTAACGAGTTAAATATTCCATTAAGATATCCATAATGATATAAGGAAAATTATTTAAATATTTATATCATATTATAAAATTAGAAAACTTCTCATAGTCATCCATGATATGAAATCATAGTATTGTTCATGTAGATGGTTAAGCTGACCCAAACAAAAACCTACCATGATTAATGGATGATTATGAAAAGGTTTAGTTTTAATATAATTATTCCCAATGAATTAAGATCTTATTTGGTGTTTATTATTGTGATATATCAGACATTATAATAATTATAAACATGATATAATTTATATAATTTCATTACTTATATTGAATAGATAAATATCCTCTTAGTTCACACATTTTAAATGGTTGAATTAATGATAATCATTCATTGAGGGAATCATTAATATTATCCAAAATTATCAATACCATAAAATTAATTATACCATTAAAATAAAACTTATCCTTTAATCTCATCATCATGGACATCTAGGTAAGTTGATGGTGAAATGAAAAACATAAATCAATCGTTCCATGGAGGGGGTAGTATGCACATGCACGTAGATGATGATTTAATTTTCTTTAAAAGAGAAGAAGGAGTGAGATGGTTTGTTGTTTAATAATAATTAAAATGATATAATTAACATAATTACTTATTGATTTATACATTTATAAAAACCATGTAATGTGGTGAAGGAAACAAATCATGATGCGTCATGGTGGTTGAAGTCTACACAACACATTAATGGAATTTTTTAATAGAAGTGGGAAAAGGTGATTAATTATTATTATCATATAATAATAAAATACATTATATTGAAAATACATATTTTATTTCATCTATATTTGAAAATTATAATTTTAAAATAAAAATAGAAAAGAAAGAAGTTAAGTAAAACTGATTAATCACATTGATAACTTTGAGATTTCCTTAGAAGATACTTTCGAAATTAATGGAATATGAACATCTCATGTGAAAATTAGCTCAATAGAGTTAAAGATTATTATATGGGAAATAAAAATGGTAGGGTTTGAGTAGGATGCTGAATTTTTAGGAGTGCCTTGATTGGGTGGTGAGAGGCCTTTTTTGTAAGTGGTGGGAACAAAATTTTTCTAAATATATAAACTAAATACAAAGATATCACATGTTAAACATGTTTAGTGGAACCAAAATTCAGAAATAATGGATTTGGTATGATATAAGTTTGGTCTATACCTCATAAACTAAATTATTGATAATTTTTTTTCATATTTCAAGCCCTATACCACTTTAATTATTACATTTACAATTTTAGCTTTTACCGTGATAACTTATATTTACCTATGGTAACATAATAATTATGTATAAAAATAAATTGGACCATATTGGATAATTTTGACCCACTATTTATAAATTTTAAATCCATTTAATTTCATTCAATGTATAAATATTATAAAAATTAATTTTGAAGTAAATATTTATAATGTATTATAATCAATTTTTGAGAAAATATTACTTATGTTTTATAATATAAAATATGGGTTTGTAAATAAAAAACATACATTTTTTAAATTATAAAGATTCATATAAAATAAATATTTAATCTTAGAATAATGTTTCATTGATTTAACACTCATTCTTATATACTAGCAATGTCATAAATGTCATGTTATTTGTAAAAAAATGGTATTTTCACTATTCCCATAAAAATAAATATTTTTTTAAAAAAATATTCTTAAGAAAATATTCATATGATGAATTCAAAAATAATATTCATTTTTATAATTACAATTCTAAATTTTATGAATTTAACAATTGAGTAGAATGTTGAGGTATAATGAAAAACATTTTTTTAGGAAAATCACTCTTTAGAATACTAACCATTGTAATTAATTTTTCCTATTATTTATAAATTAAATTAATATTAAATTTTTTTTTATATAGAATATGTTTTATAATAATTAATAAATTTTTTTAAATATTAATACATATCTCATTATATGTAAAAATTTATAAAAATAATTTATAATAATAAGATGATCGTATTAGTCATTTTTTCTATACTATTGAATTTCCTTCATTTTCAAAGTAGCCTTGATTTAGTTTAAAAGAATATTTCATAAATTAATTTATCCTATTCATTATTTCTTATTCAATGTGTAGGTTTTTATATTATAAATATATCATGGTTTCATTTTAGTTTGGTGTTGTGTGTGTAGAAAGGTATCAAACACATTTAGTTATATAATGGTAATCATTTACTAACATTTTTGGGTAATACATGGGATCAGATTACACATATGATAAGATTATATATCCTGCATTCATGGATAAACCATTCTCATTGTATCCAAAATATTAAAACTATTGGATTATATGATCATATTTTTTATTGGATCATGCCAAGAATGGGACCATTTTTTTATGGTGAACCTTGTAAAAAAATCTTTTCTTCCAACAATGTTTGTGATTTTCTGTGTGTGAACCTTTGAAAACATTTTTCCATTCACATTAATAGGTATAAAAGGTTGATTAATAGATTAATATCAAATTAATTTGAATATTTTCTATTCCCCACCCTCTTAGTGAAATCTCATTGTTCATGTTTTTCTTTTCAATACAGTCATAGGTCCCACTGGATTGGAGTAATGAGTCTATTTCATCCCAACATATTAATTAAGGTACTAAACCAATTAGCAGGATCTTTATAGAACAATTTAGTTATCATGACACCCATCACCATGTATCATTTTTTTGAATTACCCACTCAATTTCAAAAATCATAAAATAAGAATATAATAATTTTTATTACTCTGATCAAGTACAAATATTTCAAATAAAAATATAACACAATGGTAATCATTATCATGTCCCCTATTTCATAAACAATAATTTTCACAATCTATAGTGTTTTTTATCTATTAAAATAGATCATAAAAATATATCATTCAAAATCAATATAACCTTGGAAAAAATAGTTTTTATGTTTATCTTTAAATTTATACTCAAAAACATAGATAGTTGTGTGATAACATTTCATAATAAAGATAAATATTACACCTCAAAATGAAATGAGACAAAAAAGAATAAATAAACTCAACTAATATATATATCATAATAGTTAACATTATCAACAAATGAAATAAATAGATCAAACAACACATCAAAGGAACACTTTGTAATTTTTATCACACTTCCATTAATTAATTATTTCATTATTCTCAAGGGTATTACATTTATTTAATATATATTGAATATACAATATGTTATTCAAACATGTATTGTTAATCAATCAATCATATTAAAACTACCATTTAATTTTTAATATCATTAGGTGATAACATGGACTATATATTAACATGGAATTGTTTAATCTATATGTTATTAATTAATTATCTTTGTATGTCATATATCCTTTATATAATGAATATAAATTTCTAAAAAGAAATTCAAAAATTATTTATTTACTTTATTTTGATTAATATTTTTTATTACTGGATAAAATATAATCTAAATTAATTTTAAAACATGAAAATTTTTATAAACATTTTTATTTAACATATTATAAATATTTATAATAATTTCAGGTGTTGGGTTCACAATTTTTTTTCCTTGGCTATATCTCATTCAATACACTCACCACCCTTAGCTTATACAGGTAAGATATTAATTATTGGGTCGGAGTCACATGCATTAATATTAATTTGACCATATAAATTGAATATCAAGTTTTGTAGAATTTTAAATCCATCGATGTCACCAAATTGTATTAAAAGTAAATACATAACAGGGTATTTTCACCTAAAAATAAAATGTGTGAATAAATTAAAAAAACTATATTAGGAATTTACTTTATCTCATCCCTATAAATTGGGGTATCATGTAAAATTTTCATAGGATTCGTAGGAATGAGATAAATATATATAAGTGATATTTCAATTTTCAATTTATTATATAACATTAAATTAATGAAGTAATATTACATTTATGATTAAACAAAACATTCATCTAGCTATGTAAATGTGATTTGAAATTTCAACATGACATATAAGACTGAATCGAGGTTATTAAGTGTTTTCAGGGAAATGATATGGATAATTGTTTTGGAACTAATCCTTCAGCGTAAAATTGATTTGAAGGATCGTCAGGATATTATTAATGTAAATAAGGATTCAATAAATCACATAAGTGATATCATGTGCCATGTATTTGTGAGATGGGTATTCAACATGAAAATAGTAAGACTTAATGTTGTGTATGAGTAAGTTATGATTTTAAAGAACTTTTATATATGGGATCAAGAGATATTGGGAAATACAAGTGAAGATTGAAAAATACTACAAATTATTCTAAATTTTATTTACTAATTCTTAAGGAGTTCCAAATGAATGAAATAGATGCATATATAGAAAAATCATAAAACAAAATTTTTTGGAGGTTAAATGTGAATATTTGATTCATAATATAGAGTTAGAGTATGTAAGATTTGTGAAAATATTTAAAATGAAAAATATGGACATATTTTATGTGTGACTGTATTTTATTATTCTTATAAAATATATTCATTTGAATGTATTTTTATTTATGAAACAAAAATGTGAGATGTGGATATTGATAATCATTGATTAATTTTATGAATTAAAAGAGCGACTCGATTGGTGGAGTTTCCCTAAACATTTTTTATTTTTTAATATTAATGATATATGAACATAATGATATTTTAGAAGTTGTTTCATAGATAAAGATACTCTTTTGGGGGGTCATCTCATGATGTTTTTATTAATATTAAATTTTATTTGTGAGACAATTCGTGGAATATTTTGAAAGGAAATGATAAATTACTGATCAAGGAAACCAGGATTACAAATCCAATTAGGGAACGAGTTCACCCAATAATGATCACCCCACCCTTTCCCAAAATGTGCCAAATGATGGGCTTTCGAATTACCATCACTTTTGATAAACGAAAATTTTAATGCATCAAAACCATCGTTTAGGGACCAGGTCTTCCTCAAGATGAGTTCATAAGGTTGGGAATCCTCATCTTTTGTTGAGAGAGTGTTCACCACTTCAAGGCAGTCGGATTCCACCACAATCATTTGACAAAATTTTGAACAAGAAAAAAGGATCCCCTGGAGGATGGTCGAGGCCTCTGCCACCACGGGGCTCCATGAGTTAGGCACCGCCCTACACTGATCATGCACAATCTGGCCAATGTTGTTATGAGCAATGAGTCCAATACCGTTCATTGAATTAGAAGAGACAACAACATCTGTATTAATCTAGAAGAAACCCTCATGGGGAGGAGTCCAAAAAGGAGCCGCTCTGCAATGAGCCAAATACCGACCATTTGAATCTACAGTGACCCATAGATCTCAGGATATTACACCAGGCCATCACAAAATCCTCCTGGTTGGACAACACGATACAGATAGCTTTGCGATTCAACGAAGACACTCTAGCCGGTAAGGACAGCTCCCACGAGTCGACGAACTGCATAAATAGTGTGATCACCCGTTTTTTATACCAAACCATGCAATAAATGTCCACTGCAGGAGGGCGAACACATCCCTGAACGATGTCACTGAAATGGAGAGAACTGGGACTCTTCCTTCCAAGAAGAACTCCGACTCCAAGGGAACCACCGGGAAAGCACCAATGTTCATCAAGGAAGGGGAAGGGTTCCGATTGAGAATATCCTTGAATGAGAGGTCCAGTTTCTCCTCAGATCTAGGGCACATAGTAGATCCAGAAGCCTGGAAGACAGCTGGAGGAGGATACAGACTCCTCCCACCACCGGATGATGTTGATCGGGGAAATGACCGGAATGATTGAAATGTTAAATCCAATCTTGGTCATGGTGAAAAAAGGTTCATGTATTGCTATTAAATATGATGTAATGGGATTTCATTTTAGTGGGAGTGAATACCTAACCGATATCTATCCTTGAGAAGTATAATTTTATGATAAAAAATTCTATTATTACTAGTGGGAAAAACATTGGTCTCTCAAGAGATCCCGATTTGGGATTCCATAAAGGTTGAAAAAATTTAAAATAGCAGCGAAACATTATCCACGAAAAGAATAGGGAGACTACCTGTCGCCAACTTCGCAAGATAATTTTGAGAATCGATTCGCACGAAGAACACAAAGGTTTAGAGAAAATGTTTGAAATAGTTCTAATATATATTCAAAATCAACTCTCCGAACAAAAGGAGCGGAGGTCCCTTATATAGGGATATTGGCTGGGCTTGCTCGAAAAGCCGACTCAAATCTTATAAGGCACACTTTTGAAAATGAAAAAAGAAAAAACAAAAGTAAAAGGTGGGATGCATAACTGTGAAACATCCATCACACACTTCATACTAAAATAAAATTACATAATTCACATGTCTGATTTGATCATATCATCCACGTGGGATATGACGCGTGTCTGGATCAGCGTATAGAATCCCTCCAAGTCGCACAGAGTATCGATCAATTCTACAACTAAGAATTCTTTCTCCAACTCATTCATTTTCATCAATTTTTTATGGGGTTTTGGATTTGATCTCTGACAATAACGATATATTCTTTATGTCCTTTCCACGCCTTGAGTTTTCTAATAATCGTGTCTTCCTCCACCACAAAGTCTTTTAGATGTGTCATTTCTGCATGCTGCATGTCTCTAGAGTTGATAGAGACTAACACATTGTCTCGAGAAAAAAAATATACAATATTTTCTTGTCGATCTTGATCTAATTAGATAAATACTCCATAAAATTTGGATACGATCGTAATGGATCAAATTCAAACTAAACTCTAGTCAATTTTCATCGCTATATTGCGAATCTTTGAACGCTTTTTGGACAGGTCCTTTAGTTCAGTGCCTTGAGTATAGATTACATAGCACGATCATTCTTTTTTCCAATTCGATAGATTCAATATGTGCAACACACAATAGAAAACATGGATATGCATTGTTTATAATCGTTCTCACCATTTGAGTAACCCAATTAAAAGTGGAATTTATTTTCTTAAATCCCAAGAATTGTACTGATCTCATGGTGGAAGCTTTCTGGAATTCAATGAACTCATCTGGTTCTAATGTTGTATCTGATATATTGATTTTTGAAATCCATGTTCCTGAAATTCTTCAAAACAATTTCAACACCGGATATTCTTCCATACCTGTCTCCTTGATTCTTCTAACTTTGTCAAGAAGACCAGAAACATGGACCATCAGCCTGATCTCTTCAGTGATTATCATATTGATCATATCTCAATAAATCTTTTTATAATCCTCTATAAGATCTTCGAATTCTTCAAGAATATTTAAAATATGGTTCAGACCTCTTTTGAATATCCATTTATTTTTACTTTTCTGGATCATATTATAAACGACTATGGATATATTCCTTGAAATATTTGGAAACCTCTACAAATAGTTTCACAATTCCTTTATTGGATTTAGCTTTTCATCTAGATTATCATCCAGAATTTCTTGATCTTGTTCTTGCTGAACATTCCATCGATGAGGTTATTTTTGATACCTTTATTGTTTTCAAGTTCTTCTTCTATGTGATCAACCCAACTCTTAATGGTTTTCTCTTTTCTGTTAGAGCTTTTATTTGTGTCAATCTTCTGGTAATTATGAACCTTCCTGTTTCTCAGATTATCTGCACATTGAGTGGTGTAATGGCATTTTTGACCACATAAAAAGAATTCAATATGACTTTTATCTTTAGACTTCCTGTCTAGACGAATCTTTGAAGAATTTACTAGTTTTCAGCCTTTCTAACTGAGGAACCTGTTGTTTCTAATCTTTCAACCTTACTGGACGAATATCCCTTCTTCTGAAGGTAATTATATGCTAGAATCCTCTTTCGTTGTTCAAGTCTATCAAGTCGGTCATTCATTGCATTTATAACTGGGAATTCTTCCACATAATTATTATCAATACAAACAGGACATCCTCTTAATTTTCTATTTTCTACCATTGCACCTGTAAGAGTCAAAATAGCATGTTAGTGCATCTGGAATGACATTTTATTTCCCTTTAATATTTTCTATGTTAAAGTTATAGTATTGCAATTCATTCCTCTACTGTACAAGTTGTGTATAGGTAAACCTTTTTAATTTCATTCTCATAAAATTCTTTATATAAGAACTATATATTCTTATAGTAATAAGTTTTCCCAAAAAATCTCATTAGCACTAATTCCTTAAAGGACTACAAGCAATTCTCTTTCGTGGACATGATAATTCTTTTCTACCATGTTAAAAAATCCACTCCAATATCTACTAATACTATCATTATGGGTTTTCCTTATATTTAAGATACATCCCCATGAGGAGTCTGATGCATCTATTTCTAAGATAAGCTGATCTTTACTCCCATTTGGATACTCCAATTCTGGTAGATTATGCGGTTTTTGCTTCAAAATTTTTATTACTTCAGAATCATTTTCTGTCCAATCCCAAGGTACCTTACTAAAAACCTTTCTCTGTATTGAAACTAAGATTTTTGCTAAATCTCATATGTATGATCTTGAATAAATTAGTATACCAAGAAACACCTGTATCTTCTTACGATCTGTATGCTCATCGGGGAAATTTTGTAGATTTTCTGCAATATGCAGCTGAATATATTATCTACTTCCTTGGATCTTAAATCCCATGAATTTTATCTTTGGTTCCATCCAAATGATCTTTATTTTTGAAAGCATCATCCATTATTCTCTAAATACTTCAGAAACCTACTAAAAATGTTTTATATGCTCTTCTTTATCTTTACTAAATACGACCACATCATTAATATAGACTACCACAAACTGTGCTAATCTACTGAATGCTTTGTCCATTATGATCTGGAATATTTTTGGTGCATTCTTGTGTCCAAATGGAACAACTATCCTTTCAAACAAGCTAACTAGTATTGTAAATGTTGTTAATGGTATAACCTTGGTATCGTACCCGCCGAAGTGTTATTTTCGACAATCCAAATTATATTACCCTAACAAGTATATTACCAGTAAGGGGTTAATCCATAGGGAGAAGGAGTTATTATTGTTTTTTTATCTTGTTTGTAATTGATTTAGTGATGTTTACTGGAATTTAAAGTTGATTCTATAGTTTTTTGAGAAAAAAGGTGATTGGATTTCAATTTCTTGACAAATTACTTGAAAGATAAAGAAAAAAACAAAAATTTGGTTTAGATGAAAATTTGGAGAGAAATGCATCGGGGCTGTGGATTTTAAGTGTTTTTATTAAATCAATTTTCTTATGAGGTTGTGTTGTTCATGAAAATTCACATATATGGGTTAAGAATGTAACAAAACCCCCTTGGTCTGGTGAGTTTTGGTTAAATCAATAGAAACTAATTCATTGATCTGGGAATTGATTTCTCTTAATTTTATTAATTGTAGCCCTTTTTGAGACAATTAAAACACCCAATGTTCATGAATGTTTTTAATCATAATTCCTTAAGAGATCCCTAGAAATCCCATTCTTGGTTTGATATGAGGTTTCTAGTGATATTTAGAAAGATTTATTAAGGAATTATGAGAAAGAAAAATAAATAGAACGATTACATTATAACAATTGACAAATTACAACACATAATTGTCCACAACCCCAACACATATGGAATTTATCTACTCATGGAGTATCTAGTAACTAATAAACTTGTAATACCTGAATTCATCCTCTTGAAATCTTCGGAACAAAGGTCGTCAGGAAGGCATCACAGGAGCCCCTTCTCTCCTCTCTTCTCTCCTCTTCTTTCTATTATCGGTCGTCTCTGGAGTGGCCCCCCTTGGAATATCTCGGAATGAATGAATCTAAATTCCCTCAAAACTTGGAGGGTCTAAAAACTACTTATAGGATTTATTAGTACACGATATGTACCATAAAGTACATGGCGTGTACCCTGGATAACGCGTTTTGGCTAGCTTTTCTCCACTGGTGGGTGAGAAAACATGTCGTCTTTTACTTTGAACGCGACGCCGCCTGGTAGGTGGGAGTACATGGTGTGTAGCGCCACCCTAAAAATCATGTAAGAACACTCATCAGCCACCAACCTCTTCTATAAGGACCACACAATGTGTGGATGGGATGTACATGACATATATCCAGTCTTCCTGATCCATTTCGTGGAAGTCGTACATGACATGTACAAAAAAGTACATGCCGTGTATATTTGAAATTTTGTTCAGATTAGCCCTGATTTGTGATTTTGGCTGGATACATCCTGAAATTTATCATAATCAACAAAATAAATCATTTTACACTTAAAACAAAATATATTTTGGGAAAAAACGCTTTTATGCTAAATAAAAATTTATGAAAAAGTATACACAAATCGGGTACATCAAATTCTCCCATAATTAGTCATTTTCTTGTCCTCAAAAAAGATCTCAGCATCCAGTCAATAGAATCCATACTCTAAAAAGTGAAGTATTTAATTAATTATAACCCTAAATACTAAAACCATAGTAGGAGATTTTTTTTAAAAGACACAAAATAGATTTCAATTACAAATATAGTCTAATCACACCTTTTATATATTTTAATTAAAAATTTGCATCCTCTTTCATTCACATTATTTAACTATTCATAAATAAACATGCCACTTGATGATTTACCTCACCAAAAGATACCACACTCATTACTCAAGATTTATTTAATAAGAGTTATGTTCAATCTTAAGTATTGCACTCTATCTATAGGCTTGCATGTGTTCTCATTATCCACTTCAGAAATTAAATCACAAAAATCACAAGGGCTTTCAATAAGGTTCAAATGTTTCTAATTCTTTTGGTTGGTAGGTAATGATAAAAATTAATCTCAAAGGCTTGAAAAGGAGGCTGAATTTTTAAACAATAATGCATGCTGTTCAAAATAAATCTAAATAAAAATGCTCCCCCAATATAGATCTCTCAAAGGTATCATCACCATGATATTCCCCTACCAATATGGGCCCATAAACCATCAATAATATGCAATAAAAAATCTGGTCCCTATTTTTCATATTTCATTGTTTTTTAAAATATTGAGGGACCATAAAAAATACAGTGGGCAGTAGGCTTTAAGAACATTTTTACCAAATGAACAAGTGACAAACTCCCCCACATTTAAGTTCATGGTTTCTCATCAAAATGTATTATGAAAAACCAAAGTCCTTATTTAAATATCAAGTGAATAATAATGAAAAATTATAAAATAATTAGGGTAGGAAGGGAAAATAGGCTTGTAATGTGGATTCTTATCAAGGCAGTTCATGGTTTCTAAGGGTTTACGAAGATCAGATGTAGGGTAGGTATCAAGGTCAAAGGGGCTGAAAAAAATCAAATGCCTCAACAATTTTAATGTGATTCAAAAATATTCATGTTTTGAAGAGAAAAACTAACAAGTTATGGTAGTTATTCATATCCCAATAATCTCTCAAGAATGGGGTTATAATAAAGAATATATCAAAAAATCATAGAATACCTATAGGGAATGGAAAAAATACAGGGGTCAATAAGGTCATGACATGAGTACAAAATGATCAGTCTAAAAAATGTAAATGTCCAAGGCTTAAAATCTAGAATCAAACTATATCACCAATCATTTTAAAAATTATTTTAAAAATTTAAATAAGAATGTAACTTTTTTTAAAATTCCATTTTTTCCTGTTTTTATTTATAATTATAAATAATAAAAAATTATCCATAGGTTAAAATATGTCAACTGTTAATAATGTCTCTTAAATCAGTTTGAGGAAAATACTAGTGTAATCAGAGGCCCTCCCCACACTTAATACAACACATGGTCCCCCCATGTGCATTACCAAGGAAGAGGATGGAATATGGGGAACCAACGGGCAGAAAACAGGGGGATGTAATGGACGAAGTAAATCCAATGAAGAAAGGAAAAATAAACACTAAAAAATACCCCCTCGTGGTGAATTGAAAAAATTTGGAAGTAGTCGAAATAGAGATGCCCAAGGCGCTCTAGTGTACCTGTGATGGTCTAGGGATGGGGAAAACAAATCTGCATATACATATATCATAAAATCCCAAGAAGAGCACAAAAAAGATATATATAATGGAAATAAATGTACCAAAAAACCAGTCACGGGGTCGCCTCAGAAGAGGCATCATATAATACAGGCGGATCTCACAGTTATGGCTCGGCGGCAGCAGTAGGGTCCAAAGGCACGATATTCGTGCTCTGAAGAGTAGTGGTAGCAGCCAGAGCCTTAGGAGCAGGATCTGGAGTGGGAGGCTCTACAGTGATGCCTGAGATGGCAACAAAAGTGGAAGAAATTGAGACAGTTGTGGAGAAAAGATCTGAATATGTTTCCAGATCTTTGAATGATGCTGGAGTGGTATAAGAAGTTCCTGGAGTGGAGGTAGGAGCAGGTGTTGGGATGCAACGATGAATCATCCCATTGCTAGAAGAACGAAAGAGTAGAGAGTCTTTCCAAAAGTACCTCTTGACATCAGATAGAAACCGATTCTTCTGCTGGTAAGTGAGATAGGGTGAACTTCTCTTGTAACCAAATGATATGAAATATCTGCATACCAAGGTCGGGGTGGCCATTTGATCGAGAAATGTTGCTCATCTGGGAAGTTTTCCCTGATGTCTCGGTCATCCTCCTTCTCTAAATGAGGTAGTTATTATAACATCCCAAGTAAATAAAGAATAATTCATTTGAATGTTTATTAATATTTGTGAATTAAATATTAATTTTACTTTAAATGGGATGCTATGTTCGATAGCTTACCCAATACATAATAGCAGGTCTCTTTGAAATCTGACGTTGCACACTAATAATACAATATTATTATTTTAAATGGTAGTTAACGCCTAGTCATTGTATTGGAGGGAATGAATATAACTAACTAAAATATTATTATACATATTTTTCAATGTTTTTACATTTATACAATAAAAGATAGAGGTTTAAAATGTGAATGAATCTAAGCATAAATACTCTAATATTATTTAAAAGGTCGATTTACCGCCTTTTGATGGAGAACCATATTTAAATCTAGTTTTGGTCATTTTTATATGTTCTATTTGACAAAAGTATGTTCATATTTAGATTCGGGACATCAAAATTTACTTTGGGTAATTTTTTGGTATTTTTCTAATAAAGTTCATTTTTTAATGAATAGTGAAAAAATACTGTATTTTAATTCAAAAGTGCCGTTTAATCTAATTTATTTATATGATTACATTATCTTTTTAATTGGTTATAAAGTTTAATTAGAATATATTTTTACTATTTAATCCAATTCTAGAAATTGTAATTAATTTCACTTTGAAATTGAACATAAATAAGTGTCAATCTTTTGATAGTTATTATTTCTTAAAAACATGATTTTTATTTTAACAGCAAAAATTATTTTTAAATTAATTTCTTCCACTTATGTGTTTTGAATTTAGAAAAATGGATTCCATATTTGGAATTAGTAGGTCCAAATTGTGTAAAAAGGTAACTGTTATTTTAAGACATTTTAAATTTTTTACTTTAGTAAATATTTTATTTACCATGATTAAAGGGTAAATATAGTAAATTAGGGTAAAATATAATATTATAATAATATTAAATTACCCTAACATGTGTCCTAATTATATTGTATGATACATATTAGACAATGGGAATCCTTGGTTCAAATTTGGGACCCCATGGAGCCACATGGGAGTAGTAATGACATTTTATATTAATTAATTTAAAGTAAAGAAAAAAATGACAGAAAAAAATATCGTTTAGTGAATAAATTTTTACATGGGGTTATATAAGTTATCTTTTAGACAATAATTTTTTTTGAAAAGATAAAACTATTTACTACATCATGATATTTTTTATAATTTTTTGAAATCAAATAAATTAAATTATTTATGACACAAAAATGAAGCAATATTTACCTCATTAATAAATGATTTAAATAAATAAGATTATAAATATTAAAACAATATCCAAAAACTATAAAATTTTTATTGGAATATTTTATTTTGACCATGAGTCATCTTAAATTTTATTTTAACGAATAGTTGACATTTTGAAACCAATGATGACGTTATAATAAAATAATTGTTTCAAACTTTCCAATAGAGCCCCTCCTCTCCCTTATTAAAAGTTATCACTTCTAAACAATTTATCACACTTCTCAAGCCTTTGGATCATGAAAACTTTGCTCCAATAAGCTCCCAAGATCCCTCTCTTCATCCAAGAAGCCTTACCTTAGGCAAAAAACGCTTCAAGAAACCCTTTTGGTTCAAACCAAAGGGAGTTACCCGATTTAAAGGTAACATCTTCTCTTAAGTTATTTTGTTTTATTTTACTTCTCCAACCCCCTTAACTATTTTATTACCTTTATTTTATAACAACAATAGTATCCACAATATTCTAGGATTTTTTTATGATATTTATTAGAGCTACACTTACACACACCTCCATCTAATAGGTAAGTAACATAATGTTTATGTGGATGGAAAACTAACACCTCACAAAACGATGATTGTTCAATTATATTCTACCACCTCTCATGGTGGAAATTATGATGGAGCTGTATTTATATATGATATATATTATGTTTATTTTTTCTTTATGATTATGTATTTTTCATTTATAGAATACCTTTATGGTTTCCATAATAGGTAAATGCGATCATTTCATTTTAGAAAGTGCGGATTACCACCCCCTCAAAGTTATATGACTCCTTAATACCTTATGTGGGATGTATAAAGGATATATTTAATGATATTATTTAATATATTATACTGGAATTATAACATACATATGTATCATTATGTTTTCATTCCATTAAAATATGAAATGGAAATGAAAGTAGCGTTCATGCGTACGTACGGCTTACCGTCTCCATGAACGGTGCATTTCATTTCTTACCTCCAAATGTTATGTACTAATATAAATACATGTATATACTTGATATATATGATATATATGATATCTACATCATTAATATCATTATGAATATAATGGATATTTGACCACATGGACAACATGTAATTATAAGGTGTTCATTTTTACTCAAGTACCAAAAATCGGCGAAACAACCGTTAATAACGTAAATGATTAAATAATGTTTATAACATGGTAATAAGTGATATAACATGAAAAATAAACTTCAAAAAGTTACTTAAGCAATTAGAAATTAACTTTAGTTTATTATTCAAGAGATTAAAGAACGACCGGGTCAAGTCGGACACGAGGTAAGTGACTTCATCTCAATCCCCTTTCATTGAGGAATATTTTGTTTTATTCTCAACTTTATTTTATATGGTGTATAAAAACATTTTAATTTTCATTTCATTCAAAGTGAATCTTTTCCTATGAGTTATTTTACTAAACGACAAAAAAATAATGTTTATTTTTAACGTAAGTAGTGACAACGACCTTTTCCGCCACCGTGAGTATTATTTGATCTTTGGATTACTTAACAAGCCGAAATGTTTTTAAAAGGAAAATAAATACCATATACTCTTTTATGTATTTTGGTATTGAATATGGTTTTTATAATGTATTTTTTATTTCGATATATTTAAATGATATATTGTTATTAGAATATTGAAATTCTATCTTTCCATTATGTTTATTTTATGTGTTATGAATATGTTATGGTTCTTGGGTATTGTTTACGTATATGGGTGGTTCCGTGATAAACATAGGGTGGGTGAGCCCAAGATAGATCTCCAATGAATTGGGTAACGTGAAGGAGGTAAACGTGAATGTTCTTCTAATAGATTTAGGGAATATACTGTGATGGGTATTCCAAATGTAACTACCTACATATCTTTGATAGCTACAATGAAATATGATATGGATGCCACAAGTTACCTTTATGAATTATGTTTTCTGTGTGTTATTTATAAATATTATGATTTCATGAGGTATGTTAAAGATATTATGTTTTGTATGTAATGATGAAATAATGTTTTCATTCTTTGTTTTATAACCCTTACTGAGCTTTTTATGCTCTTCCCATGTTTTGAAATGTTTTTCACAGGACTGAAAGATAATTAGGGTCAAGGATGAGATCAAGGAAAAGTCATGTTGTCTAAAACATGGAACTAGACATGACCCTTTTTTTTCAAGAGCTTTTATTTTGGAAAAAAATTGAAACTGAGTAGAAGTGTTTACTATGTAATATTTTGAGATGTAATAGTTATGTCCTAATTCTCTAAAACTCTAAACCTAAAAAGATCCTCAATGTGAATTATTTATTTAATTTAATATCATGTAATTTTTTAAGGATGGTTCCTTGCAGTTGGTAATTGAGGTCAGTTTAGATAATTCTAGGAGTGAGGGTATTATTAAACTAATATCCATAAATTAATTTATGTTAATATTGAAATTATATAGAATTTAAAGATCACCATGTTGCTTTGCCTAAAATATTTCTGTGTTCAGAATGTTTTTCCACAGTGTAAATATGACATCTATATTGGGACGACATCACGAGGAAGGCAACCTTCCAAATCGGCAACCTGAGATGGTCGAAATCGGAACTGAACAGTATGTTGTAGTAATGGAACAGTTGACTCTGGCTATAAATGGTGGTGGTATGCATGCATGAGATCACCCAGATCAACCATAGATTAACATGTCAGTATTAGAGAATTTCATGAGGCAACATCCCCCATCATTTAGAGGATCATTTGACCCTATTCTAGCAGAAGGGTGGATTAAAGCACTGGAGAAAATTTTTGATGTCATGGGGTGTTCAGAACACCAAAAGGTTAGTCTTGTTGTTTATCATTTTGAAGGTGAAGCTTATCAGTGGTGGTTGATGGTGAAAAATATCAGGGATAGTGAGGAGATTGATTCTCTTGATTTGATGAATTCAAAGGAATCTTCCTTGAGAAATATTTTCCTAATGTGGTTCAACTTAGGATGGAAAAACAATTCCTAGAATTGAGGTAGGAGGATGACTCAGTGACTGATTATGAAGAGAAATTCACTCGACTCGCAAGGTATGCTCCAAATTTTGTACGAGATCTTGATAGTAAAATCAACCATTTTTACTCAGGATTAAATCCAAAGTATCGAAGGGATTTAGCTTCCTGTGAGTTGAAAAGTTATGAAAAACTTGTTTGTTGTACGGAGAAGGTGGAAATGGAGTTTTCCAATGGTCATGTTTTCTTTGAAAAACGATAGAATAATAGGTCGTTGTGGCAGGAGAAAGGGAAGAGCTCTTCAAAAAAGTCTGATGGTTAGAAACATAAGTTTACAGTTTGTGAAAATTGTGGTAAAAAGCATGCTGGGGAATGTCTTTTGAATTTTGGTAAGTGCTACTGATGCGGTAAAAAAGGACATAAGGCTCAAAATTTCACTAAAAATGATCAAGGAAATGGTAATAAGAAATATGATTTACAGTAAGTAAAATGTTTTAAGTGAAATGAAATGGGTCATTATGGAAATGAGTGTCCAACAAAGAACTCAACTGAGGGAAAGCAGCCAGACAATAAGCATAAAGGGGAGGTGAAATCCTTTTCAAATAATTCAGTAGATGTTGGGACATCAAATGAAGTAGTATAAGGTACACTGTTTGTTTGTTCAGATTATGCCAATGTGTTGTTTGATTCAGGGTCTACACACTCATTTATTTCTGAGAAGTTTTCTAGTAAATTGGGAATTCCACCTCCATATATGAATACAGAACTTATGGTAAAAACACCTGGAGGAAATATTGAGACAAAAAGAAAACATAAGAGCCTTCTTGTCCTTGTGTGTAGAAAGAATCTACCTGAAAACCATACTGTTTTCCTCTAGTAGAGTTTGACGTTATTTTGGGTATGGATTGGCTTTCAGTTTATCATGACAATTTTGACTGTAGAGCTAAAGATGTTTTTTTTTCAGAAAGATTTTTAGTTTTTGTACAAGAATGAACCCTTTCTTTTGATAACATATCAGGATGCTGAGAAACTAGTAAAAGATGGAAATGAATTTAACCTTGCTCATATTGTTGAAAATAAAGGAAGTGTTGAGGTTAATGATGTGCCATTGGTAAATGAGTACCTTGATGTTTTTCTAGAGGGGTTTCCTAGTATTATACCTGATCGGAAAGTTGAATTTACTGTTGACTTAGATCCTGATGCTAAACCAATTTCAAATCCCCTTTATCGAATGGATCAAATTGAGCTTCAAGAGTTAAAGAAGTAATTGTAGGATTTATTAGATAAAGGATTAGTTCGACCTAGCACACCCCCATGGGGTTATGTTATCTTATTTGTTAAAAAAATATGGTTCAATGAGACTTTTCATTCATTATAGAGCATTGAATAATATCACTGTTATGAAAAAGTATCAATTTCCTCATATCGATGATTTTTTTGATCAGCTCCAGGGAGCTCAATATTTTTCGAAGATTGATCTGAGGTCAGGGTACCACTAGTTGAAAGTAATGGCAGAAGACATTCCAAAGACCGCGTTTCGTACTAGATATGGACATTATGAATTTGTAGTTATTCCTTTTGGGTTAACCAGTGCACCTGCTATATTCATGGATCTTATGAATAGAAATTTCCATGAGTTCTTGGATAAGTTTGTGGTTGTGTTCATTGATGACATTTTGGGTTTTTATAAAAGTAAAGAGGAACATGAAAGTCATTTAAGGGTTGTCTAGAAAAACATAAATGAAAAGAAACTATATGGGAAATTCAACATGTGTGAGTTTTGGTTACAACAAATTAATTCCTGGGTCACATTGTTTCAAAAATGGTATAACTGTTGATCCTTCTAAAAAAAAGTTTTTGAAGAATGTCCAAGACCCATAAATATAACTGAGAGTCATAGTTTTCTTGGTTTGGTAGGTTATTACAGAAGGTTTGTCAAAAAAATTTCAAGGTTATCTATTCCAATGTCTAAGTTAACTCGAAATGGTGTTACGTTCATCTGGACAAAAGAATGTGATGATTGTTTTCAAGAATTGAAAAGAAGATTGGTGAATGCTCCAATTTTGGTGTTGCCTTCCAGAAATGGTGAGTTTTTTATATACAGTGATGCTTCATTGAAAGGACTTGGTTGTGTCCTTATGCAGAATGATCAGATAATTGCTTATGCTTCATGTTATTTGAAACCACATGAGTTAAATTACCTTACACATGATTTGGAATTATCTATTTTTGTTTTTTCTTTAAAAATTTGGAGGCATCATTTGTATGGAGTGATATGTGAAATATATAGTGACCACAAAATCTTGAAGTATATATTCACTCAAAAAGAATTGAACATGAGACAAAGGATATGGTTTAAATTAATCAAGGATTATGATTGAATGATCCATTACCATCAAGGAAAGGAAAATAAAATGGTTGAGGCTTTGAGTCGAAAAAGTAATTCTTCATTAACCATGCTATGTTTGGAATGAGATCCTTTGGTTTTTGATTAGATAAATTTTGGCATAGAAGTTGTTGGTGCAAGAAATTATTATGTTTTTTTTCAGGTGTCAGTGGAATCATCTCTGTCAAACAGAATTAAGCGTGTGCAGAAAAAAGATAGTGAGTTACAGAAAAAGGTATAGTTGTTTCAGAAGGGTAAGTTTCCTAAATTTAACATTGATAATGATTGTGTTTTGAGGTTTGGGAAAAGATTATTCATGACTTGTGTTTCATATTTTAAGAATGAGTAGTTGTGTAAAGCTCATAGTTCCTCGTTTGCAGTTCATCCTGGAAGTACTAAGATATACAAAGACCTTCGAGAGTATTATTGGTGGGATTGAATGAAAAGAGATATTTCTGATTTTGCTGTGAAGTGTTTGACTTGTCAACATGTTAAAGCAGAGAAACAGTTACCAAAAGGGATTCTTCAGTCTTTACCAGTGCCAAAGTGGAAATGAGAAAATATATCCCTGGACTTCATTATGGGATTACCAAATACATCTAGAGGTAACAATGCAATATGGGTTATTGTTGATTGATTGACTAAATCTGCTCAATTTTTTCCTATTCGTGATACTTTGCCTCTAGATCAACTTTCTCGGTTGTATGATAAAGAGATCATCATGTTCCATGGTGTTCCCCTCTCCATTGTATCTTATCGTGATCTCAGGTTTACTTATAACTTTTAGAAAGGCCTTCAGAAGTCATTGGGTACTGAATTAAATTTTTGTACATCTTTTCATCCTCAATCAGATGGGCAGTCAGAATGACCAATTCATACTGTGGTGGATATGCTACGAGATTGTTCACTAGATTACCAAGGAAGTTGAGACCAACATATTTCTTTGGTTGAATTTCTATTTTATAACAGTTTTCATTCCAGTATAAGGATGGCTCCATTTGAGGCATTATATGGAAAGCGTTGTCAAACTCAAGATTTTGGGATGAAATAGGTGAAAGAAAGCTGATGGGACCAAAATTTGTAGAAGAGATGGTAGAAAAAGTTCAGTTGATTCATAAGAACATTAGAACAGTTTAGAGGAGGCAGAAAAGTCATGTGGTTAACCAGAGGAAAGATTTATCTTTCAAGGTAGGTGATCATGTCTTTCTCAAAGTTTTCCATGAAAAAGTGTGATGTGTTTTGGTAAGAAGGGAATGTTGAGTTTGAGGATCATTGGACCTTATGAAATCCTAGAGAAAGTCATATTAGTTGAACATAGATAGCTCTATAATGCATTGGGTAATGTATATGAGTGGTTCAGTGATAAACCTAGGGCAGGTGAGCCCGAGATATCTCTCCAATGCATTAGGTAACGCGACAGAGGTAAACGTGAATGTTTATTCTAAGAGATTTAGGGAATATATTAGAATGGGTATTCCAAATGTAACTCTCTACATAGCTATGATAGATACAATGTAAGTATGGTATGGATGCCTCAAGTTACCTTTATGAATTATGTTTTCTTCATGTTATTCATAAATCTTATGATTTCATGAGGTATGTTAAGGATCTTATGTTATGTTTGTAATGATGAAATAATGTTTTCATTATTTGTTTTATAACCTTTACTAAGCTTTTTATACTCATCCCATGTTTTGAAATGTTTTTCACAGGACTTAAAGATGATTAGGTTCAAGGATGGGATCAAGGAAAAGTCATGTTGTCTAAAACAAGGAACTAGACATGACCCTTTTTCTTCAACAGCTTTTATTTTGGAAAAAAATTGAAACTGAGTAGAAGTGTTTACTATGTAATATTTTGAGATGTAATAGTTATGTACTAATTATCTAAATCTCTAAACCTGAAAAGATCCTCAATGTGAATTATTCATTTAATTCAATATTATGTAAAGTTTTTAGGCCTAGGACTTATAGATGGTAATTGAGGCCAGTTTAGATAATTTTAGGAGTCAGGGTATTGTTAAATTAATATCCATAAATTAATTTATGTTAATATTGAAATGATATAGAATTTACAGATTACCATGTTTCTTTGCCTAATATATTTCTGTGTTCAGAATCGTTTTCCACAGTGGAAATATGACAGCTATATTGGGAAGACATCAGGAGGAAGACAACCTTCCAAATCAGCGACCTGAGATGGTCGAAATCGGAACTGAACAGTTTGTTGTAGTGATGGAACAGTTTACTCAGGCTATAAATGGTGATGGTATCCATACACAAGATTATCCAAATCAACCATAGAGGAACATGTCAGTAGTAGAGCATTTCATGAGCTAACATCCCCCATCATTTAGAGGATGATTTGACCCTGTACTAGCAGAAGGGTGGATTAAATCACTGGAGAAAATTTCTGATGTCATGGGGTGTTCAGAACACCAAAAGGTTAGTCTTTTTGTTTATCATTTTGAAGGTGAAGCTGATCTGTGGTGGTTGATGGTGAAAATATCAGTGATAGTGAGGATATTGATGCTCTTGATTGGGATGAATTCAATGGAATGTTCCTTGAGAAATATTTTCCAAAGGTGCTTTGACTTAGGATGGAAAAATAATTCCTAGAATTGAGTTAGGAGGATGACTCAGTGTCTGCTTATGAAGAAAAATTCACTCGACTCGCAAGGTATGCTCTGAATTTCATATGAGATCTTGATATTAAAATCAACCATTTTTACTCAGGATTAAATCCATATTATCTAAGGGGTTTAGCTTCTCGTGAGTTCAAAAGTTATGAAAAACTTGTTCATTTTGCGGAGAAGGTGGAAATGGAGTTTTCCAATGATCAGGTGTTCTTTGACAAACGATAGAATAAGAGGTCGATGTGGTAGGCGAAAGGGAAGAACTACCCAAAAAAGTCTGATGGTAGGAAACTTAAGTTTACATTTTGTGAAAATTGTGGTAAAAAGCATGCTGGGGAATGTATTTTGAATTTTGGTAAGTGCTACCGATTTGGTAAAATCGGACATAAGGCTCGTAATTGCACTGAAAAAGATCAAGGTAATTGTAATACAAAATATGATTTACAGTCAGTAAAGTGTTTTAAGTGCAATGAAATGGGTCATTATGAAAATAAGAGTCCAACGAGGAACTCAACTGAGGGAAAGAAGCCAGACTACAAGCCTAAAGGGGTGGTGAAATCCTTTGTAACTACTTCAACATATGTTGGGCCATCAAATGAAGTAGTATCAGGTACACTGTTTGTTTGTTCAGATTAAGCCAATTTGTTGTTTGATTCAGGGTCTACACACTCTTTCATTTTGGAGAAGTTTTCTAGTAAATTCTGAATTCCACCTCATGATATGAATACAGAACTTATGATAAAAACACATGGAGGAAATATTGAGACAACAAGAAAACATAAGAACCTTCCTGTCATTGTGTGTGGAAAGAATCTACCTGCAAACCTTATTCTTTTTCCTCTAGTAGAGTTTGACATTATTTTGTGTATGGATTGGATTTCTGTTTATCATGGTAAGATTGACTACAGAGCTAAAGAGGTTTCTTTTTCAGAAAGACTTTTAGTTTGTGTACAAGAATGAACCCTTACTTTTGATAACATATAAGGAAGTTGAGAAACTAGTAAAAGATGGAAATTAATGTTACCTTTCTCATATTGATGAAAATAAAGGAAGTGTTGACATTAATGATGTGCCATTGGTAAATGGGTACCTTGATGTTTTTCTTTATGTGTTTCCTAGTATTATACCTGATTGGGAAGGTGAATTTACTGTTGACATAGTGCCTGATGCTAAACCAATTTCAAACCCCTTTATTGAATGACTCAAATTGAACTTTGAAAGTTAAAGAATAAATTGCAAGAGTTACTATATAAAGGTTTCATTCGACCTAGAACACCACCATGGGGTTCTCCTGTATATTTGTTAAAAAAAGATGGTTCAATGAGACTTTGCATTGATAATAGAACATTGAATAACATCACTGTTAAGAACAAGTATTCTCTGCCTCATATCGATGATTTGTTTGATCAGATCCAGGGAGCTCAATATTTTTCAAAGATTGATCTGACATTAGGGTACCATCAGTTGAAAGTAAAGGAAATAGACATTCTAAAGACCGCGTTTCGTACTAGATATGGCCATTATGAATTTGTAATTATGCCTTTTGGGTTAACCAATGTAACTGCAGTATTAATTTATCTTATGAATATTATTTTCCATTAGTTCATAGATACGTTTGTGGTTGTGTTCATTGATGATAGTTTGGTTTTTTATAAAATTAAAGAGGAACATGAAAGTCATTAAAGGGTTATCTTGAAAACCTTAAATGAAAAGAAACTGTATGGGAAATTCAGAAGGTGTGAGTTTTGGTTACAAAAAATTTCATTCCTAGGTCACATTGTTTCAAAAATGGCATAACTGTTGATCCTGCTAAAAAAAAGTTGTTGAAGAATGTCCAATACCCACAAATATAACCAAGATTCATAGTTTTCTTGTTTTGGAAGGTTATTACTAAAGGATTGTCAAAAATATTTCAAGGTTATCTAGTCCAATGACTAAGTTAACTCGAAAATGTGTTAAGTTCATCTGTACAAAAGAATGTGATGATTGTTTTCAAGAATTGAAAAGAAGATTGGTGAATTTTCCAATTTTGGTGCTGCCTTCTAGAAATGGTGAGTTTGTTATCTACAGTGATGCTTCGTTGAAAGGACTTGGTTGTGTACTTATGCAGAATGATCGGGTAATTGATTATGCTCCACATCATTTGAAACCCCATGAGTTAAATTACCCTACACATGATTTGGAATTACCTGCTATTGTTTTTTCATTAAAAATATGGAGGCATCATTTTTATGGAGTGAAATGTGAAATATATACTGACCACAAAAGCTTGGATTATATATCAACTCAAAAAGAATTGAACATGATATAGAGAATATGTTTGAAATTAATCATGAATTATGATTGAACGATCCATTACCATACAATAAAGGAAAATAAAGTGTCTGATGATTTGAGTTGAAAAAGTAATGCTTCATTAACCATGCTATGTTTGGAACAGGATCCTTTGGTTTTTGATTTGATAAATTTTGGCATAGAAGTTGTTGGTGCAAGAAATTATTCTATTTTGTTTCAGGTGTAAGTGGAATCATCTATGTCAGACAGAATTAAGCGTGTGAAAAAAGAAGACAGTGAGCTACAGAAAAAGGTAGAGTTGGTTCAGAAGGGTAATTTTCCTAAATTTAACATTGATAATGATTGTGTTTTGAGGTTTGGGAAAAGATTATTCAAGCCTTGTGTTTCAAATTTGAAGAATGAGTTGTTGTGTGAAGCTCATAGTTCCTAGTTTTCAGTTCATCCTGGTAGTACTAAGATGTACAGAGATCTTCAAGAGTATTACTAGTGGGATGGAATTAAAAGAGATATTTCTGATTTTGCTGTGAAGTGTTTGACTTGTCAACAGGTTAAAGCAGAGCGGCAGCTACCGAAAGGGATGCTTCTGTGTTTACCGGTGCCAAAGTGGAAATGGGAAACTATATCCATGGACTTCATTGTGGGATTACAAAAGACATCTAGAGGAAAAAATGCAATCTGAGTTATTATTGATTGATTGACTAAATCTGCTCATTTTAATCCTATTGGAGATACTTTGTCTCTAGATCTACTTTTTTCGGTTGCATGTTAATGAGATAGTCAGGTTTCATGGTGTTCCCCTCTCCATTATATCTGATTGTGATCCCAGGTTTACTTCTAACTTTTATAAAGGCCTTTAGAAGTCATTGGGTATCGAATTAAATTTGAGTACAACTTTTCATCCTCAATCAGAGGGACAACCAGAACGAACAATTCAGACCTTGGAGGATATGCTATGAGCTTGTTCACTAGATTACCAGGGAAGTTGGGACCAACCTATTTCTTTGGTTGAATTTTCATATAATAACAGTTTTCATTTCAATATAATGATGGATCCATTTGAGGAATTATATGGAAAGCGTTGTCAAACTCCAGATTTTTGGGATGAAGTAGGTGAAAGAAAGCTGATGGGACCAGAATTGGTAGATGTGATGGTTGAAAAAGTTCAGTTGATTCAGAAGAACATGAGAATAGTTCATAGCAGGTAGTAAAGCTATGCAGATAACCAGAGGAAGGATTTATCTTTCATGGAAGATGATCATGTCTTTCTTAAAGTTTCTCCATGTAAAAGTGTGATGTGTTTTGGTAAGAAGGGAAAGTTGAGTCCGAGGTTCATTGGACCTTATGAAATACTAGAGAAAGTTGGATCAGTTGTATACTGGGTGGCTTTACCTCCAAGTTTATCTCAGGTACACAATTTTTTTCATGTTTCAATGTTGAGAAAGTATATGTCAGATCCATCACATGTTTTGAGCCCAGAGGTAGTTCAGTTGGAATAGAATCTCTCCTATGAGGAACAACCAGTCCAGATTCTCGACCGTAGAGAGAAATTTTTGCGGAATAAGGTAATTTTCAGGTAAATGTTTTCTGAAAAAACCATATGGTTGAAGAGTCAACGTGGGAATCTGAAAATGTTATGAGGGATAAATACCCCCACTTATTTGATAAGTTAATAAAAATTTTGAGGACGCAATTCCCAAAAGGGGGAAGGATGTAAAATTATAAGTAAATAAAGAATAATACATTTGAATGTTTATTAATATTTTTGAATTAAATATTAATTTTACTTTAAAAAGGATTCTATGTTCGATAGCGTACCCGATATGCAACAACGGTTTTCTTTGAAATCTTACGATGGACACTAATAATATAATATTATAATTTTAAATGTTAGTTAACACTTAGCCATTGTATTGGCAGGAATGAATAGAACTAACTACAGTATAATTATAAATGTTTTTTAAATATTTTTACATTTATCCAATAAAAGGTAGAGGCTTAAAATGTGAATGAATCTAAGCATAAATAATGTAATATTCTTTAAATGGTTGATTTATCGCATTTTGATGGAGAACCATTTATAAATGTAGTTTTGGTCATATTTATATGTTCTATTTGACAAAATAAAATTCTAATTTAGATTCAGGACATCAAAATTTACTTTGGGTATTTTTTGGGTATTTTTTCTAATAATGTCTATTTTTCATTGAATAGTGAAAAATACTGTATTTTAATTCAAATTGCCTTTTAATTTAATTTATTTATATGGTTACATTATATTTTTAATTGGTTATAATGTGTAATTAGAATATATTTTCACTAGTTAATCCAATTTTGTACATTGAAATAAATTTAAATTTGAAATTGGACATAAACAAGTGTCAATCTTTTGATAGTTATTATTTCTTAAAAACACGCTTTTTGTTTTGACAGTAGGAATTAATTTTAAATTAATTTATTCCACTTATATGTTTTGAATTAATAAAAATAGATTCCATATTTTGAATCATTAGGACCATATTTTATAAATAGGTAACTTTTATTTTTAGACATTTTAAATATTTACTTCAGTAAATACTTTATTTACCATGGTTAAAGGGTAAATATAGTAAATAAAAGTAAAATATAATATTATAATAATATCAAATTACCTGAACATGTGTCCTAATCATATTTTCTGATACATATCCGACAATGGGAATCCTTGGGTCAAATTTGGGACCCCATGGAGGCACATGGGAGTGATAACGACATTTTATGTAAATTAATTTATAGTAAAGACAAAAATGACACAGAAAAATATCTTTTAGTAAAAAACTTTTTTCACATGGGGTTATATAAGTTATCTTTTCCCCTATAAATATTCATTGTAAATATAGAAATATTTACTACATCATGATATTTTGTTTATAATTTTTCGACATCAAATAAATTAAATTATTTACGACACAAAAATGGCGCAATATTTACCTCATTAATAAATGATTTAAATAAAAAAGATTATAAATATTAAAAAAATATCCAAAACCTGTACAATTATTATTTGAATATTTTATATTGACCATGATTCATCTTAAATTTCATTTTAACGAATATTTGACCTTTTGAAACTGTAGAAGAGGTTATAATAAAATAATTTTTTCAAACTTTCCTAAAGAGCCTCTCCTCTCCCTTATAAAACTTACTCACTTATAACCCATTTCTCACACTTCTAAAGCCTTTGTATCGTGAAACCTATGCTTCAATAAGATCCCAAGATCCCTCTATTCATCCTAGATGCCTTAACTTAGGCAGAAAACGCTTCAAGAAACCCTTTTGGTTCAAACTAAAGGAAGTTACCCGATTTAAAGGTAACGCCTTCTCTTAAGTTCTTTTATTTTAGATTAGTTATCCAACCCCCTAAACTATTTAGATTACTTTATTTTATAACAGCACAAGTATCCTCAATATACTAGGATGTTTTTATGAGAAGTATTAGAGCTACACTTACACACACCTCCATCTAATGTGTAATGAACATAATGTTTTTTGGATGGCAAACTAACACCTCACAAAACGATGATTGTTCAATTTTCTTCTACTACCTCTCATGGTTGTCATTATGATGGAACTGTATTTATATATGATATATATCATGTTTATGTTTTCTTTATGCTTCTGTATTTTTCCTTTATATCATACCTTTATGGATTCCATAATAGGTAAATGTGATAATTTCATTTTAGGATGTGCGGACTACCGCCCACTCAAAGTGATATGACTCGTTAATTCCTTACGTGGGATGTATAAAGGATAGAGTTAATAATATTATTTAAGATATTATACTGAAATTATAACATAAATATGTATCATTATATTTTCATTCCATTAAAATACTAAATGGAAATGAAAGTAGCGTTCATGCGTACGTACGGCTTACCGTCTCCATGAACGGTGCATTTCATTTCTTACCTCCAAATGTTATGTATTAATATAAATACATATATATACTGGATATATATGATATATATGATATCTACATCATTAATATCATTATGAAGATAATGGATATTTGACCACATGGACAACTTGTAATTATAAGGTGTTCATTTTTACTCATGTACCAAATATCAAAGAAACAACTGTTAATAACTTAAATGATTAAATAATGTTTATAACATGGTAATAAGTGATATAAAAGGAATAATAAACTTTAAAAAGGTTCTTAAACAATTAGAAATTCACTTTAGTTTATTATTCAGGAGATTAAAGAACGATCGGGTCATGTCGGACAAGAGGTAAGGAACTTCGTCTCAATCCCCTTTCATTGAGGCATATTTTGTTTAATTCTCAACTTTATTTTATACAGTGTATAAATACCTTTGAATTTTCATTTCATTCAAATGGAATCTTTTCCTATGACGCGTTTTGTTAAACGACAAAAAAATAATGTTTATTTTTAACGTAAGCGGTGACAACGCCCTTTTCCGCTGCCACAAGTATTATTTGATCTTTGGCTTACTTAACAAGACAAAATGTTTTTAAAAGGAAAATAAATACCATATACTATTTTATGTATTTTGGTATTGAATATGGTTTTGATAATGGATTTTTTATGTCGATATATTTAAATGATATATTGTGTTTAGAATGTGGAAATTTTATCTTTCCTTTATGTTTATTTTATGTGTTATGAATATGTTATGGTTCTTGGGAATTATTTACATATATGAGTGGTTCCGTGATAATCCTAGGGTGGGTGAGCCTGAGATAGCTCTGCAATGCATTGGATAATGTGACAGAGGTAAACGTGAATTTTTCTTCTAAGAGATTTAGGGAATATACTATGATGGGTATTTCAAATGTAACTCCCTATGTAACTGTGATAGCTCCAATGTAAGTATGATATGGATGCCACATGTTACCTTTATGAATTATGTTTTCTAGGTGTTATTCATAAATTTTATGATTTCATGAGGTATTTTAAATACCTTATGTTATATATGTAATTATGAACTAATGTTTTCATTCTTTGTTTTATAACCCTTACTGAGATTTTTATGCTCTTCCCATGTTTTGAAATGTTTTTCATAGGACTTAAAGATGATTAGGGTCAAGGATGGGATCATGGAAAAGTTATGTTGTCTAAAACATGGAACTAGAAATGACCCTTTTTTTCAAGAGATTTTATTTTGGAAAAAAATTGAAACTGAGTAGAAGTGTTTAATATGTAATATTTTGAGATGTAATAGTTATGTCCTAATTCTCTAAAACTCTAAAACTGAAAATATCCTCAATGAGAATTTTTCATTTAATTAAATATTATGTAATGTTTTAAGGCCTGGTCCTTATAGTTGGTAATTGAGGTCAGTTTAGATAATTTTAGGAGTCAGGGTATTGTTAAATTAATTTCCATAAATTAATTTATATTAATATTGAAATGATATAGAATTTAAATATTACCATGTTGCTTTGACTAAGATATTTCTGTTTTCAGAATGGTTTTCCACAGTGGAAATATGATAGCTATGTTGGGATGACATCAAGAGGAAGACAACCTTCCAAATCAGCAATCTGAGATGGTCAAAATCGGAACTGAACTGTTTGTTTTGGTGATGGAATAGTTGAATCAGGATATAAATGGTGGTGGTATCCATGAACGAGATCAGCCAGATCAAACATAGAGGAACATTTCAGTAGTAGATCATTTCATGAGGCAACATCCCCCATCATTTAGAGGATCATTTGACCCTATTCTAGCATAAGGGTGGATTAAAGCACTAGAGAAATTTTTTGAGGTCATGGGGTGTTCAAAACACTAAAAGGTTAATCTTTCTTTTTATCATTTTGAAGGTGAAGCTGATCAGTGGTGGTTGATGGTGAAAAATATCAGGGATAATGAGGATATCGATTCTCTTTATTGGGATAAATTCGAAGGAATGTTCCTTGAGAAATATTTTCCTAAGGTGGTTCGACTTAAGATGGAAAAACAATTCCTAGAATTGAAATAGGAGGATGAATCAGTGGCTGCTTATAAAGAAAAATTCACTAGACTCGCAAGGTATGCTCCAAATTTCATACGAGATCTTGATAGTAAAATCAACCATTTTTACTCTGGATTAAAGCCAAAGTATCGAAGGTCTTTAGCTTCTCATGAGTTCAAAAGTTATGAAAAACTTGTTCACTATGTGGAGAATGTGGAAATGGAGTTTTCCGATGATCATGTGTTCTTTGAAAAATGATAGAATAAGAGGTCAATGTGGCAGGTGAAAGGGAATTACTCTTCAAAAAATTCTGATGGTAAGAAACGTAAGTTTACAGTTTGTGAAAATTGTGGTAAAAAGCATTCTAGGGAATGTCTTTTGAATTTTGTTAAGTTCTACCGATTTGGTAAAATGGGATATAAGGCTCGTAATTGCACTGAAAAATATCAAGGCAATGGTAATAGAAAATATGATTTACAGTCAGTAAAATGTTTTAAGTGCAATGAAATGGGTCCTTATGAAAATGACTGTCCAATGAAGAACTCAACTGAGGGAAAGCAGCTAGACTACAAGCATAAAGTGGTGGTGAAATCCTTTGAAACTACTTCTGCTGATGTTGGGCCATCAAATGAAGTAGTATCAGGTACACTGTTTGTTTGTTCAGATTATGACAATGTGTTGTTTGATTCAGGGTTTACACACTCTTTCATTTTTGAGAAGTTTTCTAGTATATTCTTAATTCCACCTCAAGATATGAATACATAACTTATGATAAAAACACCTGGATGAAATATTGAGACAAAAAGAAAACATAAGAACCTTCCTGTCATTGTGTGTGGAAAGAATCTACCTGCAAACCTTATTCTTTTGCCTCTAGTAGAGTTTGATATTATTTTGGCTATGGATTGGATTTCTGTTTATCCTGATAAGATTGACTGTAGAGCTAAAGAGGATTATTTTCAGAATGATTTTTAGTTTGTGTACAAGAATGAACTCTTACTTTTGATAACATATCAGGAATCTGAGAAACTAGTAAAAGTTGGAAATGAATGTTACCTTGCTCATATTGATGAAAATAAAGGAAGTGTTGAGATTAATGATGTGCCAGTGGTAAATGAGTACCTTTATGTTTTTCATGATGAGTTTCATAGTATTATACCCGATCGGGAAGTTAAATTTATTGTTGACTTAGTTCCTGATGCTAAACCAATTTCAAAACCCCTTTATCAAATGGATCAAATTGAACTTTTAGAGTTAAAGAAGCTATTAGAGGAGTTATTAGATAAAGGTTTCATTCAACCTAGCACACCAACATGGGGTTCTCCTGTATTATTTGTTAAAAAAAGATGGTTAAATGAGACTTTTCATTGATTATAGAGCATTGAATAACATCACTATTAAGAACAAGTATCATTTGCCTCATATCGATGATTTGTTTGTTCAGCTCTAGGGAACTCAATATTTTTAGAAGATTGATCTGAGGGCAGGGTACCATCAGTTGAAAGTAATGGAATCAGACATTCCAAAGACCGCATTTTGTTCTAGATATGGTCATTATGAATATGTAGTTATTCCTTTTGGGTTAACTAGTGCACCTGCTGTATTCATGTATCTTATAAATATATTTTTCCATGAGTTCTTGGATAAGTTTGTGGTTGTGTTCATTGATGGAATTTTGGTTTTTTCTAAAAGTAAAGAGGAACATTAATGTCATTTAAGGGTTGTCTTGAAAACCATAAAAGAAAAGAAACTGTATGGGATATTCAGCAAGTGTGAGTTTTGGTTACAACAAATTTCATTCCTGGGTCACATTGTTTCAAAAATGGCATAAATGTTGATCCTGCTAAAACAAAAATTGTTGAATAATGTCCAAGATCCACAAATATAACCTTGATTCATAGTTTTCATGGTTTGGCATGTTATTACCGAAGGTTTGTCAAAACAATTTCAAGGTTATCTAGTCCAATGAATAAGTTAACTCGAAAAAGTGTTAAGTTCATCTGGAAAAATGAATGTGATGATTGTTTTCAAGAATTGAAAAGAATATTGGTGAATGATCCAGTTTTAGAGCTCCCTTCTAGAAATGGTGAGTTTGTTATCTATAGTGATGCTTTGTTGAAAGGACTTGGTTGTGTCTTTATGTAGAATTATCAGGTAATTGCTTATGCTTCACGTCATTTGAAACCCCATGAGTTAAATTACCCTACACATGATTTAGAATTAGCTGCTATTTTTTTTGCTTCAAAAATTTGGAGGCATCATTTGTATGGACTAAAATTTGAAATATATACTGACCAAAAAAGCTTGAAGTATATATTCACTAAAAAATAATTGAACATGAGACAGAGGAGATGGTTGAAATTAATCAAGGATTATGATTGAGAGATCCATTACCATCCAGGAAAGGAAAATAAAGTGGCTGATGCTTTGAGTCAAAAATGTAATTCTTCATTAACCATGCTATGTTTGGAACGAGATCCTTTGTTTTTTGATTTGATTAATTTTGGCATAGAAATTTTGGGTGCAAGAAATTATTCTGTTTTGTTTTAGGTGTCAGTGGAATCATCTCTGTCAAACAGAATTAAGCGTGCATAGAAAGAAGACAGTGAGTTACAGAAAAAGGTAGAGTTTGTTTAGAAGGGTATGTTTCCTAAAATTAACATTAATAATGATTGTATTTTGAGGTTTGGGAAAAGATTATTCATGCCTTGTGTTTCACATTTGAAGAATGAGTTGTTGTGTGAAGCTCTTAGTTCCTCGATTTTAGTTCATCCTGACAGTACTAAGATGTACAGAGACCTTCGACAATATTACTGGTGGGATGGAAGGAAAAGAGATATTGGTGATTTTGCTGTGGAGTGTTTGACTTGTCAACAGGTTAAAGTAGAGCAGCAGTTACCAAAAGGGATGCTTCAGTCCTTATCGTTGCCACAGTGGAAATGGGAAAATATATCCATGGACTTTGTTGTGGAATTACCAAAGAAATATAGAGGTAACAATGCAATCTGGGTTATTGTTGATTGATTGACTAAATCTACTCATTTTCTTCCTATTCGAGATACTTTGTCTCTATATCAACTTTCTCAGTTGTATATTAATTAGATAGTCAGGTTGCATGGTGTTCCCCTCTCCATTATATCTAATCATGATCCTAGGTTTAATTCTAACTTTTAGAAAGGCCTTCAGAGTTCATTGGATACTGAAATGAATTTTATTATAGCTTTTCATCCTCAATCAGATGGGCAGTAAGAATGAACAATTCAGACCTAGGAGGATATGCTATGAGTTTGTTCACTGGATTACCAGGGAAGTTGGGACCAACATATTTCTTTGGTTGAATTTTTATATAATAACAGTTTTCATTCCAATATAAAGATGGCTCCAATTGAGGCATTATATGGAAAGCGTTGTCAAAATCTATCTTTTTGGGATGAAGTAGGTGAAAGAATGCTGATGGGACCAGAATTGGTAGAAGAGATAGTAGAAAAAGTTCAGTTGATTCAAAAGAACATGAGAACAGTTCATAGCAGACAAAAAAGCTATGCAGATAACTAGAGGAAGGATTTATATTTCAATGTAGGTGATCATGTCTTTCTCAAAGTTTCTCAATGGAAAAGTGTGATATGTTTTGGTAAGAAGTGAAAGTTGAGTCTGAGGTTCATTGGATCTTATGAAATCCTAAATAAAGTTGGATTAGTTTTATACATAGTGGAATTACCTCCAAGTTTATCTTAGGTACACATTGTTTTTCATGTTTCAATGTTGAGAAAGTATATGTCAGATCCATCTCATGTTTTGAGCCTAGTGGTATTTCAGTTGGAAGAGAATCTCTCCTATGAGGAACAACATGTCCAGATTCTTGACTGTAGAGAGCAAGTGTTGCAGAATAAGGTAATTTTTCAGGTAAAGGTTATGTGGAAAACCCATATTTTTGAAAAGTCAATGTGGTAATCTAAAAATGTTATGAGGGATAAATACCCCCACTTATTTGATAAGTGAATAAAAATTGTGAGGACACAATTCCCAAAAGGGGGAAGGATGTAACAGCCCAAGTAAATAAAGAATAATACCTTTGAATGTTTATTAATATTTTTTAATTAAATATTAATTTTACTTTAAAGGGAATTCTATGTTCGATAGCATACCTGATACGCAATAGCAGGTTTCTTTGAAATCTTACGTTCCACACTAATAATATAATAATATTATTTTAAATGGTAGTTAATGCCTAGACATTGTATTGGAAGGAATGAATATAACTAACTAAAATATGATTATACATTTTTTTTAAATGTTTTTACATTTATCCAATAAAAGGTAGAGGCTTAAAATGTGAATGAATCTAAGCATAAATACTCTAATATTCTTTAAATGGTCGATTTACCGCA
The DNA here is from genome assembly GCA_963277665.1 of Viscum album. Lineage (NCBI taxonomy): Eukaryota > Viridiplantae > Streptophyta > Magnoliopsida > Santalales > Viscaceae > Viscum > Viscum album. The sequence goes on along the minus strand of OY728143.1, from coordinate 105,601,667 downwards.
TTTTGATGGTGAATCCGCTTTAAATAAAGTTTTGATCATTTTTATATATTCTATTTGAAAAAATAAAATTATTATTTAGATTCAGGACATCTAAATATACTTTGGGTAATTTTTTGGTATTTTTCTAATATAGTTTATTTTTCATTGAATAGTGAAATTTACTGTATTTAAATTCAAAAGTGCCTTTTAATCTAATTTATTTATATTGTTACATTATATTTTCAATTGGTTATAAAGTGTAATTAGAGTATATTCTTACTAGTTAATCTAATGTTGTACATTGTAATTAATTTCACTTTGAAATTGGACATAAACAAGTGTCAATCTTTTGATAGTTATTATTTCTTAAAAACACACTTTTTCTTTTGAGAGTCGGAATTAATTTTAAATTAATTTCTGCCACTTCTATGTTTTGAATTATGAAAAATGGATTCCATATTTGGAATCAGTAGGTCTAAATTTTGTAAATAGGTAACTTTTATTTTTAGACATTTTAAATATATACTTGAGTAAATATTTTATTTACCATGATGAAAGAGTAAATATAGTAAATAAGGGTAAAATATAATATTATAATAATATTAAATTACCCGAAAATTTGTCCTACTCATATTTTATGATACATATCCGACAATGGGCATCCTTGGGTCCAATTCGGGAGCCCATGGAGGCACATTGGAGTAATAATGACATTTTATATTAATTAATTTAACGTAAAGAAAAAAATGACAGAAACAAATATATTTTAGTAAATAAATTTTTACATGGGGTTATATAAGTTATCTTTTCAACTATATATATTTTTTGTAAAGATAAAACGATTTAATACATCATGATATTTTTTTATAATTTTTTGACATCAAATAAATTAAATTATTTACGACACAAAAATGACGCAATATTTACCTCCTTAATAAATGATTTAAAAAAATAAGATTATAAATATTAAAACAATATCCAAAACCTATCCAATTATTATTGGATTATTTTATTTCGACCATGAATCATATTTATTTTGATTTTAATGAATATTTGACCTTTTGAAACCAAAGATGAGGTTATAATAAAATAATTGTTTCAAACATTCCTAATGCGCCCCTCCTCTCCCTTATAAAAATACCTCACTTCTAACCCATTTATCACACTTCTAAAGCCTTTGGATCATTCACCCTCTACTCAAACAAGATCAAAAGATACCGATATTAATCCTAGAAGCCTTACCTTATGCATAATGCACTTCAAGAAACCCTTTTGGTTCAAACCAAAGGGAGTTACCTGATTTAAAGGTAACGTCTTCTCTTAAGTTCTTTTGTTTTATTTTACTTCGCCAACCCCATAAACTATTTGTGTTCCTTTATTCTTTAACAAATCAATTATCCTCAATATACTAGTATGTTGTTATGACAAGTATTAGAAGTACACTTACACACACCTCCATCTAATGGGTAAATAACATAATGTTTCTGTGGATGACAAACTAACGCCTCACAAAACAATGATTGTTCTATTATCTCTTACTACCTATAATGGTGGCCATTATGATGACACTTTATTTATATATGATATATATTGTGTTTATGTTTTATTTATTTTTCTTTATTTTTCATTTATAGCATACCTTTATGGTTCATAATGGGTAAATGCGATAATTTCATTTTAGGAAGTGCAGACTATCGCCCCCTCAAAGTGATATGACTCGTTAATGCCTTATGTGGGATGTATAAAGGATGGAGTTAATTATATAATTAAAGATATTATACTTTAATTATAATATATATATATATCATTATTTTTTCATTCCATTAAAAGACTAATTGGAAATGAAAGTTGTGTTCATGCGTACGTACGGCTTACCATCTTCATTAACGGTGCATTTCATTTCTTACCTCCAAATGTTATATACTAATATAAATTCATGTATATATTGGATATATATGATATCTAAATCATTAATATAATTCTGAATATAATGGTTATTTGACCACATGGACAACTTGTATTTATAAGGTGTTCATTTTTACTCAACTACCAAATATCGACGGAACAACCGTCAATCACTTAAATGATTACATAATGTTTATAACATGGTAATAAGTGATATAAAAGGAATAATAAATTTGAAAAATGTTCTTAATCAATTATAAATTAACTTTAGTTTATTATTCTTGTGATTAGAGAACGATCGGGTCAAGCCGCACACGAGGTAAGGGACTTTGTCTCAATCCCCTTTCATTGAGGCATATTTTGTTTTATTCCCAACTTTATTTTATACGGTGTATAAATACCTTTGAATTTTCATTTCATTCAAAGGGAATATTTTATTATGAGGCATTTTACTAAATGACAAAAAAATAATGTTTCTTTTTTAAAATAAACGGTGACAATGACGTTTTTCGCCGCTGAGAGTATTATTTGATCTTTGGTTTACTTAAAAAGATGAAATGTTTTTAAAATAAAAATAAATACCATATAATCTTTTATGTATTTTGGTATTGAATATGGTTTTGATAATAGATTTGTTATGTCAATATATTTAAATGATATATTGTGAATATAATATAGAAATGTTATCTTTCCTTTATGTTTATTTTATGTGTTATGAAAATGTTATGGTTCTTGGGCATTGTTTACGTATACGGGTGGTTCCGTGATAAACCTAGGGAGGGTGAGCCTGAGATAACTCTCTAATTCATTGGGTAACGTGACGAAGGTAAACATGAATGTTTCTCCTAAGATATTTAGGGAATAATTGTGATGAGTATTCCAAATGAAAATCCCTACGTAGCTGCAATAGCTACAATGTAAGTATGATATTGATGCCACAAGTTACCTTTATGAATTATGTTTTCTATGTGTTATTTATAAATCTTATGATTTCATGAGGTATGTTAAAGAGATTATGTTATGTATATAGTGATGAACACATGTTTTAATTATTTGTTTTATAACACTTACTTAGCTTTTTTATGCTCATCCCATGTTTTGAATTGTTTTTCATAGGACTTAAAGATGATTAGGGTCAAGTATGGGATAAAAGAAAAGTCATTCTATCTAAAACATGGAACTAGACATGAATGTTTTTTTTTCAAGAGCATTTATTTTGGAAAAAAATTGAAACTGAGTAGATGTGTTTAATTTTTAATCTTTTGAGATGTAATAGTTATGTCCTAATTCTCTAAAACACTAAACCTGAAAAGATACTCAATGTGAATTATTCATTTAATTAAATATTAAGTAATTTTTTAAGGCCGGGTCCTTATAGTTCTAGGTAGGAGAGGTGGTCAGCAATAACATTATCACTTCCCCTCTTGTCGAAGATCTCAAAGTCGAACTCTTGGAGAAGTAGCACTCAACGGATGAGTCGTGGCTTCAAATCCTTCTTATTTAGAAAATAATCGAGCACTTAATGGTTAGTATAATAATAACTTTAGAAAAAAGAAAATGATAAGAAACTTTTCAAATTCAAACACCACGATAGTCATTTCTTTCTCCATGGTAGTGTAGTTCACCTATGCTTTATGAATAGTTCTACTGGCAAAGTAGATTAGTCAAAAGATGCGATATAGATGTTGCCCTAGTACTGAGCCCACCGCATTGTCTCTATCATCACACATGTCTTAAAATTTCACCTCCCAATTTGGAACAATTATCACTAGAGATTCCACCAATCGTTGCTTCATATGTTGAAAAGTTGTAGAACATGTCTCATCAAACTCAAAGATGACATCCTTGGAGAGGATATTGGTTAGTGTCTGAGCAATCTTTGGAAAGTCTCAGACAAACCATCTTTATAATCCATAATTCCCTAGAAAACTTTAGATGGATCTGACAGAATTTGGAATGGGTAGATTTGAAATGACTTCTATCTTTGCCGGATCAACTTTTATCCTATTCATAGAGATCCAGTGGCCTTGGACAATACCACTCTGCACCATAAAATGACATTTCTCCCAGTTTGAAACAAGGTTAGTGTGCACACAACTTTCTAAAACTAGCTCTAGATTCCTCAAACAAGTGTTGAAGGATTTTCCATAAACAGAAAAATCATCCATAAAGACCTCTAATATCTGTTCTTCTATGTCGTATAATATTGCCAAAATACATCGTTGGAAGGTGGAATGATCATTTAAGTTACCAAAATACATTCATTGATAAGAAAATGTACCGTAGGGGCATGTGAAGGTACTATTTTCTTGATATTTAGGAGAATTGGAGATTTGGTTATATCTAGAATAACTGTCGAGGAAGTAGTAAAACTTGTGCCCCACCAGTCATTCCAGCATCCGATCCATGAAGGGCAGTGTGAAGGGATATTTCCATGTTACATTTTTCAAATTATGGTAGTCTACAAAGACTCTCCAACCCATGACTGTTCGTGTAGGGATGAGTTATTTTTATCATTGGAGACCACAGTGATACCCCCCCCCTTTTTGGTACTACTTGCAGAGGACTCATCTATGGGCTATCTAAAATGGGGTATATGATTACTGCATCTAACAATTTGATTACCTTATTCTTTACGAATTCCTTTATTGGAGGGTTCAGTCATCATTGTGGTTACCGATAGGGATTTGGTCCTTCTCCCAGTAACACCTTATGAGTGAAAATGGTGGGACTGATTCCTGTCAAATATGTAACTGTCCATCCAATGGCTTGATTTCTTCACTTCAAAACCTACATAAGTGCATATTCTTGCTCTTGAGATAGAGATACATTAATTATAACTGGAAGTGTTTTTTGATCAACCAAATATCCATATTTTATAGATGAAGGGAGAGGCGTTATCTCAAGTTGAGGTGCCTTCAAGATCGAAGGAACAATTGGTTGCACCTCCGCTCACTCAAAAATGTATAGAACAACTGAGTGTTTCCAGTAATGACTGCCTTGGCCTTAGAGAAATTGAAACATCTCATGTTCATCTTGGATATCTATGAAGAGTGGGTAAACAATGATAAAATAAATTACCAGACCATCATCCTTGCAGATGAAGTACCCATCCATTATTGTTACCACATAACAGTCCTTATGTTCCAGTAGTGATTCTTACTTGACATCCTTTAGGACGTTATATGAGACTATTTCATTTTTTACTCTAAATATCAGTTCTCTATGGTGGACATCGATCAATGCCTTACCAGTGGCCAAGAAAGGCCTTCCAAGAATCAAAGGTACCTCCTAGTCTTCTTCCGTGTCAAGAATGATGAAGTCAGTAGGGAGAATTAACCTTCCTACCTTTACTAGCACATCCTCAAGCAACCCCTTGGGATATTTGATGGAGCGATATTCTATCTAGAGATGTACTCATGTGGGTTTGAGATCATTGAGCCCCATATTTTTGAAGACTCTGAATGTCATCAAGTTAACAATGGATCCTAATTCACATTGAGCTTTTCGAAACTCACAAGATCCAATGGTGCATGGGAATGTGAAACTACCTGGATCTTGGATTTTTGTCGGAAGCGATCACTGTACCACTTCCGAGAAATATTTATTTAATAACATGGTTCCCAGATCCTCCATAGTTCTTTTTTTGAGAGAATCGCCTTCATGAACTTTGTGTATGTTAGCATCCAAGTTAAAGCTTCTGCTAAAGGGATGTTGAAGTGAATCTTTCAGAATACCTCCATGAATTTACAAAACCTGTGATCTAGCTTCCTTTTCTTCATCCTCTCTAGAAATGGTAAGGTGGGATAAAATGGCTTGAATACCTATTTTCCCTTACCATGTGAGGCCTCCTTATATTTTGATGGTTCTTTTGATGAGTATGGGTCCTTCCTTGTGGTTTCTTCAGCTGAAGAGGGTGAAGGTTGAGCTAGATTTGTAGCCTTTCCTTGCTTTACAGTTTCTGCCTGAGGTAGATCCTTCCCACTTCGTAAAGTGACTGCATTAGCCTCTACTCTTGGGTTCTTCTCAGTGTTACCCAGAAGTGTACTAGGTTTCCTTGAGGTTATTTGGGTTTCTAGTTGCCCAATTTTATTTTCTAGGCTTTAAATGGAAGATTCTTGGTTTTGAAATCATGTTTCAGTAGTGGTGATAAATTTTGTCATCATTTCTTCATGTTTTAATGGGGTTATTGATGAGTTTGTTGTGTAGCTAGTGGAGGTGGTGGCTACCTTTATGGTTGCGGGTGAGGGTTTTGGTACACTTTTTGTTGGTAAGTACCTTGCTGTTGCGGTCTTTGATATGGGTTCTGGTACAGTTTTTGAGCATAACCAGGTGGCCGCTGGGGAGGAGGATTTTGTTATTGCTGCTGGTAACCCATGTTCGCATGTTCTCACCATGCTGGGTTCAGGTACTCAGTGTAACACCCTGAGATTTTATAAGATATATTATTTTTAATTTCTTTCATATCTTATGTTATACACTACACCAAGATTAGCTTGTACTATACGCAACACCGTATTAGTTTTCAGTATACGCAACACTATTCTTGGATCGTGTTGCACACAAATTCAAGTTCTCAACATTGAGTGAATATATTTATGTATATATATATATATAATGTATAAATGAAATATGGTTGGATTCTATTATACAAAACAACAAAGAGGTCTTACACTACATGCAACCCTGACTTGGCTTGCATTACACGCAATCACAACCTTCTTCGATAGCGTGTGTTGTACGCAATACCGACTGTCACTAAAAAATGATATGTGGTTATAATATTATTATGAACTAGTCGTTATGAATAGTATTAACTAAATTTTTAATTTTATAACATTATTATTCATCTTAAACATTTTCTAGAACATGGTATGAGAACAAAATAAAATTTTCATGTAAACTATGTATTTTTCAAAAAATGCAGTTTTTCCGCCTTTTAATGGCACACCCACATTAAATATAGTTTTTGACATGTTTATAAGTTCAGTTTGACAAAATTAAATTCTTATTTGGAATCAGGATATAAAAATTTATTTTTGATAAATTTTTCATATTTTTCTGATAACATTCATATTTTAATGAATAGTAAAAACTCGCTATATTTTAATTAAAAACAACTTTTTTCATCGTAATAATTTATATGGTTAAATTATAATATTGAATTGTTTTAAAGTATAAATAGAATATATTTTTACCATTTAATATAATTCATGTCATTAGAATTTATTTTACATTGAATTCGAAGGTTAAATCAATTCAATCTTTTGCAATGTTTTAAACAAAAACCTTTTTTCTTTCGACAACATGATTAATTTTAATTTAATTTCTGCAAATTATGTGTATTGAATTTTTAAAAATGGATTCCATATTTGAAATCAGTGGGTACAAATTATGTTAATAGGCTACTTTTTATTTTTGGGCATTATGAATAGTAACTACGGTAAATTTTATTTACCATAGTTAAAGGTAAATCAGGTAATTAAGGGTAAATATAATATTATAAAATTACACCAAAACGTTTATTAATATAATTAGATGATTATATTTTTTCCTAAAGAATATTTGGGTCGAAATGAAATCCATTATAACCCACTTGGATGTGATTAATACCTTTAGTTTATTTTATTTAAAGGAAAGTGAAGTATGTCTCATTCAAACTTTAATAATTAAAGTATTTTCAATATAAGGTTGTACAAAATATAAATTCGGTTATAATTTCTCATTTAAATGATAAAATTTTTTCCTTTGTTATGGTAATTTATTTGTAATTTTTAAGATATATTTAATTACTTTAATAGCTTATACATTAATGATGAATAAATTATTTATTTAGTGAAAAATCAGTAATATAGTTTTTATTGAAATAATAATACCCATTAAAAGGCCCAAAAACCGGACCAAAACTTTTTGGTAGTGTATATATACACCATAATCATCCAATTACCGAATATATGACCATTTGGAGTCTTATAAAAGTGATTATGACACTTATATTATTTTATTTTAAATGATGTCAAAGTTGTAACCTTCATAATTTAATAAATATAACATTTTAAAAGTTGGGCATTTTAGAAGATAAATCTGACTAAAAGTATACTTATTAAATATGTAATATTTATATTCGTCCTAGAATTTTATTTTCAATTTTTATGCAACAAATAAGTATATTAAATATTTATACATAAATGTTGTAGTAATTATTTTATTAAGAGAAATATCACATCAATAGTTTTAAAAATATTAAAATAAATATTATATAAACTATTTAATATTCTCCATTAATTTTATAGATTAATATGACATGATATAAACCTATTAAATATTTTAGTTTGAATATATCATCTGTGTGGATTTTATTTAAATTCAAATAAATGAATAGTGTCAAAATTGACACTATTGTTATTTTATAAGAATATCATATTATTAAATTTTTAAAAAATCACAAAAATATTTAAAAATTATAAATTAAAATTTATATAGTCTACAATGTCACAATATATCCAATTATGGAAAATTCTCAACACATAAGTGATTATTTATAACCATTTAAAATTTATAATTTTATTACCACAAATAAAATTAAATAGATTAAATAAGGATAAATCAAAATGATAAGGTTTAAAATAAGATTAAAACATGAATAAATTTAATTTGTTGATGCGATTACAACCCTATATCATCTAATCTTTGAATTGAATCATTTTTGGAGGTTTTTATGTGGGGTTTGAATTTATATTAAACTAATATTTTTGAGGATTCCAAAGGTGCCCCTCTCCTCCCCTATAAAAGGGAACCTCCTCCCTCTCATCTTTACACAACTTTGAGCCTTCAAGATCGGCCTAACCCTGCAAATTTCCTTTCTCAAATTTCATATAAATATTCTAGAGGTCTTGGTATTCTTCAAAGACCAATTTTAGAGCCCTAAGTGGAGGTTTCAAAGAGGTGTGTCGAAGAAGAGGAAATATCTGTTACCTATTCTTTCAAATTTATTTCTTCTTCTACTTCCTCTTATTTAGTTGTTTAATTATGAAGTAATAACATCAGTATCACTAATATACTTATATTTTATTATAAATATGAAACAACCCTATTCCACCTTCTATCCATCCTACGGAAAATGAAATCACCGCGCATGCGTACGTACGGAATGCCGTCTCCACGCCGTGGTGTAATCTGTTTTCCACCACCACCTTACTTGGATGGGTATAATGGTGTAAAGAATAACTATATGTGAATATTTTAAAGTGATAGTGAATCTGAAATAGTATACATACACTTCAATACAATTACACTATCATGGGAACGATATCATCGCTCGTGCGTAGGTACGGATTACCGCCTCCACGACGCGATGAGATTCATTCTCCATGTTAACCATTCATGAATGATTATAAAGTATATATAATAAGTAATCATGACATATATGAAATAATAATTATACTGGATTTATGTATATATATATGTATGTCATCTACTTAAATCCATTCAATTCAATAAGGAAACGAAAACAACGTTCATGCATACGTACGACCTACCGTCTCCATGAACGGTGTATTTCATTCCATTTATCGATATATCATATATATATGTATATGATGAATATATATTATATATAAATCATTTTTTACATTCTTGAATTATGTAAATCAGGATATAAGTAATAATATCAAGAACAGCAAGTCTAAACTCGTATGATAAATTAAACGATTTTACCCAAAATGGTGCTTTAACATGGAATTTACAAAAGAATGGGTAATATAAAGTCATAAGTGAACCATATTTGATATCATAACAATGAATACGAATATGTAATAAGTCAATGAAATTATTTAAATCATTATACAGGAGGTTCGGAAACATACGAAGCATATCAGACATAAGGTAAGGGATAACTATTCCAATCTCGCTTTTATCCGAGATTGTTTATTCGTAAGTATTTATTGGGGTTTTTTTATCATCTATATCCCTGTTTTCAAAAAACGTTTTCATTTATTTTTAATGGAATTTTTCCACATTTTTTAATTTTACCACATGTTATGAAATGAATCTTACATTTGGTTACCACACGAGGAACTTTTTGTCTTTTCCGACAAAAGTACGAGGAAAATGTTATTTTTAACATATACAGTGTGAACAGATTTTTACTGTTTCATAAAGCCTCATTTTCATGAAGCATACTCTACAAGATTGCATGATTATTTTCAAAAAAAATCCCTTTTAAAATTTCATGGAATTTTGTGGAAAGAAAATGATTTCGAAGAAGAAAGGATATTTTCCTCAAGATTTCATTTCAAGTGTTTGTCAAAACTATTTTCCATCTAAGATGACATTATTTAGTATGATTATGTTTCAAGTATAATGTATTTATAATTTACATGGTTTCACTTTTATTATGATGAAATGATATCCATTTTTTTCTATGGATTATGTTATGATGGGATGATGTTTTTGAAACCCATTTTATTCTTTGGGTTATGATGAATGATTTAAGTTTCTGTTGTGGCACACGTAAGAATGATTTCAATATGAGATGGGTAGGACCTATATCTCCCTAAAATTCATTGGGTAATGATTTATATCTCATGAGATAGACATGGATGGAATGGTATGTTAATCTGGTTCAGTAATACAGGACTGGAACGAGGAGTGAACTCGATTCAGAAAGGGACTTTGTTCACTAAGATGTTCTTGGAAGTAATGCCTTGGCTACTATGAAAATCATATCATGTGATTAATGGTTGCCACAATAACATGTTTTAGTCCCATGATATTTTATCTTGATTAATGTTTCTTTATGATCTATGCCTTATGTATTGCCATGTTTTATGTCATTGACCAAGATTATGATGTTTAAACATTATGTTCATGTTTTTAAGTTCAAATGTATGTGATTTATTTTATTTTATCCATGTTTACCCTAAATGAGCATTTGATCTCACCCATTATATGTTTTTTCCCCATGATATAAATAAAGGTTTTAGGTAAGGAAACAAAATTGGAAGATCTTTATGGGATATATTGAAGATCTTTCACAATGATTAGAATTTTATATTCTGAGTTTCCAAATACATTAAACTATTACGGTCCTTTAGTGTCTGTTTTTGTTGTGTATTAAGTATTCCTCAAAAGTAATGTAATGTCCATGTATGTCAAGCTTTGGGTATTTACACTGAGGATACATATTCTTCCCTCAGTTCTGAGAAGTGTAGTTCACATCACTTGTTAAAGGGTCAATAGTTGACCATGGGCATTCACCATTGATGTGGTTGTCACCAAATTTGTTGTATGCAGGATAGTTTTCTATTTGAGTTTGTGATGTGTTCTTTAGGTTCAGAGCATCAATATTCTTCGACACAACATCCAATTGGGCAGCGAGCATCGTGGTGAAGTCAATGTTGTGTATACCTCACTTTTGAGTTCCTCACTCTGAGTGCCACTAGAATATGTTGGCCGACATGTCCTCCAGGAGGTTAAATAGATCCTCTAGATATTTTTTCATTACCATTCCTATAGATGTGGAAATAGATGTGGAATCCACCACAGATTTAGTGTTCATGGTCAGGCTGCCGTAGAAGGTTTTTACATGCATCCAGAGCGGAAGTCCGTGGTGAGTACATTTGCCTAACATCTCCTTAAAGCTCTCTCGGGACTCGTATAAGGATTCCGAGTCATTCTTCTGGAAGTTGTGGATCTTATTTCGCAGTGTCACCATCTTCGATGGTGGAAAGTACTTGGACAATAATTCCTGGGCAAATGCCTCCCAGGTGAGGATGAACCATTGAGGTAGTCCCTTGATCAAGTCTTTCGCCTTATCCCTTAATGAGATGGGGAAGAGGTGAAGACAAATGACATCTTCTGACACTCTATGGTAATAGAAGGTGTCATAGATCTCTAGAAAGTTGGAGAGATGAGCGTTTGGGTCTTCACTTGGTAAACGACTGAATTGAACCATGTTCTAGATCAGCTGCATAATATCCAGTTTGATCTCTAAGTGTTGGGCCCGTACTGGTGGTTTGATGATCCCAGTGTCCGCCCCTTGGATGGAGAGAATTCCGCACTCTATAAGTGTTTTCCGTTGTGGTAGTTGTTCTTTAGGGGGTATATACTGCTTCTCAAGAGCGTAATATGGCCCCGGGCTTGGATTAATGTATGAAAACTACCCCAGTGGCTGATATTGTTGAGGTCGTTGCAGGCCATAGCCTATAACAAAATGATCCAGTTGTCGCTGATTTTTCCTCAGCATGAATTTCACGATATTGGATGGTTGGTTTAGGTCCTCTACAGCAGTGAGCAGTTGGTTCCGGTTGTCATCTGGGCCAAACGGCTATCCAGCTCCTTGTACAGTAGCTAGATCACCCTCTTCTATATTATCAATGGGGGTTTTTTGGTTGCTCTCACCCATAAGTGTATGTCGTCACCTCAAGAGTGTTCGTTTGATCTATGGGTCAATTGGAAAAAGCTATAATGACTCAATTCTCTTGGAATGAGTGATGCGACCACTCACACACCTATGAACATGCACAACACTTAACACACCAAGTGTAAAAGAGGATGAATAAAAGTAATAAGAAGAGAAATGAGAGTAAGAATAGAATTTTTAGAATTTTTTATTTTCATTAAAATTGATACAAACTTGATGAAAACAAAAATAACATTAAATTCTATATCCCTGGAAACGACGCCAAAATTTGGTATCGTACCTAGAGAAATGTTATTTTCAACAATCCAACTTATATTACCCTAACAAGTATAGTTCCAATAAGGGGTAGATCCACAAGGACAAAGATCTATTATTGTTTTTAATCTATTTTTTAATTGAATTATTAATTTTTACGTCGATTATTTCGTGTTTTGAGAAAAAAGGTGATTTTATTTCAATTTCATGACAAATTACTTGAAAGAGAAATAAAAACACATAAATTTGGTTTAGATGAAAATTTGGAGAGAAATGCATCGAGGCTATGGATTTTAAATTTTATTATTAAATCAATTTTCTTATTAGATAGCGTTGTTCATGATTTTTCACATCTCTAGGTTAAAAATGTAATAGAACCCACTTTGTTTGGTGAGTTTTTTTTTAAATCAATAGAAACCAATTTCTTTATTTGGGAATTGATTTCTCTTAATTTTATTAATTAAAACCCTTTTTGAGACGATTAAAACACCCAATGGTCATGTATGTTTTCAATTGTAATTCCTTAAGAGGTCGCTAGAAATCCCATTCTTAGTCTGATACAAGGTTTCTAGTGACATTTAGAAATATTTAATAAGGAATAATGAGAAAAAAATAAGACGATTACAATATCACAATAGATAAATTACAACACATAACTATCCACAACCCCAACACATAGGGAATTTAGCTACTTATAGAGTAGCTAGTAACTAAACAACTTTCTATACCTGAATTCATCCTCTTGAATGTTTTGGAGTGATGGTCGTCGGGAAGGTAGCATGGTAGCACCTTCTCTCCTCTCTTCTCTCCTCTTCTTCCTCTTATCGGTCATATCCAGAGTGATCTCCCTTAGAATATCTCAAAATGAATGAATCTGAATTCCCTCTAAACTTGGAGTACTTTCCACCTATTTATAGGTTTTACTAGTATATAGAGTGTACCATAAAGTACCCGGTGTGTACCCTAGTAAACTTGTTTTGGCCATCTTTTCTCCACTGGTAGGTGAGATAACACACTGTCTTTGATTTTGAACGTGGCACTTCCTAGTAGGTGGGAGTACACAGCATGTAGAGCCACCCTACACATTGTGTAAGAACATTCATCAACCACAAACCGCTTCTAGAAGGACCACACAACATGTGGATGTTATGTACACGGTGTGTATGATTTGGCCAACAACATGGGCATGTATCCAGTCTTGTTGATCCATGTTGTGGCAGTCATACACGGTGTGTATATAACAGTACATGCTGTGTATATTTGAAATTTTGTTCTGATCAGCACCGATTTGTGATTTTAGATAGAAATATCCTGAAATTTATTATAATCACCAAAATAAATCATTTTACCCATAAAACAAAATATATTTGGTGAAAACATGTTTTTATGCTAAATAAAAATGTATGAAAAAGTATACACAAATCAGGTACATCAAACCTCTTCTTTGATCTTTATCTTCCAATATCTTGACGTGAGATCAAACTTAGAATATACCATTGGCCTTTCATTCATAATCCCGATTCTTAAAGATTCTTGATTAGGAAGATTGTATCCACCATCCTTTGTGGCATAATTAAGATAACGATAATCTATAACCATTCTGGCCTTACCACATTATTTTTCTGTATGATTCATTACCATGAATTCCACACTACTTTGAAGACTTTCAATATGATTTATTAGTCAAAGACTTATTAGTTCCAAATTTTTTTTTCTCAAATTCCTTAACAATCTCACATGGATAAGCAATTTCCTTAATTATGATCACTGTACTAGGATCTTTAAGGGTAATTATAGCCTATAAAATTTCTTTTTTCCATAGTTTCAGAGGGTTTTTTTGACAAATTTTCTAATAAATAATATTTTATCTTAGCCAATGCCTCTTCATCATTAATCCATAGTACTGTCAATCCCACCAGTTCTTTTCACTTCTCAATCTTTTTGTGGTATTCTCTATCTTCATCGGGATAGTTTTCCACCATAACAGTAGACACTTTCGTATCTGTATCCATTCTAGTTTTTACATAATTATTTGGAATTAGATAATTATCGAGGATAATTACTTCTAAAAATATTGTTATAGGATGATATATTTTAAGAAATCTATTTTCAATCAAGAAGTTATCTGGTAATTAAGGAATAAAACAAAGCATCTGCTCTATGAATATCCTTCCTTTGAGCTTAATCTGAACATCCTTGGATACTTCTGGAATCAGAACTGTTGCATTGTTACCAACTGTAACATGCAACTTTTAATATTCCCAAGATAATCTGGAAAATCAGATGCTTGTACAAGAGAATGTACATCGTGTATCAACTAGGGCAATGCATGCAGTTCCATTAATACTTAATTTTACTAATGTATCCCACTAATCTATGTGTTCACTGTGTAATAATGATCCCATATATCCTACAATATTTTCTTCATCCTCATAGATAGGTATTCAAACAATCATTTGTCCAACTATCTTTCTGGAAATTGATTTTCTAGGTGATTCTACTGAAGCACCTTCATCTTTTCCAATTAAGATCCTTGAATTTTCCAAAAGGTTCTATAATATTCTTGATCTGAAATATTCTATCTTCATATCTGATCCACCTCATCTTGATCCATCTGATCTAAGATCATCTTAATCTTCTCTGACCTCCGAGATTATAAGTCTATTTCCGACATTTTTAATATCATTATAAATAAGTTTTTTTGTCTTCATTCTTCATTTGGATCTAGTGAAACACATTCTCTAGGCCAAGTTAGCCTCTTGGGGGGTTATCAGCTATGGTGTCATTGCTCTAATTGATGTTCCGTCATCTTAAAAAAGATGTGTAAATCTTTCCAAACCCTTCATTAGAGCCTGTCTTCTATTATTGTAATACTTTACATCGAGGTGAGTAATCACTCTGACACATCTCCTGTCAGGTGGGCAACCCAACATCTTTTTTCAGTTCCTCATGTTGATTTTAACTTCTATAGTCTAATAATACTTCTATCCATAAAAACTACATGCATGTCTGGTATCACCTTTACCCATGTTGCTCTTGCATTCAGATTTTCTCGTGCTCCTCCTAATAGTACATTGGAGAAATTGGCAAAACTGTCATCCACTACTATAATTAGGACTGGTAGATCTTGTCCTTTTTTGAAAAGAGTATCTACTCCTATCTGTATTATTAAAAAATTCACGTACTTATAATTTTTATGGATTTCCTTGTTAACCAATTATAGTTTTAACAAATACATTGTAAATAATCCTCTATATATTTTATAGACTTCAATTGTTTCTTCATCCTCAAAGATCATGGTCATTTCTCGATATGGTACCTAAGACTTCTAGTGTACCTTGGAACAATCAAATCTAGGAATCTTCCATTCTTGAAAATATCTTCCTTCTAAAAGGGATTTTATTTTCTGATGAATAAACCAGATCTCCTCCCATCTCCTCTAGTTTTACTAGTTCTGGAGAGTCTTCAAGTGAACTAGCCCCTGTTCGAATCATGGCTATTCGAAGATGGATCAAAATATAGTTATTTAATTCTTCCTCATCTAAGATAAAATCCTCTTCCTCTAAGTTATCTAAATATAAATAATATAAACTTTAATCATCTAAGTCTATATCTTCTCCCCAGACAGACTCAAACAATATCTCTAGTAAATCTTTTGTCATTATTGCATTGAGACTTCCCCTTCTCCTTTTTTAATTTGGGAATATTTTAGCTCTATAACCTTTCTTGCTATAGAACCAACAAAAATTACAACTAGAACAATATTTGACTTTAGGGAATATGGGATACTTCCCATATTTGGACTTAATTTTTTCTCTTATATCATTCTAGATTCTGTTTGGTCTAAGAAATTTATTATATTTTTATGGGTTTATACCTGAAAATATACTTGATCATTTCCTCTTCCCAAATCATTTCCAGATTTTCCTGAGTGATTTCTTTCATCCACACTGTCTATCCTGACACTATGTTTTGAATGACCTTTGGTGAGTTTTTCCAAGATCCTTCCTGGTTGGACCACACCCATATCTTCATGCAACACCCTATACTTTTAAAAAAAAAAGTAGAACTCATGTATGGAATATTTATTACATCTTGTAAGACATTCATCTGCATAAAATAGATTCTTATCACCCACCTCATTGTTTTTTTATCGAACTCCTAGAGTGTTTTTCAGATCATCACTTTGGGAAAGACGAGTCTTCAAGGCGTGTTGAACAATTTTAGGCCAACTACCTATAAGATTCTAGATAATGAAATCTAGATCATATGCTTGATCTCCCAGTCCAAGAAGATAATAAAAATGCTGAAAATCTCAAATATATTCTTCAATGTAACACATGTCACAAATTTGGATCTTGGTTAAAGTTGTTCTAGATTTTTCTACCAATTATCCATCCCAATCTACTAGTGAATATCCTAGAAACACTTATTTAAGGAAATTAGCTACTACTGGTATACCTTCAATGGGGAATGTAACATATTCCTGAATAAATGTTCTCACTTATGAGTGGCTCAACAGTATATCCCATAATCTCCATGCATTACCTCTTAAGGTAGCTCTAATGAAATTAAGTGCACTATCTATGGTCCATGAATGTAAACCAAGTAATATCATATAATATCGAAGGTCTAGAGCCCATTAATCTATGGATAATCTCGGATTCTTTTCACAATTTAGATTTAGGATCTTCCCATGTTGAGGAACACCTTTTCTATATGTTTTCTTTGCCCTACATTCTTCCTAAATATAGATGGGATATGAAGGTTTGGCTTCCCTGTTGACATTCTGAAACAAATCCTTGAACGATTCTTTATGTCATTCCTATAGAATAGGTTTCTAGGAGATTGTCTTCTATAATGGCTTGGCTTCCAGAGGTTTTACACCGAGTCTTTTGCTGGGAGATGACTTAGTCACTTTCTCTTTCCTCTTATCTTTGAGTTTGTCTTGTTGGTCTTCAACTTTCTTGAGCTTTTCATTTAGGTTTCTGGAGTCATTTTATATATCCCCAAGTTCCCATTTCTCCCAAGTAATAATATCATGGATCTATTCTGGTATTCCTGGATACTCTAAGGAATAATAAAAACTTCTTCCTGATATTATTGAGCTTCTCCAACTAAAAGACATACATAATCATCTGCAGTATATCGTCCTGATATATATTCTCTTTATATATCTCTATGTGGATGAATATTAGAGATAATGGCATCAGGCTGATTGGAATCTTCTCCTGATGATTTCCCTTTAATATTCTACCAAATATCTCAGATATTTGGTCTGACACTAGATCCTCTTGTGACCATATTTTACTATTCAATGAAAAATACTTCTCCTTATATATATCCTAGTATTATTTCTAGGTTTTAGACTAACCACTTGGCTTGTTGAAGCTGAGATTATGTACACCTGATTTTTTCATTCAATTCATCAAGCTTATCACGAGTTTACGGGGCTTTCCATCCTAACATGATCACTTTAGGTTCGTTTACCAAGGCCAATATGACTTATGGAATTTGACGATACATTCTAATATAAATATGACTGGATTAGTTCTCATAATACCTTACCATACCTTCTAACTATTTTTCTCATAATAATTGTCCTTTAACGATGGTATCCAGGAATTATTTACTGGAAATATGTGGAAGTAGTGCTCTGGATGGCTTCGTCCCCTCGGGCCTCTGATACCACTTGTGGGTGAAGTCTCCGATGAGGTCTCCCAGGAGATCCCTATTTGGGAGTCCAGAAAGGCTACAAAAATCACAAAAAATAGAAAAACAATATCCATGAATAGGATAAGAGGAATACCTGTATGCAAAAAAGATAAAAACTTTCCCTGATGAGCTTACAAATTGTAAGAAGATTTAGGTGTTTCTTAGTATACTCAGTCATTCCAGAACGTACATAAGAGATTTAGAAAAAATATCAGTTCCAATACAGAGAAACGTTTCTAGTAAGGTACCCTGGGATGGGACAGAAAAAGATTCTACGGTAATCATAATTTTGAAGCAAAAATCACAGAATCTCTTAGAATTGGAGTATCCACATGGGAGTGAAGATCAAATTATCATAGAAATAGATGCATCAGACACAACATTGGGATGTATCCTAAAGATAAGGAAAAAACATAATGATATTATTAGTAGATATTGGAGTGGATTTTTTAACAAGGCATAGAAAAATTATCTTGTCCATGAAAGATAATTTCTTGCAGTCTTTAAAGGAAATAAGGCTAATTATCTTTTCTTGGGAAAAGATTTTACTATAAGAACAGATAGTTATTATATAAATAATTTTATGAGAATTAAATTAAAAATTTTTACCTAGGCATGTCTTGTATAGTGGTGAAATGAATTGTAATACTATAAATTTAATATAGATAATATTAAATTGAACGATAATGTCATTCCAGATGCACGAACATGCTATTTTGAATCTTGAAGTTGCAATGGAAGAAAGTAGAAAATCATGAATATTCCATATTTACATTGATAATAATTCTGTGGAAAAATTCTTGGTTATCAAAGAAATGAATGACAGACTTGATGTACTTGAACAAAGAAAGGGGATTCTAGTAGAGAATTACCTTTAGATGAAGGGATCTTCATCCATTAATGTTGAAAGATCAGAAATAATAGGTTCCTTAGAAAAAAAGGGTGAAAAACCAGAAAATTATCCCAATTGACCTCTAGACAAAAATTCTAAAGATAAAAGTCATATTGAATGCTTTGTATGTGGTCATAAAGGCCATTATAGCACTCAATGTTCAGATAATATGAGAAATAGAAAGGCTCATAAGAACCAAAAAATTGAAACGAATGGAAGCTATAAAGAAAAATAGAAAACCATTAAGAGTTGGTCTGATCATGCAGAAGATGAAAATGAAATGTATAAAAGGTCTTAGAACAAACATCATCGAAAGAATGTTCAAAAATCACAATATCAAGTAAGTTTGGATGATGATCTAGATGAAAATCCCAATCCAGTAAAGGGAATATGGAAATATTTGTAGAGAATCCCAAATATTTTAAGGAATAAATCCACAACTGTTTATAATCTGATCCAGAAAAGTAAAGACGAACATATATTCAAAATAGGTCTGAACCATGTTTTAGACATTATTGAAGAACCTGAAGATATTAAAGAGTATTATAAAAATATTGATCAATATATGATCATTTTGATCATCACTGAAGAGATCTAGCTGAAGGACCAAGTTTTCGGTCTTCTTGACAAAGTTAGAAGAATCAAGGATATAGGTATGGAAGAATATCCAGTGTTGAAAAGGTTTTGGAGAATGTCAGAAATAGAGATTCCAAAACTCCACATACCATATACGGCATTAGAACTAGAAGAGTTCATTGAATGCTAGAAAGATTTCAGTATGGGAGAAGTACAATTCATGGGATTTAAGAAAATAAATTCTACATTCAATTGGGTACCTCAGATGGTGATAATGATTATAAAAAATTAATATCCACGTTTTCTATGGTGAGTTGCACATATTGAACCTATCATATTAGTAAACAAAGTGATCATGCTATGGAATCTGTACCCAGGGCACTAGACTAAAGGACATGTTCAGAAAGCATTTAAAGATTTTTAGTTTAGTGATTAAGATTGGCTAGAGTTCAGTTTGAATGATATCCATTATGATTGTATCAAAATCACATGGAGTATTTATTTAATTGAATCAAGATCAACAAGAAAAGATTGTATATTCTTTGTAGGAGATAATTTTTTAGTCTCTATCGACTCTAGAGACATGCAACATGTGAAAATGGCATATCTGATAGACTTCAAAATGGAGGAAGACACGATTCATGAATAACTCAATCCGTGGAAATGACATAAAGAATATATCATTATTATCAGAGATCAGATCCAACACACCATCAACAAATTGATGAAAATTAAAGAGTCATTGAAACAAGTCTCAGTTGGTAAAATGATCGATGCTCAGTACGACTTGTAGGGATTCTTGGTGCTGATCCTGAAATACATCATATCTTACATGGAAGATATGATCAAATTGGACATGTCAATTATGTAATTTTTTTAGTATGAAGTGTGTGGTTGATGTTTTTTGGTTGTGCATCCCACCTTTTAATTTTTCCTTTTTTTTCATTGTTGAAAGTGTTCATTGTAAGATTCGAGTCAGCTTCTCAGGAAAGATTATCACATAGCCCTAATAAGGGACCTCCAATCCTTTTTTTGGTGAGGTGATTTTGAATAGAAATTAGAACAATTTTATACATTCTATCTCTACATTCTCTCAAATCCTTTGTGTTCATCGTGCAGAGCGATTCCCAAAATGATCCGATAATGTTGATGATAGGTAGTCCCCTAATCCTCTTCATGGATAATGATTTGCTGCTTTTGTGATTCTTTCCACCTTTATAGACTCCCAATGTGGGATCTCCTAGGAGACCTCATCAAAGACTTCTCCCACTAGTGGTATCAGAGTGCGAGGATGGAGTGGGGGTGGTGGGGGGGAGAATGAAACCAACCAGAGCACTAATTACATGGATTTCCAATAAGGAATTATTAGATCCCATGGTTAAAGGTATTTATTATGAGTAGAAAAAGTTAGAAAGCAGGTTAAGGTATTATGATAACAAATCCAATCAAATTTCACTTAGAAATTATCGTAAAATTCTAGAAGCCAGATTGGATTTTTTAAAACGACCCCAAATTAATCGATTTAGGGCCAAAATCCTAGGAAAATCATGATAAGCTTGAGGAATTGAAGATATAAATTAGGCATACAATATATCAGCTTCAAAAAGTGAAGTGGTTAGTCCAAAACATATAAATAACACTGGGATATTTAGAAGACGAAGTATTTTTCTTTGAATAGAAAAATATGGTTGGAAGATGATCTGATGTCGGACCAAATATCAAAGATATTTGGAAAATGATTAAAGGGGAGGATTTAGGAGAAGCTTCCAATCATTCTGATGCAATCTCTCTGATATGCATCCATATTGCGATACATATAGAGAAAGTATATCAGGATGATATACTGTAGATGATTATGCATGACCTTTAGCAGGAGAAGCTCAAGAATATCAAGAAGAAGTTTTGAGTATTCCACAGAGTATCTAGAAATACTAGAAACAGATCCATGATATTATTACATGGGAGAAATGGTAACTTGGGTATATATAACGTGTCTCTAAAAATCTAAATAAAAAGTTCAAGAAATTTGAAGACCTATAAGCCAAACTCTAAGAAAAGAGGAAAAAGAAAGAGACTAAGTCATCTTCCACTGAAAGTCTTGGTGTAAAACCTTGGGAATCCAATACAGTATGGAAGATGATATTCTAGAAACCAATTCCTTGGAAATTATAGAAAGGATCATTCAAGGATCTATTTCATAATATCAATAGGGAATCCAATCCCTTATATCCCAACTATATTTTTGAAGAATATAGGCAAAAAAACATATCCAAAAGGTGTTCCTCAACATGGGACGATCCCAAAGATAGATTTCAAAAAGGATATGGGAGAAACCATAGATGAATGGGCTCTAGATCTATGATATTATATGCTATCAGTTGGTTCACAGTTGTGTACCATAGATAGTGAACTTAATTTCTCAAGTGCTACCTTGGGAGGTATTGCATGGAGATTTTGGGATATGCTGCTAAGACAATAATAAGTGAGAATAATTGTCCAGGAATATATTACATTCCCAATTGAATTTATACCAGTAGTATCTGATTTCCTTAAATAGGAGTTTCTAGGAAATTCACTGGTAGATCGGGATTGAGATTTGGTAGAAAAATCTAGAACAGATTTAACCAGAATCCAAATTTGTGATATGTGTTACTTTGAAGAAAATATTTGCATGTTTTAGCATTTGTGTTATTTTTTTGGACCATGAGATCAAGAATATGATCTAGATGTCATTATCAAGAAGATTCAAGGCAGTTGGCCGGAAATTTTTCAACAAGCATTGAATACTCATCTTTCCCAGAGTGAATATTTTCAAGACACTCTTGGAGTTCAAGAATAAACAATAAGGTAGGTGATAAGACTCTATTTTATGCAAAGGATTGTCTTACAGGATGTAAGAAAAATTCCACATATGATTTCTTCTTGTTTCCCAAAATTAGTGGGTGTTGTAGGAAGATATGGGTGCATTCTAACCAGGTAGGAGCTTGAAAAAACTCCAAAAAGATCATTCAAGTCATAATGTCAGGATGAACAGTTTGAGTGAAAGAAATCACTCAATAAAATATGTAAATGATTTGGGAAGAGAAAATCATCATGTAGATTTTCAGAGAGAAAGCTTTAAAAATCTAATAGATTTACTAGACCAAATAGAATCTCTAAGGATATGAGAGTAAAATTTAAATCCAAATGTGGGAAGTATCCCAGATTCCCTAAAGGAAAATATCTATCCAATTGTTATTGTTATTGGTTTTTTGGTAATAAAGGTCATATAGCTAACAGTTTCCCAGATGCAGATAGAAGAAGGGGAAGTCTCAATGCAATAATAATGGAAGATTCATCAGAGGTATTTTTTGAGTCTATCTGAGGAGAAGATATATACTCATGTGACAAAAGGTTATATTATTTATATTCAGAGTACTCATAGGAAGAAGATTCTATCTCAAATGAGTAATAATGAAATAAACATATTTTGAGCCAGCTTCGAATAGCCATGATTCGAATAGGGGTCTATGCACATGAATAATCTCCATAACTTGTAAAACTAGAGGTGATGGAAGGATATCAGGTTCATTCCTTAGAAACTAAAATCCCTTTAGAAGGAAGAGATCTTCAAGAATAGAAGATGCCCAGAGTTGATTGGTATGCGGT
The DNA here is from genome assembly GCA_963277665.1 of Viscum album. Lineage (NCBI taxonomy): Eukaryota > Viridiplantae > Streptophyta > Magnoliopsida > Santalales > Viscaceae > Viscum > Viscum album. Next base: position 105,578,274 of record OY728143.1, on the reverse strand, counting down.
ATACCAGAAGTCTTGGGTACCATTTCGAGAAATGACCAAGATCTTTGAAGATAAAGAGAAAACTGAAGTCTATAAAACAGATAGAGGAATATTTTCAATTCCTTTTCTAAAACCATAAAGGGTTAACATGGAAATCCATATAAATACTAAGTATGTTCATTTTGGAAGAATTCAGATCGTAGTAGATCCTCTTTTTAGAAAAGGACAAGATCTACCCATCCTAATTATAGTAGTGGATGACATTTTAGCTAATTTATCCAATGCACTATTAGGAGAAACATGATCAAATATACATACAGGAGCAGCATGGGTAAAGGTGATACCATATATGAATGTAGTTCTTATGGATAGAAATATTAATATAACTCTTGAAGTTAATATCAACACGAGGAACTAGAAAAAGATGTTGGGTTTCCCACCCAACAGAAGATGTGTCAGAGTGATTACTCACCTCTATGTAAAGTTATAAAATACTGGAAGATAAGCTCTTAGGAAGGATGTGAAAAGATTTACACATCTTTTTCAAGATGAAGAAACATCAATCAGATCAATGACACCACAAGTGATAAACCACAAGAGGATAACTTGGCCAAGAGAATGGGTTTCACCATATCCAAAGGAATAACAGAGAAAAAAACAACTTCTTCCCGATGTTATTAAACGAGTCAAAAATAGAATTGTCATCTTTAAGGTCAATGAAGATGAATATGATCTTAGATCAGAAGGATCAAGTTCAGGTAGAACAGATTTGAAGATAGAAGAATTAAAATTATAAATATTAGATAACCCTTTGGAAAATCCAAGGATCTCAATTGGAAAAGATGAAGGTACTTCAATTGAAGCACCTAGAACCTTAATTTCCAGAAATATAGTTGGATAAAGGAAAATTGAACTACCTATCTATGAGGATAAATAAACTCATGTAGGATATATGAGATCTTCATTAATCAATGCAAAGATATAGGGGTGGGATACATTAGTAAAATTTAGTATTAATAAAACTTTATGTATGTCCCTATTTGATACAGGATGTATATTCTCTTGTACAAGAATCCAATTTTTTGTAGTATCTTGGGAATACTTTGAGTTGAAAGTTATAGTTGTTAAAAATTCTATAGTTATGATTCGAGAAGCATCCAAGGATGTTCAGATTGTGCTCAATGGAAGGATATTTATAGAGAAGATTCTTTTTTTATTCCTTAATTTCCAGATGGCTTCTTGATTGGAAATAGTTTTCTTAGAGGATATCAGCCTGTAATGATATTTTCAAAATGAATTATCCTCAATAATTATCTAATTCCAACTGCTTATATAAAAACTAGAATAGTTAAAGATAAGAAAGTATCTACAATTGAAGCAAAAAACTACACAGATAAAGATAGAGAATACCACATAAATATTGAGTAGTAGAAAGAACTGGTTAGATTGAAAGTATAGATGATTGATGAAGAAGTGGAATTGGCTAAGATAAAACATTATTTATCCAAAAGTTGGTCATAAAACCCTCTCAAACTATGTTATAAAAGAATTCTAGAGTCTATAATCACCCTTAAAGATCCTATTTCAGTGATTAGAAGTAATCGAATTGCCTATCAAGATGAGATGGTTAAGGAATTTTACAAACAAATTCTAGAACAAATCGGTCCTAGAATAATCAGGCATAGTGAAATTCCTCAGAGGAGTGAAACATTAATCGTAATGAATCATATAGAAAAACAATGTGGTAAGGCCATAATGGTTATAGATTATCATGATCTTAATTATGACACAAAGGATGATGGATAAAATCTTCTTAATCAAGAAGATTTAAGAAGCAGGATTAGTAATGAAAGGCCAGTGGTATAATCTATGTGTAATCTCAATTAAGGATATTGGAAGATAAAGATAAAATAATAGGCTATTCCATTAATAGTATTTACAATGACAATTGGCTTTTTTGAATGGATAGTTATGCCATTTGGACACAAGAATGCACCAATAATATTACATAGAATAATGGGCATGGTATTCATTAGATTAACATAGTCTTTGGTATTCTATATTGATGATGTGATCATATTTTGTAAAGATACAAAAGATAATATAAAAAAAATTTAGTAGATTACTGAAGGGTTTATAGAATAAGGGGTGATACATTCAGAAATATATATTAATTGGACGAAACCAAATAATAGATTCTGAATATTGCAGTTCCATGGAAGCAGAGAAAAGATTCAACCGAAAAACTAGTGGGTGAAGTCTCTGATGAGGTCTCCCAAGAGATCCCAATTTGGGAGTACAAAAAGGATACAAAAATCATAAACAGAAAAACATTATCCATGAAGAGGATAAGGGGACTACTTGTAGTTGACTTCACAAGATCGTTTTGGGAAATTTTTCGCATGAAGAACAAATAGGCTTATAGAGAATGTAGAGAGAGAATGTATGAAATATTTTTCATTTATATTCAAAATCAACTTTCTAAACAAAAGGGTTGATGGTCCCTTATATAGGGATCTGGGATCATCTTTCCTGAGAATATGACTTGAATCTTACAAGGAACACCTTTGACAATGAAAAAGGGAAAATAAAAAGAAAAAGGCAGGATGAGCAGCTGCAAAACTTCCACTACACACTTCATACTAAAAACAAATTATATAATTGACGTGCCCAATTTGATCATATCGTCTATGTAGGATATGAAACCTGTCAGGATCAGTGCCTAGAATCCCTCTATGTTTTACAGAGCATCGATCATTTCCCCAACTGAGACTTCTTTTTATGACTCTTTAATTTTCATCAATTCTTTGATGATGTGTTGTATCTGATCTCTAAAAATAAATTTGTATTATTTATGTCATTTCCACGCCTTGAGGTCTTCAAGAATTGTGTCTGCCTCCATCACGAGGTTTGTTTGATATTCCATTTCATCATATTGCATGTCTATAGAGTTTATATAGACTAACACTTTGTATCTTGGAGAAAATACACAATATTTTGTTGTTGATATTGATTCAACTAGATAAATACTATATGATATTTGGATATGATAATAATGGATCTTATTCAAACTGAACTCTCGCCAATCTTCATCACTAAACCATGAATATTCGAACTCTTTTTGGATAGGTCCTTTAGTCAAGTGCCCTGGGTACAGATTCTATAGCATTATCACTCTCTCTGCTAATCTGATAGGTTCAATATATGCAAAAAACCATAGAAAACTTGGATATTAATTTCTTAGAATCATTATCACCATCTAAGACACCCAATTGAATGTGGAATTTATTTTCTTAAATCCCAAGAATTGTACTACTCTCATGCTGAAAGATTTCTGGAACTCAATGAACTATTATGGTTTTAATGTCATATATGGTATGTGGGTTTTAGAATCCATTTTCCTAAAATTATCCAAAAAATTTTCAACACTAAATATTATTCCATACCTGTCTCCTTGATTCTTTTAATTTTCTCAGGAAGACCATAAACTTGGACCTTTAGCCTGATTTCATCAGTGCTGATCATACTGATCATATCTCGATCAATATTTTTATAATCCTCAATATGATCTTTAGATTCTTCAAGCATGTCTAAAACATGGTTAGACCTCTTTTTAATATCCAATTATCATTAATTTTCTAGATGAGATTATAAACAACTGTGGATTTATTCCTTGAAATATTTGGAACCATCTGAAAATATTTCTATATTTCTTTTACTAGATTGGGATCTTCATCTAGATCATCATCCTGAATTTATCTATTTTTTCATTCTAAATATTATATCGATAAAGTACTTTTTGAGACATTTGATTATTTTAAAGTTATTCTTCTACGTGATTAGACTAACTCTCAATGGTTTTCTCTTTCCCTTTAGATCTTCCATTCATGTCAATCTTATAGTTCTTCGGAGCCTTCCTGTTTCTTGGATTGTCCGCACATTGAGTGATGTAATGGATTTTCTAACCACATAAAAAGCATAAAATATGACTTTTATCTTTAAACTTGTTGTTTAGAGGTCTCTTTAAATAATTTCCTAGTTTTTCGTCCTTTATATCCAAGGAACATGTGCTTTCTAATCTTTCAACCTTACTGGATGAAGATCCATTCTTATGAAGTTGATTTTATACTAAAATCCCTTTTCATTGTTCAATTTCATCAAGTTTTTCATTCATTACTTTGATAACCAGGCATTCTGCCAAAAAATTATTATCAATGCAAAAAAGACATCATCTTGATTTTATTCTTTCTTCCATTGCACCTGGAAGAGTTAAAATATAGTTTTAGTGCATCTGGAATGAAATTATATTTACCTTTAATATTTTCTATATTAAAGACATAGTATTTCAATTCATTCCTCCACCATACAATTCATGCCTAGGTAAACCTTTTTAATTTAATTCTTATAAAATTATTTATCTAAGAACCATCTGTTCTTATAGTAAAAGGTTTTCCCAAGAAAAGCTTATTATCCCTAATTCCTTTAAATAATGAAATCAATTCTCTTTAATAAACATGATAATTTCTCTCTACCTTGTTAAAACACCCACTATAGTATCTACTGATACTATCATTATGGGGTTTCCTTATCTTTAGGATACATCCCCATGCTGATTCTAATGCATCTGTTTCTAAGATAATCTAATATTTACTCCTATATGGATACTCTAATTCTGGGACATTCTGTACACCGTTCTCTGTATTAGAACTCATATTTTTTTTCTAAATCTATGATGTGGTCTCTATAATAACTCAATATACCAAGAAACACCTATATATTATTACGATCTATAAGCCCATTGTGAAAAGTTTGTAGCTTTTCTGCAATATGTGGTTGAAGCTTTTCCCTACTTCCTTGGATATTCAATCCAAAAAATTCTATACATGGTTTCATCCAAATGATATTTCTTTCTAAAAGTATCATCTTTTCTTCTCTAAAAACTTCAGCAACCTACTAAAAATATTTTATATTCTCTTCTATATCTTTACTAAATACAAGAACATCATCAATATAGACTACCATGAACTGTGCTAATCTACTTTATACCTTGTCCATTTTTCTCTAGAGTATTCCTGGTGCATTCTTGAGTTCAAATGGCATAACTAGCCATTCAAACAAGCAAATAGAGGTTGTAAATGTTGTTAATAGTATAACCTCTTCTTTGATCTTTATCTTCCAATATCCTATCTTGATATCAAACATAGAACACACCATTGGCCTTTCATTTATAATCATTCTTCTTAAAGATTCTTGATTAGGAAGATTTTATCCATCATCATTTATTGCACAATTAAGATCACGATAATATATAACCATTCTAGCCTTACCTTGCTATTTTTCTACATGATTCATTACCATGAATAATGCACTCCTGTGAGGAATTTCACTATGCCTAATTAGTCCAACAATGATTAGTTTTGGAATTTGTTTCTCAAATTCATTAACCATCTCATCTAGATAGGCAATTCTCTTACTTATGATCACTGTACTAGGATCATTAAGGGTGATTTTAGCCTATAACATTACCTTCTTTCATAGTTTCAGAGGGTTTTATAACCAAATTTTTTATAAATAATCTTTTATCTTAGCCAATGCCTCTTCTTCAATAATCATAATTACTTTCAATCCAACCGGTTCTTTACACTTCTCAATATTTATATGGTATTACCTATCTTCATCTGGATAATTTTCCACTTTTTAAGTAGTTACGTGTTTATCTATAACCATTATAGTTTTTACAAAATCAGTTAGAATTAAATAATTATCAAGGATAATTCCTTCTGAAAATATTGTTACAGGCTGATATCTTCCAAGTAATCTTTTTCCAATGAATAAGTCATCTGGTAATTGAGGAATAAAAAAAGCATATGATCTATAAATATCCTTCCATTGAGATCAATGTGAATATCCATGGCTACATGTTGAATCATAACTATTGCATTGCTACCAACTATAACATGCAACTCTGAATAATCCCATGATACTCTTGAAAATTAGATTCTTTTAAAAGAGAATGTACATCTTGTATCAACTAGGGAAATACATGTAGTTTCATTAATAATTAATTTTACTATTATAGCCCACTCATCTATATTTTCACTGAGTAATAAATATCCCATATATCCTACATGAGTTTCTTCATCTTTATATATAGGTTGTTGAATAATACTTTGTCTAACTATCTTTATTGAAATTAATGTTCTAGGTTCTTCTACAGAAGTACCTTCATCTTTTCCAATTGAGATACTTGGATTTTCCAAATAGTTCTCTAATATTTCTGATTTAAAATCTTATATCTTAAAATCTGATCTACCTACTCTTAACCCTTCTGATCTAAGATAATCTTCATCTTCTCTGACCCTAGAGATGATAAGTCTATTTCTGAATTGTTTAATAACACCCGAAAGAAGTTTCTTTTGTCTTCATTCTTCCTTTGGATACGGTGAAACCCATTATCTAGGCCAAGTTAGCCTCTTTGGTTTTATCACATGTGGTGTCATTGATCTAATTGATGTTCCTTCATATTGAAAAATATTTTTAAATATTTCTACACCCTTCCTTTGATATGGTCTTCCAGTATTGTAAGACTTTACATAGAGGCGAGTAATCACTCTAACACATCTCCTGTCGGGTGTGGAACCCACCATCTTTTTCTAGTTACTCATGTTGATCTTATCTTCTAGAGTTATACTAATACTTCTTCCCATAATAACTACATCCAATTCTGGTATCACCTTTACCCATGTTTCTCCTGCATGCAGATTTTCTCGTGATCATCCTAATAGTGCATTAGAGAAATTGGCTAAACTATCATCCACTATTTCAATTAGGACTGGTAGATCTTGTCTATTTCTAATAAGAGGATCTACTCTTATCTATATTATTCCAAAATTCACACACTTAGAATTTTGTTGGATTGCCTTGTTAAACCTTTTTGGTTTTAGAAAAGGAATTGTAAATAATACTTTATCTGTTTTATAGACTTCACCTATCTCTTCATCTTCAAAGATCTTGGTAATTTCTTGATATGGTACCCAAGACTTCTAGTATAACATATGTAACAGCCCGAGATTTTATAAAAAAATCTTCTTTTTAATTTAATTAATGTCTTGTGTTGTACTCTACACCAAAAGGAGCTTGCTCAACACGCATCCTTGACATTCCTTGCATTACATGCAATCACGACCTTCCACGATAGTGTCTGTAGTACGCAATACCGAGTTTCACTAAACAATGATATGCTATTAAAATATTATTAAAACTTGCCGTTATGAATAGTAATAACCAGCTTTTAAAATTTTAGAAATTTTAGCTCTCAAAATGGACTTCATTTTTGGATTCGTAGTATCGAATTTAGCCTAAGGTGAAATTTTGGTACTTTTTGGATAACTTTCATATTCTGATGAATTGTGAAAATTACTAAATTATAATTAAAAACAAAATTTTCAATCGAAATAATTAATAGTCATAAATTATTAATTTGAGTGGTTTTAAAGTATATTTAGAATATATTTTTACAATTTAATACAATGTTGGTCATTGGATGTAATTTCACATTTAAACCAGTCATAAACAAGTGTCAATCTTTTGATAGTTATTATCTCATAAGAACACGCTATTTGTTTTGATGAAGGGAATTAATTTTTAAATTTATTAATGCAACTGATATGTTTTGAATTTGATAAAATAGACATCATTTTTGAATTCATAATATCAAATATAGCTTAGATCTAATTTTTGGTATTTTTCTGGAAACTTTCATTTTTTGATGAATTGTGAAACCACTAAGTGGTAGTTAAAAAACTGAATTTTTCATAAAACATAATTTTACCGCTTCTGTGAGTGGAATTTCGAAAATCCGAGAGACACGGTTTATGTCAGTAAGTAAAATTTGGTTCAATGAGATGAAAATAATTTTTTGACGAATAGTAACTTTTTACTTTTTTTACCACGGTTAAAAGTAAATAAGGTAATTAAGGGTACAAATGATATTATTATTACCATAAAAAATGCCCTAATTCTATTGGAAAAATTAAATTAGACCAAAAACAACCTTAGGAAAAAAATATGACCATTTATTCCCACTTGGATTAGATTAGAACATTTATTATTAATTTATTTAAAGAAGGGTTAAAATAGTTAAAATCAATGTTTAATAAGTAAATCATTTTTAATATGGGGTTATACATTTGATAAATTCGACAATATATATTAATTAGACATCTAAAAAGATTTATTACATAATGGTATTTTATTTGTAATTTTTAGACATTAAATAATTTAATTTATTTATGACACAACGATGATGCAGTAATTATCTTATTAATGAAATATTGATATAATTGATGTTATAAATACACAAATAAATATAATTTGAGACTTTTTATGAACTAAACTAATTTTATAGGTAAATATGACATGTTAGGATTTATTTAATTAACTTTGGTCGAAGTAACCATTCTGTTATGAGTTTCAAAAAAATCAACTATTGAATAGTGCCAAAATTGACATAAAATAGTTTTTAAAACAAATATTATATTATTAATTGTTATATTATTCCTAAAAATCTAAGGTTCGGCAAAATGACTTATATAAGGTTATATATATTAATAAAACACAACTTGGGGGTCTCTTGGGTGTATATGGTAAGTTTATTTACTATATAATATAAAAATACAAAGTGACATGGTAAATGTCAATCTAATTAATTAAGAGTTAAAACTAAAAGATAAGGTTAATATAATGACCTAAACTTGTCTAAATTCTATTGTATGAGAGGATTTAGACCCATCACCACCTTAACTTTGAAATAACTCAATTTGGAGCTATTTAAAACCGAAATTGACTTTATAATAAAATAATATTTTCAGTTATTCCAAAGGTGCCCCTCTCCTCCCTTATAAAAGGGCACCTCCTTCCTCTCTTCCTCACACCACTTTGAGCCTTCATGCTCGGCCAAACCCCAAAACATTCTCCTCTCCACTTCCCTAGAGACATGGCAGAGGTCTTGGTCTTCTACAAAGACCAAGTTTAGTGCCCTGAAAAAAGGTCTCAAAGAAGCACTTCAAAGAAGAGGTAATGTCCGTTACCGATTCTTTAATCTTTATTTCTTCTTCCACTTATTCTTCTTTAGTTGTTTCATTATGAAGTAATAAAATCAGAATCACTCATATACTGATATGTTATTATAAGTATGAAACAAACCTATTTTACCATCTATCCATCCTACGGAAAAAGAAATCACCGCGCGTGCATACGTACGGAATACCGTCTCCACGCCATGGTGTAATCTATTTTCCACCACCACCTTACTTGGTTGGGTATAATGGTGTAAATAATGACTATATATGACTATTATAAAGTGATATTGATTCTGAAATAGTATACATACACTCCAATGCAATTCCACGATCATAGGAACGATATCACCACTCGTGTGTACGTACGGAATACCGTCTCCACGATGTGATGCGACTCATTCTACATGATCTTCATTTCATAATGATTATATAAATGAATTTAATGAATGAATATGATATATATTACACTAATACCATTCTGGAAATGAGGTATCTATAACCTAAAGAGAATAATAAGAATTTATTCGACAAAACACGCATAAGAACAAAAAGTTATAAACACCCGAATAACAAGTAGCAATGAAATATTACTACTAAGAAGCTAAGAATATGACCATATACGATATAATAAAAATAAGTATGATTATGGAATAAGTCAATAACATTATTTAAATCATTATACAGGAGGTTTGGACACTTACGAAGCAAATCGGACCTAAGGTAAGGGAAATATCACAATCTAATTTTTATCCGAGATTGTTTATACTTTGGTATTTACTAGGGTGTATTTTATCATCCACATCCATGTTTCCTCAATATGTAATATTATTTCCATCCACCTATAATTTTTTAAATCCAATTTTACCCTTCGGTGAGTTTTTAGTAAAGGTTATGAAAGTAATCTTTTGTCGTTTTTCGTACAAGGTACTTTTTGACTTTTCCGACAAAAGTACGAAGTATGTTTTTTTAACTTATACGACATGAATGGATTTTTAAAACATTATTTCCAAGAAGCTTACTTTACAAGTATTCATGTTTATTTTTAATCAAATTATTTTAGTTTAAAATTGTATGACATGTTAATAAAGGAAAATGTTTTTGAAGTAGAAAGGATATTTTCCTCAAGAATGGAGTTCAAGTGTTTTATCAAAATTATTTTCCATCTATGATAATAAAGGGTTCTGTTTCTATCCCTATTTTTACATTGATTTTATTATGTTGTGATGGAATTATTTTTATGAATTCCTTTATCTTATATGAATTTTTTTATGATGTCACGATGTTTAAGATTCCGATTTTTATTACATGGGTTATGCAATGATTTATGATTTAATATTTTGTGGCACACATAATAATGGTATCATTATGAGATGGGTGGGACCTATATATCCCTCCAATGAATTGGGTAAAGATTTTATATCTCATGAGATAGACATGGCTGGAATGGTAGGATATACCGGTTCAGTGAAACAGGACTGAAACGAGGAGTGAACTCGGTTCAGAAAGGGACTTTGTCCTCTAAGATAGTATTGAAAATGAGTCTTGACTAATAAGATATGATTCTCTATGATTATGTGTGTATGAAACAAAGTTTCATGTTTTAAGTTTTGATTATTGGGATTTCATTTCACTACTATGATTTATCCCATGTTATTAAATTATGCTCTATTTTGCAGGTTAATATTTCCAAAATGTTATGTTCTTATGAAAATGATGTGATTGATATTTCTTTTGTTTACCCTTACTGAGCATTTGAGCTCACCCTTTTATGTTTTCTTTTCCCCAGGATATAAATAAAGGTTTTAGGTAAAAAAGGAAGATCTTTATGGGAGATGTTGAAGATCATTCACCATGATTAGAAGATTATATTCCGAGTTTCCAAAGACACTAAACTATTACGATCCTTGTGTGTGTGTTTTTGTTATGTACTAAGTATTCCGAAAAAGTAATTTAATGTCCATGTACATGAGGCTTTGGGTCTCTACAGTTGGTATCAGAGGAAAGGTTTAGTCAACCTTTGGAAACTAGGATGCGAAAATGTTAGTGAGATCCCTAGAGATATTTCTAAGGTATGTCTAGGGATGTCCCTAAGGATAAGTATACGTATAGGATATAGTCCTAGAACTAAGGTAACGATCATAGAATTTAACCTAAGATGTTTGATATTGAGGATACTCCTCCTTTACTATGTTGTTTTCCCTAGCATGATTTTTTCCTTTCACACTATTCTTTTTGGGTTTTAGAAAATGGCTGGAAACAAGATGATTCACGATAATGGAAGATATGATGGACAATGGAATGATATTCTTCATGAGCAACCAAATGAAATGGGACTTGGAAGTCCAAAAATCATTATTATGCCGAATCAGCAATCTCATAATATGATCAATAAAGTAAAATTTGGTAAGTTTCATGACTCTACTAATAAGAGAAAGATGGAGTTTCATGATGATCATAGAGGAAAGAAAGTTCAATTTCCCCTATGTAAATCATGTGGGAAGAGGCATCAAGGAGAATGTTTCAAAGGAACTGGAAGATGCTTTGGGTGTGGAAAAGAAGAACACAAAGCTAGTAAGTGAAAAGGAAAAGGTTCAGTTAACACCAGGGATGACGATAATCGTATTGTTACGACATCAACAATGGTTAAATGTTTTAAATGTGGAATGTACGGGCATTATGCAAACCAATGCCCTAAGGGAAAGTCTCATGAAGAGAATCAGTATGGTCGTATGAGTAGTATTTATGTGGATGATGATGAAGAGACTACAAATGATATTTGAGATGAAATAATTGTTGAAGCTCGGTCAATGGTTTAAGAATATAGTGGAATGATTACATGTTTATCATGTGTAATGTTGTATAAGTAATCTCATGGTACTTGGAATAAAGAGACATCTAAGGATTGTTACACTGTTGTCTTTCCTTGAGTTTTGAAAGTGTATGATTAATGTTACCAGTATCCATGAAAGGTTATTCAACTATTTTTGGAATGTAGATGATATGCGCATAATGAAGGGATAAGGAGAAAATTAAATGTTTGATAGTATTAATGAGCTCATGAATGATATAAGGAGAAGGTTATGTCATGGTTTGAGTATATAGAATTTTTGGATTTTGGTATGTGGAAAGAGTTAACTTTTGACAGCATTCATGTTTTCACTAAGGTTTAATGGGTATTCATTTTTCAAGAGAATACATCATTAAGGTATTCACAAGATTGGAATGTGACCAACAAGATATATGGGGGATAAATGATGGTATTCACATGCTTGGTTGACGACATTTCAAGTTATCATTTTCTTTATACTATGAGCTTGGACCGAAGTATTTTAGATAAGCCTAAAGATTGGAATGGATTATGTTAACCATAAGTTAGTATTGTTTAAGGATAGAACTTTTTTTGATATTATTTATGTGATGTTATAGTAATTTAGTTTTAGAAAAAGGACAACCTGCAGGACGGGCGACAACCCATTGCGTCAGACAAGGCTGTGGGAATCGAACCCACAACCGAAGTGCGACTGGCCTTTATCGCCTACCACTGGCCTACAGGAAGTCCCTGTTTAGTAGAAACAAGTTTTATTAAGCAGTATGATATATGAAGTATAAGTCCATTTTAGGAACCATATATCATTAATCTCACTATAGATGGACTTATGTATTTTTTTGATAACCTTTCTAACCTTTTGTTTGAGACAGATAGAATGACCCATCATTCTATCACATGATCTGTTAACACATCACGAATGAAAAATTAAACTTCATTTCTTTAAAAGATGAAGTGGAAATTGTCCAAAGAACAATCAACGGTGAGACTATACCGAAATCATGAAAGTATTTCTTAAAATTCCAATTTCATCAACTTTAGGGAAACGATCTTGAAAACCAAAAATGTTATCCTAGTGCTCTTATATCTGATGAATCAGATGGTACCTTAGATAATCACAAATTTATGGCTTTGTGATTGCTGGCTTTTCCATAGCCATGTTCTCTACCACTCTCCATCAGAACATGATGATTAGATTTCTCTTCCATATCCATATTTTCACCTATGTGGAAACCCAGTGATTAGTTTATTTGGGTAATCATTACATTTCATACATTAGTTTTATAAAGCCATGTTTTGGTATTTATTTTTATGATGTGGGTTTCTATTGAAAAAAACTTTCGAGTAGTAAACCATTTATAACCCCGACGAATTTCGAGGGCGAAATTAATTTTAAGGGGGGTAGAATGTAACAGCCCGAGATTTTATAAAAAAAATTTCTTTTTAATTTCATTAATGTATTGTGTTATACGCTACAGCAAAAGGAGCTTGGTAAACATTCATCCTTGACTTTCCTTGCATTACACACAATCACGACATTCCTCGATAGCGTTTGTAGTACGCAATACCGAGTTTCACTAAACAACGATATACTATTAAAATATTATTAAAACTAGCCGTTATGAATAGTAATAACCACCTTTTAAAATTTTAGAAATTTTAGCTCTCAAAATGGACTTCATTTTTGGATTCAGAGTATCGTATTTAGCCTACGGTGACATTTTGGTACTTTTCGGGTAACTTTCATATTCTGATGAATAGTGAAAATTACTAAATTATAATTAAAAACAACTTTTTTAATCAAAATAATTAATAGTGATAAATTATTAATTTTAGTGGTTTTAAAGTATATTTAGAATATATTTTTACAATTTAATACAATGTTGGTCATTGGATGTAATTTCACATTTAAACCAGTCATAAACAAGTGTCAATCTTTTGTAGTTATTATCTCTTAAGAACACGCCATTTGTTTTGACGACAGGAATTAATTTTTAAACTAATTAATGAAACCGATATGTTTTGAATTTGATAAAATAGACATCATTTTTGAATTCATAATATCAAATATACCTTAGATCAAATTTTGGGTATTTTTCTAGAAACTTTCATTTTTTGGTAAATAGTGAAACCACAAAGTAGTAGTTAAAAAACTGAATTTTTCATAAAACATAATTTTACCGCTTTTGTAAGTGTAATTTCAAAAACTCGAGAGACATATTTGATGTCAATAAGTAAAATGTGGTTCAATGAGATGAAAATAATTTTTTGGTGAATAGTAACTTTTTACTTTTTTTTCCACGGTTAAAAGTAAATAGGGTAAGTAAGGGTAAAAATGATATTATTATTACCCAAACACATGTCCTAATTCCATTGGACAAGTGTAATTCGACGAAAAACAACCTTAGGAATAAAATATGACCATTTAGGCCCACTTGGATTATATTTGGACATTTATTATTAATTTATTTAAAGAAGGGTTAAAATAGTTAAAATCAATGTTTAATAAGTAAATCATTTTTAATATGGGGTTATAAATAAGATAAATTCGACTATAAATATTCATTAGAAATATAAAAATATTTCCTAAATAATCGTATTTTATTTTTAATTTTTAGACATTAAATAATTTAATTTATTTTTGACACAACGATGACTCAGTAATTATCTTATTATTGAAATATTGACCTAATTGATGTTATAAATACCCAAATAAATATAATTTGAGACTTTTTATGAAATAAACTAATTTTATAGGTTAATATGACATGTTAGGATTGATTTAAGTAACTTTGGTCGAAGTAATCATTCTTTTATGAGTTTCAAAAAAATCAACTATTGAATAGTGTCAAAATTGACATAAAATAGTTTTTAAAACAAATATTATATTATTAATTGTTATTTTATTCCTAAAAATCTAAGGTTCGTCCAAATGTCTTAGATAAGGTTATATAGATTAATAAAACACAACTTTGGGGTCACTTGGATGTATATGGTATGTTTATTAACTATATAATATAAATATACAAAGTGACATGGTAAATGTCAATCTAATTAACTAAGAGTTAAAACTAAAAGATAAGGGTAATATAATGACCTAAACTTGTCTAAATTCTATTGGATGAGAGGATTTAGACCCATATCCACCTTATCTTCGAAATCACTCAATTTGGAGCTATTTAAAACCGAACTTGACTTTATAATAAAATAATATTTTTAGTTATTCCAAATGTGCCCCTCTCCTCCCTTATAAAAGGGCACCTCCTCCCTCTCTTCCTCACACCACTTTGAGCCTTCAAGCTCGGCCAAACACTGCCACATTCTCCTCTCCACTTCCCTAGAGACATCATAGAGGTCCTGGTCTTCTTCAAAGACCAATATTTGTTCCCTAAAAGAAGGTCTCAAAGAAGCACTTCAAAGAAGAGGTAATGTCCGTTACCGATTCTTTCATGTTTATTTCTTCTTCCACTTCTTCTTGTTTAGTTGTTTCATTATGAAGTAATAACATCAGTATCACTAATATACTGATATGTTATTATAAGTATGAAAAAACCCTATTTCACCATCTATCCATCCTACGGAAAAAGAAATCACTGCCCGTGCATACGTACGGAATACCGTCTCCACACCGTGGTGTAATCTATTTTCCACCACCACCTTACTTGGATGAGTATAATGGTGTAAATAATGACTATATATGACTATTATAAAGTGATATTGATTCTGAAATAGTATACATACAGTCAAATACAATTCCAAGATCATAGTAACGATATCATCACTCGTGCGTACGTATGGAATACCGTCTCCACGATGTGATTCGACTCATTCTACATGATCTTCATTTCATAATTACTATATAAATGAATTTAATGAATTAATATGATATATATTACACTAATACCATTCTTGAAATGAGTTATATATAACCGAAAGAGAAGAATAAGAATTTATTCGACAAAACACGCATAAGAACAAAAAGTTATAAACACCCGGATAACAAGTAGCAATGAAATATTACTACTAAGAAGCTAAGAATATGACCATATACGATATCATAAAACTAATTATGATTCTGGAATAAGTCAATAACATTATTTAAATCATTATACAGGAGGTTCGGACACTAATGAAGCAAATCGGACCTAAGGTAAGGGAAATATCACAATCTCATTTTTATCCGAGATTGTTTATACTTTGGTATTTACTGGGGTGTATTTTATCATCCCATCCATGTTTCCTCAATATGTAATATTATTTCCATCCACCTATAATTTTTTAAATACAATTTAACCCTTCGGTGAGTTTTTAGTAAAGGATATAAAAGGAATCTTTTGTCGATTTTCGTACGAGGTACTTTTTGACTTTTCCTACAAAAGTACGAAGAATGTTTTTTTAACTTATACGGAATGAATGTATTTTTAAAACATTATTTCCAAGAAGATTACTTTAAAAGCTTTCAAGTTTCTTTTTAATCAACTAATTTTAGATTAAAATTGTATGACATGTTAAGAAAGGAAAATATTTTTGAAGTAGAAAGGATATTTTCCTCAAGAATGGAGTTCAAGTGTTTTATCAAAATTATTTTCCATATAAGATAATAAATGGTTATATTTCTATCCCTATTTTTACATTGATTTGATTATGTTGTGATGGAATTATTTTTATGAATTATTTTATCTTATATGAATTGTTTTATGATGTCATGATGTTTAAGTTTCCCATTTTTATTACATGGGTTATGCAATGATTTATGATTTAATATTTTGTGGCACACATAAGAATGGTATCATTATGAGATGGGTGGAACCTATATCTCCCTCCAATGAATTGGGTAAAGATTTTATATCTCATGAGATAGACATGGCTAGAATGGTAGGTTATACTGGTTCAGTGAAACAGGACTGAAACGAGGAGTGAACTCGGTTCAGAAAGGGACTTTGTCCACTATGATAGTCTTGGCAATGAGTCTTGACTAATAAGATATGATTCTCTATGATTATGTGTGTATTCCACAAAGTTTCATGTTTTAAGTTATGATTATTGGGATTTTATTTCACTACTATGATTTATCACATGTTATGAAATTATGCTCTCTTTTGCAGGTTAATATTTCCAAAATTTTATGTTCTTATGAAAATGATGTGATTGATATTTCTTTTGTTTACCCTTGCTGAGAATTTGAGCTCACCATTTTATGTTTTCTTTTCCCCATGATATAAAGAAAGGTTTTAGTTAAAAAAATTAATATCTTTATGGGAGATGTTGAAGATCTTTCACCACGATTAGAAGATTATATTCAGAGTTTCCAAAGACACTAAACTTTTACAATCCTTGTGTGTGTGTTTTTGTTATGTACTAAGTATTCCAAAAAAGTAATGTAATTTCCATGTACATCAAGCTTCGGGTCTCTACACCATAGACCAATAAACTATGGGAATCTTCCTTTCTTGAAAATCTCTCCATTCTAAAGGGATTACATTTTTTGAAGAATGAATTAGATCTCCTTCTATATCATCTAGTTTTACTAGTTATGGAGAGTCATCAGGTGAACTAGCCCCTATTCAAATCATGGCTATTTGATGCTAGATTAAAATAGGTTTATTTCCTTCTTCCTAATCTAAGATAGAATATTCTACTTATGAGTAATCTGAATATAACGAATATAAAATTTCATTATCTAAGTCTATATCTTCTCCCCATACAGACTGAAACAATATCTCTAATGAATCTAACATCAATATTTCTTTGAGACATACCCTTCTTCTATCTGCATCTAGGAAACTATCAGCTATGTGACCTTTCCTGCTGTAGAACCAAAAACAATCACAACTGGATAAATATTTTCCTTTAGGAAATCTTGGTTACTTTCCATATTTGTACTTAATGTTTTCTCTCATATCCTTATGAATTCTATTTGGTTTGAAAAATCTCTTATATATTTTTGGATTTTTGCCTAAAAATCTACTTGATGATTTTATCTTCCCAAACCGTTTCTATATTTTATTGAGTGATTTATTTCAGTCACACTGGCCATCCTGACCCTGTGTTTTGAACGATATTTGTTGAGTTTTTCCAAACTCTTTCCTAATTGGACCACACCCATATCTTCCTACAACACCCTATACTTTTGGCAAACAAGAAGAACTCATATATAGCATATTTATAATATCCTTTAAGACATGCCTCTGTATAAAACGGAGTCTTATCACCTTCCATATTGTTTCTACTCAAACTCCTAGTGTTTCTTGAAGATATTTACTCTGGGAAAGATGAGTCTTCAATGCTTGTTGAAAAATTTCAGGCCAACTGCCTGGAAGCTTTTGAATAAATACATCTAGAGCATATGCTTGATATCCTGGTCCAAGAAGATTATACCAATGATGAAACTCCAAAATATATTCTTCAAAGTAACACATGTCACAAATTTGGATCTTGGTTAAAGTTGTTCTAGATTTTTCTACCAATTATCCTTCCCGATCTACTAGTTAATTTCCTACAAAATCCATTTTTAAAAAATTATCTACTACTGGTATAACTTCAATTGGGAATGTAAAATATTATTGGATAGCTATTAACACTTATGAGTGTCTTAGCAGCATATCCCAAAATCTCCCTACATTACCTATCAAGGTAGATCCTATGAAATTTAGTGCACTGTCTATGGTCCATGAATGTAAACGAACTAATAAATATAATATCGAAGGTCAAGAGCCCATTAATCTATGGATTCTATTGATTCCTTTTCATAGTCTATCTTTAGAATCATCCCATGTTTAGGAAAACATTATGGATGTATTTGTTTGGATTATATTCTTCCTGAATATAGCTTGGATATGAGGGATTGGATTCCCTATTGATCTTCTGAAACAAATCTTTGAACTATCCTTTCTATCATTTCCAAGGAATTGGTTTCTAAGAGATATCATGACATACTGTCTTGGCATCCCAAGGTTTTACAATGAGTCTTTCGGTGGGAGATGAATTATTCTCTTTATTTTTCCTCTTTTCTTTGAGTTTGTCTTGTAGGTATTCATCTTTCATGAGCTTTTCATTTAGGTTTTTGGAGACACATTCTATATCCCCAAGTTCCCATTTCTCCTGAGTAATAATATCATGGATCTGTTTCTGGTATTCCTGGATACATTGAGGAATTCTCAAAACTTATTCCTGATATTCTTTTGCTTCTCCTGCTAAAGTCCATGCATAATTATCTACAGTATATCATCCTTATATACTTTCTCTTTATATATCTCTATATAGATGAATATCAGAGATAATGGAATTGGGCTAATTGGAATATTTTCCCTATGCTTTCCCTTCAATCCTCTAAAAAATATATCGGATATTTGGTCCGACACTAAATCCTCTTCTGGACATATTATACTATTCAATGAAAAATACTTCTTCTTTTGGATATCCTTGTGTTCTTTATAGGTTTTGGACTACTATATGGCTTGATGAAGCTGAGATTCAGTATGCCTAATTTTTTACTTCAATTCCTCAAGATTATCATGAGTTTCCTAGGATTTTTTCCCTAACTCAATTACTTCATGTTCATTTTTAAAGGCTAATATGGATTCTAAAATTTTACGATACTATCTAACCCAAATATGACTAGATTTGTTCACTTAATACCTTACCCTACCTTCTAACCATTTTTAATCATAATAAAGACTTTTAACTATGTGATCCAGGAATTTATTACTGGAATGATGTGGAAGCATCGCTCTAGATGGATTTGTTTTCCCACCCCCTGCACTTTGAAGGAGAATTATTCTTCTTTGAGTAGTAAAATCTGTCTGAAAGAGGATCTGGTGTCAGACCAAATATACTAGATATTTGGAAGAGGCTTGAAGGGAAAGCTTAAAGAGAATAATCCAATCAGTCTGATGCCACTATCTCTGATATTGCATCCACACAGAGATAAAAAAAGATAAAGTATATCAAGATGGTATAATGAAAATGATTACACATGGACTTTAGTAGGAGAAGGTCAAGAAAATCAGAAATAAGTTTTGAGTATTCCTTATAGTATCTAGGAATACTAAAAACAGACCCATGATGTTATTACTCAGGAGAAATGGAAACTTGGGGATATAGAATGTGTCTCCAAAAACCTAAATGAAAAGCTCAAGAATTTTGAATACCTGTAAGCCAAACTCAAAGAGAAGTGGAAAAAATAAAGATACTAAGTCATCCCCCACTGAATGACTCAATGTAAAACCTTGGGAAGCAAAGCCAGTATGGCAGGTGATCATCCAGAAACCAATTCCTTAGGAACAAAAGAAAGGATCGTTCAAGGATTTGTTTCAGAATATCAACAGGGAATCCCATCCCTCATACCCTAGCTATATTAAAGAAGAATATAGGCTAAAGAAAACACATTCAGAAGGTGTTACTCAACATGGGATGATCCTAAAGCTAGAATGTGAAAAGGATCCAAGATAATCAATAGATGGATAGGATCTAGACCTTCGATATTATATTTTGTTAGTTGGTTTACATTCGTGGACCATGGATAGTGAAATTAATTTCATTGGAGCTACCTTGAGAGGTAATGTCGAGAGATTTTGGGATATTCTACTAAGAAACATAGAAGTGAAAACAACTATATGAGAATATGTTACATTCCTAATTGAAGTTATACAACTAGTAGCTAGTTTCCTTAAATAAGAGTTTGCAAGAAACTCACTGGTAGATTAGGATGGAGAATTGGTAGAAAAATATAGAACAACTTTAACCAAGATCAAATTTTTTACATGTGTTACTTTTAAGAATATATTTGTGAGTTTCAGCATTGGTATTATCTTTAGGGAAGATTAAATCAAGAATATGCTCTATATGTCTTTATCTAAAAGCTTCTAGGCAGTTGTCTTGAAATTGTTAAAAAAGAATTGAAGACTCGTCTTTCATAGAGTGAAGATCTGCAAGACACTCTAGGAGTTTTAGAAGGAAATAATGAGGCAAGTTATGAGACTCTATTGTATATAGAGGAATGTCTTACAAGATGTAAGAAATATTCCAAAAATGAGTTCTTCATATTGACCAAAAGTAGAGGTTGTTTCAAGAAGACATGGGTGCAATTCAACTTGTAGAAGCTTGAAAAAACTCAACAAAGATCATTCAAAACATAGTTTCAAGAAGGAAAATGTGAATGAAATAAAACACATAAGAAAATCTAAAAATTATTTGGGAAGAGAAAATCATCAAGTAGATTTTTAGGTAGAAAGCCAGAAAAAATCTAAGAGATTTCTTAGACCAAATTAAATTTAGAAGGATATGAGAGAAAAATTTAAAGAAAAAATGGAAATTATCCCAGATTTCCTAAAGGAAAATATATATCTAGTTGTGATTTCTATTGGTTCTATAGAAATAAAGTTCACAGAGCTAACAGTTACCCAGATGCAGACAGAAGAAGGGAAAGTATCAAAGTAATAATGATGTAAGATTCATTAGAGATATTGTTTGAGACTATATTGGGAGAAGATATAGACTCATATGATGAAATTTTATATCCTTTATATTTGAATTACTCAGAGGAATAAGATTCTATCTCAAATGAGGAAGAAGGACATAACCCTATTTTTAGCCAGGGGCTAGTGCACCTAAAGACTCTCCAGAACTAGTAAAACTAGAGGAGATGGAAGGAGGTATGGTTCATTATTTAGAAACTAAAATAACTTTAGAAGGAAGATACTGTAAATAATGGAAGATGACCATAGTTTATTGGTATGAGGTAAACCAGAAGTCTTGGCTACCATATCAAGAAATGACCAAGATCTTTGAAGATGAAGAGACAACTGAAGTCTATAAAACAGATAGAGGATTATTTACAATGCCATTTCTAAAACAAGAAAGGGTGAACAAGTAAATCTAGAAAAATGATATGTATTCTCATTTTGGAATAATACATATATGAGAATATTCTCTTATCATAAAAGTAAAATATCTACCAGTCATAATTGTAGTAGTGGATGGTAGTTTATCCAATTTCTCCAATGCACTATTAGAAGGAGAAGAAGAAAATTTTCATGTAGGAGCATCATGAGTAAAGGAAATACTAGACTTTCATGTATTTATTATTTACATAATTATTAGTAAAAATATAGAAGATAGGATCAAAATGAGGAACATGAAAAAGATGTTGGGTTTCCCACCAACTAGAAGATGTGTCAGAGTGATTACTTACCTCTATGTAAAGTTTTAAAATACTAGAAGACCATCTCTATGGAAGGGTGTGGAAATATTTACATGTCTTTTTCAAGATGAAAGAACAAAAAATTAGATC
This sequence comes from Viscum album, assembly GCA_963277665.1. Classification (NCBI taxonomy): domain Eukaryota; kingdom Viridiplantae; phylum Streptophyta; class Magnoliopsida; order Santalales; family Viscaceae; genus Viscum; species Viscum album. The sequence continues at coordinate 105,556,097 of OY728143.1, read as the reverse complement.
AATGAAAGCATAGGTGATAAACCTCAAGTGGCTAAATTGGCCTAGAGAATGGGTTTCATCAGATCCAGAGGAAGAATGAAGTCAAAATCAACTTCTTCCAGATGTTATTAAAGAATTAAAAAATAGAATTTTCATCTCTGAGGTCAGAGATGATGAATATTATCTTAGATCAAAAGGATAAAGATCAGGTAGATCAAATTTGAAAATAGAATATTTAAAATCAGAAATATTAGAGAACCCTTTATAAAATTCAAGGATATCAATTGTAAAAGATTAAGGTACTTCATTAGAAGCACCTAGAGCATCAATTTACAGAAAGATAGTTTGAAAAAGGACTATTCAAATACCTATCTATGAGGATGAAGAAACTCATGTAGGATATATGGGATCTTCATTTATCATTTCAAAGATAGATTAGTGGGCTATATTAGTAAAATTAAGTATTAATAAAATTTCATGTATTGTCATAATTGATATAAGATATACATTATCTTGTAAAAGAATCTTATTTTTAAGAGTATCTTGAGAATCTTTAGAGTTGTAAGATACATTTGGTAACAATGCAATAGTTGTAATTGAAGAATTAGACAAGGATGTTCATATTGAGCTTAATGGAAGGATATTTATAGAGCGTATTCTTTGTTTTATTCCTCAATGTCTAAATGACTTCTTAATTGGAAATATATTTCTTAGAAGATATCAGTATGTAACGATATTTTAGAAGGAATTATCCTTGGTAATTATCTAATTCCATCTAATTCTATAAAAACTAGAATGGTTCCATATAAGCTAGTGTCTACTATTAAAGTGGAAAACTATCCAGATGAAGATATATAATACCACAAAAACATTGAGCAGATGAAAGAACTAGTTGGATTGAAAGTAGTTAGGATTAATGAAGAAGAGGAATTGGCTAAGATAAAATATTGTTTATCATAAAATTTGCCGAAAAACCCTCTAAAACTATGGAAGAAAGAAATTATAGAGGCTACAATCACCCTTAAAGATCCTAGTATAGTGATCAGAAGTAAGAGAATTGCCTATCCAGATTATATGGTTAAAGAATTTCAGAAAAAAATTCTATAACTAATTAGTCTTGGACTAATCAGGCATAGCGAAAGTCCACATAGGAGTGTTAAATTCATGGTAATGAATCATATAGAAAAATAGCATGGTAAGTCCAGAATTGTTATAGATTATCATGATCTTAATTATGCCACAGAGGATGATGGATACAATCTTCCAAACCAAGAATCTTCCAGAAGAAGGATTAAGAATTAAAGGACAATGGTATATTCTATGTTTGATCTTAGTTTAGGATATTGGTTGATAAATATCAAAGAAGTGGCTATACCATTAACACCATTTACAATGCCAATTGTCTTGTTTTAATGGATAATTATTCCATTTGGACTCAAGAATTCACCAGGAATATTCTAGAGAATAATGGGCAAGGCATTAAATAGATTTTCACAGTTCGTGGAAGTCTATGATGATGATGTGTTCATATTTAGTAAAGATATAGAAGAGCATATAAAACATTTTAAATAGTTTGTTGAAGTGTTCAGAGAAGAAGGGATGGTAATTTCAAAAAGAAAGATCATTTGGATGGAACCAAAGATAGAATTATTGGAATTTCAGATCCAAGGAAGTAGAGAAAAGCTTCAATGAAATAATGAAAAAAATCTACAAACATTCCCCGATGATATTACAGATCATAAGTAGATACATTTTTTCCTTGGTATACTAAGTTATGCCAGATCATACATCATAGATTTAACAAAAATCATAGTTTCAATACAGAGAAAGGTGTATATTAATGTACCATGGGATTAGATAGAAAAATATTCTAATGTAATCGGAATTTTGGAGTAAAAAGAACGAAATCTCCCAGAATTGGAGTATCCAGATGGGAGTGAACATCAACTTATATTAGAAACATATGCATAAGACTCAACATGGGGATGTATCCTAAAGATAAGTAAAAACCATAATGATAGTATCAATAGATATTTGAGTGGATGTTTTGATAAGGCATCAACGAATTTTCTTATACATGAAAGAGAGTTTCTTGAAGTCCTGAAAGTAATTATGGATAATGATCTTTTCTTGTGAAAACATGTTACTATAATAATAGATAGTTCTTATATAAAGAATTTTATGAGAATTAAATTAAAAAGTAATACCCAGACATGACTTGTATGGTGGATGAATGAATTGAAATACTATAACGTTAATATAGAAAATATTAAAGGGAGAGATAATGTCATTTAAAATTCACTAACATTCTATTTTGAATTTTTTAGGTGAAATGGAAGAAAGTATAAAATCAAGAAGATTTCATGTTTTCATTGATAATCATTCTGTGGCAAAATTCTGGGTTATCAAAGCAATTAATGAAAAACATGATAAACTTGAAAAAAGATAAAGGGTTCTAGCAGAGAACCACCATTAGAAGAAGGGATATTCATCCAGTAAGGTTGAAATATTAGAAAGCATAGGTTCCTAGACTATAAAGGCTGAAACACTCTAAAATTATTCAAAGAGACCTCTAGACAGAAATTCTAAAGATAAAAGTCATATTTATTTCTTTATATGTGGTCTAAAAATCATTTACGACACTAAATGTGTAGATAATCTGAGAAATATGAAGGGTTAAAAGAACCAAATGATTGACACGAATGGAAGCTCTAAAACTAAAGAGAAAACCATTAAGAGTTGGGATGATCATGTAGAAGAAGAACTTGAAAATCTATAAAGGTCTCAGAAAGAACCTCATTGATAGAATGTTCAGTAAGAACAAGATCAAGAAAGTCTGGATGATGATCTTGATGAAGAGCCCAATCCAGCGAAGAAAATATTGAAATAATTTCAAAGGATTCCAAAAATTTAAAGGAATAAATCCACATCCGTTTATAATTTGATCAAGATATGTAAAGATTACCATATATTCAATAGAGTTCTGAAACATGTTTTAGACATGCTTGAATAATATGAAGATATTATGGAGGATTATAAAAATGTTGATCAAGATATGATCAGTAAGATCATCATTGAAGAGATCAGGATAAAGGTCCAAGTTTCTGGTCTTCTTGAAAAAGTTATAAGAATCAAGGAGAGAGGCATGAAATAATATCCTGTGTTGAAATGATTTTGGAGAATTTCAGGAATAGGGATTCAAAAATTCCAGATACCAGATTTGACATTAGAACCAGAAGAGTTCATTGAATGCCATAAATCTTTCAACATGGGATCCATAGAATTCCCAGGATTTAAGAAAATAAATTCCACATTAAATTGGGTACATCGGATGGTGAGAATGATTTTAAAAAATGCATATACATGTTTTATATGGTGGTTTACACATATTGAACCTATCAGATTAGCAGACAGAGTAATCATGCTATGGAATATATTCCCAGGGCACGGGACTAAAGGAACTATCCAGAAAGAGTTTGAAGATTCTCGGTTTAGCAATAAAGATTGTATAGATTTTAGTTTGAATAAGATCCATTATGATTGTATCAAAATCTCATGGAGTATTTATCTAATTGAATTATGATCAATAAGAAAATATTGTATATTCTTTGTAGGAGACAATGTGTTAGTCTCTATTAACTCTAGAGACATACAACATTTGGAAATGGAATATCTAACATACTTCGTGGTGGAGGAAGACACGATTCTTAAAGAACTCAATGTCTGGAAAGGACATAAAAAAGATATCTTTATTTTAAGAGACCAGATCCAATGTGCCATAAAATAATTGATGAAAATGAAATAGTTATAGAAAGAAGTCATAGTTGTGAAATGATTGATGTTGTGTATGACTTGTAGGGATTATAAGTGTTGATCCAGACACACGTCATATCCTACATGGATGATAGGATCAAGTTCGTCACATCAATTATGTAATTTTTTTTAGTATGAAGTATGTAGTGTATGTTTCTTGGTTTTTTTTCAACCTTTTATTTGTATTTTTTCTTTTTTTTATTATTGAAAGTGTGACTTTTAAGATTTGAGTTAACTTCTTGGGCAAGCTGAGCCCAGAAACCTATATAAGGGTTCTCCAACCCTTTTGTTCGAGGATATGATTTTACATAGAAATCAGAATTATTTCAGACATTCTCTCTGTATATTATCTTTAAGCCTTTGTGTTCTTCATGTGAAGCGATTCCCAAAATGATCATGTGAATTCAATGACAGGTAGTCCCATTATCCTCTTTGTGGATAATGTTTTGATGATGTTTGTAATTTTTTTAGCCTTTTTGGACTCCCAAATTGGGATCTCTAGGGAGACCTCATCGGAGACTTCACCCACCAGTGGTATCAGAGTGCGGGGGGGGGGGGGACTAGTGGATTCATTCACCCACTAGTGGTATAAGAGGATTATGATCATTATGAATTGTATGTTATAATGATGTAAATCACCATTTTTCCAATGAAGAAAATAGTTATTATATTCATGTGAAGAAATATAATCAACATTTTCTTAATGGGATTATTTTAGAATTCAGTAATTTTTTTTATTATTTTCCAAAAAAATTATTTTAGTTCTATTTATTGTTTTATAATAATGTATTTTCATTTATGTTTAATAACAAGAGGTTTTTATATAGATTCGAATATTTAATATAATTTTAAGTAAAATAAATGAGTTATTCATTTTGGATATAGAAAATCCAATTTATAATATACATAATGGAAATTTTAATGGAATTTGAATCTAAAACCACTACATTTTTTTATTAAAAGAGGAAATGGATAATAAATTATTAAAAATAATACATGTTTATTTCTATGGTCCAATGGGAAAATGATTCATGGTGATTTAATTTGGAAATATTTTAAATGACTAATTTATATTGAATAATATATAAAATTAATTTGATGAAACTATTAAGTCACTTTTATAATATTGAGGTGGGGAGTACTTGAGCTAATATTTAACTGGAAAATTTAATGTTTAGAATAGATTTCTAAATTTACCATTAAGAAAATCTTATAGATTCTCATTATGTTATTATCTATCTTAACTAATATAAAAGGAACCTTATATTAAATAGATTTGAAATTTATTATTTTTTTACTTTATTAGGATTTTATTATGAAAACATACATAATATGTTTATATTCACCTTAAAAATAAATAAGATTATTTTTTAGAAATTATTTGAAAATGATGGGTTATTATTTTAATAATAACATAAGACCCAGATTTTTTGTTATATATAAAGATAAATAAATAGAATAGATTTTAAATTAAAAAGTTATTGTCTAATATAAAGAAATTTTTTGGAGGATGAGGTTTTGTTTTATTGAGATTCGTGAAAACTGAACTGACACATGATTAACAAAGATATTTTAAATAAAATATGGTTTGTAGGAGTGAAATTGCTTTTATTATGTTATTTAAATAGACTATTTATTATAAAAAACATTATATTTTTATAGTTAAAATTATTTTAATAATGATATTGATGTATAAATTTCATCTACCAATGGAGGTATATTGATTATTACAAAGTTAAATTATTTTACATTTCAATCTATAATTTAATCAATTTAGACATCTTATGTGATAATGAACAAGAATTAAAAATTATAAGATCGATTCTATTTAAAAAAAATATTATATAGGTATTAAAATGTTTCCAATTTATTTTTAAATGGTTTTGAGGCATTTAAAATTTTCATTATGACATTAAATTTCATTATTTTCCCAAATTTATATAAATTGTTCTTTTTAGATATCCCAAAATAAATAATATATTTTTTATCAATGAGTAAAATGTTTCTTTTATTATATCATCATAATATATTTCTTAATAAGGAATAAATTATAAATTTATACATGATAAGGATTAAATTTAAATATGATGAAAGTAAAAAAAATATTGCATTAGAATGGGATTTTTCACATAATTTTTTTAAATTTTGACTATAAAAATAACATTGATTCCAACTTTTTTATATTCTAACAAATTTTAGTAGTTTAAAAAATATTACCTTAATATTATAACTATTAAACTTATTATTAGTAGTAAAATTAAAGGTAAATTTCTTTTGAGGAAAGATAATTCTAGATCTTTAATAATGTTTATAGTATTTTTAAAATAATAAGATTGGAAGGGTTTTAATCCATTATTATTTAGAATATTATAAGTGATGAAATAAATTATTGTTTAGAATATTTAATCTAAATATGGATCCTAAAATAGTATGTAATAATAATCACGCCATTATATTGAAATATATACTTAAAAGTTATCTTCATTTTAAGTAGTTTAGTGGGAGTGTTGATGTAATTTTTTTTTATTTTTTTTTCAAGGTAATGTTTCATGTGTTATATTTTTTTCTTTGTGTCACATGTTAATTTAGATATTTTTTAACATTTCCACTAGTGTAGTAATATGTAATCCATAAAAAATCCTTGAATTTCAAGATAGAATTGGTCTAGTTGAAATGTATATGATTTTATCAGGACATACTAAAAGGTTTAGTAATATAAAAATGTGTTATATTTAATAGAGGCAATTTACACCTTATTATTAATTAATGTGTATTTCTCTTGAAATATAACAATTAAATGATAAATAATCCTATAGAGTTATTCCCTTATCTTATCCCTAGTCTATGGTATTCATGGAAATTAATGGGTTATAACAATATGTTAATATTAGTATGAGTTTGGGATCATATACAGCTACACATTTCACTCTTGTGACAAAAGTATTTTATTTAATTTTTAATGTATACCACATAAACTTTCATATATAATGTCATTGGTATACATGGGTTATACATTTTATAGTAATAAAAAGTTCAAAAGTATAGAAATATACTCTATTTGATAACCTTTATACATTTATAACATTATTATATAACTCTTAAAGATTGAGTGAATCTTGGTTTGGATGAATATGTTATCGATAATATTATGTGTTTTGCTTAACCAGGTTTGGATTTTTTTATCCAGTACGATTGGTATGAAATTTGATAAAAAAATTGTGTACAATTAAGGAAGTTTGCAGCCAAAACATATTGACGTAAATATGTTTTTTTCATTTATTTGTATTAATGACATGTGATGTATTCATATCTCATGGTCAATATAACATTGATAATTAAGTATGTATATTCCATATTATATGAGATTTAAATATTTCATGTCCAATTAATATATATTATATACTGTAACAGGGGGTTATTTGAATATTCATAATGTATATAGATACATTTGTTCGACACTTAAGTAGTTGTGAAATTTTATTAAAGGTAACATCTTACATATGGTTATAACTTAGTAATTAATATTAATTTTTTAATCCATAACTTTTCTCATGTTCACACATAATATTTCATGAGTAAGGATTTTTTTGGGTACAAAATTCTCTTTCAAAATCAAACAGGGAATACAAAATTTAATATCTAAATGTGTTTGATGTTTTTTCAAAAAATATTTTTGGAATCAATTTTACAATTTATTACATATAATGTAAAATAATCTAATTTATACATATTTATTATGATGTTTTAGTTATAATTGTTGATTAAAGTTTTTGTGTGATAAATATTTATAGAAAATAGTTATGTTAACCATTGTAATGACCCAATGTTTTTCAATGGAAATTCCTTTCTTAAAAATATGTCATAAAATCACATGAAAACACAAAAAAAATAAACTAATAAGTTCTAAGTGACCTTTAAACAAGATTTTGTCACTTTTGAGTTTGGAATTTTGAAAATCCGACATACATAGTTGCGTTCAAGATTATTTTTGGGGTCTAATAAGAGAAACTTAATTTTTAGTGAATAGTAAAATACATTAATTTACCGAATAAATACATTATAATTTAAACCCACTATTCATGACATCATAAGTGATATAAGCACTCAAATATCTCACTCACAATTCCTCCTTACTATTACTAGTCATGGAAGACTCAATATACCTTTTCTGGTGGGGAAATTATAAACTAATGAATTTTATATTAAGAAAACCCCTCTCCCCTCCACTATAAATACCACCCTCCACACCCTCATTTCTTCACTCCTCTCAAGCTACAAGAATTGTCTAAAATCTTCCCAAGAATCTTCCCTATCCCCTCCACCACATCCATTAGCTTTTGGGCTCATCAAAAGACCAATCCTAGGAAACATAAGGAGGATCTCAAGAGGAAGATTCTAGAGGTAATTTCTCTCACTCTTTTCCTTTAATTCCATTTCAATTTCAAGTTATTATCTTATTTTCTCACCACCTATATTTGTCCAAATGGCATGGTAACTCTAGTATAATACATATAATTGAATGTTATGATACTAATATGATATTATACCATCCAAACCCCTTCTAAACTTTCTTTTATTTTATAAAAGAAAATGTTGTTCATGAGGTGTTAATATATCACCTTCAAGAACAACATGTTTTCTTTTTTCATTTCTACCTTCTGATATGGTCATAAAACAATTTTTATGGATAAAAAAGAATAAATTATATTAATTAAGTCCTATTTAATGTTCTGTAACTAACTTATGTACATATTACTAAATGATTAATCAAAACAAGTTCGTTGTGGTCGAAATACCGCCCAAATTAACTCAAACAATCATCATTTAATTCTTATCTAATGATTCATCCACATGGTATATAATATAATTCATTATAATATAATTATAATATTATATAATATCATCAATAACATTAGATATCAGTTCTAGATGTTTACCCATGATCTACAAAAACTTTCATTTAAGAATACAAGTGAACCACTCAAGAAAACCATAAAAACGAACATTACCAAACAATGTTTTTAAACTCAATCACTCCTACAAAGGAACATAAAATAACTTAATGAAACCATAATGAGCCATATTAATATACACAATGTTATTTAATTGTTAATTAATTAATCTAATGTGGTTATATAAGACATTAAAGAGAAAGAATCATTCATATACATGGTAAGGGGAAATTTTCGAACCCAACTTTCATCCTTCGGGTTCTCCCACTTTCACTCCTTTTTGATATGGTTACTCATTAAAAATATTTTTTTCATCATTTTATTTCTTTTTTTATGATATACATGTTTGTCATTGGTATTTATGTTAAACAATGTTTTTTCCAAAAGAACTCTTCTTTTAAGAACACACATTTTACTTCACATTCAAGATTGACAGTTCTTGTAACAATTATGTTATTACCTATTTCTTTTGGGAACCCAATGTTTATGAATGTGTTATTATGAGATGAAACCCATTCCTCTTCATGGGTTAGTTATGTTCATTTTTTATATATGTTCTATGTGGCATGAATGATAATGATAATGTTATGATATGACGGGTGTTCCCAGAATTATATACCACAATATGAATATTTGAATGTAACAGGTGCGCCCGGAATTATACAGCTCTCCAATTAATTGGTTAAAGTGATGAATTTTATGAGTAAAAGTGAAATGATGCATGGACATGATTCTAGCATTGTTCAAAACTATGTGTGGTAGTTAACCACTAAGACATTATGTTTCATTTTTTTTGCATTTCCACATTTCAAGTCTCTTATTAATGCTTCCTATCATGTTCATGATCCTTTGCCTGTGTTATGGTTATGATTACCCACTTTTATATTTTTCTTATATTTCCCCTTAATAGGATTCTAGATCACTCATTTTTACGTATATACTCAGGTGTCTACATTTTCTAAATATAGGTCAAGTGCGAATAAGAATCTTGAGAAGAAGAAATATAAAAAAATTATGCTCAATGTTGTAATTGTTATGTATGGTCCTAGTTTTCCCAATATAGTAAACCTTTGGATACTCTATTTTTAATACTATTATGTTTTTTATCTATAAAATTATTTAATAGTAATTTAAGAAAATTTCGGGTCACTATAGTTGGTATCATAGGAAATGTTTAGTTAATATGGGAATTAGGATTAGTGAATCCTAGAGAAAACCTCTAGAATGAGAATGATTACAAATATGCACATAAGAATATTTAAATAGGGATCCCATATCTTATTATTTTAGAATAAATTGTTTAAATTAATAATTTATTCATGACTTGTTGACTTATGTTTTGTTCTAACCTTTTCTATTTTAGAAAATGGTGGGAACCAGGAGAAACTAGGCCAACAACTTGTGCGAGGGCCAATACAACGATTGCCCGAACGACATCCCCAATGATTTGGGAGGTGGAGTTAAAAACTTCATGGAGATGATTACCCAATTATCTCAGGTTATAAAAAATAGCTATAATAATGGGGAACGTACTCCTTCACCAAAGAGATAACAATTGGATATCAAATGTTTTATGCAGAAACGACCACCGATGTTTAGTGGATCATCTGATCCACTAGTTGTAGAATAGTGGGTCTAATCCATAGAGAAGATATTTTCTGTTCTTCACTGTTCTAAGATGGAGAGGGTGACAGTAGCCGTTTATCTTATAGATGGAGAGGCTAATCAATGGTGGGATTTGATTAAGAACACGAAACCAAGGCAGGAAATTGAAGAGATGGAATGGGAAGAATTTAAGATCATGTTTATTAATAAGTATTTCCCAAGAAATCTCCGTACAAAGATGGAGAGAAAATTAATAGATATCAAGAAAAAAGAAGGATAATCTATCACAAACTAAAAAGAAAATTTCACAAGGCTTTCAAGGTACACTTCGGGTTTTGTTATCAACAATGATAGAAAAATTGATAGATTCTTTAGTGGATTAAAACCACACCTTCAAAAGGATCTTGAAATTTGAGACTTTGGGAGTTATGAAGAAGGTTTTAGATGTGCTATTAAAGTAGATGTTGAGTTTGGTTAATTTTACCATGGATATGGTGATAAGAAAAGAAACATAGAGTTTCAAGCCGCTGGATCTAATGACAAAGGTGGGAAGAAAACTCAATGGACCACATGCCAAAAATGTGGGATGTTACACCATGGAAACTACCTTAAAGGGACGGGGAAATGATTAATGTTTGGGAAAGAAGGACACCATACTCAAGAGTGTCAAAAAGACATAAAAATGAAGGAGAATGTGGTGGAAGAAAGGATAGAAACACCCATGGTTCAATGATACAATTGTAGGGAGCTTGGGCACTATACAAGCCAGTGCACCGAACATCAAGTTCTCGAGGGTAATTAGTGTTAGCTGCCACCAAATCCAAAGGAACAAGGGAAGTATTATGCCATCACTACTGCAGAAGTGGATCATGATAATGAATTCATACAAGGTACACTTCCTATTCACTAAATAATGGAAAAATTATTATTTGATATCGGTTCTACGCATTCCTTTATATCTAGAATGTTTTCTAGAACTATAGAATCAAATCCATGAAACCTTGATGTAGAGATATCTGTAAAAATACCAAGTGGTGCAATCATTTCAAACCAAGTTATTGAATCTTATCCTATTGGCTTATGTGGGAAGATTCTTCCTGCAAATCTTGTAATACTTCCCTTGGTGGAATTAAATGCTATAATGGGAATGGATTGGATCTCATTATATTGAGCACATATCAACTATCTGGAAAAGGAAATATCTTTTCATATTCTGAATCATCCGATGCTCCTCTACAAATTCAAGGAAGATCACAAATCTCCTTTGAAAAATAATTCAATGATGTGGTTGTTGATTCCCTATAAAGAAGCAAACCTCTCCCAAATGGTTGATTAAAGGAAAGTGACAACCTTGTGGAAATGACCATCGTGAGGGAATACAATGATGTATTTCCCGAAGAGTTACCCGGAATTCCCCTGGATCGTGAGGTAGAGTTCTCAATAGAACTAATACCCAGAGCTAATCCTATCTCAATGTGTCCTATAGGATGGATCATATCGAATTGGAGGAGTTAAAGAAGTAGCTGCAAGAGCATCTGGACAAAGGGTTTATACTCCCTAGTGCATCACCTTGGGCTGATCTAGTTCTCTTTGTGAAAAAGAAGGATGTAACAATGATAATTCTTATCAAATATTGGGAACTCAATAATATCACCATAAAGAACATGTATCCTCTTCCAATTATTGATGACTTGTTCGACCAGTTAAGAGGAGATAAATACTTCTCAACGGTGGATCTTTGTTATAGATATCATCAGCTAAAATTGAAGAAGAAATGTATTAAGAAGAATACCTTCCGTACAAGGTATGTGCACTATGAGTTTCCGGTGATGCCCTTCGGAATTTCTAATGCCCTTGAAATATTCATGGATTTCATGAATAGAGTCTTTAGACATTACCTTGAAAATTTATTGGTAGAGTTTATTGATGATATTCTCATCTACTTAAATCTCAATGTGGAACATGAAGAACATCTAAGACTTGTGTTGGAGATGTTGAGAAAGGAGAAGTTTTACACAAATTTCAGAAAGTGTGACTTTTGGATGAACAAAGTCACATTATTAGGACATGTGATCACAAGTGAGGGAATGTATGTGGACCCTTAAAAAACAAAGGCGATTGAGGAATGGCCCATACCCTCTAGTGTCATAGAAATATGTAGTTTTCATGGATTAGCTAGGTACTACCAACGTTGTTTGAGAAACTTCTCATGATTTTCAAGCCCGCTAACTAAGTTAACTTGGAAAGGGGTAAAGTATGTCTGGACGGAATAATGTGAGGGAAGATTTAAGGAGATAAAGAGAAGGATTATCACTGCACCTGTACTCACCCTACCGAAAAGTGGGGAAAGTTTTGTGATATAAAGTGATGATTAAAAGAAAGGCTTGGGTTTTGTACTCATGAAAAATGATAATGTGATAGCTTACGCCTCACAACAGTTGAAGATCCATGAGCAGAACTACCTGATGCATGATCTGGAGCTGGCAGTCATGATTTTTTTGTTGAAAATCTAGCGGCACTACCTTTATGGTGAGTAGTGTGACATATACACTAATCAAAAGATCTTAAATTATATATTCACACAAAAGGAAATCAACATGTGTTAAAGGATATGGTTAGAGCTAATAAAGGATTACGATTGATCTATTCACTACCATCCTGGAAAGGCGAACAAGGTAGCTGATGCTCTAAGTAGAAAAGAACCTGCTACTCTATCCATGTTATGGATTGAGAAAGACCCTACCTTCTCGGATACACAAAAAATGGATTTAGAAATCATAAGGGAAGGGGATACATCATACCTTTCCCAAATTATTTTGCAACCATCCATCCAAGAAAAGATTAAGGAAGCACAAAGGGGTGATGTGGAGACACAAAAGAGGGTGAATGTAGTAAAGTAATGGAAGCTGCAAGAGTTCCATATCGACTATGATGGTGTGATTTGGTTTGGAACACAGCTTTTTGTTCCTTCATCACCCGGGATAAAGAATGAGCTATTGGGAAATGCACATAGCTCAACATTATCTATCCATCCTGGTAGAACCAAGATGTATCGTGATCTCCGAGAACACTTATGGTGGGATAACATGAAGAAGGAGATTGCAGAATATATATCAAGGTGATTGGTATGTCAGCAAGTTAAATAAAAGTGACAAAAGTCCAAAGGGATTATGTAGCCATTACCTATACCCATGTAGAAATGGGAAAATGTTACTATGGACTTTGTCACGGGTCTCCCGAATATGTAGAAGGAAAATAATGTGATATGATTTGTGGTTTTTTTACTCACCAAGACTTCCCATTTTATCTTCATTTGGGAAAACCTCTCACTTGAACAACTTGAAAATATATATGTGAAGGAAGTGGTGAGACTGCATGTTTTTTACTCTCATTTGTCTCTGACCTTGATCCAAGGTTCACATCTAAATTATGGAGGATCCTTCAACATTCATTGAGTACTGAATTAAATTTCATCATGGCCTATCACTCCCAAACCGATGGCCAATCTGAAAGGACTATTCATACACTAGAAGATATTCTAAGAGCATGATATCTAGAATTCAAAGGTAGATGGGATCAACATCTCCCATTGGTTGAGTTATCATATAACAATAGCTTCCACTCGAGTATTCAAATGGCTCTAAAAGAAGCTCTGTATGGAAAGCGATGTAGAACTCCAACCTGTTGAAATGAAGTTAGAGAAAGAAAGCTACTTGGACCCAATCTTGTGCAAGAGATGACAGAGAAGGTTCAAGTCATCTAGAAACACATCAAATCTGCTCAGAGTCGCCAAAAGAGCTATGCTGACAACCATCAAAGGGACTTGGAGTTTGACATTGGAGATAAAGTCTTCCTTTGAATATCACCCTAGAAGAGAGTCATGCCATTTGGGAAGAATGAGAAGCTAAGCCCCAGGTACATTGGCCCCTTTGAAATCTCTGACCGAATAGAAATGGTGGCCTCTTAGCTTGCAATTCCACTGAATATTGCTCAATTTCATGATGTATTTCATGTATCACTCCTGAGGAAGTACATACCTGATCCCTCACATGTACTAAACTCAGAGGTGGTACAACTAGAAGATAATCTCTCTTATGAGGAGAAGCCGATAAAGATTTTGGATTAGAGAGATAATTTTCTACGCAACAAGACAACCCACCTTTTCAAAGTGTTGTGGAGGAACCATAAGTTTGAAGAATCTACTTGGGAACCAGAGGAGGCGATGAAGGAGAAGTACCCTCAACTGTTTGTGTAAAGTGAAGTTTCAAGGGCAAAATTTCATAATGGGGGAAGAATGTAATGACCCAAAGTTTTTCAATGGACATTATCTTCTAAAAAATATGTCATAAAATCACATGAAAACACAAAAAAATGAACTAATAAGTGCTAAGTGACCTTTAAACATAATGTTTTCACTTCTGTGTTTGGAATTTTGAAAATCCGACAAACATGGTTGCGTTTAAGATTATTTTTGCGGTCCAATAAGAAAAACTTATTTTTGGTGAATAGTAACCTACCCTTATGAATAGTAACCTACCCTTATGAATAGTAGTACAACCCTTATGAATTTTAAATTATCCAAAATAAGAGTAACCATACCAATGAATAATTAAATAAAATTTTGGGATCTTAGAAAGTGACAATTTGACCATAGTAATCGTTTTGGTATTTTTGTAAGTTATAAATAAATAATTATAATTAATTAATTAATTTAACAGAAAATGTATTTTCTTAAAATGTTTTTATAAATAAACAAATCTATTTCTTCTATTTTTTAGATAATTTTATAAGACCCTACGTATTTTTTGAAAGCATTATAAAATAAGTCCTAATTTTAAAAACTGTATTTTTCAAGTAAATTATGATTTTAATTAAATATTAAATTAATCATATTTAGATTTTTTTTTCATAAATGGAATTCATTTTTGGATTCTAATCATCAAAAAATGGTTAGGGTGATTTTTTTACATTTTTCTGAAATACTTGATTTTTTGGTGAATAGTAAAATACATTAATTTATCGTATAAATACATTATAATTTAAACCCACTATTCATGACATAAAAAGTGATTTAAGAACTCAAATATCAAATTAAAATTCCCTCATTACTATTACTGGTCATGGAAGACTCATTGTTCCTTGTCTTTTGGGGAAATAATAAACTAATGAATTTTATATTGAGAAAACCCCTCTCCCCTCCACTATAAATACCACCCTCCACACCCACATTTACTCACTCCTATAAAGCTATAAGCCTTGTCTAAACTCTAACCAAGAATATTACCTAGCCCCTCCCCCACGTCCAATATCTTTTGGTCTCATAAAAAGACCAATCCTAGGCCCTTTAAGGAGGATCTCAAGAGGAGGATTCAAGAGGTGATTTCTCTCCTTATTTCCCTTTAATTCTCTTTCAATTTCAAGTTATTTTCTTATTGTCTCCCCACATATATTTGTCCAAATGGTATGGTAACTTTAGTGTCATACATATAATTTAATTTTATGATACTAATGTGATATTATACCATACAACCCCCTTCTCCTCTTTATTTTATTTTATAAAAGAAAACGTTGTCTGTGAGGTGTTAATCTATCACCTTCAAGAATGGCATGTTTTATTTTTTCATTTCTACCATAAGATCTGGTCATGAAACCATTTTTATGGTTGAACCAGAATATTTTATATGTATTAAGACCTATTTAAAGTTCTAGAACCAACTTATGTACGAATTAAAAAATGATTAAACAAAAAAAATTCGTTGTGGTCAAAAAAACGCCCAAATTAACTCAAACAATCATCATATAATTCTTTTATAATGATTCATAAAAATCGTATATAATATAATTAATTATAATATAATTTATGATTATTTAATATCATTAAGAACATGAGATATCAGGTCTGTGTGTTTA
This sequence comes from Viscum album, assembly GCA_963277665.1. Lineage (NCBI taxonomy): Eukaryota > Viridiplantae > Streptophyta > Magnoliopsida > Santalales > Viscaceae > Viscum > Viscum album. The sequence continues at coordinate 105,539,838 of OY728143.1, read as the reverse complement.
CCCATGTTCTACATGAACTTTGTTTATGAATACAAGTTAACCACTCAAGAAAACTATAAAAACGAACATTCCCGAACAATGTCTTTAAACTCTATATCTAATAAAAAGGAATATAAAATAACTTAATTAAACCATAATGATATTTATTAATGTGAAAAAGGTTATTTAATTGTTAATTAATTAATATAATGTGGTTATAAAATACATTAAAGAGAAGGAAGCATTCAGATACAAGGTAAGGGGAAATTCTCGAACCCAACCTTCATCCTTTGGGTTCTCCCACATTCAATATTTTTTGATATGGTTACTCCTTAAAAATATTTTTTTCATAATTTTATTTCCTTTTCTGTTATATAAATTTTTTTCATTGGTATTTATGTCAAACCAAATGTTTTCAAAAAGAACACTTCTTTTAAGAAAGCACCTTTTACTTCTCATTCAAGATTGACAGTTCTTGTAACATGTATGTTATTACCTCTTTATTTTGGGAACCCAATGTTTATGAATGGGTTATTATGAGATGAAACCCATTCATTTTCATGGTTTATTTATGTTAATTTTTTTATATATGTTCTATATGGCGTGATAATGATAATGTTATGATGTGACGGGTGTGCCTAGAATTATATAGCGCAATATGAATGTTTGAATGTGACGGGTGAGCCCAGAATTATAAAGCGCTCCAACGCATTGGGTAAAGTGATTAATCTCATGAGTAAAAGTTAAATGATGTGTGGACATGATTCTAGCATTTTTCACAACTATGTATGGTAGTTAACTACTAAGACATAATGTTTCATTTTTTTTTGCATTGTCACTTTTCAAGTCTCTTATTAATGCTTCCTCTCATATTCACGATCCTTTGCCTATGTTATGGTTATGCTCACCTACTATTATATTGTTCTTATCTGTACTCTTATTGGGACTATATCTCACCTCTTTTAATGTATATCCTCAGGTGGCTACATGTACTAAATAGAGTTCAAGTGCCAATAAAAGCTAGATAAAAAGAAATAAAAAATGTTTATGCTCGATGTTGTAATTGTTATGTATGGTCCTAGTTTTTCCAAGACACTAAAACTTTGGATCCCTTATTTGTAATACTATTATGTTTTTTATCTTTAAAATTATGTAATAGTAATGTAAGAAAAGTTTGGGTTGCTATAACCATAGTGTTGTTAGTGTCATGGAATGGTTATTCTATGTCATGGGTCTATTTATGGCATATGATGTACTATTATTGGATTTACTTTATATATTATATTATCATATATATATATCATGTGATTATGTGAAATGGATTTATGAGCCATTAACTAGTTAATTCATCATGTGAAAACAAGAAGGTTAAATGGGAGTTTTTACATGTGTTTAATAGTTAGACTCATTTACTGATTGATTGTTTAAGAATTTATAGATCTCTTAAACAGATTCTACTTTATTTATCAATGTGTATTTTAAAAATATTGTAATCTATGTGTCCTAATGAATGATTTCTAATACCCCACCTTGGATTGGTTATGGGAACAAGTGTGACTCCCAAGGCCTTCGTCCAACAGGTAAAAAGTTGGGGACTATTACCATGTTTATAAATCATTCAAATGGGATAAATCACCCCAAGAGAAGATAATAAAAAAATGTATGAAAATATGTGAAAAATGAAACTATAAATAATGTTAATTACACCCTATTAACTAAATTCATGAAAAAGTAAAAATCCAAAATGATAGACAATAATGAAGGGAACTACTCAACTAATTTACAAAACAACTGAGTAACCTATAAATGATGAAAATGCATACCCCAATGTACTATAGTGGTATATAGTAGCTAATGTAAACAAAAATTTACAATTAACACCCATGAAATGAACTAATTCTTCTTAGCTACACTATAAAATCGACCAAAAAAACCTTTTTTGTAAAATTATTGTGATTATATTTAAATACTTAGTGATACATATCTCTGAGGATTATATGAAAACACCGATACCATGGTTGCATAAAAATAAAATAAGTGAAATTATGGTATGATATTTAGGAATAAAATATCATTTCAAATTATTGGATTACTTGGAAAAATATTAATAATTGAATAACTCATATAAGGAGTATATAAAACACAATATAGTTCATATACTATATAAGAAAAATAAAATCAATCTGAAAAAAATAGTGATCCCCAAATAAAAAATACACATTGAGTATAAAACATGAATCCAAATATAAATCACCCCTACAAAATAACTCCCACAAACTAGTGTTATGATTCTTTATTTATCAACACCCTACAACCATCCCTAACCAATAAACATCCAAAGAGCAGGGGAAAAGGAAGGAAAACCACTAAATTGGAAATCAAACTAGTACTTAGTACTCCCAACAACCAGCATCAATAGGCCAATCTAAACTTATGTAAATTTAAATAATTATGTGAGATAAATAAAATCACTAGAATGGATGTTAGGATTCACAATAGTAGTCATTTGATGTGGTTATATGTGTAGTGATAAGTACTCTCATTACTCAAGTAATATTAAAATAAAACTAAGAAAGCTCTCAAAAAGAGTATCCATGACTATCTAATAAAATAGGTTAGTTATCACACACATATATCCTATAAATTATATGAAATAGTCCTAGTGAATATCTAAGATACCAATTCAACTAGTCCAGTGATTATCTAATAATTATGGTGAACTAGTCCACACTACTACATAATAAACCAAGTTAACTAGTCCACTTGACTATCTAATTAACTATATAAACTAAACCACAACAAGGACTATTAAATCAATTAAACTATTTTTCACAACTATCCTATAAATAATTTTAACCAGTTTACATGACTACCTAGTATGAAATGTCAAACTATTTCATAAAAATATCAAATAAAAAAATGTAAAATAGTCCACATAACTCCCCCATAAACCTTTTCAACTAGTCTATATTATTTTCCAAACATTTAATCGTCACAAAACCCTCTATATATAGAGATTACTCTAGTGAAAAAACAACTTCAAGTATAATATGGATAATCTAAAAGGAAAACATCTTCAAGTATCCTCATCAGATTTGCTCATCAATATCATAATATCATCATGAACATTTTTCCAATGTCATTGGTTAAATAAAAGGGTTTCTCATGAAATAGATTTTTTATAAAGTTTTTAAGAGTCACATGTATACAATTATATCTAATTTTTTATAAATTCTATTGTTATAGGTAGGAAAAACCAGTTGATAGAGGAAACCATTGCATTTTACTCATTAATATGCATTAAAAAATGTCCCTAATTTTTTTGACACTGAAAGTATGAAAATAAATATATAATAATTTTATATTCCAATAATTTTGTTCTAAAATACTCTTTTATCCAAAAAAAATATCATCATTATGGTTCATATTGAAAAATGTAAAATTTATTTCACTTATGCTCAAAATGGGAACATGATCCAAAATTTGCAGAGATTTATTATTTTTATACTCATTTAAAGGGACCAATGGTTAAATTTGAGATAAATCCAATATAAAATGTTTTTAAGTGGTATATGGAGACTGGGTGAGTATTATTCATGTGCCTTTTGTGTATTCTACCGCTGGTTCAAGTCAATATTGTCTGAACCATGTTACATTGATGCCTAAACCACCTATCCATATTTGAATGATATTGATATCTTATATCCCATATGGGATGGTGTTCCTTGATAAATGATATAATTATAGGGTTAGGATTATGAACCATAAATAAAAACCTCGTATATTAATCCTTTCATCATATTATAACTATATGAACCCAATTTTCTGGATAACATGGCCAAAATGATTGATTCCCATTCTAGAAATATCCCTTTGATCGTAGGTTCTACATGGTTTAGTATCCCAATGATTATCATCATCCTTGAACATAATAACCTACAAATATAGTCTCACCAAGTCAATTGGAACCTATTATTACAAATATTATGCACCAAATATCATCAGATTCCTCCATGAATCATTGTCATTCGGTTCCCAATAGGGATTCTTGATCTAAAATACTCTTTATGAAATAACCCATCATTTCATTAAGCATTATTCCAGCCTCCTATAGACTTACCCCCCTTATCATGCCTCGAAATTATAACATTTTATCCCTACTACCTCACATTACCGTGTTTGATGAAGTCTTGGCCATGATGGAGTAGTTGATTTACCTTGTTGAAAATAGTCATATAAAAATGTTGGTTTTCAAAAATCCATGGAATGTGACGTGGGTTAGGTTAGTCTAGACATTATGGTTAATAGAATCAATATATATTTTAACTGAATAATGTGTAGGATTCATCATTAAATTAAACAATAATTTAATATTAATTAACCAAGTACCATAAAAATTAATCCACATTAATTATTAGAGGAATGAACATTATTAATCTAGATAAATATAAAAAAACACATAGGGTATCATCAATGATTTATTCCTCATGAGAATATTAATATTTTGGTTTCTATGGGAAATATGAGAATGATAATATTATATCAGTTAATTTTCAATTTGAAGGAAATTTTTTTATTAAAATAAGAAGGGATTCATGCATCAAATTATATAAATTCTAAAGTAACATAATGTAAGATACCCTTACCCAAATCTCTAATTCCAAGATGAAGTTCCACATCACCACATGTGTTCCTCATCATATATAAGAGGCTTCTAATTAGCGGTGATGGTCTAAAGTAACATGGGGGGTACTATTCCCTCATTATTCAAAACTATCAAAGGATAATAAATCATAAATATAATCCAAATAAAAAACATGATAGAATATATTAAAAATAATTTCTATAATAGATTCTATGACACATCCTAGTAGTATGAATAAACATACCCTTAATGTGATTACATCGAAAAGAATAATTGGAATAAATAAATAAATAAATAAAATTGTTCTATAACCATATGAATTTTATCTTAGTACTGCTTCCATACCCATGATATAATCTCTTCATCAACCTATTGTGGATCCTTTTACCATCATTGAATTTTTTTTTCATAATTTTTGCATGTCCACCAAGTTTCTTATATCAGGTGTGAGTATAAACCTAGTAGTGCATCACTAATGCTTCCATATCATAAGTGAATGTGAATATTGAAGTGTATATCATGATGGAAAAGTGAATTCACAATAATTCATATGATTAATCATGTATTATTCTATCATTTACTATCTTAGTTTCTAGGAACCCCAGCTTTACCCTCTTTGGTTCCATTCCAAATGAATATCAAATGTATTTAACTAGTTAACATAGATCATGTTGTTCATCATATTTTTTACTTTAAGTAAAATGATCATTACACCTTTAATTAATAACCCAATTATTTAATTTAAGTGATAGTGTCACCCATGTCACATGACTAACTTCTCACCTTCAAAGGTATGTGTGCATAGAGTGCCCAAATAATGACATCTCTCTTATGTTTAATGACATTCCTCATTAGTAGATCATATTTAAATATATAGAAAATATTAAAATAGACTATGTTATTACCGTGGGACATGAATTACATGCCATGGTTCCTACAATCCTATACTTAACCACATAAAATTAATCATGAAACCAAACATTTCCTTTATGGATCCAACTAAATCTGTTAGGGCCCCCTGTCGACTAAAACCATAAAACTAAGATTCTATAAGGTGTGTAAAAATGAAAAAATAAAGAATAAAATAGAATAGAACAATATATAATAATAAGTTTATCCAAATGATATGGAAGGTATAGAGGAGATGTATAAAATATCTATGAATAATCATGGAATATTAAACATTCCATTACTATGAAATATTACACAAAAATACACAACATAGTAAAGAAACCCACAATCCATGAAGACTGATGTCTCACAAGACACACCATATATGTTAAGCATACCTATAATTCAATGGTATTTTACAAATAAATATACAGAAACAAAATATGATAAAAAATCTAATACATTGGCTCAAGAAGGAAATGTTGTCTTAAAATTTTCACGATGAATCCAATTTCATAGAGAAATCAAGAAATGTAAAATGGATCATGCTCATGCACAAAAATTCACTAGAACAAGGTTCCTTAAAAAAATAGAACATGAATGATTATAATTATATAAATATATCATATAAACATATAATATCTACCTCAACATAGCTAAAGGGACTCACTACCAATGGTTAATCAATGATGAATTAATGAAAAGCCATAAAATCTCATAATCAAATACTGATTTATCAATCATGCATGGAATCCTCATTTGATATATGGTGTGATCTAATGATATATCCAAAAATTATTAGATATATGTAAAGTTATAGTGGAAGAAGAATAATTTTTCTTATAATTGATGTATCAAATCTCAACTGATTCCCCGAATCGATTAAGACTTTAATATTCTAATCGGAGAGGAAGGGGACATGTAGCATATAATGGGATAACTCTCCAAGGTTTTCTAGATGCATTAAGGTTGGATGTATAAGGTGGTTGTTTTAGTAATGAAAATAATGTAAAATTATGAAAATTAAATTAATGAAACTTTAATTAGGATTCTAGTAGCTAACTGGTGGGACCTGTAGAAATATAGACCCCATTTCCATGACCATCAGTTTACCAGTGCATTACATCAGCTAGATGGTGTCCTTGTTTTATCCACTATGTTATTGAATCTTAATGTATATAAATATGGACAAATAAAAGAGGGGTGGAGGTGAATTTTAGTTTTAAAAAATCTTGTTTTTAATCTTAAAAGAAACTTAGTTTAACAAGTTTAAACCAATCATATTTACAAAACATATTAAGTATTTAAATGGTAATTAGACTTAGCCCTTGGGGTTGATAATAAATATATCGTAATCAAGTAGATTCTAACATATAATCCACATTGCATATAGAGAAATTAATTCTACCTTCATAGCATATAGAATCGTAATCAGTAAGAAATGGTAATGTAATCCAAGTTTAATCATATTCACGAATGAAAAAAGATTCATAATTACAACAGTCACGATATATTAGAGTAACGAAGAAAGAATCATAATCACAATGGTTATGATATTACTGAGTAATAAAAAAATTAGTCATTCTGTATTAAAGTGTATAGAATTTTAATCAGGGTAATATCGTATTTATAGAATAATAAAAATTAAATTTTTTATCATAATCATAGTTATTATGATAAATAAGAGGCAAATAGAAAGATGAATATAAAAAGATTCAATTTCTATTACAATTGAAGTAGAAATAATAGAATTGTAATAAAATAGGTAAAAAAATAAATACAATTATTTTATCCCAATGAGTAAGGTATCCAATAACCTAGGATAAAGGTCGTTTATTTTATACTTATAATAAATTTTGTCTTTCCCTTAAAAAATAAAGTCCTCGATCACTATCCCCATGAGCCCTCGATATGATGATCGACTTCTATCAAACTATCATGGTGCGACCTCAATAAAAAGACCAGTCTGTCTCGCTATCCCCATAAGACCTTGATATAATGATTAGTCTATCTCTCTATCCCTGTGAGCCCTCGATCATATTCACGTGATCAGTTATTATGATTAAAAAAGCAAACACAAAATTTTTAAAAGTATAAGAAAAAAGTATTTCACTCTTATAAGATTCAGAGATCTCACACACTAATGTTTTCAAATTAAATTTATCAACACATAGCTCAATGTATCATTGTATCTCTCCAAACTCTTCAAATGACCAGGTATTCATATGCAAGTTTCTAACGGTCATCTTGATCCTTGAAAGATCATATTTTATCCAATTTTTTCACAATAACTTGGATACTTGGAACTTTAGTGGTCATATCATAACAGAATGTATGACATCATTTTTTTACACCATTATAGTGTAAAAGTTATTCCATTATGATAGAATATAGTTTTTTATATTTATAATTTAAAGACAAATATAATGTATTTTTCTTATCGAATGTCATTATGATTTTCTTTTTGAGTATGATTCTGATTCTATCGGTTTCGGTGTTAAGTATGATTCTAAAAACATTTTTTAGTACAAGGAAGAAACAAAAATTATTTAAATCTGATTTTATAAAGGTGAATCCATTCATTACCATATCTATGCTCATTATGATAATTTTAATAAATAAAGTAGGTTTATATTCATTAATACTTTTAAAGCTAAATCTATGTATGGTAAAACATATATGTTTTCTACAAAAACATTACTAAAATACTTTGGACATGAAATAGTTAGTAATTAACTATTTTAAGAAAGAGTTTGTGATTAAAAAAATAATGGAAAACTCAAAAAGAAACATTTTACTTCACAATATCCACATTTTGGAAAGCACAAACCATATGACTCAAATAAAAAATAAATTTGAAAAATTTGATTCCATTATCTTTTAGTTACATCATATTTGTAGTTAAAAATTAATACTTATCTCCCCCTAAGTTTTTAAATCTACTAAATAAAATGATGAATATGAAAAATATACCCTTAGGATAAGAACTCCTCCCCATGAATTGTATTCTTTTCATTAATGAAAAATTTTCTCCCCTACTTAAAACATCTCCCCCTTTCTATAAAATTATCCCCCTTTGTGATTTCCAAAAATGAATCTGGAAAAGTCTTGAAGTACCTGAAAAGGGTTAGAGAAATTAATATATGAAAAAAATAATTAAGTACTTGATCATCTAAAAAAATTGAAAGAACATTCAAACAATTGTGAATTGGAATATTTTCAAATAATTGTGTGAATAGATTAAAAAGTATTTCATTTAAAGTTGGATTTAAAAAAGTGATAAAACAAGAGTTAAGAAAAATTAATCTTTATACATTATAAAGGATATCAATATAGTATTTATCTTTTTTAGGTCTTTCTTTTATTCTAGAATTATTTCAATAGGTTCATCTTGATATTTTTTCTTATACTCTTAAAGCCTATGTTTTTATTCCAAAACATCTTTCTGAATTTTTAGACTAATGATTTCATCTTTTTAATCTTTGTATCTAAGAATATATATGTTGATGTATTTCAATTTCCCATTGAGGACTTTGATATCTTAAAACCATATATCTTCCTCATACTTCATCCTCTCTTCCATAATTATGGATAAAACTTTGATGTAATCTATGAGTTCATTCAAATCCTTCTGTATATCATCAACATTTTCATCATAAACTTGTATATCAAAATTTACTTATCGAGACCACTTTTTTAATTATCTACAAGACTGTCTATGATCCTAATAACTTTCTCAATGATATTCCAACTCAACTTTATGTATGATCACTTTTTTTTGTCAGAATATTTATTGAGTCTTATCTCTGATTGAGATTATCTTTAATCATTTGGAACTAAGACACAAGATTATGAAAATAAGGCATAGTTCCTTCAAGTCTTTTCAACACAAAAACCATATAATCAACTCATTTGAACGAATTTTTCATGACTGAATAGGATTTGGCATGTTGTTGAAGGATATAAGTTTTGGTATAACAAGTTATGACTTCACTTTGTTTCCTTTAAATTTAGAATCTTTATTTGAAACTATATTTTCATATATTTCTCCTTATTTCTTTCTGTAACACCCCAAGCTTCTATGGTACGCTTCTCTTTGAATAATGTGATAGCGTGTGTTGTACGCAACATCGAGTTCTAACACACCACAACCAATAAAACTAGCCATTATGAATAGTAATACCTGCTTTTTGAAATTATATATATTTTATATATCAAAATGGACTTTATTTTTGGTTTCGGAATATCGAAATTATCCTAAGATGAATTTTTGGTATTTTTATGAGAACTTCCAATTTTTATGAATAGTGAAAAATACTTAAAAACAAATTTTTTAATCAAAATAATTTATAGTGATAAATTATATTATTTAGTGGTTTTAAAATATAATTAGAATATATTTTTTACCATTTTATCCAATGGTTTTCATTAGAGTTAATTTCACTTTGAAATTGGATCTAAACAATTGTCAATCTTTTGGTATATATTGTTTCTTAAAAACACGCTATTTGTTGTGACATCGGGAATTAATAATAAAACTAATTAATTCAACTTATATGTTTGGAATTTTGTAAAATTGTCATCATTTTTGATTTCGGAATATCAATTATAGCTTCAGGTGAAATTTTGGCATTGTTCTGAAAAACTTTAATTTTTGATGAATAGTGAAACTACTAAGTGGTAGTTAAAAAACTGAATTTTTCATAAAACATAATTTTACCGCTTCTGTGAATGGAATTTCAAAAATCCGAGAGACACGGTTAATATCAACAAGTAAAATGTGGTTCAATGAGATGAAAATAATTTTTTTGTGAATAGTAACCTTTTACTTTTATTTACCACGGTTACAAGTAAATAGGGTAATTAAGGGTAAAAATGATATTTATATTACACTAACACATGTCCTAATTCAATTGGACAAGTGTATCTCGACCAAAAACAACCTTAGAATTAAAATATTATCATTTATTTCCACTTGAATTAAATTAGGACATTTATTATTATTTAATTTAAAGAAGAGTTAAAAGAGTTTAAATCAAAGTTTATTTACTAAAACATTTTTAATATAGGGTTATACATAAGATAAATTCGATTGTAAATATTTATTAGAAATACAATACGATTTCATAAATCATGATATTTTATTTATAATTTTTAGACATAGAATAATTTAATTTATTTATGACACAATGATGATGCAGTAATTACCATAATAGTGAAAAATTAAAATAATTGATATTATAAATACCCAAATAAATATAATTTGAGTGTTTTAATGAATTACACTAATTGTATAGGATACTATGACATATTATGATTTATTTCATTGACATTTTTCGAAGTAATCATTCTGTTATAAGTTTCAAAAAAATCAACTATTGAATAGTGTCAAAATTGACATAAAAGAGTTCTTAAAACAAATATTATATTATTAATTGATATTAAATTCCTAAAAATCTAAGGTTCGGCCAAGAGACTTATATCATCATAGGAGTATCATTAATGGACCACTTGGGGGTCTCTTGGATGTATATAGTATGTTCATTAACTATATAATATAAAAATACAAAGTGACATGGTAAATGTCAAACTAATTAACTAAGAGTTTAAACTAAAAGATAAGGTTAATATAGTAACCCAAAACTGTATAAATTCTATTGGTTGAATGTTTTTCGACCTATCCCCACCTAAACTCTTGAATAATCAACTTTAGAGCCATTAGAAACCAAATATGAATTTATTATAAATTAATATTTCTAGCTTTTCCAAAGGTGCCCCTCACCCCTCTTATAAAAGGGCACTCCCCCTTCTCATTACTTCATTCCTTCAAAGCCTTTTGGTTCGACCATACTCTGCCCAAATACTCTATCAACTTCCCTAAATACATCCTAGAGGCCTTAGTTTGATCATAAATCCAACCTAAGGAGCCCTTTTGATCAAATCAAAAGGAATAATCCGAAAAAGAGGTAATGTTTTCACCACACTTTTTAAAAATTATTTCTTCTTCCACTTCTTATTTCATTGTTATTACCATTCTAAAATAATAACTCCAGTATCTTATATATAATGTGATGTTATTATAAATATGGTAAAACCATATTCATTATTCCATCCACCCTTTGAATAACATGTCACCATACGTGCGTACGTACATCTTACCGTCTCCACGTCGTGGTGTAATTGTTATTCAATATATTATTATTTGGATGGATATAATAATGATGTGACACTCATGTAAATAATAAATATAACATGATAATGATTCTTTATATATGATATAATATCCAATTATATATTATTTTAATATCAAAATAATGATATTGTCGCTCGTGCATACGTACGGACTACCGTCTCCACGAACGTGATGAGATTCATTCTCCATCGTATTCATTCAAGTATAATTATCATTTTATGACTTAAAAATAATGTTTAAAGACTTGATATAATTCTGGATATGAATAAGATACAACCTATCCATGAAACATATGTCTTACGTAACAAAAAATATAAAAGAAAACGAGTAAGTTAACACCCGAAACGATGATAATACTAAGATATTATTAACAAAGAAATGTTAAAAGATCATATATGATATCATATTAATATATATGATTCTTGAATAATTTAATAACAATTATTTCACCATTATACAGGAGGTTAACGTACCCTCAACCAAGGAAAAGTACAGGGTAAGGGTTTATTTCGCAATCTCTTCATTATTCGAGGTTTTTTATACGTAATAATCTACTGGGATCTCTTTATCATCCACATCCATGTTTCTTAAAAATGTATTTCAAAACATTTTTAACATTTAAAATAATATGGGTTAAATTCATTTATACCCTTGTTTGACTTTTTATAACTGGTTTATAAAGGAATATTTCTGTCATTTTCCAAACAAGGTTCTTTTTAACCTTTTCGACAGAATTAAGGTAAGAATGTTTTTTTATCTTATGCGTCGAGTGTGGTTATTTTCCGCCATTATAAAATTTTCAAAGCTTCCCTTACAAGCTTATAAGAATATTTTCAAAGAAAATGTTTTATTTTATAAATATATAACTCTTAAATGATTTCAAAATAAAAAGATATATTTCTCTAAAAAGAGTTTTGATTTCATCTATGTCATCATACTTTGATGGGTTTTACGCTTATTCGATGTTGATTTATTATGAAACAAAACTTCTATATTTTATTGATGGTTTTGTGATATGTTTGACTCTGGATGTGTTATTTTTATACCATTCATGGTTTATGGATGAAGTATTTACATTTCGTATGCTAGTTTTAATAGTAATGTTTATGTTATGTTTAAACCTTTTCATATGGGAATGCATTGGACTTAATATGTGACGGGTGGAGCCCTCTATAGCTCCTCGACTCATCGGTAGGTGTCATGAGACAAACTAGTGTCTTTGCACAAGGCCTTGGGAAAATCTTATTTGTAGTCTTGGCACAAGGCCTTGGCTATGTGGTTATGATAGTCTAGCATTATGAATTCCATCATTATGAAAGTGGTTATTGATATTGCATGTGATTATTAGATTAGTAGAATATCAATGTGAATAAGTAAATGGAATTATTTCATTTTATTTTTTCCATACTATGTTGAAGTTCAAGTTTAAAAGGCTTTTTATAGTTATACATTTCCTTAAATGTTTATTCTTATTTTTGAAAGTTTCCGCTATATTGTTATCCTTACTGGGCATTTGAGCTCACCCCTTTTCTATGTTTTATTTTTCCTAGGATGAGAAGAAGTAAATTATGAATGACCTATAGGGATATTATGAGGGGATAATTGTGTGGATTATGGAGACAATATGTTGTTGTAGTAGTTTTTCATTTTATGATGTAATGTAAAACTGTATTAATATATCTAGTGTTTCCAAGTCTACTAAACCAATCGGTATTTCGAGATTTGATCTTTTTTATGATCATTCCAATGTTATGTAATAATGAACTGACTCTGGGTAACCGGGGTCGGGGCATTACAGTTGGTATCAGAGGGAGTTTAGTACAAACCTTGGAAGCTAGATTTAGATAAACTCTGATTAGAGCACATAGACCTAAGATGAACTTTGAAGATTAGTATAGAAGAACTTTCTAGAATTTTGGTATTGTAGAGATTTTGTGAGTTTTCCGAGCAATACATCCCTGTCTGGATACGAGCTGGTAGAGGTGGCTCTAGCAAAGATGTACCTAGGGGTAAAACCCGAAAACACCGCTTTGAGATAGACTCGAACGAGAACTGGTGCACGACAACGGGCCTTGCTGCACTCTTGGTTACGACACTCCAGGGGGATATTCTTAGGATAACTCTCATTTTCATTACAAATCATTATGAAGGGTTTATGAGTATATACATCCTCAAAGAAAACATTTTTATGATTATGGGTTATATCCATAAATAGTTGAATTTATGTTAAGTGTTTTATAAGTATGGGATTATGTATTTTGATTCAAAAACTGATCTAGTTTATGCCATTGTTTAGAAATGGCGCCTAGTGGAAGAAATGGAAACCGTATCAACGCACGCACTCCATGTAGGGATTTCCCTCCTACTCAAGATAATTATAGTGGACCTGGTGATGAAACTGGTGTCGATCAGCTAATCACCATACTGGAACAACTTACTCAGGTTATGAATAATAAACTTACCCATATGGAGCAACCTGATCCATAGAATGGAGGATTAATGTTAGATCGTTTCATGAGGCAACAACCACCAACATTCAATGGGAGTACAAATCCCTTAGTAGTAGAGCCTTGGATATTTTCCCTAGAGAATATTTTAGGCTTTGGGGAGTAGTTAAAGAAAAAAAGTTATCACGGCTGTTTACCACCTCACTAGAGATGCAGATCAAAGGTGGAAATTGATTCAAAATACGAAGGAAGATGATGAATTATCAAATATGAAATGGAGGGAGTTCAAAGATCTGTTTTTAGAAAAATACTTTCCTCGCGACCATCAAGCATATATGGAAAGGCAGTTTCTTAGTCTGAGACAAAAGGAAGATGAGAATGTCACAAAGTATGAGGCTAACTTTACAAGGTTATAAAGGTATGCTGGATATTATATACATAACCCAAGATGTAATATTGATCATTTCTTTGATGGGTTAAAACCATTTCTCCATCGAGCATTAGTATCACAATCCTTCTCGTCGTACGAAGACATTGTCTCATTTGATATTAAGACCAAAAAGGAATTCTCTAAGTCTTATGACTTTAACGAAAAGCAAGAGAAGAAGAGATCTACTGATAAATCTGGGAATGGAAATAAGCGAAAGAAGGGAAATGTTGAATATCCATCATGTGGTAAATATGGGAAGAAACACCCCGGTACTTTCTTGAAGGGAAATGGAGTCTATTACAAGTGTGGTGAAAAAGGCCACCAAGCTCGTGATTGCAAATGGAAGAAGGAAGCTACCAATGTTCAGTACAACAATTGCAGGGATATGGGTCATGATGAAAATTAATTTCCTAAGAATCATGGGAAATTACCTCAGAAAATTCCTAGGGATCAAGGTCAAGCTTATACTATCACTACTGCTGAGGTAGGCGCTCTGAAAGATGTGGTGGAAGGTAATTTAATGGTTTCCTCAAGTTCAGCAAATGAATTATTTGATTCTGGATCATCACATTGTTTCATATCTTCCCAGTTTTCTAATAAAATTATATATTTCCAATTTGATTTAACAAGGGAGTTGTCAGTTAAAACTCCTAAGGGAAGTATCATTGCAACAAAGTTTTGTGAATCAGTTCCCATTAGAGCACATAAATGTTCTTTATCTGCTGATCTCATCGTCATACCTATGATTGAGTTTGATATAATCCTCGGTATGGACTGACTTTCGGACTATGATGCGATGATTTATTGTAAGAATAAAGAGGTTACGATTCTTGATGATGATGACAAGGAACACCTTATCTTTAGAGAAGAATTGTCACCACCTAATTCTTATCTAGATCCACCCCCAGTAGCTCAACTAAATTAAATGATTGGGGAGGAATAGAATGAAATGACTATGGGTGAGGAATGGAATGTTCAAATAGAGGATGTACCTGTTGTTAAAGAATATGTAGATGTCTTTCCGGGCGATTTACCTGGACATCCTCCAGAACGAGAAGTTGAGTTTTCCATTGATTTAATTCCTAGATCAAGGCCTATATCGAATACCCCTTATAGAATGGCCACTATAGAATTAGTCAAACTAAAGAAACAACTAGAGGATTTGAGTAATAAAGGATTTATTCGCCCTAGTGTGTCTCCATGGGGAGCCCTTGTTCTTTTGATAAAAAGAAAGATGGATCCATGAGGTTATGTATCGACTACAGGGAGATCAATGCTGTAACAATAATGAACAAGTATCCCCTACCTCTCATTGATGATTTATTTGACCAACTACATGGAGCTCAATACTTTTCAAAGATTTACCTTCGATCTGTATACCATCAGTTGTTTGTGAAGAAGGAAGACATTCCGAAGACAACATTTCGAACCAGGTACGGGCATTACGAGTTTACTGTAATGCCTTTTGGATTGACTAATGCACCCTCTGTATTCATGGATCTGATGAATAGAGTTTTCAAGGAGTATCTCAATGAATTTGTGGTGGTATTTATTGATGATATCTTGTTATATTCCAAAAGCTACAAAGATCATGAAAATCACTTGCACATTATCCTGAAGAATCTGATAATAAATGAATTATATGGAAATTTTAGCAAGTGTGAATTCTGGCTTCATGAGATCTCTTTTTTTGGCCATATTGTCTCTAAAGATGGAATCTCTATTGATCCTTCTAAGAACGAGGAAATCCAAGAATGGCCAGCACCAACGAATATAACTGAGGTACGTAGTTTTATTGGTTTAGCATGTTATTATCAACATTTCATCCAAAATTTTGCCCGGTTGGCTAACCCATTAATGAAGCTCACACGTAAAGGGGTTAAATTTGTTTGTAAAAAAGTATGTGAAAAATGTTTTGAAGAACTGAAGAGAATATTAGTCAATGCTCCTATATTGACTCTACAATCGGGGAATGATGGGTTCGTTATTTATAGTGATGCATCGAAGAAAGGACTTGGTTGTGTCCTTATGCAGAATGATAGGGTTATTGCCTATGCATCACGACAGTTGAAAATTCATGAAAAAACTGTCCTACTCATGATCTCGAGTTAGCAGCTGTGATATTTTCTTTGAAGATATGGAGGCACTACCTCTATAGTGAAAAATGTGAGATTTATACTGATCACAAGAGTTTGAAGTATATTTTCTCACAAAAAGAATTCAACATGAAGAAAAGGAGATGGCTTGAATTATTCAAGGATTATGATAGTACGATACACTACCACCCGGGGAAGGAAAACAAGGTGGCAGATGCTTTGAGCAGAAAACACCATGGAGTTTTGAACAATATGAGAATTGAAAGGGATCCAATTTTCATGGATCTAGTGAAGATGGACATGGGAATAACCAGGGAAGGTGAAACATCAATTATTTTTCAAATGGTTTCCAAACCATCTTTACAAGAAAGAATTAAGAGTTCTCAGACTGATGATGAAGAATTTCAAAAAGACGATTAAATCTATGAATGATGGGAGATTGAGAGACTTTGTGTATGAAGATGGAATTTTGAAATTTGGGAATAGGATTTGTGTTCCCGATATACCTGATCTAAAAAAAATTTCTGGATTATGCTCATAGTTCCAATTTCTCTATACACCCTGGGAGCCCCAAAATGTATAGAGATTTGACGGAACATTTTTGGTGGGACAACATGAAGAGGGAGATTGCTTATTTTGTGTCAAGATGTATGCTTTTTCAACAAGTGAAAGCTGGAAGGTGACAACCTGGAAGAGTCATGCAACCTCTTCCCATTCCGTTGTGGAAATGGGACAATATGACCATGGACTTTGTCATGGGGCTACCAAAGTCTCCTAAAAGGAATGATGAAATATGGGTTATTGATGATCATCTTACCAAGTTAGCACATTTTATTGCTATAAGAGAAGATATACCACTGGAAAGTCTAGAAAGAATATATATTAATGAAGTTGTGAGACTTCATGGAGTACCCCTATTGATTGTTTCTGATCGTGATACCCGTTTTACTTCAAGATTATGGAATAGCCATCAGAAATCCCTGGATACTGAACTTCATTTGAGCACTACCTACCACCCTCAAATAGATAGACAATCAGAACGGACTATTCAAACCTTAGAAGACATGTTGAGATCTTGCTCACTTGACTTTTAGGGTATGTGGGATCAATATTTACCTTTGGTATAATTTTACTATAATAATAGCTTCCATTCCAGTATTCAGATTGCACCATATAAAGCATTATATGGAAAGAGATATCGCACACCAACCTGTTGGGATGACGTTGGTGAAAGAAAATTGGTAGGCCCAGAACTGGTGGAGGAAATGATGGAAAAGGTGAAGGTAATCCAAAATCACATCAAAGCAGCTCAAAGTAGGTAAAAGAGCTATGCCGATAATCGCAGGAAGGATTTGGAGTTTCAAGTCGGTGATCATGTTTTCTTAAAGGTATCTCCATGGAAGGGAGTCATACATTTTGGTGAGAAAGGTAAATTGAGTCCTAGGTACATCGGACCTTTCAAAATTCTAGAACGAATTGGGGCTGTAGCTTACCGATTGGCAATGCCGCCAAGTCTCTCCAAAGTTCACGATGTGTTCCATGTATCTCTGTTGAGGAAAAACATGCATGAACCAACGCATGTACTCAACTATGAAGAATTAGAAATGGAACCCGATCTCTCTTATTGTGAAGAGCCCGTCCGGATTCTTGATACAAGAGAACAAGTACTGAGAAACCAGACGATGCGTCTGGTAAATGTTTTGTGGAGAAACCATAACATGGAAGAGGCAACGTTGAAAACCGAGGAACTTATGATGAAGAACCACCCGATTCTTTTCATGAAGTAGTATTCTGGAAATTTCGAGAACGAAATTATTTGAAGGAGGGGAGAATGTAACACCCCAATCTTCTACGGTATGCTTCTCTTTGAATAATGTGATAGCGTGTGTTGTACGCAACATCGAGTTCTAACACACCACAATGAATCAAACTAGCCGTTATGAACAGTAATACCTGCTTTTTGAAATTATATATATATTATATTTCAAAATGGACTTCATTTTTGGTTTCTGAATATCGAAATTATCCTAATATGAATTTTTGGTACTTTTCTGAGAACTTCCAATTTTTATGAATAGTGAAAAATACTTAAAAAAACTTTTTTAATCAAAATAATTTATAGTGATAAATTATATTATTGAGTGGTTTTAAAGTATAATTAGAATATATTTTTACCATTTTATCCTATGGTGTTAATTATAATTAATTTCACTTTGAAATTGGACCTAAATAATTGTCAATCTTTTGGTATATATTATTTCTTAAAAACACGCTATTTGTTGTGACAACGAGAATTAATTATAAAATTAATTAATGAAACATATATGTTTGAAATTTTTTATAATACACATCATTTTTGAATTCGGAATATCAATTATATCTTAGGGTGAAATTTTGGCATCATTCTGAAAAACATCAATTTTTGATGAATAGTGAAACTACTAAGTGGTAGTTAAAAAACTAAATTTTTTCATAAAACTTAATTTTACCGCTTCTATAAATGGAATTTCGAAAATCCGAGAGACACAGTTAATATCAATATGTAAAATGTGGTTCAATGAGATGAAAATAATTTTTGGTGAATAGTAACTTTTTTACTTTTATTTACCACGGTTAAAAGTAAATAGGGCAATTAAGGGTAAACATTATATTAATATTAGCCTAACACAAGTCCTAATTCTATTGGACAAGTGTATCTCGACCAAAAACAACCTTAGGAATAAAATATTATCATTTAGGTCCACTTGGATTAGATTAGGACATTTATTATTATTTAATTCAAAGAAGAGTTAAAAGAGTTAAAATCAAAGTTTATTTACTAAAACATTTTTAATATAGGGTTATAGATAGGATAAATTCGATTGTAAATATTAATTATAAAAATAAAACGATTTCCTACATAATGATATTTTATTTATAATTTTTAGACATTAAATAATTTAATTTATTTATGACACAATGATGATGCATTAATTACCATAATAGTGAAAAATTAAAATAATTGAGATTATAAATACCCAAATAAATATAATTTGAGACTTTTAATGAATTAAAATAATTTTATAGGATAATATTACATATTAGGATGGATTTGATTGACTTTTTTCGAAGTAATCATTCTGTTATAAGTTTCACAAAAGTCAACTATTGAATAGTGTCAAAATTGACATAAAAGAGTTTTTAAAACAAATATAATATTATTAATCGATATTAAATTATTAAAAATCTATGGTTCGCCAAAGAGACTTATATCATGATAGTTGTATCATTAAAGGACCACTTGGGGGTCACTTGGATGTATATAGTAATTTTATTAACTATATAATATAAAAATACAAAGTGACATGGTAAGTGTCCAACTAATTAACTAAGAGTAAAAACTAAAAGATAAGGTTAATATAGTAACCCAAACCAGACTAAATTCTATTTGTTGAATGTTTTTAGACCTATCCCCACCTTAAACTATGAATAATAAACTATGGATCCATTAGAAACTGAATATGAATTTATTATAAATTAATATTTCTAGCTTTTCCAAAGGCGCCCCTCACCCCTCTTATAAAAGGGCACCCCCCTCTCATTACATCACACCTTCAAAGCCTTTTGGTTCGGCAAAAATCTTCCCAAATACTCTCTAAACTTCCCTCACTACAACCTAGAGGCCTTAGTTTTTTCGGAAATCCATCCTATGGAGCCCTTTTGATCAAATCAAAAGGAAGAACCCAAAGAAGAGGGAATGTTTTCACCACCCTTTTTCAAATTCATTTCTTCTTCCACTTCTTCATTCTTTGTTATTACCATTCTAAAATAATAACTCCATTATCATATATATACTGTGATGTTATTATAAATATGGTACAACCATATTCAGTATTCTATCCACCCTTTGAATAACATGTCACCATACGTGCATACGTACGGCTTACCGTCTCCACGTCGTGGTGTAATTATTATTCAATATATTAATATTTGGATGGGTATAATAATGATGTGTAACTCATATAAGTAATAAATATAATATTATAATGATTCTTTATATATGATATACTATCCAACTATATATTATTTTAATATCAAATGAATGATATTGTCGCTCGTGCGTATGTACGGACTACCGTTTCCACGAACGCGGTGAGATTCATTCTCCATCGTATCAATTCAAGTATAATTATCATTTGATGATTTAAAAATAATTTTTAAGGACTTAATATCATTCTGGATAGGAATAAGATAAAACCTATCCATGAAAAACATGTCTTACATAATAAAACATATAAAATAAAACGAGTAAGTTAACACCGGAAACGACGATAATACTAAGATATTATTAACAAAGCAATGTTAAATGATCATATATGATATCATATTAATATATATGATTTTTGAATAATTTAATAACAATTAATTCACCATTATATAGGAGGATAACCTACCCTCAACCAAGGAAAAGAACAAGGTAAGGGTTTATTTTGCAATCTTTTAATTATTTGAGGTTGTTTATACGTAATAATCTACTGGGATCTCTTTATCATCCACATCCCTGTTTTGTAAAAATGTATTTCAAAACATTTTTACTATTTACAAGAATATGGGTTAAAGTCATTTATAACTTTTTTTGACTTTTTATAAGTGGTTTATAAAGGAATATTTCCGTTGTTTTCCAAACAATGTGCTTTTTAACCTTTTTGACAGAATTAAGGTAAGAATGTTTTTTAACTTATACGACATGTGCGATTATTTTCCACCATTATAAAATCGACGAAGCTTCCCTTAAAAGATTATAAGAATATTTTCAAAGAAAAGGTTTTATTTTATAAATATATGACTCTTAAATGATTTCAAAATAAAAAGAGATATTTCTCTAAAAAGTGTTTTGATTTCATCAATGTCAACATCCTTTGATGAATTTTACGCTTATTTGAAGTTGATTAATTATGAAACAAAACTTCTATATTATATTGAAGGTTTTTTGATATTTTTGACTGTGGATGTGTTATTTTTATACCATTCATGGTTTATGGATGATGTATTTACATTTCGTATACTAGTTTTAATAGGAATGTTTATGTTATGTTTAAACCTTTTCATATGGGAATGCATTGGACTTAATATGTGATGGGTGGATCCCTCTATAGCTCCTCGATGCATCGCTAGGTCTCATGAGACAAACTAGTGTCTTGGAACAAGGCCTTGGAAAAATTTTATTTGTAGTCTTGGCACGAGGCCTTGGCTATGTGGTTATGATAGTCTAGCATTATGCATTCCATCATTATGAAAGTGGTTATTGATATTGCATGTGATTATTCGACTAGTAGAATATCCATGTGAATAAGTAAATGACATTATTTCATTTTATTTTTGCAATACTATGTTGAAGTTCAAGTTTAAAAGGCTTTTGTTTTAGTTATACATTGCCTTACATGTTTATTCTTATTTATGAAAGTTTCTGCTATATTGTTATCCTTACTAGGCATTTGAGCTCACCCCTTTTCTATGTTTTATTTTTCACAGGATGTGAAGAAGTAAATTATGAATGACCTGCAGGGATATTATGAGGGGATAATAGTGTGGATTATGGAGACAATATGTTGTTGTCGTAGTTTTTCACTTCATGATGTAATATAAAATTTCATGAATATATCTAGTGTTTCCAAGGCTACTAAACCAATCAGTCTTTCGAGAGTTTATCTTTCCTGTGATCATGACAATGTAATGTAATAATGCACCGACTCTGAGTAACTGGGGTCGAGGCGTTACAATTTCTATCATAAATTTTAATTAAAAACATCATAATCATCATTTATTTGATCATACTATTCATTATCATCATTGGTTTTGTAATTATTCTCTTTGACTTCCTCATTTGATGAAGATCTGACTTCTTGAATTGAAGGGGAATTTTTTCTCATGACTTTTGGATTTTACTTTTTGGTTTCCTAAATAAGTCAAATCTATTGAAGAAGAATGAGAAGTACTTGAGTAAAACATATCATATTGAAAATATTTATCTTTTTCATTATTCTAATGATCACTTTCATCCTCTTTATCTTCATCATATTCATCTTCTCCTTCATCCTCTTTATCTTCCCATTAATTTTAAAAATTAGGCACATCTTTTTCAATTTCTTCATTTTCAGTTTCTTCTTCATATTTTTCTTCTTCTTGAGATTCTACAGTGTCTTCCTCTATTTCTTTTCAAACATCCTCACAAAGGTGATCATCTATTCTTAAATCTATTTTACCCATGAGAATCGGTTTTGATGATTATTTTTGAGATATAGGATATACCGATTGATCAAAAACTATTGTCTTTCTATTCTATACGATAGAGGGATGATGGGCATGGACAATAAGTATTTCATGAAAAGAAAAAATTGCATCAGTAATTTGTATTTTTTTGATTATAAGGTAAAATAATGTTTGTTGATGTTGTCTATACTACTTTCAACAAAATATCACATAATTATTCATCTAATAACTTCTTCTTTATTTTATTTTATGTTACTTATTTCTATTGAGATTCAAAACCATATAGTGATAATGTAAAGGCTTTAGTTGGGTTGTGTCGAAATTGAGGATATACTTATATATTTTTAGATATATTCTTTATCCATTCTACAAATACTTGATCAAATACCATCTTTTGTTTCATAACATTATAAGGTTCTGAAGATTTTTCTTTTCTTTAGTCACCTTGATTTCCCTGATCAACTTTATCTTTCTTCTTTTTATTCTATACTTTATTATTATTCTTATTCTTCTTATCAATAGTATTATTTGGATTTTTTTAGGATTCATCTTAGGGATCACCACTACCCAACTTATGAACAAATTATTTTTTCCCCTCATCAAAATAATATTTCATCCTTTTGACTATGTCATCACTTATAAGAAGGATTTTCATTTTCTTCAATGTTGAATTATATAAAACATTGAAGAAATTCATGCACTCAAGCAACAATTTTTTCAAAATAGTTGGAAACATAATAACATGATATTTGATGGAGATGGTTTTCAAATTATTGATAGTGAGAAAAATGTATCCCATTAAATCCATCTTTCTCATGTTTACAAGATAATCCAAGATGAAAATATCTATCACTTTAAGAGTATCTTGGTACCTTTTCCTCGGAATCAGGAAACCTTGTATCCATAAATCTATAATCTGATTGTTAGTTGTAAGATGATTCAATTTTCTAAACTTTTTATAATGATCAAAACGTTAACCCTTAGAATTTTTTTATCAAAATATTCAATACTATCAGGAAGTTTCTGAGAAGCGAAATGTG
This sequence comes from Viscum album, assembly GCA_963277665.1. NCBI lineage: Eukaryota > Viridiplantae > Streptophyta > Magnoliopsida > Santalales > Viscaceae > Viscum > Viscum album. The sequence continues at coordinate 105,515,868 of OY728143.1, read as the reverse complement.
CTTCTTTTTATGATGTAATTTCACAATGAAGGGATGATTCTATTTAAGACATATGATAACCTTTTTTATAGATCATGAAAGATATTTTTTTCTATATTCTTCTAGAAACTGAACTAAACTATAAAAATATATGACAATATCAAGAATAATTGGATCTTGATCCTTATCAACATTTGTTACATAAAGAGATTCACATCCTTGAAAATGTATGATTTTCTTAAAAAGAGAATTGTACTTTTCATAAAAATATCTTTATACTAACCTCCTTCTAAAGAAAAACCATTCAATAAAATATTTTTGAGAATGCATCATATCCTAAGAATAATTATGAGATTCATACATTCATACATTTGGATTTTGACTGAGAGATTCAGAATTGAATCTTTTAAAAGGGGCATCCCTTCAGGGTAAGAAACTTGATGTTTTATAATGTTGGATGGGGGTGTCCCATGCTTTATATAGGTAGCTAAGGAGATGGTTTGAATTATAGAAACAATCTAATGGTTATTATTTTATCTTTCTAATTTTATGGTTGAGATTGATTAGAATAATATTTTATAAAACTTTAACTCTTGAGGTTTTATCATATTGGGGTTGAATACGATTAAATTTTTAAAAATAAAACAAAGGATTTTATGAAATAAAAGAACAACAACAAAAAAGATAAATTATTGTAATGGAATAATAAAAAATAAAAAAATAATAAGAATATATTTCAGAGTATATGTGTGATAACAATTTTCTTCTTGAATTTTTAATTACAATAGTTTTTTATTGTTTTGAATATGATATTTTTTAAAAAAACTGAAATATGAGATTTTTTTTAAAAATAAGAATCCATAGGATTTGATTTTTTTTGCGTTTTATGATTCTCTAATGAATATTGTATCAAAAATATTATGAAGAAATATGAGTTTGGGAAAATATTTTTTTAAAAAAAATTTAAAAAAAATAATGTTTTGAAATACAAATATCATATGTACTCCCCATATGAAAAAGAGTAAATTAATGTAAGGATATGGTTTATGAAATAAGTAGATACTAATGATTAATTTACATTGATCATTCCTATAATTTTTTAATGTATTCAAATATATCAAAAGGTATGTTTTTTGTGAAAATATCAGTAAGTTGTTCTTGGGTTTTGATAAATTGTAAAATGATATCTTCTTTAAGTGTGTGATACCAAAGAAAGTGATTCCTAATATCTATTTTTTCACTAGAGTGATGTGCATGGGTTTTATATAAATAAATGGAACTACTATTATCATATATTATTTAAGATTTTTTTAAAATTATTTCCATAGTCTATTTGTTTGTGTAGCTTCCACAACACTTGAGTACAACAACTTCCATCTGCCACATATTCAGGTTTATTAGTGGATAGTGACACAAAGTGTTGTTTCTTACAAGAATAATAAACTAACGAATCTTTTAAGAAATGAAAAGCTTTATATGTACTTTTCCAATCTATTATTAAACCACCGAAATCAGAAACCCAAATTTTTTTTAGTTGAAACTCATTTCTATAAGAATAGAAAATTCATAAATCCATAGTTCCCTTTAGATAACAAAAAAATTGTTTAACTTATTTTAGATGGGATTAATTTGGATTTTTATAATACCCTGCACATATTAACATTGAGAACATTATGTATGGATGACTAGCTATTAAGTATAGTTGGCTACCTATCATACCTCTAAAAATTGTTTGATCAACTGGTTGCCTAGACTCATCAAGATAAATATTATTTGAGGTACCTATGGTAGTACTAATACTTTTATTATTTTAATATCATAACATTTTAAGAAGATATTTTATATACTTATGTTGAGATACATAAGTACCTTCTGGTTTTTGATAAATTTAAAAACCGAGGAAAACTTTTAACTCACATATCATACTCATCTCAAACTCAGATTCCATAAGGTCCACAAAGGAATATATTTAATATTTTTGAGTTGATATGAATATAATCTCATGAAAATATATTTGAAAAATTGTAACATTTTTTATTATATTTATTTATAAAAAAAGTTTGATATGCGGTTCCCTTATAATTTTTTGTAAAAACATTATGTCAATCTATCATACCAAGATCTAGGGACTTATTTAAGGACATATAATGGTAAGTTTTTAAACATATTCAAGATTTTTTGTATCTTCAAAACCAGGGTGTTATTCAACATAGTCTTCCTCCTATACATATCCATTATGTAAATCGCAATTCATATCTATTTGAAGATGTTTCAAATTAAATAACACTGCAAAGTCTAGTGGAATATGAATAGATTATAATATTTCTATCGTTAGATATGTTTCTTCATCGTTTATGAATTTTTTTTAATATAAAATTTATAAAAAACTTATTCTTTATTTCTAATTATTATTCCATTTTCATCACACTTGTTTATGAAATCCAATTTTACTCCAATTAATGAATTTTATTCATTTTTTTCTACAAAGATCTAAAATTTATTCCTTTAAAATTTATTTAGTTCATCTTTTATTTCATTTATTCAATCCTCATCACCTAAAGCCTCATCAAAATTTTTTAGGTTCAAATTGGGAAAGAAAAGCATGATGTTCTACTTTAATTATTTATTAACTTATAGTCCTAACTGGTTGATTCACATCACCAACGAATCTATCACTAGAATGATTCCTAAGAAAAAATTGACTTAGATTTATTATAACCCATTCATCAACATAAGGTAGAAAATAATCCTATGTAAATACCTCAGAAACTATTTTTTGATTATTTTCCTTATTAGAAGAATCATCCATCAATGGATGAAAAACAGTATTAAAAAACACATATGATGATGTTGGTTGGTTTTTTTAAATAAAAAATGTTTGGTTTCATCAAATTTAACATGTATTATATATTCAAAAGTCCAATCATTTTTATTAAAAAATATATATGCCTTAGAAGTAGTAGAATAACCTAAGAATACACCTTCATCAGATTTGGGTGTGAATGTGTAAATTATCTTTCTTGCTCAAGATGAATACTCAGCATCAAAATACTTTAAAGTAAGAAACTTGTGATCTTCGTCCAATCCATAACTCATATAGAGTTTTATTAATAAAAGGTAAAATTAAAACTCAATTTATAGTATAACAATCAGTACTAACCACTTTTACCCAAATATGTTCAACAATTGAGTATTCAATCATCACGATTCTTGTTATTTCATATAGAATATGATTTATTCATTCAGTAACAACATTTTGATGAGGATTTCTAGGATTTAACTAGTTATGTGTAATGATTTTTTTATTAAAAGAAGTTTTAAAATCAAAATTTACTAATTCTACACTACGATAAATATGAATAGTTATCAATGGAATGTTTTTCTCATTTTTAATATTGGTTACAAAAGTTTTAAAATAACAAAAGGGCTCATTTTTCATTGCTAGAAAATAGACCCATGTGTATCTAGTGTAATAATCAACTAAAAAAATACACAGTACTGGCCACTAACACTTCTAGTTTTTGTATGATCGAAAGATCCATGTGCACTAATTGTAAAGCATTAGATATTGTGACTTCACTAATAGGTTTAAAACTAGACTTATGTTTCATACCATATTGAAAAGGGTCACAAAAGTTAGAAGAATAAAACTTAGGATATGGTAGATCCTTAAAATGTATTTTCATAGTCAATTTATATAAGTTTATATGGTTTCAATGTCCTAACCTTCTATGATACAACCAAGATTGATCTTCCATTTCACCAAGTCAAGGTAAGTCTTGGATCCCAAGGTCCTCTAAGTTAAGTGTGTAAACATTCTCATTCTAGTGGGAAGAAATAATGAATTCATATTTTTAATTGTGTACTAAACTTTTATAATTCCAAAAATTCTCAAGATAACCTTTATCACATAATTGAATCTTTTCCATGAAGAATAATATTACCTATACTAATAATCTCTCCTTGAGCATTATCTTTGAATGTACTTTTTCCACCATTGATATTGATAATATTTTCAAAGAAATTTTTTTTTCCATCATATTCTTGGAACAACCATTATCCATGTACCATGTATTCTTATAGTTTGAACTTCCTTTGTTTTCCTAAAAAGAAAACAATTAGAATTTTGGAACACAACCTTTCTTGGGACCGACAATATTAGAAAATAGAATTTTAGGAATCCACATTTTTTTAAAAAAATGTTATTTGTGAAATCCTAGATATTGAATTATATTTAAGGGATTTTTTATCCAAATTTTTATACAAAAGGGTGCACTTTTTGGAACAAAGTAATTGATACTGAAAACAGGTTTTCTATTAGTATTCCATATACTAGAACTATTACAATGTGGATAAATTTGGTTATAATTTTTTTCAAAACATTCCCTATCAGAAGTAAAGTTTTAAAAAAGTTTTATTAAAGAATAAATTTCATATTTTATTTTGGAAACTATATTTTTATCCTCTTGAGTAATGGTTTTGGAATTGATTTTCTCAAAACTAGTTTTCAAACTATCCTTTTCAAAAATTAGTTTTTATAAATCTATAAAAAATGTTTCTTTTTTAGAATCAGATTTATGAATATATTTTTAGAAATTTGATATTTCATTTGTTAAAACAAAAATTATTTATTTATCTTTTGAAAGTTTTTCATTATCCTTATCACATTTTTTACAAACATTACAATTTTCATTTTCTAAAATTATGGAAAAGTGAGAAAATTATTCATAAGAATGTAAAGTATCATTATTAATGAATTAATAGTATTCTCCATCTGAATATATAAAATTCTTCTCATCTGGATAATTTTCATTTAAATACATATTAGTTATTGAATTGGTTTTGTGTACCTTTTCCATAAAACTTTCATTTTCAATAGGTTTTTTATCAATAAGACCTATATTACTCTAATATGTACATTCATTATCTAAGGAATTGTAAAAAGAACCACCACTAATAGAAATCCATGTGTTAGTAGCTTTAATAAAGTTATTTTATTTTGAATTATAAAATTTATTCGGAGTCTTACTAGAATGTATGTCCTTATTATCTTTTATTTTTAACATGGGATAATCAGGTTGAATATTTATAGCTCTTTTCACTCATAAAAATTAACTTATAAATCATTATTTTAATTCATGTCCTTGTTACTTTTCTTATAAAGATATTCAAATTCTATCATTCCAACTATCTTATTCATTCTTCAATAAATATTAGCTAGTTAATTCTCATAATGTTCAGAATCAGTTGAATAATAATGAACGATAAATTTCTTTTTGTTTATTAACTTAAAAAATTTAGCAGGAGTCTGATTTTTTATTGGATCTGAAGTAGTAGTTAAAGAAACCCCATCATTATTTGTCTTTAATTTCTCTGCATCTCTTTTAAACATACCCTCATATAGAAAAAGGGTTCTAAATTCATCATCAAGATAGAGATTTTTTATTTTCTTTAACTCATCAACAATTGTTCTCTTAGATTCTCACTCATTGGGAATGATATCAATTTTATTTTTGATAAGGATTTCATCTTGTAATCCATTATCACCTAATGATTGAGACTAATTACTACTGTCATAATCCTTTTTGTACCTTTTAATAACTTTTAATGTTCTAAAATGATTAATCTATAACATCATAAAAATAATGTTAGCAGCTTCACAAGAAGAAATATGAATGGAAATGCTTATGGCCATAGAATATAATAATGTGTTTCTAACTCTGTAATTCAAATGATACTCTTGTTTCTCCTAATTTGTAAAAGTAGTCACCTCCATGTTAGAGATCTTGTATTCTCCATATAACATTATTAAATTTTCAACTTCATTATTTCTAATAAATGTATTCACTGTATTTCTCCAATACTCAAAATCAACTCAGTAAAAAATAGGGGGCCTAATTGTATTTAGTTTATCTATTGAACCGACATTAAATCACACCACCTTTAAAAAAACAAAAAAACATTATTCTACAATTCATGTTACTATAAAAAGTGTTTATGGACAAAAAGTTTATAAAAGAATTTAACTAACTTAGAATAGTAAAAAGTATATAAAATTTTAGAAAGTACATGAGTAGAGGAAACGTGTTGTAATACCAATTTTTGGATCATAATGTCTATAAATATGGATAAATACAAGTTTGGGGTGAATTTTTGGTTAAAAATCATTCATTTTTAACATTAAAAGAAAATGAGATTAACATGTTTAAACAAATAATATTTACAAAACCTCTTAAGTATTTAAATGGTAATCATACATGGGAACTTCAGTCCAATAATAAAAATATTGTAATTAAGTAGATTCCAATATGTAAGTCAAAGGTCGTATCTAGAAATTAATTATACCTTCACAATTTATAGAATCGTAATTAGTAAATAGTGGTAATGTAATCAGTGTTTAATTGTATTCACAAATAGAAAAATAATCACAATTAAAATGGTTATGATATATCAGAGTCATAAAAAAAGAATCTTAATAACAATGGTTATGATATATCAGAGTAATAAAAAAATTAGTGATTTTATCTTAAAGAGTATAGAATCATAATCAGGGTATGTTCATATTCACAGAATAATAAAAAGTAAAACAATTGTATCATAATCCAAGATATTAAGATAATAAAAATACATATAGAAATAAGAATATAAACGATTCCATTTCTATTAGAATTGAAATGAAAATAAAATACTTGTAATAAAACAAGTAAAACCAATGGGTTCACTTATTTTATCCCCAAGGGAAGAGTATCCAATAACCTAGGATAACGGTCCCATGTTTTATACATAAAATAAAGCCTATATTTTCCTTACTAGAGAAATCCCTTGATATGATGATCGGTCTATCTCACTGTCTCCATGATCCATTGATATGATGATCTACTTCTATCACACTATCCCTGTGTTTCCTCTATTTGGAGACTATTTGTATCACTTTCCCTGATATCCCTTAATGATATTCACATGATCGATCGTTACGATTACAAAATTAAACAAAAAAAAGTTACAAGTTGAATTAAAAAGTAGTTTACTCTTGTAATATTTAGATCTCTTACACAATGAGATTTTTTCAAATGAAATTGATCAAAACTTATCTTGGTGTCTCTTTATATCTCTCCAAACTCTTTGAATAAATAGGTATTTATCCGCAAGCTTCTGGAAATCATATTTTCTTTGAGTTTCTCATAAGGGCTTGGACATAAGGAACTTCAAGTGTCATATAATAACATAATGTATGAAATCATTTTTTAGGCCATTTTAGTGTAAAAGGTATTTTATTATTATAAAAAATAGTTTTATGCATTCAGAATTTAATCATAGATAAATCTGATGGATTTTCCGTTTATAATGTCATTAGGATTTCCATTATGAGTATGATTTTAATGGTATTAATTTCAATGTCAAGTTGGATTATAAAGGCATTTTTTAGTACAAAGATGAAACAAAAAGTCTTTAAATATTATTTGATAAAGGTGAATATAGTTATTGTTAGATATATTCTTATTATGATGATTATAATGAGTAAAATAGTTTTATATTCACGAATACTTAAAAAATAATTCTAAGTATGGTAAAACATTTATGTTTTCTAAATAACATTATTAAAATAATTTGGACATGAAAGAGTTAGTAATTAACTATTTTAAGAAATAGTTTTTGATTTTCATTAAAAAAGAATAGAAATGTAAAAAAGAAACTATTTACTTAACATGTGTCACCCATTATGACTCCAACCTTTAAATTTTTTTTGGCCCTGATCTCCAATAAATAATTACTATAAAGAATAAAAACTAGACAATATATGTAATTTTTTAAAAACAAACATACCTAGAATTTAGGGAATGCTATAAATGTTCTAAAAAATAATGACAATATGTTTTTAATTTGAGCTATATTATACAATAAATAATTATTTTTTCCAGAAACTAAATACCAATATCCACAACATTTAATACACTATTTAACTAATTTAATAAATTTGATAAATAATAAAACCCCTCTAACTCATACCAAACATACAAAATGAGGTAAACATTATGTTTCCAAATCAATGTATCTATAAAAAATTCTCTTAATGTCATTTACAAGGTTAAATTATAATTTTACCCATTGAGCATAAATATACAAAAATTCAATTGAAATTTTGAAAATATAAGAGCATAAATTGTCAATCCTTTAAAATAAATAGATCATAAAATATTTAAATCCTCCAAAACAATAAAACATATCATTAAATTTTTTTATCGAAACCTCTATTTTTTCTTTAAAAAATATCAAAAATAAAAAACCATTAAAAGGATTAGGATATAATTGAAATTGTTCACACATAGATACAAAATTGAATCTCACATTTATATTTAAAATATTTATTCATAAACACAATCTTATCCTTTTATGTAAACAAATAAATTATGTGACTTAACCTATTTCTAGATTCTATACTCTCATACACTCACCCTTTGGCCACTATGCCTCCACTATACTAAAATTAAATGAATTAGTTTCCATGATTAATATAATAGTTTATGCACACACCACAATACAAATTTTCATTTGATTACAATGGATCTAAATCTATTCAAGTACCTCCATCAACACTACATCCTCCTAAAAATTTAATTTTTTACTATCACACTATAATAAATAGAAACTCTGTACCTTGATAGCTAAGATATATAATACACTATGAATCACATTGACAAAGATTGTAGTGTGAGGTGAAAAGCCATCATATCCTTATTCATGGTTAAAATAGGTATCATCCAGACACATCCTTTATATTAATTTTTTTGATAAATTATATTTATTTTCTTAGGTAAATTTTATAGTAAATAAAATTATATAATAATATAGAAACAAGACAATTTCATATCTATTTATTTTAGAAGAATCAATTACATATCTTATACTATTTTTTAGATACAAATCAATACCTATATAGTTAAATCATAAATAGATCTTGATAGTAATGTAGGGATTTTTCATTGAGTTACCATTATTTAATAAAGGCAATGTAATAATTTGAATAAATTTCATATAAAAGAGAATAATTAAAAAAAATACAAACTATTTTTGTTGACTATGTTATCATTTTATCTTTATTTAATTATGAAAAACATATATTTTTATGGATTATTATAGAATCTATTAATATAATATCCTATATTAATAGGGAATCATATTCACATATCCATTTTCCAATCAATAAAATCATTATCATAGCTCATGGTACTACTGTATGACATCTGATATATCACCGATAAAGGGTGAACAATTAATTCAAGTTTCATTTCCTTAACATGATAAGTATAACTATTCTACATTGAGAAAGTATAATGTGTTTAAAACATATTAATAAAAAACTAATTTTGAGAATTACCATAATTGTAATTATCATGTCAAATACCTCATAAATTATGAATCATTAATGGAGTTTTATCACTTAATGAATAACAAATGGAATTCATCATCATGGACTCAATAAAATTACTTTTCTCACATTAGTTATACCAATTCATGTCACTGCCAAGTGGTTAAGTCTTCTTATGATATTTATCTATAAAATAATCCATTCAGAAGTTATAATTTTCTTGGAATTATTAAATGTAAATAATACTTGAATATCATCACACTAGGTATATATTTCTACAATTAATTTTTATCATCAGTCACTCACATATATTAAATACACCATAACATCTCATTATATCATAGAATACCTCAAAATTCTTAGGTATTCATATAATTTCATTGAAAACTCTAATTATATTATTTAATATTAGAATTTTTAAAACAAAAATAGTCTAATTTTCATGAATTATCTTATAAAGGTGGATATATATTGGGGGCCTAAAACCTATCCTGATGGAATTTTCAAAACAATGCTATACAAGTGTACCTAGTCTTATAAAAATAAAATTTATAGGGAACCTATTTTTTTATAATATAATGTAATCTATGTCATGGTCACCTTTAAAAAATCAAACTACCTAATCCATACATTATAAAATATCTTTACTGAGAAAATAGCCTAATAAAGTATAAAAAAATTATAGGAAATTCATTTTCTTATAATAAGAATAACTCTAATGTTTTTATTTAGCAATAAATATATTCAAAAACATTTTTTATAATAGGTTAATGATTTTTAGTTATTTCAATAACTCATAAGGATATCATAATAGTTTCAACCTTTTATATTAAAACTCTATGAACATTATACTTTATATAGGAAAATTTAAAATTTTCCTCACAACTACACAATACAATTCAGAGAAATTCCTAGAAATTTATATTAATTTAATATTCACATTATATCCACCCATCCCACAAAATCAATAATAAAAACATTCATAAAACTGAATAGAAAGTATATATCCATGAGTTAATGAAATTTTCAAAATCTTTATCATATATCATGACACCTCTACAAAACCAAAAAGAAATATCATCACTTAATCTCCACTAGTAACTTGTGATCATACAATTTAATCTTAAAATATCATCACTTAGAACCTCAAAAACATAAAATAACGTCCTATAAATAGGTATGATCTATACATGAAAATTTATAAATTTCAAATAAAATTATTCAATTATTCTATCCATAAACTTAATAAAAACTAATAATTGTTAAAAAAACATGAATATTAATCTCTAGTTCAAATTACTTATCTCCTTGAATCAATTGACCCTCATTCACCTCCAAAACATCAAATATGATATACGTTCATAATTAATAGATGTATCAGAGATATAAATATCAATAATGATGAAAAAATATTCCAATATTATCTAGATAAGGCTCTCCACCTAGACCAGGGCTCACCCCTATCATATAAAAAGAATCTAGAGGTTATACCTGGACTACACCTCATCAATAAAATTTATCTTAATATTATTAATGAGTTCAATCCTTGGTATATGTAAAAACCCATCATTTTATATGTAGAAAATTTACTTTTAAAAGAACATGTGTGTGTCATATCTAGTAATATTTTATAGTATAAAATACTTGTATAAGATAATAAATACCAATAACACATTATTATTAATTTAGATAATTAAATTTAGAGAATAAATATTATTATAATATAAAAATAAGGCATTATAACTATTTATAATTATGATTGTTTGTAATGTAGTAATTATAATGTGACTATTAGGATTAATGTATATTAAGGGCAATAATGAGACCTCGTTGATGTAAAGGGGATAAAAAATGGACCTAACAAATTAGATTATCCATTATGAAGATAATTTATTAGAACATTATACATAGGTAGTGTCACCAGGTTTCACCATTGACCAAGGTGAAGAAAAACATTAGTAATTAAGGGTCAATCATAATCTCCTACCAGAGAAGTTTATGTTAGTCGAAATCACCACCAGATCAATGATATCTAAACCACCCCATGAATGTACCACCATTGAGTATTGTACCCTAAGGGATCATGTTGGTGTGATAAGGGGGTAAATTTATATGGGATATATAGAATTAAAATTTAAATTAATTTATAAATGAAATACTATTTACCCCTAACCCATATCCATTAAGTTAGTAATTAAATTTGATTTTTAATTTTAAATCAAGAGGATAATATTTTCAAACAGTTAAAGTTGGGAATTTTTGGGTAGAAATATTAAATTAATATTTGGTTTTTAATAAATAAAAATAAAATAAAATAAAATTAAAATATTAAATATGATAAGAATTTTTTCAAATGGTTGGGAAATAGATACTTCTAGAAAAATTATTATTTTTCAATAAATAATGATTTAAAAAAATTAAATATCTATTAGTTAGATAATTTTTAGGATTAAATGGATATCCATTATTGAATTATGACATTGAAAAATTGTTAAGGTGAATATTTTTTTATACAAAAATTAAAATATGGTGGTGAATAGTGAAATATCATATAAATAACCTATAGGTACAACATTTTCTAATACTAAATATGAATAAATATTTGATTTATATTTAATATATATGATTTTTTGTTGGACCTTTTAATGTTATGTCTCAATACCCTTACCATTGAATCATGTGTTAGCTACTATTTGATGATATAATATTTAATTCTAAAACACCCCTACACTTACCTTATAAATAAAACTATTTAATACCCAATTTCCCTACACATTATAAGCCCATTATATTTCCTAATGTCTTCCAAAATCTTTCCTTGAACCTGTGTCCCATTAACTAGATCTTATGGTCTCACAAAAATCCCAATCAAATAAGGATTAATGTCTTATCTAAAGAATGATATTGATGGAAGAGGTAATTTTCTTAACCAAGTTCTTTAAATTCAATTTATTCTTATAAATCCTATAAATATAATTAGTCCCTAAATATATAATTAAATTAGTATCATATATATAAATAATTTTATTATATCAATGGAATTTGAATTATCCTAATCTCTCAACCACTTTAACACTATTATATAATCATCACCCATATTATGGATTCTTTACCGCCTCTATGGATAATGTGTTTCATTCTCCACTACCTCCATACATGGGTGGATTTATAAATTTATTATATGACTAGGGAATAAATTGATAACATGATTAATATTATAGAAAGTAAAATTTGGTTTTATATTATTGATAGTAATGAATATTGACATAATAATTACAATCATAAAAAATAATCATACTGAGATACCTTTTCAACTTGATTCTATTTTATAAAAAACATTAAGATCCATGACTTTTTTTTACTGTAATAATAAAGAAAACATGAATCTATAATTCTGAATACTACGTATCTATTTTTAGTATCTTTGGATATACTCAAAAATAACAAAGCAGTTTTGGAGAATTTTACCAAACAAACTCAAATTTCTGATTTGAGAAAAGGTTATGAAATAAATGAAAAACATGAAATAATAAATGTATAATAAAAAAATAAAATATAACTAATTTTTTTGATTAAAATATTTAATGTGTTTAATTTTATTTTTCTTGATGTTAAATGCAGGTACCATGTGAGTCAGGGACTATGGTAAGGGAAATTTTGAAGTATTGACATCTATTTTGGGTTATTAATTTTCTCTAAAACCCGTAATTTATATTTATATTATTGAAATGAATTTATTTTCATATTTTATATAAATTTTTATCATATATAAACCACATTTAACATACCTTTAATTGATGATAACATAATAGATTTTAAGGTTCCCTTCTCAATTCATTTTTTTTAGAAGACATGATAAAAAGAATATTATCTATTTATTATTTCATATCATGTGTCACTCAATTTTAAGGTTCCGTTATTAATTATTTCACATAATGTGTCACATGTAATTTATGTTTTGATGTCTTTCCAGTGAGCCTTAAAATATGATTATAATTACATGTTTTATAATTTTGAAATTTATTTATGATACTATGATCATATGATACCTCTTCTATTATTCCATGATCACACACTTATTTTTCTTTTCTTTATGATATTATGATACATTTCATGAATAATATGTATTATTTTAATATAATTATTTACTATGATTGTTTTATCTCTAGAATTTATCTATCACCATTCAAAATTATATATATCACAAAGGTAACCTATATAGATATTTAATATAAATGTAATAATGGAGCACATAATTCAGTTTTAAATACATAAGAATTTATTTTTTAAAAAGTTAATTTGGCATACATCCAATATCCAAAATACAAAAGAACACTAGATTTAACAATTTTATTTGAAGTAAAATTATGTATAAAATATTTTAATATAATGTGTATAAGACTTGGGATTCTATATGTTTTATTAGGAAATGGTCTAGTTATTATTGTGGATTATGATGAGAAAATATCATTTTGAACCGTAGTGATAATATTTAGTATAAGAAACCTTACTACAGTTTTAATAAAGTAAAGAGTCTATGGTTTACTAGTAATGGAATACCTATCTAGATACTACAAGTTCATGTTGGATTTATCTTAGAATCCCCTATGGGTAATATTCAGGAAAAATGTTGTTTGGGTATTAACTAAATCTTCTCTTGGTGAAAAAAGTGGGTATAACTGCAAACATTGTTTTATAGTCTTAGTAGATATTATTTGGATGATTAAAATTATCCTTATGACCCATTATGAATAATTTAAATACATATTGTTATATTATTGTATAATTTTATGATTTTATATATAACTAGTTATATTAGAAAACCTAATAAGTAATTGACCCTAGATATCCTATATTGAATCCTAGAAATGCATAAGTTAATGTATACACAGATTTTATGATTTATTTCTTATAAATTAATTTTTGTTTCAATTTATATGATTATTAATTTAGTATTCACATCATTAACATTCCGTTATTTTAGTAAATAGTTGAAAATAGGAGGAATCATGGAAAAAACCTATGTGATGGAAAATGTAATGATAACCCAAATAAAATTAATAAATTGATGGGGGTGAGAGTAAATAACTTCAATGTTATACTTACATAAATGAATCATGTGCTAAAAAATAACATGAATAATGGGGAACCTCCTTCTTCTTTTAAGATAGAACAAATTGTAGTTGAGTCCATTATGTGAAAAAGTCCTCTTACATTTAGTAAATCTCCTAATCCATTAATAAAAAAACAATGCATTAATTAAATATTGAATATATTAAATTTACATTAATGATTTGAGTATTATAAATTCTTATTAACAATATATCACATAAAGGGAGAAGCCAATTTGTAGTAGAAACTGGTCAAGAATATGAAGCCCAAGGAAGAAATAAAATCTTGGGATTTGGGAGGATTCAACACATATTCTTTAATAAATATTTCCTCAAACACTATATTAAAAGAGAGAGGGACTTTTATGGTAATGGGAGAGTGGATGAGAAATCAATAGGGTCTTATGATACATACTTTACAAATAATTAATAGTATTCCTTTAGATTTTCCATCAACCCTAAATGTATAGTTGATCAAATATTTAGTGGAAAAGATTGAGTATTTAAAAATAATTTTTGATTTGATACATTCACAACTATGAGGAAATATTTCAGTGTGACCTAATGGTTGAGATGGGTATTAATTATTCTCAATGATAGTGATGGGATTAAAATAAGAGTTTTTAGAATGAGTTTTCTTCTTAAGAATCAATGGAGGACTATAATATAGGGATGAAAATAAAACAACCCATATGAAATAAGTGTGGGATAAATTATATTGAAAACAACCTCAATGTTATGCAAACATGCTTTAAGTGTGGAATGGAGGGGTATCAGGCTAATAAATGTTGAAGGGAGATGAAGAATCCCACTAATATGATGATAAATAAAAAATGGTATAAACCATATTCAATATATGGTTCAATGTATAAATTTAAAGGAACATGGGAACCATGTAATTCAATGCTCAAAGATATGGGTTGTCAAACATAACTAATGACAATAACCTCTAAGGTCAAGATCCATTGGAAAATAATATTCAATAACTACTATTAAAGTGGATTATTAAAATAAAATGGTGATGGGTACACTTGTTATTCATTCAAGAATAGAAAATGTATTATATCATTATTTTTTTTATGAATTCCATAATATATTTTATGTTTAGTAAAACTACACAACATAAAGTCATTGATGTTACATTATTAATGAAAACACCAAGTGGTACAATGATTATATCTCAAGAAAATAACTCCTCTCTGGTTAATATTTTTGGGGTGAATCTCTTTTAAAACCATGGAATACTCTATTTAGTGTAATTTTAAGCTATACCAGGTATGTATTAGTTAACATTATATAAATCCAACATCAATTATTTGGATAATGAAATCACATTACATAATCTAAAACATATTATAATTAAATACATGTGTAAGGATGATCAAGATTAACCATTTTGAATATCCTTACTATGAATGGAAATTTTTTCATTGTGAGGGTGAATATCTTTTTCAAATTATTGATACAAAGGAAAGGATCATCACAGT
This sequence comes from Viscum album, assembly GCA_963277665.1. Classification (NCBI taxonomy): domain Eukaryota; kingdom Viridiplantae; phylum Streptophyta; class Magnoliopsida; order Santalales; family Viscaceae; genus Viscum; species Viscum album. The sequence continues at coordinate 105,499,924 of OY728143.1, read as the reverse complement.
AGACATGGCCCTTGTGAAAGAATATATTGATGTATTCCACACATATTATCCTACTCTACATCATTACCAATAGGTTGATTTCAAAATTCATATTATAAATAGATATTTTCCATATCCAATAATCCCTCTAGAATTCCCCCCATTAAAGGGAAAAAAATTAAGAAAAAAAATAAAAGATAATACATAAATGGGACTCATATTCCCAAGTGCTTCACCATGAGGTGTGATGGTACTTTATTCATATAAATTGATGGGTCAATGCATCTCTACATTGGTTATTAATTAATTAACTGGTTCACAATAAAGGATAGGTACCCCTTTCCATGAATTGCTGATATTTGTAATAAAATATGTGAGTCATACTTCTTCTCTAATATGGACGTTTGATAAGGATATCATCATTTAATGGTGAAAAAAGAGGATATCCTCAAAACTTACTTCTGTACATTGTATGGACACTATGAGTTTAGAAAAATTCCCTTCAGATAGATTAACCCATAAAAAAATTTCATTTATATGATGACTATAGTGTTTAAAAAGTTCATCAAAAAAATTTTGGTAGTCATTGTAGATGAAATTTTCATATACTCCAAAATTAAAGATTAATATAAGGAAAATTTGGGTATTATGATGAAGTATTTATGAAGGAATAAGTTACATGAAAAGTATTATCAATTATAGTTTCTGATATAGTGAGTAGCATTCTAAGGGAATGTTATCATATGTAAGGGGATATATGTAGATAAATTAAAGAAAAAGGTGATTAAGGAATAAACCAGACCAATAACTATAATAGTTATTTATAGTATTATTTGATTAGTTGGGTCCTACTAATGAATTTTTTAAAACCTCTCTTGAATTTCAAACCCACAAAAAAATTTAAATTGAAATGGAGTACTGTTTTTATTGATTATTGAATGTGGATAGATATTGGAGGAATTGAATATGAGGCTAATCACCAAACTTATACTCAATCTACCAAAAAGTGGGGAATTAGTTTTGATCTATAGTGATACTTAAAGGAATATATTGGTTGTTTACTAATTAAAAATGATAAAGTGGTAGATTATACAACAAGACAATTGAAGGTTCATGAGAAGAATAATACAATTCTTTTGGTAATCTTCACATTGTATATATGGAGGAATTATCTCTATTGATAAAAGCATGACATATATACATATATATATCATTAAATTTTGAGGAATATATTCATATAGATTAATCTAAATATGTTCTAATAAATATCGATAAATATGATCAATGATTATAGATACTTAATCACCTAGTATCATGTGAAAGAAAATAAATAATTTTTTCTATAAATAAATGATTCTCTAATTTTATCACTAATGAGAATAAATAGGGATCAAATACACATAGACATGTGATGGATGGACATGAGAATCATAATGGAAGGAACTACATCCTATATTACTAAAATTATTTCTCAAACATCTATTCATGAGAATATTAATGGAGATCAATGGGATTATTTAGAGATACAATACAAGGTGGATGGTTTATATCATGAACCAAACATGACTACACAACCCATCCATAACATGAATTAATCCTAAAAATTCCTAAAGTGTTTTTTATATCTTTTTGGGATGGAAACAAGTTCCCAGACATTAATAAATACCATTGGGAATGAATTTTATACAAAGAACCTAATAAAAGTGATAAATATATATAATATATCTGTATTCCAAAAACAATATAACAATATATATATGTATGTCCAAAAGGGAAAACGTGTTCCATGATACATAAAAAAACAAAAGTACTTAGAAAATACCATGTCACAACTCTACGTGACATGATGTCAACTACAGACTTCCTCACCCTACTAATGAAAGAACCAACCACCTCCCCACAACACCATTATGTTACGTAAATTATTTAAAAAAATATAGAAATTATACCTATACTGTATTCTAGGTTTGAGAAAATTATCTTATTAGTATCCCACCAAATGTTTCATAAGTATAATTTATAAACTAAACTAGTTATTCTCATGAAAACAAAATTAATTTTCTAAAATAAATTTTTTCAAAAATAATTGACAAATCATCATTTTTATATTTTCTAAATCATGTTAAATAAATATGTTTTCAATTAATTTACATAAGAATTTCAAGCATTCGTTTCAAAGATAGTCACTAAAGAAAACACACCTAAGGGTACCAATATTTTCTAGTCAATAAAGACCCCCATTCCATTATTGTGGTCGGTAGGACACTTACTATGCACGTTTTACTAGAAAAACATGTATAAGGGTAGGAATACACTCCACATAGTGACTCATTCCCATATATTAAGAAATATGGTGCACAAAATACCCTTTATGGACATGTATATGGGGAAAGTGTTAATCTCTAAAGATGGATATCTACCTTATAATCAATTAAATTTTGATTTACTAAAATAATACCATTCATGGGAATTTCATCTTTCAAATCATAAAATTCATTATTTAAACCCATTTATATTAACAAAAAAGAGGGTGAAATATATTTTCCAAATTGATTCAAAAACCAAATTTTTTTACCAAAATATTACTCATGAATTTTAAAAAATATCAGGAAGTATCCATAAAAAATTATTTCCATCCATTTTAGAAACTCACATAAAGAGTAACAAAGAATGGATAATATGACAATGTTACATCATGAAACCTCCTACCATGAAACAACTAGATTAAAAATTCAAATCGGTAACTAATAGTCCTTGATTATATAAGGTCCTTATGAATTAATAATGGATCATAAACTAAGAATTAAAAATCATAAATCTCTAAATTGAAATGTTTTAGAATGAAGAATATAAAGGGAACACTTACAACCAAAATTCTTGATCAACAAACAAAAAGGATTTAAAATCTAATTAAGACCCCTCAATTATGTGATTAATCTAAAAATTATATTAATAACCTAGATATAATAAATTCAACCATTGAAGAAGATGAATCATGGGGAGAAATAAGAGGAATTAAAAGATGAATTTGATATAACACTAAAACAAAGATCAAATTACTAAGAGAGATTCAAGGTCTAAATTTAAACTTTAATCCACCAATAAATTGAGTTGGGAGAGCCAAATATGTCTCAATATACCCTCCAATTTGGATGAGTAATTTTTTTTGAGTCACCACAAAGAAAAATGAACTAATTGGATCATCATTGTTGTCTCTTTATCTATTCTTGGTCCAACCAATGATGTTTCCCAAACTTCATACAAACAAAGGGAATAATACAAGGGCAGTCACACATGGTCTAAAAAGTATCCATTATTATATAAAACTAATAATGTTTATCATAACTAAATTAAATTACCCCAAATAACTATCCAATAAAAATAAAAAGTTAAATACATAGACACAAATCATATCTTAAAAAATTTCATTACCCTTCTCCTTCAACCCATCCTTATTAGTATGATATATTATTATCAACCTATCATGATTTCTCATTTCGACTATAGCTCCTTCCAATTTTTTTTTGTTAAAACGAGGATACCTATATGTGACAATCCCTAAAGTAATATATTGTATTCTTACAATATCATAGACATATATTTTTCTTAGGTCCTACAATTTATTGTTGTCATGAATCATCATGAAATTAGAATATTTGATCAATCGATCAATCCAAACCTAGATGTATTTTTTCCTCTCAGAGTTTGAGTTAAACCTATAATGAAATCAATTGAAATTTTATTCCATTTATATATTGGTATTGGAAGAGGATGAATCAACCTTGATGGATTTTGGTGCTCAGACTTTGTCTTTTTAAAAGTATAACTTCGAGACCCAATTCCAGTTATCTCTTATTTTATCCCAGCCCATAAACACCAACAATTCATGTAATAAAAAACTTTACAATTCTATGGTGGAAAACCCTAATATATTGATGATAGTATCTCATGATGAACATTCTTAAAGATGAAAGGACAATATATCATCCACTAAAGAAATAAATTCCCTTTAAGGAGATAAATCACTCATGCATGGTCTCCCCACCATATAAGGATTCTATAATACACTAAAACTCATTGTCTTGTTTTTTATCATGGGGAATCAATTGAAAGAGAGAGGATATCACATGAAAACTTACCAGAACATTAATAGACTCCTCCTCCCAAACTCTCATGTGCATCATAGAAAAAAGAATTACTAAGTTAGATTTTTTCCTTTACCACATTTATATCCTATTAAGGTATCTTCCTACTTATATTAACATAAACTAAGGTTCATTTTATTGGTGTATAGGAAATGTAAATATTTGAGGAATATAATTAATCCACCCATTATCTCTAATATATGTTCAAAAAAATTTAGGAATGGTATTACCCAATGTTTTTTGGGATGAGTATATGATAAATTTTTATAGATATAGATAATGACCCCAAATTTTGAGGGAATAAAAATTTGATTCATGCTAAAAATCATGAGTGTGATAATTCCTCTCATGAGGTTGAAGTTGGCATGATTTTTAATCCACTAACTAATCTCATAGCATAATTAAAGATCCCAAACCTTGACTAGAAGCATCATAATAAACAAAATATCTATGAATTTCATATGGTAATGTTATAATTGGTGATAAAGAAAAAAAATTCATCAGTTTATAAAAGTATTATTGAACTTAGAATCCCACAAAAAATTACCCTCATATGGGTGAGGTCATTCAAAGGCAATTCAATATTGGAGAAATAATCTATGAATTTTTGATAAATTCCTACCAAACATAGTAATATATATTTATAAAAATAATTATGTGGTTTCTAAAATAATATGATTGTTTTTACCTTCTCATGATCAAATGAGATACCTTGTACCAAATTTATGTATCCTAATAACTTATCTTCTTGAATCTATAATTGTAAAATTAATAATTTAAAATAAAGTCAAAAATACCTAAGAATAACCAAAACATTCCTCATGCATCAAGGATGATATTATTCTATCTTATAGTACACCAAGATTTCATTTACTACCACTATAAAAAATATTTCAACATACTAATAGAAAATTCATTCCAAAAGGAAGATCTTGGATCCCATTATATATTCACCAACCCATGGGGAACAAGAATGACCTTAGAGATATATTAGGACTAACTATAGGTTACATATGGTTGGGATAATCTATGTTGGTTCATAAAAAATTGGTATTAAAGTTTATATATTTCTATTTTCATTTTTAGTATGTATTTTGTGATGTATTATTAGACTGAACACAGTAATATTGGGTCTTAAGAGGCATGTTTCTGGTGAGTTCATGACAATAAAGCATCATGTTAGGACTTCTGTTAGAAAATGTTATTGGTAAGTGAATATTTTCTTGTTTTTAGAGTGTAAATCATAGACTTCATATCATTTTACTCTTGATAATTGTAGTTTTCTTAAGTTTTGTTAAATAGGAATTGATTCATGGATATCATGTTCATTTGTATCTTTCTTTTGTTGATGTGTAATAATTTTTCCCTGAGAATATTTATAGAGATTACTCAAGAGGTTTCTACCACTAAATTGTGGTAACTAAACCCACCAGTTGACCAAAATATAATTAAATTATTGGTGCACATGGGTTGATCTATGGAATAAGGTGTAGAACCTATCACAATTCGTTATAGGGGTGGAACCTTGAATTGATGAAGATAGGAACCAGTATAAGGAATTTATTCACTAGAAGAAACCATATTTCCAAAGGGAGGAATGTTCCTTAGGTAGAAGATGATTGGTTTGGAAAATTCAGTAGTCTTTTCAAATTTCAGGAGATACATAACTCATCAATGGTGTAGTGCATTGTCTACAATCTTGAAGGTTCGAGTGCAAGGTGGTGAGACTAAGTTTTCTTGTCTTTGAAACATCAGGACATATAGTGGAAAGTCATAAAGGAAATTTTCAGTAATCACGTCTACCAAAGTTAAATTACTAGGGTTATTTAAATGGAGTTTCTCAAATAATAGTAGGGGAATGAGTCAGAGATAGAGTACACTAATAGCTTTATTGAACCATAAATTTTCCCATCAAAGGCGGTATCTAATAAGAAAATTAAGGCTATGAGGTTTCATATGGGTCTCTATTCAAATATATAGTCTTACGTAGACATGTTAAAGGTGTCCACCTACACATATTTGGTGGATCAGGTGGAGATAGAAGTGATTGACATGGAGGTTAATTTAGTATTGACTAGATTTCATTTTTCTTTTATTGGTAAAATGTATGGTTATTATAAGGGAAAAGTAGTAGTGTGAGTTTCAAGATAAAAATATTATTAATGTTCTTAGAGGTCTCTTCTAACAATTTCATCAATTTCTAGTGGATTAACATGTCATCAGTCTAGATAGAAAAGAAATGAAATGTAATTTTTCCTCATGCCACCAATATTTTTAAAGACATATAGAAAATAGGGTCAATTATTTATTTTTCACAAGACATATATTGTACTCAATTTATAATATTCGCATTAACAGCTATTTCATTTTTTTAGCTTCTAGATGCTTCACTTACTACAAATTTCTTATCATTGGCCTCCAAAATATAGCAGTAACATTCAATTATGGTGTTCCTAGATCATGTAAATATGGATCCTCTTACTATGAGGGGTACCACTTATATAGACTATACCTTATGTATAGCTCTATTTGATATAGGTTCCTATCATTCCTTTTTATACACTCAGGTATTAAATCTTATAAAAAATCCAATAAAACTCTTTTTTAGATTATGTTATAGGTAATGACTATATGAAATGAGGAGTATTATTTTTATTTCCCCTAATGCTCTTTATTTTTGTGTGATGTAAATTTGGTTTGGGATTTATTTGTTCTCTATATAAACCAAATCAATGATATAATTGGGATGGATTGGATGATCGATCACAAGGATTAGATCATTTTTTATCGATAGTGGGTGATATTTACTTCTTTTGATGGTATATACCGTATGTTTCTTGGAGAATGGGATCAAAGATCTAAAAGGGAAATGTCATCTCTTCTAGAGATTATTAAGTTATTTTTTATATGGTTCTTTGTTGGAATATGAATATAGATGTTGTAACCTTCCTATGGAAGTAAATATATTTATTAATGTGGTTCTAAATGACTTATTGGGTTTTCCTATTGATTCATAGGTGGAATGTTTGATTGAAATTGTTCTCATAACTCAAGTTATAAAAATTTCACCATACCATTGAGTTGATGGAATAAAAAATTTAGTTAGATTATATTAGGGGAAAGTTATTTTAATTCCCATGCATGTCACCTAGGTCATAACCTGTTCTTTTATCTAAAAATTCTAATAGAACTATTTTAATATTCATTGATTATTGGAAGATCAATAAAGAAACAACTATGAAAAAATATCCATTTCCTTACATTTATGATTTTTGACAAGTTGAAAGGGGAAATTAAGTTTTTAAAAATCGATCTTTAGTTTGTTTAACACTAAATAACAATCAAGGTGTAAAATATTCCAATAACTAGCTTCAGGATTAGGTCTTTACCTTTTTATTTCCATGTGATGTTGTTTGTCCTAACTAATGCTCTCAATATCTTTAAAGTGTCTATGTGTTTAATCATAGAAGAGTATCTCGAAATTTTTTTCATAGTGTACATGGATGAAATGTTTTTATAATTTATGACTAAATGTGTTCATCTGTGTTACTTAAGGAATAATTTTCGAATTTTGATGGATCACCATAATTTTCGAAATTATCCAAGATACAATTCTAGGTCAGTATGTTAGGTTCTTGGGACACATAATTTAAAAATAGGGTGTCTTTGTTAATCATCACATGGTCAAATCATCCATGTCATGGGAAAAAATATGGAATTTCAAAAAGATATGAATATTCTTAGGTTTGGAAGGATATTATTAGTGATTTATAATGGATTTCTCTAATATTGTGTCACCATTAACATATCTTGCCCATACAGGGTAAATATTTTGTGGGATTCAATGACATAAGAATCCTTTGATTAAATGAAGGATCTTTTATCTCATAATAGGTTCTAACATTAAAAATGGTGAGTCTAGGCTATTTGGTTTATTCTAAGACTTTGGTTAAATTTTGGGCTATGTCCTTGTGTTGACATATCATATAGTGGTTTTTGGCTCACATCAGCTCTAATATCATGAGTGGAATTACAGCAGTCGTGATTTTGAACATGAAGTAGTTATTTATGATTTTGATAATCAATTTCACTATCTTTTTGGAGGAAATATTATTGTATACTCTACCCATAAAAGTTTGGGGTATATCTTTTCTAAGACATATTTAAACCTATTGAAAAGATGATGTGTGGAGTACCTTCAGTCATTCAACATTTAAATTCCCAATAAACTATGAAATGGTAACATAATTTCTAAGGATTTTAGCAGTAAGTTAACTTCCCATTATATAAAGGAGTAAAAGGATGAATTGAACTTAATGGTAATTTTTTCTAAAATTCACTAGGGTGTTATGGAGGAGGAGTCATGTAATGTTCTGGAAAGTGTTCATGTGAAATAATCTCTCATTTAAATGATTATTAAAGAGAAATAAAAAAGACGATGAGTAATATAGTGTTAGTGATTACATATATTTTGTGGAGACCGTCATTGAGTTTTCTCTATAACAAACTAACCCAAGTCCACTAGACATTCAACCAATGTTGGGTTGTCATGAAGTTGAGGTACAACAAAGATAGTAGAAAAAAGTGTTGATTATAGATAATCATGAAAAAAAGCATGAGTATAACATGAAATAATGAGTTACATCCAAGATCAATAAAAACCATTCCAAACTATCTAAAATAGAATAGTATGATAGTAGGAAACCAAAAAGTCTCCATGTGACTAGGTGTCACCACCAAACTTTCCCACAAAAAAAGTTGTAATGATGATAACAACGAGCATGAAACATCATGCCTTTCCCTTTACCTAGATCCAGTAAGAAAACATCCACAACCTCTATAAAGAAAAAGGAGGGTGTGAACATGAATCCTAGTACGATAACACTATATAGTCTATACAAGGGTTAATAACATGAATACAATATTTATCTCTTTAAAAAGTTGTTTTACAATGAATTTTCATAAATCCAAACCCACTGGTAAATGAATTCCTTTGGTTTTCATAAAATTCAATCACATTAAAAAATATTGTAATATGAAAAGTAAAAGTGATAAAATAGGAAATTATATCCACACACCATATGGTAAGAATTTAAACACATTTCAATGATATAATACATCATAAAAACCATGTGAGATAACCCCATGTGAAAAACATGTGAGAAACTACCGATGAAAAAATTCATAATGTGATACAAACATAAATTAAAATGCACTATGTATTGGGACATATCCTATGGGAATATGTACTAGACATAAATGAATCGTAAACTAGACACATGTTGTTACCAACCGACATCAATTCTTTCCATATTCAATCGATATCACAAAACCACTAATTGAATTACACACACTACGAGTAACATCTTTATTTCCAATGCACCCAAGGATCCCTATGTTTCATTATTGTAATTCTTTTAAAAATACATGATTAAAATTTATAAAACATTTTTCAAAGATAATGAATATTATTTGTTATTTGAAAATTCATTTATGAATCAAAACCACAGTTAAAGAATTTAATCAAACACTTGTTGTGATAAAACAGTTTTTAAAGAAAACCACCTTTTAAAACACTATTTAATTACAAAAATTCCATTGAAATCACAAATAAAATCAATCCAAATAATAAACTAATGGAATTTATAATAGAAATATTAAAATCATGGAATTACCAATTTATAGAAACACCAACCTCAATAATGGAGGTAGATCTAACTGCCTTTGAAAACGATGATCGTAGAAGAGTAGAGAGGGTCCTCATAAACCTATATAAAAAACAAATAAATAATATATCAAACCCATTATATTTATCATTAATATCCCCTTCATGTTTAATAATATGAGAGGAGAAGTTATCCAATAAGGATGTAATGAACTGAATTGGGTTTCCCTCAAACCCGGCACCTGACCTGATTCGTCATATAACCGAAGGGCGTTCTCGATCCCCATGGGCTAGCAACAAGCACCCTGGAATCAAATAAGAAAATTGAGGGAATGATCTCCCCCAACCTAAACAACTGCATGGAATACATATCTATATATAAATAAAGAAATAGTGAAATAATAAAAAATATATATTCCATAACTGTAATGAAAATAATAGAAATAGAACAACTGTAATAGTAGAAAAAACTCCAATAATTCAAGTCCCACTGCAATGGGCTAAAACCAACGACTACTCTAAACTATGGCATGGAAAAACCCCAACCAACTCATCACCAGCTACCCATCCCAGCTGGCACGAACCTCACCACACCACTACATCGCCTTGAATTTTCATAAACCAGGAGACAAACAAAGGTCTACACCACCAAAGAGGTGCGTAGGGTGTGAGCTAACAGGCTCAGTAGGATCCCACCTAGGTGTTCCAAAAAAAAGTCTCTATATAAAAAATCATATATACTCATTTTAAAATAAAACATTTCATGATAAGAAATAAATTATTTTTTATAGAAAACATGGTAAACATTTCCCTTTTCCACATTTCTAAACAAAAGTAGGTATATCAATTTCAAAGTGCATTTTTCTATATCACTTTCCACAAGAATAAACATACATATCAAGCATAAATCAAAAATCCAAGAAATAAAAAACAGAATCACATGTATCACAATTCCAAGGAATACTATAGGACCAGGCCATAGACTAATCATACCATAATAATCAAGTGAACAAAAACTGATCCTAGAATAATGGCCCTAATTAGAAGAGGAATGTCCCATGAGTAAACCCCCTATAATGTCAATATCGGTCCCCTAGAACAATAATCCTAGAAAATTGGGGAAATCCCCAAGAAAAACCTCCTTGATAATAAAAACAACAATGGACGATGGCCTCAAGATAAACCTTCCACATAAGTATCCAAGGTAACCCCTATGATCAATTTTACAAACCAATTTAAATACATTGAAAACCATTCAAAACCATTTCACAATCCATTTATAAAAAACTAGGGGAAAACATTTCTATTTTAAAAACCATTTTCAACACACAAAAACAATCATGCTGATTTAATAAATCTGTTTATAAAGAAAAACAAGTAGGTTTATCATCATAGGCTAGAGACGGAACAAAATACCTCAATATTTGGGTCACACACACCCACAACAGAAATACAAGATCAACAAAACCCAACAATGTTAATGAAGGCCCAAGAATAAAATCCATACATCTTAGGATTTATCCAAATCTAAACATGAAAGGTCGGTAAAGGAGAGAAAACCTGCATACCTTGAAGACGAACGTCTGTCACACTACAACCAACAAAGGAAAAGGCCTCTGGAATGAGATCTCACAACGGATTCGGAGAGATCCACCACAGACACAACAAATATCCAAATCCAATCGGATTGATTAAGAAAGAGGGGAACCTCTGAAAATCTCATAGGAGGAGTCTAGGGTTAAGAGAAATAGAGTCTGAAAATAAAGGATTGAGAAAAATGGCTGAACACATGAAATAAACCTGGGAATGGGCTGGGTCACAATGTGTAGCTCAGGTACATGACGTTTAGTCCATTATGGATAAGTTATGTTAAAAAACCCATCACCTCGAGTTAAAAATTGACATTTTTTCATTCACGTCGTGTACTCCATGATCATAATGTGTACCCATTTCACAGCATGATCTCCCCATTCACAACTTGTATCCATCAACCAGTACACAATGTGTACCTTAGGTACATGACGTTTACCCACTCTATAAAAAATAGAAAATTCAGAAAATTAATTATAAGGACTTTGAACCAAAATAAATCTTAGAAAGAGGGAAAAAATTACCCAATTAAGGTAATGGGATATTACAAACTCCCCACCATAAAGACTTTCTGTCCCCGGGAAGTCATGTGAAAGATGTAATATCTGGAAAAAGATGAGGCCACTACTCCCTCATCAATGTATCATATTCTCAAGTCTTGTGAGAATATGATCCTTGTTTATATAGAACTCTATCCAATTTAATCGACTTCCCATGCAAGACATTCGTCTAATATTCAATGATATCAACTGGTTCCTCCAAAACAGAAGCATATGGTTCTAGCTCAATTTCTTCCCAACTCAGAACATGAGAAAGATCGGTGTAATACTTCCTGAGCTGAGTTATATGGAAAACATCATCGATTCCCATCAACTGAACTGATATCTCTAACCAATAAGAAACTTTTCTGAGTAGTTCAATAATCAAAAATGGTCCAACATTACTTGGAGACAACATACACTATTTTCCAAGTTGATGGTGACCCAAATGAGGAGAAACTTTCAAGAAAACCCAGTCACCTACAGAAAACTCCAAAGTATGACACTGCTAATCTGCATACAATTTATGTCAACTTTGGGCTATAACCAGACGTATTCACACACCATGAATCTTCGCAGACATCTCCTGAACCAAACTTGGTCCAACTAAAGATACTTATTCCACCTCTTCCCAACAAAAAAGTGATTTTCACAGGCAACCATACAATGCATCAAAAGAAGATATTCTTATCAAAGACTGATAATTATTATTATAAACAAACTTATCTAGTTTCAGATGTCTATCCCATGATCCTCTAAAATCCAAGTCACATGTGCGAAGCATATCATCCAAGATCTATATTACATGCTTCATATAACTGCCTGTCTGTGGATGGTAAGCTATGATAAACTTGATCTAAGTTCCCATTACCTTTTGAAGAATTATCTAGAACCTCTAGGTAAACCTAGGGTCCCTGTCTGAAACAATGGCATATGGACTCCCATGTAACCTCATGATCTTCTACATGTAAATATTACACAAATATTCAACTCTAGTAGTCTATTTGATCGAAATGAAATGAGAAAACATTGTCAACACATCAATAACCACCCACCGTAGAGTTTCCATGGAAATCCAACAAAGAATTCCATAGATACATCATCCCATTTAAAAACTAGAACCGGAAGAGGCTGAATCATACCAGAGGGTTTCAGGTTTTTTATCTTTATCCATTGGTAGGTGTAACAGCGAGACAAAAACTCTGCGATGTTATGCATTATACCCAGCCACTGGAATCTTCTTCTCATTTCACAATACATCTTTTTAGTTCATAGATGAAGGAATTATGAAGTGTTATAAAAATCAAACAAGACTGATCTTTTCATAGGTGCTGGGATGAAAAATCTCTTTCCAGAGTGAAATATTCCATTAAAAGAAAGAGACCAACTAAAACCAGTCGCCCCACCATAAATTCTTTCCCAAGTCTTCTAAAACTCAACATCATGCTGCTGAATTTTCAAAATAGACTCCAGGAGAGATGATGAAAACTATGTACTGGTCAGAACAACATTTGAAACATCCTCCTGAGAATCCAAGTGCAACTGAGCAAAAATCCCCATAATATTCCACTCCTCCTTTGATTCCAAAACTACTTTTGATGTAACCTTCTTACAATGACTGTCTGCAACAATATTACCTTTACATAAGGTGTAGGTGATATCGAAGTCAAACACTAGAAGGTATTATATCCATCATCACAGTATAAGATTCAATTATTTTTGAGAGAAGATATATCTCAGACTCTTATGATCATATAATACCATGAAATTACACCCAAAGAGATAGTGCCGCCAACATTTAAGTGCACGCATAACTAAAAAAATATCTAAATCATGAGTGGAATAGTTATTCTCAAGTGGTTAGAGTTGATGAGAGCTGTATGCTACTACATGATCATCCTGTATCATCACACATCCTAAACCAGCACCAGATGCATCAAAAAACACCACATAACCCTTACGGGGCTCAGGTAAGATCAAAATAGGAGCCAATGTCAGAAGTTGTTTTAGTTCATCAAAAGAATACTAAAACTTTTCATCCCATTTTAATTTCACCGCTTTACTAGTAAGAAAAGTCAAAGGAAATTCCATCTTAGTGAAATACTTAAGAAACTATTTTTAGTACCCAAAAATACCATGGAAGATTTAAATTTTAAAGACATTTTTTGGTTCCTTACAAGACATGACATCCTTTACCTTCTATGGATCAACTGATAAGCCATACTCAGAAATTATCTACCCCAAGAACTTCACTTCTTGAATCCAAAAATTAAATTTTGAAAGCTTTCCATACAAATTATTATTTCTTAGAATTTTCTTAACCAAACTCAGATGGTGCTCATGCTCATGTTTATACTTTGAATAAACCAAAATATCATCCATGAACACTCCCGAAAAAGTGTCAATATATTGTTGGAATATCCAATTTATCAAAGAAATGAAAACTGTAGGAGTGTTAGTCAGACTGAAAGGCATCATGAGATATTCGTAATGGCCATACCTAATCTTGAAGGCTATATTTAGTATATCAGACTCTCAAACTTTGAGCTGATGATCACCCAACAAAAGATCAATCTTTGAGAACCACTTTCCCCCCTTAAAATGATCAAAAAAATCATCCACATGAGTCAAAGGATATTTTTTCTTAACCATTAACCTATTAAACATTCAATAGTCTACACATAACAGAATTGAACCATCTACATTCTTGGAAAAGAGCATATGGGATGCCCAAGGAAAAAAACTAGGGTGAACAAAATCTTTCTCTAACAAGTCGTCCAACTGAATCTTGAGTACTTTCAACTCTGCTGGTTCCATGTGATAATAAGGCATCGATATCAGCTACGTACTTTGCACTAGGTCAACCATAAAATCTAACTCCTTCTCTGAAGGAATATTGGAAAAATCATATTGGAAAATGTTAGGGAAATTTATAATTAAAATAGGAAGGTCAATAATAGAAGAAATGTAATCAGGAAAAAATAAAATAGAAACATAAAAACTCTTAAGCTCTAGGCGGGAAGGTCCTGCATGACTAGACCTCAGGTCCCAGTCTCCTTGAAACACATGAGAGCTCCCATAGGTAGAAATAAATGAAACACGCCAAAGATAACAATCAACCTCAGCTCAATGAGCGACAAGCCAATACCTACCGATGGTGATATAAAAAAATCTAGATAAAGAACTAGAAAATCCTAGACTGACTTCATACTAGCTATCACTAATGAAAAAGAACACCAAAACCCATAATTTTGTATCTTTCCAAGAGGTGTCGCTAACTCGATTGTAAAGGAAATAAATTTCATTAGAATTTCAAGCGGATCAATAAATCCTGAAGATATAAATGAGTGGTAGGAACTAGTATAAAACAAAGAAATTTCTACTGAAGATGTAATAACAACAATACCTCTAACTCTTACTAGACCTGTATCAACTTCCATTGGGCACTCATCTACTGCATGTAAATGATTCACTCCTAAGGCCTGTGGCTAGAGCCCTATAGTCTTTAAAACTTATAACTACACTGTAGTAGCCTTTGGAGTCGATGAACCCTGACCATAATGGGGCATAGTCATAGCCTGAAAAAAACACTGTAGATGACCAACACTTCTATATCTATTACATGTCTTCATAGACATATGACATGAACATCTAGTGTGTCCTCCATTTCCACACTGATAGAAAGTTAGAGGCACACTTCTAGCTTCAACAAATGGTGCAGAGGAGGTTCTCTATTGATTCCCACCTCCACCACTTCTATGATGGTCCTTCCACTTCCTCTTATTCCCATGAACACCATTGAAGCAATCTACAGTTGGAAGAGAAGAGGCGGTAACACTGACCTTGCCTTCCATATTTATCTCTTCCATAATTTCTCTATCTACTGTCTCTACATAGGAAGAATGTTTCAATATAAACACTTGTTATCTAAAGTTCTGTTTCAGACCCTGCAGATACTTTTGAGCCTTTAGCTAGTCATTCTTCACCATGTACAGAAAAAAATGGACAAGCTCAACAAAATGATTGGTGTATGATGACACCGAACGATCTCCCAGCTGCAACGATAAGAACTCCAAAGACTTTTCCAATATTAGATACTTCATAAAAAAACAACTGAATGAATAGGGTTTTGAAACCCTTCCAATCCAAGACCACATGTTTGTATTCCTATACCATAGAATCCCACCAACGTTTTCTAGAACCCTTAATCTTGAACGCTGCACATTTTACCCTAATATTCTCAGGTGTCTGCAAGAAGTAAAATATTTGACTGATCCTGTCTATCCAATACTACTCCTCTTGAGGTTTAGTTGTTTCTTTAAAGGATGGTTGCCTCCCACGCAAGAACTCTCAGGACCAATCTCTCTCTCCTCCATCTTCTGGTTGTACCTCAACCACTGCATTCTAAACTCGTGGTACATCCTGATCAATGAAATGGACTGCATGTATGATAATCTCGATGGGATTATGATCCATAGGTGTGTTCCCCCGACGAGCATCAGTTTCACCTTCCTGAGGAACCCATGGAAGATGTCTCAGAGGCATACTACTGCACACCGAAACATAAGAACGATCAGACAACAGAACAAATCTCAGTCAAAACTAGAAAACCCATAAGAAAAAACTGATATTTCTAAAATAAAAACCAATACTAGAGACACATATCCCAACATCCCATGGAAACTTGAGTCTCATTATGAAACGATCTAGCCAGACACTTATCATAAAATACCTCTAAAGTCCCAAAAATCATATCTCTATTATAACAAACGTTCCATGATAATGAATCTTGAGTAAAGACCTCCTCTGATACCAAACTATAATGAACCGACCCAGGTTTCCCTCAATCCTGATACCCGAACCAATCTTTCACATACCCGAAAGGCATTCCTGATCCCCACAGGGTAGCGACAAGCACCCATGCATCAAACGAAAAAATTGAGGGAAAAATTTCACCCAAACCAAACAACCACATGGAATATATATCTATATAGAAAGAAATAAATAGTATAAGACTAAAAAATATATATTCCATAACTGTAGGGAAAATATCAGAAATAGAAGATTTGTAATAGAAGAAAAAACTCGAAAAATATAAGTCCAACTACAATGGAATACAACTACCAACTACTCAAAATGATGTCATAGACAAATCCCCCCATCTCACTACCAACTACCCATCCCAGTTGACACAAAACTCAATGCCTCACTACGACACCATAAATTTCCATGCATTGGAAGAAAAAAAAAGTTCTATTCACCACCGAAGAGGTGCACAAGGTGCAAGATAGCAGGCTCAGTAGGATCCCACCCAGGTGTTCCACAACAAGTCTCTGTATAAAAAATATTTTATGCTCATTTAAAAAAAATATGGCATGATAAGTAATAAATTAGTTTTATAGAAAACTTGGTAAACATTTCCCTTTTCCACAGTTCTAAACTAAAGAAGGTATATCAATTTTAATTTACATTTTTCCATATCACTTTCCATAATCATAAATGTTAAAATCAAGGACAAATCAGAAATATAATCAATACAAAATTGAAGAACAAGTGTCATAATGCCAAGGAATACTATAGGACTAGGACCTAGAATACTAATACCACAATAATCAAGTGCAAAAAAAATAATCCTAGAAAAATATACCTAGGAAGTAGAGGAATAACCCATGAGTAAACCCCCTAAAAATTTCAATATCAGTCCCCTAGAAAAACAGGCCTAGGAAATAGAGGAAATACCCATGACAAATCTTCTTGATAATCACAAAACAATAGATGATGGCCTCAAGTTAAACATTCCACCCAAGTACCCAAGGTAACCCATGTTCTAAATTTCACAAACCAATTTAATTTATTTTAAAACCATTCAAAAACCATTTCATAATTAATTTATGAAAAACCAAGGAAACCCATTTCTATTTTACAAACCTTTTTCATCACACACAAACAATCATGCCAATTTAATAAATCCTTTTATAAATAAAAACAAGTAGGTTTATTATCATAGGATAGATATGGAATCACCTACCTCAAAGTTTTGTTCACACATGACCAAAAAATAAATCCATGATCAATGTAACCCAACAATGTTAATGAAGACACTAGAATCAAATCCCCATATCTTTGGATTCTTCCAAATCTAAACATGAGAGGTCAGTGGAAGAGAGGAAACCCACATACCTCAAAGATTAACATCTTCCACACAACAACCAACAAACCAAAAGGCCTCCAGAATGAGATCTCACAATGATATGGAGAGACACACAATGTACACAAAAAAGATAAAAAGATAATCAGATCGATCCATAAGAATACAAACCTTTGAAAATATCCTAATAGGAGTCTAGGGTCAAGATCAACAGAGTCTAGAAAGAAAGGACCAAGAAAAACTACCAAATGTGTAACTTAAACCTGGGCATGGGCTGGGTCATGAAGTGTAGCTCAGGTACACAACGTGTAGTCCACACTGGATAAGTTACACCAAAAAACCCATTACCTCAGGTTAAAAACTAACATTTTTCCAGTCACATTGTGTACTCCCTGGTCACGATGTGTACCCTTTTCATAGTGTGATATCCCCATTCATGACTTGTATCTAGAAAACTATACACAATGTGTACCTTTGGTACATGATGTGTACCAACTCTACAACCTACAAAAAATCCAAAAAACCACTTATAAGGACATGGAACCAAAAGATAACATAGAGAGAGGGAGAAACTTACCCAATTAAGGTAATGTGATGTTATAGAGGATCTATGAAAGAAGGAAGAAACAAATAAAACATGTCACATGGCTTGATTTTATCCATCAAGAATGAATGAAATCCACCAAGAATCAAAAGGAATAATACTATATAGAACTGAGGAAGGATTAGGTAAATCCAATATAATATTTGGGGGTTCTTAGGGGTTAAAATAGGGTCCCATGATATTTAAAAAAAATTAATGGTATTAAAAACTATGTAAATTTTTTTGGGTTGGGCCACATGGTTAAACAAATCGTGCTCCCAAACCATGTGCCTCCAATGGCCTTCTATTGGGGGTGAATGGTTTTACCACTAATAATTTTTTTATTATGTGAAAACCATTAAAAATAAATTTGTCTAAGGGTACATGATTTCCACTAGCTTGAGGAATGGTTTGAAAAAAACCATGCACCCCCTTCCAGTGGATCAACACATGCCGCATCATTTGTAGGGAAAAACACATGGGTTTTCTTAACTTTGTGAAAAGTGCATTTAAACAAGGGATCCATTTCGTTTTAAAACTCCAAAACAACCACAAATGAATAACCTACTAAATCACTTTCAAAACAAGTCTCAAGAAGTACCTGTAAGAAGTAACCAAACATTACAATCTCCCTGCCATAATTTCATTCTGTCCCTAGAATGTGACCAATATCACGAAAAAAACAATATTCCCCATCAATGATTCCAACTCCCATGTCTTAGGGCTATAATATTTCATATCCAAAATTACATGGACTAAGGGAATCTTTCCCCATGCAGTGCCTTATCCTACTGATCCATAATCTGAACCGGTTGCTCAATAATGGTAATATCAGGATAAAGTTCAACATCTCCCAATCCAATCACATAGGAAGGATTCGATTGATACCTCCTCGACTGGGAAACATGAAAAAAAATATCACTTTATTTCAAATGAAATAGTAAGTCCAACCGATATTCATCCTTTCAAAGTCCTTCCATAATATAAATGGGGCCAAAAGAACCTTTGTACCAACTTAGCCTACTTACCCAACTAATGATGACCCATGAAAGGTAAAAATATGAGAAAACCCTAATCAGAGACCTAAAAATCTTGTTCTAGATTATGACTTTCCCAATAAGATTTCTGATAACTATGGGTTGTGGCCAACATCTTTCGGATCAACTGAAACATTTTTTCATCTCCTTAATGAGACATAGCCCAAACAAGGACTGTTCTCCCATATCATACAAATTAAAGGGATATCTACATGGAAACCCATAAAATTATTCCAATAAAACTATATTTATTGAAGCAAGAAATAATCTTCATAGAAAAATTAAACTATAGATAAATTATTTTCCCAATATCCACCAAAATCAAGCACTCAAGACAGATGCATATCCTCGAGAACCTGAACAACTCTCTCTATAGGTCCATATGTCTATATATGATAAGTCATGCTAATTTCATATTGAAACCATGGTATCCTATAAAAAATTAAAGAACCTAGAGGTAAACATCAAGTACATTTTATACACAATCATAGAGGGATCCCAGTGAAGTCTCACTATCTCTTGGACATACAAGTCTTTGAGCTCTTTGACATTCATCATCTCCATGATTGGTAAGAAATGAACTAATTTTTTTATTCGATCAATGATAACCCAAATTTAATCCTTACCACTATAATTACATAGAAATCCAATGATTAATTCCATGTAAATATCACCACCCCTTCTATACTGGAATGGTTAATGGTTGGTGAAAACTAGCGGGTATCTCGTATTCCATCACGATTTTTTAAAAAACGAGTCACATTGAAACAAAATCGGCAAGTGATAGACTCATCCTAGTCCACCAGCACTAATGTATCAATTCATGATACATCCTAGATTCCTCATCTTTTATGAACTAATAAGACAAGTTACCACTATACATAAACTCATATCATAGAGAAAACAGAACCACCAACTAACTACAAAATCATAAACCTCCACTGGGAAATCGGGACCACACACTTGATGTCTCCCGCCAAAAAAATACCAAATAATTAAAACTCAGTTTCTATAATATGATAAAAATTATATCACTCATCTAAAGAGAAGTATTCTTTTATCTATGCCATGGACAGCTACCCACCAACCTCATTCAATCCCAATCTCATCTAAGTAAACAAACTCCTCATAGACCACTCCTTAACTGATTCCTTCACTTAACATGTCATTAATTTTATAATAAATGCATAGAAAAACACATTCACTTTTCCTAGTGTGTATGTAATATCAAAATTAAAAGTATAAAGACACTCCATCCAGTTTCATTTTCACAAGTTTAGATCCCTCTTAGTAAAAATATATTTCAGGATCTTATGATCAAAATACACTATAACCCACTCCCAAATGAGATAGTGATTCTAAATTTTGAGTTCATTCCTAACTTCCAAATAAATACTGTTATTTGATAGATCTTCTTTTGATGGTGTAACTGGATAGAGCCAATGTCGACCACATATTTCCCCTACATCTAGAAACAACCCAAACTCATACCAGAAGCATCGTAGAAAACATCATGACCCAAAAATGGTTATGCAGGAATAAAAACTAGTTTTATATAAAACTCTCCATTATCACCTCAAAATATCTCTAACATTTTTCATTCCATTCAAACATTACACCATTATAGGTTAAATTTGTCATCAAAGAAGTGAGCTTGTAGAAATCTTCAACAAATTGTCTATTGTAACCATACAAACACAAGAATATTTAGATCTCAAACAAATTTCTAGGATTCTAATTGGACATAAAATCATGTATCTTCTTAGGATCCACTAATAATCCCCTCTGATATTTGAAAATATCCATAGATTCCAATTCATAGATTTAAAAATAACATTTGAAAATATTACAATATCAATGATATTCCTTCAAGGCTTGACGAATGATATCCAAATGGAATGTATTATTCTATTCTAACTTATATTGTAAAAAAACATCATCCCTGAATAGCATAAAAAGGGGTCCAAGAATCATTGAACGATTTGATTCATCAAATCCACAAATACTATATGATCATTAGTGAGACCGAATGGAATAACCAAAAACTTTAAATGCCTGTACCAACTTCTAAAATCAATATTAGGACTATAAAATTTTGAAAATATCAACTAGTGGTACCCTAAACAAAGGCCAATCACTCAAAAACAACATTGCCTGATAAGCTGCTAAAAGAGATCATCACTCCAGGGAAAATGATATTTGATCTTCACAGTCAACCAATTTATCATTCAATAATCCACTAAACGTATGAGACTAATTTATTCTTTAATAGAAAAGAGGAATGTAGAATCCCATGGTAACATACTTTAAAGAATAAATCCCCTATCCTCTAAGTCCTTAACCTATAAAGTAATTTCAAACAAGTCAGCAGGTTCCATTTCATAATATCGAATATAAATGGTCGTCGTACCTAGGAGAAGGTAAATAGAAAACTCAACCTCTCTCTATAGTGGTAAACTAAAAAATTATCTGAAAATAAATATGAGTATACATATAACACTCTAAGAAGCAGATAACCCAAACAAGGGTCTACAACATCAAGAGTCATCTTCGACAACTAACATGATATCACCCTAACATAAGGAACAATATGCCCCACCCTTCCAGATCTAGAGTCTCAGTCACCCTAAAAAACATGAGTGACCCCATAAAAAGATAAAAATTGAACTCAATGACAATAATAGTCTATCCAAGCCTTAAATGTGATCATACAATCCATGAAAAGTATCAAGTCAAATATATCAATATCAAGAACTAAAAATTCCCACACCACCTCGATGTTTGACATCACCACCTAAAAAATGGGACACTTGAAATCTTATTTGGAACTCTTTTCCAAAGCTGTGTAAATATAATAAAAGAATGGGATATATTCCAAATTTAATCCCAAAATATCAACTAACATTGATGATATAAAATAATGAGAATCACCTGTATTAACGAAATCTGGCACCATAAAAGACAAATGAAACACCATACCTATAACAGTATCTAACCCTAAATGAAATTACTCGGAAAAAAATATGATGAATAAATATATCTAGTATTACCCACACGAACAACCCCCTTGTAATAAGTATTAGACCCACCATCCATGGAAGAATCTGTATGAACCTGTGAACCCTTGGTGAGAGTGGATCCTCCCTTACATCCCATGGATATCCTTTCACAAAAACTCGTCAGATAACCATAATTTCCATAATTATTTCATGTATAAGAAGTATCCATATAGTTTTTTATGGTATGAAAATAACTTCAACATTAGTAATATAAAAAATTCTACTATCTAGATGAATCCCCTAAAACTGTTCCTGAATAAAATTAACCACCTTTGCACTTCATTTTCTTTCCAAATGACACACCCTGTCTAACAACTACATCAACTGAAGATCCACCCAAACAAGTCCTTATAACTATGTAAAAATCTTATAAAGACACAATATAAACTATCTACACAAAAATCAGAAGGCACATAATAGTAAACATAGACTAAATATCATGCCTCTTTTACAACATAATCCTCTAAGGATTTAGGTACACATTGGTGACTAGCTCTGGTGCCAAATGTACCAACTAAGAAAAATAACTAGAATATTCTAGAAAAAAACACTCTCATTTATCCAAGTTTATAAACTACCAGGTACTTACTATACAAAATGTGTCATGAAAAAACCAATGATTGAATATTTTCATGAAGTATGTCTTGGTAATATCCTCATGCAACTTAAAATTCACAATAGGGTTTCACCATCTCCTTGTTGGACCCTTGATAATGTATGTGGAAAACCCGCCTTATCGTCCTCAAGAGTCTTCAAGAAGATCATGATCCTCTCAATCCTCTCAAGATCCTCATATTCTTGGGGTCCTTTTTCACCATAGAATATGAGTGAATTCTTCTTAGTAAATTCTTAGCTATGATCAATTGCAGGTCCTATGATCCGGAAACCCACTTCAATTAGAACTTAAACTGTATGGAATACTACTTTAACTAAAGATTGAAACACTGTAGGATTCATATATGGATCCTTTATCAAATTCATCTCCCAATTTTTTTATGGAGATATTCTAATAGGAATTTCATATTAAGAGAAAGAAAATGACTAATAAATATTAATTAATATTCAAAAATATTAGGAAAATGATCAAGATTTTGAGTTCATTATTTAAAACAATAATAATTTAAAGCAATTATGAATTATATGAATGAAAAAAATAAATTTAGATGGAAAATGTGAATTTAGATAAACTCCCCAAATATTTCATTCAAATGGTCACAAAATCCAAGTCCCAAACAAGTCAAAAAATTTCTTAACACCCATGGAAAATCACGTCTTTTCATGGAAGTGAGCTGAACAAGAACCCTCCAACAATTACTACTTGAATTATTATAGTAAAACTCTATTCTACCAAAAAACAAAAACAAAATTATGAAATTTTATAAAAAATTATGTTGAGTATCCCTTTGATACCATTCTATAATCAACCCCTTAGATCTAGAATACATAGCCCCTTTTAGTTCCAAAAAATTATAAGAGAATCTCTCAAGTGAGGATCTATGAAGAAAAAAAAATTGGAACAAAAACAAAACATACCTTCAGTAAATCCATTAATAATGAATGAATTACACCTAGAATACATATGAAAAGTCCTATCAAGCATTGGGAAGGATTAATCTGAGGAAATAAGAGATAAGGGGGGTCCTTAGGTATTAATACGATGTCCTATGATTTTTTAAGAAAATTCATTGTATTAAAAATTACATGCATGTTTTTTTGGGACGAGCTACATGGTTAAAAAACTATGCACCCTAACCATGATCCTATAATATACTTCTATTTTGGGTGAATGGTTTATGTTCATGGTTTTTTTAACTAAGAGATAACCATGAAAACTCTATATTTCCAATGGTGAAATATTTCCACTAGGTGACTACACATTTTAAATAAACTGTGTGCCCCCTTCTAGTGTCTCAACACATGATACACGTTTTTCTAGGCCAAACCACATGTTTTTCTGAAACTATACATAAACCATTCACAAATCCAAGGGTTCCTACAATTTTCCTAAAACTCTTAAAACAACCCCAAATAAAGACACAAAAAATAAAGGTAAAAAAGATTCATGAAGTACCTATATGACGTAATTGAATGTTATAGTTTCTCTCCACAGAGGGAATTATTTTCTATAAGATATGATATATTGTCTCAATGTCTACAATAAAGTGGTGATAGGATATTATCATAATTTTTTTTGGTTTTCTACACTATCCCCAAATATATTTTTAGTGACATGATGTGTTGATTTTTTTAGTCTAGGATGAAATGAGACATAGCCAACTTTATTTCTCGATGTTATAATTTTCTACAGATAAAGCTTGAGAACCAAAATTATTCATGGTTTATTCAACAAATTACCTTTAAAATAGTTAAATGGAATTATATTTTTATGTATTTAATTTATATTTTAAATCAAATACCAAGAGGTTATAATTCCATCTACATAGTGATCAAATGGATGACCAAATCAGATCAATTCATACCAATCTATGATAACACTAAAGTGGAGGACATGAAAAAAAATTATATCCAAGATAATGTAGGACTTTATGGGATTCATATTTCCATTTTGTTAGATAGGTAAATAATTTTACCTCATAGTTTTTGAGGTACTTCAGGAGGAAATGGGAACTCATATTAGGTTGGTCACAACATATCATACTCATAATGATGAGAAGATAGGTTAGTCTAGTCAAATTCAAGAATATAAGCTTCACACCTTTGGTTTGGACTTCATAGGTGTATGGGATAGTCATTTGGGACTGGGAAAATTTTATAATCACAACAATAGTTATGCATCCACTAGAATGGAACCTTTTTAGGACTTGTATAAACACCTTTTAATTATACCATTTATTGGTCTGAGGTTAAAGAAAGATTCTTTGTTGGACCAAACTTGGATCAGTTAACAATAGTAATGATCAAGTTAGTTTTTCAGAATTTATGAATGGAACAAAGAGAAAAAATTATAATATGTATTTAATTCCTTATCCTTTTGAGTTTTCAATTGGTGATCAATTTTTTTAAAAGACTCTCCCCATTTGGGTCAGTGATGGCTAAGAACGTAAGGAATGATCACACATATGTATGTGGGACCATTTCAGATCATTTAATATCTTGGGAATTTGTCTTATCACATGGTTTTACCACCACATTTATCTTCAGTCCACACTATTTTCTATGTCTTTCATTCAAATAGTTTCATCTGGACCCATCCCATGTTCTAAATTGGGAATAGCTCAACATAGATCCTGATTTGAATGTGACCAAACCACCACATTGGGGTGTTGATTCCCTAATGAAGTATTTACATGGGAATTCAATACAATTATTTCATGTTCATTCGAAGAATTTTATGGAATTTTAAGAGACATAGGTTTGGGAGAATTTTATGAGGGAGAAATGGCCTCAACTATTTTAAGGGTAAATTTTATAAAATTATCATTCCAGGGGAAAAATAAATTGTTGTGATGGGTTGTTACATTCTAAGGTTGTTTTTAGAGACTAATCCTCTCATGTTCTTATTTTTCTCTTTCTTTTTGGCATTTCAAATTTGTTTCTAATGTATTAGTTGGTTTTAGTTAGATGAGATAATCTATGTGTGATTTTTGACTTTTTCTTGAGAGGTGGAGATGTGTCACAAGTGGGTTTAATAGGTGTAGTCATAGACCTATAGTCATAAGAGTTGTAGGTATTCCACTGGCTCACCATTGAGAGAATTCAGATAGACCATTGAAGGATGTCTGTAAGAATTTTGTACATTAATCCCAATGGATATTCGGTGAAACACTAATGGCTCACTGGTGGGGGTATAGAGTGAATGTGTTCCACTAGAAAACACCAAACA
Source organism: Viscum album (assembly GCA_963277665.1). NCBI lineage: Eukaryota > Viridiplantae > Streptophyta > Magnoliopsida > Santalales > Viscaceae > Viscum > Viscum album. The sequence goes on along the minus strand of OY728143.1, from coordinate 105,473,335 downwards.
TTTGGTGGTGCTTCTAGAAACCCAATAATTCTTCCCAGAAACACCAGGTAGCAAGTGGATTCAAGCGGCAAGACAATTTTTTTATTCTAGAATGGGATTTTATAATGACCAATTCTTTGACACATAGATTTGAAATAAATTTTTGATGAACATTATTTACATTACACAAACTAAAACCTAAGGATAATAAAAGTATATTTCCTTTGGAAACATGGAAACATAAATAACTTGTTCATAGGTGAACAAAATAATTTCTCACTAAGTTATTTATAAATATTACCCTTATTAGAAAAATAGTACATAATACATTTATTCATAACATGGGGAAAATAAATAGAATAAATGGTTAGATAAAATGATCTGTAAGGGTAAACAATGGAGATACATAAACATAACATGAGAATAAGGGTATGAGAACATGATCATAGCATTTGAAAATTATACACTACATATCAAAGATAAAAATATTTTTTATGGTATAAAGAGTTATAGTTCATAAAACATGAATCATAATAGAATCAAATAACATGATCCATGAGATCATAACAATGGCATAGGACATGGATTTTTTTACATACACAAAACCATATAAAATACTTTCCTTAGTAGTTAAAGTATCGTTTCTAATACTATCATAGTAAAATGAGTGCACTACTAAAACCATTATATTAGTCAAAATCCACTCCAAATACTTTTATAGTCGATAGTTCTACTAAATTAATGGGTCTTACTACCCATCCTTTTACTGTTTATCTAATGAGATATCAATATTTACCCAATTCATTGGTGGAAGATATAGGTTCCACCCAACACATAATTAAAATCATATATATTTCTGCCATAAGATCATAAAACATTTATCATATCATAAACTATGAAAAGAAATGGGTTTTATTAACATTAATCATAACATATGCTATAGAAAAGAAACATGTTTTATAATAATTTCATCATTTCAACAATTCATTTCTTTTGGAAAAATAAGTAGGTTTCATTAGATTTATATCGTGGTATAAACTAAGAATGGGAAATAGGATTAATAAAAATATTGTTATAATAAACATAATCCATCTACTAAAATAATAAAACTAGACTCGTTGGATCATATCCCTAGTAAGGATTATTTAACATCAAATTATTTAATCTTAGAAGGTAAATTATTTTGAATGAAAAATCACCATAAATGTTTCTTGAAGAAAAATACACTTTCTTCAAAAATCAACATTTTAAAAATTAAAAAATCAAGAAAATTTTTGGAAATAAATTCTTTGAAAATAAATTTAAAAATTTATAATTTAACATTCGAAGAAAATATTGTTCATGATTTTAAGAAATTTAGTTGACATCATACATGTTAAAACACAAATTCTATTCAATTTTTTGGTAAATGCCAAATATGGCTTGATTTGGAAAATGACATGGAGATTAATTTCAAAAAAATCGTTAAAAATTAAAAAATTGGTAAGTATTTCATTAATAAATCATTGATAGAATTTTATAAATATTTTCAAAACCATTATTGGAAATCATGGGTTTTAATGAAAAATGGTGCTTGAGTGATGAGACAAATAAAGATAATTTTTCATAAAAATACCATTTTAGTCTCATCGGTACATAAAATGATAAAAATGAAGGTAAAACATGTATTTTGTTGAAAAAAAATATTGGATAAAAAAATTAATTATTTTACTAAGAGATGGATCCAAATATTTCATCACTATAATCATAATCATAAATAATCCAGATAATTTATGGGATTGTAACATAAAATCTTTACCAGATTGGTTTATTTTGAATCGTAAGTACAATTAAATATTGAAAAAAAAACACATTAAATATCATGAAAATAACTATATTAATGATATAAATGGTCTAATGGTCTATATGTACATCTCATAAAATAATATATGTTCATAACATAACATATGTCTCAAAAAAGGAAAATTGGGATAGTAATATAATACCTTGAATCTCAAATTCCTTCATAACCATTCAAAACTCCATTATAATAAATATATGACGATTTTACATATTTTATAGAATTATAAATCTATATATAACATCAAATATTATTTCCCTTGACCTTTTATTACCTTTTTATTAATAATTCATTGTTAATGTGACATTTCGGGCAATAATTGCTTGGTTTTTCATGTATGTTTTTACTTTTTTTAAACTTTTTATATTAAAATTAATCATGTTTAAATAATATAAAAAATTTTAATAATGGTATTAGTATCATATATAATCAGTATATATGTATTTAGGTAAATCTATAAAATTTTGAGGTAAAAAATGAAATACACCATTTATGGAGACGGTTGGTCATACGTACGTAGGAACGTTGTTTCCATTTTCTTAATAGATTATGAAAAATAAATTAAAATAATATATTATATTTATGGAACAATATATATGTCATATATATCATATATATTCATTAAATTTATCCCTTATTACCTTCAATGTAAAATGTAAGTGAAAAATGGATCACATCACTTCAGGAGGCAGTAGTTTTCATACAGACAAACGACATTACTATATTCTATGTGGAATAAAATTTAAAAAAAAATAATTTATGAAAATGAATTTAATTGAGTATAGTTATGTTACAAATATAATATATATATTATATCTATAATCATGAACAACCATTACAGCTTCGGATGGAAATTGTGTCATATCAGTTCGTGAGGCGGTAGTCCGTCATACACATGAGTGATGATATCATTTCCTATATGAGAGAAGATGAGATTGTTGTAAGTCATTAAATTGAATTAAAAACGTATATGATTCTTTAATATACTTATTATAATATATCATCATGGATTAATAATAATATCTTGAGTTGGATGAAGAAATAAAATAAAAATTATCATTAAAGAACATTACATTTTTTGGGGTAACCTCCTTGGGTTTTCATGAAAAAATATCCTAGGATGGATTTATGATCAAAATAATGATTATATGGTTAGAGGAGGTAACTAAGGAAGGGATTTGGAAAGGTATTTTCTGAACCAATGGGTTTTTATGTGTGAGGGGGATGGGAACACGGGTGGCCTTTCATATGATTGGTGAGTGGTGCACATGTAATTTTTTAAATGAAAAAGGTGTTACCATATTTTTACCATGAAAAAAGGATAAAAAATTGACCATTATAGATAATATAAGATATTTGATCCATATATTACCGGTAAATGAGTTGTTGAAAAGTTATGAGTCATTTTTAACCATTATATTTTTAGTTTCACCACTGGTAAACCCATATTTACCTTGACTACAAGAAATAATTTTAACTGTTTTTACAATTAATTATGGTAAAAAATTATGTTGAACTTATTAGATAATTTAGGTTATTTTTATTAAAAATATTTAATTCATTTTTACATATTAAATTTATAGAAGTGGAAATTTTAAATTTAAAATTAAACCATCAGTCATGATGAGAAAGGGGTTTCCCAAAAAGAAAATGTCTAAACGATTAAAAATAATTAGATCTAAATTAAATATGAAAATGATTCAAATGAACTTAATTGGGTTAATTTATATATAATTTAACTAATTAAACATTTTAACCAATTTTAATACCAAAATTAACATTATAAAATCTTTAAACAAAAAAGGAAATTTTCAATAAAAACCAAAAATTTTCACTATCAATTACAAAATTAATATTTTCTAATAAATCTCTTTAATTCACCCTAGGAATATTTTTTTATGTTGAATTAAAAAGTTTATTTCAAATTATCTAATTAATTTTATAAAATAAACCAAAATTTATTTATTATTTTTAACAATAATTAATTAAAAACATTTTTTTGATAATATAGTATTTTTGAAGCATGTAAAGACTTTTAAAAATTTTTTATAAATTTATTTTAATAATATTTCTTTATATAAAATAAATATTCTGTTAATTCAAATTTTTTTTATTCCTATTCATTCCACCATGTTCAAAATCAATGTAATAATTTTTTTTAAATAATAATATTAATAGTTTGTCATGGTTCGTTAAAACTCAGTGTTATGTATATCATAACCTATCAAAGAAATTTAATTTATCTAAACAAATAAATTCATAAAAATTAGGGTGTCAGATTATATCCTAAATAAAATGAATTTTACCCTCAAAATTCATTCACATTTTTTGAATAAATTATATGGGGAAATGAGCCTGTAAGGGGCACTAGAACCCTAGGTCGCTCTCCCTGTCGCTGCCACCCTCTGCCTCGGATCGACTCATCTCATCATCTCAGTGTTGATCGGCGGGTTTGTGGCATCTCTCTCTCTTGCAGCGATGTCGTGCGACCTCGTAGAACCGTTTAGCTCTATATTTCCTCATCAATGTTGGCCCCTCCCGCCTCACTCCATCTACACTGGATAGGGTTTCTTTCGGCGGCATTATAAAGGTCCAGCGGTCGGTTTCCAGTTGTCGTGCTTGAGGGTTGCCACTTCATTGTCAGTGTGTGAGCTAGGTGGTCCGCTGTGGTCTCCGAGTTTTGGGAAGGTGGCTACAGGATCTATATTCTGGTTTGTGAATTTTTCAGAGTTCTTTATCACTTGGGTGGGCTTCAACAAGGTGATGTGTTCTTAATAATGGATCTTTTCCGCCTTATTTTTTTCGAGATTGGTTTTTTTAATTTTTGTTCGTGTGTTGGTTCATTTTCTTGGATTTTGCGTTAGAGTTTTGGGGTTGGATCTGCTCTAGGGATTAGGTCTGCATTGAGTATAGTTCACTGTTGAAGGTGGTCTAGTTTTCAACCATGATGAAGTCGATGTTGTTTGATGGTTTTTTTGCAGTTTCCGTTTTGATTTGAAGGTGAAATCGTGTTCTATCATTGGCGATGGTTTGAAGCCTCGGTGGGATGTTTTACGATTTTTTGAGGGCTTCATATTGTCGGTGATGTGATGATGTCGTGGAGTGGATTTCGATTCTGAGTGTGTGCCTCAAGAATGATCATGGACCGAGGCGATGCCGTGTAGTGTTTTTGAAGGTTGGATCCTGTTTTTTGAATTTTAAATCTGTATTTGTGTTTTAATGTTTTGGGTGGATTTTTTAACCTATTTGTAATGTTTGGAATTGGTTTCTTGGTGTTTGAAATTTGGTATATTGTGAGGTTCCCACTCACCCTTAAAGTGGATTACTAATAAAATGAAAAAAGGATTTGAGGTGGTATGATAATTATTCCTTATTACATTATCAGGTTCCCATATAGCTTCATCAAACTAGTGGTTTGGCCATAAAACTTTGACTATCTGTTTGATCCTATTTGGTAGAAAATTCTATATATAATCCAAAAAGTCATATGGTTGTTACTCATAAAAAAACCCATGATCCAACATTACAGCCTCCTATTTTAGAACATTTGAAGGGTTATGTAACTACTTCCATAGGAGTGATACATGGAACACAACATGGACTTGAGGAAGGGTTTCAGAAAGCTCCAATTGATAGGATACCATCCGTATAAAATAAAGTATTTAAAATGGATTGATATATATAGGGATTAGTTTCCATTCATTCTCAAATCTCATCAACATATTCCATGGAAAAATACTTTGATTCCCCTTGTCCCTATATTTAAATTCTAAATCACACCAATGATTATCAACATAATTTCATTTTCAACTTTGTGCCTCCCTTAAGTGTTGTTTAATGGATCTAACCTTCTCCCATTTCTTCAACTATATAAAATTATCATATCTTTCCTTCTCAAACATCATTTGATAATGTTGGATCTCTAAACTTCTTTCCATAGAGGGATTCATATGGATCCATCTAAATACTCATGTGAAATATATTGGCGTATGAAAACTCAACTAGAGGAATTTGTTGATAAAAAACACCATTAGAATCCATAGAAAAATATCTCATCGTATCCTTTATGGTTTGAATTGATCTCTCAAGCTGACCAAGTGTCTAAGGATTATACATAGTACTAAAATTCAACTATGTAAAAAGACCTTACAAAAGACTTCACCAAAACATCAAGGTAAACATATGATCCCAATCAGATACAATTTAATATGGAATTCAATGCAAGCATACCACTTCCTTAATTTATATCCTTAAAATATGAACAAGAGAGAAATACTCTCTGGTCATGATGAAGTTTGCTAAATTTGTAAGGTGATGTACTATAACTCACATATCAATATAAAATTTAGATGTTTTGGGGATTTTGACGAAAAAATACATGGTGATATCATCATATTTCTATTCTGTTATTGTTAATGGATGTAAAATCTCCTTAAAATTTTATCTCTTAGCCTTACCTTAATGATAGATCAAGCACTTATATACCAAATCTTTGATATATATCTTCATTCCATTCCACCAGAAATACTATTTATAATCACTATAAATCTTATTTATTCCAGGATAAATAAATAATGAATAAAATTGATGTTATTATAAAAAATACTTCATAAAATATGGTATTCATGTAACACATACATGGTTCTTGAACCTTATCATTCCATCACAATCAAGGTTGAAATCAAGAAAATTTTTAACCTTCTTTTGTAGCTCTACATCTTCCTTCCATTCTTCATTAATCATCATGTGGATATATAATTTAACATTTAATTGAGAAAGATAATATTTCCCAACCTCATTTAAGATTTTCAGATCTATCCTTTTAAAAATACAAAAATATTTGATCTTTTATTATCCTAACCATGGACCAGCTAACATAGTTCTTTAAACTCGATGCATCCGCCACCTTGTTCTCTTTCCTAGGGTGGTAATTTATTGGGAATCATAATCATTAATCATTTATAACCATATTATATGTAACATGTTCAAATCCTAATGTGTGAATATATACATTAAATTTTTTTGATCGATATACATATATATATATATATCACTTTTCTCCGTAATGATAATGCATCCTTATTTTAATGAAAAACAATTACCGCAACAAACTCCAAATAATGAGTTGTGAAACATTCCTCATTAACCATCAATTTTATTAAGAAATAAGAAATAACCATTTCATTATTCATTGGAACATATACCAATAGATTCTTGTATGAATTACTATAGATTAAAAGTCCTTTTTCCACTAAAGGGTAATGTATGAATATGTTGTTGGGCGGAGAGTGATGGCAAGAGGGGGGGGGGTGAATTGCCTTTTAAAAAAAGTTTAACAATTTAAAATCAAAGTTAAAAGTGCAGCGGAAATAAAAGAGGCAAGACACAAAACTTGATAACGGAGTTCGACTTAAACCAAAGCCTACGTCTCCGCTCCCAACTCAACCGTTGAGAGATTTACTACCGCATACTTTTTAATGGTTTTAGCAAGAAACCCACTAGACTTTAAGGTAATCTAGAACCTATTACAACTTGCTTTTAATGGTTGAGAAAGAAACCACTAGCCTTCTTACAGGTGAAGGCTATCTCACCTATGACACAAGCCTTTTAAAGGGAAGTCTTGACTAACCTCTTCACACCTTGAAGGTGGTGTGAAAACCCAAACAAAAGGAAGATGAGAGAAAGAGGGGTTTGTAGGCAGAAACCCAAATTGATGCTCAAAATAATAAAACAAGAAAAACCGTAAGAGGAGAATCCTTGGGCGCCAAAGGATTGATGAAGTTGATGAATATCGCTCCCAAGCTTCTTTGATGGTGCTCCTTGGATGTGGAAGTGGGTTAGAGCAATTGAGGTTCCTTGGAGGAATCTGTCGGAGGTTTGCCAAATGATGAAAAATGTTCCCGTGGGCTTCCGTACATTTCTGGGGCTTCCTAGTCCTTTATTTATAGAGGGGGAACCCTCAAATGGCCTTTGGGGGTCTTTGGAGCCGTTGGAGAGGCCTTCGGTGCCGTTGGGAGTCAAGTGGACAAGTCTGGTCAAAGGCCAACGGCTAGTTTGACTGGCTCCACCGGCGGACCGGTGCTTGGCCACCGGTGGGCCGGTGCTTGGAAAAAAGAGAGGCCTTCTGCCCAGGCACCACCAGCTAGCCGGTGAGGAGGCCACCGGTTGGCCGGTGCTGAGACAGTAGGTGTCCCTATTTGTCTGGGTTCCACCGGCTGGCCGGTGATGGGACACCAGTTGGCCGGTGGTCTAGACAGAGCGGATGCCTTCTGCCCAGGCACCACTGGCTGGCCGGTGGTCATCCACCGGTTGGCCGGTGGACTGAAATCAGTCCACTTTCAGTCCTTCTTGGCCTAATTCCTTGGCAACCTTTTGCCTATTAACAAAAACACGTAAAACAAGATTAGATAAATAAGAGAGTGATTGTGATCATGAAAATTAAACCACGAGGGGTACGAGAGGCACAACAATCTCCCCCTATATTCATGATCACAATCACTAAAAACAAGAAATGTAAAAGACTGAAATGAAAGGAATGCTTTAAAGGATAAATTGAAAAGTAAAGCAAAGTATGAGAGAAAGATTTCTCCCCCAATCAACCAAGAATTTCTCCCCCTTTGTGATTATCAAAATAGCACGGGGCATAAAACATGATTGAGGGAAAGGTTGAAAAAAAAGATAGAGATTTTAAACCAATTGAAATTTTTTAAATTTCAATTGAGTGTTTTGAATTGAAATTTTTGAATTGAAAGTTTTGAAATGAAAGTTTTGAAATGAAAGTTTTGAAAATGAAGAAAAAAGGATTAAACGATCTTAACTCCCCCTAAATAAAAACAACAAATCACCGGGGAGAAGATTTTATAACCGAGACAAATTTTGCTCTGGAGATACTCGCTAAAAGGGATTTTTCAATCCATACTTGTCTAGTGGAGGGTCTTCTCCTATGAAATTCATCATTAAGGGAAATGATTTTGGGCCTTCCATACCGGGCATTTTTGCAATCACACTCATAAATTAAGTGCCCGGGTTTTTTACAATAGTTGCAAAATTTATATTGGGAGCTCCCCCTTACAAAACTAGTAGGAGCATGGGAAGAGGAAGCTTGCTTGGAATATCCAAGCCCTTGGGTGGTTCTAGATATGCATTGGGAACCAAGGAGCTTCGAGAGGTTATGTTCACCTTCGGTGAACTTAGCTAGGGATTCCCTTAAATCCTTGATTGTTGATTCCATAGAATCAACATCGGGAAGGTTTTGGATCTTGAGGGACAAGTCCTCCTTTTCTTTGAGAAGTTGTTCCTTTTCGGAAGAAAGTTTTTTGAAATTCTTTTTTAAAGCAATAAATTTGGAAGAAAGTTCGTGAAAAACTTCCTCCAATTGATCTCTAGCATGTTGGAGATCCTCGTAAGATAAATGATTCAAAGAATTGGAAGAATAAGAGGAAGAGGAGTCGGAAGAGGATACCTCATGAAATTCCATTAGGCATTTTTTACCGTTGTCACTTGAGGAGGAGGAGGAGGATGTGGAGCTATCACTCCATGTGGCCTTGAATGCCTTCTTCTTTTCCTTTTGCTTGGCCTTTTTCTTGTTGAGTGGACAATCGGGCTTGTAATGGCCTTTCTTGCCACACCCATAACATGTTACCTCGGGCTCGGATTTTTCGTTGGGTTGAGCCTTGCGGGATTTCTTCTTCTTGTGCTTCTTCATGAATTTGTGCATCTTGTGGGCAAGATTCTCCATTTCTGAATCACCGCTTGAAGAGGAAGAAGATGATGAGGAGGAGCTTTCTTCTTTTTGAACTTTGAAGGCGATGTTCTTTAGAGTTTTGATGAGGTTGCTTTCCTTTTCAGCTTGCCTCCTCATGGTGATTTCGTAGGTCATGAGGTATCTGATGAGCTCTTCGACCGGCATTTTCTTGACATCTTTTTCTTCTTGGATTTCCGTGACTTTCGGTGCCCATGTGCTTGGTAAGATCCAAAGGATCTTCTTGACCATCATTTCTGCAAACACATCATCACCAAGGGACTTTCTCCCATTGCAAACATCAGTAAAACGAGTAAACATTTCAGTAATATTTTCAGATGGATGCATGGTAAAAGACTCAAAATCTTGACGGTACATATCCAATCGAGTATCCTTAACTTTGTTGGTCCCCTCATGGGTAGCCTCCAATAGTTTCCAGATTTCATGAGATGGAGTGCATGTGGAAACTCGATTGAATTCATTACGATCAAGGCCGCAATGAAGAGCGTTCATGGCTTTTCCATCAAGCTCGAAATTTTTAATATCGGCTTGAGTCCATTTGGATTCATCAGGAGAAGATAGAGAGTAACCATGCATGACAATTCTATAAATAGGATAACCTATACTTCTAAGAAAAGTAGTCATGCGGGTTTTCCAATAAGTATAGTTGGTTCCATCAAAGAATGGAGCACGACCCAAAGAATAGCCTTCGGGGGCGAAATAAGTTGAAGCCATCACAAAGGATCTTGAATTTGAAACCGGTTAGGGTATTACTCAAATTTTGCCTTTGATACCAATTGTTGGGCGGAGAGTGATGGCAAGAGGGGGGGGGGGGGGGGGTGAATTTCCTTTTAAAAAAAGTTTAACAATTTAAAATCAAAGTTAAAAGTGCAGCGGAAATAAAAGAGGCAAGACACAAAACTTGATAACGGAGTTCGGCTTAAACCAAAGCCTACGTCTCCGCTCCCAACTCAACCGTTGAGAGATTTACTACCGCTTGCTTTTTAATGGTTTTAGCAAGAAACCCACTAGACATTAAGGTAGTCTAGAACCTATTACATCTTGCTTTTAATGGTTGAGAAAGAACCCACTAGCCTTCTTACAGGTGAAGGCTAGCTCACCTATGACACAAGCCTTTTAAAGGGAAGGCTTGACTAACCTCTTCACACCTTGAAGGTGGTTTGAAAACCCAAACAAAAGGAAGATGAGAGAAAGAGGGGTTTGTAGGCACAAACCCAAATTGATGCTCAAAATAATAAAACAAGAAAAACCGTAAGAGGAGAAGCCTTGGGCGCCAAAGGATTGATGAAGTTGATGAAGAGCGCTCCCAAGATTCTTTGATGGTGCTCCTTGGATGTGGAAGTGGGTTGGAGCAATTGAGGTTCCTTGGAGGAATCCGCCGGAGGTTTTCCAAATGATGAAAAATTTTCCCGTGGGCTTCCGTACGTTTCCGGGGCTTCCTAGTCCTTTATTTATAGAGGGGTAACCCTCAAATGGCCTTTGGGGGTCTTTGGAGCCGTTGGAGAGGCCTTCGGAGCCGTTGGGAGTCAAGTGGACAAGTCTGGTCAAAGCCCAACGGCTAGTTTGACTGGCTCCACCGGCTGACCGGTGCTTGGCCACCGGTTGGCCGGTGCTTGGAAAAAAGAGAGGCCTTCTTCCCAGGCACCACCGGCTGGCCGGTGAGGAGGCCACCGGTTGGCCGGTGCTGAGACAGTATGTGTCCCTATTTCTCTGGGTTCCACCGGCTGGCCGGTGATGGGACACCGGTTGGCCGGTGGTCTGGACAGAGGGGATGCCTTCTGCCCAGGCACCACCGGCTGGCCGGTGGTCATCCACCGGTTGGCCGGTGGACTGAAATTAGTCCACTTTTAATCCTTCTTGGCCCAATTCCTTGGCAACCTTTCTCCTATTAACAAAAACACTTAAAACAAGATTAGATAAATAAGAGAGTGATTGTGATCATGAAAATTAAACCACGAGGGTTACGAGAGGTACAACATATGTGTGATAACTAATATTATCTTTAGTTTCATGGAATTTTCCTCATATTCATATGTCTAGAGGATCATGGATTCGAAATAACATGGTTAGTGGATTAGATATTCATGAGAAATTTTCCAAAATCCTTCAATAATATCCAACTAAACTAAGAAAAAAACATGGATCACAGTCTCTATAGTTTGACTGAGAAAATTTTCAATAGCCTTTGTGTAAAGACCCGTAAAATACAAGGAATTTTTTTTCTTAATTTTCTTTATAATTTTACAAGAGCGCGGTTTCAGACGGCACCTGATTCCGAGGCCCGGAGTGCCCGGAATCAATTTTCGAAGTTTGGCTCTGGTACGTTCAGTGAACGAACGAGCAGGAATTCCTAACTTTTGATCCGGTGCTCGGAATTGAAATCCGAGGGCACCGATGAACTCGCAGCGCCGAAATTCGCTAAAAGAGACCTTTTCGGAAGTTGCGTTTGTTGCGGGTTAAAAGTTAGTTTTGGGGATTAAAAGATAAGTAAAATAAAATTGTGTGTGAATTTTATTTTATTCGTGGTGGTTAGACTCTCTCATGGGAAGTTGTTGGTGGGGCCCAAAACCACCCAACTTCCCATGTGTGGTTATGAGGGAGGTGGGGCCCACACGAGCCCCCACCTTTTCAAATTCCCTAACCCCTCTAAACCCCCTCTTAAATTTTGTGACTCTCCCATACTTTAATTTTTTGACAACTCTAGATTTTAATTAATGTAATGAATTCAAATTTTGAATTTTGAAAGGTTGGCAAAGTGAAAATAAAATAAGGTGTAGCTTATTTTATTTTGGGAGTTGCTGTGTTGTGTGGAGATTTGAGAGAAGAAGAGTTCTACACTTTCAAGAACTTCATCTTCCTCCTTGAAGAATGCGAAGAACACCGACACGCCGTTCTACCTTCTCTCCACGTCAAAGAAAGGGAGACACCGCTTCCTCCTCGGTTTTCCTTCGTCGACTTGAGAAGTTTCGCCAACGACGTATCGCATCGGACGCATCCCTTCGTCAACGGATTTGACGAACGACGACCGCGACGCCCGACCTCCGCGACGTCGTCTTCCGCGGAACGTAGACAAATCTTCGAACCTTATACCAAGGTAGGGGTTGTTGATTTCTTTTTTGGTTTAATTATTTTATTCTTGATCTTGAATTTAGCAAGTCTAACGTGTGGCTTTGAATTATTTAAAGTTGCGTTATTATTTTAACGTGAGGGGGCCGGACCGCACGAACACGGCCGAACCCCCTCCATCGTTCTTGTTTATTCATGCGGGTGGAAGCAAGTGGCGTGGTGCCGTCGCACCACGCGGATAATCGTGCAAAGCTAGTGGCGTGGTGCCGTCGCACCACGCGGATAATCGTGCAAATATTTTACGCGGCGCCGTCGCGCCTCGCCGAGGAAGAATCTTCAAGAACGCGACGCCGTCGCGCCGCGTTGAAAGGAATCAAGGCACGGAGAAGGGGCACGGTGCCGTCGCACCGCGCCGGACGACGAACACCGCGGCCGGTTCCGGGCCGCGGCGGGACGAGGAGACCGCGGCCGGTTCTGGGCCACGGCGGGAAGAGAAGACCGGCGACCGGGCCGCCGGCGTCGGAAGCCGAAGGGGGGACCGGAATTTCTGGTCCCGTTGGAGAAAACCGGCCGGCCAGCTGGCCGGCCGTAAGGCATTAAAACCGGGGGAATTAATCCCCCGGCCATCATATAAAACCCCCTCTTTAAGAGGGGGGCGGTTCCATGAAAGGGGGGGGGCAGCAGCCCCCCGGTTTAATTCTCCAAAAACCGGCCCCCACGTGGGGGCCGTTTTGTTGCAAAGGCGCGGCACAAAGGCCGCGCCGCCTTCAATCAGCGGGGGCTTAGCCCCCCCGCGTGCCCACCTCGCGGCGACAGGCCGCCGCCCCAGGGGGGGGGGGGTCGGGCCTGGTCGGCCCGGACCCGAACCCCCCCGTTTCGAACCAGTTCCGGTCTTTTGGCCATATCTTGAGCCTCGGACCTCCGAATGACGAACCGTCTGCGGAAACGCAATCCTTGGATCGAGACGGTCGTTTCGGTATATCGCACTCAAGATTTCGGTTTACTTTGAGTTCGGCCGGGTTGGTTCGTTCACGAAACCAACCAGGCCTTCGGAGCGGAAACGCTCATATCTTGAGCTACGGACATCCGATTGACGTGCCGTCAGCTGTGTTGTGTCCCTCTTAGTGAGACGAATCTTTTGGCATACTCCGCCCGAGGTTTGGACGCAGGTGGAGTACGGTCGGGTTGGTTTTGCCTTAAAAACCAACCGGGCCCCGGAGACGAAAATGCCAATTACTCTCAGACCGGGCGTCCGATCGGCGCGCCGTCTGTTGCGTTGAGTTCCTGTTGACGATACAGAACTTTTGGATACATCAACTCTGGTCTTCGTGACAGTTGATGTATCAGCCTCTCGGCTCGTGGAGCGGACCCTCCGAACGAGCTTGATATGTGCGGGAACCCTAGTGCTGGCTGCGACTGTTCTGCTGCTACGACTGCTACTGTGACTGCGACGACGACAGTACAGAGATCCTGTATGGATTCGACGACGACGACTTCAGCACTCAGCGATCCTTCGTGGATCAGTGCTACAGGTCCTGTGTGGGCCCGATCCTGTGTGGGTCCTTGCGCTCAGCGGTTCTGTGTGAGCCAGCGCCTACAGGTCCTGTGTGGGCCCGATCCTGTGTGGGTCATTGCGGGGGTTAGTTACCTATCGATCCTTCGTGGGTCCGACGACTTAGATGGATCAGTGATCATCTTTATCGTCCTCTGAAGAAGTATACCTGTGTGAGCTGAATCCTATTGCTTTCCTGTGTGGATTGTGTTGAGCAATCCTGTGTGGATTACGTTTTGCTTTCCTGTGTGGACTGAGTTGTACTTGGGCTCGGAGGTTGGAGCGTATTTGAATTGATGACTTAGGTATATGTATGGGCATATATCTAAGCAGTGTCGGTTGATACTTTGTGATTGTACTTTTCTTCGTGGTTTACCCTTTGTGGATTTGAGAGACCTTCAGGGGTCTCGGGGTCCCTACTGAGTAGCTTATACTCACCCCTGCACGGGCTTTGCCCGCACTACGTTGTGTTGGTTGCAGACGACGGACAGCGTTGACCTTAGCTGAGGCTTGCAGAGCGGGACGGTACCCGGAGGTGGACCACTGGGCGGGACGTGCACGGAGCGGACGGCGGGACCCGTGGAGCAGAGGAGCTATCTGTACCCACCCTTCAGGTGGGATTTCCAGTGGACAGCTCGGTGTAGCGGCTTTTACTTTTCAGTTTCTGTTTTCCCTTTCGAGTTGTACTTTACTTTTAGTTTGGGTTTGTATTCTGGCCCATTTACTTTTCCGCACTTTCAGTTGTACTCTGCTTTGTTTAGTGTTTACTTTCCGCTTGCTTACTCTGTGGTGTTTGTTACTTTTCAAAGGCAATGCCTTCCCTTTTTACCAGGATTTACGCCTTGGTGCTAGTCGCCAGCCCCTGGCCTATGGAAGGCGGGCTTGGGGTAGTCACGGCACGGACCCCGAGGGCGGGTCGTGACAAATTGGTATCAGAGGAGTTCGGTTCTCCCGTGAACTCTGATCTTTTCTATGTGAAGCAATAATGTTTAGCGTATTGAGTGTGGTTATCAGTCCAGGGAGTCCAGTGTTGGTGCGGCGGCCGACGTATCCGTACACCAGGACCCTGACTTCTGATTTCCGACTTAATGCACGAAAACATTGATTGCGTGTGTGTTTCAAAGTTTTCTTTGTGATTACTTATATCATCTCACCAGGTATACTGTTCTGACCGTGGCGCACCTGTTTCCTTTTCAGGATGGCCCCACGACGACAGCCAGCTAGGGTTCCGAGAGTCGAGCGAGACGACAGCCCACCGAGCGACGATGCCTCGGTGCAGGGCCCTTTGCCAGTAGTGGCACCGGCGGTAGCTTTACCCGCCGAGCCCCCGATGCTTCCAGCAGCAGCCGCTGACGATGCACGTCGCCTCAGCGCACTGCATGAGTTTCAGCACCAGCGACCGCCCAGGTTTCGCGGGGAGACGGATCCCCAGGCAGAAGAGGACTGGCTGGAGGCAGTGGTTCGAGTGTTTAGGCTAGTGAGGACACCAGCAGACCTCATGGTGATCCTCGCTGCGAGCCTACTACACGCAGCAGCAGGACGATGGTGGAGTTTGATGCTCCAGGTGCACGATGAGGCATCTCTTCTTTGGACGGACTTTGAGAGCCTTTTCCACTCGGAGTTCGTCCCAGCCACCCTTCGTGCGGTGCGTATCCAGGAGCTTCTACAGCTGCGGCAGGGCAGCATGACGGTCACTCAGTACTCGGCGAGATTTACCGATCTCTCGCGCTACTCGACCGACATGGTACGGGACCCATTCTTCCGGGCCCGGACCTTCGAGCAGGGTTTGAGACACGAGATCAGGGCATCGCTGATCTCCCTCCGCATACCGACTCAGACAGGAGTACTGGAGCGGGCCCTTCTGATCGAGAGCTTCCTTGCTGAGTCTACACCAGCACAGCGACCCACCGCAGGGCGGCACGTGGCAGAGTCATCTGCAGCAGGCAGTCGACGGATGACTCAGGGGTCCAGACAGACCAGACCTTCGGGAAAACGATCTCAGGGCACTGGCTCAGCAGTGCGGGGCACACAGTGCGGAGCCAGTCTTACGAGAGGCAGACAGTGCTACTCATGCGGCGGGCAGGGCCACATGGCTCGCGACTGCCCGACCCGCCGTGCCGAGGAGCAGCAGTCAGTTGATGGACCACCGAGGCAGAGGCAGAGGGTCGACCGTGGCGGTCCGCAGGGAGGAGGCGGACGAGGCAGAGGAGCTGGATGAGCAGCCGGTGGTGGCCGACGCTTTGAGGCTCTACCACCACCACCACCAGGAGGTCCACCCCGACCACAGGGAGCTGGCGGGCAGCGACAGGCACAGCTCCAGGCAGCAGAGGCCTACGACCACGGCGCACCCGAGATGATTCGAGGTACTATCTGTGTCTATTCCACCTTTGCTACAGTTCTTATAGACACAGGAGAGAGTCACTCTTTCATAGCCGCTGCCCTTGTTCGGAGCTCGGAGATTCCGACAGAGCCGTTGGCTCGATCCTTACGGCTAGAGACTCCTACGGGAGTAGACTCGACGATTACGCACTGGTGCCAGCAGTGTGAGCTTACTATAGGAGGCGAGAGCTTCGGCTGGGATCTTCTTGTAGCAGCGTCGAGGCCTTAAGACGTCATCTTGGGCATGTATTGGCTATCTACGGTCCATGAACATATTGACTGTTTTAGGCGCAAGGTGCGATGTGTACGCACCGACGGGAGCAGGTTCACCTTCACCGGCGAGAAGGGAGCCTTAGCAGCACAGGATGGACATCCGCGGAGGAGAGGACATCCCATCACTCATCAGTTGGCTAGCCTTATCCTTGGAGCAGTTGACGTGCGGAGTCCTGGTTTCCCTGTAGTGGTGGATGAGTTTGCGGACTTTTTCCCGACGACGTTCCAGGGCTACCTCCTCGCAGAGAGGTAGACTTTTATATTGACTTGTACCCCGGGACAGCCCCGATATCCACTCCAGCATATCGGATGGCCCCCGCCGAGCTTCGAGAGCTACGGGTACAGTTGGAGGACTTGCAGGGCAAGGGGTTCATCCGACCCAGTGTTTCACCCTGGGCTTCCCCGATATTGTTCGCCAAGAAGGCGGACGGGAGCTTGCGACTTTGTGTTGACTATCGTCGCCTGAACCAGGTGACAGTGAGGAACAAGTATCCGCTACCGAGGATTGATGACCTCTTTGATCATCTCAAGGGAGCATGGTGGTTCTCGAAGATAGACCTCAGGTCAGGCTATCATCAGCTCAGAGTCAGAGACGAGGATGTGCAGAAGACAGCCTTCAGATGTCGGTATGGCCACTATGAGTTCTTGGTTATGCCTTTCGGTGTAACCAATGCCCCATCAGTGTTCATGGCTCTCATGAACAGGATCTTTCAGCCATACCTCGATCGGTTTGTCATAGTCTTCATCGACGACATTCTGATTTACTCTACGACAGAGGAGGAGCACGCCTATCACTTGCGATTTGTTCTTGACACACTCCGAGAGCACCAGCTTTATGGTAAGCTCTCGAAGTGCCAGTTATGGATACGTGAGGTCCACTTTTTGGGACACGTTATCTCTGAGGCGGGAGTTGCGGTGGATCCCGCGAAGATTGAGGCTGTGTTAGCTTGGGAGCCACCCAGGAGCGTGACTGTGGTTCGGAGTTTCTTGGGACTAGCTGGATACTATCGGAGATTCGTGCCAGACTTCTCTAGAGTCGCGGCATCAATCACAGCTTTGACGAAGAAGGGGAAACCCTTCGTGTGGTCAGACAGATGTCAGCAGAGCTTCCAGGAGCTGAGACAGAGATTGACTAGTGCACCTATCTTGAGGTTGCCTGAAGAGGGAGTAGGGTACGTAGTCTACTGCGATGCATCAGGGACCGGACTCAGATGTGTTCTGATGCAGGAGCGGGCCGTGATCGCTTATGGATCACGTCAGTTGAGGCCGCATGAGCAGAACTATGCTACCCATGACCTGGAGTTAGCAGCAGTGGTCTTCGCTCTGAAGACATGGCGACACTATCTGATGGGTGAGCGCTTTACAGTCTTTTCCGATCATCAGAGTCTCAGGTATATCTTCTCGCAGAAGGACCTGAACCTGAGACAGCGACGTTGGCTCGAGTTTCTCCAGGACTATGACTTTGAGATAGTCTATACTCCTGGGAAGGGGAACGTAGTAGCAGATGCCCTCAGCAGGAGGACGGGCATTCCGCTACTTGAGGAGGCGACAGAGCAGCTAGCCTATTTGCAGATATCCTTCGTGCATAGAGATGGAGCAGCCTTTCTTCAGTCTCTCACAGTCACTCCTCCACTACTGCAGCGGGTCAGAGAGGCACAGCGTGAGGACGCTGACTGTGAGACACGGCGTGCACAGATATCCTCAGGATAGGCACCTGATGGTTTCTACCTTGGAACAGAGCACGTCATCCTTTTCAGAGGACGTACCATGGTACCAGTTGCTTTGCGAGAGGAAGTGCTGAGAGATTTTCACACTTCTCCTTTGGCGGTACATCCTGGAGTGGCGAAGATGTACCAGGACCTCAGACGACAGCACTGGTGGCCAGGCATGAAGAAGGCTGTAGCAGAGTTCGTTTCTCGATGCCTCACCTGTCAGCAGGTAAAAGCAGAGCATCAGGTACCAGCAGGCTTGGTACAGCCCTTGGAGGTTCCGGAGTGGAAGTGGGACGGCATATCTATGGACTTCGTGACTGGACTTCCACGCACTTCCAGAGGTCACGACTCCATCTGGGTGATTGTTGACCGACTCACCAGGTCGGCACACTTCTTACCCATCAGAGAGAAGGGCTCAGTAGAGAGCTTGGGGTGTCTCTACGTTCAGGAGATTGTGCGGCTCCACGGCGTACCATCATCTATCATCTCCGATCGAGATGCCTGCTTTACTTCCCGACTTTGGAAGGGGTTACAGGAAGCGTTCGGGACACAGCTACGTCTGAGCACAGCCTTTCACCCTCAGACGGATGGTCAGACGGAGAGGACCATTCAGACTCTCGAGGACATGCTCCGCGCATGTGTCCTAGACTTTGGTTGTAGCTGGGAGGACCACCTACCCTTGGTGGAGTTCGCTTACAACAACACCTACCACTCCACCATCGGGATGGCACCGTACGAGGCGTTGTACGACCGACCATGTAGATCTCCTTTGTGCTGGAAAGACCCTGGGGAGTCAGCACTGGTGGGACCGAAGATGGTCCAGGCCACGACATAGAAGGTCCAGGTCATCCAGGAGCGGATGAGGACAGCTCAGAGCCGGCAGAAGTCATATGCTGACAGGAGGTGGAGGCCACTGGAGTTCGAGGATGGCGACCACGTCTTCTTGCGGGTCTCACCTCGACGTGGTATTCAGAGATTTGGCCGAGGCGGCAAGTTATCTCCGCGCTTCATCAGACCCTTCCAGATTCTCAGTAGGATTGGTGAGGTGGCTTATCGCATGGCTCTACCACCTCAGTTGCACCGGGTGCACGACGTCTTCCACGTATCCCAGTTGAGGAGATACGTGCACGACCCGACGCACATCATTGACCATGGGGAGCTTGACGTTGACGATGGGGCGACTTTCACGGAGGTTCAAGTGGAGATAGAGGATCGACAGGAGCGGGTCCTGCGTGGGCGATCGATTCCTCTTGTGCGCATCAGATGGCAGCACGGGAATCTCCAGGAGAGCACATGGGAGCGGGAGGCTCAGATGCGTGCTCAGTACCCTCATTTATTTCCCTAGTTTTTGATGTATCTTTACGGGGACGTAAAGCCCTGAGGTGGGAGTAATGTAAAGACCCGTAAAATTCAAGGAAATTTTTTTCTTAATTTTCTTTATAATTTTACAAGAGCGCGGTTTCAGACGGCACCTGATTCCGAGGCCCGGAGTGCCCGGAATCAATTTCCGAAGTTTGGCTCGGGTACGTTCAGTGAACGAACGAGCGGGAATTCCTAACTTTTGATCCGGTGCTCGGAATTGAAATCAGAGGTCACCGATGAACTCGCAGCGCCGAAATTCGCTAAAAGAGACCTTTTCGGAAGTTGCGGTTGTTGCGGGTTAAAAGTTAGTTTTGGGGATTAAAAGATAAGTAAAATAAAATTGTGTGTGAATTTTATTTTATTCGTGGTGGTTAGACTCTCTCATGGGAAGTTGTTGGTGGGGCCCAAAACCACCCAACTTCCCATGTGTGGTTATGAGGGAGGTGGGGCCCACACGAGCCCCCACCTTTTCAAATTTTTTAACCCCTCTAAACCCCCTCTTAAATTTTGTGACTCTCCCATACTTTAATTTTTTGACAACTCTAGATTTTAATTAATGTAATGAATTCAACTTTTGAATTTTGAAAGGTTGGCAAAGTGAAAATAAAATAAGGTGTAGCTTATTTTATTTTGGGAGTTGCTGTGTTGTGTGGAGATTTGAGAGAAGAAGAGTTCTACACTTTGAAGAACTTCATCTTCCTCCTTGAAGAACGCGAAGAACACTGACATGCCGTTCTACCTTCTCTCCACGTCAAAGAAAGGGAGACACCGCTTCCTCCTCGGTTTTCCTTCTTCGACTTGAGAAGTTTCGCCAACGACGTATCGCATCGGACGCATCCCTTCATCAACGGATTTGACGAACGACGACCGCGACGCCCGACCTCCGCGACGTCGTCTTCCGCGGAACGTAGACAAATCTTCGAACCTTATACCAAGGTAGGGGTTGTTGATTTCTTTTTTGGTTTAATTATTTTATTCTTGATCGTGAATTTAGCAAGTCTAACGTGTGGCTTTGAATTATTTAAAGTTGCATTATTATTTTAACGTGAGGGGGCCGGACCGCACGAACACGGCCTAACCCCCTCCATCGTTCTTTTTTATTCTTGTGGGTGGAAGCAAGTGGCGTGGTGCCGTCGCACCACGCGGATAATCGTGCAAAGCTAGTGGCGTGGTGCCGTCGCACCACGCGGATAATCGTGCAAATATTTTACGCGGCGCCGTCGCGCCTCGCCGAGGAAGAATCTTCAAGAACGCGACGCCGTCACGCCGCGTTGAAAGGAATCAAGGCACGGTGAAGGGGCACGGTGCCGTCGCACCGCGCCGGACGACGAACACCGCGGCCGGTTCCGGGCCGCGGCGGGAAGAGAAGACCGGCGGCCGGGCCGCCGGCGTCGGAAGCCGAAGGGGGGACCGGAATTTCCGGTCCCGTTGGAGAAAACCGGCCGGCCAGCTGGCCGGCCGGAAGGCATTAAAACCGGGGGAATTAATCCCCCGACCATCATATAAAACCCCCTCTTTAAGAGGGGGCGGTTCCATGAAGGGGGGGGGGGGCAGCAGCCCCCCGGTTTAATTCTCCAAAAACCGGCCCCCACGTGGGGGCCGTTTTGTTGCAAAGGCACAGCACAAAGGCCGCGCCGCCTTCAATCAGCGGGGGCTTAGCCCCCCCACGTGCCCACCTCACGGTGACAGGCCGCTACGGCCCCCGCGGTCTCCGCGCCGCCGCCCCAGGGGGGGGGGGGGGTCGGGCCGGGTCGGCCCGGACCCGGACCCCCCGTTTCGAACCAGTTCCGGTCTTTTGGCCATATCTTGAGCCTCGGACCTCCGAATGACGAACCGTCTACGGAAACGCAATCCTTGGATCGAGACGGTCGTTTCGGTATATCGCACTCAAGGTTTCGGTTTACTTTGAGTTCGGCCGGGTTGGTTCGTTCACGAAACCAACCAGGCCTTCGGAGCGGAAACGCTCATATCTTGAGCTACGGACGTCCGATTGACGTGCCGTCAGCTGTGTTGTGTCCCTCTTAGTGAGACAAATCTTTTGGCATACTCCGCCCGAGGTTTGGACGCAGGTGGAGTATGGTCGGGTTGGTTTTGCCTTAAAAACCAACCGGGCCCCGGAGACGAAAATGCCAATAACTCTCAGACCGGGCGTCCGATCGGCGCGCCGTCTGTTGCGTTGAGTTACTGTTGACGATACGGAACTTTTGGATACATCAACTCTGGTCTTCGTGAAAGTTGATGTATCAGCCTCTCGGCTCGTGGAGCGGACCCTCCGAACGAGCTTGCTATGTGCGGGAACCCTAGTGCTGGCTGCGACTGTTCTACTGCTACGACTGCTACTGTGACTGCGACGACGACAGTACAGAGATCCTGTGTGGATTCGACGACGACGACTTCAGCACTCAGCGATCCTACGTGGATCAGTGCTACAGGTCCTGTGTGGGCCCGATCCTGTGTTGGTCCTTGCGCTCAGCGGTTCTGTGTGAGCCAGCGCCTACAGGTCCTGTGTGGGCCCGATCCTGTGTGGGTCATTGCGGGGGTTAGTTACCTATCGATCTTTCGTGGGTCCGACGACTTAGATGGATCAGTGATCATCTTTATCATCCTCTGAAGAAGTATACCTGTGTGAGCTGAATCCTATTGCTTTCCTGTGTGGATTGTGTTGAGCAATCCTGTGTGGATTACGTTTTGCTTTCCTGTGTGGAATACGTTTACTATCCTGTGTGGACTGAGTTGTACTTGGGCTCAGAGGTTGGAGCGTATTTGAATTGATGACTTAGGTATATGTATGCGCATATTCCTAAGCAGTGTCGGTTGATACTTCGTGATTGTACTTTTCTTCGTGGTTTACCCTTTGTGGATTTGAGAGACCTTCAGGGGTCTCGGGGTCCCTACTGAGTAGCTTATACTCACCCCTGCACGGGCTTTTCCCGCACTACGTTGTGTTGGTTGCAGACGACGGACATCGTTGACCTTAGCTGAGGCTTGCAGAGCGGGACGGTACCCGGAGGTGGACCACTGGGCAGGACGTGCACGGAGCGGACGGCGGGACCCGTGGAGCAGAGCAGCTATCTGTACCCACCCTTCAGGTGGGATTTCCAGTGGACAGCTCGGTGTAGCGGCTTTTACTTTTCAGTTGTTGTTTTCCCTTTCGAGTTGTACTTTACTTTTAGTTTGGGTTTGTATTCTGGCCCATTTACTTTTCCACACTTTCAGTTGTACTCTGCTTTGTTTAGTGTTTACTTTCCGCTTGCTTACTCTGTGGTGTTTGTTACTTTTCAAAAGCAATGCCTTCCCTTTTTACCAGGATTTACGCCTTGGTGCTAGTCGCCAGCCCCTGGCCTATGGAAGGCGGGCTTGGGGTAGTCACGACACAGACCCCGAGGGCGGGTCGTGACACTTTGTCTTTTATGGATCCACTAATATACCCACTATTGAGATTATATGACCTAAAAATGAATGGTTTTATCCAAAATTCACACTTTTTAAATCATTTATACATCATCCCCTTTTTTGGGGTCTTTAATACAATCCTTAAGTGACCTTCATGCTATTACTTTCTCTTTTAATATATACTAAAATCATCAATAAAGGCTAGAACAAACTAATAAAGGTATTCTATAAAGACTCTATTCATTAAATCCATGGATGTAGTGGGGGAATTATAAATAATTAATGGCATCAATACATAGTCTTAGTTTCCATAACTTTACAGAATTTTTTCTTGGGTATATCCTTCTTTTTGAACCTCAATGAATAATATCATGAATAAAGTTAATCTTAGAAAAGTATTTCCATTCACACAGCTGATCAAATAAGCCATCAATACAATATATAGGGTACTTTATATTTATTTTGATCTTATTGAACTCTTAATAACAAATAAAAACTAATTTTTATCAATATTATTTTTTACAAAAAGAATGGGTGCACCCCATAGTGACACACTTGGTCGAATGAATCCCCAGTCCAGATTATCCAATAGTTTCCTCATCATTTCTAGAAACACAATCAATACCATTATATATGTACTATTTAAAATATTAATGGAACTAAGTATGAATTCTATTGAAAAATAATCTTAACATATTGGTTAATTCCTAGGAAATTATTCTATAAATAAACTCCCACACAATAGGCATATCATTTATATCTTGTTTCTCCCCAACCATATGAGATAAAGTACCCTCTTGGGTATTAATGATAACTAATACAATGGATGTGATTTCCATTATAATTTCATTTTTTTATTTCAGTAAAAATGATCATTGGTTGGTTTGGAATATCAAATGTGACTTCCCATAATCATAAATTAATGTGGTATTATGTACATAAATTCAATCCATGCCAAAGATAACATCAAATTCAACTAGAGGAAGAATGAAAAGAATTTAAAGAAGCACATTCCCACAAATTTAAATTGGAGAGGAATCATATACATGAGATGAAATAATGGAACCATTAGGTGTTTTCATTTGTAGTCATATATCTAATAATTATGGAAGAATCATGATACCATTAGATAATTATTCAGATACAAAAGAGTGGGTAGATCTTGTTTAAAATAATACATCATCAGTTCTTGAGTAAATGGTAAGTGTACCTTTTACCATATCATTAAATCAAATATTTTTAGAAATAGTAATCTCATGAGATTTCCATTTTCCCTATGGGTTATTAAGATACTAACATTAATTATCATCATTAACCTTTGGATATGGTAATTGGCTAGAATATTTACCATACTTCTTACATTTGGAAAATTAGAATGTAACATCCCATTGCATACCTACAGTTATTTCCAATATCTTTACTTTTTTCAGAATTAATTGGGTGCATCTTGGTAATCCTAAAGATGGAGATAATTTTAAAGGGAAATAAACTAATGTTCTGGGATATATGTTTATTTAAATTTGGAGAATTCCCTAGGTGGTTTTGGTCTTCATTTAATAATCTGTTGTTTTTTTAGTATGTTGAGTGATTACACAAAATGTAACTAGTTTACACACAATGTATTTGATCTCCATGGTCATGTCATGATCTAAATACATATTTGGAATGAGTACACACCTTTCAAATATTACAATCTATATCAGGTTAAAATTTTAGTTTCTAATAAAAAGGAAATGGGTTTTTTGGCTTACATGTTTTTTGTGGATTACATGACATGTAATGGGATTAAATTCTTTGTAAGTGTATTGAGATGGATTTATTTAGGGTGATTCCCAAAAAAATTCTAATTTCATTATTTTTAACCCTCTTCCCTCTCAAACTAGAAGCATTTGTTAACAATTTTGGTATCCTATGATCCTTCTGGATTGACTCATTTAGTGTTGGATCATTAGGGTTGTGTGTGTTTTCTCTCCACATGATACATCATTTCCACCTATTCATTTACATTGATCATAGTTGTGTTGTTTTATTATATTATCAGATCCATTTACCTATGGTGATGATTCTTCTTGATTATTTCAAGATACTTAGTGTTTTGTTTTTCCGAGGACCAATCCTTTGTTGGTTGGGGTGCAATGGGTGTGCGTACTTGAAGGTTGTGTTATTTTAACTTATCTTCTCATCGTTTTGTTAAATTGAAAAAATTATGATATGTTTGGACTGATTCTAGGGCCTATATGTTTATTATTTTGTTCTTCTTGTTAGTTGATCCCTTTTTGGGAATGTGTGGCCCTGATTTTTGATGTAGGTGATTCCATATCTATCCAATGTTGGTGAAATACATTTCTATAGTTTTGATAAATTGTTTTTTAAATATAATGGAATTATTTAATAATTTAATTTTGTGGTAGTGGAAATTATTATTTTTGATTAAAAATGTTTTTCCCATGGTATTGGTAAATTAAATGATTTAATCAAATCAATTTGAAATGGTTTTTAATGAATGGTTTTGATGAAAATGTATTGATGACATGGTTTCTAAAATAGATCACATCGGAAGCCTTGGGTTATAAGGTATAAGGTGTAGTGATAGGTCTTATCCACTATTTGGGGGGGGGGGTCACTCACGGGGTGTTCCTCTAATCCTTATGCCTATTT
This sequence comes from Viscum album, assembly GCA_963277665.1. Taxonomy (NCBI): domain Eukaryota; kingdom Viridiplantae; phylum Streptophyta; class Magnoliopsida; order Santalales; family Viscaceae; genus Viscum; species Viscum album. The sequence goes on along the minus strand of OY728143.1, from coordinate 105,447,359 downwards.
TTCTAGGGAATTGTTATACCTATTGGGGGTTCATTTATTGGGGTGTTCCTCTACTTTATATATTCAATGAATATTTCTATAGGATTAATGAACATAATATTTTCTATGTTAGGTAGTGTCCTCACTATCTTGACCTAGTGTGATCCTTGGCATGACATTACCTGTGCTTTGGATGATTTGGGCTACAATAGCTTGTACTATTTTGGTTGTACTTCCTAGAATTTGATATTATATTTGATACATGATTTGTTTTTATTTGATATATGTTCTTTGATATATGTATACAAATTAATTTGAAACTAATTTAGCATATTTATTTGTAAATACGGAAAAAGGGGAAAGTAATTTATTCTTCATAATTTTGATATAAAAACTACATTATTGTATATCATTGCTTATTTTATTTCAAGATGATCATTCTTGGATAACTATTCAGATACTTGATATGGGACACCTATGTAATTTCTTTTTGAACATGTTATCTCACACCCTGTGCACCCATTAGATAGTGCATATAACATGTTATGACATTTCATGTTGGAAAAGTCAAGGTTCTGTAGTGTGGAAGTGAGGTTTTCTATCATCTAGGTTTGGTTAGTTAGTTGTGATATGGTGGGAGTTTACCCACACAATCACATGGAGACTATTGGTGTAGCTATTTTAGTTTTTCCCTTTGTAATGGGGATTGTATCATAGAGATTATTTTTGTACTATTTAAAATGAATAATTTCCATGGTTATATATATATTATTACATATATATTTATGATTTATTCTATTTATTTTTTTTGTATATGTATAAATTTTATGTTGTGAGCTTCAATTTGGGTCAAATCATTCATTCTATTTTTTATTGATTCCTGGGTGCTTGTTGTTATCCCATGGGGATAAAGAAATCCCTTTGGGTATGTAGAAATTCATGCCGGCTACTAGTTTGAGAGGGTGTCTAGGTTTGGTTCCTCATAGTTCCATATCAAAGAAGGTATTTCCTCAATATTCCATTCCCTAGGAAATTTGGTATACTAGAGATCGAATTGTTGAGACTTGAGAGGTAGATTGTGGTGAGTGTTTAGCCAAATATTTCCATGATGAGACACAAGTTTCCATGGGATGTTGGGATGTGTGTCTCTAGTTTTTTGTTTTAGTCTAAATCTGTAACACCCCAAGATTTCATAGTACGTTATCTCATTAACGTAATTCAATATCTTGCGCTACACGCAACACCGAGTTCGAGCGTACCAGAACTTACCAAACTAGCCATTCAAAAAGTGGTTATTAATAGTATTAACTGCATTTTGAATCTTATATACTTTATATAATTTTAACACCCATATTATGTGTTTCCTAAACATAATATAAGAACAAATTCAATTTTTCAGATAAAAGAAGTATTTTTCAAAATATTCAATTTTACAATCTTGTAATGGAGAAATTTTTTTAAAACCAATATTTTCCAATTTTATATATTCAATTTAATTACATTAAATTCTTATTTAGAAGCGGAACATAAAAATTTAGTTTGGATAAATTTTTGGGACTTTTCTGATAACTTTAATATTTTGACGAATAGTGAAAAATAATATGTTTTAATTGAAGACAATTTTTTTACTCAAAATAATTTATAGTGTTAAATTATGAATTTGAAAGTTTTTTAAGTATAATTAGATTATATTTTTATCATTTAATACAATTTAGGTCATTATAATTAATTTCACATTTAAATCTGTCATAAACACATGTCAATCTTTTGATAGTTTTTATTTTAAAAAACCCGCATTTTGGTTTTGACAGTAGGAATTAATTTTAAATTAATAAATGAGACTTATATGTTATGAATTTGGTAAAATACACTTCATTTTTGAATTTTTAATATCAAAATTATCTTAGGGTAAATATTTCGTATTTTTCTGAAAACTTTCAATTTTTGATGAATAGTGAAAAACACTGCGTTATTATTTAAAAAAGACATTTTATTCAAATAATTAGTTATTTTATATTAATTAATTTTATGTAAAAATAGATATAAAATACCTATATATGTTCTATTTAATTCATTTTAGTCATTTTTTAATATGTTTAGATATATAAAATATTATCGAACTTTTTACCGTCTTTTACCCACCTCCTAGGAGCATTTGCAAATCTGCATAAAACATAATTTTACTACATCTGTGAGTTGAATTTAAAAACTCTGAGAGACACGGTTAATATAAGTAAGTAAAATGTGGTTCAATAAGAGGAAAATATTTCTTTGTGAATTGTAACTTTTGACTTTTATTTGCCACTGTTAAAAGTAAATTGGGTAATTAATGGTAAAAATGATGTCATAATTATCCTAACACATATCCTAATTCTATTGAATAAGTATAATTCGACCAAAAAATCTTAGGAATAATATATGATCCCCTTTTGTCCACGTGGATAAGATTAGGACATTTATTATTATTTTATTTATAGGAGAGGTAAAAGAGTTAAATTCAATGTTTAATAACTAAACCATTTTTAATATAGGGTTATAAATAAGATAAATTCGACTGTAAATATTCATTATAAATCTAACTAAATTACCTAAATAATGTTATTTTATTTATTATTTTTAGACATTAAATAATTTAATTTATTTATGATACAACGATGATGAGGTAATTACCTTATTAATGAAAGATTAAAATAATTGATATTATAAATATCCAAATAAATGTAAATTGATACTTTTGATGAATTAAACTAATTTTATAGGTTAATATTACATTTTAGGGTTGGTTAAATAAATTTTATTCAAAGTGATAATGTTTTTATGCCTTAAAAAAATACTAAATAGTGTCAAAATTGACATAATTGAGTTGTTAAAACAAATATTATATTATTAATTGATACTATATTCTTCAAAATCTAAGGTTAGGCCAAAGGGATTAAATAATATTATATATGTCATTAATTAACCACTTGAGTTTCACATATAAGTTTATAGTAAGTTTATTAACCATATAATATAAAAATAAAAAGAGACATGGTAAATGTCGAACTATTTAACTAAAAGTTTAATATAAACGATAAGGTTAATATGATGACCTAAACCTTTATAAAACCTATTGTTTGAGATGTTTTAGACTCATAACCACCTTATACTTTAAATAATTCATTTTGGAGCCATTATAAACCGAAAATGAGTTTATTATAAAATAATATTTCAAGTTTTTCCTAAAGTGACCATCACCTCTCTTATAAAAGGGAACTTCCACTTCTCTCAAATTCCCACCTCCAAGGACTTTTGGATCGGCCAAACCCTGCCCAAATATCCTCTTAGATTTAATTACTTCATCTTAGAGGCCTTTCTTTGGTAATAAATCCAACCTAATGAGCCCTTTTGATCAAATCAAAAGAAAGAACCCAAAGAAGAGGTAAATATTTCATAACCTCTTTCATGTTCTTTTCTTCATCCACTTCCTATTTATTTGTCGTTTCCATTCTAAAATAATAACTCCCGTATATTCTATATATTGTGATGTTATTATAAAAATGGTATAAAAATATTCATTATTATACCCATCCTATAAATGACAAAGTCACCATACGTGTGTACGTTCAGATTACCGTCTCCACGTCATGGGGTAGTTTGTTATTCAAACACTTCATTAGTTGGATGGGTATAATAATGAGTATAAATGATGTAAATAATAAGTATAAAATGTTAATTATTATTTATATATGATATATCTTCCAATTACGTATGATTTCACTATCAATATAATGATATTGTCTCTCGTGCGTACGTACAAATTACCGTCTCCACGACGCGATGCGATTCATTTCCACGTTCAACATTAAATAACGATTATAAAATATATATCATTAATAATTATGTAATATATGAAATAATAATTATAATTCAGATACATATATATTTATGTACTTATATATATCTTATTTAATTAGTTCCATTCAATACGAAATGAAAACAGAAACAGCGTTTATGCGTACGTACGACCTACTGTCTCCATAAACGGTGTTTTCCATTTCATATATATTTCTATTATACATATTTATATTATAAATATATATGATATATAAATCATGTTTTATATTATAGAAGTATTTAAATCATGATCTAAGTGATACAATCAAGAGTAACAAGTTAAAACATGTACGATAAAAAAAGCGATTATTACCCAGAATGTTAATTTAACATGGAAATCATTATTAAATGGGTAATATAAAGTCATAAATGAATCAAGTATGATATAATAAATATTAATATGGTTTTGGTATAATTTAATAAGATACTATGGTCAATATACAGGAGGTTAAACGTACACATAACCAATGGAAAGTTCAAGGTAATGGTTAATTTCACAATCTCTTTATTATCCTATGTTGTTTTTACATAAGTGTCTAATAGGACATATTTATATCGATGTCCATGTTTCATGAAAGTGTTTTCAAAGGGATTAATTTAAGGGACTTTTTACTATAACATCACTTTAAATGATTTAAATATTTATTCTTCTAAATCATTCTCATTAATGTCCATGTTTTCAAAATGGTTTTTAAGGATTTATTTATATGGACATGAATGTTATTAATATGTTATTTACAATCAAAAGTTTCAAAGTGGTATGGTACACTTTTATTAAAAAATTTCATTAAATGTCTTCCTTTCTAAATTGTGTGACTTTTAAATGTTTTCATGAAAAAGATATATTTCTCTCAAAGAGTTTTACAAATCTTTTTCATCTATGTCAACATCCTTTGATGGATTTTAAACTTGTTTGAAGTTGATATATTATGATAAAAATCTTCCATATTGTATTGAATATTTTGTGATATGTTTGACTATAGATGTATTATTTTAAACCATTCATTGTTTATGGATAATGTATTTCCATTTCGTATGCTAGTTTTAATTTGAATGTTTATGTTATGTTTAAAAATTTTCATATGAGGAATGAATTGGACTTAGTAAGTGATGGGTGGAGCCCACTATAGCTCCTCGATGCATCAATAGGTATCATGAGACAAACTAGTGTCTTATCACAAGGCCTTGAAAAAATATTATTTGTATTCTTAGAAGAAGGCCTTGACTATGTTGTTATGAAGTCTGGAATTATGCATTCCATCATTATGAAAGTGGCTATTGATATTGCATGTGATTATTCGACTAGTAGAATATACATGTGAATAAGTAAATGTAATTATTTTATTTTATATTTTCCATATTATGCTAAAGTTTAAGTTTAAAAGGAATTTATTTGAGTCTTATTCATTGCCTTAAATGTTTATGCTTATTTATGAAATTTTCTGCTATATTGTTATCTTTACTGAGCATATAAGTTCACCCGTTTCTATGTTTTAATTTTCCCTGGATTCCAAGAAGTGTATTATGATAGATAAGAAAGGTTAATCTTCGGTATTAATGGTGTTCTCAAAGGATCATTTATGTTGTGTTTTGTTTTCTAATTTTTAATGTAATTTTCTTGTATGTAATCTATTTTCCAAGACTGCTAAACTGATCTGTCTATCAGGATTTGATCCCTTGTGATCATGCCAATGTTATGTAATAATTCACCGACTCTGGGTAACTAGGGTCGGGGCTTTACAGTTAGTATCAGAGAAGGTTTAGCAGTAACCTTGGAAATAGATTTAGATAAATTCTGATTAAAGAACATTACCCAAAGATAGACATTGAGGATTAGTATAGAATAACATCCTAGAATTTTGGTAATGTAGAGATTTTGTGTATTTTACAAGCAATACATCCCTGTATGGATACGAGCTGGTAGAGGCGGCTCTAGCACATATGTACCTAGGAGTTAATACAATAACAATGAGTTTCGGGCTTGACCTGGGGTATCCTGGTGCATGACAACGGGTCTTGATGGTCTTTTTGTTACAACACTCCTGGGGGATATGATTAAGATAATTCAAATTTTCATTACAATACATTATGAAGGATTTATGAGTAAATACTTTCTCAAATAATACATTTTATGATTATAGATTATATTCATAATATTTTCAATTTATGTTAGGTATTTTACAAGTTTGGAATTATGCATTGAGATTCATAAACTAACCTAGTGTATGCCATTGTTTAGAAATGGCTTCTAGTAGATAGAATAAGAACTCCAACAATACTCATGATCCAACGAGTAAGAAGGATCATATCTTTCATGGTATTAATCCAACATTTAGAAAGAAAATAGTCCCCCATTTATTATCATCATATGAAGAAATAGTATCATGTGTTAATAAGATAAGTAAAGAATTCTGTGAGTCCTATGGCTTTGAAGGGAAGCCAAAGAAGAAATGAACAGTATAAAGAAAGTTGAATAAAGGGATTAAGGGAAAGAAGGACTTTCTCATATGTGATAACTGTGGAAAGAATAACCTTGGTAAATTCTTGAAGGTAATTGGAGTTTGTTATATGTGTGGAGAAAATGGACACCATGTACGTGATTTCAAGGGTAAGAAAAATGTTTCAAATGTACAACGCTTCATCTGCAAGGAGTTGGGACACTACACAAATCAATATCTAAATCATCATAGTATACCACATATAATACTGTTGGATAATAATCAAGTAATGATATTACCACAGATGAAGAGTAATGACTAGTGTTCTTAATTTGATATTAAAGAATTATGCCATTTGAGTTTTGTAACAATGATGTATTGGTTATAATAATTATGGAGTATATAATGATTGTATTTTTGTACTATTAAATTAAGGACTTATGATTGTGTGAAACCAATAAAATTGACTCAATAGTAGGTTAAATTTTTTGGAAAATATATGGTTGATAGAAAGATACACCATAATATTGTTCTGTTACTAAGGTAGTGATTTTGGAATAATATATTATTTATTTAGATAAATTATATTGGAACTTCATGACTACCTTGAAACTGATTAATGATTTTTATATTCCATCATTGTTGGAATTTACAAAATTTTTGGATAGAAGAAGTATATCTAGTATTCTATAAGGAATAAGGGATAATGAATGTAATCAATAAGGTTTTATGGTAATTCAGGGTGTTACAGTGTTTTATAAGAGTACATGATGAAGGTATTCACATGATATTACATGGAAAAAAGGATCTTTATTGTGTTTACCTTCGTTATAAATTTTGGACTGTGAGTTAGGACAGAAGTATTTTGGATAAGTCTAAAGGTTGGAATTGATTAAGTTTGACATTGGATACTATTGTTATGGTTAAATAATTTCTTGATATTATTTTAGGATTGTCATAAAAAGGACAACCAGGAGGTCAAGCAACAACCCGTCACGTACGACAAGGCCACAGGACTTGAACCTGCAACCAAAGGGCGACAAGAGTGGATCACCTACCACGGACAAACATGATATCCGGGTCTGTATAATATAGTTTTTTTTAGTAGTTTTACAAATGAATTATAAATTCATTATTTTTGGAACCATGTACGATTAGTATAAATAGAATATTTTTGAATTCTATTATCTTTTGGAGTGAAAGATGAGTTTGTGGTAGGAATTAGTTGAAGGATGAAACTCTACCTGTCAAGTATATTTTTCCCCCCTTATTCTATGAATAAATTAATTCTAAACTTTATGTAAGGTATATCAAAACAAAAAAAATGTGTTATCCTAATACCTAATGTTTTGTTGAACCAACGATATTTTAAATCATCATAGATTGATGGAATTGAGGCCCTCAATTTTACACTTGTTTTTGATTGATGACCTCAATCAATCCCTATAAATATTTACGTTTTCCCTCCAATTATGTGTCTCTAATTTCCACCAATATTCTCCTAATTAAGATCATAATTTGTTGGTGACTTTTTCATTTCCCTATCCCTCTTATTAAGAATAAATTTTATTAACCCAATTTCTGATGTGGGTTTTCCACAAAGGTATTTTACTATTTTTATCCTTTTCTTTTTGAATAAAAATTTCAAATTGTGAGGATGTAATTTATTTAAGGAGGGGAGAATATAACACCCTATGATTTCATAGTACATTATCTCATTAATGTAATTCAATAGCTTGCGTTACACGCAACACCCAGTTCGAGCGCACCACAACTTACCAAACTAGCCGTTCAAAAAGTGGTTATGAATAGTATTCACTGAATTTTGAATATTATATACTCTATATAATTTTAACATCCATATTATGTGATTCTTAGACATAATATAAGAATAAATGTATTTTTCTTTTTTAGATAAAAGAAGTATTTTTAAAAAAATGCAATTTTACCGCCTTTAATGGTGATTTTTTTTAAAACTGATATTTGAAAATTTTACATATTCAATTCAATTTAATTAAATTAAATTCTTATTTTGAATCGAGACAAAAAAAAATTAGTTTGGATAAATTTTCAGTACCTTTCTGATAACTTTCATATTTTGAAGAATAGTGAAAAATACTATGTTTTAATTGAAAAATAATTATTTAATAGAAATAATTTATACTGTTAAATTATGAATTTGAAAGGTTATGAAGTATAATTATATAATATTTTTATCATTTAATACAATTTAGGTCGTTATATGTAATTTTACATTTAAATTTGATATAAACACTTGTCAATCTTTTGATAGTTTTTACTTTATAAAAACACGTTTTTTGGTTTTGACAGTGGGAATTGATTTTAAATTAATAAATGAAACTTCTATGTTTTTAATTTGGTAAATTAGACTTCATTTTTTAATTCATAATATCAAAATTATCTTAGAGTAAATTTTTGGTATTTTTTAAAAAATTTCAATTTTTGATGAATAGTGGAAAACACTGCATTATTATTTAAAACCGACATTTTATTTAAATAATTAGTTATTTTATTTTAATTTATTTTAAGTCAAAATAGATATATAATACCTATATAAGTTCAATTTAATTCATTTGAGTTATTTTATAATAAGTTTAAATATATAAAATTTTATCGAACTTTTTACCGTCATTTACCCAACTCCTAGGAGCATTTGCAAATTAGCGTAAAACGTAATTTTACCGTGTCTGTGAGTTAAATTTCAAAATTCCAAGAGACACAGTTAATATCAGTAAGTAAAATGTGGTTCAAAAAGATGAAAATAATTTTTGGTGAATATTAACTGTTGACTTTTATTTACCACGGTTAAAAGTAAATAGTGCAATTAAGGGTAAATATGATGTCATAATTACCCTAACACATGTCCTAATTCTATTGGATAAGTATAATTAGACCAAAAACAACATTAGGAATAAAATATGACCCCCTTTGGTCCTTTTGGATAAGATTAGGACATTTATTATTATTTTATTTAAAGAAGAGTTAAAAGAGTTAAATTCAATGTTTAATAACTAAACCATTTTTAATATAGGGTTATAGATAAGATAAATAAGACTATAAATATTAATTATAAAGATAATAAATTTACTACATAATGATATTTTATTTATAAATTTTAGACATTTAAAAATTTAATTTATTTATGACACAGTGATGATGCAGTAATTACCATATTAATGAAAGATTAAAATAATTGATATTATAAATATACAATTAATGTAAATTGAGACTTGTGATGAATTAAAATAATTTTGTAGGTAAATATGACATATTAGGGTTGGTTAAATAAATTTTATTCAAATTGATAAAGTTTTTATGGCTTAAAAAAATTCTAAATAGTGACAAAATTTACATAATTGAGTTTTTAAAACAAATATTATATTATTAAATGATATTCTATTCCTAAAAATCTAGTGTTAAGAAAAAGTGCTTATATAATATTATATATTCCATTAATGAACCACTTTAGGTTCTCTTGTATGTTTATAGTAAGTTTATTAACTATATAATATAGAAATACAAAGAGACTTGGTAAATGTCAAACTATTTAAATAACAGTTAAATATAAAAGATAAGGTTAATATGATGACCTAAACCTGTCTAAAACCTATTAGTTGAGATGTTTTAGAGCCATAATCACCTTATAATTTCAATAATTCATTTCTGATCCATTAGAAACCGAAAATTATTTTATTATAAAATAATATTTCAAGCTTTTCCTAAAGTGACCCTCACCTCTCTTATAAAAGGGAACTTCCCCTTATCTCAAATTCACACCTCCAGGGACTTTTGGATCGGCCAAACCCTGACCAAATATCCTCAAAACATTCCTCCATTCATCCTAGAGTCCTTCATTTAGTCATTAAGCCAACCTATAGATCCCTTTTTATCAAATCAAAAGAAAGAACCCGAAGAAGAGGTAAATATTTCATCACCTCATTCAAGTTCTTTTCTTCTTCCACTTCCTCTTTCATTATTGTTTACATTCTAAAATAATAACTCCAGTATATTCTATATAACGTGATTTTATTATAAAAATGGTAAAACTGTATTCATTATTCTATCTATCCTATAAATGACAAAGTCACCATACGTGCGTACGTACATATTACCGTCTCCACGTCGTGGTGTAGTTTTTTATTCAAACACTTAATTATTTGGATGGGTATAATAATGAGTATAAATGATGTAAATAATAAATATAAAATGTTAATTATTATTTATATATGATATAAAATCCTATTAAATATTATTTCTCCATCAATATAATGATATTGTGGTTCGTGCGTACATACGGATTACCGTCTCCACGACGCGATGAGATTCATTTACATATTCACCATTCAACGATGATTGTAAAAATATATATCATTAATAATTATGTAATATATGTCAAAATAATTCTACTTGATATATATATATATATGTACTTACATATAACTTATTCACTTAGTTCCGTTCAATACGATATGAAAATGGAAACAACGTTTATGCATACGTACGACCTACCGTCTCCATAAATGGTGTTTTCCATTTATTATATATATATATTATACATATTTATATTCTAAATATATATGATAAATAAAACAATTCATATATTCTAGAAGTATTTAAATCATCATCTATGTGATACAATTAAGATTAATAAGTTAAAACACATATGATATATAAAGCAATTATTACACGAAATGTTAATTTAACATGGAAATCATTATTAAATGGGTAGTATAAAGTCATAAATGAATCATGCATGATATAATAAATATTAATATGGTTTTTTATGATTTAATAAGATATTATAGTCATTATATAAAAGGTTAAACGTACCCACAACCAAAGGAAAGTTCAAGGTAAGGCTTAATTTCACAATTTCTTCATTATCTAAGGTTGTTTTTACGTAAGTATATACTGGGAAATATTTATTATCCATGTCCATGTTTCATGAAATAATTTTCAAAGGTATTATTTTAAGTTAGTTTTTACTAAAACATCACTTTAAATGTTTTAAATATTTATTCTTCTAAATCATTCTCATTAATGTCCATGTTTTCAAAATGGTTTTTAAGGATTTATTTATATGGACATGAATGTTTTTAAAATGTTAATTACTTTAAAAAGATTCTAAGTGGTATGGGACATTTTGATTCAAAAATTTATTTAAATGTATTACTTTCTAAATTGTGTGACTTTTAAATGTTTTCATGAAAATGGGATATTTCTCTCAAAGAGTTTTACAAATCATTTTCATCTATGTCAACATCCTTTGATGGATTTTAAACTTGTTTTAAGTTGATTTATTATGATACAAATCTTCTATATTTTATTAAAGGTTTTGTGATATGTTTGATTGTGGATGTATTATTTCAAACTAATCATGATTTATGGATAATGTATTGACATTTCGTATACTAGTTTTAATACGAATGTTTATGTTATGTTTATACCTTTTCATATGAGGAATGCATTGAAATTAGTAAGTGATGGGTTGAGGATAATATATATCCATGATGCATCAGTAGCTCTCACGAGACAAACTAGTGTATTGGTACAAGGCCTTGAAAAAACATTATTTGTAGTCTTGGCATAATGCCATGACTATGTGGTTATGAAGTCTGGCATTATGCATTCCATCATTATGAAAGTGGAAATTGATATTTCATGTGATTATTCGACTAGTATAATATCCATGTGAATAAGTAAATAGAATTATTTTATTGTATCTTTTCCATATTATGCTGACTTTTTAGTTTCAAAGGCTTTTTTAGTCTTATACATTGCCTTAAATGTTTATGCTTATTTATGAATGTTTCCTCGATATTGCTATCCTTACTAAGCATCTAACTTCACCCCTTTCTATGTTTTAATTTTCCCCGGATTCTAAGAAGTGTATTATGATTTATAACCAAGGTTAATCATGGGGATTAATGGCGTTCTCAAAGGATCATTTATGTTTTGTTTTTATTTTTTAATGTGTAATGTAACGTTCATGTATGTAATCTATTTTCAAAGAGTACTAAACTGATCGTTATATTGGGATTTGATCCATTTTGATCATGCCAATGTTATGTAATAATTCACCAACTCTGGGTAACTGGGGTCAGGGAGTTACAAAATCTTAGTTTTTACTTATGTATTTTCTACATTAAACCAATATTTCTCTTTTGTATGATCATTTATTCTGTTTTAGTCTGTACCATTATGGATCTGATACATCTTCCATAGGTTCCTTGGTAGGTTGTAGTGGATGTAACTTAAGGGAATCCACCCATCTATTATAACTTTATTAAGGATATCATATGGGAATCTCATGATGTTGACTAGTATGTACTTCACATTTAGAACGCAGTTGTGGAGGTACAACATGGAGTTGTTCGAGATAGAGATTGACTATAAAAATTCATGCATGAGAAGATACAATTATTTAAGGGTATGAATGAAAATAAATAGGTGGAGGAATTTATTGAAACGATTCATCAAATATTTTACTTCCTTTGTACACTTGAGAGTGTCAAGGTAAATTGGGAAAAATTATTTCATAATGTTCCCAACAAGCGATGGTTGGATTCTATGATATAGGAAAATAAGAATATGGGATTGGACAAAAAGGTTTTTTATAACCTATTCATTTAGTATTTTTTTCAAGATTCACTTATGATGGCGAATTCTCTATAGTTTGTCTCCTTGTAGTAGGGGGATAATTCATTGTTAGAATACAGCAATCTGCTTATTGAGCTGGTTCATTTTTCACTGTAGGTTATAATGAATATCCAGATAAAAGCTCAGATTTACCTATATGGTTTATGAAAAGATATCAAACCATAGGTATTTGTGCTCAATATTTCAACCTATGTATATATTGTGTATGTGGTTACACTGGTAGAGATGTATATGGAAAGAAATGTCGGATATTCTGTACCTTCTGTTCCACCTAGTGGAAGCTTAAGTGGGTTTCCATGGAAAAAGTGGAAGTGTTATGATCACCATGGGAGTAGTGGGGGTGGATCTCAATAGAAGTCCACTTCAGAATCTCTAATTATATCTAGTGGTGTTCCACTGACCTCTTTTCAATGTGGAATAGTTCGACTCACTAGTCATTCTCTTCCTTCACATTCAAATATGTTTAACTACTGTGAATGTTATATATAGTGTTTTTCCATAATATGTCTACTACTCAATATGGTTAGGGTTTTTCAGCTCCAAAGGCTACTATATATGGATGATGTGGAGCTAGTATGGGATTTTTTTTATTCTTGATATAGATATATGTGAAATCTTCATCAGGATGTATTGTATTGTTTTTCACCATTATTTATTTTTTTTTTATCATCAACGTGTCTTGTTTATTCTAGATGATGGGAGATCACTGGTGTTTTAGAGAAAGTGGTATCTGAGGTTTATTCTTATAAGACCATACCTCCTATATATTAGGAGTTTTTTTTTCTTTTTTTATTAAGCCTGATGATTTAACTCTATTTTTTATCTTCGCATTTTGGGTTAGGAATTTCATGATGTTTTTGTTTATGATTTATTCCGGATTCCTCTATATAGAGAGGTGGAGTTTATGACTGACCTATTTCCATACCTGTAGTTGATTTTGATGCCTTCTAATCATATGGAACCTGTGGAGTTTAAATTTCTCAAGATACATCTAGATGATATGATCTTTAAAGGTTTTTTTCTCCCAAGTGTTTCACATTGGGCATCCCTATTCATCTCTTCCAATAAGGTTAATGGTTCACTCTGATTTTTTGTGTAATATTAGAAGATAAATCATGTAATGGTTAAAAAAAAGTATCATTTTTTATATGTGGATGATTTTTTGATCAGTTAAAGGGTGAAAAGTAGTTTAAAAGATTTATATTTATTCAGTTTATCATCATCTCAGAGTTTAGGAGTATGATATATCAAAGATGGATTTTAGGAGCATGTATGTCCATTATGAATATATTTCAATTCTGTTTGGTCTAACTAATAATCATAAAGTGTTTATAGCTTTAATGAATCAGATATTACATTAGTATCTTGACAATTTTTTAGTAGTGTTCATGGATGATATTTTTTTTATTTGAGATCATATTATGAGAACCAGAACTATTTAGGATTGGTTATGGAAATCCCAAGGTTTCACTATTTATAAGGAAAGATTTCAAAATAAAATTTATGGATTCAAGAAGAGCTGTTCTTAGGGAACATGATTTCTAAACATTACTTATCAGTTGATCCTGAGAAGGTGATGAATTACTTATCATGGGATGATCCAGAAAATGTCTTTGATATTTGGAGCTTCCTTGGTCATGCTGGATACTATCGACAATTTATAAAAGATTTCTCAAAATTGGAATAATCTTTGATGGATCATACCAGGTTAGGGGTCAAATTCACATGGGATTCAATGTGTCAGTCATATTTCCATGATAAAAAATTACCTCTAAAAAAATTTCATATTCTGATCTTACCTGATCTAGTGAGGGTTTATTTGGTTTCCTATGATGTATATTATGCTAATTTGAGTTGTGTTATCATTTTGTATGATCATGTGGTAGATTATTACTATCTTTAGCTTTTACTACATGAGAATAAATACCCATATTTGGATTTAGATTATTACAAAGTTATGGATGCACTTAAGTGTTGGAGACACAATATTTTTTGAGATAGGATCATAGTTTTTTTTCTGGAAAATAAGATCTTGAGCTTCATCTTTTCTCAAAAATACATGAATCTCCCACAGAGGTTATGGGTGGAATAATTTGATACATTTTACTTTGACACCTCATACACCCCGAGGAAGGGGAATATTGTTATATAATATCTTAGAAGGAAATATCCATCACAAGATATTTTGGAATCGATCGAAGAATAGAATCTTATGGGTCTATTTTCTCAGTTGCATCTGGATACATAAGAGGATGTTTCATAAATATATATGACCACTATTCTATTATTATCATCTCTACTTGGGCCTATTCTTCAGATCCAATAATAGGATGATGATTTTTGAGTAATTAATGAAACCATATATTATGGGGAGACCGTTTATGGTTTGAATCTCTATTCATGTGGTGCTTTCCATATTGTGGATTGTTATGTGATTCCAATATCAGTGAGGAACTCAATTTTGTTTGACTTTTAGATTTATTCATTATCCATTCATCGAATATCTATAAATATGTATTATTAAATGAGACAGAGATTATGGTAGATGGATATGAAGCATGAAATTACAGAATATCTGTCATCTATTAAAACTACAACCTGATAAAGGTAAATCATATAAAACATTCTGGTTTTCTTCAGTATTTTCCAGTTCCAATGTAGAAATGGGGTGAGGTGTTAATGTATTTTTTTGTTGGATTATAATGGAAAACTATAGGGTGTAATATTATTTTTTTGGTGGTTGATAGGTTGAAAAAGTTATATTATTTCATTCCGATCATGGATTCTGAAAAGGATGAAGATTTGGGTAAGTTGAATGTGTTGAAAATTATGAGGTTACATAGGGTTCATTTTGAATTACTTTTAGGAAAGGATCCCATGATTACATTATGGTTTATGAGGAGCCTCCAAGAGGAAGTGGGGTCTCATATTAGATTGATTAGAGCTTACCATTCACATACAAAATCCTATATAGAGCATGCTATTTAGATTTTGCAGGACATGCTTCATGTCCATGACATAGATTTTGGAGGTTTTTGGGATATCCATCTGGGACCTTCTGAGTTTTCTTATAATAATAGTTATCATTCATCGATCAGAATGGCCCCTTTAGAGGATTTTTATGGCCACACATATAGGTCACCTCTTTTTTGGGAAGAAGTGGTCGAATCTTTTTTAGTGGGGCATATTTTGGTTTAGGACACATCTGTGAGTATATAGGATATACTCACATGTCTAGTTACATCTCAGATTCGAAAGAAATATTATATGGATTAGTGGCATCATACTTATGTTTTTTCAATAGGTTAATAGGTTTTCTTGTAATTTTCTCTTTATTTGGGCCAATCTCATCTTTTAAAATAGGTAATCATGGATCTAAGATATGTTGGGCTGTTTGAGGTCATAAAGCGGCATGTACATGATGCTTATCTGTTAGTATTTTTAGTTTATTTGACAAGTATTCAATATTTTTTCATTATATTTTAGCTCATCAAATATAATCATTATCCCTATCATGTTAATATTTGGGAATGGATCAATTTAGAGTTATATTTTTCGATTTTGGACCATCAAATAGTGATCACCGACTTTCAAGTGAAAGTCTTATGTGGGATGTTGATTCTGTTGGTCGGAGTGTTATGTTTCCATGGATCAGATTATCATGAGGCATAGGAGTGAAATTATATGATGAGGTAGTATTTTTATAATCTATTTACCATACTTTAATATTCTACATGACTTTCTAGGAAGAAGCTTATGGTGGGGAGTTCATAACATACCATTACTTACCATTAGGTATTTCTCGTCTATTTACTCGTTTTCCTCATTAATTGGGTTTGTCATGGGACTCTCATGAATGGAGTGAATTTACTATATAAAATTACATAAATTTCATGGTTTCATGTTTATATTAATCAATGTAATTTGGGTATAAATTTGTAATGGATTAATAGGGTTCTCCCTACATATAGAGAGCACCTGAGGTGGTTTTATGTGTGTAAGAATCTAATGTTTTGTAGTCTGTTGGGAAATTACACATCCTGTAAGAAGTTTATAAAACACAAATTTTATCTCCATGATAATTTCATAAGATAAATACATATGATTAATTATTACTCTATGTGTAATGATTAAGTGACATGTAATTTTAAAAATTGGGGTTTAAATAAAAAAGTGAGGGGTTTTTAGCATACGTGAGTGTCATAGATTAAAATATGGGTAATGGGATTACAAGATATGTAATAATTGAGAGTTTATAATTTATATTACTATAAATATGATTTATTATTTAATTCTTCTTCATCTCTCCTCTTTATTGACCTAGAATTCTCCATTGATTTTAGGAACCTCCACTCTTTTCTGATTGATTTGTTCAACATTTGATCATTAGGGTTGTGCACGGTGTCTCTCTTGGTGAGTAATATTTTCAGATTTATCATTTCATTTTATAATGGTAGATCAATTTTATTGTGTTATTGGATCTATTGAACCTTGGTGACAATTCATATTGATTATTTCTAGATCTTTTTTATGATCTAGTTCTTGGGGATGATCCTTTGATTGTTATATAGAGTCAGGTGTATGTTCTTGGGGTATTTGTTGTTTCCTTTTATCCACCAACCATTTTTTAAATTCAATCAATTATAAGATATTTTTATTTATTCTAGGGACTCCATTTACATTTTTTGTTCTTCTTTTTGGTGGAACCCTTTATGGGCATGCATTGCCTTGAGTTTTGATGTAGGAGATTCCATCTCTAGCATATGATGGTGAAATGAATTTCTCCGATTTAGATAAATTATTTTATACATGAAATGGAATAATTTAATAATTTTATTTGTGTGTGCAAA
Organism: Viscum album; assembly: GCA_963277665.1. Classification (NCBI taxonomy): domain Eukaryota; kingdom Viridiplantae; phylum Streptophyta; class Magnoliopsida; order Santalales; family Viscaceae; genus Viscum; species Viscum album. The sequence continues at coordinate 105,429,535 of OY728143.1, read as the reverse complement.
AATTATTTTTTATAAAATATATTTTTCCCCCAGTTTTGGTAAAAAAATTGGTTTTCAAAATATTTTGAATTGGTTTTGTGAAATGATTTTCAAAGCATGGTATTGATGAAAATCGATTGATTAAATGGTCTCTAAAATAGTGAACATTGGACGAAGTGGGTAATTATGTGGGAGGTTTTTTGATAGGTCTTATCCACTGTCGATGGGTTCACTCATGGGGTGTTCCTCTTCACCCTAGGAGTATTTTTCTAGGAACTTGTTAGACTTGTTGGGGGGTTTACATGCTGGGGTGGTACTATTCTCTATAGATTCAAATCAAATGTCTTGTGGATTTATGTTCTTTTTATTTCCTATTTTTGGATAGAGTGTCCTAGCTATCTTGACCTATTGTGATCCTTGGGATGATATTACCTGTTCTTTATCCAATTTAGGATACTTTGGATTGTACTATTTTGGTGGTACTACTATGTATTTGATATGATAGGTGATACATGACTTGTTTTAACTTGATATATCTACTATTATATATGTATATGAAATTATTTAAAATTTATTCACCTAATTTATTTAGAAATACGGAAAAAGGACTAGTTAATTTTTTTGTCATGCTTTTGATATAAAAACTGCTAGAAAATGAATCATGATTTTCTTCTTTAAATATCATAATGTATGGATTATTGTTTAGAGAAATGATATATAAGACATGGTTTGGATCCTACTAAACCTATTATCTCACATCTTGTGAACCACTTTAGTGGTGTATATTCTTTTTTTGTGACATTAATTATAGGGAAATGCAAGATGATGCAATAAATTAAAGAGGATTTCATTAAGATGGGTTTGGTTAGCTGGTGGTGAGATGGTGGGTGTTTTCCCATGTTATCATGTGGAGACTGTTGGATTAGATATTTTAGTTTTTTTATCCTCTATATTTGGACTTGTTTATTAGATATTGTTTTCAACCATTTCATTTTTATTTTCTTTTATTTCTTTATATCTATTATGTCACATATATTCAATTTTTCTTATGTTGTTTATTTATGTATATGTATATATGTCATGTTTTCTGCTTCAAGTTTATAGAAATAATTGTCCCTATTTTTGGTTGATGCCTATTTTCTAGTCACTAGCCCCTGGGGATCTGGAACTCCCTCTCCGTGTGTGTAAATTTTGGTCAGGTACCATTTTGAGAGGATATCCCAACTGATTTTTTCACAGTTTGGTATCAGAGGAGGTATTTCCTCAAGATTCCTTATCTTGGGATGTTTAGTAGACTAGAGATTTGATTGTTGGGACTTTATAGGTAGTCTTTAGTGAGTTCCTGGTTAGCTTTTCCATGAAAATACTTAAGTTACCATCCGAAATTGTAATGCGTTTTTTCTTTTTTGAGTTTTGTTCCAAATCATAGTTTTTTTCATATTATTTTTATTCTCTGAGCTAATATTTTTCTATTGTTTGATAATTTATTATATTTCAGTGTGCATTAGTATTCCTCTAATATATCTTCCATGGGTTTCTCAAGAGGGTGTACCAAATACTCATCAAGGGAATCCTCCAATCAATAGGAATTTTATTGAGCCTGTCATGCGAGATTTTTGTTATGTCAGAAAAAATATACCGTAAGTTCAAAATGTAGTTTTGAAGGTAAAATGTGAATACATAAAAGATATAGATCGATCATGGGAATTCATTCATGAGAATCCACCATCCTTTAAGGGTACAAATGAAACTCAAGATTTGGAGGACTATGTTGAAATGATTCATTAGATCATTGACTTACTGGATATACACGAGAGTATCAAGGTTAAGTGTGTAGAATTTATACTTGAAGGTCCCAGTAAAAGATGGTGGTATTCTATAGTACATGTGGATAGGAATATAGGATTGGATTAGAAGGATTTTAAGACAATCTTCATTCATCAGTTTCTTCGATATTCAATAATGATGGATAATACTCTATATTTCCTCTCTTTGTAGTAGGAAGAGTGTTTTGTGTCGACAAACACCAATTGGTATGCAAATATTGTTCATTTACCCGATAGTTTGTATAGAATGACTAGATGGATGTTGAGAAGTACCTAAAGGGTTTGAGACCAGATATCAGATCGTAGGTATTTATGATGAATATTTTAACCTATGTGGATATTGTTTTTAGGTCCATGATGATAGTGATGAACATGACATACATGCTTAGATATTTTACACCTTTTAAACCACCTAGAGTATTCTTTATTGGATATATATGGAAAATGTGGAATTTTCATGATCATTACAGGAGTGGTGGGAGTGGTTCATTCAGGACGGAATCTTCATCACCTCTAGTTTTAGATAGTGGTGTTCCAATAACATTAAATTAGTGTGTAAAGGCTGGATAGACCCTACATTTTTATACTTCACTTGAAAATGTGTGTAATAATTGGGGATGTTATGGTGATCTTCAACTTTTCTACTAGAAAATGTATAATCCCTGATAAGGTTATGGATATTCATCTAAACTTCTACTGTGGGGAATTAGGATGCTTCGAAAACTATATGGTTCCAAAAACATGCCTCCTGAGTGGAACACCTTCAAGTGGTATATGAGTTTTCGGTAGAGTTGGATGCCAGTCTAGCGATAGTGAGAGGTTCCATATTTATTGCATCCTCTATAGAAATTTATTTATTTGATATTGGTTCTTTCCACCCATTTATATATGGTCATTTTTTATACTCATAAACATATAAAAGAACTCATGTGATTTTTTATGTATTTAGATAATCCTCATGGGAAGAGGAATGAGTAGGGTTTTTAGTGTACTTCTTGCGAGCTATTGATGGTTGATGCAGAGTTAGTCTATGATTTTCATGTTATTGATATTGATATATTTGGAATCATCATTGGGTTTGACTAGATTATCACAAATCGTGAAGAGTTTTATCATTATCTTCAGCGTTTCTCATTTATTACAGTCGATGGGAGATCACAGGTGTTTTAGGGAGAGTGGGATTTGATTTCTGGTAGTGAAATACCTTCCCGCCTATATCTTAGGAGTTTTTTTTCTACTCTCGTAGTTGAGCCCGATGACGTTTCCTATGTAATTTATCTTTTTGACATAGTTCAAGACTTTTCATATGTTTTATTAGATTATTTCTCTTAGATTACTCCCGAGATAGAGGTGGACTTTAATATTGACCTGGTTCTAGGTATGTAATCGATTCTAATTACTTCCCATCGTATGAAACTAGAAGAGAAGAAAGATATCAATATTTAGTTGGAAGATCGTATGGAGAAGAATTTTGTTCACCCTACTATTTCTCCTTGGGAAGCCCTATTTCTCTTATCCAGGAAGGAAGATGGTTTACTCTGATTTTCTGTGGACTATCAATAATTGAACTGGTTAATGATTAAGAACATGTATCTGTTGACTCATGTGTGTGATTTTTTAGATCAGTTAAAAGGGTAAAAGTGGATTTTTCAGATTGATATTTATACATGTTATCATCATCTCAAACTTCCAGATTCTAATATAATAAATATGGCTATTAAGAGCATGTATAGACATTAAAAATATCTTTTGATGTCATTTGGTCTGACTAAAACTCATACAGTTTTTGTAACTTTTATGAATAAGATATTCCACTAATATCTCAACACATTTATGTTAGTGTTAATGGATGATATTTTGGTTTATTAGATATTTGAATGTGAGCACGAGAACTATTTGGGTTTGGTTCTAGAAATCTTAATGAGCCACTATTTGAAAGGAAATATCTTGAAATGAAATTTTTGGATTGATGATGTGATGTTCTTGGGGAACTTGATTTATAAACATAGATTACCAGTTGATCCTAATATGGTGATGTATATCTTTTCATGATAATATCCATGAATCATATTTGATATTTAGAGCTTACAAGTTCATGTTGGATACTATTGATGGTTCATCAAGGATTTCTAAAAATTGGCATCAATATTGACTACTCTTACTAGGAAAGGGGAGAAATTAGAATGGGGTTTAAAATCATAGTATTCTTTCAAAAAGTTGAAAATAAATCGATTTTCGTGTCCTATTCTAATATTTTTAAGCTTAGTATGGGTATTTAGTTTTCTTTGATGCATCTATTATTGGTTTAGGTTGCTTGATCTTGCAGGGTGATCATGAGGTGGATTACATCTCTCATCATTTTCTTCCCTATGAAAATAATTACACAACTCATCATTTAGAGCTTTCTACAGTTATTCCTTTGCTTAAGTGTTTTCAAACCTATTTTTCTAGGAGTGGTTCAAAATATTTTCTGATCATAAGAGTTTGAGTTATATATTTTCTTAGAAGGAATTGAATCTCATGTAGAGGATGTGGTTGGAATACCATCATATGTTTGAATTCAACATCTATTACACCCTAGGGATGGATAACACTGTTATATACTCTTTTAGAATGAAATTTTCATCATAGACCATTTTCTAATAGATTGGAGTGAATAATTGTGTGTATATTTGCTTAGTTTCAGTTGGATGTTCATAAGTATATTTGAGAAATATTTTGGATCAATGATCAGTTGTCATCATCTCTTGATGAGTCTATTCGGCAGAGCTAGCTATTATATTATGTTTTCATAGATCGAATGACCCAAACACCGTCATTTTTGTTGATTTTTGATAACCCCCTTTCAAGGGATGAGGGGGAACCCTTACAAGGCCCGTAGGATCAATTATTACATGGACCGTAGGCTTAGAAGATTATATGACCCGGAGGTCTTAGAGAATTCAACCAGACTATCTACAAGGAACGGCCCCTCCCTAGCATCTGCATCATGATAGTAGCTCTCCACCTTTTCATGTTCGTCTGGCTAGGCTTCATGTGAAGGCATATACTGGTCCTGATGGCATATCCATACCCTCTCATTCTGAAAAATCCATTTGGCTCTACTCTGGTGAGTGAACCTTCTCTGAATCCTCTTATGGGGATGCTCCTTTTTTGTAGTGTGTCTGGGGAAACTGCATGTGGCCCAAAGGCCTTGAGGTGGACCAAAGGCCTTAAAGGTGGCCCGAAATCCCTACTACCCCGAAGGTCTGAGTGGCCCAAAAGCCTTAAGGACTCCAATCCCAAATAGATGGCCCAAGGTGAATAGTTACAAATGCTACAGAACCAAACAGTACCTACTACAGTAACTATTACAGTGCCTGCTAAAATACCCACACAGTGTACAGTTCTGCTACAGTACCCGTACAGTGTATAGTTCTTCTATAGTACCCACACAATGTATAGTGCTGCTATATTACATCTATAGTTCTTGGTACATTACCTACTATAGTACTGCTACAATACCCCCGGAAAATATGCCTTTACCTGGTTTTGAACCCGGGTCTTGTGTATGCACTTAAGGAAACCTCACCAACTGGGCTGAGGCTCATTTGCATATGATTTGTTAATAGGAATTCAAGAAACCCTATATGGTGGGGAGACTGTTTCTGGTTGGTCTCTCTCTTCTGATGGTATTCTATATTTTTCAAATTAGTTATTTATTCTTCTATTAGTGAATATATTACTTTTGTTTGACTATCATAGTTCTTCAAGGATTGTTCATTCGAATAATATGAATACATTTATTACAGATGATATAAATTCTAGTGTCCAGGTATGAAATATTCCATTACTGAACTATTACAGATTCCAATAGAAAAAGGAAAAGAATATGAAACCTTCATGTTTGCTTCATCCTCTTATAGTTTCGGTTAGGAAATGGGATGTGGTTTATATTGAAATTTTGGTCGATTACTATAGAAAACCTATGAGAGTAATGATATCTAGGAGGTGGTTGATCAGTTGTTATATTCATCTCATTTCATTTTGATCATGGAAATCACAAAAGTTAAATATTGGAGTAAGATGTGTGTGCAGGAAAATGGGAGCTTATATGGGGTTAATTCTACCATTATTTCAGAAAGGGATCATAGTGTTACTTTGGAGTTATTGATGTGTCTATAAAAGGTGATAGAGACTTATGCCATGATGAGTACATCTTACCATCAACATGAAGATGGTCAAATGGAATGTGCTATTAAAATTTTGGATAACTTGCTTGATAACATAGTCTTAATATTTTAGAGGATATTGGGATTTTCATATGGGAATTATTGAGTTTTCATATAACAAAAGTTAATAGTCAGGGATCAGAATGGCTCTATTACAAAATTTTTATAGTCACTCATGTAGATCACCTATTTATTGGCTGGAGGTGAGAGAAGATTCTTTTATGGGTCCATGTTTGGTTGAGAAGATGTCTATAATGATATAATGTATAATTTTTCATCTCATTATAGCTCAAAGTAAATAGAAATATTATGTGGATCTATGGAATCATCTATTGTTTTTTTCCATAGGTGACTAAGTATTATTTAATGTTTCTCATCTATTGGTTCCCTATTGTCTTAAGAAATATAGGGAAGTTGGATTTGATATATTTTGGATTTTTTGAGGTCACTGAGAGTCTTGGGAAGGTTGATTACCTATAATCATTTATGGTTTAGTTGAAATAAATTCATGTTTCTTTCCAAATATAACAACCTAAAAATTTCACATGGATCACTATTTTGTTCTAAGTTGGGAAGAGATCAAGTTTTAGATAAATGTTTCTATTGTGAAACAACCAGTAGAAATAGTTTAGTCTCAAGTGAAAGTCTTGTTTTGGAAGTTTATTATGTTGTTCAGAGTGTTATGGTGGCAGAAATCAGAATCTCATGAGACTTGAGAGCATGAGTCATTTATGAGGCAATAATTTCCTCACCACATTACTGAAAGCTTTTATTCCACATGAAATTTTGGGTATGTATATCCTTATAGTGGATATATTTTAACATACCATTACTTAAACTTAGGTATTTCATTTATCTTTATTTGTTTTACACTTTATTTTGGTGTGTCTTGGGACTCTTAGGTATGAAGATCATTGGTAGGGAGAAACAACCTAAAGTTCATGGATGTCTATTTATTTAAATTAATAGAATCTAGGTATTAACATGTAGTTGAAAAATAGGGTTATCCTTGAGTTTAGAGAACTCCCAAGGTGGTTTGGGTTATCATGTAAGAATATTCTATTTTAATATCATTTGGTTGATTACATTAAATGTAAATTGTTTACATTCCATGTCCTTGATATCCAATCTCATGTCATCATTTAAATACACAGTGTGAAAGAGTACATGTCCTGTAAATATTACATGTCATGTAATATAAAAAATTTATTTTCTAATAAAATGGAAATGGGTTTTCTTTATACTTGAGTGTCATGGATTACATGATGTGTAATGGGATTACAAACCATGTGAGTGTATCAAGTTTACATTTTAGCACACTACATGACTTATATCATATTTAATTCTTCTAAATACCTCCTTCATCACAGCCTAGAATAAATCTATGGTGGTTTTGGGAACCTATTCTCCTTTCGGATCAATTAGTTCGATATTTTACAATCAATGTTTTTCATAGCCTCTCTCCAGGTGAGTAATACTTTATTCTTATTCATTTCCTTTGATCATGGTAGTTGTGATACATTTCATTATCAGATATATTGAGCTAACTTGATTCTTTATATATCTTTTGTGGTATATTGTCTTTGGGGATGATCCTTTGTTGGTTGTGGTGTGGAGGTTGTGATTTCTTGAGGTATGTATTGTTTCATCTTCTATTCATACCTTTTTGTTAAAATGATTTAATTAATTTATGTGTCGATTATTTATAGGGCCTGAATTTTCATTTTTGTCTTCTTCTTATTGGTGGATCTCATTATGGGTGTGCGCAATATCATGTTTTGAGGTATGTGGTTCCTTCTCTAGCATATTATAGCAAACCTAATTGCTCTAATTTTGATAAGTTGTTTTATAAATGAAGTATAATTTTTTACTAATGTGATTTTTATTTGTTGAAATGAGTCTTTGATAAGATATGATTCCCCTATGGTTTTGGTAAATAAAAATGGTGTTTCCAAAAATTGTGAAATGGTTTTGTGAAATGGTTTTGATGAAAATTGATTGATGAGATGTTTTGAAAAACAAATCACATGGGAATCCATGGGTACTTAGGTGAAAGGTGTAGTGATAGGACTCATCCACTGTCTGGGGGTTCACTCCTATAGTGTTCGTCTTCACCCTATGTCTGTTGTTCTAGGGAATTGTTAGACCTTTTGGTGGGTTCACTTGTTGGGGGTATTTCTCTAATATCTGTATTTGATTCATATGTATATAGGCTTGATGAGTGCATAATTGTATATGTTATATATGATTATTCTAGAAATCATCACATAGTGTGATCCTTGGTGTGATATTTCCTATGATTTGGCTGATTTGGGGGGCTTTATCTTATACGTTTTTTTGTACTACTATGGATTTGATACGATACGTGATACATGATTTATTTTGATTTGATATATATAATTTGATATATGTATATAAAATTCATTGAAACTGATTTTTCTAATTTATTTAAAAATATTTAAATATGGTAAATTAAATTATTTTTTCATTCTTTTGTTATAGAATATTCTATACTATATATGATGCCTTTTTTCCTTTGAAGTTGATCATGATTGGATTATTTTCAGAGACTTGATATAGAACACCTGGCTGGGATCCTACTATTCCTATTATCTCACACCCTATGTACTATTATGGCGGTTCATAGACTTTGTTATGTCATTCAATATAGGGAAAAGTGAGGTACCATAGGGAGGTAGTGGGGATTTGTTTCATTAGGGTTTGGTTAACTTTAGGTGAAATGGTGTGAGTTTTCCCTCACCATAACATGGATTCTATTTAAATAGTTATTTTATTTTTTTCATCCTTTATAGTTGGACTTATCTTTTGGATATTTCTTTGCTACCATTTTAGTTATATTAAATCTATTTTCCTATATCTATTATGACATATATATTCATGTTTTTATCTAATGTTTCTTTCTTTGTATGTATATATGCCATTTTTTCTTCTTTAGGTTGGGAAAAATCATTCCCACTTTTTTTTGATTTCTGGGTGCTAGTATCCAACCTATTGGTATTGAGAATACCCTTCAGGTTTTTGTATATTTTTTTGGGTACTATTTTTATAGGGTATCTATGTCGAGTTCCTCACATAGAGCGTGGGTGGTGAATTTTGTCAATCTTATCTATATTTACATCATTAGCTAAATTGTTCCCATCACGTTGGAATTCGATTCCATGATAAAATTTCTACCCACACATAAAATATTTTTTATTCCCTTTAAGATAATTTTCTTTATATTTCTTCCCAAACATTGAGCATAATGTAATTCTCATTTTCTTCTCTTTATGTTTTTTATATATTTTCGATTAATTCCATCTATATATTCTTATCAAATCTATGGGATTGATACATAACTCCAACCACCATTTCCACCTTGATAGTACATCGAACAATATAAACATATCTACTGAAGTCTCTTATGGCTAAACCCATTTAGGTACATGGTTTTAATTCACTGATCAATTGATCAACCTTAGTTTTAGGATGAGTGATAATTATAGAAGCATACTCCGCAAGTCTTGTAAAATTTTACTCATATATACAAATAGATTAAAACTCCTTTTCCTTATAAAAAGAATACAAGAAATGTACTTATTGAAAAATAAGTTCTTAAACCCATCCCAATCTATAGACATAATTTCATAATGTTGCCTCATACTCTTGATAAGATTCCAAAATTGATCATCTTCCACTTCCAAATGGTTGATAACCAAAATGTATTTATCATGATCTAAAAAATATAGGATGGAAAATATTTTTTTAGTGATTATAATCCATTTCCTAGTAACTAGTGGATCAGATGACCCACTAAATGATGTTGTTTTTTTATTCACGAATGACTCAAAAGAATAATGTTCCCTCCTTTTCTCTTTTGGAAGTCTAACACAGTTTATGTTATGTTAAAGTTTTATGGGAATAAAAATTATATTTTTTATTCTATATCCTATAAAATTAAATTTCTAGGGAGAAAAATAGTTTCATTTTCCATCACATTCATCATTAAAATGCTTTCTTTGGGTTCTAACTATCAACTAAAACAAGAAAACATAGTGTAAGAAACAATAATCATAGTGGAAACCACATACTTAAGAAAATTAACTTAGGATATCTACATCAAGGAAAAATGATTTAAATATAACACACCTTTATATAACCTAGGTCATCCACGATCATCATCTGTTCATATCCTTCATTATGATTAATAAATAAATTAAGATTTAACCCAAAAATAACTCTTGTGGGTTTCAAACTTGGTGCACAGTAAAGGTCATTATCATGTACTAGGTAATTCACGAGTCACGCTCAATGCACCTTTTTAGAGTTATTACCCATAGGTACATCTATTATAGATCTAAACCAACATGTAGTGTCCAGAAAAGGATGAATTTTAAGTAAAAATATATAATATATTCTTTACCAAAACATTATGATGATACCCTACACTTAGGTTTATCCTAAGGGTTATCATCATATTTTTCTCATCTATGTTTCCAAAGGATAGCTAAAAATATCCTATAATACCAATTATAATGACCCATGATATTCATAAATAGATGTTGTATCATTGTTTGTGGAACATTCATTACATTACACAAACACACACCAGAGAATCATAAAGGTATATTGACTTTTGGAAACATGAAAACATAAGAAAATGGTTCATATGTGAACTACATCATCTCATAGTATGTTATTGAAAACTAGAACTCTTATTAGAAAAATCATAAAAAATTCATTTCTATATAACATGGGGAAATTATATATAAGAATGAGTGATCATAAATTCTCATTCAAGGATAACAAGGGAAATATATAAAAATAACATGATTAGAAGGGTATTAGAACATGATCATAATATTAAAAAACCATACTGTGTATGTAAAAGATCATAATCTTAGATCATGGAAATAAACATTTATATCTCATAAGACACAGTTCATAAGTGAATCAAATATCATGAACCATGATAGAATAATAATATCATAATACATATATTTTCTCAATACACATAAGCATATAAAATCATTTCATTAGTAGTTAAAGTCCCATTGTTTTGACAATCATAGTGGAATAAGTTCACTTCCCAAACCATGATAGTAGTCAAGGTTCACTCTTGAGACAATAATAGTGGATAGTGTCCCTTACTAAACTAGGATAACTCCCCATTAATTTCTTGTTTATCTAATTAGATATCATTCTTTACCCAATGCATTTGATGGAGATATAGGTCCCACACGTCACATAATGAAAATCATACATATGTGAGTCCCATGATCATAAAACACTCATCACATCAGAACCCATGAAAACAAATAGTTTTCATGAAAATTAATTATATCATAAAATTTTAAAAACAAAAAGGTTTCATAATCATTTTATACTTTAATAAAATCATAATCTATGGAAAATGAAGAGGGTCTCATAAGAATTTTTATCATGGTATATCCCATGGAATAGAAACGTATTTCATTAAAATCTAGTCATAATAAAAATAAGATGGCCAAAGAAAGAGTAAATATTGTATCATTTGATCATATCCCCAGAAAATATTAAGTAACATAAAAGTATGCATCCTTAGATGGAAAATTATTTTGAAAGGAAAATCACTTTCAATGTTTCTTGAAGAAAAAATCCTTTCATTGAAAATAAAATTTATTAAAATTAAAAATTCATGAAATATTATGGAAATGATTTTTATTTAAAATAAATATGGAAAATTATAAAACAATATTCAAGTAAAATAATGTTCATGATGTCAGATTTTTTTTTCAATCCATAGATGGTAAAACAATGATATCTTTCACATTTTTAGTAAAATCCAAAGGGTCCTTATTTTGAAAACATACATGGAGATTACATTAAAGAATATTGTAAAAAGTAGAATATGGGTAAAAAATTTACTTAATAAATCATTTGTATAATGTAAAATATATTTTTGATAACATTTTTATAAAACATAGTTATATAATAATTTTTTTGACCGAATATAGAAATAATGATGATTTTTATAAAAAAATTATTTTAGTCTTTTGCATATATAAAGAGGGAAAAATAAATAGAAAAAAATGTATTGCTAGTATATAAAAATATTGTAATAAACTCCTTTTGTTTCTTTAGGAATGTATCATAATACTTCAAATTTGGAATCATAATCATAAACAATCTAGATAAACAATGATATTGTAACATAAAATCTTCACCACTTTGGTATATTTTCATTCATAAGTAACATTAAATATTAACTTTAGATAAACCATTAAATATAATTAAAAGAATTAAATTTATGATATAACATGTAAAAGGGTCTTTATATACACCACATAAAAGAAGATAGGTGGATAACATAACATATTCCTTAAAGAAGGAAAATATGGACAAAAATTCAATACCTTATGTCTGGAATTCATTTATGTAAATTATTAAATCATGTATTCTTTATATAATTTTATTATAAATATTATGAAAAATATGTATATATATAGTATAATATGTGATTTTTATATTACCTTTTATTACCTATTTATTAACAATTTCATGTTAAAGTTACATTTTAAGAAATGGTTTCTTTGTTTTTCATGTATGTTTTATTTTTTATTTTTGGTCCTCTTAAAATTATCATGATTCCATCATCTCCAGATTGTTAAACATGATATAAATATAATACACACACACACACAAATATATATATATATATATATATTCATTGTATATTTTTTATAGTAATCTATAAATTTTATAGACAAAAATGGAAAACACCATTCATGGAGATAATCAATTGTATGTATGCGTGGACACTATTTCCATTTTCTAAATGGACGAAGAAAAAAATATCAAATAATTTTATACCATTAAAAAAATAATTTATATATCATATATCATACATATTTGTTAAATTTACCCCTTATTACCTTCCTTTTAAAAAGTAATTGAGGAATGGAGCACATCTCTTTGTGAGGCGGTAGTCCATCGTACATACGAACAACATTATCATATTATCTATTGAATCGAAAGTAATATATATATATATGATAATATATTTATGGAAGAATATATTTTTTATAAATATCACATATATATATATATATAGTATATCTATCATCATACCCAACTGTGTGAGGTGTGGATGGAAAATCAGCCACATCGGTTCGTGAGGTGGTAGTCCATCATACACATGAGAGATGTCATCATTTCCCATTTGAGGAAATAGGAGATGAATGTAGGTCATGAACGTAACATTAAAATATATCATTATATAAAATATATGAATCTCATTATCTCATAATGTTTTATTAATAATTTATTTAATTAAAGAAATAAATAAAATAAAAACCCTCATAGAAGAATGTTCCCTCCTCTTCGGGTAACCTCTTTAGGATTGAACCAAAAACTATAATTAGATGGATTTACTATAAAAAAAATGTATTCTAGGATTAGATTATAGAATTATAGAATATATTTTGTCTTTTAACTTCTAATGAAAAGGGTTTTTTATGTGTGAAGAGTAGACGAGAGGCTGTTTCTTTTTATAATTGAGGTGAGTGGCACGCTTGTATGTTTTGAAATGAAAAAGGTGGTCACAATTTTTTTTCAAGAAAAAAGGATCCAAAAAAGCCATTATTAATACTATAATATATAAGGTCTAAATAAGGACATAAATTTTTTGTTTTAAATGTTTTTATACATTTATGATCCTTATCTTTTTAGTTTGACCCCTCCGGGTTCCCCTTTTTTTTAACTTAACTACTGTAAATAATTTTTTCTATTTTTACTATTAATTATATTAAAAAATTAGATAGTATAAATTATACATATTCAAAATATAGAATCCATTTTTCTAAATTCTATTCATAGATGTGGAAAAATTTAATTTAAAATTCAACTGGCAGTCGTGACGAGAAAGCTATTTTCCAAAGAGAAAAGGTTTAAAATGTCTTTTTTAATACCAAATAAACATAAAAATGTATAGAATGACATAAATTGGTTTAATAGATATTTAAATTAACTAATTTCAATTTTAAACCCATTTTAAAATAAAATATTAATACTATAAATTCTTGAAATGAAAATAATGTTTTCAATAAAAACCATTATTTTTTATTATTCATTTAAAAATTAATATTTTCATATTAATACCAAACATTTTTTCTATGATAATTTTGATGCGATGAATTGAAATTTAAATTTATTTTTTCAAATTTATTTTATAAAAGTTTAAAAAATTAATTTATTATTTTTTAAACAAATAAAAAACAATTTTTCAAGAAAATTATATTTTCAAAACATTTGAAGACGTTACAAAAAATGAAGCAATTTTATATAAATAAGTTTTCATTATATAAAAACATTATAATTAATGTTTAAATTTTTTTATTCATATTAATTTCTCCTTGTTTTATTTCTATATAATAACATTTGTATTTAATTAATGATATTAATTTTTTTTGATCATTTTTTAAAACTAGTTACTGTGTGTAACACATGCTATCAATAATATTTATTTTGTTCAAGAAAATAAATTAAAAATTTAGGTGTTATATACTTTCATGGGATTTATAATATTTTATTTAAACTTAAATTCTTATTTAATTATTCAATCCTCCTCCTTTGACCCAAATTCGAATCATTTGTTTTGGAGGCTCTCTTGGGGCAACGTTAGATCTCCCAACTCAATTCACCAGTGGATCGAATCTAAGTCTATCCCTTGGAATATTAATCTTTGTTTTTTTCTTGGACATATTTCAACATCCAATGCCTATTTTTATCTCATTGTATTATATTTATAAATTATTTTAACTTTTTATCATGATTTATAATTTATTTCTTATTAGATTCATTTAAGAATTAAGTGATCTTAATCAAATCTTCAATCCTTGGGGTCTATTGATTGGGAATTTTTGTGGTAAATGTTTACATTAGTTTTCATTGTTCTAAAACATGTCAATTTGGAGATTTATGATTAGTAATTCATGATCTAGGATCACTTCATGATACCTATGGATAAATCATATGTATGAAAAGTAAATATAGGATCTAATAGAATAAATGAAACATAAGTACCATAAAATATGTTAATCTTAGTTCATAAAGTGAAATTTAAATTGTGAAATTTTTAAATAGGGAATAATGTATTTACCCATGATTTTATATATGGAAAATTTATTTCCAAATAAACATTTTTTTTCATATATATTAATATAGTATAGCATGAATTATATTCACTAGATAATAAATAAAAAGAAAATTATTATAAATTTTTAATATTATATTTTGAGAAAAAATTACCATATTATGATCATTGGGAATTATGACCAATGATAATTATGATCATTAAAATGTAGCTATTTTAAATTTATCATTAAAATTGATATATATTTAGGATATTGATAATATATAACTGATAAAAGGGGAGAAATGATATCCTCAACTAATAGGATTATCGCTTATGAATCAACATTATTAGATCTTGGGATGGAGGTAACATCAATGGGATTCTCCCTAAACTAAGATGAATCAATACATTAAAAAATATGACTTGAGTGGAATCATATAGAGTATAAGTTAAATTTAGTAGAAAAAACCATTTGATTAAATTTGTTAAAACCACCCAATTATGGTGCTAACCTTTCACACCTTAACCCGAGGGCTTATTATGGTGGCATATAGGGTTATATAACTAGTGGTTGGTTACTATTAACATGTACATTTATTTATTAATGAAATGATTTTTACCCCTAAACCACATTTTTTAATGTGCATATGAATTTGATTTCATATTTCCAATCAAGATGCCGACATTAGATAATTGTGGAATTTGGAATTTTTTGAGTATTAATTGTGAAGTAATATTTCATTATCTTTAATTGTAAAAAATAATGGAACTCATATTAAAGTGTTAAATATGATAAAATAAATGTTTGAAATAATGATTGAAAAATTATATTTTTTGTAAAATATATATTCTATTAATTTGAATTGGTATGATAAATATAAATAAAATATAATAAATTGACTTTAGAGAACCACATATATTTATATAATAATTATATCATAATATCATGAATCCATATATAATTTTAAAATGATTTATTAAACTAATCGTGTCATAAAAAATATTATTATTTCAACATATATAAATATTTTATTTAAAAATCATTTCTATTATTTATAATTTTTTATAAAATGGATGTGATTTTTAGTATAGACTTTAAAAAAATTGATAATTAGTTTTTTTAACATAAATAATTGGGTGAATAGTGAAAAGTAGTATATGTATCGTATAAGCACTATATTTTGTAATAGTTTATATGAATGAATTTTTGAGGTTTCTAAGAGTTAGATATATATTTTATTTTCCAATTTATAATTGGTTCATAGGCCGCTTATAAATGAATCTCATGTTTTGTCACTATCATAAGATATAATATTTTTTAACATATATTATTTTAAAATGCCCATATATTCCCTTTATAAATATAACACTTCAAAAACCCATTTATCTACACATTCTAAGACCCTTATCTCACCTAAAAACATCCCAGATATCTCCTAAACATTTGTCCCACATCCTTGAGATTATAGTCCCACCAAAAGACCAATAAAGGAAGGCTTAAATTTTGATCTAAAGGAGGATATCCAAGGTAGATTTTATTTTGTTAACCGATATCTTTAAAGATTCATTATTCTTATACCTTATCAAAATTTATTAAGATTGTAATGATATAATTTCATAAATACCATTTTTATACTAAAATATATTATATCAATGGAATTTCAATTAGGTTACCCTATCTTCCTCTATTTAATTCAAAAATAATAACATCTCTCATATTATGGAAGGACCACCGTGCTCATATAAGACACATTTCATTTTCCATTATCACCATACATGGGTGGATTTAAAAATTTATTCAATTAATAAATAAAATATTTAAAACATTTTTAATATAATATATGGAAAATTGGTTTTTATATGAATGATAATAATTAATAATTGTAAAAGTAACTTTTACCCTGCAAAACTAGCAAATTGGGATACCTTAGTTTGAATATATTTTTTGAAGCTCATAAAATTGAATAACTTTTGTTCTATTGGAATGATAAAAAATATTTAAATCTAAAATTATAGATATTATGGAACTATTTTTCAATTCCTTTTACCATGGTCAAAATACCAATATAGATTTAGAGAAGTTAACCAATCAATCTCAAATGGTCGATGTAAGGAAAAGAATATATATTAAATGAAATAAATATAATAACAAATAAATATTAACCAATTAAATAAATATAAAAATTGTTCTGAATCAAATATTTTTAAAAACAATGTTATATTATTCAGTTAATTTAATTCACTTACCAAGGGAGTTGTGACCTAAGTTAAAGGAACATTTATACATCAATATTGTATTTTAGTTTATGATTTATCTCTAGAAGCCAAATTTTTCCTATCAAAAATTCTCATATATTGATTTTATATTTTTTATAAATGATAAAATCATATAAACCTAGTATTAATTACATTTCCTTATTGAGTATATATAATCTTTTTAGGTTCACTTCTCAATTCATTCTTTTAAAAAAACCTTAAAAAAATGAACTTCTGTATTTCTTATTTCATATTATTTTCCCCTCCATTAGAAATTACAAATATTATATGTTCTTTGAAAACAATCATTATATTATTAATAAGAATCATGTTTTCATTTTGGATCACGTAAAATAAATTTTTTTACTCCCTTTATTTATACTTTACACTTTTTATTAAAACACTACTTATGAGGTTCTATTCTAAACCTAATTCTCTAATGATTCATTACAAAGTTAACTAATTTAAAATACATATTTAATAAATTGGATTATTTATACAAATATTATCATCAAAAAAATAATTAATTCTTTCATCTCTTGGGAATTTCAATGATACATAATTTTGATATTCATTAAAATAATAAACCATTTTTTCTTGATGGGTTTTTACTATGCTTATTCCTTATGTATGATTTACTTACATTAAAAATATATTAATATAAATATTATGATTTGATGGGTGGTCCTAGAAATATATATCCCCTATCTTATTTTTCAATTATTTCATCTCTTTAGATACCATGTACAGAACATAAGTAATTAGACTAGAACATTATGTTATGATGTTATAGCGATGAGCTCTGACTTCTAAAAATGTTATCATGTATTAGATTGTTTCATAATAATTATATTATGATGGTTATTATTTCAATTTTCCATGATCACTTAACTATTATGCTTTTATTTATGATATCATGATCTTTTTATTAACTTATACATATTAATTCACAATCACTATTTACTCTAATTATTCCAATACTGGACTTTATAACATCCCATTTTCATTTATATATTTCCCCGAGGTAATATATATAATAATTGAAGACAAATTTTATATTGGATCAAATTATGTGGATTTAAATAAAGATTTAGTACTTTGTTTTGAAGTCAATGGTTCTTGTATCCAATATTCTAATAACACCATGCCTCTAGTTTATTCGTTATATTTTTTGGAATTTTATGTCAAAAATCATGTAATAAAATATGAATGAGAATTATATTTTTATATTATCAATGATTTTTTTCCCCATATACATGGTTTCCTAAATGAAATCATCACAATTCTCATGATCAATAGTGGGTGGATATAACACTCTGAGATTTTAAGAGAGGAACATCGCATTCAACAACATATATGACACAAAACACCAAGATTATAAGAGAAGGTAAAACCCTGAGGTTTTAAAATGTATTTATTTTTCAATTAAATAAATTTTATAACTCGTGATGCACATAACACCCTTTTTAAAATAAATAAGTACTCTATTAAAATATTATTATTTAAATATGACTATTATAACCTAGCCGTAAAGTAGGCGGGTATAAACAAGACTAAATAAACTATTAATATTATATGGTTTAAACATTTATAAAATAAATTTAATGTTTTTATATCGATTATAAATAAACTATGAACCATTTAAAATAATGAGAAATGTTTTCAAGAAAATATTATTTTTTTAAAAGGTGGTGTTGTTTCCTTTAACTATTTCAAATTGTTGAAAATATATTTTATAAAATTATAATTTTTTTAAATATAAATGTATAAATTATTTTTGGGTTAATTTTTTAGAACATTCTAAACAGTTTAATTGTTTTAATAAATAGTGAAAAATATTAATTGTTTTTTGAAAACTATATTTTCATTTAAATTATTGACAAAGATAAAATATATTTTAATTTTTTTTAAATTAAAATGTGTTCGATTAGATTAAAATATAACTAATTTAGTTCATTGAAATATATTTTATATTTAATTTTGATATATAAATTTTAAACTTATGGATGTTTTTCTTTGGAAAAAACTAATTTTTGACTTTTCTGTGGATTTAATGATAAATTAAATTCTACAAATTATAAAAGTTTATATTTGAAAAATAGATCAAATATTTGGATTGAAAATAATTTATAGTATATAATAATGTAAAATTAATTTTTTACCATAATGAATCGTGAAAAAAGTAAAAAATAGTTACCATGGTAACAGTAAGAACAGGCATACTGTGGGTTAAACTAAAAATATTAGACTTAAAAATGAACCGAAAAATTTATTATTAAAATATCATGGTAATATTTTGACCTTATGTAATATATGGATATAAAATAGCCCATTTTATCCATGTTTCATGATAATAACTTTGGTGTCATTCTATCTTTTAAAAAATTTGACGTGCGTCTCATCCCACAATAATAAAAGGCCACCCCATTCTTCTCCTCTTCACACTTCTCAAACACATTTTTTTGAACAAAAACTTCCCAAATAATTTCCATACTTACATAACCTCATAAAGAAACTTTTATTTGATAAAAAATACAATTTATGGAGGATTTTTGGTAGAACCTAAATATTTTTTTCAATGAAAAGGTATCTTCCTTAACCGATTATTTTCTTTTATTTCTTCTTCAACCTCCTTAAAATAATACTAAATAATTATAATATAATAAAATACTTATCATATATATAATTATATTTTTTATTTTTTGTTAATGAACTAAAACATTCTCCTCTCACTCAAATGGGAAAAACCATTCATTAGGTGTATGATGGACTACCGCCTCACGAACTGAAATAATTACTTTTATATCACGGATTCTAATGGATGAATATAATTATGTATAAAATTATTATATATGATATTTATTATATAATTATACTTATTTAATCATGATATAAAACATACATTCTTTTTTCTTTTCTGTAGAGAATATGATAACATCACTGGTGTGTATTTTAGACTACCATTTGACTAATAAATGTGATTAATTTTTCACTTACCATTTAAATGAAAGGTAATAAGGATAAATTATAATTTTATATATTATATTCATGAAATATTAATAATTTTTAAAATAAATATATCATATAAAATCCTTCCTTACCATCCATTGAATAAACGATAATTTCATCTATGTGTATGGTGAACTACCACCTCGGGAAGTGATGTGATTCATTTTTATTGACATATCACATAAATGGTATATATAATGGTATTTAAAAAACAATATGATATTTATGATATAATGAAAATCATTGAAATATAAAATCACACTTACCTTCATTCCATCATGATCATCAATAAATTGAAATGTTTATGATGCATATGTATGACCTACTATCTCCATCATTGTAACATAGTTCATCTTTCATAACCATATTTCATGGTTATTTTAAAATGTATAGTCTATATATAAAAACGATAACTATTTAATTATAAAAATTGTTGATATGATTAAATAATAGTCTATTTAACCTTATATAACTTACGAAATTTATTTTTCACATATGTACCATTTTTTATTAAAACATCTAACATAAAATCAATTAGTTAATTAGATTATGTTTATTTTTTAGGATGATAAATAATGGACGTGATGATTAGAACTCAAGGTGAGGGTTTATTCTCAAAGCCTCATTTATTAAGAAAGATGTTCTTTTCTAAACCTAGTTTTTTATATTTTTTTATACCACCCATTTACATATTATAACATTAATCCTTAAATATTAATTTTATTTTATTTCAGAATTCATTTTATTTATTCATGGGTGTTATGATTAAAAAAAATACCAAAGTGGTAAGGTATTTTGATATCAATTTTCCTTATTTGAGACATATGTTTTGTTATACACCAATATTATTTTATTAAGTGTAAATAATTCCCCTTTTACATGTTATATAAAGAATCACCTTTGGTTAATGATATTTATTGTTTCATTTTATTTTAATCTTTAATGGGTCGTATGATTCCTAAGCTACCAAAGTGGTAAGTGTTTGATGTTATAATCTCATTCGTTAACGATATTGTTTATGATTATGCTTTTGGTGATGAAATATTATGATCTATTTCCAAAGAACATAATGAATTTTATTCTCATCTAGGTATTACTTGAGAAAACATGATTTAACTTTATTTTACTCTATTTAAGATCTCGTTATTCTATTTTTTTAAATAAAAATAATTTTTTTTCTATCTTTGGTAAGAACCCTTTTTCTCCCTTGTCGATGTTTTCTAAAAAAAAATCATTTTTTTGTTTTCTTATATAATTTATTGAATTTAATTTTACCATTCTTCATATTTTATAAAAAATTTAAAGGAATCATCAATTCATTTTAAAAATAAAGGAATGTTTTTCATTTAAAAAATACGTGAAATGATTCATTGTTCTAAACATGAATAACATGAATGGTACTTTTCCACTATCAGAACAATTATTTTCCATGAATATTAATTTATTATTTTCCAATGAGAATAATTTTTAAAAAAAATTAATATTTTTTAGTTTTTAAAAAATTATTATCTACGTGGAAAAGTTATTTTCCTCCTTTTTTTAAATTACATTTAATTATCCATGAAAACAATCATTAGAGTTTTCGAATGATTCCAAATTCTATATATATTTCAATCATATATATAATTATATTATTCTCTATTCCTTTGATGGATTAATACATGAATTGTCATCATCTCTCAAATTCCTTCATTTGAAACATACTTTGGTTATGATATGAAGTAATATTATGAAATCCATTTTCTTTCCACGGTTAAGTCTCATTTTTTTGACTTATGATTATTAAGTGTCATAAAATAATCATGAAAATGTTATAATGGGTGATCTAATATAAAAATCTAATGTATAGTTAAATTTTTTTAGTCTCATGAGGTGTTATGTATTGGATTATAGAGTAACCCTAATATGTTATTGGAATTTTTACACCATGTGATATTGTCTAGGAAGTTTTCCTTGAATAATTTTTGTATCATATTTTGTGTTAATTCCACATTTCATAAGATTAACTAATATTATGGAACCATGTTCTTTATGTTATTATTTCATGTGATTACTCATTGTAACAGCCCAAGCTGCACGATACTCTTCTTTTTGAATAATACAATAACATGTGTTGTACGCAACTTCGAGTTCTAACACACCACAACCAATAAAACTAGCCGTTATGAATAGTAATACCCACTTTTTGAAATTTTATAAATTTTTTATCTTAAAATGTAATTCATTTTTGGATTCAAAATATTGAAATTATCTTTGGGTGAATTTTTGGTTTTTTCTGAAAACTTTCAATTCTTGATGAATAGTGAAAAACACTGAGTTATAGTTTAAAACAGAATTTTTATTTAAATAATTATTTATTTTATTTAAATTTATTCTAGGTCAAAATTGATACATAATACCTATATAATTTCAATGTAATTCATTCGATTCAGTTTAGAATTATTTTAGATATATAAAAAGTTTATTGAACTTTTCACTATCTTTTACCCACCTCCTCGGAGAATTTAAAAATTCACATAAAACATAATTTTACCGCTTCTATGGGTGGAATTTAAAAAATCTGAGAGACAGGGTTGATATTATTAAGAAATATTTTGTTCAATAAGATGAAAATAATTTTTGGTGAATAGTAACTTTTTACTTTTATTTACCACAATTAAAAGTAAATATGGTAATTAAGGGTAAAACTAATATTATTATTACCCTAAAAATGTCCTAATTCTATTGTAAAAGTGTAATTAGACCACAAACAACCTTATAAATATAATATGAACCTATTTGGTCCCCTTGGATTAGAATAGGACATCTATTATTATTTAATTCAAAGAAGAGTTAAAATGGTAAATTCAATGTTTAATAACTAAACCATTTTTAATATAGGGTTACACATAAGATAAATTAGACTATATATATTCTCTAGAAAGATAAAACAATTTACTACATAATTATATTTTATTTATATTTTTTAGATGTTAAATTATTTAATTTATTTATGACACAACGATGATGTAGTAATTACCAAATTAATGAAATATTAAAATAATTGATATTATAAATATCCAAATAAAACAATTTTAGACTTTTTATGAATTAAAATAATTTTATAGTTTAAAATTACATGTTAGGGTTTGTTAGATTAAATTTTTTTCTATGTATTTATGCTTCTATGAATTTATCAAATACAAAATACCAAATAGTGTCAAAATTAACATAAAAGAGTTTTTAAAACAAATATTATAGTATTAATTGATATTATATTCCTAAAAATATAATATTAATCGAAAAGACTTATATAATTATAGGTGTGTAATTAATGAACCACTTGGGGTTCTATTAGAAGTATATATTATGTTTATTAATCATATAATATAAAAATACAAAGAGACATGGTAAATGTCAAAATATTTAACTAGGAGTTAAATATAAAGGATAAAGTTACTATAGGGACCCAAACATGTCTAAAACCTATTGGATGAGTGGTTTTTGACCCATACACACCTTATAATTTAAATAATTCATTTTTTATCCATTAGAAACCGAATGCCATATTTTTATAAAATAATATTTCTAGCTTTTCCTAAGGTGCCCCTCACCCCTCTTATAAAAATGTACTTCCCCTTCTCTCGAATTCACACCTTCAAAGCCTTTTAGATCGTCCAAAACCTGACCAAATACCCTCTAAACTATCATACCGTAATACTAGAGGCCTTACATTAGTCATAAATCCATCCTAAGGATCCATTTTGATCAAATCAAAAGGAAGAACCCGAAGAAGAGGTAAATATTTAATCACCTCTTTCAAGTTCCTTTCTTCTTCCACTTCCTCTTTATTTTTTGTTTCCATTATAATATAATAAATCCAGTAACATATATATAGTGTTATGTTATTATAAATATGGTAAAACCATATTCATTATTCTATCCATCCTTTTAATGATATGTCACTATACGTGCGTACGTACGACTTACCGTATCCACTTCGTGGTGTAATTTTTTTTTAAAGGTTGGGGCCGAAGCCTCATTTTTATTATTAATGCAAAGCAAAGACCTCTTTAACTGGGTAGAGGGAGACCCATTACATAGCCCGAAGGCCCAGTGGGCATTTAGCCCATTACATGACCCGTAGGCCCATTTTTTTGGCCCCAAGCCCATTCTGTGAATAGTACTGCTATAGTACCCGCATTGCTACAGTACTGCATAGTACCTGCCGCCGCTACAGTGCTCTGCCGCCGCTACAGTGCCCGTCGTTGCTATAGTGCCGCCGCTGCTACAGTACGCTACAGTACTGCTACATTACCTGCGCCCAATGGTTTTTGAACCCCCATTTTTCATGTAGATTTAAGGGGTGCTTACCACTAATAATGATGAGTAATTGTTATTCAATACATTATTATTTGGATTGGTATAATAATGATGATTAATTGATTTCACTAATAAATATAACAAGATAATTATTCTGTATATATGATATACCATCCAATTATATATTATTTTAATATCAAAAGAATGATATTGTCCCTTGTGCGTACTTACGGATTACCGTCTCCACGAACGCGATGAGATTCATTCCCCATCATATCCATTCAAGAATAATTCTCATTAGATTATTAAAAAATAATTTTTAAAGACTTAATATAATTCTTAATATGAATAAGATATATCCTATCCATATCAAACATTACTTACATAACAAATCATATAAAGGAAAACAAATCAGTTAACAACCGAAACAACGATAATACTAAGATATTATTAAAAAGAAATGTTAAAAGATCCTATATTATGTCATATTAATGTATATGATTCTTGTATATTTTAATAACATTTATTTGACCATTATATAATAGGTTAACCTACCATCGACCCAGGAAAAGTAAAAGGTAAGGGTTAATTCTACAATCTCTTTATTATCCGAGGTTTTTTATACATAATTATCTACTGGGACCTCTTTATCCTCCACATCCATGTTTCTTAAAACTATATTTCAAAACATTTTTACTATTTACTAGAATATGTATTAAAGTCATTTATACCCATGTTAATCTATTTATAAAATGGTTGAATGGAATCATTCGTTATTTTTCCAAACAAGGTACTTTTGACCTTTTCGAAAAAATTAAGGTAAGAATGTTTTTTTAACTTATACGGCGGGTGGAGAAATTTTCCGCTGTTATAACATCGTCGAATATTCTCATACAAGATTATAAGAATATTTTCAAAATAAATGTTTTCTTAATAATTATATGACTCTTAAATGATTTCAAAATATAAAAAGATATTTCTCTAAAAAAAGGTTTTGATTTCATCTATGTCAACATCCTTTGATGTATTTTAAGACTATTTGAAGTTGATTTATTATGATACAAAATGTTCATATTGTATTGAAGGTTTTGTGATATGTTTGACTGTGGATATGTTATTTCTATACCATTCATGGTGTATAGATAATGTATTTACATTTCATATGCTAGTTTTAATACGAATATTTATGGTACGTTTAATCCTTTTCATATGAGGAATGCATTGGACTTAGTAAGTTATGGGTGGAGCCCGCTATAGCTCCTCGATGATTCAGTAGGTCCCATGATACAAACTAGTGTATTGACACAAGTCCTTGACAAAATCTTATTTTTAGTTTTGGAATAAGGCCTTGAATATGTGGCTATGAAGTATGACATTATGCATTCCATCATTATGAAAGTGGATATTGATATTGCATTTGATTATTAGACTAGTAGAATGTCTATGTGAGTATGTAAATGGAATTATTTGATTTTATATTTTCAATATTATGTTGAGGTTCAAGTTTAAAAGGCTTTTGTTTTAGTCTTATATATTTAATTAAATGTTTATGCTTATTTATGAAAATTTCCTCTATAATGTTATCCTTACTAAGAATCTGAGATAACCCCTTTCTATGTTTTATTTTTACTAGGATGTGAAGAAGTATTTTATGACTGACCTATAGGGATAGTCTGAGGGGATATGAGTGTGGTCTATGGAAATAATGTTGTTGTAGATTTTCATTTTATAATGTAATGTAAAACTTATGAATGTATCTAGTACTTACAAGGCTATTAAACTAATCGGTATTTCGAGACTTGAAATTTTGTGATCAGGCCAATGTTATGTAATAATGCACCTACTCTGGGTAACTGGGGTTGGAGTATTACAGTTGATGTCAGATGAAGTTTAGTACAAAACGTGGAATCAAGATTTAGATAAACTCTGATTAGAGAACATAGCCCTACGATAGACTTTGAGGATTAGTATAGAAGAACATCCTAGAATATTGGTATTGTAGATATTTTTTGAGTTTCTAATAAATACATCCCTGTCTGGATACGATCATGAAGAGGTAGCTCTGGCATAGATGTACCTAGGGTTCGAACTCGAAAACACCGCTTTGAGCTAGACTCGAATGAGAACTAGTACACAACAATGGGCTTGCTGCACTCTTTTGTTATGACACTCCCGTGGGATATGCTGAGGATAATTCTAATTTTCATTAAAAACCATTATTAAGGGTTTATGAGTATATAATTCCTCAAAGAAAACATTTTTATGTTTATGTATTATATCCATAAACGGTTCAATTTATGTTAAGTGGTTTACAAGTTTGGATTTATGTATTGCGATTCATAAACTAATATAGTTTATGAAATTGTTTAGAAATGGAGCCTAGTGGAAGGAATGGAAACTGTATCAATTCACTCACTCCTTGTAGGGATTTTCCTCCTACTCAAGATAATTATACTAAATCTGGTGATGAAACTAGTGCTGATCAGCTAATCACCATACTGGGACAACTCACTCAGGTTATGAATAATAACCTTACCCATATGGAGAACCCTAATCCGCAGAATAGAGGATCAATGTTAGATCTATTCATGAGGAAAAAACCACGAACATTCAATGGGAGTACAAATCCATTAGTTGGTGAGCAATGGATAAATTCTTTAGAGAAAATATTCCACGCCTTTGGGAGTAGTTAAAGGGAAAAAGTTGTCATGGAAGTTTACCACCTCACTAGAGATGCTAATTAATGGTGTTCATTTATTCAAAACAAAAAGCAAGATGATGAAGTATCAAATATGGAATGGAGGGAGTTTAAAGAAATTTACATATAAAAATACTTCCCTTATGACCATCGAGCGGATATGAAAAGACAATTTCTGAGGCTGAGGTAAAAAGAGGATGAGAATGTCGCAATGTTTGAAGATAACTTTACAAGGTTAGAGAGGCATGATGAATATTATATACGTAACCTAAGAAGAAATATTAATCCTTTATTTGATGGGTTAAAATCATTTCTTCATCGAGAATTAGTCTTAAAATCTTTCTTGTCGTACAAAGATATTGTCTCATGTGCTATCAAGATAGAAACAAATTCTATATGTTTTATGACTTTAATGCAAAGCAAGAGAAGAAGAGATCTGCTTAACACTCTGGAAATGGAAATAAGGGGAAGAAGGGAATTGTTGAATATCCATCCTATAGTAAATGTTGGAAGAAAAACCCGGGTAATTTCCTGAAGGGAATGGTAGTCTGTTACAAGTGTTGTGGAAAAGGCCAACAAACTCATGATTGTAAGGGGAAGAAAGAGGCTGTCGAAGTTGAATGCTAAAATTATAGAGAGAGGTGACATTATTCAAATGAATTTCCTAAGTGTTAGGGTAACTGACATAAGAAAAGGCCAAGGGATCAAGGCCAAGTTTATGTTATCACTTATTCGGTGGTTGAAGCTCCGAAAGACATAGTGGAAGGTAATTTAATGGTTTCCTCATGTTTAGAAAATTATTTTTTCGATTCTATATCATCACATTGTTTTATATCTTCCTAGTTTTCTAAGAAAATTGGATATTTCCAATTTGATTTAACAAGTGAGTTGTCAGTAAAAATTCATACGGGAAGTATCATTGCAAAAAAATTTTGTGAATCAGTCCCCATTAGGGCATATAAATGTTATTTATCTACTGATATCATCATCATACCCATGATTAAATTTGATATAATCCTTTGTATGGATTGGCTTTCAGACCATGATGTGAAAATTTATTGTAAGAAGAAGGATGTTACAATTTTTGATGACGATGACAAGGAACACCTTATCTTTAGAGAAGAAACGTCCCACATAATTATTATCTATATCCACCCCCTATAGCTCTACTAAATTCAATTATTGGGGAGGATGAGAATGAAATAATTATGGGAGATGAAATTAATGTTTGAATAGAGGACATGCCTATTGTGAAAGAATATGTAGATGTGTTTCCATAAGATTTACCTGGACATCCTCCAGAACAAGAAATTGAGTTTTCCATTGATTTAATTCCTGGATCAAGGCCCTTATAGAAGACCCCTTATGGAATGTATAGTGTGGAATTAGTTGAAATAATGAAACAATTAGAGTAATTAATTAATAATGGATTTATTCACCCCTAATGTTTCTCCATTGGGATCCCCTGTTCTTTTTGTTAAGAAGAAATATTGATCTATGAGGTTGTGCATTGAATACATGGAGATCAATGCTATAAAAATAAAGAACAAGTATCCACGCAATGTAATCCACCAATGTTCCAAAGGGAGTCATCAACAACATCGATAAGATTTTGGCCAGGTTTGTCTGGGATGCTTGCTCGAAAGGAAAGAGGCATTGGGTGGCATGGGGAAAAATGGAAAATCCTATCCATGATGGGGGTATCAATGTAAGGAGCTTCAGCAATACGATCCAATGCATGCAGGAAAAACACGCATGGGAAGCCATTTAAGAGCAAACTCTATGGGGGAGGTCGATTCCACACTCCCATGCTGGAAGTATGAGATACACCGAAGGCTAGGTTTTTCCCTTTTGTGCCATGATCTGCCAGCTTATTCCTGGCCTACAACAGCATTCACAATGGATTGTCGGGGATGATAATATTTTTTTCTGGCAACATAATTTGGTGGACTCTGTTATCGGATTTCCTGGATGCCCTACACCTATGATCACCTTTATGGAAGCGAGTCTCTACCCCTTTTTTTTACAAAGATTGTCTAAATGAAGAGCAGTATGAAATCTTCGACTCTATAGTCTTATGCTCGGAGGCTGACAAATGCATATTCACACCTTCTGCCTCAGGATATTTTTCCACCAGGGGATTTCAGCAGCTTCAGTACGAGTAGGATCACTATGATATTTTGAATGGTACGATATGGTGTACAAGGATTCCATCAATGTATAATTTACTTACCTGGAGAATAAGAATATAGGTTGGGGCAACTGATGATAATATCAGGAAACTGGGGATTAACCTGGCCTCATGATACCATGTTGTAGCCACCCCCGGGAGGAAAGTACGAACCATATGTTCTTTGAAAGCGAGTGGGCGCATGAAGTCTGGTTATTTTTTGGTGGCAGCGCTGTGATAGCTGACCATATTCATGAGGGGAAATCGTTCCAGGAAAGATAGTTCCATGGAAACAATGAGTAGGGTCCTTCCAGAATGGAAAGGTCCATCATTTTCATCGCCGCCAGCTGGTGTCTGTGGCAGGCCCGAAACGAAGCCAGGTTTGAGGGAACCAACTCAACTCCAAGGGCTATCATAGTGCGCACAAAGAACCTACTGCTCGACATGTCCTCCCTCTTCAGGGACTGGCGCGAGGGACCTCTTCTTAACCTACTTAACGGTCGGCCCGTGCATGTCCAGGTCTCCACCAATAAACCAGCGGAGCAATGGGTACATTGGGAACCTCCGGCAATATGATACATGCTTAAAACGTTTGGGTCCTGTATTATGGGAAATATGAGAGGCGGGGGTGTGGTGCGAGACATGCTAGGGACTGTAATTCTGGCCTTCTCTGAGACGTATGGCACTGGAGGCCCCCTTCAGGTGGATGCAAGAGTTATGTTAACAGGGTTATCCCTCTCTAACCGGAAGAACCAGGAGATTACCCAAGCAGAGACAGATTCTTTGATCCTTCATGAGGCAATGCATGGAAAACATGATATCCCATGGTCCATTTCCTATATAGTAATAATGTGCAAAAAATTACTCCACAACAAGATACAGGTGACCCATACGTGGAGGAAGGGAAGTAGGGTTGCGGATTACATGGCCTCCATGCAAGACCTTTTTTTGAATATTTTCTAGCATACTCATCCTTTCAAGGCTAAGGGGGATAATCTGATTAGAGGTTATGTCGTTGGTCTTCACTATTATAGGCCCCCCCTAATATTGATGAGGTTCTCTTTTATAACTTATTTTTAATAAAAAACTTGACGTTGGATGGATGGTGTGTGAAGAAGGAAGACACTCCGAAAATAAAATTTTGATCCAGGTATGGGCATTATGAGTTTACAGTAATGCCTTTTGGATTGAATAATTCACCCTCTATCTTGATGGATCTAATTAATAGAGTTTTAAAGGAATATATCGATGATTTTTTAGTGGTATTTATTGATGATATATTGGTATACTAAAAAAGATATTAAAATCATGAAAATCACATGTGCATTATCCTGAAGACTCTTAGAAGACATGAATTATATGGGAGGTTTAGAAATTGTGAATTCTGGCTTCAGGAGATTTATTTTATTTTCCATATTTTCTCTAAGGATGGAATCTACATTGATCCTTAAAAGACCAAGGCAATCCATGAATGGCCAGCACCAACGAGTATAAATGAGGTACGCAGTTTTATTGGTTTAGCAGGTTATTATCGATGTTTTTTCCAGAATTATTCCCGGTTAGCTGACCCATTAACAAAGATCACTCGAAAAGGGGTTAAACTTGTTTGGAAAAAAGAGCGTGAATAATGTTTTGGAGAACTGAAGAGAAGATTAGTCAATAATCTTATATTGACTCTACCATCGGGGAATGTTGGGTTTTTTATTTATAGTAATGCTTCAAAGAAGGGATTTGGTTTTGTCCTTATGCAAAATGATAGGGTTATTTCCTATGTATCACGACAACTAAAAATTCATGAGAAAAACTATCATACTCATTATCTTGAGTTAGCAGCTGTAATATTTTCTTTGAAGCGTTGGAGACACTATCTTTGGGGTAAAAAATGTGAGATATATACCAATCACAAGAGTTTGAATAGTATTTTCTCACAGAAAGAACTCAACATGAGGTAAATGAGATGACTTTAACTACTCAAGGATTATGATTTCACTATCCACTACCACCCAGGGAAGGAAAATAAGTTGTAAATTTTTTTGAGTAGAAATGATCATGGGTTTTTAAACAAGATGAGATTGGAAAAGGATCCTATATACATGGAACTAGTAATGATCGATATGGGAATAACCATGGAAGGTGAAACATCAGTACCTTTTCAAATGGTTGCCAAACCATCTTTTATAGAATGGATAAATAGTTCTCAGAACAAAGATGAATATTTTCAAATGAAGATTAATGTTTTGAATGATGGGAGATCGAGTGACTTTGTGTATGGAGATGGAATTTTGAAATTTGGAAAGAGGCTTTTTTTCCTGATATACTTGATCTAAAAAGGGAATTTTTGGATGATTCTCATAGTTACAATTTCTCTATATTCCCTGGTAGTACTAATATGTATAGAGATTTAAAGGAACATTTTTTGTGGGACAACATGAATATAGAGGTTGATTATTTTGTGTCATGATGTATGGTTTGTAAACAAGTGAAATCTGGAAGGAAACAACCTGAAGGAGTCATGAAACCTCTTCCCATAACCGAGTGGAAATGACATAATATTACGATGGACTTTTTCATGGGACTACCAAATACTCCTAGAAGGAATGATGCAATAAGGGTCATTGTTGATCGTCTTACCAGGTCAACACATTTTCTTGCTATAAGAGAAGATTTACCACTTGAATGTTTAGCAAGATTGTATATTAATGAAGTTGTAATAATTCATGGAGTACCCCTATCAATTGTTTCCGATCGTGATCCCTGTTTTACATCAAGATTTTGGAAAAGTATTCAGAAATCCCAGGATATTGATCTTTATTTGAGCAATTCCTACCACCCCCAAACTGATGGACAATCAACACAGACTATTCAATCTTAGAAGACATGTTGCGATCATGCCCACTTGACTTTAAAGGTATGTGGGATCAATATTTACCTCTCGTAGAATTTTCCTTTAACAATAGCTTCCATTCAAGTATTCAGATGGAACCATATGACACGTTATATGGAAAGAGATATCGCAAACCAACCTTTTGGGATGATGTTGGTGAAAGAAACCTTTTAGGCCCAGAACTTGTGGAGGAAACGATGGAAAAGGTGAAGGTAATCCAAAACCACATCAAGGCAGGTCAAAGTAGACATAAGAGCTATACTGATAACCGAAGGAAGGATTTGAAATTTAAGGTATATATCATGTTTTTTAAAGATATCTCCATGGAAGGGTGTTATGCATTTTGGTTAGAAGGGTAAATTAAGTCCCAGGTACATCAGACCTTTTGAAATTCTAGAATGAATTAGGGTTGTAGCTTACCGTTTGGCAATTCCGCAAAGTCTCTCCAAAGTTCATGATGTGTTCCATGTATCACTGCTGAAAAAATACATGCCTGACACAACACATGTACTCAACTATGTGGAATTAGAACTAGAACCCGATATATCTTATTGAGAAGATCTTGTAAAGATTCTTGATACAAGAGAACCATTGCTGAGAAACTAGAAGACTCGTCTAGTAAAAGTTCTATGGAGAAACCATAAGATGGAAGAGCCAACATGGGAACCCGAGGAACTTATGATGAAGAACCACCATAGTATTTTTATGCAGTAATATTCTAGAAATTTCGAGGACAAAATATTTTGAAGGAGGGTATAATGTAACACCCCAAGCTTCCACGATATGCTTCTCTTTGAATAATATAATAACATGTGCTGTATGCAACTTCGAGTTCTAACACACCACAACCAATCAAACTAGCCGTTATGAATAGTAATACCCACTTTTTGAAATTTATAAATTTTATCTTTCAAAATTGACTTCATTTTTGGATTTGGAATATTGAAATTAGCTTATGATGAATTTTTTGTATTTTTCTGAAAACTTTTAATTTTTGATTAATACTGAAAATCACTGAGTTATAGTTTAAAACCAAATTTTTATTTAAATAATAATTTATTTTATTTAAATTTATTTTAGGTCAAAATAGATATATAATACCGATATAAGTTCAATTTAATTCATTGGAGTCAGTTTATAATAATTTTATATATATAAAAATTTTATTGAACTTTTCATCGTCTTTTACCCACCTCCTAGGAGAATTTGAAAATTCAAATAAAACTTTATTTTACCGCTTCTATGAGTGTAATTTCAAAAATCCAAGATACATAGTTGATATCAGTAAGAAAAATGTGTTTCAATAAGATGAAAATATGTTTTGGTGAATAGTAACTTTTTACTTTTATTTACCATAGTTAAAAGTAAATACGGTAATTAAGTATAAAAATGATATTAATATTAACCTAAAACATATCCTAATTCTATTGGACGAGTATAATTCGACCAAAAAAACATTAGGAATAAAATATGAACCACTTTGGTCCACTTGGATTAGATTAGGATATTTATTATTATTTAATTCAAAAAAGAGTTAAAAGTGTTAAATTCAAAGTTTAATAACTAAAACATTTTTAATATGGGTATAAACATTGGATAAATTCAACCATAAATATTAATTAGAAATCTAAAACGATTTCCTACATAATAATATTTTATTTATATTTTTTAGACATTAAATAATTTAATTTATTTATGACAGGATGATGATGCAGTAATTACATAATTAATGAAATATTAAAATAATTGATTTTATAAATATCCAAATAAATGTAATTTGAGACTTTTTATAAATTCCAATAATTTCTTAGGTTATTAATACATGTTAGGGTTGGTTAGATGAATTTTTTTATAAGTATTAATGCTGTTATGAATTTATCAAAAACAAAATACCGAATAGTGTCAAAATTAACATAAAAGAGTTTTTAAAAAAAAATAGTATATTATTAATTGATATTATATTCTTAAAAATATAAGGATTTGGAAAAGGACATATATACAAATAGGTGTATCATTAATTAACCACTTGGGGTTTTATTGAAATTATATAGTATGTTTAATAACTATATAATATAAAAATACAAAGAGACATGGTAAATGTCAAACTATTTATCTAAGAGTTAAATCTAAAAGATAAAGTTAATATAGTGACCCAAACCTGTCTAAAACATATTGGTTGAGTGTTTTTATACCCATGCCCACTTTATAATTTAAATAATTCATTTTTGAGACATTAGAAACCGAAAATTATTTTATTATAAAATAATATTTCTAGTTTTTCCTACGGTGTCCCTCACCCCTCTTATAAAAGGGCACATCCTATTATGTCTAATTAACACCTTCAAAGCCTTTTAGATCGGCCAAACCCTGCCCAAATACCCTCTAAAATGTCCTACCTTCATCCTAGAGGCCTTACTTTAGTCAGAAAGCCATCTTATAGAGTCCTTTTGATTAAATCAAAAGGAAGAACCTTAAGAAGAGGTAAATATTTAATCACCTCTTTCAAGTTCCTTTCTTCTTCCACTTACTCATTCTTTTTTGTTTCCATTATAAAATAATAAATCCAGTTTCATATATATATTATGATTTTATTATAAATATGGTACAAACATATTCATTATTCTATCCTTCCTTTGAATGACATGTCACCATACGTTTGTATGTATGGCTTACTGTCTCCACGTCGTGGTGTAATTGTTTTTCAATACATTATTATTTGGATGAGTATAATAATGATGTTTAATTGATGTAAATAACAAATATAAAATGATAGTGATTCTTTATATATGATATAACATCCAATTAAATATTATTTTAATATCAAAATAATGATATTGTCACTCATGCGTACGTACGGATTACCGTCTCCACGAACACGATGAGATTCATTCCCCATCGTATCCATTCAAGACTAATTTTCATTAGATGATTAAAAATAATGTTTTAAGGCTTAATATAATTCTTAATATGAATAAGATACATCCTATCCATAAAAAACATTACTTACGTAACAAAGCATATATAGGAAAACAAATCAGTTAACACCCGAAATGACAATAATACTAAGATATTATTAAAAAATAAATATTAAAAGATCATATATGATATCATATTAATGTATGTGATTCTTGTATAATTTATTAACAATTATTTCACCATTATACATGAGGTTAAACTACCATCTACCAAGGAAAAGTACAAGGTAAGGGTTAATTCTACAATCTCTTTATTATCTGAGGTTGTTTATACGTAATTATCTATTGGGACCTCTTTATCATCTAGATCCATGTTTCTTAAAAATGTATTTCAAAACATTTTTACTATTTAATAGAATATGGTTAAAAGTCATTTATACCATTTTTTACTATTTATAAAATGGTTGAAATGAGTCTTTCCATCATTTTCCAAAACAGGTACTTTTGACCTTTTCGACAAAATTAAGGTAAGAATGTTTTTTTAACTTATACGGCAGGTGTGGCTATTTTCCGCTGTTATAACATTGTCGAAGATTCCCTTACAATCTTATAATATTATTTTCAAAATAAATGTTTTGTTTATAATTATGTGACTCTTAAATGATTTCAAAATAGAAACATATATTTCTCTAAAAAAAGGTTTTGATTTCATCTATGTCAACATCCTTTGATGTATTTTAAGATTATTTGAAGTTGATTTATTATGATAAAAAACTTCCATAATGTATTGAATATTTTGTGATATGTTTGAATATGGATGTGTTATTTATATACCATTCATAGTATATGGATAAATTATTGACATTTCGTATTCTAGTTTTAATATGAATATTTATGTTATGTTTAATCCTTTTCATCTGATGAATGCATTGGAATTAGTAAGTGATGGGTGGAGCCCGCTATAGCTCCTCGATGCATTGGTAGGTCTCATGAGACAATATAGTGGCTTGGCACAAGGACTTGACAAAATCTTATTCATAGTCATGGTACAAGGTCTTGACTATGTGGTTATTAAGTCTGGGATTATGCATTCCATCATTATAAAAGTGACTATTGATATTTCATGTGATTATTCAACTATTATAATATCCATGTGAGTAATTAAAAGGATTTATATGATTTTATCTTTGCCATATTATGCTGAAGTTAAATTTTAAATGTATTTTTTAGTCTTATACATTGCCTTAAATATTTAAGCTTATTTATGAAAACATCCACCATATTTTTATCCTTACTGAGCATCTGAGCTCACCCCTTTCTATGTTTTATTTTTCCCATGATGCGAAGAAGTATTTTATGACTGACCTTTAGGGATAGTCTGGGGGGATATGGGTGTGATATATGGAAACAATGTTGTTGTGGTTTTTCATTTTATAATTTAATGTAAAACTTATGAATGTATCTAGTACTTCCAGGGATACTAAACTAATTGGTATTTAGAGATTTGATCTTTTGTTATCATGCCAATGTTATGTAATAATGCACTGACTCTGGGTAACTGGGGTCGAGGAGTTACAATCATGATCCTTATTTTTTATGATATCATGTTATAACTTGGAATCAGATGTTATGTTTCCTTATCATGTTTATTCCTTTAATGGGATTTCCAACACACCCCATTTTAATTTGTATTTCGTAGGTTATGCTTTGAAGTGTTATGAGCCAAAATTGGTTTATGATCCTAGTCTGGTAATAGAAAAAGTTATAAGGATTCCATGATCTAGTTTCCTTTATTATATTATGATCTTAGTCTTCCAAAGATAGCAGGACTTATGATATTTCGGTTGTAATTAATATATGTTTATATTAAAAATCATATAACTATATGTGTAAATAGAATGGGTTTCTATAGTGTAACTCAAGTAAATATGTATATGTGGTTATTCTTATTTTATATGATCTTATAAGATTTTCTATATGGAATTTTTCAATATTATAATGAATTATAAAATCATTTTCACATTATAATGCAACCAAGAAGGAATTTTTAATACATATTATTAGAAATTCACAACATTCAATCCATGGTTTTTTATATATTAAAATTAATATTTCATATATATCATGACTTGATAACTAAATCTCAACTGCGATATATCATTTGTAATCTCAAACATTATCAAAAATGGTTTTGATAATGGTAATTATTTATAAAACCTCTCAATGTAAATACATAAATCTCAAAAAATATTCTAGTTAAATAATATGATGATTTTATGTTTAAAAATAAATTAATAATATAGGTAAAAATATATCATTCCTCACATAACCTCAAATAAATCTACTTTTACTACCTATACTATTGGGATCTTCCCATGAAAAACTCCCCACCCCCAAGAAATCATCAATGTTGACCTTCACCTGGACTTTGAGTATGTTAATAAATTTTTGGATGTATAGATATTCATTATACAATAAACATTTCAACATATAATATTTATTCTATAGGACAATTATATATATAATATTTTTACTAAGAACTTTCAAATTCCAACAAAAATAATGAGGATGACTATCAACCATCACTGTTGACTTCAACCTACTATGCTCACACAAAATTTATGGAAGCACTTGTTATATATGACCACCAATATCATAATCATAATAGAGAGTTTTATATACTCTACCATGTAATAAATAATTAATTATATTAAAATATCTAAAACTAATAACTCTTAAGGAATTATATGGTTTTTGATAACACCTTCTATGATATCATTAGGTCCTCTACAGTTATACTAATCGAGATACTCTCCCAAATCTACTTGTAACATAACACTTCTAAACTATACCAAAATATGATCACATATTGATTTATATTTTTCTATTTTTTACATATTATTAATCATCTCTATAAGAGTGTTAAGAGTTTTGATAATGATCGGCCTATATATGTCTTGATGAAGTAACACCACAAACTGTATAGTTTCTAAGTCCCCGACAAAAAAAATTAAATTAAAAATTAATTAATATCAAAACTCTATCTAAATTATATCATTGAACCCTCCAAACATTAGTCAGCACCTCTATTTCATAATATAGATTCTTTGTGGGTGCCTTCTGTTCATTTTCTTTCCTTTATGAATACATCTATGTGGGATATATATAAGAAATTGTAAGATATTTTATCCACCTAAACCCAATGTTATAAATTTATATAGAATAAAAATTTATATTACTAAGGACCATATATTGAATAAGCCTATGATACCTCATCATAGTACCATATTTTACCCCTCATAAGGTAAGATGAGTGTTCCTAATCACATTGGGAATGAAACTGGTTCATAGGATAAAAATATACTAAATTGGGAATGGTTTTTTCCCATGGAATTATAAATGATTAATAAAGATTCTCCCTGAGGGTCGGCCAAAACTCCACACATTTTATCTGGAAAATTATGATGAATATAAAGTTTCAAAAGTATTCAGTAACAAGACATGTCATAATAACTCAACAAATAAAAAAATCATGAAACACAAAAATAAATTTATTACCAAAATTATGTATACTATTAAAAATCATAATAATTCATATATAAGTTAAAAATATAACAGAACATTAGAATACAACATAAAAAAAGTAGATAAGTCTGAATACAAAAGTGGTACTAAAACACAGAACTAAAAATAATAAAACCATCAACCTATAAAACCATTCATTGTATAAAAAATTGAAAACCTCAATCTTGTCACCTCCTAAAAAACCAAGATCAATAGATACTCTAGACTTATAATATTATTCCAAAGAATTAGCTTTACTTGTATCATATAATATAATATCTATCAACATTGAAATGGAGTATGCACTATGTTATCATGACTAACATATAAGGACTCCACAAAATGACACATGTAAAACATGTAACAATAAAATAGGTTATTTAATTTTTAATTACGAAAATTAAAATACTATGTTTTTGATTCTTAAAAACAATAAAAACGTGTTAATAAAAAAAATTAATATGAATACATAAAAAGTGATACGAAACACAGTTATGAAATGAGAACATTTAATGAAATAGTTATATAAAGTTTATGATAATGGGTAAGATTCAATGTTTCATAGAAGAGAAACATATTATCCTCTTATAATATAAGTCTATAATTATATACTAATAAAAATCTAACTATATAGACATCCCAGTAAGTGAAAATAATATTACACTAGCATGAGATCTAGATTAGGGAAAACAAATGTAATTTCTAATTGGGAGATGAAAAAAATCATAATATAATTTGGAACATATCATAGGAACCCTCTTAGTACCCAAGTCATTCCCATGATGTCTTCAATGGGTCAAATTTTTATGTTATTAATTCTAATAATTAAAAACATATATTTCCCTTAACATTTATAATTTCATAAGAATTTTTACCATGTAGAATAATTACATAGTCAAAGTAAATAACTAGAGAAAATGGATAATTTATTAAACACCCACATTAATAATTAAAACATAACATAAATATATTAAGTTATTTATTAGGAATCACTTTAAAATAACCTTGACATCCATATATATCATTTCATGATTTTTTTCATTTACTTATATAAAAACAAGACATGAATTTCTTTAAATAAATTATAGGAATTAAAATATATAAAATTATTCTAAACAATTTAATCATATTTCATGATAACCATTTTGAAAACCATGAATAAATTAGACCACAATTGACAAATGTCATCAAACATCATCAATATAGATTTAATTAAATTTAAACCATATTTTAAATACATCAATATCTCATATTTTATAATTTAATAGTATTGTGACACCGATCTAAAAATCATTAAATCCACCCACAATGGATGGTTTTACACCCAATGTGGAATGAATAATTTTATAGAGGCAAATAAGTATAGCTAATATCTAGAATATTCAAATTAGACCCAATAAAATGATTAAAACATAGTTTGTTAGTGCCATATGAGGATAAAAATATAAATATAGGGAAAAACATGAAAAGGAGATGGTATTAGATGAATTTACTTAATGTAATCATGATATTTGATGAGTAAATCAAATAATTTAACACAATATGAGAGGTTAAAAGAAGGTTATATATAGTTATAAGATTGAGAGATTTCTATAAAAATGAGGGAGGGAAATTAATTCCAAGTTATTAAATTAAGATTCCTGAGAATTAAAAAATCACATTTTAATGGGTTCGAGAGTAAAATTTCATGTTCTTCTGAATGGTGAATCAATAATGTAGTAGTTTTAAAACCCCCAACCTATACAGTCAACATGCATAATCCCAAAACCATACAACATCATTGCACATCTTATAAAATTTAGAAAAAATTATTTTATCATATATGAATTGTTTTAGTAAATGATTAATTAATTATATATAAAAATAAATTCCTAATTATAACATCATGGGTGTGATAATTATCCTTATAATATCACTTTATCTGTCTAAAAATTAAAACAAGGAATTATAGATCTAAAAAGATTTTATGCCACTACTCTGTCATGTTTGATTCCTTCTACCACATATCATGAGAGTCACTCTCTTGCTTACATAACACATTTACTAAGGGTATTTATTTCCCATTCAATACTTTATTCAAATATTAAATAATTTTGAGTGGTTTTAAGACTAAAAAATCATTTATTTCTAGGTATAACACTTCATAACTCAGATTATGGTTGGTATTTATATGATACTTATTTAACGGGGAGATATGGAAGGCATTATAGATTTATATTTAAGGGGAAGATAATGAAACACAATATATAACATTGTTGATTTTTTCAAAAATTTCC
This sequence comes from Viscum album, assembly GCA_963277665.1. Lineage (NCBI taxonomy): Eukaryota > Viridiplantae > Streptophyta > Magnoliopsida > Santalales > Viscaceae > Viscum > Viscum album. The sequence goes on along the minus strand of OY728143.1, from coordinate 105,388,330 downwards.
AAAGGATATTTTTTACCTTGTAATTTATTTTTTCTCTTCCTAAATATCAGTGAGCTATTTTGTCTGATACATTAAATAACACTTGAACATGCACCAAAAATTATAATGGTCTCTTATGATGATAATAATATTATTTGTAGTTATACTATAATGATACCAAATTCCTCTGGATAAGATAGATATTTTATGTCATCTCAGTCACAATTATTAGTCCCACTAGAGATATCATACTATCTCAACCCAACAAAGTGGATAATAGAGGGGATAAATATACAAGCCCTAAAATGGAACATTTATTATTGATATTAATTTTATTGTTAAATTATAATCAATATTATATAGGTATCCCATGAATCCCCAAAATCAATATTATAATCACAAATAATGTATTATAATATTTAGATACATCTTTATGTGATTAAATATATTTGAGGATGATATAATATGTAAATCTTCACGAGTTATCATCATATCTCCTTAAAGGACCTTAAAAAACATTTATGTTAACTGGTTATGTTAATAAAAAGATGATAGAACTGATACCTTAAGTATATTCATTGTCTCGTGCACATAAATAATTCAAAAAACCTTTACCTTGCTGTTATTAAAAATTTGTAAGAAGTGTGATAATTTAGTCAATAATTAAATGATTATATAGATATAAATCTTTCCAAAATGAGTTTTAGGTAATAAAATAATGAATTCCATGGATATTGAATCCCATTTCAACGTAGTAATAACTAATTGTTATAGAATAACTAAAGACTTTTGATGATATGCCTTTATCTATTGATAAGTGAAAAATCTAACCAAATAGTTAGTTATGTCCCTTCCCATGTAAGGCCCCCAAAATTTTCAATTTCTATCATATTAAATCATAGTATTTATTGGGTGAATATACCACTAGGAGTTATGGTATTAGTTTGTCACTATATTTCTTTTGGAAAGATGGATAGCATAAATATTTTTCTTATAGAGGTATTTTTTAATGTAACATGACCCAACACTATGGGTGTTCCCATAATTTATGAATCCCCCAAGGCACTAACATTCATTATCCACTGGTTACTCTTGTTGAATAAATTTAAGGAAGAATTATTAATCAAAAAATTAGTTAAAAATCATATTATCTTCCATTAACTCAAGGTATATTTTCATGAAATACTCATCCTGTTCCATCCATCGAAATAATATTTATTTTATTATGATGTAATCATTATTCATAGAACATTGGAAACCATATTCCCCCTTCCAGTTTTATTAGTGATATTGAAATAAATTTTTTATTGATATTCTTTTCATCACCTTTTTTTAAAAATCAAATCCTTTTGAAAAAATATATGAATATTGATATTTTGTTTAATATTAATTGTAAATTTAATATAAATAGAAAATAATTCAAGCATCTAAGAGAATTCATGAAAACTTAATACCCAAGGTAATGGGTTAGACAATACTCCCATGTGGGTGAATATGGAAAGATATATTAGATGTTAATTGTTTTCCAAACATGCACACACAACCCAATCTCGAGACTAAATAACCACAATAAACAACATTGATTTCTCTTGGATTAAGAGGGACTATAACTAGAGATGATATAAATATTTCGTTTTATTCATCAAATAAATCTTTACATGCATGGATCCATATAAAATTTACCCCATTATGAGTGAGGTCTATCAAACAATATGTTATATTTAGGAAATATTTTACAAACACCCATTAATAAGCCACTACACCCATGAAATTATGTATCTTAACTAAAATTATTTGGATCTTCCCAAGAAATGAAAACCATCACTTTATTAAGATCAAACTACAATTATTTATATGATACCACAAGTCTTGAGAAAATTACATATGGAATAAAAAATATATCCTTTTTTATTTTAATATAAAAGTGGTGGTCTTAATGATCCACCATGATTATCTTAGATAATTTTCATGGTACTATTATGAATATAATACAATTGGATGTTTTCCAAGAATATAACTTCCATCGAACTGTAGTTCTAGATCTTATGCTTAAAAAATATTTTTTATATTTATCTATTGATATCGATAAACATAACCCAATTTGATACGTCCCAAAATTTTTACATCAAAATGAATTATTGGTTCTCTTACAAACCTTATGACCTTTTTTTAGAGTTCAAAAGAATTTGGATTAACTCTTATAAAACAATACCCTTGTCCCTAAGGGTTCATTTTTTCAACTATACCTATTTTTTCTTATTGCACAAAAAATATTCTACATATACATTAAAATTACATACACATGATACCTTTCTAGACATAAATCACTGAATAACATTCTTCAAAACCTATGTAAAATGAAAAATATTAAAGGTGATCTCCAATTCTTAGTAAGGGTTAAGATAAGCATTGAAAATTAAATTTCCTTAGTGATCATAATAAGAGAATAAGGGATGATGAAATAATCAATGTTCATGAGAAAAACTTAGAATAATTCATACTCATAAATACCCGACTCATTAAACATTTGACTTGGTATATATTTTTTACAATATAAAGAGTTTTAGGAATCAATAATCATGCGATATGTGTTTTCAATCTTGATAAAAGGAAATATCATATACCCATTTATAGAATAAATAATATGTGTTGATATCTTCGAACATTAACTTCATATAACAAGTTAAAAATAACTGGAGCCCAGTTAAATCCATATGAGAAACCTATATGGTTGGCTCCTTCTTTCCTGACTTTGAAGAAAATAGAAATTATAAAATAAAATGGAGATATTTATCAGGATCACATGTAGTATAACCTGTATTAGTCTCACCCATCATCATAAATAATATTCCTAGTAACATACATGAATAACAAATGAAAAATTGAACATTTCAACATAACAACATTGAAAACAACAGTCTTTCCTAAAATTTCTTATTTAACACATGAAAAAATTGGTTCCTAAAAATAAATTTAAAACAATCATAATATGATAACCCTTCTATTTGTTACATTTTAATTCGTGATTTCTTACATAAAACTATACATAATACAACCCAAAATATCAATATTTCTATTGAATTTATAAATTAGATACATTACACAACAACATAAAATAGGAAATACATTATCTTTTTTGAAAACATCCTTAATATGCTCATACTTGATACTTAATGAGATAATCTAGGGACATATATAAGAAACGAGTGAGATATAAAGCCTAGTAACAGAATAAAAATGACATAACACGAGGAAGGTAGTACATGTTACATAATAGGAACATCAATGAGACATAAAATGGATAGTAATCATAAACATGATCAATAAGTCATGATATAGAATTATAATCATAAGGAAAAATAGGAAATGTGGAAATAACATAAAACACTGCATAAAAAACATAGTTCAAGGATAATTTACAAGACATCATGATGGAAAAACCCATTTGATGGATTAGGTTCACTCCTTAATCCATTGCGTGATGTCTCATAAAACTTAAACATTAAAAAATTCATTAGATCATTACATAATTATGGATGAACCTATCTAATTCATTTCATTCTCATGCTTAAGTGTTCCACATAGATCATAAAACATAGAATCATTTATCATAAAATTTTATCCCATGATAAAATATTATGGAATACATACTTGTATGTTCCCAATAAAATAAGTTTATGTGTATTAAGGTGAACTCCATTTATAGGAAATGGGTATGGGTATTCACTACACAATTATTTGGCATGGAAATCATGGTCAAATTTCAGTAGCAAAAGAGAGTTATCAAAATATTCAAAAAATGGGTTGATCAGAGAAAAATAGGTATCTCATCATCTATAAAAAAATGGAAAGTAATATGGACATATAAAAACATATCCCAACATTAGTAATTGGAAATATAAGGAACAATATAATTAATAATCTTGAATAAAGAGTATAAGAGAGGATCTCTTACTATATTTCAGTATGGTAACTGGTGTACATAATGGCTCATGGAAGGGATTAATGAGATTCAAAGGGGTCTATCATCAAATGGAAATAAAAATTATAGTAATAAGGTTATATGAAAACATACCCAAGCAACAATATGTGGAAACTAAGAGGCATTACATAAAATAGGTGCTTCAATAAAAATGAAGTGAAAAATCCCTTTCCATGAGGGTGTGATTTAAAATGATTGGGAGGTGCTTTTTTAGAGATTGGGGGATCCATGGGAGGACTCTAGAGAGGGGAGGTAAGAGTAAATATGTGCTCCAAGGATTTTTAGTGAAGATAAATGGGATCATGGGTGGGTCTATGTTGTAAAATAGAAAGGAGTTCTCTATTATTTCCAAAACATTTGTTTTGGACACCATAAAAACCACAAAACATCCCATGTTTTCTAAAAAATAGGTCTGGTTTTACTTATTTCATAATTGTAAGGGCTAAATTTATTAAAATAATACCTTTGATGATGTAGTAGGGAGTCATCTTGTTAATGAAATTATTTTAAAACATTAAAATATATTATAGGTTTTGGATGATTTAAAAAGGCATTACAAAATTAATTGAATAAAATGAATATTAAATTATCATAAATTTGAAACATATATTTGGTCATGGATACCCATCATATTATTTATTACATAATTTTGGGCCATTATAATATCATAATAGACATAGTGTATTTATACCATATTTAGTTTTTTACCCCAATATTTGAATGTCTTATAAAATTATGAAAAATTCACCAATGGATAATTTCAAAATGATGATACCAAAAATAATATTTATTTTATCCAAATGGTTTTATAAATATTTTATTTTTTTCTTTTAAAATAACAATTGATATTTATCGAGAAATGATGTGTTTTTTGACAGTAATAGTTTTTGAACCATTATAGAAATTACATATGAAATCATTAAAATTATATAATAATTTAAATTTAAAAATAATAATTTAAACATAATATTTATTAAAATATAAATTATTTAAAAAATATATTAATTCATCAAAGGGAATTACTTAATTAAAATTTCATATTACCTGAAAATAAAAATATGTGTTTTATCATATCAAAAAATAATTTTTATAAAACTAATTACTTAATAATTTACTAAGTGAAAACTATAACGAATAAATATAATCATTATTTTTATGAAAATGAAATATAAATATTTATACTATTTTGGTTACATTGTTTTTTGTATTTTTTAAATTATTTTTACTCATAATTAACCTATTTTTATTTTACCATGGTAATTAATAATTACTATAGTTTCTATTTATATTATTTAAAAATTATGATTAAATTAATACATGATATTAATTATTATTATTTCAAATATGTAATAATTTTATTAAGATCAATTCACATATATGGAAAAATATAATTTAAAATATAACTTAAAAGAATGACGGATACCTGTAATCTAAAAAAATGTATTTTTTAAGGAAATGATGATTTTTCTTTATCTTTATAGCTAGTAATATTTAATATATGAATTTAAATTCATAAAAATAGATTTATAATCTAAAAATTTCACTTAAATCCATTATCAATAGGGGTTATTTTAATTAATTTAATAGAGAATCATTTTTTATTTTAAGATCTTTATCAGAAAAAATTCTTTTTTAATCCTAAAAATAAAAATAAACTAAAATAATGTATAAAGATGATTTAAATGTAAATAATTTAAATGAATATATTTAAATAATACTTATTTTTCCTTTAAAACTTTTAATATAATAATAATAATTGTAATTTAATTAATTTGTTCAAATAAATGATAATTTTATATAAAAACATTATTGTTCACTATCCACTAAAAATCTAAAATATTTAAAAAGACCCATTTTTGACCATAAGATAATTTTGGTAAGATGATGTAAAAAAATTATTTTGTTTTATTAAATAATCTTTCTAAAATATTATATAAAATAATAATAATTTTTTTCATAAAATGAAATAAAAATAATTTTTGAAGAAAACATGTTTCGAAGAACCAAAAGAAAATACCAAAATTTGATCGATTATTTACAATGAATTGATAAATATATTTAGGATATATATATATATATCATAATTTATTTAATCCTATTCATATCCACAATTTTCATAGAAAGGTTAAAATAATCATATTTAAAGGATTTTTGTTTTTTTGGGGTCGATGTTGCGTATCACATACGCTATAGAGCATAGTGTCTCTTTTAAAATCATGATGATTTACATATAATAAACCATTAGAAATGGTTAAATATTATTTCTTTAAAATATATCCCAATTAAAGCATAAACAAGAGTTGATGTCGTTGATGAATTAAAATACCATAAAATATCAATAAAAACATTTTTGAGGAAAATACCCTTTCAACTTTAGAAATAAATTTTTTTAAAAAATATTTTACCGAATATTAAGAATAGAAAATTACTTGAAAATTAACAAGTAATATTTTAGTGGAGTTATCATATCACTGAGTGGAAATTTTGGCGGAAAATTTTGTTCTTAATGTAATCATTAAAATAATGATAATATTCACACCATTAAAAAAATTAAATTATTAAAAAAATTAAATAATGATTCTTTTGAAACCATTTTATAAAAATTTGAACATGGGTAAGAGTGTAATTAAACAATATTTTAATATTATTAAAATTAATTTTTGAAATAATTTTTGAAAACAATGATATTGAAGAAAATGGTATTTCAACCAAAAGGGGAGAGATAAGATGTGACTTTATTAAAGAAAATTAAACCATTAAGAGTACCAATGAGAAAAAACAATTGAAAAAAAATAAAAACTTAATATATATATAATAAAAGAAAAATTTAACTGTCATATCAAATAATTATCATATAATTTCCTCGGTGGAAATTAAAGTATAGATAATACTAATTAAATGGACATGAAATATAAACCCCTTGTAGTGGTAACTTTCGACTCATAAGCCTTATAAAAAAATAAATTCAAATGAAACATTAAATATGATAAATATAAGGTTATTCATGATATATCTTATTAAAATGAAAATAAATAATCCTTAAAAAATAAGATATGTTCATAACATAAACATATGCCCTAAAGATTTATAATTTGAGATGAATAACCCTTTTAATGATCATATAATTAAATTTGAGATTTAATCAATGGAGATATTATTTATAAAAACATTGAAATAAAAAAACTAGTGTATATATTATATAAATTAAAAAGGTCATTTCACATATAATATTTCATAAAATAATCAATGATGTAGTGATATAACCCAATGATAGAAAATTGAGTTAAGAAACCTTTGTATAACTTGGTAACATTCGATAATATCTCTATTGATGAAATAATTTGAATTGAAAAATAAAATAATATGAAATATGAATCATTCATGACATAAAATGTAAAATATAGTATATTCACCATAAATATTAATTAGGGGTATAATATTAAAAAATTACTCAATAAAGGGAAGTTGTGATGAAATCTCTTACCTCAGTCCAAACATGCAATGCATATCATTCAACTCATGTATAATAAAATTATATAAATTATTTTATTTAATAAGAACCAATTACAAGATTAATTTATTATGCATAAAAATTATATTTTATTTATTTTCATGAAATATTCAATTACTTAATCAGTTATGTCCATCTCGTGTTTTTAAGGATATTTGGTTTATATTTTCAAAAATGAATTTGGTATGTTGAATAAAGTAAAGGAGGTAATTTTTACACTATATACATATTAATAATCATGTAATAATTATCATTTTTATAAATTAATTTTAATTTGAAAAATTACTATTAAAAATGGTTAGAAAAAATGAATTATTTTATAATCATGGAGATAATAATCTTTATGTATGCATGAGTAATGATTCCATTATTCAACAATGAAGATGGAAAAAAGATAAGTATTATTTTTGTCATTATAATATGATTACTATATCATAAATATCTTATCATTTATTTAAATACAATTATATATATAATCTATGTGTTGTGGTTACAAAAAATTAATGACATTGCTTCGTGGATGTGGTAATCCACACATACGCATAAACGATATTATAATTTTTCCATGGATATAAAGTTAAGAAAATGAATGATATATTCTAATTATAGAGTGATAATTATTTCCTGAATAAAAAAAAATATTTATATATTAAATAAAGTGTTGTTTCTCATGGTTCCAGATGGCTCCCCACTCCCCGACATCTCTCTCTCTCTCTCGGAATCCCCCTCTCCTTGGGTTTCTAGTGCACTTCTTAGATGGTGAGGTGATATCCAAGACTCCCAGTCCATTATTCCTCGGTTCTCCTCATGGGGTCTCTCTCGACTTCACTCACTGCTTGGGATGTCTTGGGCAGCCCTCTTCTCCCATGGCGATTTAGGGATTCTACGTCATCTGCCTTAGCCGGCGGCCATGTTCTTTCTCCCTTGGTGCTTCAAGGCTTATTTTTCGTCTACCCTAGGTTGTGGACCTCTCTTCGCTCCATTTCACATTTTTCTCTTACATCTGGTGATTTTTGTTTTTTTTCTAGATTTCTACATTTCTTCAGTGTTAGGGTTCATATTTCTGGCGATGTGTTTCTGCAGCCCAAGGTCTCGGTCCACACTATCACTGCTCTTTTCGTCTTCACCATTGTGCTAGACCCCATTTTTTTTAAAGAAATGGTGCGCTTGGCATATTAGGATTGTGAGTAGGATTTATTCAGGTGCTCGGTTGTTTCATGTTCTAGTGTCTCTCTCACAGCTTGGTTCATATTCTTCGCACATTGTGGATTTGGTCATTCTCCCTCTGCTCTTGCCACCGGATTCACTGCACTTGACTCCATCTGGTTAGGTGCGATGACCCTCAATAGTGGTTTGGTATTATCATGGATGGAGTTCGTATACACAAGTGTTCAACCTTCTTTTGTGATATAGGCTCCAGAGGTGTTGACGCTGCTCATGGTTGATGGCCAGGTTTTCGCACTAGAGTTATCACGATGATACTGGAAGTTTCTATCGGGTGGTTCAGATTTGTTTTACTATTTTCTAGTAGGATTTTTTGACATTTTGTGTTTCAATGATGTTTTGAATTTCCTATAGTGATGATCATGCAATTTCTGGTTGGTTTTTTGATTGATTGTTGTGTAACGAGTTTTGGTATTGGTCGATGATGATGAGTTATTATTGATCGTTATTCTGGAGGTTCTGGTCTCTCGTGGGCTTCGTTTCAGGTGGGTTACAGCGGTGATGATGGATGTTTATGATGACAGTTGGCTTCCGCAATTTTGGTGATGTCATGTGGAAATGTGTTATCATCAGACTCAAGGTGGATTCTATATGCCGGTTTTCAATTTGAAGTTTGAGTTTTGAAATTTGAATCTGTTTTGGTTCAAATATGGTTTGAATTTGCATCATTTTTTATGTTGTATTTGATCTCGAAAGTTTGTGCAGGTTCCACTTAACCCATAAAAGTGGCCTTTTTTGAAAATACAAAAAAAATGAGTTTTGGTATATTTATATATTAAATCCACCAATATAACTATCTAAGAGAGGTGGTGATGGAAGATGAATTACATCGGTTCGCGAGACGGTAGTCCATCATACACATGAATGAATGTTTATTTCCTATTATATAGAAGAGGATATAGATATCAGTTATGAAATTAACTTAATAAAATATAAGTATAATTAAAATATTTTTTTATTTTTTTATAATTTTCTAGGAATACTTGATTGAGTTAGAAGAAGAAATAAAACAAAGAAAGTCCGTTAAAAACTATACCGCTTCTTCGAACAACCACTCTTAATTTACAACTTAAAACCTATAATACATTTATTTTTCCAATAATAAAGACTAGAAAATATTTTTAGGTATTTTATTAAGGTATTTCTATTAGTATTTTATAAACCAAATAGATCTTGATTTTTTTAGGGTTGAGGAGAGGGGCGGACTTTTATAAATGAGGGGAGGGTAATTTTTCACCTTCTTAAAGTATTAAATTAATATAAATTAATTTTCATTTAAAAATGGTTAAAAATTGATATTACTCAATTAAATGATTATTTTTAATCTAAATAATACCATATAAAAATTATTTATAGGTTCAAGTTGTGTTTTGGATCTTATCTCTATATCCCCCCTTATTATCCCTTTTAATAATAACCATTATATCAATGTTATATACTATTTAGGGGTCAAGAAAGATACTATAATAGGAATTGTGAAAAATAAATGGACCATTTATGAAATTTTAAACAATATTCCCATAAATTGGATGAATATAGTATTTTTATGAATTTTTTAATCATTTAAAAAAATATTTTTTTATTATAAGATATCTTTTATGTAATTTTTGAAAATACACGAATTATTATGATATAATATGTATATAAATCATCTAAACTAATTAAAAAATTAAAGTGTTTCTAAGATAATTATTATATGGACAAAATATAATAACTTAATCACATTTTGATAGTTTTAGATATCATTTTCAACCATATCTTTTGGTTCAACCCCTTTTATAACCAATGTTAACATTACCCCTTTTGAAGGATTTTTCAATATTAAATGGTTATAATTTTATATATAAGGTGATAATTGTTAAATAATTATCCAAGGGATAAAATTATACCAAAATTGTCATAATAATTTTCCTATTTTTATATTTTTATTATTTTTGAATAATTTAATAAAATATTATTTGATATAAAATGTCATTAATATAATTTTTGGAAATATTCAGTTACTTTAACATTAATGACTAGAATATAGTAATGGATTGAGAATATAAAACAATAAAACATAAATAATATGTTATATTTATATTTAAAATTCTTAAGGAACTATAAGTCACCAAAAAATATAACATTAAGTGTTTTTAAAATCATTTACATTAGTTTTATATAGCTTTCAGAAGCACTGAGTCAAAATTGCATAAGAATTTAAGGAAGTTATTTATTTATTAAAAATTAAAAATAAATTAACACTAAAAAAATAAATTAACTATGTTTAAGATGAACTATTATATTCATTAATTATGAATATGTACCCACAAAAATGTCATAAAAACTTATTAAATATGTTATTTTGGTTTTTTAGCCTTTCAGAATCATTTCCCAAGAAATTGGATAATAAATTATTTATATAAATACAAAATTATAATATATATATAAATCATAAATAATGAATCATATTTAAAAATTATGTCTATCAGATACTTTCTATGAACTAAAGATTTTCTTTAGTACACCAAATTTTACTTTTCCAGTGTTGCGCAAGAACCACGTTGACATTGAAAATTATATCCATAGTTACCATGAAATAAATTATAATTTACATGTTTAGAAGTTTATTTTTTATTATATATTAATTATATTAGAATTCATGATTTTTTATATTTTTATAATAAATATTTATGTTTTTGTGATAAATATAAGATAACATATTTCATGAAAACATAAATGTAAAGACCCGTAAATTCCAAGGAATTTTTTTCTTAATTTTTTTTGGAATTTTACAAGAACGCAGTTTCTGACGGCACCTGATTCTGAGACCCGGTGTGGCCGGAATCATTTTCCGAATTTTGGCTCGGGTACGTTCAGTGAACGGACAAGCGAGTTTCTCTAACTTTTGAACCGGTGCCCGGAATCGAATTCTGAGGGCACCGATGAAATCGCAGCGCCGGTATTCGCTTAGAAACGCCTCTTCTGGAGTTGCGTTTGCTCGGGTGTGGTTTTTAATTTTTGGGCTTAAAGTTAAGAAATAAAATAATTTTACGACAACTTTATTTTATTTCACTTAAGCCACTAGGAAACCACTTAATGCCACTTAAAAGCGGCTTAAACTGAGTTGAACCGGATAGGGTACTATCCATAAATATCCTACCCTCTTGGTAGGATATTTGTGAGGTGGGGCCCGCACGAGACCCGCTGTTTCTTTCCGCTAGGTAACGCACCCGCAAAAACCCGTCATTATGAAAGTCAACTGACGCGTTTTCTTAAATTCTTAACAAACCATTTAATTGGGCGGTTTATTTCGAAAATTAAATGAGATGTTTCTTTCTTTGAATTAATTCTACGAATTAATGGTTCGTTTCTTATCTTTTGAAATTCAAATGTTTAGTTGTGTAAATAAAATAAGGCTTAAGCTTATTTTATTTTGGGTTGGTCTTCTTTTCCACCTTGAGAGATTTTGAGAAGCTCTCTCCATCTTCTTCAACCTTGACGAAGAACACTTAAGCTCCGACGAAGAACGCCGCTTCTCTTCTTCGTAGCCGGTGTGTTTCCGAAGATCGACGGCGCCGCTTCCTCGATCTTCTTCCCGTGTCAACGAAAGGAGACGCCATTTCCTCCTCGGACTATCTTCGTCAGCTTACGAAGCTTCTCCAGCGACGTACCTCTTCGGACGCACCTCGACGTCAACGGAAACGACGTTCGATTTCCGCGATGCCCGACCTCCGCGATGCTAGTCTTCCGTGGCTTGATTGGCGTGTTCCGCACTTGAATCCGTGGTAGGGGATTATTGATATTTTATTTATTTATTTTCTATTCTTGATTCTAGAATGTCGAACTTCGAGGATAAAGGATTAAATGTTGTTGTCTAACGAGAGGGGGCCCCGGACCGCACCAACACGACCGAACCCCCTCCTATGTTCATAATTGTTTCCTTGCGGATGGAACGGGATGGCGTGGTGTTGTCGCACCACGCAGGAATCGCACGACAATTATTGCGCGGCGTCGTCGTACCACGCCGCGGAAAGAAACCCAAGAATGCAACGTCGTCACGTCGCGTCGAAAAAAGTCAAAGGCGTCGCGGCCGGAGCGGGGCCACGGCGGAGGGAAGCAATGCCGTCGCATTGCGCCGGACGGCATAGGCTGTAGCCGGTTCCGTGCCGCGGCGGAGCAAGATGACCGGCGTCCGGCACCGGGCCGCCGGTGTCGGCGAAGGAAGGACCGGCCATCACCGGTCCTTGCTGGCGAAACCGGCCGGCCAGTGCGGGCCGACCGGACAGTGGAGACCAGGGGAATTAATTTCCCCCGGCCGGGTCTCAAAAGCGGCCCCAATTAAGGGGTCGCGGTTCTCAAAGGGGGGCTTTGCCCCGCCGCGCACGGCACCCGAACGACGCCTAGGTCGTGCCGCCGTGTCGGTCTGCGCCACCTCACCGGACCGCGCCGCCGCGCCGAACCGCGCCGTCACGCCGGACCGCGCCGTCGAGCCGTCGCACCCGCCCGCGCCGCGGCGCCGCCGGTCGGGCCGGGTTTTCCGAGCCGGGCCGGGTCGTCGGGCCGGGTCGCCGCCCGGGGCGGGACGACCTGGTTCGGCCGACCCAGGGGGGGTCGGGCCGGGTCGGCCCGGGCCCAGACCCCCCAGTTTCAGACCACTTTCGGTCAAATGGCCGTATCTTGGGCTGCGGGCCTCCAAACGACTCGCCGTCAGCGGCAACGCGATCCTTGGATCGAGACGGTCGTTTCGGTATACTATACGCAAGATGCACCTTCCTTTTCGGGAGCCTACGTGGTTAAAACTCCATAGTTAAGCGTGCTTGGCCTAGAGTAGTGATCAGGATGAGTGACCTCCTGGGAAGTTTCCCAGGGTGGGTGTGAGACGGAAAGGCCAATAACTAACAGACCGGGCATCCGATTGACGCACCGTCTGTTTCGTTGAATTCCTCTTGATGAGACAGATATTTTGGCATAATCCGCCCAAGGTTTGGACGTAGGTGGAGTACGGCCGGGTTGGTTTTGCCTTAAAAACCAACCGGGCCCCTGGAACGAAAAGCCAATAACTCTCAGACCGGGCGTCTGATTGACGCACCGTCTGTTGCGTTGAGTTCCTATTGACGATAAAGAACTTTTGGCATCCTCCGCCCGAGAATTGTGTGTAGATCGATAGTGGCCGGTTTGGATCGCACCGAAATCAAACCGGGCCCTTGGAATGGAAAAGCTGATATCTTTCAGACCAGACGTCCGTTTGACGAACCGTCAGCGGCGTTGGTGATCACGTTGAGTAACGGTCCCTATGAGTATACCCTATGGGAGTTCGGGGTACAGTTGAGATACGGCCGGGTTGGTTCACTCACGAAACCAACCGGGCCCCTGGGACGAAAAGGCTAATAACTCACAGACCGGGCGTCCGATTGACACGCCGTCTGTTGCGTTGAGACCCCTATGACGAGTCTGTCCTTTGAGATACTTCTTCGTGGGACTTTGAGATACTTGGAGTATCGACTTGTAGCTCGTAGAGCGGACCCTCCCACAGACGAGCGTACGGAGGACGGAGACCGTGTAGCCGGCAGAGACCTGAAGACTGCTTGTCCGATTCGATTCGGACTGACTTACGTAGCCCAGTGGGGATCACTACTTTATGAGGTGGAAGACCCACAACGGAGGAGCACTACTATGTGAGGTGGAAGACCTGTGTTACTTGACAGGAGGAGTACCTCTGTAGGCTATGAGGGGGGAGCACTACTATGTTTGAGTGGCAGACCCCGGCGGGAAGCACTACTGTGTGAGGTGGCAGGCCCGCGGTACTCGACAGGAGGAGTACCTCAGCAATCTTAGGTTAGTGAGCAGTACTTCAGAGTCGTGACATGACAACTGTACACTCCAGAGACGGAGCTCTTCAGCAGTTACGGTTTCGATAAATGAAAATCCTGGTTTGAGCTGAGACTTTTGACCATTGTGTTTACCTCGTGATTGAGATGGGTCACTTGATAACTTATGTATATGTATGGGCATATACCTGGGTAGTGGTTATCCATTGATTTCACAATCCTTGTGTTTCCTCATGATTGAAATGGGTTACTTGATAACTTAGGTATATGAATGGGAATATATCTAAGTAGAGGTTTTCTGTTGAGATCTTCTTGTGGTTATCCTTGTTGGTTTAGTGAGACCTTGAGGGTCTTGGGGTCCCTACTGAGTATCTTTATACTCACCCATGCATGGTCTATGCCCGCACGTCGTTGTGTTGGTTGCAGACAACGGGCACTGATGACGGAGGCCGAGTGTTCGAGGATTGGACGGTACCCGGAGGTGGACTACATGACGAGTCGGTACCCAGAGGTGGACTACACGACGAGTCAGTACCCGGAGGTGGACTACGCGACGAGAAGAATCACAGAGGAGGTTGACGGACGAGAGCGTGGAGGAGGCTATCTGTACCTACCCTTCTGGTATTATCCATGGTGGACGACCAGGAGCTGCGCTATCTGTACCTACCCTTCAGGTAGGACCCGAGGAGGACGACCCAGGAGCTGCTTCCCTCTTCTAGTTGTTTGTCTTTTTGTTTAGTTATAGTTGTAATTTCTTTTGGGTTTTTATTCTGGCCCATTTACTTTTCAACTTTTCTTTTGTACTTAGTGTTTTGTTTCCGCTTATACTCTGTGGTGCTTGTTTTCTTTTATATAGGCAATGCCTTCCCAGTTATTGGGATTTTACGCCTTTGGTGCTAGTCGCCAGCCCCTGGCCTATGGAAGGCGGGCTTGGGGTAGTCACGGCACGGGCCCCAAGGACGGGTCGTGACAAATTGGTATCAAAGGAGTTCGGTTCTACCACAGAACTTATAACTCTAATGTTTCTTTCTGTGAAGCAATAGTGTTAAGAGTACCGAGTGCGGTTTTCAGTTCACGGAGTCCAGTGTTGGTGCGGGCGGCCGACGTATCCATACACGAGGACCCTGACAACTGATTTCTGTCTTTGTGCATGAAAACACTGATTGCGTGTGTGTTTTCCAGAAGTTTTATTTAAATGTCAGCTCAAACCAGGTCAGCTCAGCAGGTATAATCTTTTGACCGTGTCACGTTGTTTCTTTCAGGATGCCTCCCCATGGACGACTAGCTAGAGCCCCGAGAGTGGTGCGTACTGACAGCCCGCCGATCGACGAGGCCTCAGTACAGGGACCTATCCCAGTTGAGGCACAAGCGCAGGCACCAGCGGTACTACTACCTGTTGGGCCACCGATGCCACCAGCCCCAACAGCAGAGGATGCACGTCACTTGAGCGCACTGCATGAGTTCCAACGCTAGAGGCCACCCAGGTTTCATAGAGGTATGGACCCGCAGACGGCTGAGGATTGGCTGAAGGCTGTGGTGAGAGTTTTCAGGCTAGTGGGGACGCCGACAGATTTAATGATGATCCTTGCTGCCAGCCTTTTTCAGGCAGCACCAGGTAGATGGTGGAGCCTGATGCTTTAGATGCATGACGCAGGGGTCCAAGAGGACCAAACCTATAGGTGGTCGACCGCGTGACTCAGGGTCGGTAGTGCGAGGCACCAAGGGAAGTGATATAGCCGGACCTTCCATGAAGTGTTACTCCTGTGGCGGAATTGGTCACATAGCACATGACTGTCTGACCCGCCATGCAGATGACCAGCAGTTAAATGAAGAACCTACGAGGCAGAGGAAGAGGTTCAATCAGGGCGGACCATAAGGAGCAGGCGGCCATGGCAGAGGAGCAGGCCGTGCAGCTGGAGGTGGACAACGCTTCGGGATGTTGCCACCACCACCAGGAGGCCCACCCCGACCGCAGGGGACATGAGGACATGGGAGAGCTCAGCTTCAGGCAGCTGAGGCCTATGGTCTTGGAGCTCTGAAAGTAGATGGATAGGAGTGGGGCTAGCTACCGACCAGGAGGCTATTGATCCTGTTTCTTATGGTTTTGTTGATGTTTGTCTGTATTTGCTTTGTGTCTTGTACTATGAGCTATAATAATAAAAAGGCACTTTTCTTTTTTTGCTTTCTTGTCCTTTTGTTTGGTTGATACTGAGTGGTCCCGGCTAAGACTGTTGACTTGACCCTCACTTTCGAGTTTTCTACTAAAGGAGACCTAGTGACCACACACTGATGCCGACAGTGTGACTAGACCCTTGGAGGCGAGAGTGACAGTTGGATCTCTTAGTAGTTACGTCGAGGCCTTACGACATCATCCATGGAATGAATGAATCCTTCATGTCAGGATTCACTGTATTAGGCAATGGGCGTGGTTCATCCAGAGAGGGGATGAGACCAGGTTTCTCTTTTCGGCAAGGGAGAAATTTTAGCAGCTCTTCCAAATCGTATGCAAGGGAGGTGCAGTTCATCCAGAATCGGATGAAGAGTGCACAGTGCGGTAAGAAACAGGAAACCGGTGCCAGTCTTAGAGACTCGGGCGTGTTAAATGTTTCATGAAGTGGAAGCTTAAAGGAGAGATGAGTCTACAAAGCAGCAGACGTGGAGGCAGAGCTAGGAGAGCAGCATGCGGTGGTGTACATCCTAACATGGTACAACCACCCGCCTTAGTTATTCCCGGCAGGCTCAGGGAGCTGGTGGGCGGTGGAAGAATGCAGCTGCATGCGGTCAAGGAGTGTGACCCAATGGCTCTAGAAATGATTCAAGGGACAGTCTGTGTCCACTACTAGCTGCTGTAGTAACAGACGTCGATATGAATCATTCCTCGCTTTCACAAATCTTGTTCCAGACCTAGAGTTTCCAATAAGTCGTGGACTTGACCCTCACGTCTGGAGATACCTTGGGAGGAGACTCGATAATCACACTAATGCCGACGGTGTGGTCAGACCCTCGAGGCGAGAGTTCTGGTTGGAATCTATTGGTGGAAGCGTCGAGGCCTTACGACGTTAGTTTGAGTATGGAATGGGAAATAACTGTTCATACTCAAATTGACGGTTTTAGGCAAACGTCGGGATGGGTTTTCCTTGGTCGGCGGAAAAGGAATCCCCAGGCAGCGCAGGGTAACTCTTGCATAGGAGGGTGTGACCGATCACTCATGAGTCGGTCAACCTTACCCTCGTGGCAGCAGTCGTTTTGAGTTCCAGTTCTAACAGGAAATAGAGACCCCTAGAGTTTGAGGATGATGATCACATCCTTATATAGGTCTCACCTCGACGAGGTTTACGGAGATGTGGCCAAGGCGACAAGTTATCTCCGAGGTTCAACGGACCTTTCTAGGTCCTCAGATGGGTAGGAGGGGTGGTTTACCACTTGACCCATCCACCTCAGTTGCACCAGGTGCATGACGACTTCCACGTATCTCAACTGAGGAGATACGTGCTCGACCCTTCGCATATCATCGACCATGAGGAGCTGGACGATGGCGATGAGGTGTTTTTCGCGGAGGATCCAGTGGGGATCGAGGATCGATAGGAGAAGATCCTACGAGGATGATCGATTCCTCGGGTGCGATTTATTTGGCAGTACGGATCTTCCAGGTGAGCACATGGGTGTGGAAGGCTCAGATGCGTGCTCATTACCGCCTTTCTATCCCTATGTTTGTGGTGAAGCTTTACGGGGACGTAAAGCCCTGTGGAGGGAGTAATGTAAAGACCCGTAAATTCCAAGGAAATTTTTTTCTTAATTTTCTTTGAAATTTTACAAGAACACAGTTTCTGACGGCACCTGATTCTGAGGCCCGGTGTGCCCGGAATCATTTTCCGAAGTTTGGATCGTGTACGTTCAGTGAACGGACGAGCGAGTTTCTCTAACTTTTAAACCGGTGCCCGGAATCGAATTCTGAGGGCTCCGATGAAATTGCAGCGCCGATATTCTCTTAGAAACACCTCTTCCGGAGTTGCGTTTCCTCGGGTGTGGTTTTTAATTTTTGGGCTTAAGTAAATAAATCAAATAATTTTACGACAACTTTATTTTATTTCACTTAAGCCACTTGGAAGCCACTTGAAGCCACTTAAAAGCGGCTTAAACCGAGTTGAACCGGATAGGGTACTATCCAGAAATATCCTACCCTCTTGGTAGGATATTTGTGAGGTGGGGCCCGCACGAGCCCCGCCGTTTCTTTCCGCTAAGTAACGCACCTGCAAAAACCCGTCATTATGAAAGTCAACTGACGCGTTTTCTTAAATTCTTAACAGAACATTTAATTGGGCGGTTTATTTCGTAAATTAAATGAGCTGTTTCTTTCGTTGAATTAATTCTACGAATTAATGGTTCGTTTCTTATCTTTTGAAATTCAAATGTTTAGTTGTGTAAATAAAATAAGGCTTAAGCTTATTTTATTTTGGGTTGGTCTCCTTTTCCACCTTGAGAGATTTTGAGAAGCTATCTCCATATTCTTCAACCTTGAAGAAGAACACGAAGAACACTTATGCTCCGACGAAGAACATCGCTTCTCTTCTTCGTAGCCGGTGTGTTTCCGAAGATCGACGACGCCGCTTCCTCGATCTTCTTCCCGTGTCAACGAAAGGAGACGCCGTTTCCTCCTCGGACTATCTCCGTCAGCTTACGAAGCTTCTCCAGCGACGTACCTCTTCGGACGCACCTCGACGTCAATGGAAACGACGTTCGATTTCCGCGACGCCCGACCTTCACGACGCTAGTCTTCCGCGGCTTGATTGGCGTGCTCCGCACTTGAATCCGAGGTAGGGGATTGTTGATATTTTATTTATTTATTTTCCATTCTTGATTCTAGAATGTCAAACTTCGAGGATAAAGGATTAAATGTTGTTGTCTAACGAGAGGGGGCCCCGGACCGCACCAACACGGCCGAACCCCCCTCCTATGTTCATAATTGTTTCCTTGCGGATGGAACGGGATGGCATTGTGCCGTCGCACCACGCGGGAATCGCACAACAATTATTGCGCGGCGCCGTCACGCCGCGCCGTGGAAAGAAATCCAAGAACGCGACGCCGTCACGTCACGTCGAAGAAAGCCAAAGGCGCCGCGGCCGAAGCAGGGCCGCGGCGGAGTGAAGCAATGCCGTCGCATCGCGCCGGACGGCATAGGTCGCGGCCGGTTGCGTGCCGCGGCGGAGCAAGATGACCGGTGGCCGGCACCGGGCCGCCGGTGTCGGCGAAGGAAGGACCGGCCGTCGCCGGTCCTTGCTGGCGAAACCGGCCGGCCAGTGCGGGCCGGCCGGACAGTGGAGACCGGGGGAATTAATTTCCCCCGACCGGGTCTCAAAAGCGGCCCCAATTAAGGGGCCGCGGTACTCAAAGGGGGGGCTTTGCCCCCCCGCGCGCGGCACCCGAACGACGCCCAGGCCGCACCGCTGTGCCAGTCCGTGCCGCAGCGCCGGACCGCGCCGCCGCACCGCCGACCGGGCCGGGTCGTCAGGTCGGGTCGCCTCCCGGGGCGGGTCGACCCGGTTCGGCCGACCCGGGGGGGGGGGGGGGGGTCGGCCCGGGCCCAGACCCCCCAGTTTCGGACCACTTTCGGTCAAATGCCCGTATCTTGGGCTGCGGGCCTCCAAACGACTCGCCGTCAGCGGCAACACGATCCTTGGATCGAGACGGTCGTTTTGGTATACTATACTCAAGGTGAACCTTCCTTTTCGGGAGCCTACGTGGTTAAAACTCCATAGGTAAGCGTGCTTGGCCTAGAGTAGTGATCAGGATGGGTGACCTCCTGGGATGTTTTCTAGGGTGGTTGTGAGACGGAAATGCCAATAACTAACAGACCGGGCATCCGATTGACGCGCCATCTGTTTCGTTGAATTTATCTTGATGAGACGGATCTTTTGGAATACTCCCCCCGAGGTTTGGACGCAGGTGGAGTACGATCGGGTTGGTTTTGCCTTAAAAACCAACCGGGCCCCTGGAACGAAAAATCCAATAACTCTCAGACCGAGCGTCCGATTGACGCGTCGTCTGTTGCGTTGAGTTCCTGTTGACGATATGGAACTTTTGGCATCCTCTGCCCGAGAATTGGGTGCAGATAGATAGTGGCCGGGTTGGACAGCACCGAAATCCAACCGGGCCCTTGGAACGGAAAAGTTGATATCTTTCAGACCAGACGTCCGTTTGACGAACCGTCAACGGCATTGGTGATCACATTGAGTAATGGTCCCTATGAGTATACCCTATGGGAGTTCAGGGTACAGTTGAGATACGGCCGGGTTGGTTCACTCACGAAACCAACCGGGCCTCTAGGACGAAAAGGCTAATAACTCACAAACCGGGCGTCCGATTGACGCGCCATCTGTTGCGTTGAGACCCCTATGACGAGTCGGTCCTTTGAGATAATTCTTCGTGGGACTTTGAGATACTTGGAGTATCGACTTGTATCTCGTAGGGAGGACCCTCCCGGAGACGAGCGTACGGAGTACGGAGACCGTGTAGCCGGCAGAGACCTGAAGACTACTTGTCCAATTCGATTCGGAGTGACTTACGTAGCCCAGTGGGGAGCACTACATTGTGAGGTGGTAGACCCATAGCGGAGGAGCACTACTATGTGAGGTGGAAGTCCCACGGTACTTGACAGGAGGAGTACCTCTGTAGGCTATGAGGGGGGAGCACTACTATGTTTGAGTGGCAGACCCCGACGGGAAGCACTACTGTGTGAGGTGGCAGGCCCGCGGTACTCAACAAGAGGAGTACCTCAGTAGTCTTAGGTTAGTGAGCAGTTCCTAGGACTCGTGACAGGACCACTGTACACTCTAGAGACGGAGCTCTTCAGCAGTTACGGTTTCGATAAATGAAAATCCTGGTTTGAGCTGAGACTTTTGACCTTCGTGTTTATCTCATGATTGAGATGGGTCACTTGATAACTTATGTATATGTATGGGCATATACCTGGGTAGTGGTTATCCGTTGATTTCACAATCCTTGTGTTTCCTCATGATTGATATGGGTTACTTGATAACTTAGGTATATGTATGGGGCATATATCTAAGTAGAGGTTATCTGTTGAGATCTTCATGTGGTTATCCTTGTTGGTTTAGTGAGACCTTGAGGGTCTCGGGGTCCCTACTAAGTATCGTTATACTCACCCCTGCACGGGCTATGCCCGCACCTCATTGTGTTGGTTGCAGACGACGGGCAGTGATGACGGAGGCCGAGTGTTTGAGGACTGGATGGTACCCAGTGGTGGACTACATGACGAGTCGGTACCCGGAGGTGGACTACACGACGAGTCCGTACCCGGAGGTGGACTATGCGACGAGGCGACTCACAGAGGAGGTTGACGGACGAGAGCGTGGAGGAGGCTATCTGTACCTACCCTTCTGGTAGGATCCGTGGTGGACGACCAGGAGCTGCGCTATCTGTACCTACCCTTCAGGTAGGACCCGAGGAGGATGACCCAAGAGCTGCTTCCCTCTTCCAGTTGTTTGTCTTTTTGTTCAGTTGTAGTTGTACTTTCTTTTGGGTTTGTATTCTGGCCCATTTACTTTTCAGCTTTTCTTTTGTACTTAGTGTTTTGTTTCCGCTTGTAATCTGTGGTGCTTGTTTTCTTTTATAAAGGCAATGCCTTCCCAGTTATCGGGATTTTACGCCTGTGGTGCTAGTCGCCAGCCCCTGGCCTATGGAAGGCGGGCTTGGGGTAGTCACGGCATGGGCCCCGAAGACGGGTCGTGACATAAATTTGTTAATATTCAAAAAAAATTAACTAATTCAACAAAATATAAAAAAATTATCCTAGGATAAATTTTAAATTATAGAAATAAAAATTAATTCAATTTAATAAAATAAAATTCATATAATTTAATTAAAATGATTGTAATATAAATTCATAAAATGTAATGAAAGATTCTATTCAGAAAAATGCGTTTGAAGCCAAAAAAATGAACTTATACTAAAATCATGTTTAAATTTGATTATAATGTAATTAATTATATTATATAAAACTATTGTATAATAATAAAAATTTAATATCAAATTAAAATCACAATGGGTCTTTTCAATGAAAAAAATGAATGTTTTACAAAAATCAGTATTTTTCACTATTCACTAGAATATAAGTTTTTTTCAAAAAAATCCCAAACTTTTACCCAAAGGAAATTTTGATATTTTTATTTAAAAAATGATATTTTTTTTAGAAAATAAAATCATTACAATTTTAAAAATTTATTTTTAATATTATCTAATAATCTATGAAAACCATTCTTGAGGAAATTGTATTTTTCAAGAATTAAATCACTATACTAAAAAATGAGAGATTATTTCCTAAAACTTTATCAATACATTTTCATTGAGTAGGTTAATTATATATATATTTCACAATTTTATCAATAATATTCATATAATAAAATTAAATTAATAAGATATGAGTATAAAATAATAATTATAATTATATATCATGGATCATTTAAGCTCATTGATACGTGTTGTATAAGATATCAAATGTAATGTTATTTGAAAATTGTTGGATATTAATTCCCCCCACCTTAAAAAATTACATCCTGAAAATTTTAACTTGATCTCAGTAATCAATTGTTTTTCATTTTAAAAATACTTTTGGCAATATCCGATATCATAAAACGTATTAACAAAACATACTTTTGGGAAAAGGAAAGGTAAAATTAGATGTTCATCTTGAATAAAATATATTGGGTTTAAAAATAGGATAATATTAGTGGAAATAGATGATATGGAAATGGAGGGAATACCAAATGTACAAATAATAATAGTTAATACTAAAGAAACTTAGTCACAAGAAATTGAATGATCATGATAGATCCACTCACCACAACACCATAGAACAATGAGGTTTGAAAAAGATTGTCAATTCATCAAAAAATAACTGTAATATGATAAAATTTTTATTTAAAGATCCATTTCCTAGAGTTTTAGGAAATATTTTATAATATATACTAAGTATATAAAAAAATATACTTACTATACAAGTATAAATTTACCCTTTTATCAATTTCCACCATAATATCACCCTTTTTTCAAAATAATGGGAATTCAAAATGAATTATTCATGCATGAAGAACTAAAATAATATTCTAATGGGTCACATAATCAAAAAAAGGATAAAAATATATTCATCCTTTCTTTATATATTAACTAAAACTGAAATGGTTATTACAAGTTAATATAAGATAAAAGATTTATAAACCATCATATGAAGAAATAATTCATTAATCTATAGAATTCAATAATAACACACAATTATCAATGACAATCATTACATAAATAAATTACCTTATATCCAACATAACCTCAATAACCACAACATTAATGAAAATTTTAACCACAACATATATCTCATAAAATTCAGAATACATTTATAAAAATGTGTTGGTAATATTCTGAAATAATAATTCACATTAAACCTAAAGATTTTATATACATAAACCAAATAAACATTCTCAAAAAATATCATTAATCACCTTAATATCTCATCACATAAAATATAAAAATGGGTTTCTTAGAGATTTAAATTATTCTCAACCATAAAATTATAAACCGATGTTGGTATCCATAACTCTTAAGATACTCTAACATGAAAACATCATAATCTCTAAAGGTTTCTAAACCCTCCTCTGATATCAACTATAACATCCCTTGACCCGAACTACAAAAATTAATTCTTAAAATGTAATAATTAAATTTATGTCTTGTTTCCAATAAACATGACCCCCTTTTCCATCCCAAATATAAAACATCAAAAATAAATATTTTATCACTTATATGTCAACGGAAAATTTTGGTTTATAGCATTAACTCTTACCTAAAAATACCCATGTCCATAAGTGATAATTTTTATAACAATTCCCAACTTGTATTATTTTAAAATTAGTCTTAAATATATCCCATAAAATTCTCCACACAATAATCCTTTCTAGGATTAATTAATTTATCATCATTATTCATATCCTAAGGAAATGATTCATAATAATGGAGTTCAAATTCTCTATAAACCTTAAAATAATCATTAATAATTGAATGTCATCAGTGATAAAAATATAAAGATAAGGGTATTATGAAATAATTATTGTACATAAACATAACATAATATAATTATTACCCATGAATACATAGATATTTTAACATATAACATGGCATAAATTTTCACAAAAGGCAATATTTATTGGAATCAGTAATCATGATCCAAGTGCCATAAATATTGATCAAAATAAATATCAATTACTAATTATAAACATGAATAAATTTTTGTTGTTGTATTGGAATATTAAATAAATAATAATTTCAAAAATTAATGTATCCCAGTTATATCTATTTCATAAACCATCATGGTTAACTCCTTCCTTTATTCCTTTGAAGAAAAGGATTATTACCCATTGTTTTAGAGGGCTTTATCAGGATCACATCTCATATAAGTTGTATTTGAATCACCCTTCGTATAAGTTATATAGAGATATCTCATATTATAATATTTATTGTGGTAACCCATTATAATTAATAATTTTCCAAGTAACATGCATGAATAAAATATGGAATATTTTTCTTTTCAAATTAACAAACATGAAAATAACCATAATTTCTTTATATCTTGTCTAACCCATTGAAAAATAGGATTCAAGAAAATATATTTAAAAAAATCATAATCCATATAAAGAAATAACAATGTTGGTTTCATTCAATCATATTTCTAGTGTATCATAAGTTAAAAAAAGGGTTTTCATTTATGAATTAAAATACCATAAAAATATCATTATAATTGTTTTTTTTTGAAGAAAACACCCTTTAAGAATTTGAAAATCACATTTAAAAACTAATAATTTCCAAAAGTGTAGTGAGAATATTTTATTTAAAAAGGATCATGGAGAATAAAAATGTAATATTTAAATCATTGTGTTCTCATGACAGTGGGAAATTATTTTCATGTTTTAATTGTTAAAATAATGTTTTTGTTCACACATTTAGTAAAATTTACCCAGTTCGAAATACAAAAATCAGAATACAGAAAGAATATTATTTAATTATTTTTAAAAAATATTAATATATATAAAAATGAAATTAATGAAATTATGAATTGTAAAAAATTGAATTAATTGTAGAAAATGTTGATACAAAAGAAAATGGTTCTAAAAAAAAGTGGAGAAATAAGATCATATTTTCATAAAAACATTTTCTAAATCATTTAGAGAAATATAGAGAACAAAAAAGTAATAAAACATAAAAATTATAGAAATATATATATGAGAAGAAAATTTAAATTGGTTTTCAGATAAGGATCACATAATATCATTAATGTAAATTCAGAAAAAAATCCCTATTAAATTGGAAGAAAATATAAACCCTTACCACCTAGGTAATGTTCAATTAATAAGACAGATAATAGAATAACATCAATTTAAATATTAAATATCAATAATATAAATAAATATTTTATATAATATGTCAATATATAGGCTTATTCCCCTCATAAAAAAATTTATGTGAATAACATAACCAAATTTCCCAAAGAAGTAAAATTTAAGTTGAATATCCCTTGAAAAGATCATATCATTAAATTTGAGAATTAATTAGTAGAGATGTTATGTGAGAATAATTTAAATCCACAAAAAACAAGAGTAAATGAAACATAAATAAATGAAATTTAATATAACATATAATCATGTCATAATATATTGAATTAATATGATTTATAACCTAATTAATGATAATTAAGTTATGTAAGATTTTAACAACCTTGTAACTTTCAATTAAAATAAAATTGGACTAAATAATTTTTCTTGAAAAAAAAAATTAAATTAATTCTGAATTATTCATGATATAATATGAAAATGGTAATTATATAAACTATATAATTGAATTTTTTTTATAATATTAAAATATTCTTCATTAAAGTGAAATTGAGATGAAATCACTTACCCACGTCCATACATTCCATGTATGTCCCTAAATAATATATAATAAAATGAAACCCTTTATTTTCATTCCTAATAACCATATCAATGTTCCATCCCTTATAATTCAACCACTTATTACTTCTATTTTAATGAAAAATTAAATTACATAATCATTTAATTTTATGTCATGTGTTTTGAGGACATTTAGTTATTAGTTTCAAAATGAATCTGGAATGTTGATCATGGTAACAATAATAATTATTAAACCATATCTAGAATAATTATATAGAGATGATTAAAATTTACTAAATTAATTATATTTTTTAAAAAAACTATTAAATATGGTTATAATAAATAAATTATGTTACAATCATGGAGATAGTAGTCTATACATACAGACGAGTAACGTTTCCATTTATCAATTATCATGAAGGGAAGTAAGTAAGTATTATTTAGACATTATTGATTTATTATTATACATTAAAAACCATATAATTTAATTATAAATACTTATATGTATCATAAATGTGATGTGGTTATAAAAGACAAATCATAGTGAATTGTCGAGGTGGTAATCTATAAGTACACATGACTGATGTTATCTTTTTTTAATGGATGGAAAATTAAGAAAATATATTATATATTAACTTTAAATAATGATAATTTTTTCATTAATATAATATATAATTATTTGATCCATCATTATAACTACTCATGAGAAGTTCTTATGGAAAATAAATTACATGAGTTATCGAGGTAGTAGTTTTCTATGTACACGAATGATGGTTTTTTCCCTATTTGATGGAAGTGGAGATGGATAAAGGTAATTAAAAAAACTAACCATCACCTCATTATAATTATTCTATTATTTTTATTAAGTAATCTTGTTTATGAAAATTTTAAGGAGGTGGAATAATAAATAAACTATTATATTTGGCTAAAAGTTACACCTCTTCTTCGAACAACCTCATTTACCTTTCACCTTAAGCCATCTAAGGTTTGTATTCTACCAAAAAATAAAATTATAAAAATAGAAAAAAATTCAAAATATAATTGGTTAATTATTTTCAAATCCAAATATGTATTTATTTCTGTAGATGATAAGAGAGTTGGTGCCTTTTTATAAATGAGGGGATGAGCATTCATGGATATTCTTATAGTATTAAAATAATATAAACTAATTTTCATAGTAAAATATCTCCAAATTGATATAAATAAAATTTATGTTGAGGTATATTTGAAATAATCTAATGAATTTTTTTTATAAGTTTTGGTCATTATTTCACACTTAACGCTCTATTTTAACCCTTCACTAACCCTTTTTACAATTAACACAATTAAAAAAAATCTATTTAGGGGTAAAGAAAGTTACCATAAAAGTAAAAGTGAAAAATAAATTAATAGGGTTTATATTTTCAACAATATGCCATTAAAATTTATAAATATATGATTTTTATGAATTTTAAATCAGTTAATAACATTTTTTTATTATAAAAATTTATTTCTTCCATTTTTTAAATAAAAGATATTTTTTAATAAAATATGTGTATTAATCAAGTAAAATGGTTCCAAAATAAAAAATATTTGAATATTAGGTGGATATGTATAATTAAAATAATTTATTTAAATTTTTATTGGTTTATATATCATTTTATACCTTTATAATTACTTTTACATATTGGATAACAAATTTTAATGTTACCCATAGTAATGAAATTTTCAATATTAAAGGTTTATAAAATTACATATAAGGTTTAAAATTACTTATAAATGGAAAAGTGGTGAAATTTTTGACCATTTATAATAATATTTTTCCTCATGAAATATTTTTATTATTTTTAAATAATTAAATAAAATATTATTTAACATAAAATTTTAATATTGTCATTTTTGACACTATTTATTTAGTTTGACTTTGAAAGAAATGAGATAGCGATGTATTTAAAATACAACCATTTAAAATATACCTAATATTTTATACTAGTCTTTAAAATAATGGGGAACTATAACACACCCAAACAATATTACTTTTTGATTTTTTTAAATCATTTAATCTATTTTTATAAAACTTGAACGAGCATTGAGTCATCATTGCATATAAATTTATAGTGATTATATCATCATTTAAAATGATAATATATTACCATTATAAAAATAAATTAATGAATTTAAATAAATACATTTATATTCATTAAATATATATATATATATATACCCAAATTAATGTCTTGAAAACTTATTTAATGTGTTAATTTGACTTTTTTAGGCTTACATAATAATTTTACAATAATTTAGTTAAGAAAATTCTTATATAACTCCAAAATTATAATATATCCTTCCAAATCAAAAATATTAATTCATATTTATTATCAAAGTAAATAATAGACTTCTTTATTCTCAATTATTATCTTTAAGATACCAGATATGACTTTTCTAATGTTTCACAAGCACTATGTTGACATTGAAAAAGATATTCCTATTTATCCTGAAATAAATTCTTATTAATATGTTTTGAATTATTTTTAGGTTAACATTATTTTATATAAACTTAAATTATTTTTTTCATATGTTTAATAACTTTTTATATCATATTATTTTGTTATATCATAAAAGACACATCATATCATAATAACTTTAATTTTTTATTATTCACAAAGAATTTAAATTATTTAAAAAAATATAAAACATTAGTCCTAGGATAAATCTGACTTTATTAAAAAAACAACATTTCATAAAATTGAAATTTTATAAGTGATAGATATTAATTTTAATAAAATTGAATAAAAAGTAATGAAAATCAGTATTTAGAAAAATGTATTCTTAAGCCGAAAAATGAAAATAGACCAAAATCAAGTATAAAGACAATTATTATGTAATTAATTATAATATTTCTAAATAAGGATGAATTTTATTAATTTAAGGTAAATTCAAATCATAATGGTACTTTTCAATTAAAATAAATCATAGTTTTACAAAAATCAGTATTTTTTACTTTTCACTAGAAAATCAGTATTTTGGGAAAAATCCAAAAATTTCTTCCAAATTTAATTTTGAAATTATGATTTAAAAATGATAATATTTTTATAAAAAAATTAAAAAATTCATAAAAATATTTTTAATATTCACTTATAAAAATAAATGAATACCATTTTTAAGAAAATGTACTTTTGATTAATATAATGGCATTAGTAAAAATTGGGTGCCTATTTCCATAGAATTTATCAATTTCTATATATTTTGAAGGGTCTTTACATATATGTTTTAATTTATTTAATCCTTTTCATACCCTATAATTAAATGGATAATTTATATTTATAAAATTTAAATAATACTATTTCATAGTTTTTTAAAGTTCGTTGTTACTTGTTCTATACACTATTGGATATAGTGTTCTTTTAAAATATCATGATATTGAAATAAATACCAAAACAATTGAATTGATGTATTAATGAAATGTCTAATTAATATAAGATTAAATACTACATGATTTCATTAGGAAAAATAAAATCACAATATATTTTAAATGATTATATCTACTTCACAAGGTGGTATTGGGAATATTAAACTTCCTTACACTATGATGATGTTGACCTGGCCAGAGATCAGTCTTGGAAAATAAACTTAGCCAATACAATTGAGTATAAGATTCATCAATATTAGGAAATGGGTTTTCTTTTTTTTTTAAAGTTACTTGATTCAATTTTTTAGTCAATGTCCATGCATAATTTTATGTCTACCTTAGAAAAGTGTACAAGAGAAACCAAAAGAGGTAAAATAGGTTGACTAATTCACTTAGATTTGGATCATCCATATATTATTTAAACTCCTTCAATTTGACTAGTACCATTTTGTATAATGTTATAAATATTGATTTCATCCCTTGGATAAAATCAATGGAAATTATAATCTCCTTCATTGGTGGTAACATAGAGAAATATAACCGGGAATACCTTAGAAATTTCCCTGGAAATGGGTGGAAGCTCACTTCTTGAATTCCCTTCATCCACCACCATCAATAAAAGTGAAATCTTGCATGAAAAACTACAAAAGAAAAAGAAAAGTAGTCCTATCTCAACATGATCTTGGTTATCATCCCCTTGAAATAAATGAGAACTAACATTATTGGATATGATGGTTTCCTTATGATAATAGTAAATTTGAGATTTTTATATGATCAACCAATCCATATCAAGGATAATATTATAATGGAATAATAATTCCATCTATTAATAACATAATTCACGATTCACTATGACTATTTAATTATGTTTTACAATAGATAGAGACATACTTTTTCTCTTTATAGATACATTACAAATCATGAAATAATGTTGGCTATAATATCAAAGAAGAGTTTTCAGAGTTAAAAAAAATTATAATTCCCACAATAATGTAAACACGACATTCTATGATTCTCCCATGAAGATCAATCCTCCCATAATTGATTTCAAAAATAAATAGAGATGTCATGAATATGATAGAAATTATTAATGGGATTATATAAACTTATAAAAAAAGTAATTAATGATGTGGTATATAAATAGTAGAGTATATATGGGGTGTGAAGGGAAATTTTACCATTAGGATAAGACCATTATCAATCCATTTCAATGAGAGCATTATATTACCATTGGAACAGTAATATAAATTTTTGGATTAATAAACTAACTAGTGTAATAGTAGAAAATAATTTAGAAAAAACAATAATGATTTTTTATCACAATAAAATTGAATAAATGTGTTAAATAATTTTTTTTTGATATAATGAAATAATTATTTTTATTTCAAAAAAATATATATGATTTATCCTTAATAAAATAAATATTTCTAAAAAATTTAAATGTTTTAAATAAAATTTCACATTAATAAAGTGGTTTAATGAATGAATATATATTGATATAAATACAAAAATATATT
This sequence comes from Viscum album, assembly GCA_963277665.1. Lineage (NCBI taxonomy): Eukaryota > Viridiplantae > Streptophyta > Magnoliopsida > Santalales > Viscaceae > Viscum > Viscum album. The sequence continues at coordinate 105,356,971 of OY728143.1, read as the reverse complement.
TTTATGAAACCATAAGTAATTTTTTATGTGATTAAAATTTTATAATTTCTGAAAAACTAATTTTTTTATAAATAATGATATTATTTAAATATTAATTATATAATATTTTGATAATTTTATTGTCAAAATGGATTTAATTTTTAGAATCAAATTTTGAAATTACCTACATTTTAATTTTGGTTTTTCTTCTTAAAATGTTAAATTTTTCAAATAGTAATATATGAAAAAATATGGTTATATAAATTATAATTTAAATGAGATATTAATTACATAAGGGGTGATATAAAAAATATTATATAATTATCACATAAAACAATTACTATATTTAGTCACAAAATTCATTACTATTGATAATATTGAAAAATAATAATAAACTAATGAATATTATATTTAAAACAACCCTCTCCTCCCCTTATAAATATACCTCATCACCAACCCTTATCCTTGAACCTTATATTACATGAATATAACATAAAAAATACCAATTTATCTCCCCAAAATTTCTCAAAAATTACAAACAATGAGGTTCTTATCAAAAGACAATATCTAGGAGCCTTAAAGGGTGGATGATAGGAGACTCCCAAATAAAGAGAAAATATTATCAACTAGTTATCTTTTAATTATTTTCTTCCTATAACTCCCACACATGAATTAAATTCACCTTGAAATAGTGACATATGTATCCCAAGTACACTAATATATTATTACTATGGTGAAATATACATTCTCTACCCACCCCTCTATCAATTCTATAAAGATAATGGTTGATATACTATCATCAGTTCCCCATCCCCTTGAACGATGAATTTCATTTTCCACCACCACCTTGATGGATGGTTTAAATTAAATTTTTATTTATAAAACAAAAATAAATATGTATATTTTATTTATTTTTTATTTTTGAAAGGTTAAATACTCATAAAATTAATCCAACCCAAGATTGTTCATCATGGTTAGAAAACCCACCTAAATGAAATAGCTATATAACAATAAAACCTATAATTTATAAATAATGATTATTTTTAAATACTTTTGATTAATAATAACCTTTTTAATTTAAATGAACTAATTAAATTTATGTAATCATATCTATTAATTAATGGAACTAATCCATTGGAGTTATCATAATTACCTAAAACTATAACAACTATGGATACATGACACAAATGACATTGTGGAAGTGAATATGGACCAAATATCTTAATTAAATGACTTTAAACTAACATAATATCTTAATAAAAATTAAATTATAGTTGAAACAGGTACATAATAAATAGTTTGATATATCTAATTTTATAATTCTATATGATATGTGAATGTGAAATGGAATTTGAACCCGAGGTAAGGTAATTCTCAAATCCACCCCCTTTTCATTGTGTTATGACTTTTTTATCTCTAGATAAAATTTCATATCTATATAATTATTTTTAATACTTATAAATTTTTTATATATGTCTCTAAAATATGTACCTAGATTCTTATAACTTTCTATATTGGGGTAATTTATTATTTGAATTCATTTACCAATAACTTCTTTAAAACATAACATGGTTAAGGTGAAAAGTTTTATCCCTTAACAACTTCATAAAACAATATTGTAAATTATTTTACACATTAATGAATTAATAAAATGATTAATTCATTATGTTTAACTAATTTTCACCAATATATTCAAATAAAAATCCATATTGATTAATTATTTAAATGTTTTTCACTAATTCCTTAAATCATTATTTTAAATGTTTATTTCTATACCCAATTCTCTACCATTTAAATTGGATTTTTTAAAATGAAGTCCATATTTATGACTATGCTAATTTATTCAATTACGTACTTCTAAAATATTAAATTTTTTCTTATCCTTATAATTTTATTAATTAACCTTTGATTATTCTTATAAGAAGTATTACGTAACCCATTACATTCTATGGTAATGTTGTTATGATTATTTATTATGTTTTATTACATTATGTGCTATACATATATATGTACTTGTTATGATGAGTGTACCAAGATAGTTCTCTAATGAATTGGGTATTTTTAATTAGAGTGACCCCAAATTTTCATACATATATATTAAATTATAATAGATGAATGTTAAATACATAACATAAAAATCCATGCTAGAACCATAAAGGTTTATTATCTTTTAAGAATAAATAAAAAATCATATTATTTCCTAAAATATATCCAATTATCACCATATAGAAAACTTATTAGGTATATTCTACTTATAACCTATCTTCTTAACCATGTGAAGGAAAAATATAATAATGGGTGAGATCATATGCTGAGTAAGGGTAAATAGTGGAGATATCAATCAATGATCATACATGTTCACAAGACAAACATAACATCATAAGATCTTGATAATTAATTAAAATTTTCATAACCAATCAGTCATAAATTATAAACATAATTCATTGAATAAAAAATTATAATAATAATAGGAAGTATTTCTAATAGTGTGGAATCATCAATAATCAGTTATAATCCATGATGGGATAATATAGATATATTAATGTGGTAAAAACATAATCTTATAACATAGTGAACATGTATAAATAGAAACATGTTGTCCCATTAAGTTGAATACATGAAATCATGACCTCTCACAAACTTATGGAAATGACACCAGGTCCACACATAATATTATGGACATGAAAACCAGGCCCATACATAATAATATTTAAATGAAATCCAAGTCCACACAGAATCTTATGAACATGAAAAAAAAGTCCTTGTGTAAAATTTTGAACATGAAATTATTTTCACACATAAAATATTTTTCTCACTATTTATATTTATTTATCCAATAAATTCGAAGCCTATAAAAAACCACTCATTAAATAATAATATTCTATTAATATATACACCATAATATTATTAAATAATTTAAACTTTCATCATTACTTAACCCATTTAAAAAAAGTAGGTTTTATAAAAATATCATCATCTTAACCATAAAATATACAGAGAAAGAATAAGGACCATTTCATTGGACTATATCACCATTAAAGAATATGAGACAAATATTAACTCATACTATATGAAAATTACTTTAAAACATCACTCAAAAAATTTCTTGAAAAAATTACTCTTTTCCACATTGAAATCATTTTTTTAAAATCTAAATATTTAATACATATTTTTGAAAACATTTTCTATGAAGAAACCATGAATCATGTAAATGATGATCTAAATCATTGATTGATCATGGTAATGTGAAATCAATTTTATGTTTTTATGTTACAAACAATCTTCCTTTTATGTTTTTGGTAAAAATTCAAAAGTACTTCATTCGGAAAATGCCAAGAATATTCTATTTATTTTTTTTAGAAAAAATTCAAACATGTATAAAAAATAATTTAAACATTCATATAATAATAATAAATATTCTTTAAAAAAATTTCAATAATGAATGGATATGGAAGAGAAAATAATTTGACCAAAAAGAGAAACAATGTGGGATTTCATTAAATATATTCTTCCGCTCTATTGAATACTTAAAGAGAAAAAAGTTAAAAGAAAACATGAATTATCTAATATTATCTAGAGGAGAATAAATATCATATTATTATTTGGATAGGGGTCATAAAATTACATGACCAAAAACATAATCAATAACGGCCCTGATAAATAATTATATTGTATCATAAATCCCTCAATACATTAGTAATATTCATATCAAAACCTCGTAAAAGAGAAAACCATAGATTAATTTATAAATTCCTATAATTTTCATGAAATAGTCATAAAATAAATCATGGGTATTATATACACTAAAAAAGGAATAATGTGGTGAATAAGTCATATGTATCATTTAAATTATTGTGGGACAAGAAACCTTACCTCATTTTTGACTTTCTTCAAAATTTATCTTACCTCCTCTAATTCAGTATAACATATTTAGATACCTCAGATAGAACCATTTTCATTATCTTTGAAGATTACTATCACCTCTAATTTGTGTCCATGGAATTTTATAAGATAATTGGGAATTTTTTGGTCATTCTAGATTCCTAAACATGGTGAAAATAAAAGGGAGAATTGATTTCCTTTTTCATGTGTCAGAAAGGACAGACATGGAATCACAAAAAGATTAAAATAGAATTAGGTCATTCTAAATATAAATTCTCAAAAATGAACAAATATGTGAATAAATAAAGGTTAGTTCTAAATAATATCAACCATTTAATTTTATATAGTTTTTGGTGTCATTTTAAACTTAATCTTATAGTTTAACCCATACATTAAATAATTTTAAGCAAAAATGTTGTAATGGATTTTTCAATATTAAAGGGTTATAATATTACTTATATAAAAATTAGCTCCTAATTTTCTAAGTGTTGAAATTTTCGACCATTTCTAATTCTAATGGTCCCCTTTAAGAATTTTTATTATTTTTAATTAGTTTCATAAAATAATATTTAACATAAAATATCACTAATTTCATTTTTGAAACTATTCAGTTAATTTGAATTTAAAGACATAAATTTAGTTATGGAATTATAATATAAAACTTTCAACAATACCCTGTATTTAATATTTATGTAAATTTATTTCTGAGATAATAATTCACCAAAATTGCATTACGTTAAATATTTTTTAAATCTTTTATTTTATTTTTATATTAATTAAATAACTACTATGTGAGTGTTGTGTTAGAATGTAGGGTAATTATTCAAAAAATAAAAATTATAAATGAATTAAAATCATAAAAACAATTAATTATTATTTGAAACTATAATTTTTAACCAAAACATATCTCTTTTGATCATTATATAATAATTATAGAAATATTAAATTCAAGAGAATGACTTTATGGAATTTTCAATACATAAAATAATATAAATTTAATTATCAAAAAAAATGGAATCAAAATTCTATATATTCAATTTTATCACATTTTGGTCGAATTTCATCGATAAAATGAAATAAACATAAATGTTGGGTTTATTTTGAGACCTTATTTCACGGTGTTAGTCATGTGTCACCCATTTTACCCTTATTGAGGTGGAAAATATTTACCATATTAAATATTCATAATGAATAAAAATTAAAGGTGGATATATAAAAAAGTGTAACCTCCTAATTTCATATATGTAATACATTATTCAATATTCAATACATTAAAATGGATGAAAAATATTTATATATAAATTTATAAAATACAAATAAAAATGGTTTTTAAAAGAAATTATTTTCAACATATGATTAAATTATATTAAAATAATGAATATTTCAATCTAAAATGGATTTAATTAGATTCATATAAATCAATTTTCTCATATGTCACATTAATAAAAAACAAAAAACAAAAAATTTCTTTTAAATTACATGATTTAATGAATGAAAATTACAATAATTGAAAAATATATACTCATAACTATTAACTGAAAAATAAATCATTTTAGAAAAATAAAAAATATTCAATCTTAGATAATTTTTGTATACTGATATCAAAAATTAATTTAATTTTTTTAAAAAATAAATTTTCTATTTTTAGAATAAATTAATTCTATTTTTAATGCAAAAAATTCAATAAAAAACACTTTTGAAGAAAATAATTTTTTGAAGAAGAAAATGGATTCACTAAAAATTATGTTCTTATTTACTAAGAATTAATGAATAATTTTTTTGTAGAACCATTATATATATATATATATATATTAATGTGGTTAATCATATTCATACCCATTAATGCAATGTCTAGGTCACATTTAAATAATAATATTTTATCATATATATCAATTCTATTAAAGTAGAGTGTTGAATTTTAAGAAATATATCAAGTTTATTATTATTATATACTAAAAATATGGGGTTTTATATCCCCCCATTAAATAAATATCTCCCTCAAAATTTTATATCTTTAATTAATGGTTCAATATTTGATAATACTTTTATTGAAATCCCACATCGTATAAAAGGATAAAAAAACTTATTTTGAAAAGGGAATGTGGGAAACCTAATAGCTTCTTGAAATATTAAATGATATAGTTTAAATATAAATATAACATTGATGGGATGATAAAATTTATACATTTAATGAGAAACTATTATCAAAGGGGAAAATTGACTGATAGAGAACATGGTTATCAGAATCTTAAAGACCACAAAACAAAAAATCTATGATGGGTGAAAATGTAAGAGATTCATCAGAAGTGAGAGTAAAAGTATAATATTTTTTATCTCAACATAATTTTTCAAATGTTTAGGTATTATTTTAATATCAATATATAGATTAAGATAAAATTAAAATACCTTATATATTTCTCTTTCATTAATACAAATTCATCATTTGGTGTGATTCAATCAATTTATACCTCATTTATAACTCCCTAAAATGAATATTCAAGATGATACAATCATTACTAAATCATAAAAACTAAATTTTAATGGATCATAATATCAATAAATGAATTCAAAGTCATTCCTTATATCTCTAAATATCTAAAAAACCAAAATGGCAAGAATACTTTATCTAATAAGGATAAATAGAATACATTAATCTCTAAAACCTTAACAATAACACCCAAACTTCAAATTAATTCATTCCATAAATAATTAACCTTTTGTATCCTCTAAAGTACATCTGACCAAAATTTAAACCCAAATATTAAAAGTATTTATTCTCATATCCTTCCATGAATAACTTAGTAATAATCTTGAAACACCTTTAATCAATTATAAAGTTTCATTGAAAAATATATATAACATGATCCTATATTCTCAAAATTATAATTTTCAATTACAAAATTATAGTCAAGATCAAATAATATATGCTTATAAAAGATAATTTACCATTTACTCCTTCAATAATCTCCTACCGTAGCCAAAAATATTTCCATTGAAAGTTAATGTTATTACTTTGACTAATAGATGATTATAGGTTGATTCAGAATATCAAATATGATTTCCCTCATTCAATAAATTTATATAGAATAAATATAGATATAGCTAATCAATGATAATAACCACATCAAATTTATATAAAGGATAATATTTTCATTGGTAATATTTATAGAATCTTCAACATGGAATTCCGAACTCTAATATGGAGGATATGTGTTCTCTAACCACCATGATTTTCTTTATCTTTTGTGATTACACAAGATTTCCTTTTTTCCTTTTGATTAAAAGGTTAGTTGGGATTATTATCCTCATTGGAAATTTGATTAGGTCATTTATTAACATTATTCAAAATCTATTTTCACTAATATAACTGAATTTTGGGTGGTGTAATCGGTTGGGATAACCCACCATTGATCTCATTTATTGGACTCTTCACAACGGTCAACATTATTTTTCTAAATTGAATGTATTCCCATTCTTGAAATATCTTTTTTTCCATTCAATAATTCACCTGAGTTCTCCTTCCAACATTTTTGGAAAGTTTGAGGTTAAGACATTTTCTTTTGTCCATGTGATGTTCCACTATGATTCAATGAAATACCATTTTTCCTTTCTTACTAATAAAACCATAAATTGTTTTATCTTCCAATTCCACATTAAGTGAAAATAGAATGATTTATTCCAAGCTTCCAAAACACCTGATGGATAATTACATTAGAAGAGTTAGTTTTAATTCAGTAATTAATTGAACAAATTATTCAAGGTAGATTATTAAACAAGAATAATAATTTATAAAACTTATAATTTTTTACACATAGGTACCAATTGATTTATAATACTTTACATAGGATTAATGACTTATTTCTCCATTTTTTTTATGTTGAATATGAGGGAAGTTATTAATATGAATATCTTATCAAACTCACCCATTCCATGGAATATATTTCTTCTTCATTCCTTTTATTATCAATATTATTCCACTATTTTTCCACTTCTCCTTATATATTATAAGAAGTAATGACAAATGTTTAATGTTATAAGAACTAAGGAGAAGAAAATATATTTTACATCACATTTATCTATTACTCAGAAACTAGAGGATTAAAATAACCATAGAAGGATGGTGAATGTTATCACATAAATTATGTAGTAGTATGTTTCTCTATTCTTGGTGTATTTAAAATTGCAACACGATCCAAATTAGTTCTCATATATTGATATTTTTGAGTGATAAAAATCACAAAATAGTGCATCCCATATTATAATCCATTTAGTTTCTCATAAGGATCATTTTTTAATTAGCCATCATATTTATTCTTTACAATATTCCTTCAAGTTTCAGCCATTGACCAAAATCAAAAAGTATTGTGTGAGAAAAAATATTCCTAGTGAGAAATCATGTAATCATGAAAAATCATTTAAAGGATATGTAAATCATGAAGAGTTTAATTAAATCTATGACACAATAGGTTTAAAATGGCCCATCATTGGTTATCAACTATCAAAATACTTTATAATAGTTAACATGTAAAATGTGACCTAACCCAATAATATCTATTAAGAGTGTCAAACTAGTTGCATGGTAAAGGAATGTTAACTGTACACCAGAATGATGACCAGTGATACTTAAAAATTCTTTTTAATGTTGTTACCCCTAGATACATATATTCCAACACCACATCACCATATAATATCTAAGCTGGGATTTATTTCTAGGAAAACCACATAATATTTTCTTTACCAAAACAATACAATGTTATCCTATAATTATATTTATCCCCATTTTTTTCAACAAAGTTCTATAATCCTAAACCTAATGATTAACTAAACCATAGTATGATACCAATTATAGCGACCCATACAATTCATATATAGATATTTAATGTTAATTTAATAATACTCAATATATACATTATTATCCAAACTAAAAGATTAAATGTTTTGTGCCTTTGTATACTCAATAAAAAATGCTATTATTTAATTAAAAATCCTTAATGTTTCCTATGTAGAACAATTATTAGTTATACCCAAATCAAAACCATTATTCTAAACTCATTAAAGGAAAAATATATGAAAGGGTGATCTTAGATTCTATATAAGAATTAACATAGGATATACCAATTAATGATCACACATGAGCATAAGATAATCAAATGTGTAAAAGATCATGATAAAAATTACAAAGTTCATTCTCAATCATTAATAGGTAATTAACTTGTTCCATGAAAAAAAATATTGTCATAAAAATGGATAATATTCACAAGAGTGTGGAATACTAAATAATAATTCATGATCCATGATATTATAACATATACATATGAATGTGGAAAAAACATCAGATAAAAACATTGTGAACAAGTATAAATATAAAAAGTTTAACTCATTATGTCAAGGACATTATATTAGGCACTTATATTTACTCATGAACATAAAACCAGGACCATACATAATCTTATGGACATAAAAACATGGTCCATACAAAATCTTATTGAAATAAAATCTATATCTACACATTATCATATTAACATTGAAACATTGTACACACCTAAAACCATGAACACAGAATTAGGTTCATACATAACATATTTGTATCACAATTTATCCATATCTATACAATGAATTGGATTCCTATAACATAACCACCAATTAAATAATATTAATCTATTTATATGTATTCCATAATATTATAAACAAATTTATCATTTCATAGAAACATAACCCATGGATAAAAATTTTGTTTTGTAAAAATCTCATCATTATAACCATAAAAAATACCTATAAATAATAATTTTTTTATCAATTGATCAAATCCATAGTAAATCATTAGAAATAACAAAATTTTCCATTTAGAGGAAAATTTTCTTAAAATATCACTTCAAATATTTTGGAGGAAAATACTCTTTTTACTCAGAAATAAATTCTTCAAAATCTTAAAATTTTCTAAAAATTATATATAATATTTATCATTGAAAATAGATTTATAAACATATAAATTAATATTCAAATCATTTATAAGTTATGATGGTGTGAAATTATATTCATTCTATGTAAATTAATAAAAATATTCCTTTTATATTTTTGGTAAAATTTTAAAAAGTGACTCATTCAAAAAAAATTACATTGAAAAACATTTAAAATTATTAAAAAATTATTAAAAATGACATTAAAATTTCATAATATAATTATAAAACATTTTGAAAATTATTATAATGAAAAAAAGACCAAGGAAGAAAAAAGAGTTTTTATTGAAGAGAGAAATAAATTTAGATTTCTTTAATAATATTCTTTTGTTATGGTAAATACTTAAAGAGAGAAAAATAAAAGGAAAAAAATATAATCTCTATATTTAACCAAAGGAGAATATCAGTCATGGGATTCATGAGATATTTTTTTTATAAAATTCAATTATTTTAAATTTAATCAATGAAAACCCTGATAAAAAAATATATTGTAACACAAATCACTTACTTCCTGTGTAATATCTATATCAATACCTCATGAAAGAGGGGACCTTAGATGGAAGTATAAATACTCATGATAATTATAGAAGAATCAAAAAAAAATTAAATGGTTACATAAACACCATACAAAATTAACAAGTGTTGAATATGGCTTATGTCTCACATAAATAAAATTGACATGAGAAACACATACATCAAGATCAACTTTCTTCGAAAGCACACTAACCTCCTCTTCTTTAGTATGAATTATTTATATTCCTAATTAAGTACCCATATAATGGTTTTAAAAGAAACATATCACCTCTAATTAGTGTCAAGGTAAGTATATAAGAGAATTGAATTGGTTTTGGTCAAGCTTCATGGTCTAATGCGGTGTAATGTAAAGAGTGAAGGGGAGTCCTTCTGTAATGGAGGGATATGACACACCTGGAATTATCAAAAAATAATAAATTATAACTAATTTATTTTCATGATAAATTCATCCAAATGGAAATATATTCAATGAAAAATAGGATATTTTTCAAATATCATTAACCAATTAAATTTTGATATGTTTTGGTGTCATTTTAAACATATCATTTCGGATTAACCCTATCCTTTACTAATTTTATCCTTAATTACAGTGTCAAAATTTTCAATCTTAGAGGGCTATAAATTTCCATATAAGTTAAAAATTATCTCATTAACGTGTATACAATTAAATTTTTTCCATTTTTAATCCTACTCAACCTCTTTCAATATTTTTATGATATTTAAATAATTTTGTAAAATATTATTTAACATAAAATTTAATTAATGTTATTCCTTATGATATTAATTAATTTTACATTAAATACATGTAGTTATGAAAATATAATTTAAACCATTAAAACATATGTAACATTATATATTTATTTATTAAATTCATGGAACAATAAAATTCACCCAAATTACGTTACTTTTAATATTTCTAAACTCATTTACATTATTTTTCTATTAATTGAATAAATATTATATCAATATTACGTATGAATTTAAGGTAATTATTCAATTAATAAAAAATTGTAAATGAATTAATATGAAATAATAATAATAATTACTTTTTCAATTTAACATTTACATATAAACATATCCTCTTTTTATCCTTAGTTAATAATTTTAGAAATATTAAACTTAAGTGAGTCCCATTTTTGGAATTTTATGTATTGAAAAATAATATATATTTCATTATTAATGGAAAATGGTATCAAAATTCCATATATTAGGCTATGATATTTTTTTGGTCAAATGTATTTATCAAAGGAAACTATGTAAAGTTATGGGTTGATTTTGGGTCTCAGGACCAAACTTGATGGGACCCGAGACATAACTACCCCAAGCTACCTCCAATAGGACATCTCCTGGAGAACATTGACAAGAAGGGATATCATACTCATGGGAGGAATTATCCTTAAGTGCCTATATGCATATAGAAATATAAAACCATATACAATACTGAAATGTAAATCTACAGAAAACAGTGCATGCATACATCTATAATCCCAGAACCAGAGTATGAAAAAATTTATTGGAATGTGTAAAAAGGGTTCAAATACCAGCCCAACCAAATATAGAAAGTAATGTTTTAACTTCTATGAAGGAGGGGATCTCTATAAAATTCAACACTTGTAAACACATCAATCTATCTACCCAAAACTATCTTCATCTTCTCCTAGTCTAACAAGGACTCTGTAAAAATGTCTTTCATCTGCATATGATAGAAAAAATGCAGGGAGATCCCTTGTAGGGGTTAGTATAACTATATACAGTAGGAAACCCCTAAATAACCAAGAAAACCACATCAATAATATTAATATCATCAGATGATAAGTCAATAATAATGTGATACATATAAATAAACATCCATATATACTCACATTAGTCAGAAAGTTTCAAAGTAGGATTACATCGGTAAATCCAGCCTTGGGTTCCTGCCTGAAGGTTCTATAAATTGAACTTATGGGATAACACAACCGATGAGATATACCGCCACTAATGAAACTCATCCTATATTTCATGCTCATTGGGTATCAAAAAAAATATAAACTGAAAGGATTAAACTGAGATACACACTCGATGAGACTGCACCTCATCATAAAGATCAGATCTCAATAAAAAATAGGGGATCAATGCCAATGGTTCAATGGGGGAACACCAGACCTGGTTGAAACATCCTCTTAGATATGGGATTGAAACCCACATAAATATTGGTCACAAAAATTCAAACAAACAAATATAAAGTAGTATGAAGGTAAATAAGGATCACTTCATTCTACTCAGAGGGATACATGCTCTAAGTCACTATGTTAGTAGTCAAAGTGTTCTGATTAAACTCACTCCAAAATAAGGAAACTCACCCACACTGCACTACTTTCAAGAATCTACAATGAGATCACTCTCTATTGAGGGATCATGATTCCACACAAAAACCTCATTATAATTGACCAAGGATATTCACACAACCAATACCGGTCCAAGCAAGCTCACACATGCATACAATGATATTTAGATGAAAAGGAGGAAACCAACTTACCCTTAATGGAGTACATGGCATCTCCCTAGAGGTCTATGGGGCATCACACTATGTATGACACTTTATGTTTCTCTATGTCACATGGAATGTACCTTTTTCTAAATATATGGTGTGTCCCTAAGGTACATGGAGTGTAGATTTCTAGGCTAGCACTCAGTGTGTAGCCCTACCATGCCCATGTACATTCAAAAGTACATGGCATGTTGATATCCATACATAGTGTGTAGATCAACACAACCTGCTAGTTTTACTTCATTTAAATGTCGAGATGCCTACCAAGGTGTACAAGGTGTGTGATATGGACCACCATTCATGAAACATCACCTGAACTTCTGGGTGTGTACTCCCTATGTATGTTGAGATTTCTGATTAAGGGCCACAGACCATGTGACAAGGGTCACACAATGTGTGATAATTTTCTCTATGTTGAAACCCTAGAAAAATACAAAAAGGATTAAACAACGTGTGGTTATAGGAATACACGCTATGTAGTAAGGTTTTTTATAAAACCCATGCCTGGTTTATCCATCGCCTGGATTTGCCACCTCTATAATTAATTACGCCCATGAAAATCAGATCCGGGTTGACAGAAATTTCTACGGGCTGCTCATTGGATTCCAGACACCAAAATAGAATTGGAATTGTCTTCCACCATCTATATCACCATATTTTACATAGGAAAATGAAAACCCCTTGATTTAGTCTAGTTCTCCATTGATCTATCCACCACCATCATCAATTCTCAAATATCATCCATCGTCATGAGCCATACCCATGGTATCAATCCATTCCACCGATGAACTATCATGAAATGATAGGATACTATGTAGTGGTCAGACCATTGGAAAAAGAAAATACCAATGATTATTGAAAAATGGAATAGTATAGAAATCCATAATCCATGAAAATTTATGAATGAACCTCAGTGGTTGTTCGTTCATCGTTGATTTTTATCATTTAAATAGAATGTCAAAGAGGAATAAAACACAATGAACATATAATTACTTCTCAACCAAATCTACTGATGTTGATTTAATAAATTTGATTTTTAGAATTATTATATGGGATTAATGAACATGATGGAAAATAAAAATTAGCATCCTACCTAGATTTTAAATCAATAGCTGGAAAAGAACGGTCACGTGTTACCATCATTGGTGAGGTCCATGAAATCTTATTGTGAAAAGATCCTCTATCTAATCGCGATCAGTCATGGTTCCCTAAGAAAACTATCCATAAACACTCTCTAATGGTTTTCCAGGTCTCTAGGGTTTATCATAAAACCCTGAAATAGACTCTATAATCATGTATTTCTAGGGAGGCTAGATATTGTGTTATAAGAAAACAAAAATTTATTTATTTATTTATTATATTGATTTGTGCCCGTGATAATGTTTTCCAAAATTCCTCACACTGAAAATGGTTATGTCACACCTAGGTTAAAACCTATGATCTGAACACAATTTTGTCCTCTAATTTCTAATCCGGGCCTTCTTTTATGAGTTATTCTATTTTTAGGAAAAATACACACCCATGATATTTAATATTTAATATATTTCAAAAATTAATTCTGAGCACATCATACCTTGATATCACACACTCTATCAGAGCCTAGATCTATAAATATTCCTAGAAATTTTCCATATCTTGCACAAAAAAATATAGGACATTGAATTAGTCCCTCCTTAAAGAGTTTCATCCCCGAAAATAAAAAAAATGGGAAAAGATGGGGATACTAAGCTCTAAACGGGACTTCTTGCCCCCATAATCTCTCACAATGTCTCCCTATGATATTATCAACCACAAAAACATAAAAAAACATTACTATGAAGGGTCTTCCTCCTACCATTAATCAAAATTACTAGATCCTGGAAAAGGATACCTTTCTCTCACAGCCTAGATCACCTAGGTCGATATAGTACAATGCATCATGGACATACCTCCTTAGCTGCGACATGTGAAGAACACCAAGAAACAAAAAACTACTATGTGTATGGGGTTTAGAGACACACTAACTCTCTAATATGATATAAAAATAAGAAAATAAAGGGTCTAAGATCCTCAGATATAGCCTTTCTCCCTGGATTTGACTCCATAACACTCCAACTCCAAAGGCTTTCTTCATCATTCCACTGAGGAATCCTGACATTAATCAAATAATCATTATATTCCCTATATGAAATGAACCATTAAAACCATAATTAAAATAAAAAATATGATCCAGGTGTTGTTTTCTACTATTTCCTACTAGTATAATAGTATCTCACAAGGCCTCTCAATCATGGTCTTGAAAAGGCTCTAATTTGGTGGGGTATTTGTAATAATCATGATATGAAAACCCCAATAATGGTAGATGATCATCCTATCTGTGGATCAACACCAATATGAAAACCCAAATCATGTTCACTAGAACATGAAAAATCGACATTACATAGCTAGCTGGCTGGGGTAAAACACTGTGAATAATTGCAATTGAGTACCCCAAAGGATTCCTACATCCTTTCTTTAATCGTTTTGTGAAGTAAGTGTCATAGTCTATCATGATTTTTTAGGGAATTCCAAAAAATACTATCAGTCCTACATGCATAGGTTTTATAAATCTTCAGAAATATTTTTTGGTTAACCACTATAGATAGATAAAAAACAAGAATTTAACTGAAAAAATTGTTTCAACTCCCTTATATGTCCCACCGATTCCAAGACATCATAATAGATCCTCACCTCCAATAGTTTTAAAACATAATTGAAAAAAACTTTCTTAGAACATCTTCTAATATCATAAACAGAATCACCATCCTTACCTAGAAAAAAGGATGATGTGATTTCCTGCTTTAATGAATTTCAATCTGGAATGTATCCAGTGGATATTTGGTCCCTTAACGTCTCACAATCAATATCACTGATTCATAACTCCCTAAATATATGAAGAATCAATGGGTAACAACTATTTAATAGAGGTACACTGCACCATACTCACCCACATGGGGTCAACTATGAATATGTCAACTACTCTGTCACCCTGATCAACAATAGTGGATTGAAAACATTGTTGTTAGTATCCACTACCATAGAGATGCCATATGTTGATGTCAATATCACACTGCATAAACCTCTATAGTCTCTATAGATAGTACCTTGTCTTGAGAAGATATATTTTACAAACCAAATCCATTAGAGCTTCCATATAACTAGAACTTCTGGAGCATGCATAACACCATCCTTCTATGTCTTGTGTTCTATAACTCTAACGATGAGGACATGAGGGTACAATCATTGAGGACTAAAATGAACCAACCCAAGAAATGTTTATTATTCAACTCATAAGAATAATGAACTCTACTATGGAGTTAAACATGGAAAAGGGTATCACTATGGACTCAAATAAATCATAGTGGATCTAGGAATCCATGCTCGGTACATCCACCTCTCGAACCGGGAGCTGGAGAAAACTCATTATAATGTCAAAATCTGAAATCTACTTCACCTCCATCCATCAAGAGAAAAGGTCATTGATCCTCATGAGTGGATAATTTCCCTTGTGTCACCTGGTCCAAGGGACACAAATCCACACCCAGCCTCAAGCCATCATCTTCCACTCAGGTGAACAACACATGGTTATAAAAAACACATTGAGTTTTAAAAATCCCCTTTCTTTGAAAACTTCTGACTACAACTTCAGCTCTTAATGATTCCCAGGGTCATCCAATATACAAGCATAGATATCGAGAAGTCCCTAGTGAAGGTACATGTAGAAAAGACACTCTATTTTGAGGTAAGCCTGACACATCCTTAATAAGGATTCCCTCATACTCCTCCACCATTGAAAGAAATGAAAGTTTATAGAATCCACTTCTCCAAAGGTGTCACTAGTCAAATAATAGGTTGTCAGTCATAACATCCTACACGTGAGATCATCTTGATCTTCCTGGGATCACTACTCATTAAAGGATTCAAAATACATCCCTAAAAAACTATAAGTATATCTACTCTAATATTTAGAAAAATTTGATCATTTATGGTATGAAACCAATCAAGATTGAGGAAAACTTCATAGGGTATCATAGCCTAACATAAAAGATTCCACATTAGGTTCTCTATATCCTCATAGAGTAAGGTCATATTGTCAGCAGCATAATGAAATTAACAATCCTCTATGTATGATCCTACAACATATGGTTCAATATAAAGGGATCTAAGGGTATCATTAGGTCTTTAATAGAGGATACACTCAAGAAAAAGTGGATAATAACTCGGTGTAAAAACTGAAACTGGGAGTGTGAAGAAAAATGCTATACCTCAAACCACACAAAAATCCTCTATGAGATCCCACTACTTGGGACTCATTGTTTTCTTGATATGACATGTTTACCAAAACTCGAGATTTCATTGATAGCTTTTCACATAAAAAAATCTCAAATAGACAAGGTAGAGGAACTCATCCACCACACCTTGACACTATCCTCTTTGGGAAACATTGACTTGCCGTGATGGTTTTAGATCACAACTTAAGCTTGAATCTAGTTAGCTGAAATTTCCTATCCTCCTTGAATGTAAAGATTCATGTCAAATATCACCGAAATAGTGCTCTAAAAACACTCTATGTTAACCTAGATATGTCTCACCACATGGACTACCGTTAGGGAGGGGTCTCACTTAAGTAGGAAATTCACACCATAGGCTCACGCTAGTCCTCCATTACCTGAAAAGGCTGTTTTTCCCCCCATGAAACATGGGGAATAAATAACTATAGAATATACAATGCACACTAATCATAGGTGTTTCAAATATCAATTCCACCTGATCTAACTTCTTTTTAATGGAGAAAATGGTCTACAACCACAACCATTCAATTAGTCGGGATCTGAAAAGGGTGAAACATAGACCCCTACCTCATGTTAGACCTATTCTACCTAAGGTTTCACCTCCTCTGGGAATCTCAATGATATTTATCACTTGAATTCACATAATATTCCAATACTTCTTGCACCATCATCCTATCCTGATGGATCTATCGACTGTCCAACAAGAGGATGATCATATTCCAGATCTAGAAAAGGATCCATGTGATGATCAATAGGGGTAGTTATACTTAGTTACACTTGGAAAAAAACACTCCATGAGTGGGTCCCTAAACCAAAACCTCATAACTCATATGGTCATAAACATGACACTCTTGGATTCCTATCTGGCAGTCATCGTAGAGGTATATTGAATGTTATTATGACTTACCATGGACAATGAATATATCTAGATATCTGAGTAAATAAGTACATGGAAAATACCAATCATTACCAAATTATTAATTTTACATTATTTTCACTTCATCTAGTGTCTGTATACACCGATTCAAAAAGTAGGTTATCATGATCCTTTCGAGTGGATATATTGACCACCACACTAACACTAGACACCTTGGCCTGAGATCCATACTCAAAAAACATTTACATTTTTTCTTTATTTCAAAATAAATTCCTCATATATTGATAAAAGAAACTCCAAACTATGATATTAAACCCATGAAGTCTCATAAAATTTCTGGTTGGGTACAGGATCTGATACTATTCCATCACGACCCGACCCAACATGGACTGAGATGCAACTACCCCAAGCCCACCTCCAATAAGAAAGGGGATGGAAACTAATGCCAAGAAGGCATATCACACACTTGAGAGGAATTATCCTTAAGTAAAAACAAACACACACAAACACACATCTACAGGCCTATACAATGTTGAAATGTAAAAAAATCAAAAAAAAATCATGCATACATCTTTTATCCCTCAACCAAAGTAGAAAAAAAGTACTACAGAGAATAAAAAGTGGCTGGATAAAAGCCTAACCCAAACTAAAAAGTAAATTATGACCTACTCAGAGGGAGTGGACTGATGTCAAATTCAACAATGGTATACACCGCGTTCTTTCAAACCAAAAATATCCCCACCTTCTCATATTCCACCAAGGACTCTGAAAAAATTTCTTTTATCTGTATAAGACATGACACATGTAGATTGAGCCAATAAAGGGTATTTTATAACAATACCCAGTGGGACACCCCAAAATAACCAATAACAAAGAATAATGAGTAGTTAGATCATCACATGATATGTAAATCATAATGTGATACATTCAAATAAACATTCAGATATACTCAAAATAGGAACACAAACAAAAAGTAAGATCACAACTATAAAACTAGACAAGGATTCCTACATAAAGGTTCCATACAATGATCATCCATGATATCACACTCCAAAAGCTATAGTTCCACTGAAGAAAATCATCCAAGAGGTCATGATCATTAGGTCTCAACATAAATGAAACTAAGAGGGTTCCCATGAGATAAACACTTTATTGGACAAAACCACATCATAATGATTAAATCTCAATACAAAGATAGGGGTCAATGCCTAGGGATCACTGGGGACTCTAGAACCTATTATACATATCCTCCTAGACAAGGGATCCACACCCACATAATATTGGTCACAATAATTCAAACAACCCCTTCTAAGGTAACATGAAGCGAAATGAGGATCGCTTTGGGACTCTCAAAGGGATACATGCTCCAAGACACTGAGTTAGTAGGCAAAGAGATCTGAGTCAATTCACTCCAAAAAAAGGAAAGACACCCACACTTCACTAATCTCTAGAATATTCAGATCGATCGATCTCTATGATGGGAATGTGGGGGCACAACGATCCCTCATAGTAATAAACCAATGGTACACAATAAACTAACATAGTTCTATGGTAGCTCACACAGGCTTACAACAAACATTGCTAAGAGAAAGGATGAAACCAACCAATACTCAATGGATTACATGACATGTTAATGGGGAAACATGGATTGTCTCACTATGTCTGCAACTACCCATATCTCATGCTCACACTATATGTGAGTTTTCTAAATACAAGGCATGTACATGAGGTACACGTTGCATAGTTTTATGGGATAACATTGAAAATGTAACCTTCTCGTGCGCATGTACATTCCTAAGTATACTGCATGTGGATTTACACACATGGTGTGTAGGTCCATACCATGGCCTAGGAATGCACTGCCTTTGCATACTGATCTACATTCCAAGGAGATTATGACGTGTGGTATGAACCACATTGTGTGAAAATATGCTCGACCACCTAGGCATGTACTCCCTATACACTCTAAGTAATTCATCTAAGGGACACATGGTGTGTGACATGGGTAAAATTTTGTGTTATACATTTCTTTGCGATAAACCATAGATCCACATAGAATGGACTACACTTCATGTTTTCATAGGACTACACACTGTGTAGTTGGGTTTTTCATAGAACCTGAAACTTATTCCCTCATCGCTTGGATCTAACACCTCTTCCATCAGTCATTCCCATGAAAATCATATCATGGGTTCTCCTAATTTTCTTCCAGCTTCTCACCAAAATCTAGTCACCAAAATGAAATAGGAATCATCTTTCGTTGTCCTTCTCATTGTATATCACTTGGAAAAATTAAAAACCTTGATTCGGTCTTGTTCTCTCTTGATCTATCCAAGGATGTCATAGATTCTCAAATCACACCCTTCATCACATGTTGTACCTATGATATCAAATCATTTAAACAATGAACAGTCCCACAATGATCAAATATTAGGTATTAGTCAAACCCTTGGCCAAATAAAGTACCTTCGATTACTGAATAATGAAACGGGGGAGAAATCTATAATCCATAAAAATAAAGGAACAAACCTCAACCTTTTTCCTTTTTGGACTTGATTCTTTTTCATATAAATAGAAATTATACGTTTAATAAATCTCAACAAACATATAATTCCTTCTCAACTAAATATATAGATGATGCACGTATCAATTTTTTTTTGAATTGATATGAATTCATATAGGATTAAATAACGGGATGTAACAGATAAATACACATTATACTTTTAGTTTGTAGAGATCACTGATGAATAATAGTCATGATTTGTTGTCGTTTTCAAGACCCCTTTACTCTGATTGTGCCAAAATCCTCGATCTAATCATGATCCATCGTCGTTAACCAAGAATGCTCTCCTCTAATTACCTCTAATTGCCATCTAGGACTCTAGGGTTCAATAGCCATCCTTGAAACAAAATTCCATGATCCTGTATATATACATAGGCCGGTCGCTACATTTTTAACAACAAAAATAAATAAATAAATATATTTATTTTATTCATTTTTACTCAAGAAATATTTTTCATAAATAAATTATGTCAACAAAGGATATATCATGCATAGCGTAAAACCTATATTCTGAAATCGATGGCACTGTCAGATTTATGATCTCGAACTTCATTTATGATTTATTCCAATTTCATAGGAAAACTGCACATGTGTGATATTAATATATTTAATATATTTTGAAAGTTAATTCCAGGAACAATGGGGATAACAATGTCGTTTCGTCTTCGCGTATAACTCCCAAACCATTCCTAGAAATTTTCCAAATACTCACATATAAAATACTAGTTCATTATATAGATACCTTAGGTCATGTTTTGAACTATATTTTAATCATTTTACCCATAACGTGGTCACACATTTTTTACCATGATTAATATTCATCGTGACCAAAAATAAAAGGCACCTATTTAATAAATATGTACCTACACATTCTATAAATGGTATAAAATTTTTATGATCAAATAACTAGAAGTGGAAGAAATAAATTCTAATATAAATTCATAAAACACATCAAAAAATTATTTTTAGAAATGATGGATGGAATAATTAAATTGACTTAAATCAAAATCAAGAATATTTCTTATTCAAAATGGAATTAAATAATTTTTTATAAATAAAATGTATCATATTTCACTTTATGAAAAAATAGAAAATATAATGGTACATTTAAGAGAATTTATTTAATTATTTAAAATGATAGTTCTTGAAAAAACTTTATTTTTCACTATTTGATTAAAAATAAATCGTTTCAAAAAGATCCTGAAAATTAACTCAAAGGTAATTTTTTATGATTATTTCAAAAAAAAATTATAAATACATTTTATAAAAAGTTAATAAATTAATTTTAATTTATATTCATAAAATTCAATAAAAATATCTTTTGAGAAAATGAATTTTTGAAGCATGAAATGAATTCACTAAAAAATGAGTCTCAATTTCATATTAATTAATAAACAAATTCATATTAAGTACGAACATTATACCTATATGTAATAATTTAATTACACCAAATTAATAGCTAGGTAACATTTTAATCATAACATTTTTATAATATATCTAATTTTTTATAAATCATGATGTTATGTGTCATGAAAGATATGGAGATTATTATTATTTTAATGTAAATTTTTGGGGTGTTAAATTAATATCTCTTGAGGTGATATGAATGTGATTAAGGATTAAACCTATTATATTATTGTATATGTGCACCATATTATGATGTCTCAGAAGTGAGCATTATCTTATTATTTGATATTATGTATTATAATAATTCCATATTACAGGGATTCCATGATTTTATGATTCAATTTTTTTATATCATTATTCCTTGTGATTATTCATGATCCCTATCATTTATGATATTATGTTTTCAATTTAACTCATATGATATTCTTTGTACTTATTCTCTAAGTGGTATTTGTAGCTAACCCCTTTAATTTATCTATTCCCTTGGTCAACCTATGTAGTTTTAGAAGATCAAAGGGAACATGGAGACCATTATGATGTTTTGAAATAATTACAGTTTATGTTATATTTATAATGATGATTTATGAACCTATTCTCCCAAATAAACAAGTTATATAGATCCTTTGGTAGTGTTTATTTTATATTTAAGATAAAAATCATGTAATAATATCAGTAAGATTATTGGGTAATTATAATTATTATCATAGAAATGTATAGTTATTTTTGGTTATTAAGATAATAATACATTAGTAAAAACTATAGTAATATTTCTAAGTGTATGAAAGAATCCATTTTTTTAAATTATAGATCTTGTCATTTCCAGGAAATTAAATCCCTCTCTTAATACTGTAAGTATATGTGGGTCCAGAATATATGTGCCTAGGGGTAATAGATCTGAAAGGAATCATTGAGTATTAACTAAACATTTACCTATTACATGACTAAGAGGCCCTATTACACATATAGTTTAAAACTCTCTAGGGATATGCTTTGGT
Source organism: Viscum album (assembly GCA_963277665.1). NCBI lineage: Eukaryota > Viridiplantae > Streptophyta > Magnoliopsida > Santalales > Viscaceae > Viscum > Viscum album. Next base: position 105,333,937 of record OY728143.1, on the reverse strand, counting down.
AAATTTTTAATCTCTTTATGATCCACTATGAATTTCTTGAATAGATTGTAATGATAGAGAACCTAATAGGGAAATTTCCATGGATAACCTAGATTAAATACTAGAGACTCATAATTTATTATATAATATATTAGTTATAAATTCATATTTTCCCTTTATATATTTTTATTACTATCACTGATTATTTTCCTTTGATTATATTTGTGTTAAAAAATATAGAGAAATTTTCTAATGAAAAAATAGATTGGAAAAGTAATTATTACCCTAATGAGATGTACATCATAATTGGTGAGGGTTCCAAGAACATCATGGTAGTACTTGATCAACTTATACAAGTTATAAATAATCACTTGAATCATTTGTAATTCCCTCCTTATCCTAAGAAATTGAATATTCTGGTAATATCTTTTATAAGAGAATGGCCTCCAACTTTTAGTGTATCTTATGATCCCATCATTGTGGAAAAATAGATTATGTCTATTGAAAATATATTCTATATCCACAAATTCAATAATCAAGTAAAAAATTTACTAGCCTTTTATCAACTTGAGGGTGAAGCTGATCAGTGGTTGATAATAATAATGAACATGAATCGCAAAGAAGATATCAAATCCATACAATGGGAAGGATTGAATAAAATATTTTTTTTCAATATTTACACTAAACTTTATATATTATAATCAAGAGAGATTTACTTGGACTCAAGAAAAAGAGAGATTATTCTATTGGAGATTATTGGAACAACACCACAAGGATTTTAGGGTATGACTCCAACTTTATCATGGCCACTAAAAGTAAGGTGGAGTGATTCATTAGTTGATTAATGATGATTATATTAAAATAATTGTGGATTAACTTAATTCAACAATTTAATGTTATTTCATGATGTGAAATTAATATTGAGATGGTTATTCATGATCCTCAATGGTCTCAATCGTATGTAGATCTAAAAAAAATGTTGTTTCATTTTGGAGGATCATTGAATAAATGACATGGAGGAATGAAAACAGGACATCCTACATGTCAAATGTGTGGGAAGAGAAATCCTAGAAACTATGTGAAGGGAATGTGGAGATGATTTAATTATAGGTTGTTTACATTTATTATCTCTACCATACTATGTATTAGGTGGATGCTAATAATGAGGTGGTAACAAGTATGCTAGTTACTAATTCATGATTGTTAAATGTATTGTTTGATTCTAGTTATATAAATTCTTTTACATTAATAAATTTTAGTAAAACTATTTATACACTACCTCAGAACTTGGAGGTTGAGTTATCTATGAAAATAAATAATGGTGAACTATTGAATACCTTTAATATAAATCATCCCCAGTCAATAGTTATATATCGGACCTCATAGAAAATATTTTCATACTTACTTTAGTGGAATTTTTTGATATTTTGTGAATGGATTGGTTGTACTTATATAAATTAATCATCAAATGTAAAAAAAGGGAAACCACTCTCTATATACGGAATCAAACTCCTATTATATTAATGTGTAAGTGGGTAGATGAATATTATTTCGAATCTTCTTCACAAGAAAAGATATTATTTCCTTATTATAAATAATATATAGCTACAATGAATAAGAAGAAGTAAAAATTAGTATTAAATAAATTCTCTTTATGAGATAAGAAACTAATATATTAGTTATAAAGTTTCATGGACTTCCTTTAAGATGAGGTATTGATTTATAAATTGATTTTATACCTAGATCTATTAACAATTCCATTACTCCATATAGAATATCCACCATCAAATTAGAAGTACTAAAAATGGAATTTATAAGATAACATGGACAAGGTTTTTATATGGTGATAACTTGACCATGGGGAATGATAGTTCTCCTAATCAATAAGTGGGATCAGTCAATGCTCCTCTGTATTGATTATCAAGGACTCAAAAAGATCACAATAGTAAACAAGTTTCACAGAAAATAGATTTATGACTTTTTTGGTCATCCGTGTGGGGACTAGTATTCTCTAAAGTGAACCTCGGGTTAGGATATCACTAATTAATTTTGGGCTAGGAACATATTCTCAATACTTCCTTTTGAACAATGTAAGAACTCTATTAGTTCTTGGCGATTCCTTTCAAACTCACTAATTTTTTTAGAAATATTCATAAAATTAATGAATAGAGTCTTTATATATTACCTTGCTAAACTTTTGGTAGTATTTTTAGATCATATTTTTATATACTCCAAAATAAATGAGTTCCATTGGGATAATTTGAGTACTATGCTAAGTAAATTACATAAGGATATGATTAATGAAAATTATAGTAAAGATGATTTTTTTATTTTTGGAGTATCATTCTTGGGGAATGTTATCACCAGAAAAGTGATATTTTTGGATCCTTTGGATATAATTTCAATTTAATAGTGTCCCATAAATTTTTATTAATGGAGATCCACATTTTCCTCTTACTAGATAGGTACTATCAATGATTTTGAGAAAAATATTATGATTGTTGAACACACAAAGCAAGCTAATTTGCATTGGAGTGATGTTTTTCTTGAATAATGAATGAAAATAGAGCCTCAAGGATTTTAAAAAAGTGATAATTATTATACTATTACTAACAAAACCCTCAATTGGAGATCTTTTAATAATTTATAATGATTATTTAAATAATATATTTATATTTTTACTAATGAAAAATGATAAAGTTATAGTCTATACCTCGATGAAGTTTAAATTTCTTGAGAAAAACTATCAACATTTGACCAGGAGTTACTAATAACGATTTTTTCATTGACTATATTGAGGAATTATCTCTAAGGTAAGAAGTGTGAAATATATAGGGATTATAAGATCATAAAATATATATTCACATAGAATTATGTTAGTATTCATAAGTGAATATAGTTATAGATGATCAATGACTATTACTGTTCAAACCATTATCATCATGGGTGTAACACCCCAAACTTCTACAATATGCTTCTCTTTGAATAATACAGTAGTGTGTGTTGTACGCAACTTCGAGTTCTAACACACACCACAACCAATCAAACTAGCCGTTATAAATATTAATACCCAGGTTTTGAAATTTTATAAATTTTATCTTTCAAAATGGACTTCATTTTTGCATTCAGAATATCGAAATTAGCCTAGGGTGAAATATTGGTATTTTTCTAAAAACATTCAATTTTTGATGAATAGTGAAAAACACTGAGTTATAGTTTAAAACCGAATTTTTATTTAAATTTAATTAAGGTAAAAATAGATACATAATACCTATATAAGCTCAATGTAATTAATTGGAGTTAGTTCAGAATAATTTTAGATATTTAAAAATTTTATTGAACTTTTCACCATCTTTTACCCACCTCCTAAGAGAATTTAGAAATTCACATAAAACATAATTTTACCTCTTCTTTGAGTAGAATTTATAAAATCTGAGGGAAATGGTTAATATCAAGGAGTAAAATGTGGTTCAATCAGACGAAAATAATTTTTGGTGAATCGTAATTTATTATTTTTATTTACCACGGTTAAAAGTAAATATGGTAATTAAGGGTAAAATGATATTAATATTACCCTAACACATGTACTAATTCTATTGGACAAGTGTATCTCGACCAAAAAAAACCTTAGGAATAAAATATTATCATTTATGTCCATTTGAATTAGATTAGGACATTTATTATTATTTAATTCAAAGACGAGTTAAAAGAGTTAAAATCAATGTTTAATTACTAAAACACATTTAATATAGGGTTATACATAATATAAATTCTATTGTAAATATTCATTAGAAATATAAAAATATTTCATACATAATTTTATTTTATTTATAATTTTTAGACATTATATAATTTAATTTCTTTATGACACAATGGTGATGTAGTAATTACCTAATTAATGAAATATTAAAATAACTGATATTATAAATATCAAAATAAATGTAATTTGAGACTTTTTAGGAATTCCACTAATTTTATTGGTTAATATGACATATTATAATTGGTTATATAATTTTTTTTGGAAGTAATAATGCTGTTATGAAACTATCAAAAACAAAAGACCCAATAGTGTTAAAATTAACATAAAAGAGTTTTAAAAAAATATATTATATTATTATTTGATATTCTATTCCTAAAAATCTAATTTTAGGCGAAAGGACATATATAATTATATTTTTATCATTAATGGACCTCTTGGGGGTCTCTTGGATGTATATAGTACGTTTATTAACTATATAATATAAAAATACCAAGTGACATGGTAAATGTCAATCTAATTAACTAAGAGTTAAAACTAAAAGTTAAGGTTAATATAATGACCCAAACCTATCTAAAATTAATTGGTTGAGAGGATTTAGACCAATACCCACCTTAAAATTAAAATAATCTACTTTGGAGCCATTATAAACCGAATATGAATTTATTATAAAATAATATTTCTAGCTTTTCCAAAGGTTCCCCTCACCCCTTTTATAAAAGGGCACTTCGCCTTCTCACCAATTCACACCTTCAAAGACTTTTGGCTCGGCCAATCCCTGCCCAAATATTCTCTTAACTTTCCTCACTTTGATATAGATGCCTTAGTTTGATGAGAAATCCAACTTAAGGATCCCTTTTGATCAAATCAAAAGGAAGAACCCGATTAAGAGGTAATGTTTTCACCACCATCTTTCCTGTTCCTTTCTTCTTCCACTTCTTATTTCTTTGTTATTTACATTATAAAATAATAAATCCAATATCTTCTATAGACTATGATTTTATTATATATATTGTATAACCATATTCATAATTCTATCCATCCTTTGAATGACATGTCACCATACGTGCGTACGTATGGCCTACCGTCTCCACGTCGTGGTGTAATTGTTATTCAATACAGTACTATTTAGATGGGTATAATAATGATGTGTAATTCATGTAAATAATAAATATAAAATTATAATGATTATTTATATATGATATACCATACAATTATATATTATTTTAATATCAAAAGAATGATATTATCACTCGTGCGTACGTACGGACTACCTTCTCCACGAACGCGATGAAATTCATTATTGATCATATCCATTCAATTATAATTCTCATTTGATGATTAAAAATAATTTCTAAGAACTTTATATCATTCTGGATATGAATAAGATACATCCTATTCCCAACAAACATAACTTATATAACAAAACATATAAAAGAAAACAAGTAAGTTAAAACCTGAAACGACCATAATACTAAGATATTATTAACAAAGCAATGTTAAAAGACCATATATGATATCATATTAATGTATATGATTCTTGAATAATATAATAACAATTATTTCACCATTATACATGATGTTTTCCTACACTCGACCAAGAAAAATTACAAGGTAAGGGTTTATTTCACAATCTCTTCATTATCTGAGGTTGTTTATACGTAATTATCTACTGGGGCCTCTTTATCATCCACATCCATGTTTCTTAAAAATGTATTTCAAATTGTTATTACTATTTTAAAGGATATGGGATAAAGTCATTTATACCATTTTTGACTTTTTATAAGATTTTTATAAATGAATCTTTCTGTCGTTTTCCAAACAAGGTACTTTTTAACCTTTTCGACAGAATTAAGGTAAGAGTGTTTTTTTAACTTATATGCCAGGTGAAGCTATTTACCCCCATTATAAAATCGTCAAAGCTTCCCTTAAAATATTATAAGATATTTTTCAATGTAAATTTTTTATTTTATAATTATTTTACTTTTAAATGGTTTCAAAAAAGAGATATTTATCTCGAATAGTTTTGATTTCATCTATGTCAACATCCTTTGATGGATTTTATGCTTATTTGAAGTTTATCTATTATGATACAAAACATCCATATTGTATTGAAGTTTTTGTGATATGTTTGACTATGGATGTGTTATTTTTATACCATTCATGGTTTATGGAGAAAGTATTGACATTTCTTATGCTATTTTTAATACTAATGTTTATGTTATGTTTAAACCTATTCATATGGGGAATTAATATGACTTATTATGTGATGGGTGGAGCTCGCTATAGATCCTTGATGCATCGGTAGGTATCATCAGACAAACTACTATCTTGGCACTAGGCCATGACAAAATCTTATTTGTAGTCTTGGCACAAGGCCTTGACTATGTGGTTATGATAGTCTGACATTATGCATTCGAAAATTATGAAAGTGGTTATTGATATTGCATGTGATTATTTTACTAGTATACTATCCATGTGAATAAGTAAATGGAATTATTTTATTTTATTTCTACAATATTATTCTAAAGTTAAATTTTAAAAGGCTTTTGTTTTAGTTATACATTTCCTTAAATGTTTATGTTTATTTATGAAAGTTTCTTCTATATTGTAATCCTTACTGAGCATCTGAGATCACCCCTTTCAATGTTTTATTTTTCCCAAGATGTGAAGAAGCAATTTTTGAATGAACTTCTAGAATAGTATAAGGGGATATGAAGACAAGATGTTGTTGTAGTTTTTTTACTTTATTATGTAATATAAACTTTATGAATGTATCTAGTTATTCCAAGTCTACTAAACTAATCGGTCTTTCGAGACATGATCTTTTCTGATAATGCCAATGTTATATAATAATGCACCGAATCTGGGTAACTGGGGTCGTGGAATTACATTTGTTATCAGAGGATGTTTAGTACAAACCTTGGAAACTAGATTTAAATAAACTCTGATTAGAGCACATAGACCTAAGATGGACTTTGAGGATTAGTGTAGAAGAACTTTCTAGAATTTTGGTATTGTAGAGATTTTATGAGTTTTCCAAGAAATATATCCCTGTATGGATATGAGCAGGTAGAGTCGGCTCTGGCACAGATGTACCTAGGGGTAAAACCCTAAAACACCGCTTTGAGCTAGACTCGAACGGGAACTGGTGCACGACAACCGGCCTTGCTGCACTCTTGGTTATGATACTCCTGGGGGTTATGCTTAGGATGATTATCATTTTCATTAGAAACAATTATGAAGGGTTTATGAGTATATACTTCCTCAAAGAAATTTTTTTATGATTATTGATTATATCCATAAATATTTCAATTTATGTTAAGGGTTTTACAAGTATGGAATTATTTATTTTGATTCATAAGTTGATCTAGTTTATGCCATTGTTTAGAAATGGATCCTAGTGGAAGGAATGTAAACCGTATCAATGCACACACTCCATGTAGGTATTTCCCTCCTTCTCAAGATAATTATAGCAGAGCTGGTGATGCAGCTGGTGATGATCAGATAATCACCATACTGGGACAAATCACTCAGGATATGAAAAATAACCTTACCCTTATGGAGCACCATGATACACAGCATGGAGGATCAATGTTAGATTGCTTCATGAGGCAACCACCACCAACATTCAATGGGTGTACAAATCCATTGGTATCTGAGAAATGGATATGTTCCCTAGAAAAAATATTTTAGGCTTTGGGGAGTAGTGAAAGGGAGAATGTTATCATGGCAGTTTATCACCTCACTGGAGATGCGGATCAATGGTGGTCATTGATTCAAAACACGAAGGAAGATGATGAAGTATCAAATATGGAATGGGGGGATTTAAAAGAGCTTTTCTTTGAAATATACTTTCCTCGTGACCATCGAGTTGATATGGAAATGCAATTTCTGAGGCTAAGACAAAAGGATGATGAGAATGTCGCAAAGTATGAAGATAACTTTACAAGGTTATCAAGGTATGGTGGATATTATATACATAACCCAAGAAGTAAGATTGATCATTTTTTTGACGGGTTTAAACCATTTCTTCGTCGAGCATTAGTGTCACAATCCTTCTCATCGTACGAAGATATTGTCTCATGTTCTATCAAGACAGAAAAATAATTCTCTAAGTCTTATTACCTTAAAGCAAAGTAAGAGAAGAAGAGATCTGCTGATCACTCTGGGAATGGAAATAATGGGAAGAAGGGAAATGTTCAATATCCATCCTATAGTAAATATGGGAAGAATCACCCTGGTACTTTCTTGAAGGGAATGGGAGTCTGTTACACGTGTGGTTAAAAAGTCCACCAAACTCGTGATTGCAAGGGGAAGAAAGAATCTACCAATGTTAAATGCTAAAACTGTAGAGAGATGTGACATTATGAAAATGAATTTCCTAGGCGTCAGGGGAACTTACCTCAGGAAAGACCAATAGATCAAGGCCAAGCTTATCCTATCACTACTGCTGAGGTAGAAGCTCTGAAAGACATGGTGGTAGTTAATTTAATGGTTTCCTCAAGTTTTGCAAATGCTTTATTTGATTCCGGATCATCGCATTGTTTCATATCTTCCCAATCTTCTATGAAAATTAGATATTTACAATTTTATTTAACAAGGGAGTTGTTAGTTAAAACTCCTAAGGGATGTATCATTGCAACAAAGTTTTGTGAATCAGTCACCATTAGAGCACATAAATGTTATTTATCTGCCGATCTCATTGTCATACCTATGATTGAGTTTGATATAATCCTTAGTATGGATGGGATTTCAGACCATGATGTGAAGATTTATTGTAAGAAGAAGGAGGTTATGACTTTTGATGATGTTGATAAGGAACACCTTATCTTTAGAGCAAAATCGTTACCAACTAATTCTTATCTAGATCCACCCCAGTAGCTCAAATAAATTCAATTATTGGGGAGTAAGGGAATGAAATTACTATGGGTAAGGATATGAACATTCAAATAGAATATGTACCTATTGTGAAAGAATATGTAGATGTGTTTCAAGAATATTTACCTGGACATCCTCTAGAATGAGAAATTGAGTTTTCCATTGATTTAATTCCTGGTTCAAGGCCTATATCAAAGACCCCTTATAGAAAGACCATTGTGGAATTATTTGAACTAAAGAAACAACTAGAGGAATTGAGTATTAAGTGATTTATTCTCCCTAGTGTTTCTCCATGGGGATCCTGTGTTCTTTTTGTTAAGAAGAAAGATGGATCTATGAGGTTATGTATCGACTACAGGGAAATCAATGCTATAACAATAAAGAACAAGTATCACTTACCTCACATATATGATTTATTTTACCAACTTCATGGAGCTCAATACTTTTCAAATATTGACCTTCGATCTGGATACCATTAGTTGTGTGTGAAGATGGAATACATTCTAAAGACATCATTTTGAACCAGGTACGGGCATTATGAGTTTACAGTAATGCCTTTTGGATTGACTAATGCACCCATTGTATTCATGGATCTAATGAATAGAGTTTTCAAGGAATATCTCAATGATTTTGTAGTGGTATTTATTGATGATATCTTGGTATACTTCAAAAGTTACTAAGATCATGAAAATCACTTGCGCATTATATTGAATACCCTGAGAAGACATGAATTGTATGGGATTTTTATCAAGTGTGAATTCTGGATTCATGAGATTTCTTTTCTTGGCTATATTGTCTCCAAATATGGAATCTCTGTTTATCCTTCAATGACCAAGGCAATCCAAGAATGGCCATCACCAACGATTATAACTGAGGTACAAATTTTTATTGGCTTAGCAGGTTATTATAGGCGTTTCATCAAGAATTTTTCCTGATTGGCTGACCCATTAACAAAGCTCACACGTAAAGGAGTAAAATTGCTTTGGACAAAAGAGTGTAAAGAATGTTTTGAAGAACTGAAGAGAAGATTATTCAATGACCCCATATTGACTCTACCATTGAGGAATGATGGTTTCGTTATTTATAGAGATGCATCGAAGAAAGGACTTGGTTGTGTCCTTATGCAGAATGATAGCGTTATTGTCTATGCATCACGAAAGCTAAAAATTCATGAGAAAAACTATCCTACTCATGATCTTGATTTATATATTGTAATATTTTCATTGATGATATGGAGACATTTTCTATATGGTGAAAAATTTGAGATTTATACTGATCACAAGAGTTCGAAGTACATTTTCTCACAGAATGAACTCAACATGACACAAATTAGATGGCTTGAATTACTCAAGGATTATGATTGCATGATACACTACCACCTGGGGAAGGAAAATAAGGTGGTAGATGCTTTGAGCAGAAAAGATCATGGAGTTTTGAAGAATATTAGAATTGAATGGGATCCAATTTTCAGGGATCTAGTGAAGAAGAATATGTGGATTACCATAGACGGTGAAACATCGATACTTTTTTCAAATGGTTTGCAAACCATATTTACTATAAAAGATAAAGAGTTCTCAGACCAGTGATGAAGAGTTTCAAAAGAAGATTAAAGTTGTGAATGATGGGAGATTGAGAGACTTTGTGTATAAAGAAGGAATTTTTAAATTTGAGAAGAGACTTTGTGTTCTCGATATACCTAACCTAAAAATGGAATTGTTAGATGATGCTCACAGTTCCAATTTCTCTATACAACATAGGAGCACCAAAATGTATAGGGATTTGAAGGAACATTTTTAGTGGGACAATATTAAGAGGGAGATTTCTGATTTTTTTTGAAGATGTATGGTTTTTCAATAATTGAATGCCAGAAGGCAACAGCCTGGAGGAGTCATGCAATATCTTCCCACACCTGAGTGGAAATGGGATAATATCACGATGGACTTTGCCATGGGACTACCAAAGACTCCTAGAAGGAACGATGCAATATGGGTTATTGTTGAATGCCTTACCAAGTAAGCACATTTTCTTGTTATAAGAGAAGATCTACCACTGGAACGTCTAGTAAGACTATATTTTAATGAAGTTGTGAGATATATTGGAGTACCCCTATCGATTGTTTCTGATCATGATCCCCATTTTAAATAAAGATTTTGGAAAAGTCTTCGGAAATACCTAGATACTGAACTTCATATGAGCACTGCCTACCACCCCCAAACTGATGAACAATCAAAACGAACTATTCAAACCTTAGAAGACATGTTGGGGTCATGCTCACATGACTTTCAGGGTATGTGGGATCAATATTTACCTCTGGTGGAATTTTCCTATAATAATAGCTTCCATTCATGTATTCAGATGGCACCATATGAAGCATTATATAGAAAGAGATGTCGCACACCAACCTGTTGGGATGATGTTGGTGAAAGAAAACTTGTAGGCCGAGAACTGGTGGAGGAAACGATGGAAAAGATAAAGGCAATCCATAACCACATCTAAGCAGCTCAAAGTAGGCATAAGAGCTATGCCGATAATCGAAGGAAGGATTTGGAATTTCAGGTAGGAGATCATGTTTTCTTGGAGGTATCTCTACGGAAGGGAGTTATACGTTTTGGTAATAAAGGTATATTGAGTCCCAGGTACATCGGACCATTCGAAATTCTAGAACGAATTGGGGTTGTAGCTTACCGTTTGGAAATGCCGCCATGTCTCTGCAAAGTTCACGATGTGTTCCACGTATCACTGTTGAGAAAATACATGCCTGACCGAATGCATGTACTCACTTATGAGGAATTAGAACTGGAACCAAATATGTCTTATTGTGAAGAGCCCGTTAGGATTCTTGATACAAGAGAACAAGTGCTAAGAAATCAGACAAATCTTCTGGTAAAAGTTCTATGGAGAAACCATAAGATGGAAGGGGCAACGTGGGAACCCAAGGAACATATGATGAAGAACCACCCGATTCTTTTCATGCGGTAGTATTCTATAAATTTTGAAGATGAAATTATTTTAAGGAGGGGAGAATGCAACACCCCAAACTTCCATGTTATGCTTCTCTTTGAATAATATAGTAGCATGTGTTGTACACAACTTCAAGTTCTAACACACACCACAACCAATCAAACTAGCCGTTATGAATAGTACTACACACTTTTTGAAATTTTAAAAATTTTATCTTTCAAAACGGACTTCATTTTTGGATTTGTAATATCAAAATTATCCTAGGTTGAAATTTTGGTATTTTTCTGAAAACATTCAATTTTTTATGAATAGTTCAAAAAAACACTGAGTTATAGTTTAAAACAAATTTTTTTTTAATTATTTATTTTACATAAAATCAATTAAGGTCAAAATAGATACATAATACCCATATAAGTTCAATGTAATTTATTGGAGTTAGTTCAGAATAATTTTAGATATATAAAAGTTTTGTTAAACTTTTCACCGTCTTTTACCCACCACCAAGGAGAATTTAGAAATTCACATAAAACAAAACTTTTTCGCTTTAATGAGTGGAATTTACAAAATCTGAGAGACATGGTTAATATCAAGGAGTAAAATTTGGTTCAATGAGATGAAAATAAATTTTTTTTTCAATAGTAACTTTTTACTTTTATTTACCACGGTTAAAAGTAAATAGGGTAATTACGGGTAAAATTGATATTAATATTACCCTAACACATGTTATAATTATATTAGAAACGTTTATCTCGACCGAAAACAACCTTAGGAATAAGATATTATCATTTAGGTCCACTTGGATTAGATTAGGACATTTATTATTATTTAATTCAAAGAAGAGTTAAAAGAGTTAAAATCAAGGTTTAATTACTAAAACATTTTTAATATAGGGTTATATATGAGATAAATTCGATTTTAAATATTCATTAGAAATCTAAAAAGATTTCCAATATAATGGTATTTTATATATAATTTTTAGAAATTAAATAAATTAATTTATTTATGACACAATGGTGACGCAGTAATTACCTAATTAATGAAATATTAAAATAATTGATATTATAAATAGAACAATAAATGTAATTTGAGACTTTTTATGAATTAAAATAATTTACTAGGTTACTATTACATATTATAATTGGTTATATAAATTGTTTTTGATGTAATAATGATTTTATGAAATTATCAAATACAAAATACCCAATACTGTCAAAATTGACATAAATGAGTTTTTAAAACAAATATTATATTATTAATGGATATTATATTCCTAAAAATCTAAGGATCAGCCAAAGGACTTATATAATGATATGTGTGTCATTAATGGGACACTTGGGGGTCTCTTGGATGTATATTGTATGTTTATTTACTATATAATATAAAAATACAATGTGACATGGTAAATGTCAAACTAATTAACTAAGAGTTAAAACTAAAAGATAAGGTTAATATAATGACCCAATCCTATCTAAAATTTATTGGTTGAAAGGATTTCGTCCCATACCCACCTTAACAGTCTAATAATCCATTTTGGAGCCATTAGAAACCGAATATGAATTAATTATAAAATAATATTTATTGCTTTTCCAATGGTTCCCCTCACCCCTCTTATAAAATGGCACTTCCCCTTCTCACTAATTCACAAGTTAAAATACTTTTTTCTCGGCCAACCCCTGCCCAAATATTCTTTATGCTTCCCTAAATTAAACCTTGATCCCTTTTTTTGATCATAAATACAGCCTAATTATCCATTTTGATCAAATCAAAAGGAAGAACCCGATTAAGAGGTAATGTTTTCACAACCCTCTTTCAAATTCATTTATTCTTCCACTTCTTATTTCTTTTTTATTTCCATTATAAAATAATAACTACAGTATATTCTATATACTGTTATCTTATTATAAATATGGTATAAAAATATTAATTATTCTATCATTCCTTTGAATGACAGTCACCATACGTGCGTACGTACGGCCTACCGTCTCCACGTCGTTGTGTAATTGTTATTAAATACATTACAATTCAGATGGTTATAATAATGATGTGTAATTCATGTAAATAATAAATATAAAATCATAATTATTCTTTATATATCATATACCATCCAATTATATATTATTTTAATATCAAAATAATGATATTATCACTCGTGCGTACGTACGGACTACCGTCTCCACGAACGCGATGAGATTCATTCTCCATCGTATCCATTCAAGTCTAATTCTCATTTGATTATTAAAAATAATTTTTATGAAAATTATATCATTTTGGATATGAATAATATACAAACTATCCATAAAAACATGGATTATGTAACAAAACATATAAAAGAAAACGAGTAAGTTAACAACCGAAACGACGATAATACTAAGATATTATTAACAATGCAATGTTAAAAAATCATATATGATATCATATTAATTTATATGATTCTTGAATAATTTAATAACAATTATTTCACCATTTTACAGGAGGTTAACCTACCCTCAACCATGGAAAGGTACTACGTAAGGGTTTATTTCACAATCTTTTCATTATCTGAGGTTGTTTATACGTAAATATCTACTGGGACCTCTTTATCATCCACATCCATGTTTCATAAAAATGTATTTCAAATCATTCTTACTATTTTAAAGACTATGGTATAAAGTCATTTATACCCTTTTTTACTTTTTATAAGAAGTTTATAAAGGAATATTCTTTTCATTTTCCAAACAAGGTCCTTTTTTACCATTTCGACAGAATTAAGGTAAGAATGATTTTTTAACTTATACAGTGGGTGCAGATATTTTCCGCCATTATAAAATCGTCAAAGCTTCCCTTACAATATTATAAGAATATTTTCAAAGTAAATGTTTTATTTAATAATTATGTGACTTTTAAATGATTTCAAAAAATAGATATTTCTCTCAAATAGTTTTGATTTCATCTATGTCAACATCCTTTGATAGATTTTAAGCTTATTTGAATTTTATTTATTATGATAAAAAACTTCCATATTTTATGGAAGGTTTTGTTATATGTTTGACTGCGGATGTGTTATTTTTATACCATTCATGGTTTGTGGAGAAAGTATTGCCATTTTGTATGCTAGTTTTAATACGAATGTTAATGTTATGTTCTAACCTGTTCATATGTGGAATGCATTGGACTTAATATGTGACGGGTGGAGCCCACTATTGCTACTCAATCCATCAGTTGGTCTCATGAGACAAACTAGTGTCTTGGCATAAGGCCTTGAAAAAATAATATTTTTAGTCTTGGAACAAGGCCTTGACTATGTGGTTATGATAGTCTGGCATTATGCATTCCATCATTATAAAAGTAGATATTGATATTGCATGTGATTATTAGACTAGTAGAATTTCCATGTGAATAAGTAATTGGAATTATTTTATTTTATTTTTTCCATATTATGCTGAAGTTCAAGTTTAAAAGGATTTTGTTTTAGTTATACATTGACTTAAATGTTTCTACTTATTTATGAAAGTTTCTGCTATATTGTTATCCTTACTTAGCATTTTAGCTCACCCCTTTCAATGTTTTATTTTTTCCAGGATGTAAAGAAGTAATTAATGAATTACCTACAAGAATAGTATGAGGGGATATGAAGACAAGATGTTTTAGTAGTTTTTTTACTTTATGATGTAATGTATACATTACGAATGTATATAGTTATTCCAAAGATACTAAACTAATCAGTATTTCAAGACTTGATCTTTTATGATCATGCTAATGTTATGTAATAATGAACCTACTCTGGGTAACTGGGGTCGGGGCATTACAATGGGATGGATAATAAATTATTATATGCTATAAGTAGAAAGGATCATGTAACCTTATCAATAATGAGAATTGGAAAATAAACAATATTCATCGACTTTCAAAGGATAGAAATGAAATTCATAAGAGAAGAAACATCAATATACATAGATAAACTGATTATCCAATCATCCATTTGGGAGAAGATAGAGGAAAAATAAATGGATGACATGGAAATAAAGAAGAGTGTGGAATCTAGAATAAAAATGAAGTAATATTAATTCAAATTTGATAAAGAAGGAGTTGTACAATTTTGGTCCAAACTATTTGTAGCATCAAATCTTGAGATAATATAGGAGATGTTATATGATTCAAATGGCACAACATTCTCTATCCATCCAGGGAGCACAAAGATGAATCAGGATCTCTATGAGTACAATATTTGGGAAAATATGACGAATGATATAATGGAATATACATCAAATTGTTTGGTATGTCTTGAAGAAAATATAGAATGAACGAATACCAATGGTATGATAAAATCATTACCCATAACGTTATGGGAATTGGAAAACATCACTATGGATTTTATTAATGGGATTTCAAATACAATAATGGGAACTATTCTATATGAGTTTTAGTCACCTGAATTATAGTTACTAATAATTTAATTTTCATTAAAGTGGTATTATCACTAAATTAGAAATAATTATATATATTAGATAAGCTATGAGGCTTAATTTAAGACCATGATCAATTTTATTTTAGGAAAATTTGAGGTTTATCTATAATTTATAAAGAAATACCAAACATGATGTGTAAAAAGTGTTGAAATTTAGTACATCCAATCACCCATAGACTGATGTTCAATCATAGAGAACTATATAAAAACATGAGGATATATTTATAAACTCATAAATAGACTTATAATGAGGCTAAGATCCACATATTACATTGGTATAATTCTCATAAAAATATAGATTTTAGTCAGTCATTCATATAGCACATTATGAACCCCTCTATAGAGATAAATGTATAAATTAATAATTCTGGGTTGGTGTTTGAGAATGAAATCTATGGGTCCCTAAATTGGTCGAATTAAGGATAAAGAAGGTCAAGTACATTCAGTGATAGATCCAAGAAGAACAATGTTGACAAAAGAGTTATGATGATAAATATCTATGAGAACTCGAGATTGAGGTTGGTGATAATGTATTCTTTATATATATATATATTCAGTAGATACATGAGGTTTTATAAGAATGGAAATATAAGTGATAGTTATATTGGTACCTTTGATATTCTTAATTACATCAGAGTTGTGACCTGTTGACGTGAACTCCCACAAGACATGTACCATGTACATGATCTATTAAACATATCTATCTTTAGGAATAAATATTAGATCCCTAAAAAGTACTAAATCTAGAGGTGGTGAATTTGTATAAAATTATCTTTTTTTTATAAATATCTAGTGAAGATCACAGACCATAGAGAAAAATTTATATGCAAAAAAAACTCACCAAGTAAAATTACATTAGAAGAATCATAAATATGAAGAAGAAACATAGAAACTGAAAGATTCAATGAAATAAAAATACCCTCAATTTTTCACCTTATTATATGAAATGAAATTTCAAGGGTAAAATTTCATAACATTGAAGAATATAATGATACACTAATTCTATATATTAGTAAAATAATTCATTATTCACTATGACAATTTTATCATGTTTTACAATATATGAAAAGAAAAATAATTTCACATTTCATAGGTACATTACATGTCATTAAATAACGATTAATATAATATGTAAGAATATTATAAGGTTATAAATGAAAAAAAATAATACACACACAAATGTAAACCCCACATGATGAAATCCTCCAATGAAGAACACTCCAACCACAAATCCTTTAAATATAAAGATAAGCATCGGGAATGTGAAATACATTATTAAGGAATGTATATAAACCTGTAAGTGTTGTAGTTAATGATGAGGTAAGAGAATATTGAAATATATATTAGCCATAAAGAGAAATATGACTAATGATGAGGTAAGATAATGTTGAAATATATATTAGCCATAAATATAAATTTGACCATTTTAATCTTACCATTACCTGACCATTGTTATATGACTATTACATGACTGTTGGAATAGTAATTGGTCAATTAGGAATAGTAGAATCACTAGTGGAGTAGTAAATTTATATATATAAAATAATATAATTCTTTTTATTATAATATAAGTAAATAAAAATGTTAAATAGCATTAAATAAATGTTTGACAAATTTAAATCGTAATTATATTTTTTTTAAAAATATATCTAATTTATCTCAATTCAAAATAGGTTTTTATGGTAAATAGAAAAAATTTAAATAAAATTTATATTGACAAAATGATTTCATTAAACAATATATATATTTTAAAATATGATAACAAAATTTTATAAAACCATATGTAATTTTTATAAGTTATAGATATTTAATCATTTTTTAAAAATTATTTTTTGTAAATTAGGATTTTATTTTATTAAAAGTTTTCTAGTATTTAGAAAAAAATTATTAAATTGATTCCATTTTTTGAATCATCAGATTTAAATTATATTAGGTTTAATTTTTTTTCAGTTTTTGAAGATATTGAATTTTTTTAATAGTAATATAAGATAAAACATAGTATTTAAAATTATATTTATATACATGATTAATTGCGTAAAGGGTAATTTAGGAAACCATTAGCTCATCCTTATAAGAACCAATTACTATATTTAGTCACAATATTCTTCACTATTTAATATATTGATAAAAAATAACAACCTAATGAATATTGTTTTACAAAAACCCCTATCCTACCCTTTTTAAAATCACCTCTCACATGCCCCTTTCCACATGCCATTTATGAATTAGATATTTCCCAATCACTACCCATTTCTCTACCCACCCCTCCAAACACATCTAAAGAATTATGTTATTAGAAAAATTAAATCCAAAAGATCCTTAAGGAGTATCCGAGAGGAGACTTCAAAACAAAGAGGTAAAATTCTCAACCAAGTACCTTTCAATTACTTTATCATTATACCCCCCTCACATGACTTACACACTCCATGAAATAATAATTTTTTTTCCTTAACATGTTAATATGTTATTATTATTATTGAATAACCATTATTTACCCTCTCTTAAATCAATTATCAAATGAAAACATTGTTCATATTATGGTTGTTATAAAACCTCCATGAATGAATAATTTGATCACCCACTATCACCTTCATGAATAGTTTAAATTCACTCACTCAAAAGTCACTTTTTATTTATTCAAAACAAGATAGACAAAGAAATAAAAATGTTAAAGGAGGCTTGTAATGGTGAATCCCAAAAGAATCACCATTTTAGATACCCAAGATTGATGTACATGAACATTACATTACTTCTATGGAATACTTAATACATAATAAAAACAAACACCCAAAGACTTTATTAGTTTAGTGTATTTGGAAACATGGAACATAATCTTATAATAATAGTGAAATATATTCAACATCTTCCATAAATATCTTCCCATTTTGTTTTCTAACCTAAAAAATTTCTTTATATACTGGGGAAAATAAAACGTAGAAAGGGTGAGCTCAAATGATCATTAAGGTTAAATATGGAGAACATAAAACAATCCATAAACATTTGAACATACAAACATAAACATAAAGTTTAAACATCAAAATCCTAAGCAATTACATAAATATTGGCAGTACGTAAGGCATAGATCCTATAGCAACATTAACCATGAAATAATTGAATTATAATAAAGAATGTAATTGTGGAAAACTAATATGCACATATTATGATTTCCATAGTAGTCAAGGAATTTCTACCAAGACCATAATAGTTGATTAATTCCATTACTGAACCAGGATTACTTGCCTTTCCAGTCCTATATTACTGAACTAGATTTACTTGTCAATCCTTCCATGTTTATATCATGAGATATAAATCTTTACCCAATTCATTGGAGGGATATATAGGTCCCACCCATCTCATAATGAAATCATAATTATGTGTGACACAAAATAAACATAAATCATTCTTCATAACCCAAAAAATAAAATTAGTTTCACAAACATCATCCCATTATAACATAATCCATATAAAACGAATGGATATAATTTCATCATAAACAAAATCAAACCATGAAAATAATAGAGACATTATACATTAAATATAACCATATTAAAGAATGTCATCTTATATGCAAAATAGTTTTGATAAAACACTTGAAATGAATTATTGAGGAAAATATCCTTTCTTCTTCAAAATCATTTTATTTTCTCAAAATGTTGTGTAATTTTAAAAGAAAAGAATTTTTTGAAAATAATCATGAAATATTGTAGATTAATATTAATCAAAATATGTCATTATGAAACCATAATAACTCTTCATGTTGTATATGTTAAAAAAACATTCTCCTCGTACTTTTGTCGGAAAAGTCAAAATGTACCTCGTATGGTAAACAAAAGAGAGATTCCTTCCAATCTATGTGGTGAAAGTCAAAAAAGGGTAAAAAAGATATTAAATACACATGTAATAATATTAAACATTTTATTAAAACATTTTTATTAAAAATGGACATGGATGATAAATATATCCCCAGAAAATACTTACGTATAAACAATCACAGATAAAAATGAGATTGCAAAATTATCCCTTACCTTAGGTTTGACATGCTTTGAACATATCCGAAACTCGTATATAATTATTTAAATAATGTCATTGACATATTTCCAAATCATAGTCATTTTTATGAAATCATATATGGCCATATTCGTATCTTTTGATTAGTCACATTTCATTGTTACTCGTTATTCGAGTGTTAAAAACGTTATGTGCTTATGCATGTTTTATCGAATAAATTATTATTCATATTTTTAGGTTATAATTATATCATTTAAATAATTTTATTAGTATTATATATATAATATTTCTTAATTAAATTCATTTATATAATCATTATTCAATGAAGATCATGTAGAAAGAATCACATCACATCATGGAGACAATAGACCGTATGTATGCACAAGCGACGATATCATTCCCATGATTGTAGAATTTTATTGAAATTTATGGTGTATAATATTTCAGAATCAATAAAACTTTAAAATAATCATATATAGTTATTTATTCCATAATTATACCCATCCAAGTATGTGGGTGATGAAAAACAGATTACACCATGGCGTGGAGACGGTAGGTCGTACGTACGCACGAATGGTGATTTCATTTTTCATAAGATGGATAGAAGATGGAATATGGATACCTCATATTCATAATAACATATTATTGTACAAGTTATACTGGATTTATTACTTAATAATGAATCAAATCATATAGAGGAAGTAGAAGAAGAAATAATTTTGAAAGAATCGCCAAATGATATTACCTCTTCTTCGATGCGCCTCTTCTAAACCTCCTCTTAGGGAACTAAAGTTGGTATTTGAAGAATACAAAGACATCTAGTATATTTATAAATAATTTGAGAATGTAAATGGTCAGGTTTTTTCCAATTTTGAAAGATAAAAATGGAGTTAATGTGAGAGGATGGATGTGCCCTTTTATAAGAGAGGAGATGGGCACTTTTGGAATCCTCAACAATATTAATTTATAATAAACTCAAACACCAATCAACCCCCCTTCCAAATATGACTAAAAATAGAATATTAGATGATATAGGGTTGTAATATCATCAAACAATAAAATTTATACATGTTTTATTTAATTTTAAACCTTATCATTTTGATTTATTCATATTTAATCTATTTAATTTTTTTTGGGTTCATAATATTCTAAATTTTAAATGGTTATAAATACTTACTTATGTACATAATTGAATAATATATGACATTTTAGACCATATAATTTTTAATTTTTAATTTATAAATATTTTTGTGATTTTTAAACAATTTAATAATATGTTATTTTTATAAAATATCAATATTGTCATTTTTGACACTATTCATTTATTTGAATTTAAATAAAATCCAAAATGAAGATAGATTTGATAAAAATATATTTAAAAGATTCCTAACATGTAATATTAATATATAAAATTCATGGAGCACATTAATTAGTTCATATAATATTTATTTTAATTTTTTTAAAACCATTTATTTGATATTTATATAATAAAATAATTACTACAACATATTTTTATAATTATTTAATATACTTAATTGTTGTATAAAAATTAAAAATAAAATACTTTAATAAATATAAATCTAATATATTTCATAAGAATACTTTTTGTCGAATTTATATTCTAAAAACCAAACTTTTAAAATGTTATATTTATTAAATTATGAAGGTGACAACTTTGACATCATTTAAAATAAAATAATATAAGTGTCATAATCACTTTTTTAAGGCTCAAAATGATCAAAAAGTAGACCCTTGGTTTATTATTGTTTATATATACTCGACTAATAAGTTTTTTTCAAGTGTTTGGGACTTTTTATGGGTATTAGTATTTTAAAAAAATCTATATTATTTATTTTTTACTATATAAATAATTTCATCATCATTAATGTATAAGCTATTAAGATAATTATACATTTCTTAAAAATTACAAATAAATTACCATGATAAATAAAAATATTTTAAATTTAAAATGATTATTTATAATAGAATTTATATTACATATAATTTTATATTAAAAATAATTTAATTATTAAAGTTTGAGTGAGACATATTTCACTTTTCATTAAATAAAATAAATTAATTATCTCAATCTCATCCAAGTGGGTTCCAATAGATACCATTTAAACTCAAGTATATTTTAGGGTGAAATATAATAATAAAATTATATTGAGACAAGTGTTAGGGTAATTTTAAAATATTATTTTTACCCTTAATTAACTCATTTACCTTTAACTATGGTAAATAAAATTTACCATAGTAACTATTCATAAAGCCCGATAATAAAAGTAGCCTATTAACATAAATTATAACTATTGATTCATAATATGGAATATATTTTTCCAAATTCATGATACAGAAGTTGCATTAGTTAATTTAAAATTAATCCCATTGTCGAAAAAATGGGGTTTTGTTTAAAATAGTGCAAAAGATTGAAATGTTTTTACCTATGAATTCAATGGAAAATTAATGAGAATTATATAAATTATATTAAATGGTAAAAATATATTCTATTTATACATTAAAGTCATTAACTATTATAATTTAACCATATAAATTATCACGATGAAAAAAGTTGTTTTTAAGTAAAATTTAGCGTATTTTTACTATTCACCAAAATATGACATTTTTCAGTAAAATATGAAAAATTTATCAAAAGTAAATTCTTATATCCTGATTTAAAATAAATAGTTTATTTTCTCAAATTGAACTTATAAAATTTTAAAAAATTAGATTTAAAGTGGTTGCACAATCAAAAGGTGGAAAAAACTGCATTTTCTAAAAAAACTTCTTTTATCTAAAAAACTGATTTTGTTCTCATACCATGTTCTAGAAAATGAGAAATATGAATTATAATTCTATAAAATTCAAACTTGGGTTAATACTACTCATAATGTCAAGGGAATAATAATATTATAAGAATATATCATTGATTAGTAAAACGTCGTATTGTGTACCACACAAACTATTGAGGAAGGTTGCTCTTGTGTGTAATGCAAGAAGTGTCAGTGTTGTGTATAGTGAATGCTTCCTTTTGTGTTGCGTATAACATAATCCGAACGTATTTTATTTATACATTGAACAAAATTTATACTAAATATTGCGTAGAATAATTTCTACCAAACGAACTTGAAATTGTGTGTAACACGAGCCAAGAATAGTGTTGCGTATAATGCAAGCTAATACGGTGTTGCGCATAGCGTAAGATAATGTTGGTGTAACATAAAACAAAATACATAAAATAAATTAAATGAATCTATCTCACAAAATCTCGAGGTGTTACATTCTACCCCCCATAAAATGACTTTTTCCCTTGAAATTCGTCGGGGTTATAAATGGTTTACTACAAGAAAGTTTCTTTCATAGAAACCCACATTGTAAAAAGGAATACTAAAACTTAATTTTCAATAGTTAAGTAAGAAACATAATTATTACCCAAATCAACTCATCACTGGGTTTCCACATAAGAGAATATAGGTGAAAACATGGATATGGAAGAGAAATCCAACCATCAAATTTTGATGAAGAGTTGTAGAGAACATGGATATGAAAAAGCCAAGAATCACAAAGCCATAAATTTGTGATGATATAAGGTACCATCTGATTCATCGAATATGAGGGTTCTAGGACAACATTTTTGATTTTCAAGATCATTTCCCTATAGATGATCAATTTTTTCATAAGGATAAATACTTACTTGATTTCAGTGTAATATCATCATTGGTCATTCCACGAACAATTTCCACTTCATCTCTTATTTAATAAAATGAAGTGGAATTTGTCCTTCTTGAAGTGTTAGAAGATCATGCTATAGAATGATATGTCATTCCATCTATCTCAATCACAAAAAGTTTAACACAAGTTATTAAATATACATAAGTCCATCTATGGTGATACTAATTGTATATGGTTCCAAAAATGGACTTATAATTCATCTATCATATTGATTAATAAAATAAAAATAATTTATACTAACCAGGGACATTATGTAGGCCAGTGGTAGGCGATAAAGGCTTGTCTCACTTTAGTTGTGTGGTCGATTCCCGCGTCCTTGTCCAACATGATGAGTTTTCACCCATCCTACAGGTTGTCCTTTTTCTAATACTATACTATTATAACATTACGGAAATAATAATAAAAGTTTTAGCCTTAAACAATACAATCTAATGTACAACTAAATCCATTCCAATCTTTAGGCTTATCCAAAGTACTTCTGTCCAATCTCATAGTTTAAATAAACAAATTACTTGAAAGATCATTTACCAAGAATGTGAATTCCATCATTTATGCCCCATATATAATATGATATATCTTGTTGGTCACATTCAAAACATGTGAATAAATTAATCATGTATTCTATGGAAACTTGAATTACCATAGAATCTTAATGAAAACATGAATTTTGTGAAAATTTAACTCTTTACACACACCAAAAATACCAAAAATTTCTATATAATCTAACCATGATATCATTTTGTCTTTTTATTAGTAATGAGCACATTAATACTATCAAACATATTATTTTATCCTTATCCCTTCATTATGAACATATTACCTGCATTAAAAAAATATTTCAGTCACTTTTCATGGTTACCATTACCATATAATTATTTAAAACCATAATAAACTAATACATAAATATCCCAATATTCCACGATACTATAAATGAGATTCCACAACACTATTTTGGAATCCTATTACATAAAAAATTAATCATTCAACCACTTCATTGTCATACTCAACATCACCAATAGTGATCACATGTGACTTCCCTCTGTTCTTTGACTTAATAGGTTGTAGATGTTGATCATCATTAACCCTTGGATTAGGGCATTGGTTAGTAGAATTACCTATTTCATTTCACTTGTATCAGTGAAGTGTTGGTGGTGTGTTCTCTATAGTCTTTTCTCTATTCACATCATTAGCTAGATTTTTCCCATTACTTCGGATCTCAGCTGCTCGATGACCTTCTTTTCTACACATAAAACATTTTCTAGTCCCTTTAGGACAAACTCCACCATGCTTCTTTCCACACCTTTAGAATAACGAAACATTCATCTTCCTTTCACCATTATTTTGAGATTTTTCCTTGAACTCCATCTTTCATTTCTTGACAAAACCATGAGATGGATACGTAACACAAACTTCTAGTTCTACCTTTATAGAACAACACACAATCTCTTTATATATACTGAAGTCTATTATAGATAATTCCCTTCAAAGACTTGGTTTTAAGCCACTGAATAATCGATCAACATTACTTTCAGGTTGGATGATAAAGCCAGATGCATACCTTGGAAGTTTTGTAAAATTCACCTCGTATGTACCTAATGATTCATCATACTTTTGCTTAATCTTAAAGAACTCCTTTTCCATCTTTTTTCACAGAATACAAGTGACGTACTTATTGAAAAATATTTTCTTGTACTCGTCCCATGCCATGGATTCAATTCCATCTTGGGACCTTTTATTATTAATTAGAGTCCACCACTAGTCTGCTTCAACTTCCAAATGGAAAACAACCATAATAACGTTTTCATGTTCTAAACAATGAAGTATGTAAAATATCTTTTCAATGGTACTGATCCATTTTTCAGAAACAAGTGGGTCAGAAGACCCACTGAATGAAGGTGTATGTTTCCCCATAAAAGACTCAATAGAATATTGTTCCCTTCCCTGCTTATTTGGATGTCCAGAATGATTCATAGCTTGTGTAAGTATAACAATAAGATTTTTCACTCCATATCCCATAAAATTTGGTTGTTCAGTAGGACAATCATTGCATTGCCCAGTGCATTGATCATTAACATGATTCCTTTGGGTTCCAGCCATTACCTAAAACCCAAAAAGAATTGTGTGAGAGGAAAACATCATACTAGGAAAACAACATAATCAAGGGGAAGTACTTTAAATATGTAATATCTTAGGTTTACTCATAGTTTATTCATGACCGTTATCATAATTATAGGACTATAATACTATACTTATACTTAACCTTACAGACATCCCTAGACGTACCTTAGAAATATATCTAGGGGTCTCACTAATGTTTTTTCATACAAGTTTCAAAAGGTTGACTGAAAACACTACAACAAATGCCGTTCCTAGCGGCGGTTTTTTTCCGGTTTAGCAGCGGTTTAAACCGCCGCTATATTGTGTGGCGGCGGTTTACAAAAACCGCCGCTAAATGATTCCTGATTATTTAGCGGCGGTTAGAACCGCCGCTAAATGCTCACAGGTATGGCATTAGCGGCGGTTAAAACCGCCGCTAAATGTTGAACTGGAAAAAAAATATTGGATCTTCTCCACCACTGCCCTAAATTTTCCAAAACCACAGCCACATCTCACCCATCAGCCCCACATAATATCACATCCACACATATTTGTAATGTACAACAACTTACAACATTATTACATCATTACCATTTCATATTCCATCACTAAAAGAATACTACCACAAATCACTACACACAAAAACCAACATCCTCATAATAGTGACCATAACATCTCTTACCATAATAAAAACCAACATTAAAAACACCATCCCTCATAGACAAAACCACACCATAACAAGAAACATGTATCTCACTATGAGAACCAAATTCACCCATAACACGTCAACAATTAAAAACAAATTGTGAATCCAAACTTGTTGGTTCCATCATACTTCAAACCCCTTAAATCCCACACAAAAAAAGATGAACAACAGACAACCAAATGTACACAAGAATATATTTCAAGATATATGAAGACAATTTCACATCAATTCATCATCTCATGTGGTTGTTTTTTCATAATTATCAAAATTTTCAATGTAATTGATTCTTATCAAAATATACCTATTATTCCTTTTTCGAT
The DNA here is from genome assembly GCA_963277665.1 of Viscum album. Taxonomy (NCBI): domain Eukaryota; kingdom Viridiplantae; phylum Streptophyta; class Magnoliopsida; order Santalales; family Viscaceae; genus Viscum; species Viscum album. The sequence continues at coordinate 105,307,052 of OY728143.1, read as the reverse complement.
GGATGAGTTAAAATAATCATCCAAAAGAAGATTTTATAAATAGACAAATAATACATTCAGGAATCACAAGGAATAAGAGAATGATACTGTGGAATAATAATGAAAAGCCAAATATCTAGTAACCATATTTGAAATCACGGATCACGTAAAATCCATTTTAAAATCAATTAGTTATTTTTTCTTTGATTTATCTCAATTACCCACCCACATGGAGAAAACCACGATAATTTCATAAATGGTAAAATCAATAGAGATTAAGGACACCCTAATAGAATATACTATAATTATTTCTACACAAAAAAATGGAAATGAGAAGGAGATGTAATAGACTATATATACCAAGGTAATGATTTGATCAGTAACACAAACCATTTAGCGAATGGAGGAATAATGGAGGGGGACTAAAAACAACATCAAACTTCACATCACGGTGCAATCAAATGAAGAATGGTAGTAAAGAACATACCTAGAATTGCATGTTTGGGGAGTCCATGTCCCATATAGTGGATCTAAAAAATTAAAACCATATCTAAGGATTGATGAAACAAGATAAAAACAAGTTAATACATAATATAGAAGGAGTCCCCTAATTTAAGATTCAAAATTTAATTTACCAAACGTTATTGGGTTGTTATGTTTGTCAAAATTCCATTTTTTGGTATCATCAAATTTGGTTTCATTTAAATGATGGGTAATTGACCATTTAAAACCATGAATCATGATTATTTCAGTAATGTTGGGATACATGGATGATATTGTGAATTATTTTTATCAGTGGTTAGAGCTCCAACTCATATAACACCTCACCAATGTTCACCAAAACCTAAAAAATCCATAAGAACCTAGGAGAATCCACACTCCCTCACACAAAATATGCCTACACCATCATGGAAACAACCTCAAGAACGCATGATCTTTGAAATATAACTACATGGGTCTACATATATATTATACAGTGGTATTGAAATGATCCTGATCTTCTTTTATATTTTCTATAACTATTAGGATATTTTAAGTCATGCATTACACCACACTAGAAAAATATTTTTTTATTCCCTTACATAGACACATCACAATGTAAAAGTATACAACATCTAACACAACTCATAGAATATATACACAAAAACAGATGAATGATGTATATTTTTATCGGAAAACAAAAAAAAATTGGTGTTTTATTCACCCATAATACAACTAGGTCAAAATTAATGTTCCCAAAAAATCCCACAACTTATTGAAATTCAATTCCAGATTTCCATCGATTAGGGGATTGAAAGTCATTTTAAAGAGAGTTTAGGTAATGGATGGATTCCATATTCCTCCCAATAATGATGATATGAAATAGGAATTACATTCTAAACAATTAATTATGGTATCATGGGGAGTCCTAAAACCTCATCCATGTACAATCATTCTTAATAATGTATTTAACTGGACTCCTTGATTTCTATATAATGTTATGAAATCATTATTCAATATATGATCACATATCCTCCCTAATATTGGGGACACATTGTGACCATCACAATATTTGACCCTCCACCAAAAGGATTTAATGATTGTATACATAAGGAAACATGAGAAATCAAGAAAATGTTAGGACATGGAAATGTTTGGTGGCAACTATGTGTCATAAATGTTACATATACAAACCAACTGTTATTATACTTGTTCAACACATCAACAATACTACTACTCATCATCTGATGCTGCATCGTCACCCTCTCCACCTTCATCTCCACCACCTGCTGCCACCTGTAAGAACATTATATTGAAAATTAAATATTGTTGCATATTTATAATAAAAATTAATACCAATAAAAGTTTTCAAACTAAATGATTTTGATTTTTTTGTGATTTACCTGCTCACCACTACCCGATGCACTACCACCGGGGGCATATCTGCTCATATGCTGACGTATTTCAAGCAACTCTTTCTGCAAATCAGATATCTGATTCCCCTGTTGGTGAACTGTGTTTCGTAGAGTAGACATCTCCCTCTGAGCATCTTCAGGTATGAAATGACTATAACCAAGAGTAGATGAGGTCGAAATCCCGGATGGCATGCGAAATACCTCAGATGGTACGAGTCCCAAACCCATCCCGCGCACTCTACCAGGATGCTCCATCCCAAGGACTTGACCAACCGGGTCATCCTGGGAGACTGAGTAGGATTTCCCAGGATTGGCATCCCATATTTCTTTAATTTTTACCTATAAATCAAATATCAATATATATTAACACATTAAAAATAGATATTAAGTTATTATAATAAATAATTGACTTCATACCCCAACTTCTCTGGAAGGTTCATTCACAAAATTTCCATCTGTTTTTTTATGAACATCCAGCCATAGTTCTGTTCGGGATGCTTCATGCCCTAAACTCTGTGACTGCATTAAACAAAGATAAATCATCAATCAAATATGTTAAACAGATAATATTATCTTATAAATATTTAAACTAATTAAAAGATTACCAATGACATTCGGCTTCTTGAAAAGCTTTTTGAACCCGCAGTGTGCGGGATTACCTGCTTCGCCCGGTTTGAAGCATTATTTCTTGAGATATCCTGAAATAAATAAAATTCAATTTAACAGTATTGTATTAAATGTCTATCTCCTCTTCATGTACATGTATAAATGTAAAATGAGGATAATATAATAATATATATTTCAATACCATTCGCTTCTCATCACGATGTCTATCGACAAAAACCTTCCACTGTTCTTTCGGTACCCCACTGGGTATCTTCTCATACATCTGCTGCACGGTCAACGAAGAATCGTTGACATCACACCACAACCTCCATTTGAAATTTTTCCATTTTTTTCCAAGATTTTTCAATGTCCACTTCCGTGCTATCACAACAGAAACGGTAAAGTGGAATAACATCTGTATACAGAAATTCATTTTGAATATATTAGTAAAATGACATTCAATTAAACCATAAAGTAATAAAATTACCTTTATCTGAGAATCATAAACTTCATTTTTCCAGTTTGGAGGCATATGCCTCCAATCATCATACGAAATAGGCAGGGAAACGGGCTCCGCTGCCAGCTGACCTATAATCTGACCAAGTAAACCTGCGGCGTCATCCTTCGGGACCCCATAAGAATCAAATGGCACCACTATCTTCTTACCATGCATGTTCCAAACATCATAACTTTTTATGTCTCTTTCCACGGTTTCATTGTCTTCATCTGCAATGAGCAAACAATTACTATAAACAAAATGCAATAAATTTATTTAATTAAAATTTGTACCTATGACTGCGACCCTCCAGAATGTCCGTGATGAACTGGAGGGGGCGTGTCGCTGCCCCGCTGCTGAAGCTCCTGTAGGGGGAGGCGATGACTCATCCTCTAATGAGGCATCCACTGATGGTGTCAGAGTTGGTTCAGGGGGAGATGATGTCGTGGGGACAGACGGATCATCATCTGTCGCAGAAGAAGAAGGAATAGTGTACCGCTTCTTCCTTGGAAATCCTGTCATTTAATCAAATAAAATTATGTTCAGAATATATATTTCAAAAAATTTATGCAGAAAAAAAATTAAAAATGATAATAGATGCCCAGTATTAACAAAAAAAAATATATAACAATGATAATGAATGACTACAGAAATGAAACAAGTAGTTTCTGAATGAATAAATAATTGTACATACAATCATTTTCCCGTTCAATCATGTCGTTTTCCTGCTCCATTGCTTCATCCACTTCATTCATCCTTGCTAGACCAATATTTTCAATATCATGATGGACAAATAATTCTGCTTCCTGTTGTTGATGAAATTCAATTTCAGAGGTCAAATCTTCCACTTCATCACCCATATCATACAAATCTCTGTGTATTACGTGAGTATCTACACTCCACCCTTCATCCACAACATAATTCACATAATATACCATTTTTGCCTGCGATGCTAAGATATATGGATCATGCAGTACACGATCACCAACATCCATCAAGCGAGAGAAGTTTACAGAAGTAAATTGCAAGGAATCTATTTTAACACCTCTGATAAAATCGACCCATTTGCATTTGAATAAAACAACAGAAAAATGCCCGTGGTAGTTTAATTCAATAATATCATGCAGCTTTCCATAGTATTCCACTTCAGCAAATGTAAAAATACCACTATTCTGTGTTTTCAAACCCACTTCTCGATCGACTGTACGAAATCTAAAACCATTCACATTATAATCGTTGAACTTTCTAACTTGTTTTATAGGACCTCTATAAAGAAACATCAAATCTTCTGAAAAGTCAGCTCGAGTATCAGTATTCATGATCTGAAAAAAAAATAATTTAATAGATTTTCAAATTGTATGTGTCAAAGTAATATTCGTATTTATTGCAATATTTATAAACTTTCACGTCGTGCAAACCATTCTACCAGCTCTTTATTCACAGCTTTCGTTATATCTTTTTCATTTCATGTTCGGCTTCTCATTCGTCTCTATGTTTGTATCCTCAACTCTTCAATAAATGGATCTGCAATTTCACTATTCAGCAGCACATATCTATGTGCCTGTAATAATTCCAATTCTGTTAGTGTCACGTATGAGGTCCTCCCAACTGATCGGCCAATAGCAGGAAATATTTTTGATTTTTGATGCATTTGAGATTGAGTTGATGTGTCGTCAACACGTCCAACTCGAGTAAATCTTGTCTCAATATCATCCAAATATCTGGAACAAAAGGTGAGACACTCCTCGGCCAAATAGCAATCAGCAATAGAGCCTTCTGGTTGAGCTTTATTTCTCACGTATGCTTTCAAATGCCCAAGATATCTGTGAAAAAAAAAATTATTATGCATTTATTTAAATGCCAAAAAATTTTTACTTAACTAAAAACATATAAATAAAATACCTCTCAATTGGATACATCCATCGATAATGAACGGGGCCTCTTAATTTAGCTTCGTCAACCAAATGCACAGTTAAATGCATCATGACAGTAAAAAAACGATGGTGGGAAGATCATCTCCATTGCACAAAGGGTCAATACTAACCTCTCCTGTAGGTTGTCAAGCTGAAATGGATGTAGAGATTTCTCGCATAACTGTCTGAAAAATGTGCAGAAATGGAGTACAACAACAGTAACTTTTTCAGGTAATAATGTACTCAATGCCAATGGTAGTAACTGTTGTAACAAAACATGTGAATCGTGACTTTTCAATCCATATAACTTACGATTCTTCAAGTCAACACACCTCGAGATGTTACTCGAATACCCATCAGATACCTTCACATTCTTTAAAATTTGAAGGAACGTATCTTTATCCCTATTTTTCAATGAAAAAATGGCTGGAGCATACTTTTCATTCTCATCTGGCCAGAGATCACGTTTTATGTTCATTACTTGTAAGTCTTTGCGAGCATTGAGATGATCCTTCGACTTTCCATGCCCGTTAAGTAATGTGAAAATCAAATTATCACATACATTCTTCTCAATATGCATCACATCAAGATTGTGGCGCAAAGAATTAAATTCCCAATACGGAAGTTTGAAGAATATACTTTTTTTCTTCCATTGTTGCGTTCTGATTTCACTTGACGATGCACTTCGCACTCGTTTTCCGCTATCATTCAAATGATGAACCTTCCCAAATTCTGTTTTAACATTTTCAAGCTGTGTCAATATTTCAGAACCGGTTAACAACTTTGGAGGTGGTCTACGATCAATGCAACCATTAAATTTTGATTTGTTCAGCCGAAATCTATGAGATGCATCAAGAAATCTTCGATGGCACATGAAGCACCATTTTCTACTGTGAGGTAGCCGTTTGGGCTCGAAATCAATGTTACAAATGGGACAAGCCAAACCCGTATAAGTGTTCCAACCAGAAAAATTCCCAAGCCCAGGGAAGTCACTAATGGTCCACATTAAAGCAGCATGCATTTTAAACATTGTTTTAGAAGAAACATCAAATGTCTCAACACCGTTGCTCCATAGATCCTGCAAATCTTCAATCAAAGGCTGCAGATATACATCAATATCATTTCCAGGCATTTGTTTTCCAGGAATAATCATCGAAATGATAAAAGATGTTTGTTGCATACACATCCACGGAGGCAGATTATAAGGGATCAAAACAACTGGCCAAATGCTATAACTCGTACTCAAAGTCCCAAATGGGTTGAATCCATCGGCAGCCAATCCCAATCAAACATTCCTAGGATCAGCTGAGAAATCTGGATGTAATGAATCAAATGTATTCCACGATTGGGAATCTCGTGGATTTCTCATTAACCCATCATTGTTATTATCTAAAGCATGCCACTTCATGTGTTCGGCGGTTTTTGATGACATGAATAAACTTTGCAATCGAGGCTTCAAAGGAAAGAAACCCAAAACTTTTGCAGGTGTGTTCCTTTTCTTCTTCTCCGTGAAATTATGTTCAATAATACTTCCAACATCACCCTTTGACTGCCATCTAGAAGAAGAATATTTCTTACAATTCTGTCTACGTGATTCCTCTCCCCAGTAAAGCATACAATCATTGGGACACGCATGTATTTTTGTATAATTCAGACCAAGTTTGTTAACAACTTTTTTCATATCATAAAACGATTCTTGGATTTTTGCTTCAGGAAATGAATCACGAATCAATTCCAATAACATGGACATTTCCTTATTTGTAATTCCACATAGACATTTGATATCGTACAACTTCAGTAGAAATGAAAGCTTTGAATATTTCAAACACCCACTATACAACTCTTGATTTCCATCGTCAACTAAATCATGAAATGCATTTTCCTCACTGAAGTTTTCCCTTACATTTGGCTCCACAGAATCAAGAGGATCCAATGATATGTTACAATCTTGATCTTCTTGTGTTACAGTCTCAGAAACATCACTTGTCACGTTGCAATTTGTAGCACCCTCTTCTGGTTGTTCTGATATGTTTTGATGCTCATAGTGGTGTCTTGCAGTGCCGAATGCATCATTTATGAGGTTTTTCATTTCATTTTCCATTATCGAAGAACTTGGGACCTCATTCTGTGGATTAACATCAGTCCTCAATCTTTCTGTATTGTTTGATTCTCCATGCCAAATCCAACACAAATATTGCTCAGGGAATTTCTTCAGTATTAAATGTTCATAAACATCATCTCTCTTCAACCATGTTCTAAATTTACATTTAGGACATGGATATCTTATTCTCCCTTCAACGGATCGATTAGAAATTGAAAAATCTAAAAACCCATTCAAACCCTTAACATATTGAGATGTGTTCCTCGGTAATGTGATCCAGCTTTTATCCATGTATATCACAATGTGCCTACACAAAATATACGATAGTGTAAGATTACAGAAACATAATATAATAAAGATGAACCATTGACCATAAAGTATGCATAATATAATAAAGATGATTCATTGACCACATTTACCATTTCAGACCAACTGAACAAGTCTGGTCCATAGGAGACAGCGTCAACACCTCATTGAGGAGCAATAAGAATATCAGGATACACACTTATCATAACACCATCGATCACACATTTATGTTGCCTCAAACAACACCCCATTGATGTGTGATCGAAACTGATCATAATGCATTTTAAATCAAGTTAACTACATTCATTGAAACCATTTTCACAATGGGTAATGTTTGTTTTATTGTTCTAGGTAAATCTAAATGGCCACATTTAAGTTTTGGGGTTCATCTTGTGATGGAAGCATGAGACATAGTGTTTGAATTTCTTGAATAAATTAGTGATAATGACCCTCCTAAGGTGGAGAGAATTATGCTAGTCATGGAAATGCGGAGAAAACTGTAGAGTGGATGTGGAGGAATCAACGTTCCAAATAGAAACCTATAAGGGATATGTTTGGGGGTTCTTAGGGAAGGCCAGGTGGAACTTCGATATGGTGTGTGAGGTAAATTAAGTTGGCCACCACTAATGGTTTCTAATGCATAATCTAGTCCATGAATATAAAACAAACAATAGTTTTTGTACCCCTCTCTCTTGGATTTTAATGATCACAATCACTCTATTTGTGTTCTAACTTGTTTTCAAGTGTTTTTGATGTTAGGAAAAAGATTTCCTAGGAGCTCGCCCAAGAAAGCTGAAAATGGATTGACTGAGTCTACCGGCTAATCGGTGGATTTCCACCGGCCAGCCGGTATGGGCACCGGCCAGCCGGTTCCTACCCACCGGCCAGCCGGAGGAGCCAGGCAGTAGGATTTCCCACTGCCTGGTGTCACCGGCCAGCCGGTGGATGACCACCGGCCAGCTGGTGAGACACCACCGGCCAGCCGGTGTGCCCAGTCAATCCTTCTGGTGGATCCTAAACTGCGGAAAGTACTAATTATGGGTGCCATTTTTCATTGCTACGATCTTGTGCTTACCACTGTGGTCGGACGTAGCGTCATGGATACTTTAGTTCTTCCTCAAGATAAAAAGCGCTTTAGCTGTAATGGTAAAATCTATATTTTCTGCAAAGGATTACAGTGATCGTTTGGCACTTCATCTGATTTATGAGAGATGGAATGAAGCTGAAAAGAAAGGATCAATGTATGAGTATTGCTGGGAAAAAGTTCATCATGTGGAAACTTTAAAGACAATTCATGCTATTCAAAAGTAATATTTTAGAAATGCTGGACTGTTGGATAGAAATGCGGGCTAGTCACATGATCTTGGATAAAGCCTGTATGTTTTGTTAAGTCATACTATAACCATGAGGAATGGGTTATCCATTTCCACTTGGTTTATTCTCCCCCTTTACTTATTTTTTCATTGAATTTACCCCACCTCTTGTAAATCATGGTTAGGGAACACAATAACTACTAACTGGGCTCTGATCGTATTACTTGAGCTGGATAAGCACTTTTTCAACCTTTTGTGTCCTAAAAACCCTGGACACCCCAAAAAATGTTCATACATCCAGTAAACATTTTGATATCCCAAAATTATCTATTTAAAATAAAATTGAAATGAGAAAGTACCTGAAAAAATCATAGAATATCATACCCTCCCTAACATGAAATGTCTTAGCTTTGAGCCACATTTCAAAGTATCACTAAGCTTTGTCAGAAAAGAGATTGAACCACTATGCCTACATATTCATCTCCCCTCCCATGTCTCTTCTTTAATGGTACTATATAGTAATAAAAGCTTTGTTAAAAAAGAGATTGGACCACTATTCCTACATATTCATCTCCCCTCCCATGTCTCTTCTTTAATGGTACTATGTAGTAATAAAACTAGAACAAAAGGTACAATACTACCTTGCAAAACCATCCCATTGTGATCCATAAAATGAACTAGATTCTCTTAAAGGATGATTCGGCCTCCAACAAAAATTCAGCCACATGGACTCTATAGAGAAGTCTAGGAAACATCACCTAAAATGAAACATAAAGAAATAATTCACATAAAGTCATACCATCATGGAATATCCAATATATTCCCCATCGGCCCGATCCTCTTCATAACACATTACTCAAAACGCTTGACACCATCTTACCATTTTTTCAAAACATTATCTCTAAACAAAAAATCACACGATAGAATACTCAATTTGAAATCATGCTTTACACCTTAAAACACATTTTAAATGTTTAGGATAATTTCTATCAACCACATTGGGAGATACATTCCGAGAAATAAAACCAATAATATATATAAAAAGATAAACAATATTCAATTGATAAAATAATGAATAATAGATTAAAAAACATCCATGCTATCATGGAATTCAAATAATGGTAACATGAATATGGAAACTACCTAAAACTCAAGCCATGCTAAAATAGATGATGGAATCTCAAATTTTAATATTTTCAAATGCACACATATTCACCTTAACTTATATGTAATGATACCTAGTCCATATATACATATTAAGGTGTACAAATATGTATAAGGGATCTATACATATTTGACTATACTTTCATATACCCCTTTTCAATGATACACATATTCATTTTCATATACACATATAAGCACATATATCCCCATGATATATATTAATACTTTCAAGGTTGAATATATATAAATGGAGAACTTATATATAGATTCTTAATTATGAATACACATGTAATCCTTTGATGATGACAGCTCAAACCTGCCAAAATGAAGACCAAAACACACTACAACGATATTTGGAATATAAAAATCACAATATCCCTAATTAAAATGTGGAAAAAATAAAAATTATATATAAATAAACCTGAAAATTATGGTGGGAGGACTGAAATTATGGTGCGGGGGTTTCCAGAGGCCGCAGGGGGGTGTGGCGGTCGCCGAAGGGCGCGGGGGGCGCGAGGGGCGCGGGGCGCGGGGGTCACCGGCGGTCGAGGGGGGGTGCAGGGTTCGCCGGGGGGCTCGGGGGCCGCGGGGGTCGCCGGAGGGCGCGGGTGTCATCGGAGGGCACGGGTGTCGCCGGAGGGCGCGGGTGTCGCCGGAGGTAGCGGGAGGGGGATCGGGGAAGAGGGGAGGGTTTGTGAGGGGGATTGGGGAAGAGGGGTACGCGATAGGGTCGGGGAAAGCGTCGCGGCTTTTCAAAATAGATTGGGTTTCGCGGCGGTTTTTAACAAACCGCCGCGAAATCTTTCACTGATAATGTTTAGCGGCGGTTTTGTGAACCGTCGCCACAAAACCGCCGCTAAACACTGTTTATGTTGTAGTGAAAGTCACTCTTATACGAATAGTAGAGACCCAATATTGACATACATGGAAATTACATTACTTTTTTGGAATACTTAATACATAAGAAAAACAAATTCCAAAATACCGTATTAGTTTAGTGTCTTTGAAAACATGGAACATAATGCTCTAACCATGGTGAATGATCTTCAACATATCACATAAAGATCTGCCCATTTTGTTTTCTTACCTAAAACCTCTCCTTATATACTGGGGAAAAGAAAACATAGAAAGGTTGATATCAAATTCATAGTAAGGGTAAACATAGAGAACATAGAACAATCCATAATCATTTGAATGTACAAACATGATGATAAAGTTTAAACATCAAAATATTGAGTAATGACATAAATCATGGCAGAATGTAAGACATAGATAATAAAGGAAAATTATCCATGAAATAATATAATTAGAATAAAACATGTAATTGTGGAAAACTAATAAGCACATATTATGATTTACATAGTAGCCAAGGCATTTCTGCCAAGACCATCATAGTGGATGATTTCTATTACTAAACAGGGTTTACTTTCCATTCCAGACCTATATTACTGAACTAGATTTACTTACCATTACATCCTTGTCTATATCATGAGATATAAATATTTACCCAATTCATTGGAGGGAGATATTGGTCACACCCATCTCATAATGAAATCATTATTATGTGTCCCAAAATAAACATAAATCATTCATCATAACCCAACGAATAAAATGGGTTTCATAAACATCATCCCATCATAACATAATCCATATAAAAAATGGGATATAATTTCATCATAAACAAAATAAAACCATGTAAATAATAGAGACGCTATACTTGAAACATAACCATATTAAATAATGTCTTCTCATATGGAAAAACGTTTTGATAAAACACTTGAATGAATTCCTGAGGAAAATATCCTTTCTTCTTCAAATTCATTTTCTTTTCTCAAAATATCATGAAATTTTAGAAGAAAATATTTTTTTGAAAATAATTATGAAATAATTTTGAGGAAGATTCATGGATATAAAGTTCTATGAAACCATAAAAATTCATTCATGTCGTATAAGTTAAAAAAACATTCTCCTCATACATTTTCCCAAAAAAGTCAAAACGTACCTCGTATGGTAAATAAAAGAGAGATACCTCCCATACCATGTGGTAAAAGTAAAAAAAGGGTAAAAATGACTTTAAAAATACAAGGAAGAATAGTAAAAATTTTATGAAAATATTTTTAAAAAACATATACATGGATGATAAATATATCCCCATAAAATACTTACGTATAAACAATCTCAGATAAAAATGAGATTGCAAAATTTTCCCTTAGCTTAATTCTGATATGCTTTGTACGTATCCAAACCTCCTGTATAATAATTTAAATAATTACATTGAATTATTATAGAATCATATTCATTTTTATGATATCATATATGGTCATATTCTTATCTGTTTATTAGTAACATTTCATTATTACTCATTATTTGATTGTTAACAAATTTATGTTCTTATGCATGTTTTGTCGAGTAAATTTAATTCCTATTTTTAGGTTATTGTTATATCATTTAAATAATGGTATTAGTATTATATATATATATAATATTTGTTCATTCAATTCATTTATATAATCATTATTCAGTGAATATCATGTAGGACACATCACATCACATTGTGGAGACAGTAGGCCGTACCTATGCACGAGTGATGATATCATTATCCTGAATGTGGAATTGTATTGAAGTGTGTGGTGTAAAATATTTAAGTATCAATATCACTTTAAAATAATAATATATAGTTATTTCTTCCATCATTATACACATCCAAGTATGTTGGTGATGAAAAACAGATTACACCACGACGTGGAGACGGTAGGCCGTACGTACGCACGCGTGGGGATTTCATTTTTAATAGGATGGATAGAAGATGAAATATGGATGTTTCATATTCATAATAACATATATGTATACATGTGAGACTATAGTTATTTCTTAATAATGAAATAACTCATATAGAGTAAGTAGAAGAAGAAATAATTTTGAAATAATTGGTAAAGTATATTACCTCTTCTTCGACGTTCCTCTTCCAAACCTCCTCTTAGGGCACTAAAGTTGGTCATTGAAGAATACCAGGACCTCTATTATGTTTATAGGGAAGTTTATAAGGTAAATGGGAATGTTTTGGAAGAGTTTGAAAGATCAAAATGGAGTGAAGGGGAGAGGGAGGAGGTGCCATTTTATAAGAGAGGAGCGGGGCATTTTGGAATCCTAAAAAATATTAATTTATAATAAACTCAAACCCCACATAAAACCCCCAAAATGACTCAAATTTGAATCTGAGATGAGATAGAGTTGTAATATCATCAACCAATAAAATTTAGACATGTTTTTATTTTAATTTAAACCTTTTTATTTTGATTTATCGTTATTTAATCTATTTAATTTTATTTGTGGTAATAATATTTTAAATTTTAAATGGTTATAAATAATTAATTATTAGTTGTTAATTGTATAGAATTGGATATTTTATGAAATTTAAGACCATATAATTTTAAATTTGTAATTTTTAAAATTTTATGTGATTTTTAAACAATTTAATAATATGTTATTTTTATAACATATCATTAGTGTCAATTTTGACACTATTCATTTATTTGAATTTCAATAAAATAAAAACAGAAGATAGATATAAATTTTTTATACTAGATTCCTAAGATTTCATAATCATCTATAAAAGTCATGGAGAACATTAATTAGTTCATATAATATTTATTTTAATATTTTTAATTATATTTATTTGATATTTCTATTAATAAAATAATTACTACAACATTTATTATCATTATTTAATATAATTATTTGTTTTATAAAAATTTAAAATAAATACTTTGACGAAAATTAATCTAATAGCTTTAATAATAGCACTTTTAGTCTAATTTATCTTCTAAAAACATAACTTTTAAAATGTTATATTTATTAAATTATGAAGGTGACAACTTTAACATCATTTAAAATAAAATAATATAACTGTCATAATCACATTTATAAGGATCCAAATGATCAAAAAGTAGACCCTTGGATGAATATGGTTTAGATAGTCTAACTATAAGTTTTGGTTAAGTGTTTGAGCCTTTTGATGGGTATTAGTATTTTAATAAGAACTATATTATTGATTTTTTACTAAATAAATAATTTCTTCATCATTAATGTATACACTATTATGGAAATAATATATTTCTTAAATGTTAAAAATAAATTACCATGATAAAAGAAAAAATTATCTTTCAAATGATTATTTATAATCTAATTTATATTCTGTATAACCTTATATTACAAATAATTTAATTATTAAAGTTTGTGTGAGACATATTTCACATTTCATTAAATAAAAGAAATTAATTGTCTCAATCTCATCCAAGTGGGTTACAATATATACCATTTCTACCCAAGTATATTTTAGTGAGAAATATAATAATAATATTATATTAATACAAGTTTCAGTGTAAATTTATAATATTATTGTTACCCTTAATTACCTGATTTACCTTTAACTGTGGTAAATAAAATATACCGTAGTTACTATTCATAAAACCCAAAAAATAAAAGTAGTCTAATAACATAATTTGTACCTAATGATTCCAAATATGGAATTTATTTTTCCAAATTCACGAAAAAGAAGTTGCATTAATTAATTTAAAATTAACCCCGTTGTCAAAAAATAGGTTTTTGTTTAAAATATTGCAAAAGATTGAAATGTTTTTACCTATGAATTCGATGTAAAATTAATGATAATGAAATAAATTATATTAAATGGCAAAAATATATTCGATTTTTAATTTAAAACCATTAACTATTATAATTTATCCATATAAATTATCTCGACGAAAAAAATTTGTTTTTAGGTAAAATTTAGCGTATTATTACTATTCACCAAAATATGAAATTTATCAGAAAAATATGAAAATATCATCCAATGTAAATTTTTATATAATGATTCAAAATAATTAGTTTATTTTTTTCAAATTGAACTTATAAACATGTTGAAAATTAGATTTAAAATGAGTTCACCATCAAAAGGTGAAAAAACTAATTTTTTTGAAAAATACTTCGTTTATTCGAAAAATAGATTTTGTTCGCATAAGATGTTCTAGAAAATGTGTAAGATTAATTATAATTCTATAAAATTTAACATTGGCTTAATACTACTCATAACGGCCAGTTTATAAAAATATTATAATAATATATCGTTGATTAGTGAAACTCGGTATTGCGTACCACACAAGTTATCGGGGAAGGTTGCTTTTGTGTGTAACACAAGCCACATTAGTGTTGCGTATAGTGAAAGATTCATTTGGTTCTTCATATAACATAATCCAAATGTAGTTTATTTATACATTGAAAAAAATCTAAACTCAATGTTGCGTATAATAATTTCTACCAAACGAACTTGAAATTGTGTGTAACAAAAGCCAAGAATAGTGTTGCGTATACTGCAAGATAATACGATGTTGCGTATAGCTCAAGATAATGTCAGTGTAGTGTAAAAAAAATACATAAAATAAATTAATAAAATCTATCTCATAAAATCTCAGGGTGTTACAACCACTGACAAAAATATTACATTCACTAGGAAGAGAACCCATATTGTGATAAATAATCAAACTATTCTGAGGACTTGCTAAGATATCTAGGTTGTCTGACACAAAGATACCTTCCCTAATAGTATGATAGATATCCAAATCCTTATTTATAATATACTTTCACTTTCTAATTACATAAGAAAGATACCATGGGATGTTTTTGTTGTCTTAGAGAAATCCCACCAGATGTTTCGAATCACTCTTTACATCTGTAATGTTGATGTCGTAAAGATAGAACAAGGATAAGACACTAAGGAGAGCTATGATCAACTCCCTTATAGTACTTCCTGGGCCATATAAAGCACTATACCTGATGAACACTGAACCCCTAGCATCAAAAACATGGACTCCACCTATCATCATGCCTTGATTGCAATATCCATCCACATTCATCTTGAAAACGATACATGGTGGACTCCATTTTATCCCCCTCCCAATATATGTTGCACATGAAATGAGGTTTCCATTAAAAAGAGAATGAATTCTACCAGCTTCATCCCTATGGATCTGATTCCCATGTTTAGATAATAGAGCAAGGGCCCAAACCTTAAGCTATTGAAGAGGTCATGATTTCCCTTCCAGACTATGGTTCTGTGATTCCTAGAGCATCTAACATATAGTAGAAAAGGTCATTCCATACCATTTGACATCAGCTTCCCACCCCTAAGATCCCTGAAACTAGATAATTATAAAATCTTGAATATTTTCCACCTAAATCCAAAACCCTAGACCATGGCCAACCTACTTCCAGAGGATGCAAGACCACTCCCCCTCAAAGAAAAGGTTCCAGATGGATTCAGTATTGGGAAGAAGACATCAATGGCACTTTGAAACCATAAACATACATTTATTTTAAAAATTTTAATCCATAGGGATATCATTATTTCATAAACACCAAACTAAAAATTTCATCTTAGAAAGTATAAATTTTTACCACATCTTGATGTTCCAGAAATTCACTATGTTGAGAAGGTCTCATCCATCTAAGAATATCCCTGGACATACAGACACCTGTTGACGACTCCGTAAAGATACATCTATCTAGATAATCTAAAAAGATAATCCCCTCAGGTAGAACTTTCTTTCCCTTATCAAGTGTGGCCAAGATAAAAATCAGAAACATGCTCACCAACCTAAGAGATATCCTAGGAACCAGACAACCTGAGAAGAATAAAAGCTACCTAGTCCAATTGTCTCTCTAGAAACTAATATCACCGTAACAAAAAAACCCATTGAGTTTTATCATCCAGCCATTCAAAATGTTTACTCCTATTTCTGGATAGACTCAACATCCAATTCAGATGCTCATCCCACACTCTCAAGTCATCCCCATATCTGCTCCTCATAAACATCGCCCACAAGGATTTTCCTTTAATAATATCCTAATCTGGTTTTTCCTGAACAACCTCCATAGAGTCAGAGACATTCCTCACATCTATGGAGTTATGTGACCAAAGCATTTTAACTCTCAAAATTACTTAAAAATAATAGAATCTTGGATACATGACACAAACTACCTTGGGATAGTCAACATAAACATGGTAACTCAATTAAATGACTCCAATATAACATAAATTCATAATAGTAAATCAAATATATAATAATTACTGTCTAAATAATTATTTTAATAAATCAAAATTTATCATTCAGTTTGTTATGTGATCGTACAAAACAAATCTAGAGCTAAGGTAAGAGACATCTCCAAACTACCAAATTTTCATTAGGTTAAGATATTTTCTCTATATATCAAATTATCTATATATTTAATATTATTTAATGATTATAAATTATCTATTTATTTCTATTACATATGTACTTATATTTTTCTCACTTTAATTATTGGGATTTATCCCTTGCATTCATTTGTAAATACCTTCTTTAAAACCCAACCCAATTAAGGGGAACTTTTATATATCTTAATCTATTCTTATAACACTCATTTAAAGTCTTTTACCCATTATTTAATTCATAAAATGATAATAATTTTAGGGTAAAGTATTTTTTTCACTCTGGTTTCAAAAAAAATTTCATATTATTTCCTTCTTTAATATTATTCCAACAATTCCTTAAAATTAAGTTATAAATTTCATTTTTGTAACAAATTATCTACCATTTCACAATAATTTTTTCAAATGAACTCCATATTTGAGACCTATTATTATTGATTCAAATATTTAGTTCCAATAAATATAATTCTTTCCACTCTTTTGTATTTTTATGAAATACCCTTTATTATTATTTGAGGAAATTTTTTTTGACTAATTATGTTAAATAGGTTTTTCTTATGATTATTCATTAGGTGTGATTCCCTTAAGTGGAATGAATATATATATGTAAATATTATTATGGGTGTATCTAGAGAGTGATAAAATGATTAAAGTAATGGTTATATCTCCTATGATTATATGAATTTTATTTTTGAGTAAACCTAATCCATTATGGGACTTTGGCCACCATGTTATGATGTATCGATAGTAATCCTTTATATATACTTAAGATTTAAGGTATAATGATGTCTTCAAAATCCACTAATTCCTTAGTATTTTGATTACATATTATTTATATCATGATTAATTATGATTACTCATAATACTTGACTCTTATGATATCATGTTATGTTTTTTTAATCATATGATATTTGTTATTATCATGTTTAATCCCCTATTTAGATTTATAGAACCCCTTTTTTTCTTATGTACTTCTTAGGTTATCTTATGTAGTTTTTTAAGATATAATTTTTATTTTATCACATTTTTATGTTTAAAATAAATATGTTGTATTTTAGATTCATGTTGTTTTTATGACCCTAGTCTCCCAAAGACACCAGGACTTTTGATCCTTGGGTTATGTTTACTAAAACATTAGGTTTAAAATCATATAATAATAATGGAACGATTATCAGAACCTTATAAATATCTATGAGATACATTTTATTAATAAGTAAGTCAAACAAAAAAGACACTTCTAATAGTCCATTCCCTTTATTCTACCCATGGGGAGTTGACATTTCCATCATATATATAATTCATTTAGATGAGATATTTATAAAATCTATAGTATAAGAAAATATAAAGGAATGTAAGGAAATTTTATTGAATAAAAAAACAATTATAGATAATCCAATAATTCTAATCCCATAACTGATTATCCAAAAAACATTATACATGGAAGGTGATTAGTTCATTTCATTGATTTTACAAGATTAAGACAAGGATTGTGGCCTACAAATAACCAATTTCTCACTCA
Organism: Viscum album; assembly: GCA_963277665.1. Classification (NCBI taxonomy): domain Eukaryota; kingdom Viridiplantae; phylum Streptophyta; class Magnoliopsida; order Santalales; family Viscaceae; genus Viscum; species Viscum album. The sequence goes on along the minus strand of OY728143.1, from coordinate 105,288,514 downwards.
ATAGTTTTCTTTTACAATGTAAAGATAAACCTCTACCCCTAAACTATTTTGGTTGAGACCCCATAACATTCAAAGAATTAGAATATACTTGGGATCTATTTAGAGAAGAAACGTCTTTATTAAACCATTTAGGAGGTTTAATTCTACATAACCTTCATAATTTTCCCACTCAACCACATGAATAGAAAACCATATGGTTCTCTCAATGTGATGGGCTAGTGTTTCATAGATTGCCATACTAATGGAATATCATTAGTCTAACCCAAAACAATATTGAAAATGATAATTTATAAGGTCATATCAATATACTTTCCCTTCCCTATATATATTTATATTATTTTAATTTCACCTCAGGTAAAAACCTTTGACTACCACTAGTATATAACAAGAATTTCTTCCCATTATAGAAAATCTAGCCTCATCTATCTCCTCCATCAAGTCCTTTTCAAGTACATAATAATTTATTTCTATTTCAAATTTTTTCCTTAGATTGATTTTTGTGGTGGAGACGAATTTCAAATCATCAATCCTTAAATATGTCATTTTATACCATTTTAGTTATAAAATGAATGATCTTAGCAAATCAATTAGAATATTCCTTCATATTCTGATTGTGCCGTTGAATGGAAGGAAACTTCTATGAATTATAAAAAAACCAATATATAAATGTATAACTATTGAGTAAAAATTACTTTGAATTATTTCCAATATAACTCCTCATACATATTTACCTATAAAATATTACCATCAATTTTAGCATGGTCTTTTAATCATGAATGTTTGACACATTGGATGTATTAAAAATATTGAATAATTAAAATATTTTTTAGTATTTCTTAACCAATCATCATCCACAATGTGATAATTACATACTTGATAATAAATATTATTATGGAAAATGAAATCTTAAGAATGACCCCTAGCCTGAGCTAAACTAAGGTTTACTCTTGTTCCATAGTCTAGAATGTTTAGTCTACCATATCAATAAGGTTTTTATCTATATGTGGATTAGTCTATAGGAAATTATCCATTTTTCCATATAGTTGATTAATAGGGGATATTCTATAGGGCATGGTTCTATATTAAATAAAAAAATAATTAAAACCCCAACAAATAATTTTGAAATCCAAGTAAAATCATGTCAAAAGATTATTTTTATTATAAAAACTAGAGAAGGATCATTAAATGGAATTAAAGTTTATTTTAGAGGAAATAACAAAAATATTTTTTTAATGATTTATAGCATGTCTTCATGGTCCCCATGACCTTACATCTAACATAAAGGGTTCACTAATCACCTTAGAATAAGTTCCAGAGACCATATACACGAGTTTCATCTAGTTCAAACAATCCATTCACTGGATAAATTCTATCCATGTTTCAAATATTCAAGATAAAATTATATTAAAATAATTAATAAATAGAACATTATACTAAAATGAAACACTCTTGATGTCCCCTTATAACCCAAAATTTATATTAATAATTATAACCCATAGGATTTCTCTAAAATATCTAATTAAATTCCAATGACCCTATATTTTTTCTACCCAAACACCCTAAATAAATTAAATCCAAATAATTCTTTCATAAAATTTTTAAATCAACCAACCTAGTATACCCCATATGAGTTCCTAAATAATCATATCAGAAGTCTTGAGATGCGTTTCCAGAAACTATTTTCTAGAAACTAGTTTCAGGGCATAAGATATACTATATTGGGTTTGATTTATTGAATGAAATAATAAATAATAAATGAAACTTCAACCAATATGTTATGTATTACCATTGTATATCTTGGATGTTCAATCATAAAGAACATATGGTTTCAAAATTATATAGTAATTAAAAATATCAAAACAACTAAACCATGGAAAAAAATACATTAATAAAAACATAAAGTATAAAAAACATATACATAAGCTATAAATAATTCAACTATGAAATATAAATGATAAAAATATGAATAAATTTTAGTAGAAAAAATTATGGGGATAAAATAATGCTGAATATATAATATTTTCCAAAATTAAAATCCAAAAATATTAATAACATTAATAACTACTTCCCTTATTTTTCTAATAATGTGATACAATCTACATTTTCCCCTCCTAAAAAACCTAGATTAAGAGCTACTAAAAACTCTCTGTCTCATATCATTGCCTTTCCATTCCATGTTTTTGAAAATAAATGGTCTAGATGCATTTGAATGGTGTATGAATTATATAAGATCAACCATACTAGTAGGATTATGCCACATACCCCATGTAAAACCATTACAAAATAAAATATGTTATACAAGTTTAAACTATAAATAAAAAAATTGTATAATTTATCTTTTAATAAAAACAAGTAACTAAGATTGTTATAGATAAGGTTTAAATTGAACATATAAAAAACTAAAATAAAATATAACTAATTAATGAATCAATATAAAAAAAGTATTTATATAAATTATAGTATCATAGGTATGTACATAGAGGTGAATATAGGGAAACCTATGATCCTCATGAAAATGAATCTATAATCATATCCCCATGCATTAAAAACTATATTTAGAATCCTCTAGGTGGAAAACCATCCAATACTATCATGATTAAGATAATGGGAAAATAAATGTATTATACACTAGGGATAGGTATCACCCTCATAACCTAGTATATATATTTTCCAGGAACCCTTTTAGTGCTTAAGGTATTCATAAGATATTTTCATTGGTTAAAGGTTTTATATTATCAATTATTAGTACATTAAAACACCCTCCTCCAATAGGCCAAAGGCCTTCATTTTTTATTGATTTTGATAATCCACCTTTCAAGGGGTGAGGTGGAACCCGTACAAGTTCCATAGGCATAAGTATTACATGGATCATAGGCATTAGAGGAATTAATTGGATATAGGCTTCAAACAATACATACAACCCATACTAAGTACTTGGAACTGCTCCTCCCCAACATCTTCATTGTGAAATCAGCTCTCCACCTTCACATGGCTATTTGGCTTGGATTTCCTATTCATGCATAGGCTTGTCCCGATGGCAGATTCCATACCCTCTCATTCTTGCAATCTGTTTAGCTTCTGCTATGGTGAAATCTCCTAGCTCCTCCTCCTTCTGATGTTTGTTCCTTTGAAGGTTGTCTGGTTTTCATCTGCACTAAATGTGGCCCGAAGGCCTTAAAGGACTCGGGGACCAAATCGGTGGCCCGAATGCCCAAACGGGGGAATATTTCTTGCTGTTATAGTGCCAAACATTTCCTGGTGCAGTTCCCGCTACAGTACCTACTACATTTCTGCACGGTTCCTACTACAGTAACTACTATAGTACCTACTACAGTACTACTACAGTACCCCCGAAAATTATCCTCCACCTAGATTTGATCCTAGGTCTCTTGGATGCACTTAAGGAGTCCTCACCAACTGGGCTTAGGCTCATGTGCGTAAAATAAAACACCCACTTCCTTTAATATTTAATAATTAATATAAATCTATATTGAATAAAAATATTATAATAAAATAAAATAACCAAAGGAAATATATAATTTATGAATAAATGACTTTTATATTTCAAAAATCACTCAGAATATAGATGTGCTTAGTAGGAAGCAATTTTATAAATCCTCGGATTCTAATTTTAACAATTCCTTGAAAAATGATTCATCGAATTAATTAAAAATAAGAAAAATAATATCATTATAAAATTTATATAAATATTAATAAACAATGAAACTCTAAACTATTATTTGGTATTTCATGCTGAAAATTTTGAAAACCTAAAAGAAATAATATAATAATTCAAAATGACCATAATAATAATCATTATTGTTTTAATTCTCCTTAAAAACAATTCAAATACATCATAAAATAATTCATCAGGAGGTAAATGGATTGACATAATGAAACAACTAGAAAATAATTAAATTCATTGATAATTCATTTTTTTCATCCAAAATAAAAGGATTGTATCTTTTGAGTCTATGAAGAAAACTGACGATAAGGAATCCATAAATTTTTTAATCCATGCATCTACCATGAAATAGGTTTTGTATACTCCTAAAATAATTTAATAGATTTTATGATCTAATGATCATGGACCATGACACTATATCCTATAAAATTATTTAAAATTTTAAATATTCATCTCTAATATAGAAAAACACCAATAAATCAATGAATATATAAAATAAGTAGCAAATATTATCATCATTGGTGTTAAATATGACACTATATGAATCTCCATTTTTACTCTTCCTATTCAATAATCATGTACTTATGAAACTATAAGATACATTATTCATACCTAAAATATTTATTATAGTGTTTATTATCATCACATTGTCAAATTCAATTATCTATCTTTTTCTATACACAAGATAGTGTTTCTTTCTTATATTCATAGTTGTGTTTGTTACATTAATTTATACCATCCATTTAGAGTTGCGAGTACGTCACCAAATAGATAAAAACATAGAATGTTCATTCTCAAACAACAACCAATATATCCACCAAATGTTTTGATACCAATATTTCATGACCCATACCCACAAAATTCCATCCCTAGGCTGGTAACAAATACATGTATCCCCTCATGTCCCTCAGTCAATAGGAAACCAATTGGTGACTATCACTGAGGGTATAAATCTTAAAAATTGTATGAATAACCCCTAGATAACCAATTGAAATAATATAAAGAAATAATAAAACAATGAAAAATGAAAATTATCCCTAACCAGCTTGCATTACCACAAATTACAATGAATAAATGTCATGAAATAACAAAAGGAACTAGTTAGAACATGGAAATTATAACTAAAAACCCATATATATATATATATATAACCCCAAACCCAATTTACCTTAATTTACTATACAATTAAATTAAATCTTGGAAACTCCAATGAACTTCCCTAAACTAAACTAACACATACCAACTCCACCACTGACTCCAACATAAAAACCTTCTTGTAAAAGTAGATATGAATATATCTACATACCTAGTAGATCATCCCCATGAGTAACATAAAATATAATCATTATGGATCCTGAATAATAATTAAAATAGTGATTTTATAGTACATATTTTTAAACTAAATATATATTTTCTCCTTTTAATGGAAAAGGTAAACTCTCATGTCAGGAACAAATATTCCTTAGAGTCCACAAAACATAATATTTTATCTACTCTTTATAAGAAAAACCTAATCAAATCACCAATAATCACAATCCAGAAATATAAAATATACATATTGTATATGGAAAACCAAAAAAGTATAGAAGGGCCCCTATATACAAACTCCCATAGGCCAATACAACGTTCACCCAGTGGGTAACATCATGTAACTCACCCAAACTAATGAATATCTAAGAATTAAATGCATGGGAAGGTAAAATGATAAAAATGATATTTGGGTAGTACTTTATTCCCCTAAAAAATAATTTATTTCAATTATCCCTAACATACACATGTCTATACAATGGTGTTAAGAAAATGAAAATAAAAAGACTAGATGTCAGTTCAAACATAGTAATCCATCTTATGTTGTTGGATCTGTATAAAATGGAACCATTATTATTTAGTTGATATAAAAATACATTATGGAAATATTTCAAAATGATTCCTCATGCTAGAAAATAAATGATATCATCTAATACAAATGAATATTCCATATTAAAGATCAACTAGCCCCCTAGTTACTCAATAAATTGGGTCACCTAATTCACATGTCTATCTAATAAATGATATCATCTACTCTATAGAACTACTTTATAATCCTAACCAACTATTCTAAATGATTATCCAACAAATTATGTCAAATAATCCATGATAGTAGATAGTAAACCACTAAATTTAGTCTATATAACTGCCAACACAGTTTTACACCATACTACCATTTACATAGATCAAAAAATCCAGGGAGAATCTAGTCACATTGAAAATATTTTTAAGTTAAATAAATAGCGTTATATATTGGATCAAAAGATATCACTCTTTAATATTTATAAGTTATTTCAACTAATAAGGAAATCATCATAGGAGCACACCATCAAGTCTCCTAATTATATTTTATTACTGATCTTAATACTTCATTATTGATATTCTCACATATTGTGGGTCACATAAAATAGTTTCTTATAATTAAAAAATTCCTCAAATGTTTTGAAAAGATAAATAATGCCCTTATATATATATTTTTTTGTTTAAAAATTCATTTATCATAGGGTTTTTAAATCACTCAATTAAGGTCATAGTTACACTCTACTCATGAATATAAGGAAAAATTGTATTAAAAAAATTCAAAGGATATGACACCATTAAAATTTATTTCTAATATTATTATATTATAAAATCATCATCCTAATGATATTTTTCCTCCAAAATATCACCGTATTTATCTATATGAAAATATGATATAAATAGATTATCTATATGTTGAATACAGACATTAGTTCATTTTTTGTTTTATTTTATTATTTTCAAACTAATATAGAGGGTCTTGAAATCAATGATGGTGAGCTATATAAAATCATGTTGAATATGGTATCAAGGTTTTATAATGTAAGTTTCATGTGGCCTAATTTCTTTTTATAGTCCATTCTAGTTATCTATATCTAAATCACTATCCCCCTTTACATAACAATCCATGTTATAATATTTCATGATTTGATCTAGGATATTCCAGAGGGGAACTATTTCAACAAAAAATCCAATCTAGGTTAGGTTTAGACTATGGGTATCAAGAAAAACATGCCCATTATCTCTCCTAATATTTTACGTTGTGATGTGACCATGGTTCTCTATATAAATCAATCCTAAAGACTATGTATCCTATCCCAAATAAAAACATGCTTTTAGAGGGACTATTTGATCTAATCGGGAACCAAATTTCTTTAACTGTCAACCTCCTTCTATGTAATCATAACCACACCATGTCAAAATATTTCATTTAACAAAAAATTTACATAAGACCTACCATTGACCTCACTAGTGCAAAAACACAATATAACGTCAGATTTTTTTTATTTTGGATGTCAGTTTTTAATCGATGTATATAAAGGTGATATAAATAATATTATTTTCAAAGTCATTTTTCTAAGAACCAACGGCAAAAACCTATTTTTGGCATCAATTATCCAAACACTGATGCCAAAAATCAATTCTGTTATGGGTTTCAGTTTTGATTTTACCTAAAAATGAAGCCAAAAATCAAGAAGGATCAGGTAAACGATGTCGAAAAATAGTTTTTGGCATTAGTTTTATCTACAAATTACACTGTAAACTCGATCTTTTTAAATTATTGGTGTCAGTTTTTAAAATAACTGACACCGTAAGATATTTTTTTAGAAAACTCAGAAAATTACACTTCCAATAAAATCCAAACTCCTGTAAAAAACAATATACAACAATCAAACAATATTTATAATTACATAAAAATATACAAATTACATGATTTTATCTAGTTAATCAAAAAATTATCTGTTAATTTGTATTATAATGTAGAACTAAAATACACGTACCTGTAATCAATGACTTCTTCAAGATGTTTTGTGACCTTTTCAAGTCCCACGACTCCAGCATTTACAGTTTTTGCACCGCCCAACTATTATTTAATACCAAAGACAATAAATTTGAGTCATTTCACAATTTACATGGATTCCAGTTAAAGATCAATACATCAATAAATCTTATAAAAAATTACACAACGACATTTCAAAGGAACTAGAGAGAACTCAATGAATTCTAGTGTCAAATGTTGGAAGAATGCGCCACTGTAGGTAATGAGGCATATTTGGTTAAGGATGAATGTGATTGTTTGATGGTAAACTACGATACAATGGATGATCATAGGAATGAAGCAAATAATGAGATGGATAATTCATATACCCAGTGGAAGAATATCATTTCTCATTTCAAATTACTGTTTCGTTTCATTTTATGTGTGTGTTGATATCCCATGATGGATGAGTGTATGTACATTTCTTATAATAGATGTATACTAGGATGTATGATTAGGGGTTTTATGAAAGAATACACAAATTACCATTTTACCAATTTTATAGAAATATGTGATATGTTAAAAATAATCCAGGAAGAATTAGATAAATATATTCCATATCCTTTTTACATAGTTGTTTCATTATTTCGATGTTGTATGTGTAAAAAGTATTGAATATTTCATTAATTTAAAGGGAGAAAAATTAGTTATTATTAGTAATATGAAATAATAATTAGTGTAAATGTTCATATTATAAGTTAAATCAATCCTAATACTCCCAAAATTATGACAGATGAAATTTAATTCATAACTAAATTGGTATATCTTACATCACATTTGGGTAAGAGAACAATAGAATCATTTGAGGAATAATAAGTGGTTGTGGATCCATTGAATGTTCTAATGAGTATATACATTGATTATTTGGTGAAACTTTGGAAGAAAAATGATCTATTAGTTATGAGGAAGAATAAAGAGTTGGTGTGATTGAGTTGAGAGTTGTGAACTCACAATGAATGAAATGAATAAATTGAAGAGGAAGACAATATAAGTTCTATTGGTTACGATAAATGATGATGAAATTAATGGATAATTCCATAAATTGATTCATAAGAATTGGAAACTAATCAAACTATCAGAGTTTAATTTAAATATTTTTATTTCTTGATGATCTACATGAATCACTACTATAAATTAGCCCTTTATCAGCTCTAAAAGGGACTTTAACAGCACTAGGAAAAGTGCTGTTAAAGCTGGCGAAGATAAAGGGGGGTCTCCTTTATCAGCGCTAAAAAAAAGTGCTAATAAAGACCCCTTTTATTAGTGCTAAAAAAATGCTGATAAAAGTACCCCTTTATCAGCACTTTTTTAGGGCTGATAAAGGGTCCTATATCAGTGCTTACTTTATCAGCGCTTTCGTTTTAGTGCTGATAAAGGTCCCATTTATCAGATCCTTTAAAAAATCACTGATATAAGTTATAAAAATAAATAAAATTTAAAAAAATTGAAAAAAATACAAAAAATTAAAAAAAACATGCCAATCGTGGGAGGCTTTTATAGCGCTTGATCCCCCCTTTTAACAGCGCTTTTTATCCCCTCCAACACCCGCACACACCCCCTCCACCCTTTATCAGCGCTAGCCCCCAACATCCACCCCCATACATGCGCCTATGCCTCCAGCATGTTTTGAACTCGAGACCTCCCCCCTGCGCACCTAAGCCCTTACCACTACTCTATTTTGATTTGTTTGCTATTTCATGATATCTATATATATATATAGTTATATTTATTCGTATAGTAATATATATTAATATTAATATATATATATATTAATATATATATAGTTATATTAATATATATATAGTTATATTAATATATATATAATTATATTAATATATATATAGTTATATTATTATATATATAGTGATATTAATATATATATAGTTATATTAATATATATATATCTATATATATATATAGTTATATTTATTCGTATAATAATATATATTTATATTAATATATCTATATATAGTTATATTAATATATATCTCTATTTATATATATATATATTTAGTTATATTTATTCGTATAGAAATATATATTTATATTAATATAAATATATATATAGTTATATGAATAAATATATTTATAATGATATTAATATATATATTTATTGTGATATTAATATATATATTTATAGTGATATTAATATATATATATAGTAATATTAATATATATGTAGTTATATTAATATATATATATATATATCTAGATTAATATATATATATATATAGTTATATTAATATATAGTAGTTGTATAAATATTAATATATTGGCATTTTAAATAAAAATGATATTAGTTATTATTTAGATAGATCTAATATATTTTATATGTAAATATGTTTAATTATTTATTATAAAACTTTACTTTTTAGGTGTGAATATATAAAAAATATGTACATATAGTTATATATTTGATTATAAATAGCATTGCATTATAAAAAACCATACAATTTCAAAGACATAATATGAATATGAATGTAATAACTTGGAATAAATTCATTCCCTACCAAAAAAACCCATTAATACCCCCTCAAACAAGGCTAAAAACCCACAAAATGTTAAAAAATATGGGTACCCCGACTAAAAACTCAGTTTTTGAGGCCTTATGGACCACTTTTGGCCTTGAAAGACTCTTGATCGTGGTTCCCCTCGGTCATAGTGACGTAGATCTCATTGTAGGCTTCAATTTGATATGTTGTAGAGCTCAAACAGACTCCCAGATCAAAAGTTATGGCCGTTTGAAGTTTGAGTAGCGTTTTCAACTAATTTTGGATAATTTTTTATTTTTTTTTAATTTTTTTAGTATTCAAATTGTTATTAAATGACTACTACTCTATAAAAATTTGTAAATTATTAATTAAAAATATTTTTTTTTATTTTTTAAGAATCCATTTTCACTAAATATCTTATATATTATGTATATTAAGTGTTAATGTACATTTATACTTATCTAAAACATATTTAAAAAGTATATATTATATGTATATCAATATATCTATATAACTATATTAATATATTAATATATTTGTTTTAATTTTTGAATTCGACCCTTTATCAGCGCTTTTAAAAAAAGTGCTGATTAAGGTCCCCCCTTTTTCAACGCTACTAAACAAGCGCTGATAAAGGGGGTCCCATTATCAGTGCTAAAAAAGCGCTGATAAAGGGGGGGGGGCTTTATCAGTGCTAAAAAAAGCACTGATAAAGGGGTAATTTTAGCAGCGCTTTTTTTAGCACTGATAAAGGCACCCTTTATCATCGTTTTTTTGAGCGCTGATAAAGGCCCCCCCTTTATCAGCGCTTTTTCATTAGCACTGATAAAGGGGGGGTGCTGGGAAAAACTTTTTTTGTGGTAGTGAATTCAAATACATTATGGTGAGAAATAATTCATATTATTTAGATGTAGTGACAACCTTTATATTAGTGGTGAGTAACTTCAATAATAGGTTGTTTGAGAAAGAACCAGTGGGATTACAATACATTGGTGTTGTGAGATGTAGTACTATGTTTTCATGGGTAATATTATGTATCTTCTTGTGAATTATGGAAAATCCAAATTTAAGATAATCCTTGGACACCCAATATAAATGATTAATATATTATAACAAAGAATATACGCCTCAATGGGAGTTGAATATGATAAGGAGTATATTTTATAAATCTGGTCTAAAGCATGTAAAAATAAAACAATTATATTTTCTATTTATATTTTATATTACATGTGGTTGTGCATTATTGAGTAAAAGATAAAAATATCTATTTATGTCTGAACTGACTGTAGTGTTTCAATGGACCAATGTAGTATAAAAGCTTAAAAATAATTCAATTGGTTTTTGGTATAGTTTAGGTAGACCTGATTCATGCCCCCACCCCTCTCAGGTGTATTTTCTCTATCATATTAGGACTCAAATTGAGTTATTCTAAATTAAAAATATGAAATAACACAACTCCAATACCTTTAAGAACATTGAATAATACATTAATACAAAATGTAAGATAAAAATTCATAACCTAAAATCACACAACTCTAATCCATATCAAGAAAACTAACTAATCACTGTTAGGGAAAACTATTAACCATGTTCCAACACATTTAAAATAAAATATAAACTAATAATTGAATAAAAATAAAAATAAAAATTAAATGATAAATAATTTATCTTCAAAATTTAAAAAAAACTTACAAAATTCTAAGTCTAACATGAAAATTGATCCCCAATCCAATATTTGCTCCATATAATGATTTAGAAAATTAAGAACTGCGTGATCTATACAAAAAATGATTTTAAAAATGAAAAATAAAGATAAACAACAAACTAAAATCAAACCATGGTTGAAATTCTCCCAAAATATGTTTTAGAAGAACAAATAAACTGTAGACGATAAAACATGAGAATATAATGAAGAATGCAGGCCGCAGATCGTGAAAATACAAGAAAATCATTAATAATGGCTGTTAGAGATCACAAATAAGGCTTTGAATTTTTCGTGAGTTGAGAGAAGCTGCTATAGGTTTTGATTTCTAAGATCTAAGAACATGATGGTTTTCTGATCATGATAAATTTTAAATGACTTTCAGCGTCAGTTTATACAAAAGCCGATGCCGAAACTATTCTATTCTATTTTATTTTTCGAGTAGGTTTTTTGGAAAACTGAAACTGAAAATTACACATATTGCTTCTATTTTCTCCAAAACCGATGTCGAAAACATTTTTTTTTTAATTTTGGTGTCAGTTTTTAGTAAATCCAATGAGAAAAACCACTAATAAAAAAATATGGCATTGGTTTTACTAAAAACAATGCAAAATATTTCTCACACATACTATTGGAATCAGTTTACAAAAAACCGACGTTATTACTTCTATTTTAATCATGTATATCTAATGGTGCCTTCTTTTTCAATCTCTACTTCTAGGAATTTTATATTTATTATTATTGGATCAAAATGTATATATATATGTCTAAATACAAGAGGGGGTGGGGGTGAATTTCATGTTTAAAAAATTTCATTTTTAACCATAAAATGTACTTAGATTAATAAGGTAAAACTAATCTTATTCACAATACATCTTATGTATTAATAGTGATCAGACTAGGCCCTTGGATCCGATAATAATGATATTATAATCTGGTTGATTCTGATAGGATTATTATGTCATAAGTCACCAAACATATGAATCTATATTAAAAAGTATAGAATTGTATGTATAGAATTGTAAGTGGTGTAATCATAATAATGGAAATTCTATTGAAAAAGTAACACAAAATAATCATAATAAAAGCTATTAAAATAAATAAAATACACATATAATGATGAATATAAATGTCTCAATTTATATTTTAATTTTAGTGGAATAAAAAAATAACTTGTAATAAAACAACTAAATGAATATTTATTTTTTTATCCTAAAAAGAAGGGTATATAATTACCTTGGATAAATGTCCCCTGATTTATACTTTCAAGAAATTTTGTCTTACCCACACTAGGGTAAGCCATCGACATGAAAATTGTTCTATCTCACTATCCTCATGAGCCCTTGATAAAAAGATAGGCTTAAATCTATCGTTCTATCCTCAAAATCCATCAATCAGAAAATGTTCAGCACAACTCTTTCTTACTATACCCACAAGTCCTCAATCAAAAAAATGGTCAGTACAATTCTGTCTTGCTATTCCCAAAATCTCTTGATCAAAAAAAGATCGAACGCACCAAGAAATTTCTTAAGGATACAACCTAACAATGTTTTCTTAATAAAGACACTCTCTAAAGAAATACAAAAGACTAGAAACAAGTTGTTCATGATTTTTACTCTTTAGAAAAATTGAGAATAAAGAAATTCGATGAGCACTACAAAATAATTACACTTCAGTTATCTATTTAAAGTAATGAGCTCTTCAAATTACCTATTATTTATAGGCAAGTATTATAATTATCATCTTGATCTACAACAGTCATATTTTCTATGAAATTATCATAAGGACCTAGACACTTATAACTTCAATGATCATATAATAACTAAAAACACGACATCGTTTTGTTTTAAAAGTTTCCCTTAAATTACGTTCAAGTTTTCTAAAATTGAAAAAAAAATTGAAATGAGTCTAATTATGTTAACTACAAGTGTTTGCATGATTTTTATTGAAATCATTTTCAATCTAATTATGCAAATCTTGTCAATACAAAAGTCTAGATATAATGATTGGGAATCGATTTCCAAATGATGTGTGCGATATAAATTTTATCCAATCTTGGTGCAATAATAATGGAAGTTGTCATTTATATAATTTTCATGAGTACAATATTTATCCTATGCATACTTATTATAAATATTGTAATGATAAAATATAAATTTAATTTCATATGTAAAAAACCATTAATGTAAGTGTGGTATAATTTTTTATGTTTTTATAAAAACATTCTTAAAATACATTGGACAAGAAAGAGTTAGTAATTAAGTATTTAAAATAATGTTTGTGATTTATAAAATAAATGGAATGTCAAATTCAAAAAGAGATATTTTACTCAACAATATCCCCCTTTTTGGAAAGCACAATCCACAAGACTTAAATAGAAAAAACATTGAAAAATTTATGTCCATTATTCTTTTTATGAACTTCCATATTTATAATTAAACATTTATACTTATATCCCCATGGGTTTATAACTCATCTGAATAAAATAAGGAATATTAATAACTCCCCCTTGGGGTAAGAACTTCCCTAAGGATCATATTATCTTATTTAAAAATTTTTTATCCCCCTTTATTTAAGAAACCCCCCTTACTTAAAAATTCCTCCCTTTCATATAAATTTCTCCCCCTTTTTGATTTTCAAAAAAGAATAGGGAAATGTCTTAAAATACCTGAAAAGGGTTCGATAAAAACTATAAATAGCACAATAATAGAATACTTGATCATCTATAACAAATGAAATAACTTTCAACCCAAAGAATTAGAACACATTCAAAAAAATTGTATATAGATGAAAAATTATTTCATTAAAAAATTAATTTTACAACAAGAGTTTAAAAAAATCAATTATTTTCCAAGATATTTAACATGATTATCATAAACTTTGGAATTATTTTATATCTTCCTTCATCTTTTCAAGAAATTATTTTTGTGTCCAAAAGTTTTATCCTTAATCTGAAAATAGCTGATACTAAGCATGGATCAATTTTTCTTGGGATTGAAAATTGTCTTCAAGAATATGAAACTTTTCTTCCTCAAATTTAATGATCTTTTCTTGAACATAGATTTTTTTATTTAGCAAAAAATTTTTATTTTTTAGTTCAATTATTTCATCTTTGAAATTTATAATCCTTGAAACATCTAATTGAATGTATTTAAACTTCCCATTTTTCTCATTGACTTCATTAGACTTGATATCAATTATACTTCTGAAGTTTTCTAAAAACCTTACTCTTTCAGCAGTATCACTGGAAATATTTTTGAAATAAACTATGATTTCATTTAAAAGTTTACTTATATCTTTAATTGTGTCTTCGTGAACTTTTATATTCACATAGGAAATATGAGAAAACATTATAACATTGTTTCATACCTTCTTGCTTTATTGGGAACTCTCTTCCAAAACATTAAAAGCATCTTGAACTTGATCAATATATTCATTAATATTCTAACTAACTGCGATTTTTCTTTATGTTTTTTTAAACCAAATATATTTTTTCCTCAATCCTTGGAAAATAATGAATATTATTTTCTATTATTTATAAACCTTGGACAATATAATGAAATCCTTTTATTTATATTGTATTTCTTGAGTTAGTATCTTCCTTGAAATCAAAAATCTATACATAAATGGTTCCAACAACCACATATCCTAAAGTCTATATTTAATTTTCATTGGACTTGGTCTCTTCCTCTTTATTATAAATATGAATGACTTTATGAGATTTCGTTCTATGAGAAACTTATTTTGAGGATTTAAGTCTTACAGATGGTAACCTGTATGATGTTGATTCTAAAGATCTTAGTGGTATTTTATCATAATGAGGTTTCTGACTTTGAATATCTTCCTTATTATTCTCATCCTCCTCTTCTTCCTATTCCTTTTCAACTTCTAATTCCTCTTGTCTATCATTTCATTCTTCTTCTTCTTCACTAACATACTCATTTATTTTCCTCATCTCACTGTCATCTTTTTCATCTAGAAAAGTTTCTTGACTAAATTTTGGTAGAACCGATTTTCAGCAACAATTTTATTTCCTTTTCCTTTATATTGGACAGAGGGAATAATCGTTCCTACTTTAGTAGATTAACTGAGTATGATTCCAGCACATTAATTTTCAACATCTTTCATCAATCTATCATAGTAAAGATCATAGATGTTTCTTTTTTTCATATTAATTTTCTTTCTTCTTCCTTGAATTCTTCTTCACCATAAATCTTTTTTACTAAGGCCTTGGTAGGATCAAGACCGATTTGAAGCTCACTATAATTTTTTATATTTATTATTCTCTATCCAACTCTCAAAAACATCATTTTCATATAATATTTTTTTCTTTGACTTATTTTGATAAATAGAATTAGTATTCCTTTTCTTTTTTGAAATGGTCGGTAATGTTTCTTTTGAGACTTTCTGACTACCTTCAATAACTTCTTTGAAGGTTCAAATTTATTATATTTCAGTTTTTTTGACTCTTTATCAAAATTAAATTTAAAAAAATTTATTGTATCATCACAAATAAGAGTAATTTTCATATTCTTTAGTATCTACATAATTAAAACATTGAAAAATTTCAAACTCTAAGTTAGAAACTTGCTTATGATTCATGGAAAAAATATCAGCTAAGATTTGATGGCTCTAGTATTTATTCTATTAATGGTCAAAAAGATATAACCCATAAAGTTCAGAATTCTCATATTGAATAAATAATCATAAATAAAGATATCTGAAACCATTAGGGTTTTCATATTACCCTTTTACATAATTAAAAAACCTCACATACATTGGGTAGTAAGAAGACTATCAGAAGAGAGATGAGTGACATTTGATTATCCTCATGAACATAAAAAAGTGATTCCTTGGTTCTTTTATTTTTGAAAGTGCCTTTTTATTACAATAACTTGTGAGGGGGGCATAATGAGTCTCCTTCTATGGGTAATCCAAGGAAATGACAAGATTTTTCAACTATCATGATAAAACCTTTCACATACATAAAAAAAATATATGTAAATCCTTTTCAACATTAATGGAACTATAAAAATCTCTGACATAATAAATATGAATACGATCATGATTGGTCTTAGGTTCTTCTGGACAGACTAATTCCCATCCTTGAAATTTGATAAACCATTTTAATGAAGAGCCATACTTCTCATAAAAATATTTCTTAACTAACCATTATTTAAAGTCGACCACGGTTGAGAAATCATTAGGATGCATTTATTTAGGATAAAATACAATAGATTTTGAAATGAGTGTGAAAAAAGTTATTGAGTAGGAAAATTATCATACTTATCTACTTGAATGGAGGTAGAGATCTAGGGGAAAATTTTAGAAAATAGATGTTGGATAGGGTTTGGTTTTCCATTTATATAAGCTCTGAATGTATAGGATTTAGATTCTACAGTTTAGATTAGATCAAAATGATCTGACTATTGAATAAAAATTAAAAAAATTGAACTCTTGAGGTTTTATAAGAAATAAAACAGTTATTGTATACAACATGAATATGAAAAAGATTTTAAAAAAACTAACAATTAGAATTAAATTGAAATAGTGTAAGGTATGATAAATTGTACCTTTTAGAGTTTCAAGATAAATATATTGAATTAAATAGTTATTTCTTATTGTTTAAAAAAATTGAGTATGATAATTTTGAGTATGAAAATTTTGAGTATAAAAATTTTGGGTATGAAAATTTTGAGTTAAAAAATAATAAGAACGAAAATTTTGAGTAAGAAATTTTTGAGAATGAAAATTTTTAGAATGAAATTTTTTGGGTTCAAAAAATTTCTAATATTAATGATTTTATAAAATATCAATCATATATACCACCTTAGTAAATTAGTAACTTAATGTAAGGATATGGTTTAAAAAGGAATTATATACTAATTATGTCTTGATGTTGATCATTCATAGCTTATGTCTAATATCTTCAAATCTATTAGAATATAATTATTTTTTAAAAATATAAGAAAGTTGTTCTTGTGTTCTGATAAATTATACAATGATATATCTTTTTTGTGTATTATCCTTAGGAAATTGATGCATAATATATATCTGTTTTTAATTATAGTGGTGTGTAGGGTTTTTAAAATGGGAAATGGCACTTGTTTTATCATAATATATTTGGGTTTTTGTAAATATAATGACATAGTCAGTGAGTGGGTGTTGCATCCACAAAACCAGAGCACAATACCATCCAACTGCCACATATTGGGCTTTAGCAATGGAATGTGATACTGATTGTTGTTTCCTATAGGAACAAGAAACTAATGAATCCCCTAAGAAATGATAGGTTCTGAAATCACTTTTCTATCCATTATATAGCATCTAAAGTCATCATTGTAAAATCTTTTTAATTCAAAATAATTTCTAGAAGAATAAAAAATTATTATATCCATAGTTTTTTTTAGATAACAAAAAATTATTTTAACTACTTTGAAATGAGATTATTTTGGATTAGATTGATATCTATATCATAATAAAATATAAAACATTACGTCTGGATGACTATTTGTTAAGTATATTAGACTTCATATCATACCTCTAAAAGTTTTTTGATCAACTGGTTGCCCAACTTCATTAATATCAAGTGTATTTGAGGTTCCAGTTAGTGTAATAATACATATAATTTTTTCTAATCCATACTTTTTAAAAGGATATTTTATATAATTATATTGAGATAAATAATTACATTTTGGTTTTTGAGAAATTTGAAAACCAAGAAAAAATGTAAACTCACCCATCATACTTATTTTAAACTCAGATTTCATAAGATCCGCAAAATAATCTATTAATGATTTTTGAGTTGATATGAATATAATGTAATAAATATAAATTTGAAAAATTATAATGGTTTTTTTTAAATTTTATTATAAAGATGGTTGGTTCAGCATTTCCATTAACATATTTATTTTGTAACAAAAATACCGTTAATCTATAATACCAGGCTCTAAGGGATTGTTTGAGATCATATAAAGATTTGGAGTATTTATAAATGTATTCAGGATGTTTTATAAATTCAAAACAAAAAGGTTGTTCAACAAAAACATTCTCTTGAACATATATGTTAAAGAAATCACACTTTATATTCATTTGAAAATGTTTGAAATTAAAAAATGATGAAAAGGGTAATAGAATATGAATATATTCATGTATAGCTATCCAAGCATAGGTTTATTCATAATAAACTCCCTCTTGTTTATTATATCCTTTAGGAATATGTGTTGTTTTATTTCTAATAATTGTGACATTTTCATCACAATTGTTTTTGAAAACCCATTTCACTCAAATTACTGAAGTTTCATTAGGTCTTTCAACCCAGGTCCTTACATTGTTCCTTTAAAATTCATATAGATGATATTTCATGTCCTTAGTACTATATTCATCACATAACTCCTCAAAATGTTTTTTAGGTTTGAATTGGGAATGAAAATAATTATTCCATACTTAATTTCTTAAATAACTTATAGTCCTAACTAGTTAATTAACACAACCAATGATACTCTCACTAGGTTGATTCAGAAGAAATAACTGACCTAGGTTTTTTAAAACCTTCTAATCAACCTAATTTAGAAAGTCTTACAAAATGAATACTTCAGAAAATATTTCTTGAGTATTTTGATTATTAAAATTATATACTATCAATGGTTGAAAATCAGTTTTTGAAAACACATCAGAGGATGTATATTGGATTTTGTAAAAACATAAGGATTAGTTTCATCAAATTTAACATGAATTATTTTCTCAACAGTACAAGAAGTTTTTATAAAAACTCTATATGCCTTAGAAGTCTTTGAATAACCTTAGAATATTCATTTATTGGATTTGGGTGTGAAATTGTTTAAATTATCTTTTGTATTCAATATGAAGACTTTGTATCCAAATACTATAAAGTATGAAACTTTATATTTTTGTCCTGTACATAACCCATAAAGTGTTTTATTAATAAAAATCAAAATTAAGACTTGATTTATAGTATAAAAAGCAGTACTAACAGCTTCATCCCAATTTTTTTTATAATTGAGCACTCAATCAACCCAGTTCTTGTTATTTCTTAAGGAATATGATTTATTCTTTCAACATCACCATTTTTTGAGGAGTTATAAGAGTAAAAAGTTATTAGTAATTCATTTTTTACTACAAAAAGTTTCAAAATCATAATTTAAAAACTATCCACCATGATCACTATGAATATTTATTAATAGAAGGGTTATCTCAATTTTAACATTGGATACAAACGTTTTAAAAAGAGAAAAGGCTTGATATTTATTTGTTATAAAATAGACCCATGTATATCTAATGTAGTTGTCAACAAAAATAAAAACACAGTACATGAATCTAATGCTTCTAGTTTATGTGGGACCAAATAAATCCATATCTACTAACTGTAAATAATTAGTAGTTGAGACTTCACTAATAGATTTAATTCTTAACTTTTGTTGCATTCCTTATTTACAAGGGTCAAAGACTTTTGACGTATCGAATCTATGTTATGGTATTTCCTTAACAAGATTTTTATTATTCAATTTAAATATGTTCCTATGGTTACAGTGTCCTAACCATATTTTCCATAACCAATTTTTTTATTCCATTGCACTAAGGCAAGTTAAGTCTTGGATTCTATGGTATTCTAAGTTTATAGTGTAAACATTCTCATGGTTATGGATATAAATAATAAATTCATCCTTATAATCACATACTACACAATTATTATTCCAAAAATTCATAATACAACCTTCATTACATAGATGATTTATGCTTATATGGTTGTTCTTAAGGCCTTTTAAAAAAAATTGAAATTAATTTTTTTATAAATATTAATGTTACCTATACCAATATTATTTATTTTAGAATTATCTGTAAAATTAACATTTACATCATTTATTTCAATAATATTTTCAAAGAATTATTTTTTTACCAGTCATATTCTGGGAACAACCATTGTCCATGTATCATGTATTCTTTTAATAGGTACATCATTTATTTTGTTGAAAATAAAACAATTAGTCTTTCAAAACCCAAACCTTCGTTGATTGGGAAATTTTAGAAAAAGATCTTAGGAATCTATATTTTTTTTGAGAAATGGTATGTGTGTAATCCTAATGATTGGATTTTATTTAAAGAACAATTCTTATGCCAATTTTTTCAACTTTGGAATTTATTTCAAAATGAATAATTTTTAGGAAAAAATAAATTGTTGTTTAAAAATATGTTTTCTATGTGTATAGTATAACGAACCATACTTTACATACATTGTTATTACTTAATAATTGAAGCACACTTATTAAAACATATAACAAAACCAATAAAGGACTGTATAGGTATAGAGTCGTCAGAAACTGGGAATCATAAACAACTGGTTCATAAAGCATCTACTTTGCATCCCATTTATTTCATCATATCTAGAGTCCCTTTTTGGAATATCCTACTTAATAACATTCTTCCTGACATGGGGAAATAAAACATACAAAAGTGTGAGCTCAAATTCTCCTTAATGGTAAACAAAAGAAATATCAATCACATCATATACATAAGAACATAACTTTTGGAAATCATAACCTGCAAAAGAGATCATAATATCATATCATGGGATAAATCATAAAAGTGAAATGTAATCCCAATAATCATAACATAAAACATGAAACTTTGTGGAATACACATATAATCATAAAGAATAATTTCTTGTCAGTAAAGAATCATTGCCAAGACTATCTTAATGGACAAAGTCCATTTCTGAACCGAGTTCACTCCTCATTTCAGTCCCGTTTCACTGAACCGATATAACCTACCATTCCAGCCATGTCTATCTCATGAGATATAAAATCTTTACGCAATTAATTGGAGGGAGATATAGGTCCCACCCATCTCATAATGATACCATTCTTATGTGTGCAACAAAATCAGAAAAACCATGCATCATAGCATAACCCATGTAATAAAAATAGGAATCTTAAACATCGTGACATCATAAAACAATTCATATAAGATAAAGGAATTCATAAAAACTTAATTCCATCACAACATAATCAAATCAATGTAGTAATAGGGATAAAAACATATCCCTATATTATCTTATATGGAAAATAATTTTGATAAAACACTTGAACTCCATTCTTGAGGAAAATGTCCTTTATGCTTCAAAAACACTTTTCCTTTCTTAACATGTCGTAAAATTATAAACTAAAAGAATTTGATTAGAAATAAACTTGAAAACATGTAAAGGAATCTTCTTGGAAATAATGTTTTAAAAATACATTCATGCCGTATAAGTTAAAAAAACATTCTTCGTACATTTGTCGGAAATGTCAAAAAGTACCTCGTACGAAAAACGACAAGAGATCCCTTTCATATCCTTTAATAAAAACTCATAAAAGGGTAAAATTGGATTTAAAATATTGTAGGTGTATGTAAATAATATTACATATTGAGGAAACATAGATTTGGATGATAAAATACACCCCACTAAATACTAAAGTATAAACAATCTCGGATAAGAAAATGAGATTGTGATATTTCCCTTACCTTAGGTCTGATATGCTTAGTACGTGTCCGAACCTCCTGTATAATGATTTATAAAATGTTATTGACTTATTCCAGAATCATTATTATTTTTATGATATCATATATGGTCATATTCTTAGCTTCTTATTAGTAATATTTCATTGCTACTTGTTATTCAGATGTTTATAACTTTTTG
Source organism: Viscum album (assembly GCA_963277665.1). Taxonomy (NCBI): domain Eukaryota; kingdom Viridiplantae; phylum Streptophyta; class Magnoliopsida; order Santalales; family Viscaceae; genus Viscum; species Viscum album. Next base: position 105,266,074 of record OY728143.1, on the reverse strand, counting down.
TTCTTATGCGTGTTTTGTCGAATAAATTCTTATTCTTCTCTTTATGTTATAGATACCTCATTTACAGAATGGTATTATTGTAATATATATCATATTAATTCATTCAATTCATTTATATAATAATTAATAAATGAAGATCATGTAGAACGAGTCGCATCACATCGTGGAGACGGTATTCCGTACGTACGCACGAGGGATGATATTATTCCTATGATCGTGGAATTGCATTGGAGTGTATTTATACTATTTTAGAATCAATATCACTTTATAATAGTCATATATAGTCATTATTTACACCATTATACCCATCCAAGTAAGGTGGTGGGGGAAAATTGATTACACCACGGCGTGGAGACGGTATTCCGTACGTACGCACGCGCGGTGATTTCATTTTCTGTAGGATGGATAGATGGTTAAAGAGATTTGTTTCATACTTATAATAACATATCAGTATATGAGTGATACTGATGTTATTACTTAATAATGAAACAAATAAATAAGAAGAATTTGATGAAGAAAGAAATTGGAAACGATCGGTAATGGATATTACCTCTTCTTTGAAGTGCTTCTTTGAGACCTCCTTTTAGGGCACTAAAATTGTTCTTTGAAGAATACCATGACCTCTAGGATGTCTCTAGGGAAGTGGAGAGGAGAAAAGGGCAGGGTTTTTACGATCTTGAAGGCTCAAAGTGGTGTGAGGAAGAGGGGGAGGAGGTGCCCTTTTATAAGGGAGGAGAGGGGCACCTTTGGAATAACTAAAAATATTATTTTATTATAAAGTCAAGTTCGGTTTTAAATAGCTCCATATTGAGTTATTTCAAAGCTAAGGTGGGGATGGGTCTAAATCCTCTCATCCAATGGAATTTAGACAAGTTTAAGTCATTATATGTACCTTATCTTTTAGTTTTAACTCTTAGTTAATTAGATTGACATTTACCATGTCACTTTGTATTTTATATTATATAGTTAATAAATATACCATATACATCCAAGAGACCCCCAAGTTGTGTTTTATTAATATATATAACATTATCTAAGTCATTTGTCCGAACCTTAGATTTTTAGGAATAAAATAACAATTAATAATATAATATTTGTTTTAAAAACAATTTTATGTCAATTTTGAAACTATTTAGTAATTGATTTTTGTGAAAATCATAAAAGAATGATAAGTTCGAAAAAAGTTAATTAAATCAATACTAACATGTCATATTAACCTAATCAAGTTAGTGGAATACATAAAAAGTCCCAAATAATATTTATTTGGGTATTTATATCATCAATTATGTCAATATTTCAATAATAAGATAATTACTGCATTATCGTTGTGTCATAAATAAATTAAATTATTTAATGTCTAAAAATTAAAAATAAAATAAAATTATGTAGGAAATATTTTTATCTTTCTAATGAATAATTATAGTCTAATTATCTTATGTATAACCTTATAATAAAAATTATTTAGTTATTAAACTTTGATTTAAACTATTTTAACCATTCTTAAAATAAATAAATAATAAATGTCCTAATCTAATCCAAGTGGGCCTAAATTATCATATTTTATTCCTAAGGTTGTTTTTGGTCGAATTAAATTTGTCCAATAGAATTAGGACCTATGTTAGGGTAATAATAATATCATTTTACCCTTAATTACCCTATTTACTTTTAACCGTGGTTAAAAAAAGTAAAAAGTTACTATTCAGCAAAAAATTATTTTCATCTCATTGAACCATATTTTAATTACTAACATCAACCGTGTCTCTCGGATTTTCAAAATTCCACTCACAGAATCGGTAAAATTATGTTTTATGAAAAATTCAATTTTTTAACTACCACTTAGTGGTTTCACTATTCATCAAAATTGAAAGTTTTCAGAAAAATACCAAAATTTCACCCTAGGATAATTTCGATATTCCGAATCCAAAAATGAAGTCCATTTTGAAAAATAAAATTTATAAAATTTCAAAATGTGGTTATTACTATTCATAAAGGCTAGTTTTAATAATATTTTAATAGAATATCATTGTTTAGTGAAACTCGGTATTGCATACGACGAAAGCTATCGAGGAAGGTCACGATTTCGTGTAAAGCAATCCAAGAAAGTGTTGTGTGTAGAAAAAGATTCCTTTGATGATTTATATGACATAAAAGTCTCAGGTGTTACATTCTACCCCCCTTAAAATGAATTTCGCCCTCGAATTTTTTCACTTGTAACAAACAGATGAGGATACCTCTCCCTCATCATATCCTCAAGCTCCCATGTAGCTTCTTATAATTGGTGGTTCCTCCATAAAACATTCACCAATCGAGTGGTCTTGCTTCTTAGGACTTTTTCTCTACGATCCAGAATCTCTATCAGTTGTTCCTCATAAGAAATATCTTGCTCCAGCGGTACAACTTCTGAGCTGAGTACATGTGAAGGATCAGGTATGTACTTTCTCAGGAGAGATACATGGAACACATCGTGAACTTGAGAGGGATTCGGTGGAAGCTCTAATCAGTAAGCTACCTTCCCAACACGATCCAGTATTTCAAAAGGACCGATATATCTAGGGCTCAACTTCCCCTTCTTTCCAAATCTCATAACTCTCTTCAAGGGAGATATTCGTAAGAACACTTTATCACCCACTTCAAACTCTAGGTCTTTTCTTCGGTTGTCGGCATAACTTTTCTGTCGACTCTGAGCTGCTCATATGTGTTGTTGAATAGATCTGACCTGTTCTACCATTTCATCAATGAGATCGGGTCCTAATAGCTTTCTTTCCCCAACTTAATCCCAGCAAGTTGGATTCCTACATTTATTTCCAAAGAGATATTCATAAGGATCCATCTGAATACTAGAGTGAAAGCTATTATTATAAGAAAATTCCACCAATGGTAGGTGTTGATCCCAACCACCTTTGAAATCCATAGAGCAAGCTCTCAACATATCTTCTAGTGTTTGAATTGTTCTCTCAGATTGAACGTCTGTCTGAGGATGATAAGAAGTGATGAAACTCAACTCTGTATCCAGAGTATGTTGAAGACTTCGCCAGAACTTCGAGGTAAATCTCGGATCCCGATCAGATATAATAGAAAGTGGTACTCCATTCAATCTTACCACTTCCTTTATATATATCCTGGCAAGCTGATCCAGAGAGAAATCCTCTCTAATAGCAATGAAGTGTTCAGACTTGGTATGACGATCGACTATGACCCAGATAGCATTATTTCCATTGGATGTTTTAGGAAGTCTTGTGACAAAGTCCATAGTGATGTTTTCCCATTTCCATTCGGGTATGGGTAATGGTTGTAACATTCCCTTAGACTTATACCTCTCAGATTTAACTTGTTGACAAACCAAGAATCGAGTGACATATTCAGCAACATCTTTTTTCATTCCATCCCTCCAGAAGTACTCTTTCAGGTCCCTACACATCTTCATGCTTCTAGGATGGATAGAGAATGAAGAACTATGGGCCTCATCCAACAGCTCCTTCTTTAATTCGGGGATGGGAGGAACACAAACACGATTTCTGAACTTTATTATCCCATCACAATCAAGGTTGAATTCAGGAACATTTCTCACCTTCTTTTGTAACTCGACATCTTATTTTTGTGCCTCTTTAATCTTCACATGTATATATAGTTGAACATTCATTTGAGAAAGATACGATTTTCCCCTTTCATTATAATTCCATGATCCATCCTTTTTAAATCCATAAATATTGGATCTTTTGTGATCCTCATCATGGATAAACTAGCATGGTCTTGTCGACTTAATGCATCTGCCACCCTGTTTGCTTTCCCAGGGTGGTAATAAATTGAGAAGTCATAATCCTTAATGAGCTCCAACAATCTTTTTTGGCACATATTCAGCTCCTTTTGTGTGAAAATATACTTTAAACTTTTATGATCAGTATAAATATCACACCTTTCACCATAAAGGTAATGCCTCCAAATATTTAATGCAAAGATTACCGCAGCTAACTCCAAATCATGTGTTGGGTAATTTTGCTCATGGATTTTCAACTTTCGTGAGGCATAAGATATCACCATATCATTTTTCATAAGAACACACCCCAATCCCTTCTTGGATGCATCACTATAGATCACAAACCTTTCTCCACTACAACGCAGTGTGAGCACAGGTGCACTGAATAACCTCATTTTTAACTCCATGAAATTATCTTCACATACCTTCGTCTATACAAACTTAACTTCTTTCCGGGTCAACTTGGTGAGTGGATTAGATAATCGTGAAAAATCTTTCACAAAACATCGATAATATCCATCCAAACCAAGAAAACTTTGGATCTTGGTTACTGTTGTTGGTCTCGACCATCTTTCGATAACCTCTGTTTTTGCTGGATCCACATATATACCCTCTTTTGCGATTATGTGACCCAAAAATGAAACTTTTTGAAGCCAAAATTCAACTTGGTAAATTTGGCATAAAGCTTATCCTTTCTCAGGGTCTTCAATATAATTCTCAAGTGATCTTCAAATTCTTCCTTGCTCTTTGAATAGACAAGAATATCGTCTATAAAGACTACCACAAACTGATCAAGATAGTCTCTAAAGACTCTATTCATTAGATCCACGAAGATAGCAGGGGCATTAGTAAGACCAAATGGAATCACTATAAATTCATAGTGTCCATACCTTGTACAGAAAGCCATCTTTGGTATATCCTCCCTTTGGACCCTTAATTGATGATACCCTGAACGAAGATCAATCTTGGAAAAGTACTGAGCTCCGCATAGTTGGTCAAATAGGTCATCAATGTGCGGGAGAGGATATTTGTTCTTGATAGTGATCTTGTTAAGTTCTCGATAATCAATGCAGAGTCTCGTTGATCCATCTTTCTTCTTAACAAACAGAACAGGTGCTCCCCAAGGTGACGCACTAGGGCGTATGAACCCCTTATCAAGATTCTCTTGGAGTTGCTTCTTCAATTCCTGCAACTCAATTGGGGCCTTTTTATAAGGTGTCTTTGAAATAGGCAAAGCACCTGGTACGAGTTATATTGAAAAATCAACATCACGATTCGGTGGAAGACCCGATAATTCCTCCAGAAAGACATCATCAAACTACCGTACAATGGGCATATTCTTTATTATGAGTTTCTCACCAACCATTTGAGATAAATAACCTTCATTTAGTGGAATCAACTCCCATAATATGGAAGGAATTTTCACTAGAAGGTTATGTTTATCCTTGCATCGATAGACGATCATAGATTGTTCTGGAATATGAAATGTGACTTCCCTTCTTTGGAAACTGATATGAGCTCCATGTAGAGAAAGCCAATCCATGCCAAGAATCACATAAAATTACACTATAGGAAGGATCACAAGATTTAAAGGAATCACTTTCCCACAAACTTCAATCAGAGAAGAATTATAAACTTTTGATGCGACTGTTGTTCCATTAGGGTTTGTCACAGCTAACTGAACATCTAACTGTTGAGGTAATACGGTGATAACCTTATAAAATTCTTCAGAAATACAGGAGTGGGTGGATCCAGAATCAAATAAAAAATTTGCTACTTTAGAGTGGATGGTAAGTGTACCTTTCACCACATCGTTATCATACTCCACATCGCTGATAAAAATTGCATGTGAATTTCCATTGTCTTTAGCCTTAAGAGTTTGTTGTAGTCGTCCATCGTCATCAACCCTTAGATTAGGGAATTTATTGGCATAATGTCCCATCTCCTTACACTTAAAACATTGAAGTGTAGTAGGTTCATTTTGTGTATCCCTTCCTTGGTTTGCATCATTAGACATCTTCTTCCCATCATCGCGACATTCAAATGCTCGATGACCATCCTTTACACATTTGAAACATTTACTTGTCCCTTTAAGAAAACTCCCTCCATGTTTCTTTCCACACTTTGTGCACAAGGGAAAGCTCATCTTCTTTTTAGTGTGATCTTTAGATTTTCCTTTGAATTCCATTTTCCTCTTCTTATCAAACACATATGACTGATGGGTTACTCCAATATCCATCTCAACTTTGAGAGCACATCGAACGATTTCCTCGTATCTATTGAAGTCCCTTATGGATGAGGCCCTTTGAAGAATTGGATTTAAGACACTAAAGAATCGATCGATCTTACTCTCAGGTTGGATAATAACCCCAGAAGTGTACCTTGAAAGTCTTGGAAAATTTTCTTCATAGGTCCCAACATATTCATCATCCTTTTTCTTCAGTTCAAGAAACTATTTCTCCATCTTTATTTGGAGAATACGAGGGAAGTACTCATTGAAAAATAAGTTCTTGAACTCGTCCCATTAAATTGACTCAATTTCATCCCTTTGCATCGTATTCTTAATAAGAATACACCATTGATCAAAATCAACCTCCAAACGATACACTGCTAGGATGACTTTATCATGCTCAGAACACTAAAGAACTGAAAATATCTTTTCAGTAGTACTAATCCATTGTTCAGCAACTAATGGATCAGTAGACCCGCTGAATGAAGGTGGACGCTGTCTCATGAAGGATTTAACAGAATGTTGCTCCTTCCTTTGCTCGTTTGGAAGTCCTGCATGATTCATAGCTTGAGAAAGTTGTGTGAGCATGGCTACAAGATTTTTCATTCCAGCTCCCATAACGTTTGGTTGCTCGGGGGGACAATCATTTTAGTGCCCGCCGCATTCCGCATTAACACGGTTCCTTCGGGTTCCAGCCATTGACTAAAACCAAGAAGAATAGTGTGAGAAACACTAATTATAATAGGAAAACCACATAATCAAGAATAAAATTTCACACTTAAGGTCTTATCCTAGGTTATTCATGGCCATTTCTAAAACACTAATATTGTGTTCTATGCTTAGACTTATCCTTAGGGTTCTTACTAAGGCTTTCACATCCTAGTTTCCAAAGGTTGACTATACCTTTCCTCTGATACCAACTATAACGACCCATACTTTACATACATTGTTATTACTTCAGAATTGAAGCACACTTATTACAACATATAACAAAACCAAGAATGGACCGTATAGGTATAGATTCTTTAGAAACTGGGAAACATAAACAACTTGTTCATAAAGCATCTACTTTGCGTCCCATTTATTTCATCATATCTAGAGTCACTTTTTGGCATATCCTACTTAATAACATTCTTCCTGACCTGGGGAAATAAAACATACAAAAGGGTGAGCTCAAATGCTCAGTAAGGGTAAACAAAAGAAATATCAATCACATCATATACATAAGAACATAACTTTTGGAAATCTTAACCTGCAAGAGAGATCATAATATCATAACATGGGATAAATCATAGAAGTGAAATGTAATCCCAATAATCATAACTTAAAACATGAAACTTTGTGGCATACACACATAATCATATATAATCATTTCTTGTTAGTCAAGACTCATTTCCAAGACTATCTTAGTGGACAAAGTCCATTTCTGAACCGATTTCACACCTCGTTTCAGTCCTGTTTCACTGAACCGGTATAACCTACCATTCCAGCCATGTATATCTCATGAGATATAAAATCATTAACCAATGAATTGGAGGGAGATATAGGTTCCACCCATCTCATAATTATACCATTCTTATGTGTTCAACAAAAATCAGAAAAACCATACATCATACCATAACCCATGTAATAAAAATGGGAATCTTAAACATCGTGACATCATAAAACAATTCATATAAGATAAAGTAATTCATAAAAATATAATTCCATCACAACATAATAAAATCAATGTAGTAATAGGGATAAAAACAGAACCCTTTATTATCTTAGATGGAAAATAATTTTGATAAAACACTTGAACTCCATTCTTGAGGAAAATATCATTTCTGCTTGAAAAACACTTTTCCTTTCGTAACATGTCGTACAATTCTAAACTAAAAGAATTTGATTAAAAATAAACTTGAAAACTTGTCAAGGAAGCTTCTTGGAAATAATTTTTTAAAAATACATTCATGTCGTATAAGTTAAAAAAAACATTCTTCGTACTTTTTTCGTTAAATTCAAAAAGTACCTCGTACGAAAAACGACAAAAGATCCCTTTCATATCCTTTACTAAAAACTAAACGAAGGGTAAAATTGGATTTAAACAATTGTAGGTGGAAGGAAATAATTTTACATATTGATGAAACATGGATTTGGATGATAAAATACACCCCAGTAAATACTAAAGTATAAACAATCATGGATAAGAAAATGATATTGTGATATTTCCCTTACCTTAGGTCCGATATGCTTTGTACGTGTCTGAAACTCCTGTATAATGATTTAAATAATGTTATTGACTTATTCTATAATCATAACTATTTTTATGATATCATATATCGTCATATTCTTAGCTTCTTAGTAGTAATATTTCATTGCTACTTGTTATTCGGATGTTTATAACTTTTTGTTCTTATGCGTGTTTTGTCGAATAAATTCTTATTTTCCTATTTAGGTTATAGGTACCTCATTTAAAAAATAGTATTAGTGTAATATATATCATATTCATTCATCCAATTCATTTATATAATCATTATGAAATGAATATCATGTAGAATGAGTCGCATCACATCGTGGAGACGGTATTCTGTACGTACGCACGAGTGATGATATCGTTCATATGATCGTGGAATTGTATTGGAGTGTATTTATACTATTTCAGAATCAATATCACTTTATAATAGTAATATATAGTCATTATTTACACCATTTTACCCATCCAAGTAAGGTGGTGGTGGAAAATACATTACACCACGGCGTGTAGACGTTATTCCGTACGTACGCACGCGCGGTGATTTCATTTTCTGTAGGATGGATAGATGGTTAAATAGGGTTTTTTCATACTTATAATAACATATCAGTATATGAGTGATACTTATGTTATTACTTCATAATGAAAAAACTAATGAAGAAGAAGTTTAAGAATAAAAAAATTGGAAAGGATCTGTAATGGATATTACCTCTTCTTTGAAGTGCTTCTTTGAGCCCTCCTTTTAGGGCACTAAAATTGGTCTTTGAAGAATACCAAGACCTCTAGGATGTCTCTAGGAAAGTGGAGAGGAGAAAATGGAAGAGGGTTTCCGAGAATGAAGGCTCAAAGTGGTGTGAGGAAGAGGGGGAGGAGGTGCCCTTTTATAAGGGAGGAGAGGGGCACCTTTGGAATAACTAAAAATATTATTTTATTATAAAGTCAAGTTCGGTTTTAAATAGCTCCAAATTGAGTTATTTCAAATATAAGGTTGGGATGGGTAGAAATAATCTCATCCAATAGAATTTAGACAATATTAGGTCATTATATTAACCTTATCTTTTAGTTTTAACTCTTAGTAAATTAGATTGACATTTACCATGTCACTTTGTATTTTATATTATATAGTTAATAAACTTATAATATACATCCAAGAGACCCCCAAGTTGTCTTTAATTAATATATATAACCTTATCTAAGTCATTTGGCCGATCCTTATATTTTTAGGAATACAATAACAATTAATAATATAATATTTGTTTTAAAAACTTTTCTATGTCAATTTTGACACTATTTAGTAATTGATTTTTGTGAAACTCATAACAGAATGATACGTTCTAAAAGAGTTAATTAAATAAATACTAACATGTCATATTAACCTATAAATTTAGTGTAATTCATAAAATTTCCCAAATTATATTTATTTTGGTATTTATAACATCAATTATGTCAATATTTTATTAATAAGATAATTACTGCATCATTGTTGTGTCATAAGTAAATTAACTTATTTAATGTCTAAAAATTACAAATAAAATACCATTATGTAGGAAATCCTTTCAGATTTCTAATGAATATTTATAGTCGAATTTATCTTATGTATAGCCTTATATTAAAAATTATTTAGTTATTAAACATTGATTTTAACTATTTTAACCCTTCTTTAAATAAATTAATAATAAATGTCCTAATCTAATCCAAGTGAGCCTAAATTGTCATATTTTGTTCATAAAGTTGTTTTTGGACGAATTACACTTGTACAATAGAATTAGGACATGTGTAAGGGTAATAATAATATCCTTTTTACCCTTAATTACACTATTTACTTTTAACCATGGTAAAAAAAGTAAAAAGTTACTATTCATCAAAAAATTATTTTCATCTCATTGAACCATATTTTACTTACTGACATCAACCGTGTGTGTCGGATTTTCAAAATTCCACTCAAAGAAGTGGTAAAATTAAGTTTTATGAAAAATTCAATTTTTTAACTACCACTTAGTGGTTTCACTATTCATCAAAAATTGAAAGTTTTCAAAAAAATACAAAAATTTCACCCTAGGATAATTTCGATATTCCAAATCCAAAAATGAAGTCCATTTTGAAAAATAAAATTTATAAAATTTCAAAAAGTGGTTATTACTATTCATAACGGCTAGTTTTAATAATATTTTAATAGCATATCATTGTTTAGCGAAACTCGGTATTGCATACGACGCAAGCTATCAAGGAAGGTTGTGATTTCGTGTAAAGAAATACAAGAAAGTGTTGTGTGTAGAAAAAGATTCATTTGATGATTTACATAACATAAAAGTCTCGGGTGTTACATTCTACCCCCCTTAAAATGAATTTCTCCCTCGAAATTCGTCACTTGTAACAAAATGATGAGGATACCTCTCCCTCATCATATCCTCACGCTCCCATGTAGCTTCTTCTAATTGGTGGTTCCTCCATAAAAAATTCACCAATCGAGTGGTCATGCTTCGTAGGACTTTTTCGCTACGATCCAGAATCTCTATCAGTTGTTCCTCATAAGAAAGATCTTGCTCCAGCGATACAACTTCTGAGCTGAGTACATGTGAAAGATCAGGTATGTACTTCCTCAGGAGAGATACATGGAACACATCGTAAACTTGAGAGAGATTCGGTGGAAGCGCCAATCAGTATGCTACATTCCCAACATGATCCAGTATTTCAAAAGGACTTATATATCTAGGGCTCAACTTCCCCTTCTTTCTAAATCTCATAACCCTCTTCCAGGGAGATATTCGTAAGAACATTTTATCACCCACTTCAAACTCTAGGTCTTTTCTTCTGTTTTCGGCATAACTTTTCTGTCGACTCTGAGCTGATGTTATGTGTTGTTGAATAGATCTGACCTTTTCTGCCATTTCATCAACGAGATCGGGTCCTAATAGCTTTCTTTCCCCAACTTCATCCCAGCAAGTTGGAGTCCTGCATTTCTTTCCAAAGAGAGCTTCATAAGGAGCCATCTGAATACTAGAGTGAAAGCTATTATTATAAGAAAATTCCACCATTGGTAGGTGTTGATCCCAAACACCTTTGAAATCCATAGAGAAAGCTATCAACATATCTTCTTGAGTTTGAATTGTTCTCTCAGACTGACCGTCTGTCTGAGGATGATAAGCAGTGTTGAAACTCAACTCTGTATCCAGAGTATGCTAAAGACTTCACCAGAACTTTGAGGTAAATATCGGATCCTGATCAGATATAATTGAATGTGGTACTCCATTCAACTTACCAATTTCTTTACATATATCCTGGCAAGCTGATCCAGATAGAAATCCTCTCTAATAGCAATGAAGTGTTCAGACTTGGTATGACGATCAACTATGACCCAGATAGCATTATTTCCTTTGGATGTTTTAGGAAGTCATGTGACAAAGTCTATAGTGATGTTTTACCGTTTCCATTTGGGTATGGTTAATGGTTGTAACATTCCCTTAGAATTCTATCTCTCAGCTTTAACTTGTTGACAAACCAAGCATCGAGAGACATATTCAGCAACATCTCTTTTCATGCCATCCCACCAGAAGTACTCTTTCAGTCCCCTATACATCTTCGTGCTTCCAGGATGAATAGAGAATGAAGAACTATGAGCCTCATCCAGCAGCTCCTTCTTTAATTCGGGGATGGGAGGAACACAAACACGATTCCTGAACTTTATTATCCCATCACAATCAAGGTTGAATTCAGGAACATTTCTCACCTTCTTTTGTAACTCGACATCTTCTTTCTGTGCCTCTTTACTCTTCACATGTATATATGGTTGAACACTCATTTGAGAAAGATACGATTTTCCCCTTTCATTATAATTCCAAGATCCATCCTTTATAAATCCATAAATATTGGATCTTTTTTGATCCTCATCATGGATAAACTAGCATGGTCTTGTCGACTTAATGCATCTGCCACCCTATTTTCTTTCCCAGGGTGGTAATGAATTGAGCAGTCATAATCTTTAATGAGCTCCAACCATCTTCTTTGGATCATATTCAGCTCATTTAGTGTGAAATTAGACTTTAAACTTTTATGATCAGTATAAATATCACACCTTTCACCATAAAGGTAATGCCTCCAAATCTTTAATGCAAATATTACCATAGCTAACTCCAAATAATGTGTTGGGTAATTTTGCTCATGGATTTTCAACTTTCGTGAGGCATAAGCTATCACCATATCATTTTGCATAATAACACACCCCAATACCTTCTTGGATGCATCATTGTAGATCACAAACCTTTCTCCACTACAAGGAAGTGTGAGCACAGGTGCACTGGATAACCTTATTTTTAACTCCTTGAAATTCTCTTCATATTCCTTCGTCCATACAAACTTTATTTCTTTCCGAGTCAACTTGGTGAGTGGATTAGATAATCGTGAAAAATCATTCACAAAATGTCGATAATATCCAGCCAAACCAAGAAAACTTCGGATCTTGGTTACTGTTGTTGGTCTCGACCATCTTTTGATAACCTCTGTTTTTGCTGGATCCACAGATATCCCCTCTTTTGAGATTATGTGACCCAAAAATTCAACTTTTTGAAGCCAAAATTCAACTTGGTAAATTTGGCATAAAGCTTATCCTTTCTCAGGGTCTTCAATATAATTCTCAAGTGATCTTCATATTCTTCCTTGCTCTTTTAATAGACAAGAATATCATCTATAAAGACTAACACAAACTGATCAAGATAGTCTCTAATGACTCTATTCATTAGATCCATGAAGATAGCAGGGGCATTAGTAAGACCAAATGGCATCACTATAAATTCCTAGTGTCCATACTTTGTACGGAAATACGTCTTTGGTATATCCCCCCTTTTGACCCTTAATTGATGATACCCTGAATGAAGATCAATCTTGGAAAAGTATTGAGCTCTGCGTAGTTAGTCAAATAGGTCATCAATGCACAGGAGATGATATTTTCTCTTGATAGTGATCTTGTTAAGTTCTCTATAATCAATGCAGAGTCTCATTGATCCATCTTTCTTCTTAACAAACAGAACAGGTGCTCCCCAAGGTGACACACTAGGGAGTATAAACCCCTTATCAAGATTCTCTTGGAGTTTCTTCTTCAATTCCTGCAACTCAATTGGGGCCATTCTATAAGGTGTCTTTGAAATAGGCAAAGCACCCGGTACGAGTTCTATTGAAAACTCAACATCACGATTCGGTGGAAGACCTGGTAATTCCGCCGGAAAGACATCATCAAACTCGCGTACAATGGGCATATTCTTAATTGTGAGTTTCTCACCAACCATTTGAGATAAATAACCTTCATTTAGTGGAATCAAGACCCATAATATGGAAGGAATTTCCACAAGAAGGTTATGTTCATCCTTGCATCAATAGGCGATCATAGATTGATCTGGAATATGAAATGTGACTTCCCTTCTTTGGAAATTGATATGAGCTCCATGTAGAGAAAGCCAATCCATGACAAGAATAACATTAAATTCCACTGTAGGAAGAATCACAAGATTTTCAGGAAGAAATTTCCCACAAACTTAAATCGGAGAAGAATTATAAACTTTTGATGCGTCTGTTGTGCCATTATGGGTTGTCACAGCTAACTAAACATCTAACTGTTGAGGTAATACGGTGATAACCTTAGAAAATTCTTCAGAAATAAAGGAGTGGGCAGATCCAGAATCAAATAAAACATTTTATACTTTAGAGTGGATAGTAAGTGTACCTTTCACCACATCGTTATCGTACTCCACATCGCTGATAGAAATTGCATGTGACTTTCCTTTGTATTTAGACTTAAGAGTTTGTTGATGTCAATCGTCATCATCATCCCTTGGATTAGGGCATTTACTGGCATAATGTCCCATCTCCTTGCACTTGAAACATTGAAGTGTAGTAGGTTCATTATGTGTATCCCTTCCTTTGTTTGCATCATTAGACGTCTTCTTCCCATCATCGCGGCATTCAAATGCCCGATGACCTTCCTTTCCAGATTTGAAACATTTACTTGTCCCTTTAAGACAACTCCCTCCATGTTTCTTTCCACACTTTGTGCAAAAGGGAATGCTCATCTCCTTTTCAGTGTGATCTTTAGATTTTCCTTTGAATTCCATTTTCCTCTTCTTATCAAACCCATATGACTGATGGGTTACTCCAATCTCCATCTCAACTTTGAGAGCACATCGAACGATTTCCTCATATCTATTGAAGTCCCTTATGGCTGAGGCCCTTCTAAGACATGGTTTTAAGACACTAAAGAATCGATCGATCTTACTCTCAGGTTGGATAATAATACCATAAGCATACCATGCAAGTCTTGGAAAATTTGCTTCATAGGTACCAACATATTCATCATTCTTTTGCATCAGTTCAAGAAACTCTTTCTCCATCTTTGTTTAGAGAATACGAGGGATATACTTATTGAAAAATAAGTTCTTGACCTCGTCCCATTCCATGGACTCAATTTCATCACTTTGCCTCATATTCTTAATAAGATTCCACCATTGATCAATATCACCCTCCAAACGATACACTACTAAGATGACTTTATCATGATCAGAACATTGAAGAACTGAAAATATATTTTCAGTAGTACTAATCCATTGTTCAGCAACTAATGGATTAGTAGACCCGCTGAATGAAGGTGGACGCTGTCTCATGAAGGATTCAACAGAATGTTGCTCCTTCCAGTGCTCGTTTGGAAGTCCTGCATGATTCATAGCTTGAGAAAGTTGTGTGAGAATGGCTACAAGATTTTGCATTCCATCTCCCATAACGTTTGGTTGCTCAGGGGGAAAATCATTGCATTTCCCGTCGCATTCCGCATTAACACGGTTCCTTCGGGTTCCAGCCATTGACTAAAACCAAGAAGAATAGTGTGAGCAACACTAATTATAATAGGAAAACCACATAATCAAGAATAAAATTTCACACTTAAGGTCTTATCCTAGGTTATTCATTGCCATTTCTAAAACACTAAGATTGTGTTCTATGCTTAGACTTATCCTTAGGGTTCTTACTAAGGCTTTCACATCCTAGTTTTCAAAGGTTGACTATACCTTTCCTCTGATACCAACTATAACAACCCATAATTTACATACATTTTTATTACATCATAATTGAAGCACACTTATTGCAGCATATAAGAAAACCAAGAATGGACCGTATAGGTATAGAGTCTTTAGAAACTGGGAAACATAAACAACTGGTTCATAAAGCATCTACTTTTCCACCCATTTATTTCATCATATCTAGAGTCCCTCTTTGGAATATCCTACTTAATAACCTTCTCCCTAACCTGGGGAAATAAAACATACAAAAGGGTGAGCTCAAATTCTTAGTAAGGGTAAACAAAAGAAATATCAATCACATCATATACATAAGAACAAACTTTTGGAAATCTTAACATGAAAAAGAGATCATAATATCATAACATGGGATAAATCATAGAAGTGAAATGTAATCCCAATAATCATAACCTAAAACATGAAACTTTGTGGCATACACACATAATCATAGAGAATCATTTCTTGATAGTCAAGACTCTTTGCCAAGACTATCTTAGTGGACAAAGTCCATTTCTGAACCAAGTTCACTCCTCATTTCAGTCCTGTTTCACTGAACCGGTATAACCTACCATTCCAGCCATGTCTATCTCATGAGATATAAAATCTTTACCCAATGAATTGGAGGGAGATATAGGTCCCACCCATCTCATAATGATACCATTCTTATGTGTGCAACAAAATCAGAAAAACCATACATCATAGCATAACCCATGTAATAAAAATGGGAATCTTAAACATCGTGACATCATAAAAGAATTCATATAAGATAAAGGAATTCATAAAAATATAATTCCATCACAACATAATTAAATCAATGTAGAAATAGGGATAAAAACATAACCCTTTATTATATTAGATGGAAAATAATTTTGATAAAACACTTGAACTCCATTCTTGAGTAAAATATCCTTTCTGCTTCAAAAACACTTTTCCTTTCTTAACATGTCGTACAATTATAAAAAAAAGAATTTTATTAAAAATAAACTTAAAAACTTGTAAAGGAAGATTCTTGGAAATAATATTTTAAAAATACATTAATGTCGTATAACTTAAAAAATACATTCTTCGTACTTTTGTCGTAAAATTCAAAAAGTACCTCGTACGAAAAACGACAAAAGATCCCTTTCATATCCTTTACTAAAAACTCAATGAAGGGTAAAATTGGATTTAAACAACTCTAGGTGGATGGAAATAATATTACATATTGAGGAAACATGGATTTGGATGACAAAATACACCCCAGTAAATACTAAAGTATAAAAAATCTCGGATAAGAAAATGAGATTGTGATATTTCCCTTACCTTAGGTCCGATATGCTTTGTACGTGTCCGAACCTCCTGTATAATGATTTAAAAAATGTTATTGACTTATTCCGGAATCATTATTATTTTTATGATATCATATATGGTCATATTCTTAGCTTCTTATTAGTAATATTTCATTGCTACTTGTTATTCGGATGTTTATAACTTTTTGTTCTTATGCTTGTTTTGTCGAATAAATTCTTATTCTTCTCTTTATGTTATAGATACCTCATTTCCAGAATGGTATTATTGTAATATATATCATATTCATTCATTCAATTCATTTATATAATAATTATGAAATTAAGATCATGTAGAACGTGTCGCATCACATCGTGGAGATGGTATTCCGTACGTACGCACAAGTGATGATATCGTTCATGTGATCGTGGAATTGTATTGGAGTGTATTTATACTATTTAAGAATCAGTATCACTTTATAATAGTCATATATAGTCATTATTTACACCATTATACCCATCCAAGTAAGATGGTGGTGGAAAATAGATTACACCACGGCGTGTAGACGTTATTCCGTACGTATGCACGCGCGGTGATTTCATTTTCTGTAGGATGTATAGATGGTTAAATAGGGTTGTTTCATACTTATAATAACATATCAGTATATGAGTGATACTGATGTTATTACTTCATAATGAAACAAATAAAGAAGAAGAATTTGATGAAGAAAGAAATTGGAAAGGATCGGTAATGGATATTACCTCTTCTTTGAAGTGCTTCTTTGAGCCCTCCTTTTAGGGCACTAAAATTGGTCTTTGAAGAAGACCAGGACCTCTGGGATGTCTCTAGGGAGTGGATAGGAGAAAATGGTAGGGGTTTTCCGAGCTTGAAGGCTCAAAGTGGTGTGATGAAGAGGGGGAGGAGGTGCCCTTTTATAAGGGAGGAGAGGGGAACCTTTGGAATAACTAAAAATATTATTTTATTATAAAGTCAAGTTCGGTTTTAAATAGATCCAAATTGTGTTATTTAGAATATATGGTTGGGATGGGTCTAAATCCTCTCATCCAATATAATTTAGACATGTTTAGGTCATTATATTAACCTTATCTTTTAGTTTTAACTCATAGTTAATTAGATTGACATTTACCATGTCACTTTGTATTTTATATTATATAGTTAATAAACATACAATATACATCCAAGAGACCCCAAAGTTGTCTTTTATTAATATATATAACCTTATCTAAGTCATTTGGCCGAACCGTAGATTTTTAGGAATAAAATAAAAATTAATAATATAATATTTTTTTTAAAAACTATTTTATGTCAATTTTGACACTATTTAGTAATTGATTTTTGTGAAAATCATAACAGAATGATAAGTTCTAACAAAGATAATTAAATAAATACTAACATGTCATATTAACCTATAAAATTAATGTAATTCATAAAATGTCCCAAATTATATTTATTTTGTTATTTATAACATCAATTATGTCAATATTTCATTAATAAGATAATTACTGCATCATCGTTGTGTCAAAAATAAATTAACATATTTAATGTATAAAAATTACAAATAAAATACCATTATGTTAGAAATCTTTTTAGATTTCTAATGATTATTTATAGTCGAATTTATATTATGTATAACCTTATATTAAAAATGATTTAGTTATTAAACTTTGATTTTAACTATTTTAACCCTTCTTTAAATAAATTAATAATAAATGTCCTAATCTAATCCAAGTGGGCCTAAATTGTCATATTTTGTTCCTAAGGTTGTTTTTGGTCGAATTACACTTGTCCAATAGAATTAGACATTGTGTTAGGGTAATAATAATATCATTTGTACCCTTAATTACCCTATTTACTTTTAACCATGGGAAAAAAAGTAGAAAGTTACTATTCGCCAAACAATTATTTTCATCTCATTGAACCACATTTTACTTACTGGCATCAACAGTGTCTCTCGGATTTTTGAAATTCCACTCACAGAAGCGGTAAAATTAATTTTTTATGAAAAATTAAATTTTTTAACTACCACTTAGTGGTTTCACTATTAATCAAAAATTGAATGTTTTCAGAAAAATACCCAAATTTCACCCTAGGCTAATTTCGATATTCCGAATCCAAAAATGAAGTCCAATTTGAAAAAATAAAATTTATAAAATTTCAAAATTTGGTTATTACTATTCATAACGGCTAGTTTTAATAATATTTTAATAGCATATCCTTGTTTAGTGAAACTCGGTATTGCATACGACACAAGCTATCGAGGAAGGTCGCGATTTCGTGTAAAGCAAGCCAAGAAAGTGTTGTGGGTAGAAAAAGATTCCTATGATGATTTATATAACATAAAAGTCTCAGGTGTTACATATAGACTATTCATGAACTGTTACCATGTTGAAGAATTTTTTTATGCATTTAATCAAAACCTTACCTACCAAAAATAAAGTCTGATAAAAGTTTCTTCAGTGAATAAATTTTATATTTTAGTTTTAAAACTAAATTATTATCTACATCTATATTAGTTGTGGAATTTATTTTCTCAAAACTAGTTTTCAAACTATCTTTTTCAGAAATTACTTTTTCTAAATCAATAAAAATATTATCTTTTTACGAGTTCTATTTTTCAATAAATTTTTATAGGTTAATATTTTATTTGTCACAATATCAACTTTTGAATAAGATTTTTCATGTTTTGCATTATCCTTATCAATTTTTTTACATACTTTACAATTTTTATTTTCTAAAAGCTTTGCAAAGTGAGAAATTTCTTCAAAAGAATGTAAAGTATTATCATCACTAGTTTTGGAGGATTCTTCATCCGAAGATGTAGAATAATTCTCATCAAAATAATTTTCATTTAAAGAAATATTTTTTAAAGATTCATATGTGTGTACCTTTTCCATAAAAAATTTATTTGAAATAGGTACTCTTGTAAGAAGACCTAAATTCCCCTGATCTGAACTTTAATTATCTATAGAATTGTCTAAAGAATCACCTCCACTTGCACTCCAAGTGTTTGAATATTTAATAACTTTATAAAATTTAGAATTATAAAACATATTAAGATTTTTATCAAAATATATATCCTTTATATAGTTTCTTTTTAACTTGGGAAAATCAAGATAAATACATCCATCTCTTTTTCATTCATAAAACATGACTTTGAAATCCTTATTTTCATTCTAGTTCTTTTTAATTTTCATAAAATGATATTGAAAATCATTCTTCCCCATAATCTTTTTAATTATTCAAGAAATATTATATAATTCATTCTAAAAATGTTCAGGATCACTTGAATTAGATTGAATGATATATTTATTCTTTGTAGAATACATAACAACTTAATAAGGAGTCTGAGATTTTATCAGATTTGAATTAGTAGTAAAACAAAATCCACCATTATTTTTGTTATATTTCTCTAAATCTCTTTTCAATCAATTAGAATATTATAAAATAGTTACAAATAAATCATCAAGAGAAACATTTTTAATCTTTTTAGATTTATCAAAAGTTTTTCTCCTTGATTCCAACTCATTGGACATGATATCAATAATCTTTATAAAATGAATTTAATCCGCTAATAATTTTTCACCCATAGCTTGTAAACTATTAACAATTTTCGTAAACCTTTTTTATACCTTAACAACAGGTTCTCCATAAATAAATTCAAAATATTGATAATCAACTCTTTACGTAGATCTTCTTGTTTCAACAACTTTAGAAGTTCCAAAATGTGTAATCTCTAACTTCTTCCAAATACAATTAGTTCCTTCACAATAAGAAATATGGATATATATGTTTCTAGTAATAGTACATAACAATGTTTTTTGTACCTTAAAATTAAAATTTTATCATTAATTTTCTTCATTGGTAAAAGTTATGATTTCTTTTAAAAAATTTGGTAATCACCGTCAAGAATAAAAAAACTAACAACTCTTATGTTTATAAAAAAATCATCAATATATCCCTCCAATATTCATAATCATTACTATCAAATTAAGGGGGATTGGTAGGATTGATGTAGTCTATGGATCTGACAACATGCTCTTCCATTATAAAATTGAAAAAAAAATCTTCTCCACAAGACATTTTAGTGTAAAACATATTTATAAAACAAATATTTATAATAAGAAATAAATAAATATTTATTAAGTAAAGATAAAAAAGACGTATTTTAGAAGTGGAATCCCTCTTTGATACTAATTCTGTGTATAGGTATAATGCATACTTGCCTCTGATACCAATTTTTGGACTGAAATATATATGTATATGGGTAAAAACAAGATGGGAGATAATTTAAAATTTAAAAACTTCCATTTTTAACCTTAAAAGAATCTTATTTTATGAAGGTTAAACTAATATTATTCATATTTCCTCTTATGTATTTATAATGATCATATTGGATCCTTAGATCAGATAATAAAGATATCATAATCAAGTTGATTCTGATATGATTATTAAGACACATGTCACCAAAATAATGATTAAATTTTAAATCATATAGAATCATAATTATAGTAAGTTGTGAAATCATAATCCCAGAAATCATATTTATAGAGTAATAAAAAAGTATTATAATCAAAGATATTATGATAATAAAAATACAAATAGAAATATGAATATAAAATTTTCACTTTCTATTTTAAATGCAGAGGAATTAACAAATATCTAGTAACAAAACAAATAAATGAATATTGAATTATTCTAACTCAAAGAAAAGGGTATACATTAACCTAGGATAAATGTTCCATGATTTATACTTTCAAGAATGTATGTCTTACCCACGCTAGGGTAGTCATCGATGTTAATATAGGTTTGTCTCGCTATCCTTGTGATCCCTCAATACAAAGAGTGGATTCAACCTATCTTACTCTCCTCGAAAACCCTCGATATAAAAAATAATTAGAACAACTCTTTAATTCTATCCTTACAAGCCCTTGATCAATAAAATGATAAGCACAACTCTGTCTTGCTATCCTCGCAAGCCCTCTATCAACAAAAGATCAGACGTACAAAGAAATTTCTTAAGGAGACTACATAACAGGGTTTACTTAGGAAAATATACTCTCTGAAGCATTAAAAAAGACTATGAACAAGCTATTCATACTTTGTAATCTTTATAAAAATTGACAAGGAAGAAATTCAATCAGCGCTACCAAAGAATCACATTTTATTTTACTATCGAATGTACTGATCTCTACAAATGACCTAGTATTTATAGGCAAGTCTTATAATGGTCATATTGATATACAACAGTCATATTTTCTCCAATTTGTTTTGCAAGGACTTGGACACATGGAACTTCAATGATCATATAATAACTGAATATATGATATCGTCTTGTTTTAAAATATTTCCTTACATTAAAATTACTTTTTTTATTCAAAAATTAAATTGAAATGAGTAAAATGATAATCATTACGAGTTTTAGTACAATTTATATTGACAAAATTTTTATTTTTATTACAAAAATATTTTAATTAATAAATACTAGAAAAACTTATTGAGAATCAATTTTCAAATGTTATGTACTATATAAATCATATCCATGAACAGTATGATAATCATAGAATATGTCATTATCATAATTTTCATGTGTAATATATTTATCGTATACAGTCTCATTGCGAATATCACAGTGAAAAAATATAAATTTATTTTCATAATTCAAAAATACTTAATGCATGTACGGTAAAATGTTATATGTTTTAATAAAAAAATTATTCAAATACATTGGACATGAAAGAGAAAGTAATTAAGTATTTAAGAAAGAGTTTGTAATTTCTAAATAAAAAAGAATGTAAAAGTAAAAAAGAGTCTTTTGGATCAATAATTATATATCTAGATTTATCTTTTAGAAGAACCCACCCATACATAGGTATCAACAATATTTTCCCATGGTCCATTCCCCATTTCAATACCCTCATATATATCACCAACACCATAAACATATCATTCTCAGATGACATACCCATGCCAAGACTTCCTTCTTTTTACTTTAGTTGATGTGACCATAAAGCCAAGTTATGTTTTCTCTTGTTATGGATAATTTCATGTAAATACAAGTGGGTCATCATTTATTTTGGTAAATAATGAAAAAATTAATATGAGAAATATAGTTTTTGTAATTCATTAATAAAATTTTCATTAAATTAACCATAGTAATGTTTTTTCCATAAAAATTAATCCACCATTATTATTAAAGGCAAAATTAAAATGATGAAGTTGAATAAATAATAATTCTTATAAAGGGAATTTATCCACCCATTTATCAAATGAATATTTGAGTTCATTTTTCCTTAGGAAACATGTGAATTATTTGTTTAGATTACATAATTAATTATGTAATAAAAAATTAATCTCTATGTCGGGCAAGTTTCAATCTTGGATCCAAATATATAAATTTATTATGTTCAAATATAATATTTTATCTTGAGTAATAAATAAAAAAATACATTTAATTTGAGTTATATTTTACAGGATATCATTGTTTTTTTTATACAAACTGAAAAATTGTCTATAAAATTTAATAAATTAGATAATTAAATAATAAATTTTCCAAAAATAAAAACCCATTTTATTAATAAAAAACATTCAATCCATGTTGAACACTAAATTAATAAAACCATGAAAAACGTTTTCAAGGTTGTTTACTAGGATAAATGGCCATATAATATAAAGTATAAATGACCAAAATTCCATTGAAATTTTTCTTAGTACAATAGTGATATTTTCATTTCATTTTATCATGATTACTTTTGTGTGAATTTTTATATAATCATAATAAACTCCATGAAAATGATTATTTTCCACATTTTCTTCACTCTTTACTCTAAAGGTTATTATTGATCATAAGATAATAAAGGCTCATATAGAGTTCATTTTTAATTCCCATATTTAGTAGACTAATAGTATAGGATTGAATTATTTAGTTAATAACGAATAATAATCCTAACACAAGATAATAAAAATATATTCAACAATTAATATTTAATGTTTTATTATAAATTTGAATTTTCGTATTATATTTATTTATTTCATTATTAACCACTCAGGTGTCAGAATATTTATAATCCTCTTATTCCATATAAGGTATATTATATACCTAAAATCCTATAACATTGAATGTATCATGATCCTTAATACACACGATCTATACTTGGATCCCTATAATATGTAACAAAACAAAATTTTTGATATGTATTTCAGTATTTAATTGTATTTCTTTTTTACGTATAAAAATTCAAAATTGACCTGATAACTAGGATAGTGGAATCCAAAACTACAAAAATAAAGAATTTGATAAGGACTTGGGTGTAGTTTATAACAGTATAAAACTACTAGAACCTTTATGGATACTCATTGAAATATCATTAGTGTAGAAAATGATATTGTCTAGCCACTAAATCCACCATAGTTATAGTTAATGTACATAGAAATTCAATTAGACAACTAAAACTCTATTAGTAACACCAAATTGAATTTCTAAAGTGGAAATATTAATATTTTTACTTTAAATATTACAGTATATATTTTTTATTTTATATCACTTTAAGTAGTAACCATATATGGTGTCTCCCAGGGATTTCCCTCAAATCTCGGTTTATCCTTAGTATTTAATTTTTTTATTTATTGATATATTCTTGATATATCAATGTTTCTAGTCTTATATAATTTATATTAACATTTGGATTATATTAATTAATTATTTAAATTTTAGTTTCATTATGATTCATTTAAATCCACAATTCCTCTAATTTTTATTTCTTTCCATTAAATATAATAAAATATTATGATTTTTTCATTTTTTATTAAAATTATTTACTTATACAACTATTTATAGTAGACCCAAACACACTATTTGGATTTTTGTGTGTGTATATGAGTGTTATTATGGGTATTGAGAATATGAATTTGGGTATTACAAACCTAATAGGTATGTTAGTGAATCTATATTTTGAAAGAGATCACGACATAGATATATTAGTGGATATAATGACCTTTTTTACATTAAAAAATGATCAAAGTGTCTTGATAAAGTTGTGGTTAAATGGGAGGGTTATGATGAGGGTTAAAAGGAGTTTTTAAACCTTAAGTTAAAATGTTTTTTTCAACAAGATTACTAACTATTAAATTTTTTTGGTGTGTTTTATATTTTCCTTCATTTTTTGAGTAAATTATTTATGAATTTTAAATTTAAGTCATTCCTAATTTATATGTTTTTTATGTTTTACATGATAATTTATATTATATTCCTAATATAATTTTTAATATTTGTTTTTTTTATATATTATATTTATTTTGTTGATTTTTTTTATTAAAATGGGCGGTAAGACACATTATGGGGTATGAAATTGTAACTATTTTGGTATGTCATCATTATTTCTCAAACATGACCTTATAAGAGGAATTTTAAATGGTATATGAACATTACATAGAGAGAATGACTAGAAATAATGTCCTTGATTGTTTTCCAGCCTAAAAAAATATCGAATGTGGAAAAATAAATGCTAGTGAGATATTATCCAAATTGAAATATCATTGTGTATGTCCATGTTATTTATTTTCCAATGATATGATGTTTCCTATATATATTTTTTTAGTTATTCTATCAAACAATTCTCTACATAGGTTTTTCTATACTGTTTTATGTGTTAGTGTATAAAAATATATACATGAATAGTTTTTATAATATTCATAATTTGATGATACAATTAAGGGTGAATTTGGGGTGATTATGTTATTGTAAATACATTAAATACATAATATATAAAGAATCATGGTAACGATTTGTGTTTAGGTTGTGACCTACCACAGGTTATGTTATACTCAAACCCTACATTCATACCCATGGTAAAAAAATTTTAATTTTGAGTCAATGACTACTTTAATATTTTCCATTTATGTTCTTTTAGGATGTATAAATTTAATTAAATTTGGAGAATATATTTATATATTATATTATTTTCATACTTGTATATGGATATATATATATATAAACTTATGTCTTAGTTGATTTTATTCTTAATGAAACTTCATTTCATGAACATAATAATTATATTATTATATTATGAATTCTAAAATATTTTCATTGATAATTTCTCTTATGGTTCAGGTAATATGGAATCAAATTCCACTATTAATCCTAATATAAAGAATTCAACACTTATTACAGGTATTTTTTTATGAAAAAAGATTACAACCATTGACTTGTAGTTATTTGAGATTTATTTCAAAATTATAATGACTGTATATTTTTCATGTGAGTTTTATATTTTATTTCATGTGAATGTGATTATATATAAATTAATTTTATATTTTATATTTTTTCTATAGATGTATGTTAAAGATAATTTGAAATTGTTTAAGAAAATTAATTTGGGATGTTAACTCTTAATGCCACCAAAAACCCAATTGAACTCACTAATAGATTATAGAGTTGTCTAGATGCAATTAATGACTATATACACCACTAGTATGGTGATAATGATTTATTAATAACTTCAATATCCAGTATAAATTTATTAATGGCCATGGGGATGTTAGAGAGTTTGAAATATGTCATTTTTAATTAGTTTATTTATGGCGATTTAAAAATCATAATTTAATCCTTTTAATGTAATTTTGGGGGCAATATATTTGTAATGTATGAAAATTAATTCTACAAATTCTATTGAATTATCATCTATCATTTTATTGGAATCTTCATTAATTCTTTTTAGATTCATTATTCCTCAGTTTTGTTAGACTCAAGAGGGTTATTAATTTGAAAAAACCTATCCCTTATTTCACTTGAAATGTTTTTTAATTTTTTTATTCTAACAAATATATTTACTAGTTTTTTGGAATAATTGATTTTCATTTATTGGGGAATAATTTAGCTTATGTTTATTTTTTAGATTCATTGTTGTTCACTATAAAGATCAAATAAATACTTTATATATTTTTTATTCATAGATAACTTTTTATTTTGCTATTTTTATTTATATATTTATATTTGGGTTGCATATATGTAGATAAAATATAAATATAAATATATTAAATAGATTAATTTTATTTAATAGAGAATTTAACATATAAGATATTTTGGAATTATGTGTTTAAATTTTAAGTTAATTATTATTACTTAGGAAAAAATTATTTTAGTAATTGATTAATATTGTATAATAAAATTCAATATTAATTGATAAATTTATGTTTTAAAAAAATATATTTTTATGGTAAATTCCATTTATTGTGATTTTATAAAAGAGGAATTTTTAATGTAATACCATTCACTAATTAGTGATTAAAAATTATTTAAGGGATATTAAAATGAGATTTTATATGGATATTTACAATTTTTTGTATTTTAAGTAAAGGATAAATTATGATGTAGATTTTTATTCAACCATAATAGATTTTTAATGGTGTATTATGAATTAAAATAATATTTTAAATAAGGAAAATGAGATTCTTCAGTAGAGAAATTATTATTATTCACCTTCAATTATTTTATAGAATTTTATGTTAATGGGGATTGATTTCATTATATTTATATGCTAGCTGATTGATGAAAAAATATTTTTAGAGATTTAAAGATAATTTTTTTATATGTATTTTCTGTAATAATTGTATAAATTTTAAGAGGGAAATTTACATGTGTCTTTAAAACAATTATTGGTTATTTTAAAAGGGAAAATTTTCTTATAAGAAATGATAAATGTTTTATTTATAATTTTTTGTATTGTTGAAGATTGTTATTGTCATATTATGTCATGATGATAAATTTTATGTTATTTTCCAAAGACAATGTGTTTAGTTTTTTTTAAATGGAAATCCTTATTTTAGGCTATGATGTGATTCATATATGCATTTAGATAATCCTATGTTGGGATGTAATGAAATAATATATGGTTTTGGATATGTAATGATTTCAGAGTGATAGAGAAAATTTATGGTCTTAGCTATGTATTCAGTTTATCTATATAGATATTATTAATGTTTTTTTTAAGAAAACGATAACATTTTATCTTAGAATTTTTGAAAATATATTCTAAATTGTGGCTGAACGCATTACAATAGATTACATAGAGATTTTGACAAGTGTATAAAGCATGAATACTAGTGTATGGATAATGATATGATAATAAATTATGTTAATCAAAATATGTGGTGTATTGGATAAAGGATTTATTGATAAGATGTTTACTTACTCATGGGAATCATATCTATATTTTCAATAAAGTGCGACTATGTGATTCAGGTAATTTGTGAAAAAAATTGAATTGTAAGAAGTGGATAAATAACATAGATTTTGAATAAATTAATCGTGATTTGTCTTGTGTTTTCTATTTATAGTGGAGTATCTTAATTTTAAATAACATTTAGTTTTGAATTCTAAAGACTAGGTATATTATAGTACACTCACTCAGATAAATGGAATTCAGGAAGATATATTTAGAAGGAAGGAATAATTATGAGTTATTTCTAATTAAATATAAATTTTAAATATCATTTGAATAATTTGTAAATAAAAGTGATTATAAGGATATAATGACACCTCATAAGGATTAATATATGGAAAATGATAAAATTATAAGGGTCCTTATTCAAAAGGTAAAATTAAAAGTTCATAAGGATCTTAGAAACTCTACAAGGATATCTGAGACTTTATAGCGCTCAATTAGGATGTTTGTAAGTATCAATATTTTTTAATAAGTAATAATGTGTGTTTTTGTAAGGATCATTTAGATTTATTTAGTATCAATATGGGTCTTCATAAAGATAATTTTAAGAACTTATAATGTTATTATGGTACTTCATAAGGATAATCTAATTCTTCATGTGAGACACCCCAACTATACACATTTATATATGCTGATAAAACCTATACTAGAACACGATATCATTAATACTAAATGACAATCTCTTATGATTACACACATACATATTACCTTACTTTAACATTATATTTCAAAATTCACATAAACCCATAAACAAAAGGATTAGTGTTTTTGGTGATTAGATACATAATCAACATATTTTAATTGATCTCCACCATCTCCCACATATAGTTTTCACACCTTATACCATTTAATATATATCATTCTTATTACTATTATTGATAACCAAAAAATGGAAATATAAGAAATAGTGAGTTTGGAATCACATTAATTTAAAACATAGGAGATATAAATAAAATATCATAAGTGAGAATAATATGGTAATATGGGTAAGATAATATAATCATGGTAATAGGACATGAAATAGTAGAATCAAATGAAATACAACATAGATGATAGATCATCATTCGTGGTATAAATATTATGATATAAAACAAATGTTTTCAATCTTATGAATTGAGAATATAACACATTCTTTAGAATGTTTCATAAGAGTATGGAATAATCATAAGAATAGAAATCATAACATATTTGATGGATGAATTCCAAATGAACCACTTCATAGAGAAATAAGACATTCAAAATTCCATAACATTTTTTACATTAGATAACCATTTGTATCCAATAACATGTTTGGTTTGGGATAATCACTCAATCCCCATAACCTTTTGGAATTAGGTTTCCCACAAGCATTCCATAACCATGTATTCCGAGATATAAAATATTACCCTACATTGAATGATTTTAATGGATCCATCCATCACATAATGATAAACCATATATATAGACTCTATAATAAAATGAGAACTTTGTAATTTCCATCATAACTTAGATATCCTATGGGAAAGATATGTGTATCATGAAATCATCCATAATACTTTATTATAAGTCATTTAGGTAAATAAAGTGAATGGTATCATTAGAAAATATCCCATGTCAAGTATAATAAAAATTAAATGATGTTCTAATAGCTGAAAAATATATTTATAAGAATATTAAAAGTATCTTGGAAAAATGAGAAGAAATATACTTTTTTAATTTTAATAATTTATATTTTTAGGATGAAAACAATAATAAATAACGAGCATATAAATTAATTTTAAAACCTAAATTACATGGAAATAAAAATTTATAATAAATAAGGAACATAATATTCACAAAATGTGTTCATGTAGGAAATGTTTAAAAATTATTCCTTTCACCCATTTTTAAATAAAGATAAAAGCCCATGAAGAAAATATTATACCGATTCCTATAAAAACATTTCTAAAAAAATTTAATTGAAAATAAACATAATAAATAATTCAAGTATAGAGAAGGCCATTATAAAAATAGTTTAATGAATTGAGGCATGATGGAAAAATATTCCTGACCATAAATAGTAAATATGGTTAGCTCCTTTAACAATCATTATTTTGGTCAACTTATGAACCAATGGGAAGCATGATAAGAGGACATATAAACCTGTAAATAACCACATGACAAGTTAGATGAGTTTTTAATGATAAATAATATATAATTTCCCCAAATTGTAATATAAACATAAACAATATTGATTTCAAAAAGATATTAGAAAAGAAGCCATTACCCCGGACTTATGTTGGGTTGAACTTGTTCTATCTCCATTGAAATATAAATTTACACTTGATGAGATCTTAGAAAAAATAGTATGGGGAGTCTTTATTGAGATAAAAGTTTATCAAATTTCAGATAGGATTGTGATGGAAATAATTTTTGTAGGGATTCAATATAATTTTAGAGGAATTTTATGGGTAGGAATAGGTATATGAGAGGACCTTTTATAGCTAAGAGAGCTGGAATTTTTCTAAATATACATTTATTGAATTAAAAATAAATCCATTTCAATTTAAATTTTATCCTAATTTGACAATTACTGAGGATAAGATAGTGTTAGGTTGATCATACACTCATCAACCCAATTATATAATATTTTTTTAGTTCCATAATTTTTTAACTTATCAATTTTTAATCATTTTCACTTTTACTTTAGTGAATAATTTTATATTCGTACCTTATTTTTATGAATAAAAAATCAGACCATATTTATTAATTTAAATAATATGATTGAAAATATAAAAACTATTTTTATAGATTCAATTTCAAAATGAGATTAAAATAAATTTTAAAATAAAAAATATAAATTCCCTTTTTAATAAATACTTATTTTAAGAATAAAATGATTTTAGTCATATGTTTCTCAATAGTATCGAATCCGAGTAAATTAATTATTTTTTGATTATAAAAAATAAGGGTTATTTTATTTTCTAACTGATTAAAAACAAAATCACATATTAATAAAAACTAATTAATGGAAAAGAACTAAAAATTAGTTTTTTATTATAAAATATTACTTATTTTCCAAAAAATTCAAAATAGGTTTTGAAATTAAAAAAATTACATTTAATTAAATTATTTTACTCCTTATATAATTATTTTTTCAAGAAAAATTATTAATGTATTTTTAAATCATTCTTATAGCATGAAGATGTCATCTTAGTTATGATATTTATAAAATTTTATTTTTGATTTCTTACTAATAAACCAAACCTTTCGGAAAAATAACTAAAATTAAAACTAATCTAATTTTTACATTATAAATCCAAATATGATTTTTATTATATAAAATTAAAATTCTAAAATTTAGGAATTTTACATTTAATTGAAAAATTTAATTTTACAAAAAACTGATTTTATAAAAACATATTATTTAAATTTTGAATAATTCTTAGTCTTATTTTATATAAATTTCCAATAAAAGTATTGTTAATTTATTTTTTTGTACATTGAATTTTTTTATTACAATAATCCTATAAACATGATCTATTTAATTTAATTTAATAATACATAACATTTTAATAAGTTCTTTAAAAAATATCCCTTTAAAATATTAAATCATTTTAATATAATTCCAGTAATTATTTACCTTATAATTATTATGTTCAAATCAATTAATCTGTATTGTAACACTTATAATCTATAAAACCCTTGCCTAACTCACTCTAATTAGTTGGAAGACCAGATCCCCACATGACCTCAGGTGCACCACTTTGTACACCCAATACTATCGAAAAGTAGAATGGTTCTAACGATATGTCTTGAGGAGACTATATCTGTGATATCAAAATGAATAAATATAAGAGAAATAACCAATTATATATAAAAGTACATTGAATGAATAGAGAAATTGTATATTCTATGAAAAATTATTTATAGACATGGAAGCACGCATGACAGATATCCCACAAGACTAATTACATGTACATAATAATCAAAAGAAAATAAATGAAGACTGAAATAAAAATATAGGAGGATCCATAAGAATCCCAGAGCCTCACCCCATCTTGGTCTCTAAATACCATATGAGATAAACAAGTTTGATCATGAAATCTTAGGTCTCATCCTAACCTTTACTATAAATTACTATTGAGAGATGGTTAGGTGACCAAGTCCAATAGTGGGCTGAGTAGGGATTATTTGAAAACAATTATAGGGAACCACCAATATACATCCATACAAAACATTAAATGAGGTGATATATTCATGTGACATGATAAAGTATAAAACAAAAATAAACTATTGAAAATTAATTAATAAATAACCACTAATAAATACATTCTTTCTCCAAATAATTGTTGATAGATTGCAGCATCTATTTCTATATTAGCTTAGAGCTTCTCTATAGGCCTACCCAAGCCCGTAGGATGAATCCCACTGTCAGATATTATCCAAAATTTTCATTTTAAGTTATTAAAACCTATATAGTTCTATTTTAAATCTTGGTTAAAAATAGTGTAGGTCCAAAAAATATTAAAAATAAATTTCCCCTTGAACATCCATAAATCATCCATACAAACAGGGTATTATAATCTCCATACTATAACACCTATCATTATTGAGAATAATTATCAATTATTCTATCATTATTCATGAACTGTATGGGTTTAATATTATGGAAAACTAGTAGTGTCATAATCTTAAATGCAAAATTGTCATTTTAAGTTATTAAAACCAGCATAGTTCAATTTTTTAATCATGGTTAAAAATAGGACTGGTCCAGAAAATATCAAAAAAATTTCCCCTTGAACTTCCATAAATCTTCTATACACACAGGGTATTACAATCTCCCTACTATAACACCTCTCATCATTAAGAAGCATTATTTACTATTATATCATTATTCACGAACTCTATGGGTTTAAAATTATAGAAAACTAGTAGTGTCATGATTCTAAATGATAAATGTTATCTAAAAGGTCAATTCCAAAACCAAGGAGCTCCATTTAATATAACACATGTTATCACCCATGAACCCCACAAAAACATAGAGATAGTGCCGACATGAAACTATCTATCCAAATGATTCATCAAACCAATTCGTAATACATTACCAAATTGTTGGTGCTCCACACCACACAAAAAATATTAAGGAAAAATCCACTATTTGTTTCTCCCCAAAATTGGAATTTACTATTAGACACAATTCTATTGGTCCACCAACCCAATTATCCTAGTTCCTAAAACACTGCACCTGATTTCTCAAGAAACCGTTGGTTAAATAAAAACACCAGATTCACATTTCTAGTCTCATTAATCCAACATATTTTAATTACTCTAGAAATATATCGATACATGTCATATTTTCCATTAAAATATCTAGCCAAATCCAAGAACATACCTTTCATATCAAACATGATGCACCTATTGTGGTTCCCTGCTCAATGAATCCATTTACATGCAAGATCTTATTTTGAACATCCTTAGACAAAATTTTCTAAAACAATGCATAGTTTCTACTACTGAATCACTATCAAAGTTTTATAATCATAGTACCTTTAGTCTCATAGGAATCCCTTAATCATCCAATAATGCTGACAAATGTATGATCCTGACTTTTAGAATATTTCAATGGTTTCATCCCCAAACAAAAAAATCTACACCTATGTTCTTTCATGATCATGGATGTACTTTTTATTCAAGGTTACCTTAGACAATCCCTCTTTCATCTCTATCCCAACACTAATTCTCATACTCTATCCAACATCAAAATTGAGGGTTTTTCTCTTATTTACTTGGATTCTAGATGAACCATGATAAATTACTCACCATCTCCCTGATCTGAAGTGTCCCATCTAAAGGAAAATTTGACACATCCATGAACTTTACCATACAAATTAACATCACCTATGACTGATACGAGGCACCCTAAAATTGGAGTATCATTATCATCACTTCATTGGAATTACTCCAAATACCATGACCCATACTCTATTAGTACCCAAATATAGAGACTCTATGTATTCACTCCCTCTCACAGTTATCACTAATTAATATCCCACATAACTATAAAAAATAGAGCATAATTCCCCATGAAATATAAATAAAATAGGCATACACTCCTTTACCACATGACAGATGGACCATGATTTATAGTCCCATGAGTTTCATCAAATCCCATTTAGGCACACAAGACTAATTTAATAGATGACATCACCTATATCATTTCAATTTTACAAATCTAGAAGAATAATTGATGCTCACATCCAAAAATAGACCTGACATCACACCAATTTCAAGGGTCACCACCCATAACATCTACAAATTCTCCAATAAGATTCTAGCATGAGTCAACTTGGAAAAACCTGGGCACTCTTCCTAAAAATAAATCACATCGTTATTATCATGGTCTGTCACATGCTCAGTTTTCATGAGGGAAGCATTTCAAAATCCATGTGTCTACTAATTCTCTAACCAGGCTCTGAAACCTATATTTGATCCATAGGGTCAAATATCCAAATTACCCTTCCCTTTAAAACCAACTACAAACCATAGAAATAAAACTCAATGTGCTTCCACATTTAAAATCCTCCAAGGAATCACCATGTCTATGTCTTATACCTAGTTTAACTCTTGTGAATTGATCTCATACCCAAATCACCTATATGTGATTCACAATTTATTGAACCAACCAACCTGAGAAACACCATCACTCGAGATAACCTCCCTTATCACAAATCATCATCTCACCCTTGTACTGGGATATAATTCATGGTGTCATGATTCTATCACCAATTCCCTAGTCCATGTCTTGTAGAAGGTCAAAAATCATAAGATGTCATCCAAAATCCCATATTGAATGATTCATAGAAACACCAATTCCAAACCACCGAATAATGGATCTCATATACGCATAATAAACAAAAAATTCCAAAACTATTAGACCACCAAAAATAGTTCCACATCAAGAATCCACCTATAGGATATCTCTATAAAGGAACACCACTGTAATGACCCGCCAATTCTCATTGGCTTCAGAGTACAACGAGTCATTACTAGGCCTTAAGAGACATCCCCAAGACGCCAAATGCTGGCAAAAAATGCCGAAGGGTCTCATGTATAAGTGGGGGACGATTTACCCTTTATAAAATAAACCCATCCATTAAACATTCACTATATGATACATGAAAAAATTAAAGACCAATCAACAACTTAATTTATGTTAAACCACATTAGAGTACACAACAGCGGAAGACCAAGCCAAACATCAAAATACACTATGGAAGAACAACTCAAGACTCTCAAAAGACACCACGACTCTGTGGTCCACAAGCTCCAAGCTCCATAGAATCTTCCAAACATCACCATGAGCCCCTAATAACAAGATGCTTTACCTTTACCTGTGTCTAAAAATACAACATCTGCAAAATCACCAAAGTGACAAAGCAAGGGTGAGTATAAAACTCAGCAGGTTTTCCCCAATGACTTCTATACTCATTCAACTAGGATAGAGGAGTTAAAAACATTTATATAAAAACAGTTTATATAAAACAATTTCTCAAAACATTTTATAACTAAATATAAACAAGTTTTCCAAAACCATCCATGCTCAAAAGCATCCATGTTCATTTGAAACCAATTTCCAATAATTTATTTTTTTAGAAAAATAACCGAACAAGCTTTCAAACCATTTCACAATATCCCTTTTTTGCAACCCAACCATTTCAAAAACCCATGAAATCAACCTTGCATGCTTTTTTATGATAGTTCTATACTCATGAGTGGTTTCTCATCGATATACCATGTCTTCACAAGGTAATTATTTCCCATGTGCCATTACACCTTTGGCACGGAGCACAAGGTCATATTTCAACCAAGCCTCATACTTAAAAGTCCCATGTGCCATTAAACATTTGGCACTGAGCACAAGGTCCTATTTCAACCGAGCCTTGTATATACAACATGAAAACACCCCACACATTCACAAAATTCATGCCAAAACCATCCTTTCATTAAAACACTCTTTTATTCAGAACCATTTTCCATCAAAACCAAGTGTGTTCAACCAATTCAAACCATTTCAATAAAACTTCCTTTTTATCAAAAACCAAATCCATCACAATAATTTAAATCACAAACCATTTCAATAAAACACTCTTTTTTATTGAAATTAAATTTCTCATCAAACCATTTACATTTTTAGAAAGTTCATAATTTAAAATCAACATTTTAAATTCAAATTTCCAAATCACTTTGCACAATAATTCACCAAAATTTCACAATTTCATCAAAACCATAAATCATCACAAAAGAAGATTTATTCCATGCTTTGCCCAATAAATTTAATTCAAACCAGCCAATTTGAAACTAAGACAACCAATTATAACAAGATGAGTTAAGAGTGAAGCCACATACATTAAAAAAGGCAAAACCAGGAAACAAATGAAGAACACTCAAGAACACCGGATCAAATCTCCATGAATCCTCCTTAGATGTCTTCTCCTAACACAACCAAGACCAAATATCAACATATTTAGAATCCAAAAACATAGGTCTACCTATAACAGGCATAGATCTAAGAAACCGATAGAAAGGGATTAGTAGATCTAAATAGATCTTAGAAACCATTCAAGAATGAAGGAGAATGATCACATACCTCAAGAATCCTGCTTCGATTCGCCAAGAGAAGCCTTTGGATCACGTTCGGAATGATTGGGAGATGTTTTCCACCCTTCAAGGGAGAGTAATCCTAAGTTATGGCCGATTAGGAGAATTGATGATGAAATTAGAGGCAAAAACGAGTTAGATCCACAATTTAAGGATCTAATTTAAGTGACCACACAGTTAGTCCGCATGGTTGGACAAACTGTGCGCTAACCATGCGTTAGCTACTGCCTCGGCCACCCTTCTCGCACGACCTCATCGCATGGTTCCCCTTAACTGTGCGCTGACTATGCGGAAGCCACTGCCTCCCCAGTCATCCACGCACGGTTTTTCTGCACGGTTTAGACCAACCATGCGCCACCCGTGCACCTTCCCCTTTGCTTCAAACTGTAATCTAGGATCTCCCGACTCTCCCATACATCACCCTTGACTTTTAAAACCATGAAGATCATTAATTAAGGGTTACATACCAAAAACCGATGGTACTAAATTCTTCCCACCATTGGTTTTTCCATCCCTGGAATGTAGAAAACCAATGCTTGTCTGAAAGATTTCTGCCACTGCTCTTTCATTTCGATCTCTCATTCCCAAGTCTCTTCCTGAATCTGACAATGTTTCCACAAAACCCGTACAAGACCAATGTTTTTTCCATGCAAGACTTTATCCTACCTATCCACAATCTGCACCAGGATATGTACCACGAAGCATCCGGCTCTTGGTCAACGTGATCCCATCTGATCACATGGCCAGGATCGGGTTGATATGTCTTCAACTGAGATACATGGAACACACTGTGAACTGAAATGAACTATGGTGGTAATTCCGACCGATATGACAACTCTCCAACCCATTAAAATATCTTAAAAGGGCCTATATAATGAGTATATAATTTTCCCTACTTCCCAAAATGACGATGTCCAAGCCTTGGAGAGATTCTCAAAAAGACCTGATCACTCACCACAAACGGCAACAGTCTTCGACGA
Source organism: Viscum album (assembly GCA_963277665.1). Classification (NCBI taxonomy): domain Eukaryota; kingdom Viridiplantae; phylum Streptophyta; class Magnoliopsida; order Santalales; family Viscaceae; genus Viscum; species Viscum album. The sequence goes on along the minus strand of OY728143.1, from coordinate 105,228,697 downwards.
TGATCCACATAAGATTTCTAACGACTCAATGCTGTATCCATCCTATTTTTAATCAATCAATTCTTCTCCATTGTTTCTTGGAAAAGTCTCGTCCCAACTAGTGAAGTTTCACCAGTTTCCACCCAACATAGTGGATAATGAAAAGGACGCCCATACAGTTCTTCAAACGGAGCCATGCGTATCGAGGCTTGATAGCTGTTATTGTATGAGAAATCCAAAAAGGGTATATGCTCCTCATATGAGCCACAAAAATACATTACACAAGCCTGCAACATATCTTCCAATGTTTGTATCATCCGCTCGGATTGCCCATCCATCTAAGGATGATACACCGTGCTCATTGTCCAAAGAGTCCCAAGGGCTTACTGTAATGATTTCTAGAAACGAGATGTGAACCTTGGATCTCTATCTGATATTATATACATTGGTACACCATGCCTCTTTACCACTTATCAGATGTATATTTTTGAAAGATCTTCGACTGTATGAGTTTTAGGAATAGGGATAAAAGAGGCCGACTTGGTTAGACGATCCACTATCACCCAAATGGAATTGTGTTTCCGGACTATTTTTGGAACACCTATAACAAAATACATTGCTATCAGATCCCATTTCCACACTGAGATTAGTAATGACTGTAACATACCAGCTGGTATTTGATGTTATGATTTAACCTGATGACAAGATAAGCATCATGAGATGAACTCAGCCACTTTCCTTTTCAGTCCACTCCAACAAAACTCTACCTTCAACGCCTTATACATCTTCTGTGTACCCGGATGTACAACCCATCTCGAATGGTGATAAGCATAAAGTATTTGTTCCTGAAGAACCATGGGTATAACCATCCTATCTCTGAAACACAAGACTGAACTCCCATCCAGCTTCCATCCCTCAATGGTCTCCCTACTATTGAGTTTTGAACTCAATTCAACGTAGTCTAAATCGGATTCATGTGCCACCTTTACTATCTCCACCAAATCCGGAACAAGTGTAGCTGAAAAGAAAACTGCAACATCACCTCACTCTTTACATTCCACATGCATGTCGGCTAAGACCGATATCAACTGCCATTCATCTGAAGCTTCCTTTTCAAACTGAGCATACGACTTCCTGCTTAATTAATCGGCCACTAAATTTCCCTTACCCGGTGTATACATTAAGTAAAAGTTGAACATTTAAAGATACTCCATCCATCTGCTCTCCCTCAGATTCAAATCTCTCTATGAGAAAATGTGTTTCTAGATTTTGTGATCCATAAACATAGAAAATTTCTCACTAAAGAGATAGTTTCTCCATGTTTTCAATGAATGGACGACTACAGCTAAATCCAAATCATGTGTTGGGTAATTCTTCTCTTGCACCCTCATCTGCCTTGAACCATAAGCAACAAAATGGTCTCCCTGCATGAGAACACAGCCCAACCCTGATCTTAAAGCATCACAATACACCACTTATCCTTGCCCTGATTCTAGAAATATTAAGATAGGTGCCGATGTAAGCTGAACTTTCAACCCATGAAAAGATATCCGACATTCCTCAGTACATTGCAATGCACTGTTCTTCTTTGTCAATTTTGTCAAAGGCGAAGCTAGTTTTGAGAAGTCACGGACAAAGCGTTGGTAATAACCAGCAAGACCATGAAAAAATCGTATTTCAAAGAAATTATTCGGCGGTATCCAAGAAATAATAGCTTATATCTTTTATGGATCCACTGAAACACCTTTTTCATAAACAACATGGCCTATAAAACGTACCTCTTGAATCCAAAAATCGCACTTTGATAATTTGGAATACAACTGATAGTCTCTCAAGATTTCCAACACTATCACCAAGTGTTTCTCATGCTCAGAACTTATTCTTGAATACACCAATATGTAATACACAAACACCACAACAAAAAAAATCCAGATATGGCTGAATTATCCAATTCATTAAAGCTAGGAAGACCACTGGTGCATTCATAAGACCAAAAGGAATGACTACATATTCATAGTGGCCATATCTGTTTCTGAAGGCTGTGTTTGGAATATCCTCCTTTCGAACTCTCAACTGGTGGTATCCTGACCGCAATTCAAACTTGGAGAACCACTGAGCTCCCCTCAATTTATCAAATAGGTCATCAATGCATGGAACTGGATATCTATTATTTATATTAACTTGGTTATGTTTACGATAATCCACACATAGTGTCAAAGTTCTATCTGCTTTATTTACAAACAAAACTGGTACTGCCCATGGAGACACGCTTGGCCGAATAAAACCTTTGCTTTCTAGTTATTCCAACTACACTTTCAATTCCTTTAACTCCATCGGCGTCATCCTATAAGATGGAATTGGTATAGGAGTGGTCCCCGGAAGGAGATCAATCATAAACTCAACTTCTCTGATAGGTGGTAACCCTGAGATGTTTTTGGGAAAGACATCTGGGAATTGATCCACCACAGCTGGAAAACTATTTTTATCAGTATCTTCTATTGATGCCAAATTCAATGTTGCCAATTGGTGAGAGATCGTTCCCAACATTGTTGCCAACAAGATCTTTGCACTTTTCTTTTCCATCCTCTCTCCTTTGAAGAGTTGCTCAATGTCGTCCTCAGTCGTGAAACTAACCGTTCTCCGATAATAGTCGATCCTAGCCTTTAACCTTTTCAACAAATCCAAACCCAGGATTACATCATAGACATCCATATCCAACATAGAGAAGTACCATTTCAGCTCAACTCCATCAACATTTATAGCATATACTCAACAAACGAAGGCTTTACATTCTCATTCACCAAGAGGAGTTTATAGTTTCAAGACAGAAGACATCATTTCAAATTTTAAACATAGCAAGTAAATAGCACAAGAAGTAATGATGGAATGTGATGCACCAGTATAAAACAACACTTGCACAAAGGTATAATTCAAAAGAATCGTACTTATTTCTGTTGATGGTCCAGCATGATCTTCAACATTCAACTGATCAGCTCCATACAATTGCTTCGTCACTGCATTGTTCTCCTTGTTGCCTTGCTGAGATTGACCTAGTTGAGGTGTCATGGTATTTGGAGAATCACCATAGCTAGATCTGTTATACAGGCGAGACTAATTTTGCTATCCTTGCCCTGTCGAAGCATAAGATGCTTGCAATGCTTGAGAAGTGTCACGAACACCTGACCGAGGAACACTGCAACAATATCGCTGAATATTCCCCATCTTGTTGAAATTGTTTCATGCTCTCGGTGGCACTGTACATTACTGTTTCATGTGATTAGTTGAACCACATTTAAAGCAACCTTCTTTTCTTTGGGGTCATGGAAAAAGGTTGACTGATTTCGCAGTCTGGATCTAATTCGCACTCCCACCTTGGAATTAGGTGTCCCTCTTCCGCTTGTTCTCAGTATTGGATTTCCCACCTGTTCCCGTGGGTATCATCATGCCTCCTCCTATCGATCCCGAGATATCACGGTCAGCAACTGTTGCTCTGTTCACCATATCTTTATAATCTGTAATACAGAGCCCTGCAATCTTCGATCTAATCTCCTACCTTAGCCCCAATTCGATGATGCGTGACTTCAAAGAAGCACTTTCCGCTACCTCTAGTAAAAAACAAACTAAATTCATGAACTTATCCTCATACAATGTGACAAAGAGGATCTCTTGTTTCAAGGTGAATAAATCCGTTGTTTTCGGGATCTTGAACGTGTGAGGATAGAAATGTTTGTTAAACAATTCTTCAAAATCCTCCCATATAAGGCCTTCATCCAATTTAGCCTGCATCGCTAAATCCCACCACTGACATGCAAGATTCTCGAGAATATATGTCACCATCTTTACTTTTATCATTACTGGTGTGCCGATGAAATCGAATATACAATTCATCCTACTTATCCACACCTCTGCATTCTCGGGTTCTGCATCACCGCAAAAGTTCGATTGATTTTGCTTCATGAACTGGATGGTATGATCCATATGTCGTGGATCATTCCTCAGGTTCCCCGTATCAAATTCTTGAAAAGCTTGGACAATACTCTGAACAATCTCTTGGTTCACATGTGGATCTGGTGCAATCACATTCTCTACAACTTTTTTGGGTTGGTTTCGATGACGCCTATCGGGTGTCATTTTCTAAACAAACGACAAAATCCATCCTTCTCACTCTCTAACAACTATTGGCTTAGCATTTCAAATTCTATCACATCAAATATCACAACATTGTTCTCAAACAACTTTTCTCCCATGTTCAACCATTTTTGAAAACATTCAACATAATTTTTGAAAATCAATCCATTTTCCAAATACACCAAATACCATGTTTTCAATGTCTTTCGGTTGAAAACAATTTCAGCATTTTTAAAATAATTGTCACCTTTCACAAAATTTGTACGCATTCCTCACAATGAGATATGCAATCCTAGTGGTAATTCATTCCTCGACAATGCATGTCATGCTCTTCTCATTGGATAAACACACGACAATGAGATTTCCAACATTCTAGAAGTGTATCCAAAAGGCTTATGTACCAAACACCCTGGTAACTTGATGTTCAACATAAACGGGTTAGGTACATTTTTTTATGCTATACCTTTCATGTTCCGACAATCCTACTCCTGTCTAAGATTTTAACCCAAGGAATAGACAAGAAGTAATTTCAAATCCAAGACCAAGAACAGCGATGACCACTTGTTGGGTAAGGACCGAACAAGCTGATACCATTTGTAATGACCCACCAATTCTCATTGTCTTGAGAGTACAACGAGTCATTACAAGGCCTTACGAGACATCCCCAAGATGCCAAAGGATGACAAATAAATGTTGAAGGTTCTCAAATATAAGTAGGGGATGATTTAACCTTTATGAAATAAACCCATCCATTATCAATTTAATTTATGATTCATGAAAAAATGAAAGACCAATCAAAAACTTCATTTATGTTAAACCACATAAGAGTACACAACAATGGAAGACCAAGACAAACATCAAAATAAACTGTGGAAGAACAACTCAAGACTCTCAAAAGACACCACGACTCCCTGGTACACAAGTTCCAAGCTCCACAACATTTCCCAAACATCACCACAAGCCACTAGTAACAAGATGCTTTACCTTTACCTATGTCTCGGAATACAACATCTGCAAAATCACCGAAGTTCCAAAGCAGGGGTGAGTATAAAACTCAGCTGGTTTTCCCCAATGAATTCCCTACTCATTCCACTACGATTGAAGAGTACGCAACATTTATATAAAAAAAGTTTATATAAATTTTTTTCACAAAACAGTTTATAACTAAATATAAACAATTTTTCCAAAACCATCCATGCTCAAAAGCATCTAAGTGCATTTGAAACCAATTTCCATGAATTAATTTTTTCATAAAAATAACCAAACAAGATTTCAAAGCATTTCACAATATCCCTTTTTGGAAAACCAACCATTTCAAAAACATTTGAAATCAACCATGCATGCTTCATTATGATAGTTCCATACTCATGAGCAGTTTCTCATTGATCTACCAAGTCATCACAAGGTAATAATTCCCCATGTTCCATTACACCTTTGGCACTGAGCACAAGGTTGTATTTCAATAACTCCTTGTACATAAAAGTCCCATGTGCCATTAAACGTTTGGCACTGAGCACAAGGTCCTATTTCAACCAAGCCTCGTATATGCAACATGAACACACCCCACACATTCACAACATTCCTACCCAAACCATCCTTTCAGTAAAACACCCTTTTATTGAAAACCATTTTCCATTAAAACCAAGTGTATTCAACCAATTCAAACCATTTCAATAAAACTCCCTTTTTATCGAAAACCAAATCCATCATAATCATTTCAATCAAAAACCATTTCAATAAAACACTAATTTTTATTGAAATCCGATATCACATCAAACCACTTACAATTTCAGAAAGTTTATAATTGAAAATGCACATTTTAAATTCAAATAGCCAAATCACTTTTCACAACAATTCACAAAGATTTCAAAATTTAATCAAAACCATAAATCATCACCAAAGAAGATTTATTCCATGATTTTCATAGTCAATTTAATTCAAACAAGACAATTTGAAACTAAGCCAACCAATTCTAACAATAGGAGTCGAGAGTGAATCCACCTACCTCAACAAAAAGGCAAAACCAAGCAACAGATGAAGAACTCTTAAGAACACCAGATCAAATCTCCACGAATCCTCCTTATATCTATTCTCATAACACAACCAATACCAAATCTCAACATATTTTGCATCGACGTACTTAGGTCTACCCATAATAGGTATAGATATTAGAAACTGAGAGAAAGGGAGAAGTATATCTAAGTATATCTAAGAAACCATTTAAGAACGAAGGAGGACGATCACATACCTCAAGAATTCGGCTTCGATTCACCAAGAGAAGCCTTAAGATCACCTCCAAAATGTTTGGGAGAAGTTTTCCAACATTCAAGGGAGTGTAATACTAAGTTATGGCTACTTATGAGTTTTAATGAGGCAATTAGAGGAAAAAACGAGTTAGATCCACAATTTAAGGATCTAATTTAAGTGACCGCATGGTAAGTCCGCACGGTTTGACAAACCGTGTATTATTCGTGAGTTAGCTACTGCCTCAGACACCCTTTTCGCACGACCTCATCACACAGTTTCCCTTAACCATGCGCCGACTATACGGAAACCACTGCCTCCCCAGTCAGCCACGCATGGTTTGGCTGCACGGTTTAGACAAACTGAGCGCAACCTGTGCACCTTCCCCTTTGCTTGAAGCTTCAATCCATGATCTCTTGACTCTCCCATACGTCACCCTTGAATTTTAGAACCAAGAAAATAATTATGTAAGGGTTACATACTAGAAACCAGGGGTACTACAACCACTGTCATAAATAATGAAATCATCTTGGATGATACGTACCAATGGAAATCTCAATCATGAGGACTGGATATATAGAATTTCATTCAAAGAAATATGATAAAAACCCATATGGGTTATCATTAGATCTTTAATTAAATAAACCATTAAAAACACTAAAAATGATTCATTTTTGAAGTATCCGATTCTTTCACCTACATAATAGGGTCACAAAATGTCCCTCACAAGATTAATATCATCAACATCATCACTATAATTCATCACACTATAAAATCCACATGACATACCATCATATGAAAAAACACATGTTGGTATAGAAGAGTAGAAATCCCCCTTGTATTTATATGGTAAAACATCATATAAGAAGACTACGATAATTTAAAAAATTGATCCTCTCATCAATGATAAAAATCACATATTGGAAGGCATAAATTTCAGGAAGATACAATGTTCTTAATAAAGATTCATGAGAAAACTCATTCCTCTATGAGCTAATAAAAAATAAAGAATAATGGGCTTCCTTCTAATGGGGAAAAAATATAAAAACCAATGATAAATTCATTGAAATCAAAGACCTTGTGTGTCACATGAGGTGAGAATCATATAACAATAATATCACAATCCAATAACATCAAACACACCCTTAGTAAACTAGAATTCCTTCCAAAATATGTGTTCAATATATACCATCCAGATATCCATAAAACGATTTGATGAATTCATATATCTCCATGATATAATGTCCCAATGTATAATGAAAAAAATAATGGCTATGATTCCATTTTATAACTCCATAGATCAAATTACTCAACATAGTATCTAGACTAGACTACTACATGGCTCAGGTGTGCCTCCTCATATGTTAGATGTGGTCAACTAGTAGCAAGAGACTAAGGAGATATCATTGGGAGACTATACTACTTATATCAGAGTGAATAAATATAATATTAATAACCAATTATCATTAATATAAAATTATTTAGAAAGAATATAAAATCTATACATTATATAAAAATAATTCACAACAATTCAGTCATATAATATGTCTATAATCACATTTTCCAACTATTCTAACCAAAATAACATCATAACCACTATGGTTTTCAAATATATCCAAATACAAGACTAATAATAATTTATTATCCTTAGTTTCATAGCCTCAATCGACCATTCCTACTTCGACCAATTATAAAGTGTCCTTGAACCTGAAAATCAACCCATGTACCCTATCCACACTCAAGGGATCCCATTCTCACACATTGCATGATGATTAAATAACCCTAGGGAATCATCAGAAATTAAAAATCCTTAATCCCTCAGGTTAAACCCCAAAACAGTAATTGTTTTTTCTCGATTTCATGTCAATATATAATGTATAATAGGTTGATACCCTTGGAAATCCTTTACATCTAGTTATGAATGGTTCCTGGGTGAGCACAGAAATTGAAAAAATACCCTACCTAGATCCCATGGTCAATATTATGTTTATATAATATCATATAGTTCCTCAAATAAATTATCTCTGATACATCAACCCGATCAATGTGGTATTATAGAAATCAATTTTGGGGATTAAAATTCCACCCTAGAGATGTATATCATTAATTCTCAGGGACATACACTTATCTAGAACCTAATACTCCCATTTTAATCTTGTTATTCCCATGAAATCAAATTGGAATTTTAGTATCTCAATTAAAATCTTGGCTCCTTGAAAAACACAATAGTCCCACTGAATCAATGTAGTCCCTGGAATATAAATCATTCATGTATGTTTTCTATCATATAATATGATGTTTGACCCTAGGAACCACCACTTAGAATCCACCAATGGATCAAACATGATGGTCCTATTCCTAACGGGAATCGTTCCCCAATATTTATTGAGACCAAATCCCTGAACATTAAGGCACCATAATGTATCTTCTATATCAATTAGTGATTCCCAAGAATCATTGAAAATCACAATTTATTGTTCCCAATGTATGATTTATAGAAATCATTGGAAATTACATAACATATAAAAAATAATATTAATTAAAACATAGAAGGGGATGTATGAATTCCCATGACCAACATGATCATCTTCGTCCCAAAAGGCTTAACCATTTTTAGGATCTAAGGGGATATCGTCAATCACTTATACCCATTACCACCTACACCCTCTCAGGGTTAAATCATAATGTGGGATCAAAATGAATCTATTAGATCAATACTAGAGTAGAGGTATCCCACTCGATATCCTTGATATAAATTAATAGTTTGGATCATGTCTAATGGTAGAAAGACTTCCTGTCCCTTAACATCATATAATGTCATCATATGACCTCACATGTCTCCAAGAAATGCCTCAATGATGTAATTATCAAGAGACATCTCAAGTCTCATCTCTATATCTAGGTCCACTATAGCAATTATAATCACTGGATATATATATATATATATATATATATATATAATAATCCTAACTTCTATCAATCTAGACATAACACATCTCAAGGTTCCTCACTGGGCCAACTAGCTCCATCCAAACCATGGCTCATCACCCCAACCTAGAGGTTTCCATGTATATATATATCCTCTTATTCTAATCCTCATCCATCAGTAGTAAAGGTGTTAATCCAATTAATAGAGTCCTTAGTGGCCTTTTTATTTTACATATTTCTTGCCAGACCATTAACAATTCCTATGCAGTTAAAATTAAATTACCATTTAATTTAAATAATACAAAAAATTTAAATTATACCCTTAAATTTAAATTAATAATGAAGGAAAATTAATTTTTAAAAATCAGAAAATATAGTGGTGTGATTGCACAATAAATAAATCATAAACAATATAAATTAAATCCATAGGGAGTGTACCAAGTACCACCTACCTTTTTTAATCCCTTTCCATTCATTTTATAAAAACCAGAAGCTACTTCCAAGGCCTACCCAAGATTAATTGGACACCTCCAATCCACAAAATTTCCTAAACCATGTCTAAAAAGTGTAAAAAATTTAATTATAAAATTTATAAATAATTTAAAAATTAATATAATTTTTGAATGACCGCTAATAACATACCAAATCAACTCATCAGATCTGAACCACGATCAATCACACAAGGAAGGTCCTTGATTTACTCCGGATGTAATTTTGTGACAAATCCTTAATATGTGTCAATTATTCTAAAATAATTTCATATTAATTTTAAATAAAAACATAATAAAATTTCCATGATGATTTAGATGGTTGAAAAACCAATATACTATATGCACATGGAATTAGAATACATGTTCATTGTAAGAAGAATAGAATCCCCTTAAACCTTGACCAATTCCACCAGGATCTAGTGGAATTAGAAAAAAATTCTTAGATAATGACACACAAAACCATAGATAATTTTTTGGAATATAAATAGAGGACTAGACTCATCAAAATATTCTATAAAATCCCTCAAAACCCACAATAAAATTATTTGGTTTAAAGGAGGGAGGATTGGTTCAACCCCCAATCCATGCAAGTAAAATGAGAGGGAGAAGATCCAACCTTGAAAAATCTATGTGGAAAATGGATTTTTCCCATTTTATCACCACATGTTGACTAATGGGTAAAGGAAGTAGTAACAACTATATTAAGATATCACTATATGACCAATGGTATGATATAATAACCACTAAAACAACCTTCATAGCCTATCCCGAGGCCCTCTCAATCCCCCAAGGCTCCATAGAAACATCAAATATTATCGAAAATAATAGTTTTTTTTTAATTTTTAGAATTAAATTTTGAATCATTGTTCAAGATATGTCTCATATAGAAACTTTTGAAACTCAGATTCCTTGAAAACTTCCAAAACTCATCCATACACAAGAGTAATTACATAATAATAATAATATTTAATAAATAAAAATATATTTTTTATCATAAAAAATATTATTAACTTTTTATCTACGTGATTATTTAATATTATTATGAAATTATTAATGATGTTTCACATTTTATTAATATTTATCACGAATTTTAATAATTAATATAACCATCCATTTTAGTTCAGAGTTATATATATCAAAAACTATCAAACACACTTGATTTATTTGAAGAAAAATTCATTCTTGAATCATGTTCTATAAACATATACACCTTAAAATAACTTCACCCCTAAAATTATTCCACTAAGAGAAAAAAATAGGATAATTTTGTTTCATTAAAACCTCAAGTTCCCATGTTTCTTACTAAATATTATGATACCTCTATAGAACATTAACTAAGAGATATATATTTTTTCATATAAAATTTAATCAATTATATGGGGTTTCTATATGTTTTTCCTTGTATGAGGGAACATTCTTCAAATGTAAAACATTTGAATTCAATACACATGATGGATCGAGTTTATACTTCCTCAAAATTGATAAATAGAATAAATCATTCACTAGGGGGGATTGATAGAAGTTCATGGTGATACGATACCATCCTAAAATGCATTTGGATTCAAAAATTGCCAATATAACCATGAATCAACTCATCCTTCTTCCCAAATATCATAACACTCTCCTATAGTGATATTCATCGGAATAACCTATCTCTAACATCAAACTTCACATATTATAGGAAATTATAAGATTATATCTTTTATTGACTCTATGAAACATTATTGTTCTACTAAATCAGTTCAATCTCCACTAACATATTTAAGGAAATAAATGATTTAATACATTTATTCTATCCAACATAATCCATAAATATTGGAGTTATTAACCTCTTCCCATGAAGAAAATCATATGGATCCATCTAAATACTATAATTGAAACTGTTTTTATCAGAGATCTATAACAATGGAAGGTGCTGATCCCAACTACATTTGAAATAAATTTACCAATATCTCAACATAACATAGATAATTTGAATGGGACATTCATATTTTCTATCTATTTAAGGATGATTAGAAATGATAAAACTGTGATATGTATTTAATTATTATTGAATAATTCTCTAGATCAGAATGGTAAACCATAGATCATAATATCATACAATGGAATGAGATAATAAATTTTTCATTACCAATTCCATTGTGTATATCAGGGAATGTTATTAGTTAAAAAAACAAGTCACATAGTAAGGAAATGTACTGATCTCCTTGGGATATTAACTAAAACCCCTATGAGACTATAGCCATTAGAATCATTTGTAAAACCTACTACAAAATCAATGGGGACATTCTATTGTTTAAATATAAGTATGTTTAATTATTATATCATACCCATGTATATTTTCAAACTACATGAAATATCTAGCACATCAACCACCAATATATATTTTTTAAACTCTTCTTTCATGTTATCCCACAAGAAACAATTCTTGATCTCTATCTATATATTTTAAAATTTCAGATTGATAGAAAATTGTATGATATGGTAATAGTTCAATATCCCCTTAATTTATTGTACTAATATAAATGTTATTCATTTCTAGAATCTGATTATTTCATCCTAGTCAATATTGAACAATTTATTATTCTAGACCTTCCTAAGTAGCTCCATATATGCCTTCTATGCTATCTTAATCCACTCATAGATGGATAGTTGATCAATAATTTTAGAATAATCAGAATTCCCCTACCCTTTTTATTTTAGTTTCCAGGCATTACAAATCTATGAGTATCCTATCAATTTCAATCTACATCATTGATATTGTAGAATGAACCTTTCTACTCAAAGCATAATCCATCATATTTTCGTTTCCAAAGTGAAAATTTAGTGATAATTTATAGTCTTTGATCATTGTGACTTCATGAACTTGGTTCAGTCTTGTGTAATAAAACCTAGTCAGCCACATGGCCTCAAGAACGTCTCCTAACATGATAGAGGATTTTGAGTAGAAGTAAGGAACTAGGGTGTGATGGTGGGGAGAAAATTTCCTCTGTTCAAAGTGAAGTGGAATGAAGATACAATATATGACTAAAAAGTGGACTCAAAATAATGAATAATTAATATTAGAAGTTGAATAACAATAATAAATCATGTAATAAATAGTAGTTAACTCAATGAGTAACAACTTTATTTTGTAAAAAATGATTATGAAATTTATCTACAAAAATAAAAGCAGGAATGCATGGAATTAGGAAGAAAAATTAATACATGATATAAAAAAGAATCAAACAAAAGAAAAAAGGAATCCATGCATTTTGATATTTGGATCAACCATCTATGATGAAGCTCCATATTAATGAAAGAAATAATTTCAGGTGTCAAAAAAGGATTCTTCCCCTTTTCCACACATGAAATCACATAATTTTCACAAGTACCAATAGAGGCCAGAATAAGATGTGAGATAAATATCACTAGGCCAGCACCAATACCTTATATAAAATCTTGTATGTGAATATAAAAAATACATTATGCATGTATATAATATATTAAATCAATTCTATAATAAATAACACATGAATACTTTATCCTTAGTTGGTAATATCTCAGAACATGTGATCATTTAATTAATAATGATTCTATTTATATACATATATCATATGAAGGTGTCAATAGTAACTATATAGACCATTATAATAATAAAGAAATATCCAAGGTGTAACCTAGTAATACTTGACCTTAGGGTTTGAGAAAACTCATAGTAGTAACTCATGCACACTAAAAAAAGGGTATGAGTATAATACAAGGGGAACTCCCGTGACATTTCACTATAAATGAGTCTAAATAATTCCATGTAATTAATCCTTAGTAATATTTTTCTATATATGACTATGCCCAATAGGATGAATCCTTGGTGCTGTATGTATGAAGACATCAGACTAAATCCAAGGACTGTATCCAATGCATTATAATATATAGAGAAATATATCAAGTGAATCATCGGTACTATGCCAAGGTATTCACATAATAAGATAAAGAATATATTTTGTGGTGTGTATATTTAATGAAATTTGGATCAGTGAATTATAATGGCATCCTATGGGTGCTCAAGGAATTCCCTCAGCAATCCAAGTCCATCTCAAGTCTGGCCATTCATATAAATATGAAAAAGGGTCCATGTCAATTGGAACCTTATACTTATTCAATTTATATCATATGTAATCAAGGTACATGTAATAATCATTCTAATAAACCATTTAATAGGTTCATTACATTACCTTTCAATAATCATGACAATTTTTATTAGTGAAATGAAATCATTTATCACATTAATTTATAAACAATTATTTAAGATCATTCCATACATTTCATTAATATGATAAGGGTTAATGGACATGAAACAAGTATCAATTTAATTAAATTTATATTTTAACTAGTCTAATTTATATCTATAAATATACTTCCCATTTAACCCCTTAAATATTTATTTAATTATTATGGAACATTTACCATAATAACACCAAGTTAAATCAGACCTGAATGGTGTCTCATATAATCTCAACAATGGAGAAAAATGAAAAACCTGGTATATACCATAAATGGGTGGATGACGGTAAGGTACCAACCTCTAAAGGAATAACTAACATTTATAATTATAGATTTATAACATCAGTTAAACTATTATAATTAAATGATATGAATTTTAGAAACATCGTGTAATGAAAACTCCATGTTCACAATAACAACAATTTAAAAATGAAAATAAGTTAAGGGAAAAGTCATAGACCAACAACTATAATCATGTTATAAATTCCTCATCCAATATCATCCCTTAGGTTTTTCTTGATCTAAGGAAAGTGAAATAAAGAAAAAATCCCCTAAAAATGGTCATATAAGCCCACATCAAAATAGCATCATCGATAGGAAAAAGAATGACGAAATGTGAAATAGGAAAAGAGAAATAATTGGTTTTTATCCAACATTATGTAATGATCTTGAATCAAAGGATGAATGGAGATGAAATATCAAAGACTATATTTAGTCTCAATGAGAATATTCTGTGAGAGAAAAGAGGGAGTGGGTGATCTTCTATCAAAACAAGAGGCCTTTCTTCCTTTTAGAAAACAAATCATAGGGGATTACATGGAATTTATTGTTTATATTCTGTATGATGTTAAGGTTTTCCCACTCCAGGGAAAAACCATTAACCACAATGAAATGTTCTTTCCAGACCAAAACATATCTTGTATTGAATACAGACCATGTACACCGAATACACGCTGTGTATTTTTCCTGCAACCAACCCACAACCCCATCTATTCTTCATTCCAAAAACATACCAACTAGCCAAAATTTTATATTTTGGATTTAATACAAAAATAACCTCAAATATTTTTTAAAAAATGAAAAATTATCATTTCATAAAGGAAAAAATTGATACCGTACAATCTTTCTCCCGCAAAGGAACTCTTCCTTGAGTGTCCCTTACAATGGTGGTAAAGCATCATCTTAGAATAACTCTAGCCAATAATAATGTACATAAAATTTCCACTCCCAAGTCTCATCTTGTACATGGATTTGATGCCATAGATTCCATAATAATGGGACAAACCATCCTCATAGAGCCTCATTCTCTTATAAACAATGTATATGGGATAATCCTCAAAAGAAGCGTTATCATCTACCTCAACATCCTTGGGATCAAAAATATTATATGGGTTGGCATGATAATGTTGAAGTTTTGAAACATGAAATACATCAAACATGTAATGGTACCTCTAAGATAATATAAACTAATGAGATATCAGTCTGAATCTATCCATGATATCAAAATCCCATAAAAACAACATTGATAGCTTCCCTTTCCTCCATATCCAACTATTCCCAAGTCTGGGTGATACCCACAAGAAAACATGATCCACATCCTAGAACTCACATGTTCATTGATGGAGATCGACAGAAGATTTATTTTTAGATTTAGAATTAGAAATATACTTTCAAATCTACTACATCTATTTTGGAGTCTCTTATATGATACGAGGACTTAGTAGCACTAAATATCCTTCATCAAACCAACATAGGGGTGAATAAAATAGAATACCATACAAGGAATCATATATATCGATATGAATTATCACCTAGAAGCTATTGTTATAGTTGAACTCAACAAGAGAGATTTGATTCTCCCAATAACCACCAAAATCAAAGATACATGCATGGAGTATGTCATCCAACACCTGTATCATCTGTTCCAACTGTCCATAACTATGAGGGTGAAAATCTGTTCTCGAAAATACCAATATACATAGAGCTCTCTATAACCCATTCCATAGTATTGATATTAAATGAGAATCACTATATAAAATGTTAGTACAAGGGGGCCTATGTAGTCATATAATCTCATGTACATACAGTTCTCTTAGCCAATCAACTGATAAATTCTCCCAGATATGAAACAACTGAGATACCTTTTTCAGTCAATCCATGACTATCCAAATAAAGTCACTACCTCAAGGAGACCATGGTAAGAAAAATATATTTTACATAGCTCTATTTCCCAATTTACATCATGGGATTGGTAATGCATATAACAATCCAACATGACGCTATTGTTCTAGCTTCACCTACTAACACATAGAACTGATAATGTTAGAATAAGATATCTGACTTTTCATCCATGGACACAAATACTAGCGATGTATATCATTATAATTCTTTAAAATTTATAGATGAACTTACCACTAGAATAATGGGACTCTCGCATCAATTCATCTCTCATATCCATAGGAATGAAAATATGACCATGTATACATAGGATATTATATCCATAAATAGACCAATCTAGAGGTGGATCCTCACAAGAAATACTCTACTAGAGGAACGATCATTTAGGGTCTAAGAAATTACTTATCTTCACAATATTAAGGAGTGAGGAGTTAACTGAAAAGGATATAATAAATGGCTACTTTTGATTCTCATGAAACACTATATATAACATAAAAAAGATGTCCATAAATTCCCACTCATCACAAGATTCCTAATTAGATTGAGCTTGAGTTTTCCAACTCAACACATCATCTACGACATTAACCTTTATAAGAGTATAGGAAATTTACTAATCAAAATAACGATGGTGTTACACCCATATTCGAATTATGATATTTTTTTCATGCTACATAATGATATATTTGAGGCTTTTGTTGTCCGTATACACCACAAATTACTCCCACATTGGATAATGTCTCCAGCAATGTAAGGCATGGGCCACTAATAATAGCCCAAATTTTTTCAATCGATTTTTATTCTCATGATTTCTCAACTGGAGAGACCCATTCAAAACAAATATATCGTCCTGGATTATTATTTTACCCAAATAGAAGCATGATTCATAACAAAACACCATATATCCTCTACCAATCTATGTTATAATAAGAATCATTGTGGAAGTAATCATTCCTTTCAGATCTTGAAAGGCTTTCTCACATGCTTTAGACTACAATAACTTCACACTCTTCTTAGTAATAATAGTTAGAGGTGAAACAAGAAATGATAATTGTTGTATGAAACACCTGTAATGTCCATCTAGTCTTAAGAGACTATTTAGGTCTTACACGTTCTTGGGATTATCCTAGTAATCTATAGTCCTCGCCTTATCTAGGTCAACTAATACTCCAGATTCAAAGATAATATGACCCAAAAAGTGAAATTTGTTGATCGAAAAGTGAAACATATCAAACATAGAATAGAGATGATACTCTCTCTGTGTATTAAAAAATGATCTCAACATATTTATCATGGTAACATTTAGTGTGAGAATACACCAATATATGATTCAAAAAACCACAAAATGGAATCCAGATTGGGGTGGAAATTCATATTCATCAAGGATATGAAAACTGTTGGCATGTTTGTGAGAGTATATGACATGAAAAATTACTAATATATTCCATAACAACTATGAAAATTTGTATGAGGATATCTAAAGGCCGGTCCTACACTTGATGATAGCTTGATCATAGGTCAATCTTTGATAATGCTCTAACTCCTTGGAGAAGGTTGAAAAGATAATCTATTTGAGTTACTGGATTCACGTTCTTAACCATAATATGGATCGACCATTGGTAATCCATGAAAATCCATTCATAGAAAAAATAATGGCTGAACCCCAATATGACAAATTGATTCGGATAATATCCTTTTATTATATACTATAAAACATTTTCTTAAGCTTCTGGAGCTCAGTAGATGCCATCCTATATGCAATAACAGATACTAATGCTACTCCTATGATAAGCTTGATCACAAACTATACCTCTATCTCTAAAGGTCATCAATTAAAATCATGGGGAAATAAATACATTAAATGATTTACTACTATAGGATAGTTAGTATGATGTAAACCCTTATCATCTATATAATGAATAGTAATATAGAAGGTCACTCCACCTAGGCCACAATTATCTGATCCAAATCTAATGTCTAAGAAATTCCACTCACCCTTGTGAAGAGAAATATCTTCCTCTTGAGGTGTAAACGATACCATGTAATGATTACAATCCAAATAGTTTTGATAATGAAATAATATCTCATCATATCATGGATGAAAAGGTCTCATAAGAATGTAAAAATACCTACCTCAAGGGGATATTCTTCCCATTATCATATACCCTCTAACTGTACACCCAACGGTGTGTCGTGGGCCATCACCCCACAAAAGTACCAAATTCCAACCCAAGACATTACAAGTTTGATAAAGATAAAAACAAAGTGTGAATAACCAATATTGAATATAGAAGATATGGTAGTATAAGCTACTATAGTGGTACCTCATACATTATATGGTCCTACACTTGGATCCTAAGGTACCAGATATAATGTTTGGATATGGCATAACCTATGGCCCTATTCTATAACTAGACTAACCTAAATAGGTATGCTCTATTGGAATTGATAATTATAATTCTAGATACCATAACCAATACCTCCACCTCAGCTAGTCCTACCAGTACTTCTTCATCTTCAATCTTGACATGACATAACCAATCCTACTACTAAATTTAGAGATGGTGTGAATCCTCTTCCACTAGAAATAGGTTGAAAGATTTTTTAAAACCATTGTAGATTATCTATCCGGCCATAAGAATGACACTCAAGCATGTCTCTTTTCCCACATAGGCTTTATATTCTCCTTCCATCCACAATGTTGTTATATAATGGATCTACCAGTGTGAGTAATCACGCCACCAATACTCTAATGAGAAAACTCAAGGCTACAATACCTGTAACCAGAAGAACTACTTCCCCATCCTGGCACAAAACCTCTCTGGCTGATACCATCAATTTCTATCTGGTTGTACACATTGATAAGAGAATGACTAATGATCTTAGAAAATGTAGACATGTGAAATAAATTCACATATAAAAGGATGGAATACAAGATACCATCCTCAAAAAATGTCACTCTTGATAGTTCATAATTGGATAAATTCGGTGGAAAGGGATGGAAATCGGTAAAACTTGTTGAATAGTCCATGATGAACCTAGATCCATACTCTAGGTGAATGAACTTTTTGGATTGATTATATATCAATGTATAATGGAAATATTAATCAATAATGGTAGTATATAAGTCCTCACAGACCCTTCTACGATGAAAACCATCTTGAGTATCACATCCCGCCATCTCCTTGGTGTAATCACACAACATGTAAGTGGTGAGCATAAAATTACTCTATAGAGGTGTCTACAAATAATTGAATATAGAAATAATGGAATCTATACATGAATCAAAAACCTATGAACTATCATCCCCAGAAAATATGGGAGTATGTTGCTACTGGATCTCATGAGTCCCATCTTATAAATTAGGTATAGGTAATAGATCACCCTGTATAAACTACACCATAAGATGGAAACACTCTCTTAGATGAGAATCAGTGCCCTGTTTGGGAATAGAATGTGGTGTTACATGTGGCATTACTGGAGGAATAAATTGTGGATCAGGGTTAACCACCTATGGAGTATGGTCTTCACCACCTTCTTGGTTCTTGGCTAGAGGACTTTGTGGTAGTATAGATCTATATATTCCAATCACACGCCTCAAAAATAAAAGTTATAAGAAGATATAATATTTACTTAATTATAACATAAAAAAGTGGGCTCATAACTGAAGATACTACCCCAACTATCGTGTTATAATGTCAAGGTTTTAGTTAGTGATAATGTTTAATTTAATGGGATTTTGATATATGGAAGGGTCAATTGAAATTTAAGGAGGAAAACATTGTATAAATTATAGTTTTCCTTTCCATTTATTGGAAACCATTTCATTTATAAGTCATGATTTTACATTTTTTATGTACTCATATAAATCTAACAGGTTTAAATTAAATGGATTGCCATTCTTAGTTAATAAAGGCCCATACACTTTATAACTGAAATCAACACCCATTTAATTCCAATTATCCCAAACACAATCAGTCATTGAATGTAATGGATGAAATAAAATGGAATGACTAATTGAATTACCCCTTCAAATTTATGTGGGACAATACTCTATATAATTGAAAATGTTAATCATTTAATATTATCCAAAACCAAGATCTTGTAACCAGGGGTACATAGATTACAAGGGTCCAAATTGGCTATTTAAGAGGTCAACATCAACCTATATAAGAAAAAACTATTTATATTGATATTGAATATTTAAAAAACTAATTTCCCATTCCCTATAGAATATGTTATCAACATAGGGATATATAACAACCATGGATCACACAATAATCACAGGAAACACGAGAAATGAAAGTAGTGAAATTCCCCTATATGGCATGACATATGCATATAAAATGGATTTTAGGTCCTAATAATGATGCATGTAAAAATGATACTTTCTACACCAAGACAAAGAAAAAATGGACATAAATCATATCAAATAACACAATTTAGTTGAATCAACCAATGATGAAAGTATATTAGTTTTAATATAAAAAATACAATGCACCAATATCCCATTCCTAAGAAACATGGAATTTATCCTGACCCTGGGATAACTACTCCAAGGAATAGCTTATGACCATGTCCGAACATGTTCATATTCTCTAGTATAAATTTCCAAATATGAAGAAAAATTAATAGTATACTATTTTTTTACCACATTTTGAAATCCCAGACTTGGATCACTCCTGAGTAACTGAACCCAGTCAACCACATGGCCTCAAGTGATACACATATATGCCAAAGGCTAATGAATAGTAGTGATAGCCTATTATGTGACATTGGGAAGACTATTGTCTATGGTTAGAGTGAATCATAGTTGATACATAACATAAGAAAAAATTGGAAGCATAATGATTAATAATTAAGGCTGGTGAAAAAATAATTATGACCAATCTTGTAATAAATAACTATCAACTAAATATGTATAAATTATATCATGTACAAAATGATTATGGTGTGTATCTATAAAAATAAATGTTGTAATACATGGATGGGGGGAGACAATGCAATCTGTGATATATAAAAGAATCAAAACAAATCCAAAAACTATAAAAGCATCCCGAGCTCGGGCATGATATTCTTCTAATAAGATCCATACTAAAGATTATAATCAAGTTAGGTTTCAAAAGAGGGATTATGAACCTTGTCCACATCTATGATCATATAATCTTTCAGGGTACTAATGGCATCTCAGATAGGGTGTATGATAAATCTCAGTAGGCCACCACTAATGGTGTCAATACAATCCATTGTGTGAATATAAATTGTATAGTCTACAGGTATATAATAATATAAATAATTGGTATAATAAATAACCCATACCAACTTCATCCTTAGCTATTAATATATCGAAATATGTGATCATATAATTAGTTAGGATTCATTTTATATATATCAATCATTTTAAAATGTTAACTATACCCAGATAGATCATAGTAATAATAACAGGAGATCCAAGGAGTAACTAACCAATCCTTGATCTCATGGGTCAAGACAACTCATAGTAGTAACTCATTCAGTCTATAAAAAGGGTTTAGGGTGTAATATAAGGGACACACCAAGAAATTAAATTTTAAATGACTCTAACAAAGTCCATGGAACTTATGTATAATAATATCAGGCTAATAATGACTGGTCCCAATGTGGTGAATCCATGGCGCCACATGTCCTAAGACATCAAGATTAATCCAAAGAGTGTATCCAAGAAATTATAATATACATAAGAATATTTCATGTGAATCATTGGTACAATGCTGATGCATTCATATAATATGAAAATGTCTAGATTCTATCGTTGGTATCTCCCATGTTAATCTTCTCAATGAATTTTAATAGCCTCTTCTGAGTGCTCAAGGAATTCCCTTGAGAATCTAAGACTATATATTTTCTGGACATTCCTATAAAGATGAAAAAGTGTCAAATGATATAATAACCTTATAATTATTCAATTTATATCATATGTAATCATGGTCCATTAAATACTCATTCAATTTAATCATTTCATCATTTCATTCCATTACCTTTCAACAATAATGACAAAGTGTATCAATGAAATGAAAAAATTTGTCACTTTAATTTTTAAACATTTAATTAGGTTCATTCCATACCTTTCATTTAAATGATAAAGGGTTAAATACATGAAACCAATATAAAGCCATTTCAATTTATATTTTAACTATGAAAGGGGATATCTATAAACATACATTTAATTTAACCATTTAAATATTCATTTAATTTTGATGGAACTATTACCATAATAAAGACAAGACAAATCACTCTATAACGATGTCTCATATAATCTCAAAAATATCCAAAAATTCATAACATGTTATTAACCCAAAATGGGTAGATAATGTAGAGTTATAAACCACAAACCTGATAAATAATATTTATAATTATGGATTTAGAAAACAAGATAAACCATTATAGTTAAGGTAGATAAATTTTAGAAGAATCACCTAGTGAAGATGGAGTTCACGCAATGACAAAAATTTATAAAATGATGATTCATTTTTGGAAAATTCATCTACCACCTACCTTATGCCTGTAGTAGATTCCTCATCCAGCACTAGGCCTTAGTTTACCCCAGATTGAATGAAAATAGAAGAATGGATGAATGGACTGAAAATTAGGGCATATGAGAATGCATCAAAATAGTGTCTTCAAAAGGAAGAAAAATAATGAAAGACACATATGGAATAAAGAACTCACAATTTTATATCCAAAATGATATACATATCATAAATAAAAGTCTGGATGGAGACATAGGATCAAATCCTATCATTATGCTCAAAGGGGAGCTCATGCACAAGAGAGGAGGTAGTGAGGTGAGATTATGTTAAAAAACCAGGCCTACATCCTTTTATAAAAAATGAACCTGGGGGATTACACGACATGAAATCATTAAACACTATGTATTTTTCAAGTTTTCCTACTCTATGGGAAAACCATTACATGTTGTGAATTTTTTTTCTAGACCAATACATGTCATGTATTGAATACATGTCATGTAATCCAAATACACTTCATGTATTTGTCCTGTATTATAACTATACCCCCTCCATTATTCTTGAGAAAAACATACCAACCTTTCTAATGGAATGGTTTTGGATTTAATCCAAAAATAACCTCAACAAGGGTTTCACTGATAATTAAAATGATCCATACCTAAAGGGAAAAATAAAGATCATACAACCATGTCTGAACATTTCCTTAAGAGTACAATGAACTCTATTTTTTATTATATACTTTATGATTTTTTGATAAGTATACATATCAAAATTTTCACTATAAATGTAATTCCTCCATGTTTTTATTTCAAATATTACCAATTCAATCTCTAAATCATTCATATGGTAATTTTATCCTGATCCTTTAGTTGATGTTTGGAATATTCTATCACCATTTCATTTTTTCATGAGGACACATACCAATATATTCATACATGCATCACTATATATAATAATCCATTTAATTCTATAGGGTATTCTAATTATAATTTCATTGACCAACCTTCCCTTTTTCAACTTAAAATGTTCTTCACATTCATATTTCCAAAGTAACATAACTTCCTTATACAGTAGCATATTTTTTGATATAGAAAAACATGATAAAACTCTAAAAAGTCATCAATAATATATAATAATTCTACAAAAAATTTATATCCATATTATAGTGTTTAGTTTGGTTCATTATCAAATTACTAATATTTTTTATGGATCCACATAAATAACATCGATTGTAATTTCATGACCCAAAAATGATAATTTCTAAATATAGAACTTGTAATGACATGAAAATTTATGAATAAATTCCGATTTATTTTAAGGTCTTATGGATATAGAAAACACAATAAATTTTTATTATTATTATATTGGGTTTTAATTACCATTAAGTATCTTTACCAATGATAATATAGCTATTGAACAGTTATCACACAACTGTTATAAATATAAGGTTTAAAAAAAATACTTTCAACACAGACAAAGGAAAAGATGGCCTCATCCAGTATACTCGGGCCTTACAAAGATCATTTTTCTGAGCATGGGAAGGAGGTATCATCACTAGGATTATCTCTTGACCATGACCAATCCAAGATTTAACATGTTAAGCTTGAACAGACTCACCTATGGGATAAGTTAATGTTAATAGAGATTACCACCCAGGCGATGCTATCTTAGTCTCCCCAAGAGTCTGTCATCATCAAACACCTTACTATTAGGTCTTATATGGGTGTTATAAGGGGTTATGTAATAAGGTATTAGTTACTTATTGTGTAATACCTTTTTATAAATAAAATTCACATTCCATCAATTCCTTTATGAGAATAGTCTTTCTTAAAAGAATGATAAATTTGATAAATTGTGTTTTCGGGTAAAAATGATAATTTTGAGAAATATATACATTATTATATTAAAATAAGATTTTAATTAATAATATTATAAAAAAATTATTATAAATGATGATTATATCAGTTCATTATTTTTAAATGATTAGGTAATCAGTTTGATAAGAGTTATATTTTTTCTACAATAAAACAAAAAGTGAATTTTTAAAGAACTTGTTTTAAAGAATTAATGAAATTTTAAAATAATTAATATTTTAATAAAATATTATTATCAAATTAATTTTATGAATAATAAATGTGTATATAATTTTTATGAAGTTGAATGTAATTTTTATTAAGGTTTGAAAATTGGTTTTTGTCAAAACCTGTGAATTTTTAATAAATGCCAAATTTCATTTTAAACGTAAAAATTAAAATAATCAAAAAATTATTTAGATAAAATGAATATTAATTTTGGAATCAGGATTTAGAAATTATCCAACGGTAAATTTTTCATAATTTTCTGAAATAGTCGAATTTTTGGGTAAAAATTAAATAATATATAAATAAAATATGTGTTTTATGACATCATAATGACCCATAAATGTTTTAATAATTACTATAATGGGAATTATAGGAATAATATATGTTTTAAAATTAAAATATTTTTATTTTATATCTGTTTTACTTATTTTATAAATCCTTAGTGAATCTTTCAAAATGTATAATATATTTTATGATTTTAAACTAATTTGATTAATAATGTGACTCAACTCCACATAAGAAACACTGATATTTTAATATGTTCGAACATTGGGATTATAAAATAATTTTTTACACTCCTATTTGACAAAAACCATCGGCAAAAACTATGGGAAGGTTTGTGGATTTGAGTATTTAACTATACAGATTCCAAAACCAATGTTTGTGAAATATTAAAGAATACCTCTCACATTTCCTATATAAACCCACTCAATTTAGAACTTATATTCACATAAAATCATTTAATAACGTCCGTAATCTTTCCTAACCTTTCTAAAGTCCTCCCAATGTGCCACCAATATCCCAATAATCCTCTCCCAAGCCTCCACCGTTCCTTTGAGATCACACATCCCGGTAAGGGTTTCCTTCCTTTCTCATTTTTATCCAAGTTTACTTATGTTGTTATACCCTTTTATTTTCAATTAAAAATGTTTGTTTATGATTTTTTACCTCTCCCATACTTTAATACTTATGATTTAATGATGATATACCCCTTTATCTCTCATTTATGACTTCCGTGTACACCCTTTACCATGCCAAAAATTCCATAAGGGATTTCTCTCTTCTTATCTCCATTAAAACATTTACTATATATTATGCATCTAAATTACATTTCATATGTTGGGATATTATGTTACATTATTAAATTAATGTATAATTTTGGTATAAATGATGAGATAACCCTTTCTCTCTTATCAACCCAATTTATTAATCTCTATATAATGACGTTATGCTACCGAAAATGCACCGCGATTTACATGACAAAATCATCATGTAGTGAATACCTTAACCATTTCTCTATAAAGGGTATTCACCTTTATACACATATACTTAATTAATTTTACTTACATGTATATATTCCACATGTAGGACCTCAGTTTATCCCATGCAATGCTAGGTATGAAGAAATGTTGTGGTCATATAAAAGATATTTTCAATAAAGATGTTATATTTTATGTCTTAAGATGTCATGTAATGTTCCTAATCCCTAAAGACACTAGACCTATTATTATTATGGGTTTTAGTATTTGAATGTTTATATAATAAAGCATGTATAAATATGAAATAAAGTGCAGGGTTGTTATATAACTTACACTTTCTAAATTTTCAATACACCTTCCCTTTATATAATGTATTTAACACAATTCTATAATGACCATCATGATTTTATTTTCTCTTATAGAATATAATAATATCATCCATAAATACTATATAAAATTTATCAAGCTAATCCATAAGTACTCTATTCATCAAATCTATGAAGATAGTCTAAGCATTAATAACTCTGAATGGAATCACTATAAATTTTTAATTTCTATGTATTTTATTAAAATATTTCTTAGATATATCTACCATTTTACCCTTAATTAATGATATTTAAATTTAAGATCAATAATTTTGTAGAATTGAGATCCCATTAGTTGATAGAGAATGTAATCAACACATGGAAGAGAATACTTGTTCTTGGTCACTATCATATTATGTTCATGATAATCAATATAGATATACACCAATTCATCCTTATAATCATAAAAGGGAATTATTACACCCCATGGCGTAACACTTGTGAATATAAAACACTTATCCATATTTTATATGAGTTTATTATCTAATTCCTTTATAACAATTGAGTACATCTATAATTAGTATTTGATATAATCATATCATCTAGTATGAGATCTATAGTAAACTCAACATCACAATCTATATAAATAAAGTGAAACTATTTTGTAAATACATTGATTTTTTTTAAAATTATATGTATATCATTGATATTGAGTTTTTTATAGTTATTTGATCCATATATCCCAGATTTCTATGTAATGAGATCCATACAATGGATATAATTCTTATGGAGAGTTCATAATAAAACTTTTATCACTTATATAACAATAAATTGATTCATAATATGAAATATATTTTACATATCCTATAAATCTGTATAGTCTCCATATAATGAGAGAAAATCCACACCAAAAAAATCACTTCCAATTAAGATAAATATAGAATAATAAAATCTGTAGGAAGGAAATTACCACAAAATTTAATTGAAAAAGAGTTGTAGAATTGGGATGCTATAATTTTAGTATTCACACAATTAAATGATAATTTAGTATTTATCCATTACATTATATATTTGATGATCTTAATAAACATCACATATATAAATTATATAATATAACTAGAATAAAATAATAATATTTTAGTTCTTTTGTTGAAAATGAGTGTACCTTTCACCACATTATTTCCATGAACCACTTGAATAGTTGTAATTTCACAATCCTTCCTTTTCTCCCTATTCATTGGATATTATATATGTCATATATCATCAATAATACTTGGGTTAGTGCAATTTTTGGTTAATTTCTCATACTCATAATCGAAAAATTATAGTGTGTGTGGTGTATTAGGTTTCTCATTCCGTTAAAAATTTATATCCCTTCTATATTAATTTCCTTTAAAGAATTATCTCCCAAACTGGAAACATTTACTTTAACCTATGATGAAATTATACCTATTTTTATTAATACATTTTTACCTTGAATTAATTAGAATATTTTTTCTACTATGGGTATTATTATTATATTTCCTTGGAAACTCCATTTTACACTTACTATAAGAAACCATGTTTTGAGCCAAGGTATAATTCAAAGGGAATTTGAATTTTGGAATTTACTGGATGGGATGTTCATTGAATCATGATTCGTAACATAATTACAAGTGTTGGAACAATTAAAAGTGTTTTTTAATTGGGTAAATGTAAAAGGGATCCCTCATGTTTTTCATTTAGTTTTATAAGTACCCGGCCTCAAAAATCCAAAGTATAGATTGTCTAAATAGGGTGAATAGTCTTTCTGAAACATTACAACCCCAACGAAAAATGTGTTTCCTATTTTAGAGGAGAAGAATATGTCACAAGGGTTGAACACAGTTTCCCCAAACTATTCACCTAGGCCACATGGGTAGTTCCACTTAGGAAATACCTAATCACTTAAATTGTATATTTTGATCACTGTTAGGAAAACCATGTATCACAAACCATGTGAGGTGGGTTACTTAGATAGTGGGATCCGAACAGTTGGAGCACAGTTTGGCAAAACCATATGACCAAACCATGAGACCTAGTTTTTAAGGTGAAAAATTCCATTACTACCTTAATGAGGTTAAAATCTTATTTCGTTCTTTCATCTCTTCATGGAAGTCATGTGAGCCTCATCACAAGTGCAATCGGTTCCTCCTCAATCCTATTCTAGGAATGGTGATATCTCATTCACCCATACTCTAAATCAAACGATGTCAATCTATATGAATCCACATTAGTGTGATCGTAATTGATTTAAAATATTTCTTCATTTAATCTTCCCATGACCGAGTTATCAAGGGGAAAGCTTGTTTACCCTATATTCAGGGCAGATGTCCATTTCTTATATTTCGTCCAACCTAGACCGAATTAAATCTTGATATTGGAAATGTGATGTGTCCCAATCATAAGGTTGGTGGTCTATGGATTTTACCTAAATTTAAATTAAATATGAATGTTGATGATGTAGAGTACAATGGACTTTGTTGAGAATCTCCATTTTGTTGAGTACTTCATATCAAATTGGTCAATGAACCAAGATACACTCCTTGTGATCCTTGTTATGTAAACATAAAACATCAACCTCAACCACAGACACCCCTTGGGTATGACAAATTTAATTGTACCACTATAATTAATTGATGAAATTTTTATATTTCCTTCTAAGCATTCATCTTGGTTTGATAATAGAATTTACCCTTTTTATCATTGGTTTAAATCACAATGGATCCTCCTAGGTTCCTTTTTGAATTTAATATAATTTAATTTCAATGTATGGTAGCTTTCTAAAATTATTATTTTTTATTAATTGAATTTTGAATCTTGAATGTGATGTTTATTTGGGATAAACGACTTATCTGATAAAAAATTTCATGATTTTATAATAAAATCCCTCAAATGAGGTTCACTGTCTTCAGAATTACTATGTGATGACTAGTGATTTATAGTTTTATTGGCCTTATTGCTTTGGTCCTTCTTCTATGCTTTTATTTCATGGTTTTTTATATGGCATGTTTTGTACATGGACACTTTGGCTATTTCTAAATAGGATTTCCCTCCTTTGA
This sequence comes from Viscum album, assembly GCA_963277665.1. Classification (NCBI taxonomy): domain Eukaryota; kingdom Viridiplantae; phylum Streptophyta; class Magnoliopsida; order Santalales; family Viscaceae; genus Viscum; species Viscum album. Next base: position 105,199,258 of record OY728143.1, on the reverse strand, counting down.
TATAAATGTTAAATGAACCAAGGAACCTCAAAATTTCATAGACCATTTTATAAATTGAGTGATTTTATTTATAAATGGTATTTTTCCAAGTAGGTAATTTACTTTTTTCCAATGAAACCTCCATAGTGTTTCATTGAGTCTTAAAAATTTATTTTCTATGCTTTAGTAAAATAAATATATTGAATTATTTAGAATTTATTATACATGAGGGATTCCTTTACATAAGTGAATTATATGGTGTGAATGATATGACTTAATTATATTAAACTTATTATGTGAAATTAATTGTAAAGTGTGGAAATGCCACATCATTCAATTCAGGCTTAGTACATGCTATAATTTAAATGTTATTCTTTGATATTTGGACTAAATAAATGTAGATAATGAGAGGTGATGAATCATGAATCTGGTTACTATTATTATTATATTATTAAACCTTAAATGAGTTGTATAGAAAGGGTAAGGGATATTCTAAGAATTGAAGAAAATAACACACCCTTACATAGGATTTTGATTCATGATGTCATGCACCATTGACACTATGTTGGATGTTGGGATTAATGTGCCTTGCTCCCTGTTTAGAGTGTTGACATGATGTCTCACAAACCAACTTGAGTGTCATGAATGAGGTCTCACACTCATCTAGGATGTAGGGAATGTACTCCATTAGCTTGAGCTTATAGGATCTTTTATAATTATTATAGATGATTGAGTAACACCCTAGTCCAGCTATCTCCTAGGGTTCCATGTATATGGCCACTTACGCCCACATGTAATTGGTTCATATATGTGGATTAAATATATAAATAAACTATATATATATATAGTCATGGGATAGACATATCTCTCCATCTATGAGATGAAGAAGGTAGACCTTCCAAGTGTCATTTAGGAACCTGAGCGGGATGTTGTTATTTTATTCAGTTTTTCTATTATTCTGTATTCTCTTTACACTGTTTAACATTAGATTCATGGACATGATTTGGTTATAGATAACATGGATGGTAACATACTAAGAGTTATATCTCACACCCTACATGGGCCCCCATTAAATTGGGTTACTCGAGTAGACCTTATGTTCAAAGGACACTGGATCCTTACTTGTGCTAGTTTGTTTATACCTGGAGTTAGGATCACATGATCTAGCTTGATCCTGAGATTCTTGTGGGGATCTAACTTGGGTATTTCATTTCATTATATGTTAGAACTATAATATATCATGTTTCCTACTGTATTTATACTATTTTAGATTATGTATCATCATCTATAAATGCATGAATCTGTTGTATATTATTGTTTTCCATCTTTCATATACTATTTATATTATTCTTCCACAACTCTTTATTTTATTTATTACTGCTTCTTCTATTGATTACTAATTATTTCTCCACTGTGATACACTGATATGAGGTTATATTATCCCACTATCACATACTTAGAACCCTGTAGCTAGTCTATAGCCTCTGGTGTATGGGGAGGCATGCTTTGGGCCATGTGACCCACTGATTATGCTACCTTATTAGTGGTAAGTTGGGTCAGGATGTTTTAATGTGGTATAAAAGGGTGATTCATTTCCTTTATCTTAATATTCTCAGTTGGTAGAAAATATACTAGGAATGTTCCGGTACTAGGTAAATAGGTTTTTTTGGGATTGATCACCCCACCAATGGGGAAAACATCAGGTGGCTAGGGATGGGACTGTTGTTCGTGTTGTTTACAATCACATTTTATTGTGATTTAACCTTGAGTGAATACTATACTTTCTACAGCTTATTGATTTATGTTATTTATGTAGTTTTACCTTTATCCTAGTATGTCAAGTATGAAATATTACATGCATAATTATATGCAAATATAAATTCACATGACATGCATATGCCATGCCATATATCTTCTTTTGTAGTATTCTTTCTGAATTGGATTGTGTTCCTTTACTATTATTAAATGATTAGTTTGTACCTGTTTAGGTAATTTTACATAGAATGGATGCATATAAAACATTCTTGGTTTTATTTATCACGTTTATGTTTTTATATGATTAGGTAATTAAATTCCATGATTCTTTATAATTTAGTATGTTATGTCTATATATCTTTATTCAGTTCTCCTTGTCATGTTTTAGTGTGTTTACTAATTATATTAACATTCTTCATTTGGTTTTAATATAACTAGTTTAATGGTTATGATTTATTGGTTACATTTAAATTGTATCCAATCCTCATTTTTAAGGTGTATAAGCACAATATAATTGGTAAAAGGTAACCTGTATACTCAAACCATATTTGAGCTTTATAGATGTTTGGATTTTTTTTTAAATGTGAAAGCATCAAAATTTATTATTTTAATGTGAAATTTGTATTTATTATTGGGAGCCAAATTCCAAACTTTAAAGTGTATGGGTGCTTTATGGATTGGTAGATGACCACCCATATAACTAAAACATTTATATGATCATGGTATATATTCAAACTGATTAAAATGGTTTTTTTAATTTCATCTAGAATGAATTGGATTCTTTATTAATGATTGTACCTTTATAACATGAAAATAATAATCTATATAGATAATTTATTAAATTAAAAAAAGGACACAATTAAGTTAGTTGGGGAATGTTTCTTATGAAATAACATGAAATGGTTGTTTTAAAATTTAATAATTAAGAAACTGCTATTGGATTTCATTCTAATGAACCCATTTTGGCTTACATGGACACTCATTGGTCTCCTAGTATGTTATAACTTAAAAAGTAATTTAATTAATAAATTACGTAATTATTAAGATATGTTAATAAATGGTTAGTTTTTGAAAATGTATTTTTATAAGACGTGCATGTATGTCATTGTGTTTTGTTCTAAATATTTTAAATTTTCAAATATTGATTTTGAATCTATATAATGTCATAAAATGGAACCTGAAGTGGGGTAATTTTTTTAAACCCTCTTGTATGTGTAGTTTTAATGTATGTTAGAGCTTCCATGGAACAAAAACGATAGCATTTTCTATAGGCCCCCATTCACTTTTTAGCATTGGCATAAATGATAGGCATTGGACCTAGTGAAATCTTTGTGGCATGCCCTAGTGATAGGGTAGATTCATATTCTTTTGTAAGGGGCTAGCCCATGGTAGGTATCACCCTTGGGGAATAAATTCCATTCAAAATTCCATGATATTTCTTCTATATGGTGTCATTTGTTTATTATTCTCCCTAGTAGGGATCTTAGTTTTTAATGACGCCCTTGTCCAAATGGTTGGTTGTTGTATACCTGGACCTTTTTATGGGTGTGAGCATTACGTAATGCTCAGTTTCAACATTTAGGATTTTCTTGTAAATGGTCATCATCATAGTAGGTCTCGTGAACCTTTATTTTACCATAGTGATGGACAACATGGTATGTCATTATCTAGGTTAATAGTTGTATGGAACAATATAAATTTAGTATAAATCCCACATATAGACCATTAAATACTTAAAAACATAGGGAGGAAACCCGATGGATAATATCTTGGATGGGTTTTCTTGATTATTGAATTATGGTCAATGTACATTTATATATGTGTTAACCATCAAGTTGTTAATGATATAATGAACTATTTGAGTTTAGTAAAATCCTTGAGTCTTGAGTTTTTGAGTACGGTCTCAAGTCATCTCTGAAGTAGAGTGACCTAAGCATTAAGTGAATCAAATTCATCCAAATTCTTAAGATGAATTACAAAAGGATTGAGTGTTTTGACATGTTAGTTAGGTTGGTTTTGTCATTAATTCTAAATAATAATATGTCTTGATGTGGTGATCCTGACTCGGAGGAGAAACACATGTATGTTTAAGGTTTTATTGATCTATCATGCTTATGAGTGGCTAGTATATCACTTATTTTGATAACTAGGACACTCCTAATTTGGGGAGTGTCGCATCAGTTCTGGTGAATATGTATAATTCTAGGTCGATGGAGGACAACCAAGGAGGACCATTTTGAAATGGTTGGTCTTACTTGAATTCCTTTGTGGCATGAAAGTTTGAAATGGTATCAGTTCTTTATTGGAAAAATGATGTGGAAATGGTTGAACTTGTACACAAACCTTGAGATAAACCATTGGTTTTGTATGGAATTTTGTGGTTAATATTGAAATATCATGAGATGCCTTGTATGGAAAAGGCATCATGGTTCGATTGATGACTTTTCAATAGGTGAGGTTGAGATCCTTTCAATAAGTTAAACTATAGAGTTTTGACTATTGTTATTTTTGTTTTCTTAGTTTCCTTATAGTGAACTCTTCTGAAATATATGATCATTTCCACTATCATGACATCATCATTTATGCACCAAGATAGTGTCAGTATTACACCACAATAATGTCTCAAAATTTGTTTGGATTGATCATTAATCTATATCAATGTTTTCTATTGGATTCATGGTTTCCTTAGAGGGATGGTTATTTCCAAGTGATACCTGAGTTTCTATGTAATAATTCTTTTGGAAGGACTCTTGAACACAAGAAATATTATTTTAACTTGATCTCTAGGAATAATCCACTCCAATATCATTAAATTATATGATGTGAATGATGTATATTTTTATCAACATCTCACATGTAAAAATGGACTCTAGACTACCTTGGGATTGTTCCTTGGATTTTAGTTGTTGAATTTGAGGTTACACCCGATTTTTTGTTAGGCTCGGAGGGGCTATTTTAAGGATAATGATTCTAGTGGGATTCATATGGGATATACCCTTTTCATTCCATGAAAAAATGATTTAAATGATAAAGTGATGGTTTGATTAGGAAACTTCACCAGAAGTTAGATATGGGCTTTGGTGAATGTGCTTGTGGAAGACGCATAATTCCTTGGATGAAGGAGTTTTAGTTCTATTTTAAACTCACCAGACATCTAAGTTGGGAGTTTTTGAGAAAATTAATCCCAAGTGGCTTGATATGTTATCCCTCTTGATCAATGGACATGGTCAATTGGAATATTTTTAAATAACACAATCAGGTTAAGGCGGGTGTGGTGTAAGGGTCTGCAGTGTCTTCCAAGTAAAGATTGCATGACCAGTTCTAGTTTGTTTGATCAATATTTGACTGTTTCTTTCTGATTAGGTACTAGTTTTGACCTAGAATGTAATCGGGTTCACCCAATTAAAGAAATCATGCCATGGGAATCATTATAATGCTTAGGGTGTGCTTCGTAGACAATTGTAAAGGCGGAGGTGTCGTAGTTTGGAATTAGCCCCTTATGATATTAACGTCTATGTTGGGGGACACCTTTGGATAGATGTTTAATGAAATTATGATGTGATTATGTCTATAGCTAAACGAGATTGGGTAAGCACTGCTATGGTGTTGCAATCAGAAAGTTATCATTGTCTCATGTTTGGGTGGCTTATGTATCATATACGAATGTTAATATTAGAGGTGCGTTGGGCATTTGGAAATGCAATGAGACCGTTCAATTGATACTTCATGGCCCATGTAGGTAGGGTTATTTTTTATTTATTCCTAAAGTATTATTAGGGATGAGAAGTTAGAAGGCAGGGAAGCTATAATCACCCATGTTTTGAGACAAGGTAGAATTCATTGGGAATTTGAATTCTGGAATTTACTAATGGGTCATTCATTGAACTGATATTTAGAACATAATTTTGAGTGTTGTAACACATCGTTGTGTTGTTTTTAGACATGGGTAAAGGCTTGAGCTGTCCCTCAGGTGTCGCAATGAGTTTTGGTAGTGTTGGACTCCAAAAATCCCAAGTTAGGATGGTCTGCACAGGGTGAATGGTTTTTCTGAAACTGTGCAGCCAACAGTAGAAAACTGTGTGGCCTGTTTCAGAGGAGCAGAAGGTGTCACACACATTGTTCATGATTTTTCCAAAATTTTCACATATCCCTCATAGGCAGTTCCACTTAGGCTATACCTAAAAACAATTCAATGCAAAATTGGTGAATATTTATCAAAACGTTGATGCAAAAACTGTACGAGGCGGGTTCATAGATAGTGCGAGCCACATGGTTAGCATATAGTTTGGCAAAACTGTGCATCCTAGTTTTTAAGGGTAATATTAACATTATTCCCTTAGTGAGGTTAGAATCTTATTTCATTCTTTATTCTCCTCTTATCTTCCACATGAGTCTCCTCTCAAGCGTAGTGGGTTCCTCCTCTATCTTATTCTTATAATGGTGATATCTTCTTTTTCCAGACTCCGATTCGAACATTATTGGTGTCTATGGATCTACATCGGTAAGCTGTCAGTTCATCTTGAATTTTTTTATTTAATGTTCTCTCAGTCGAGTTATTGTGGTGCAATCCCATTTTCTCTATTTTATGGGAGGATGTATGTTTTTTATATTTCATCCAAATCGAGCTGAATCAAAGATCAATATTGGATAAGTGAAGATTTATAAGCATAATGTACGTTTTCTATGGATTTTTACAAAAATATTCATTTAAATATGAATGCTTCTATTGTGTAGTGTGCTAGACTTTCTTGAGTATCTCCTTTTTTTGTTTCATCATATAAAATTTGTCAACACACCGAGATAAACTCTTTATGACCCTTTTTAGGTAAATAGAGGATTTTAACCTTTATTTCAGACACCCGTTGGGTGTGTTGGCTTTAATTGGTCCTTTATAATTAATTTATTAAATGAACAAAATGCCTTCTAACTATTTTAACTAGATTGATAATAGAATTTATCATTATAGGAATTAGTACAAATGGAAATGGAACCTTCTATGTTCCATGTTGAATTATAAATAATTGAATTTCCATGTATGGTAGCTTTCTAAAATTATATATTTTTATTACTTGAATTATAAATCTTAAATGTTATTTTTATTTGGGAAAAATAAATTTTCTGACAAAATATGCCATGCTTTTATAATAAAACCCCTTAGATTAGTTGTGATTCTTTTAAAATTACAATGTTAAGAGTAGTGGTTTATAGCGTGATTGGTCTTATTTCTTTGTCCATTCGTATATTCTTAGATGTCATGGTTTGGTATGTGGAATGTTTTGTACATGGCCTATTTGGTTATTTCTACATGGAATTTACCTCCTAGGATATAAATATTAAATCAACCAAGGAACCTCCTAAGTGATTAGCATGTTTTATAAATTGAATGATGTTATTTATAAATTGAATTTTCCTAAGTAAGTGATTTCCATTTTTTCAAATGAAACATCATAAGTTTTCATTGATTCATATAAATTTATTTTTCATACTTGTGTAAATTAAATTGATTGAATTATGTGGAGTGAATTATTCATGATGGATGTCGTCCCATAAGTGAATTTAATGGTGTGAATGATATGAATTTATTATATTAATCTTTTTATGTGAAATGAATTTTAAATGGTGGAAGGTCAATGTTGTTCAATGCTAGTTTAGTATAAGATATAATTGAAATGTTATGCCTTGATATTTGGGATTACTAAATGTAGAGCATGAAGGGTAATTCCTTATGGCTCCATTTATTATAATTTTTAATGATCACACCTTAAATGGGATGTAAAATGATGGTAATGGATCTCTTGAGAATAGAGGAAAACCAAACTACCATACATAGGGAGTTGTGTGATGATATCTCTCACCATTGATGCTATGTTGGACATTAGACATAAGGGGCCACACTCCCTATTTAAAGTTTTGACATGATGGCTCACTCACCATCTCGAGTTTCATGCATGATTTATCACACTCTATTGGGATTTAGGGAATGTATGTAACAACCCAAAGTTTAATCAACGAAAATTACCTTCTTATAATTATGTCATATAGTATAATCACATGAAATCACAACACAATGAACTACTAGGTTCTATTTGACCATTAAACATAATATTTTCACTTATGTTATTTTGATTTCAAAAATATAACATACCTGTTTGAGATCAGTAAGATGTTTGGATTCCGATGAGACAAACTTAATTTGTGGTGAAATAGTAACTTGACCTTTGAAATAGTAACATGACCTTTATGAATAGTAAACTGTTCAATTTAATAGTAACCTCACCAATGAAATAATAAATAAAATATATCCATATTGTAAGTGACAATACGATATAATTTTATCATAGTATAAGTATGTAAACATTTTAAAAATTATTAATTAAGTGTTGGTATTTTCTGTAAGTCATGTATACATAATTACAATTTTATGATTAAATTAATAATCTAAAATAATATTTATTTTCATAAAATGTGTTCATAAAAAATTATTTTTATGAATTATGATTATAATATAATTTTAAGGGACCTTAATTAATTTTTCAAAGTGTTAGAAAAGAAGTTTTAATTTTAAAATTTATATTTTTCAAGTAAATTGTGATTTTAATTAAAAATTAAATTTCACATATTTAGAAAATTATTTTCATAAAATTGAGTTAATTTTTTAATTTTACATGTTAAAAAATGGCTAGGGTGAATATTTTAGATTTTCTAATATACTTGAATTTTTGATGAATAGTAAAATATTATAATTTACGATAAATGCTAAATAAATGAATTTATGTAGCATGCTTAAGTGATGGATGGTATAAATGACCTTTGTTTTGAACTCATGTTAACTTATTACTATTTTTGGTCACAATAATAAAGACTATTCATAATCTTGAGAGAAAATATTAAACTAATGATTAAAATAATTGGAAGCCCCTCCTCTCCTCCACTATAAATACCACAAATATTTACCTCTTCTCATCACTCCCTTAAATCTTGTTTCTATTAAAAATTCTATTCAAATATCTTCCTAATCCACTATTCTATGTCCAACATCCCTTAGTATATTCAAAAGACCAAATAACCACCCTAGAGAGGTTCTCAAGGAAGCTTTATTCAAGAGGTAAATTCCTCTTTTCATTTCTTTTTTTCTAGGTTCCATTCTTGTCTTTCCATTTATTCACAACCTTTAATAATAATGTTATGATAACTCTATTACCATAAATTTACTAGAATTTTGTTATGATAATGGAATAATTCATCATCATCTCTCCTTTCCCCTCCTTTTATACTAGAAATGAAAACCCCATATGAGATGTTTTAATTTCTCACATTCAAGGACGACGAGTTTTCAATTTCTTTCACCATATTCAGTTCTAGTCATGAAACCATTTTTATGGTTGAAAAATACTATAATAAATTTATTATGTCTAATTTAAGTCTCTAAAATCTTTTTCACACATGATATTAATTTATAAGTCAAAATGTGTTTAATGCAGTCAAAAAACTTCCAATTAATCAAAATAGTTATTATTAAAGTTTTATATAATGATTAATCTTCACTAAAAATAACCAAAAGAATTTTATGACCAAGTAATCTACTAGATGATCACTAAAAACATATAACTACTATTCTGGAAAACCATTCTCCTCTAACATGTTTATCCTTACATGTATATAAGTAAACCAATCATGAAAAACAATGAAACAAACAATGAAATTAAACATCTTAACCCATCAAAAAGTTCATGAATAACCTCAATAAGGTTATAATAACGAAATTACATAAATAATAGGTTCTATAAATATTATTTTATGAATTTGATTTTTTGTATTTAGGACATTAAGATCAAGTGAATGACACCATCAGACTTAATATAAGGGATTCTATCAGAATCTCCATTATTCTTTCGGGTTTCTCTATCTTTGATTATAACCAAATATAGTTATATATTATTTTGATTTACATCCTATATATGATATTCATATACTCAAAAATCAAGTATAAAGATCAATTCGTCCTTATCGTTCAAGGATATACATGTTTTTAAGTGGTTCCCTCCTCAACACTTCCCGATAAGCAAAATCGTTTTAAGGGAACATACCATATTCTTGCTCGATTTCAAGTGAACTCTATAATATGTTTTATTCTACCATTTATTTTATAAAATCTATATTCTTATAATGAAAACCTTATTTTTTCACTTAAAGTTTTATATAAAATATCATGCTCTTTTATATTTTAAATTCTCTTTCGTATTATCCTTAAAACTAGTCTAAAATGTTGTAAATCTAATGGTTATTAAATACAATTTTTTAAAAGTTGTCACTTATGTTTGAAATCACATATCATGATATATTAATTACTAACTTATGAATTTTTTATTCCTTTATTTCATCGGAACATTTATGATAAGCCCATTGGTTTCCCTTTTTGATATGATTATGATACCCATTCCTTTCCATGGGTACCCTAATGTTTATGTATTATTGATAATGTAAGATTATATAAGTGAACAGAATATTCATGAACATGTTATGATGGGTGCACCCAGATATAACTCAAATGAATTGGGTAAAGGTTAGTATCATGAGATGTTATATGCAACAGTTTGGAATGTTATCCTTGACTCGTTCTACCATGTGCAACGATCTTGGTGGTTAACCTTGAATTGTGCTCATCTATGTGCAACAGGCCTTGAATCATGCTAAAGGAATGTTTCATGTTGATTCCACAATACTATTACTACATTTTTTACATGATCCCATGTTTATATGTTATGATTCCATATGTTACATTCCTTTTTATATCATTATGTCATTCCTTTTAACATATGTGCTAAAGCTCTATTATTATATTTATTCCCTTACTAAGTGTTTTAGCTCATCCATTTGTTCATGTTATCCCCAAGTTATCCCATAAAGATGTATGACCACAATGGAAGTCAGGATATCTTTATAAACATTAAATAATGAAATGTTTTATTTAGTCTCATGTTTTTCAGTTTTTTGTACCTAGACTTCCAATACAATAGACTCTACGATCCTTGGATTGTAATATGATGATTTATTATTACATAAAAAAATGTAATGATTTGTGTAAAAGGATAGGGTCATTGTAGTTGGTATTAGAGGATGGTCTAGTAATTTTTGGAGATTAGGAATAGAGAACATTAGTAAGAACCTTACGGATGGGACAAATTATAAATAACATCATAAAATTATGGTAATTATAGATTAAGTGGTTTATCAAGAAAATACATCCCTGTTTAAATATGAACATGTGGATGTGGCTCTAGAACAGATTTATCTTGGTGTAAAACCTGAAAGCACCACTTTGGTATAGACTCAAATGGGAACCGGTGCATGACAAAGGGAATATCTACACTCCTAGTTTGACACTCCCGGGGGATATACTTTGGTTAATTCATTATATTAGTACAAACCATTATTAAGGGAATAAAAATAAGATCCCATAAGAATTGAAGTTAAGAAATAGATCTAGGATAACATAGATTTAAACATTGAGAATCCCTAGTTAGGATATACTTCTCCTTTATAAGATTATCCCTTTTTGTTCAAAGTTTATTTTACACCTATTAGGTAAGTATTCAAGGCCCCTAATTTTATATTATTTTTCTTAGATAATGGTGGGAAATACAATAACACATGAAAACATTCAATGTGATAGGGAATGTGAATATTGAGCTAATGACATTCCAAATATAATGGGAATGGGTGCTCAAAACTTCATGAAAATACATTATCAATTAGATCAATTTATTAATAATAACTTGAATCATGTGGAATTCCATCACCCTACATGGAAAGAGAAAGTTTCCATTAAATACTTCATACGTAAAAATCCTACCATGTTTAGTGGATCTTTAGATCCTCTCCTAGAAAAATAGTGGATTAACTGCACTGAAAATATATTCTCTGATCTTCAATGCTCAGAAGAATAAAAAGTTGTGCAGGTGGTCTATTGCTTTGATGGAGAAGATAATCAGTGGTGGAAACTGAGCAAGAATACAATGTCCTAAGAGGAAATGGATTCCATGGATTGGTAAGAATTCAAGAAATTGTTTTCAATAAATATTTTTTTACAAAACCATGATTTCAATATGGAAATGGAGTTCCCCAGACATAAGAAGAAGGAAGATGGTTCCATTAGGGACTATGAAGAAAAATTCAAAAGGATTGCAAGATATGCCTTAGGCTTTTTCATGAACACTGAATGCAAGGTGGATCTATTATTTAGTGGAAAAAAGTCAAGTCTATGAAAAGTGATGGCGATTCGTGACTTTGAAAGTTATGATGAAAATTTCTATTTCACCCTCAAGGTTTAAATAGTGATTGGAGACTCTCAATGTCCTCGTGGGACCAGTGACAAACAATTTAAAAAAAATTGAGTCCAATATGGATGTTTCAGAAAATAAATCCCATGATATAAAGAAAATAAAACATACCACCGGTCAAAATTGTGGGAAGAAGCATCCTAGGAACTGTCTAAATGAAACCATGAATTTCTTCAAATGTGGAATAATGGGAAATATTCTTATGAAATTTCTAAGGTATATGAAGAATCCCGCTAATTTGGATGAATAAAGGATGGTTGAGATCAATTATTATCATATAGTGTAGTGTTACAACAGTAAGGAGCATGGGAATTATATGAAAAATTACTATAAGCCAAGGGTTATAAGTGGAAATCAGCAACAACATCCAAGGAAAAAATGAAGGGATTATGTTATCACTACTATTGATGAGGAAATAGACAACAATTTGGTTATCGGTATGATAGTTATTCATTCATGAATTGCGAACACACTATTTTATTCTGGTTCTATGAATTCTTTTATATCTTGAAAGTTAAGTAGAACTATTCAAACACCACCTACAAATTTATAGGTTGTGTTATCTATTAGAATGTAAAATGGGGAAATCAATACATTAAAAGTATTTAACTCCTCCATAGTTAACGTTTGTGGACTAAACCTCCCAAAAAACACCATCATACTTACTTTAGTGGAGTTTTAATGATATATTGGGCATGAATTAGCTATCTTAATACAAATCCAAAATCAACTATCGGTAAAGGTTGATCACTCTTCACATCCTGAAGTATACACCAATTATTTAAAAGTGTAAGGAGGAAGATGAATCTCATTTAGAATCATTGTCTCAAGTGTGGATATTACTACCTTATGAGAAAGCACGTCTAGCCCAAATGATTGATACAATGTAGATGACACTTCTAGAAGATATTCCTATCATGAGGGATTACATTGATGTATTAGCTAAATAATTGTATGGTCTCCCACATAATAAAGTGGTTGAGTTCTCAATTGAAATTATTCGTGGATATATTCTTATATCAGAGACACCTTATAGAATGGACACTATAGATATGGAAGAGATGAAGAAGAAGTTATAGGAGAATATAGAAAAGGGTTCTATATGCCTTACTGCATCACCATGGGGTGCTCAAGTACTCATTTTTAAGAATAAGGATGGATCAATGAAAATATTCATTTAATATCATGATATCAATAAAATCACGATAAAAAAATTTATCCCTTACCATGGATAGAATAATTGTTCAATCAGCTTCGTGGGGCTAGTTATTTCACTAAGGTGGAACTTTAGTTAGGATATCACTAATTAAAGGTGAGAAAGGAAGATATTCCAATGGGTAACTTTTGAATGAGGTATAGACACTATGAGTTCATAGTGATTCCCTTCAAGCTCACTAATGCTCAAACAATATTCATGGATTTAATTAATATAGTCTTTAGATATTACCTTGAAAAATTTGTGGTAGTATTTATTGATGATATTTTGATATATTCCAAGATCAAGGAGGAATATGAGGATCATTTGACTACTGTATTGATGACTTTATGAAGGGAGAAACTTTATGCAAAGTACAATAAATGTGAGTTTTATATAAAGGATGTTTCATTCTTGGGGCATGTTATCACTAGTAAAGGGATATCTGCGGACCCTTCTAAGACAAAGGAAATTGAAGAGTGGCCTAGACTAACATCTGTAATAGAGAACTATAACATTCTATGTCTAGGTAGATTTTTTAAGAACTTATCATGATTTTTAAACCAAATTACAAAGCTAAAACTTAAGGGGGTGATGTTTTTATAGACTCAAGAATGTGAGGAAATATTTAAGGAGTTAAAAAAGAGGATTATCACTGCACTAGTACTCACACTCCCAAAAAGCGGAGAACACTTTATGGTGTAAAATGATGATTGAAATAAGGGATTATGCTTTTTGATGATGTGAAATAATAATGTGATATCCTACAGCTCAAAGAAACTGAAAATCCATGAGAAAAACTATCCCATGCATCATCTGGATTTAGAAGCTATGATCTTTGCATTGAAAATCTAGCAGAATTAAATTTATGGGGAGTAGTGTGAGATATATATTGATCACATGAGTCTCAAATATATATTCAAATAGAAATATCTTAATATGTTCCAGTGAATATGGTTATAGCACATCAAGGATTATGACTACTCAATCTACTACTGTCATGGTCAAGAAAATAAGGTGGAAAATGCTCTAAGTAGAAAGGATCCTATATATTTATCAATAATTAGAATTGAAAAGGATCCAATATCATTATATTAGAAGTGGATGGACATGGGAATCATTAAGGGTGGAAAATCATAAATCCTTTATCAAATAGTTTCTCAACCATCCCTCATAGAGAAAATAAAGGATTCTCAATGAAAAGATGTTGAAATTCTGAAAATGGTTGAATCTATTAAGAATGGGAAATCTTATGAGTTCAAGATTAATGTGGAATGAGTTGTAAGATTTGGGTCACGATTATGTGTAGCATATGATCCAGAGATAAATAAGGATCTTTTTAATAATGTACATAACTCAACCTTCTCTATTCACCGAGGTATCACAAAGATGTATTGAGATATATGAGTGAACTTTGTGTGGAGAAATATGAAGAAGGAGATCACTGAGTATACATGAATGTGCCTGGTATGTCAACAATTGAAGGCTGAAATAAAAAATTCTAAGGGGATGATGAAACCGGTATACATACCAACATGTATGTGGGAGAATATCACCATGGACTATATCACTGGACTTCCAAGGACATCTAGAGGAAACAATGCTATATGAGTCATTGTGGATAATATTACAAAGATATATCACTTTATCGTAATTCGAGAGGTATTCTCATTGGATAAACCTACATGGATATATATTAAAGAGGTGATAAGGTTGTTCGGAGTACTACTATCTATTGTATTTGATCGAGATCTGAGATTCATCATGAAGTTCTGGAAAAGACTCCATCATGATCTAAGAACTAAGTTGACCTTTAATATGGCATATCGTCCTCAAACTGATGGCCAACCTGAGTAAAATATTCAGACACTAGAATATTTATTGAGAGCATATTCTATGGACTTCAAAGGAGGACGATACTAACATATTCCACTAGCCAAATTCTCTTACAATAATAGTTTCCACTCTAGCATCCAAATGACACCATATAAATCCCTTTATAGGAAATGGTGCATAACAATGGCATGTTGGGATGAAGTCGGTGAGCGTAAATATCTAGGACATGAAATGGATGAAAATAATGTTAGAGAAGGTGAAAAGCATTCAACTGTATATCAAGGTATCCCAAAGTCGGAAAAAGAGTTATGCAGACAATCATCGGTGGGAACTTGATTTCAATGTTGGGACATGGTATTCCTCCATATATCTCTATTTAATAATGTCATAATGTTTGGGAAGAAATTAAAGTTAACTCCCAGGTATATCGGCCCCTTCGAAATCCTTAATCGTGTTGGAGCTGTGACCTATCGACTAGCACTTCAACCTACCATGTCTAAAGTACATGATATCTTCCATATATCCCTCTTAAGTAAGTATATACTATGCCCTACACATATAATCTCTTCATAGGTGGTACAGTTGAAAAATGATATTTCATACGATGATAAGCCAGTGAAGATATTAGATTGTAGAGATAAAGTTATATACTACAAAACTACTCACCAAGTCAATGTACTATGGAGGAACCACAAGTACAAAGAGGCAACATGGGAACGGGAGGAGTAAATGAAGGAAAAGTACCCACACCTATTTATGACTTATAATGTAAAATAAAATTTCGATGGAAAAATTTCATAAGGGGGGAATAATGTAATGACCCAAAGTTTAATCAATGGAAATTCCTTTATTATAATTATTTCATAGAGTATAATCATAAGAAATCACAAAAAAAATGAACTACTAAGTACAATGTGACTTTTAAACATAATATTTTCACTTCTGTTGTTTTAATTTTTAAAATCCGACATACATGGTTAGAATCGGTAAGATTTTTGGAGTCTGATAGGACAAACTATTTTTTTTTGTGAAATAGTAACATGACCTTAGAAATAGTAATGTGAAATTTAAGAATAGAAACCATTTAATTGAATAGTAAAATCAAAAATGAAATTATAAATAAAATTTATCCATATTTTAAGTGACAATACAATATACATATATCATATCATAAGTAAGTAAATATTTTAATAATTATTAATTAAGTGTTGGTATTTTTGATAAGTCATGTATACTTAATTACTATTTTATTATTAATTTAATAATTTAAAATAAAATTTATTTTCATAAAATGTATTCATAAAAAAGTATTTTTATGGCATATTATTAAAAGATAATTTTAAGATACCTTAACTAATTTTCCAAAGTGTTAGAAAAACATTTTTAATTTTAAAATTTGTATTTTTCAAGTAAATTATGATTTTAATTTAAAATTGAATTTCACATATTTAGAAATTTATTTTCATAAAATGGATTTAATTTTTTAATTCTACATGTCAAAAAACGGTTGGGGTGGATTTTTCTAAAATACTTGAACTTTTAATGAATAGTAAAATATGATAATTTATGATAAATGCTAAATAAATGAAATTTTGCATCATTCTTAAGTCATGGATGATGTAAATGGACTTTGGTTTTAACTCACATACAATTATTACTATTTTTGGTCACAATAATCAATACTATTCATATTATTTAGAAAAAATATTGAACTAATGATTAAAATAATGGGAAACCCCTCCTCTCCTCCACTATAAATACAATGACTCTTTACCTCTTCTCATCACTCTAAAGCCTTGTTCCTAGTCCAAATTCTGCTCAAATCTCCCTTTAAGAAACTATCCCATGTCCAAAATCCATTGTTCTTTTAAGAAGGCCGAATCCTCTCCCCTAAAAAGGTTCTCAAGGTAGATTTATTCAAGAGGTAAATTCATCTTTTTATTTCATTTATTTTCTTTCAAGTTCCATTATTTTCTTTTTCTTTCCTAACATAATTTCATTAAAATGTTATTATAACTCCATTAATATACATGTACTATTTTTTTATTATAATGGAATAATTCATCATCATCCCAACTATCCCCTCCATTTATTATAGAAATGAAAGAACCATCTCATATGTGTTAATTTCTAACATTAAAGGATGACTAGTTTTCAATATCTATTACTGTCTTAAATTTTGATGATAAAACAATTTTTATGTTTTAAACAGACTATAATATATTTATTATGTCTAATTTAAAAAAATTTAATCTTTTTTCTACATGATATTAATTTATAAAGAAAAATGTGTTCGATGTGATAAAAAACCCACAAATTAACCAAAATGGTTATCATTAAAGGTTTATACAATGATTCATCATCACTCCAAATAAAAAAATGAATTTTATAACCAATTAATATAATGGATGATCAATAAAAATATATAACTCCAATTTTGGACAACCATTTATAATCTTACATGTTTATCCGTACATGTATATAAGTAAACCAATCATGAGAATCAATGAAACAAACAATGAAATTGAACATTTTAATACTTCAAAAAGGTCAAGAATGAACTTATTCAGGTTATAATAAATAAATTACATAAATATAAGGTTCTTTAAATATTAATTAATGAATTTAATTTTGTTATCCATGACATTAAGATCATGTTATGTACACCATCAGACTTAAGGTAAGGGATTCTACCCGAACCTCTATTATTCCTTAGGGCTTCTCTATCATTATTTCTACTGAATGAAGTTATTTGTTATTTTTATGTAAATATTATAAATTCTGTGTATATGTACCAAAATCTAGAATCAAGATCCATTAATCCTTCTATTTTAGGTATATACATTTTTTTAAGTGGTTCCCTCCACAATACTTCCCGATAAGCAAACATGTTTTAAGGGAACATCCCAAATTATTACCTGATTTCATGTTCAATCTATCATCTATTTTAAGACACAATTGTTTTTATAAAATCAGCCTTTTTTATTATTAAAACCGTATTGGTTCAATTCTGGTTTTATATAAAATATCATGACCATTTCTATTTTAAATTCTCTTTAGTATTTTCCTTAAAACCACACTAAAATGTTTTAATTCTAATTTTTATGGAATACTCTTTTTACAAGTTTTCAATTCTGTTTTACATCACTTATAATGAAATATAAATTTATAACTTATGAATGTCAATGTTCATTTCATTTATGGACACTTTTCTGATACATCCATTGATTATGAGTTATGATATGATTATGATACCCATTCATTTCCATGGGTACTCAAATGTTTATGTATGATTGATTATGTAAGATTATATAAGTGGAAATCATATTCATGAACATATTATGATGGGTGGTAATAGATATCACTCCAATTAACTGGGTAAATTTTAGTCTCATGAGATGTTATGTGCAAGGGTCTGGGTGGTTAGCCTTGAATCGTTCTACGATACGCGATAGTTTTGGTGGTTAACCTTGACTTTTGATCCTCTGTGTGCAATGAGCCTTGCCCTGTGATAAAGTCATTTTTTATGTTTCTACCACATTAATATGAATCTATGTTTATATGATTCCATATTTTCATGTAATGATTTCATATGTTCTATGACTTTTTATATCTTTATGTCACACCTTCTAACCCATGTGCTAAAGCTCTATTCTTATGTTTATTCCCTTACTGGGATGTTTAGCTCATCCCTTTTTTCATGTTATCCCTAGGTTATCCCAGGAATATGTATGAGAATAGTGGAAGTTAGGATATCTTTATGAAGATAAAATAATGCAATGTTATATTTAGTCTCATGTTTTTTAGTTTTCTGTACTTTGTATTCCATGACACAAGACTTTACAATCCCTTTCTTATAATATGACACTTTATTATACTTAAAATCATGTAATTATTTGTGTAAAAGGATGGGGTATCTATAACATACCCCCTATGGCTTGATCTTATAGTCTTGTTCATACTAGTTATGGATGATTGAGTTACGTCCTGGTCCATCCATCACATACTATTCAAGATATATGGCCACTTACTTCCGCATGTACTTGGTTCATATATGTTGATTCAATATATAAATAAACTATATATATATAACTATTAATATACATATATATTCACTAGAAAACCATATATTTTCAAACGTGATTCGAAGGAGGTTGATCTACGATGTGTCCTTTAGGAACCTGAGCGGGCTGTTGTGTATTTATTCAGTTTTTTCTTCCATATTCCCTTCACAGTGTTTTACTTTACAATCATAGAAGGGATGTTTCGGTAGACGTTATCAGTGGTAACCTACTATGATTTATATCTCACACACTACATGGTCCTCCATTTCACTTGGGTACTTTAGTAGACCTTATGTTTACAAGACCATGGATCCTTGCTTGTGTTGGTTTTCTTGTACATGGAGTTAAGAGCACATGACCATGATGAAGCTTGGGATGCTCATGGAGATTGATGTTGGGGGTTTTATTTATTTATTTATCTTTTTTTATTGTACTATATATTATTTCCTATTGTATGTCTAATATTTTAGATTATGTATCATTATCAAGAAATGTATCTATCTATTGTATATTGTAATTTTCCAACTTTTTTATTTAATTTATACTATTATTCTACAACTCTTTGTTTTTAGTTTATTATTTCATCCACAGTTGATTCTTAATTATTTAACATCTCTATTACTCTAAATTTAGGGTATATTTGTTTAGTCAATAAGGTGTCCTTATGAATTTTCCATTACTCTATGTTTTTAAAATCACAAACACTCTATCTTAAGGAAAATTTTATTTTCCCTATGTTTTTTATAAGGATGATTTTCCTTCCTCAAGGAAATTTTCATCTTACCCAGATTTTCCTTAATAAGGAAAATTTTCTTTCCCCAAGGAAATGTTTTTCTTACCTATTTTTCGTTGTTCATATTTTAGTTTCATTTAATCTAACTCTTTTTATTCTGAAGTGAAAAATTTGGTTTCACTTCTAAAACCTCTGAATTATAAAAATACTTAGATATAGATTATTCTTTTTCATGATCCAAATTCATGTTCCGAATTCTCTGAAATTCAGACTCCAAATTCTCTGAAATTTTGATTCCAAATTCTCTGAAATTTAGGTTCTGAATTCCTTAGAATTCAGGTTCCAAATTCTTCAGAATTCAGGTTCCGAATTCTTCAGAATTATTGTTCTGAGTTCTACAGAATTCTGATTCCAAATTCTTCAAAATTATAATTCCAAATTCCTCAAAATGTAGAATATGAATATATTGAAATTTTGATTCTGAATTATTTATAATTCTGACTCTGAATTCATTATAATTTAGGTTCTGAATTCCATAGAATTGAGGTTCTGAATTTCCTAGGAATTCAGACTCCAATGTCTATAAAATTTTTATTCCAAATTCCTTGAAAAATAGAATCTAAATATCTATGTACTATAGACTCTGAATGATCACATTCTTATACTCCCATATTTATTTTTCCATAGAATCCAAAAAATGGATTCGATTAAGCAACCATATTTTTCCTACCGTTGTTATAGTTATGAAACAATGTCGTACAAACTGTTTTTAACTAACCGTTTTTTGAGTGACACATGTATAGGTCCCTCCAAGATTCAAGGAAAAATATGACCTTTAGAGGAGGGAAATGACCATTGGATAAGTACCTATAGAAAGAATATCATTTGAATGAGCTCATGAATTTTTAGAAAATGTTGATAACTCTAGAGACCACATGCTGTTGAAGTGATTTCTATAAAGAGAGATACTCTCATGCTTAGTGCATACTAAACATCTTGTTTATCTTGCTTCGTGTGACTCTGATTGTTGCTTTGTACAATCGAGGTCTTCTGAGGATAGGAATACATAGGTGCCAACTACCTTAATGTTCGAGTACTTCCTTGATAAGGAAGATAGAGGTGCCGACTACCGTGAAGTTAGAGGGATTGTGGGGATATCAAGAAGTACTCTGATATTCCTATCGAGTGATTACCCTAGTGTGGGTAAGACAAACTTTCTTGAATGTATAAATCAAGGGACCTTTATCCAATGTTATTAGATACCCGACTCTTTGGGTTAAAAGAATCTATAGTTGTTACTTGTATTTTTTCAAGTTTGTTTTTCGATTCATTTTGATTATTAAGGAAAGTATAACTACTATATACTTTTCAATACATGTATACTCTAATTATTAAGATTCAATATGATTTAAGGTAGAATCTTTGTCCTTGTAAACTTCTCTTAAGTTTTGTTTCCAGAACCATATTTTCGGAATATAGAATGTTTGTAGAACTAAGAGGTCTTGTGAATTTACCTTGTTTAACATTTTTAAACAATATAATGTTCTATACCATCTTTAAAACTTACAAAGTAATTCTTAAAGTATAAAATTCACCCCTCTTGTATGTCGAGAATCTACATTCATTATTTGGATCCAACAATTGGTATCAGAGAAGGTCTATGAAATACTTATATTCACATATAAGTTTTCTTTCTCAAGTTTTCATTATTCATAATATTTTCCTTGATTAGGAATTTTTATCCTTGTTTACAAACTTCTATTCTTAACAATGTTTGTGTGGAAAGATATTATATTTTAGACAGCATGAAGGAATTTTGGTTTGATTGACAATCTTAATCCTAATAGACCGCTTATTTCTGATGGGAATGATTATAATTATTAGAGAGATCATATGGAAACTTTTTTTATTAACACTGGAGTAGACAATTCTTTCATTCTTACTAGAGGATATGAAATACCTGACATGTAAGTCAGTACTTTCACAAACCAAGAAAAGAATGAATATCAACTATATTACAAGGTACGTAATACTTTGTTGTGTTCCATGACCAGGAATATATATAGTCATATTTATTATTGTGAAGCTGCTAATTATATCTAGATGAAATTGAAGGTTACTCATTTTGGTACATCCAAAGTTATAGAAACTAGAAGATCTATGCTTATAGAAGAATATAATGGAATTCTATTTCCATATGAAGAACAAGTATTCAAGGTGAAACAAAGGATTATGAATATTTTTAATAGTTTACAATCTATGGGTGTGAAAGGATTAGATGATTAATATCTTGTAGAAAAAACAATAGACATCGTGCCTAATGAATGAGAATCTAAGAGGAAAACTATAGATGAAAATAGTAATGTTAACCACATTTCTCTTGATGATCTTTTTGGAACTCTTCTTCAACATGAGACAAGAATAAAGAGAGATGCTGATATGAATAAGAAAAATAATGGAAATGGAAGTGTTTCTTTTATAACAACTTCAAATCATATGAAATCCAGGACACCTCAAAGAGTTATAAGATCCAAATCCAAGAGGACAGTTATTCAATCTGAATCTAGTGGAAGTGAATCTTTAGAAAACGTGTTTTCTAATATTTCCCAAAGGATGAACAATATTTTTGGACAAAAGAAATTTCAATCTAGATACAAGAATAATGAATGAAAAGACAAGAAATATTCGTATGTTACATGCTATAAATGCAAAAGAGCATGGCATATAAGGCCAGATTGTTCTATGCTTAAGAGAAAGGATATAAAATAAAATCATTCTAAGAGGAATATAAATATGTACTACAAGGCTAAATCTAAAAAAGTTTTGAAAGTTAATGACACTTGGAGTGCTAGTGGTGGAGACTCTTCTGATAAAACCTCAGAGTACAAATCTTCTAGACAAAAGAATATTGGCCTTTTATCCAAGCTACCATTTGAAAATCATTATCTAATGGATAAGGTACACAATGATGAATCCATCACCAATGTACCCTTGAATAATAATTATAGTGATAGTAAATATTATGAATCCTTGGATGAAGAATCTTCTTCTGATGAAGATAATACTTACTTATGAATATGTTTCTAGGTTTTCTAAGCTCCTTGAGAATAAGAATTCTAATGTCAATAAAAATCTTGATAAAGAAAATTCTAGAATTTATATTCTTTTTAAGGAAATATCAGATCATTCTAAAGATCTTGATATGAAAACCCTTGATTTTGAAAGTATTTCAAAAAATCATGAGGAAGTTAATTCTGAGAAGGATAAACTTTCTAAGGATCTAGAAAAAGTAATTTGAAGAAAAATGTTTTAGAGACTAACTCTAGTGCTAAAATTAATGTTTTTGAGGATAAAAACATAGTTATTAGACTGAAGTACTAAAAATATTTCTTGAGGAAGTGTTTTTCAAACATTACCTTAGGTAAGGAAAATTTTGATAAGATGTATTCCCAAATTCGACCTCTATGGAATAATTGTAGATTTGGCTATACTCATTCAAAACGAATTTTTAGTAATAATTATTTTTTACCTCAATTATCTCCATTCTGCGCTAAATGTCAGTGTGGTGGTCATTGGTAAAAAAGTTATTCCTTAAACAAAACTCAATATTTAGGTTTTCATAGTGCTTATTTTTACAAGAAGATGTGGATTCCTAAAATATTACTTTCTGAAATTTCCAGATCTAAGAAATTTTGAATTCTAAAAGTATAACACTCTCATTTTTAGGAAAATAAAGAATGTATGAACAACAATACTTGGTACATGGATACTGGATGTTCCCAATAGATGACTGGTAATAAAAACATCTTTGAAATGATTATCAAAACAAAAAGAAGAAAAGTAACTTTTTGAGATAATGCTTAGGGAGAAATTATTGGTATAGGTAACATTGTTCTTCTTGGAAAAACATTGATTTCAAATGTTTTATTTGTTAATGGTCTCAAGCACAACCTCATTAGTATAATTCAATTATGTGATGATGGTTACCTTGTGAATTTTAGGAATGACAAGTGCTTAGTACACAATTACAAGGATGAGTTTCTTCTTTCTGCCAATAGGAAAGAGAATGTATACACACTAAACATAGAAGACCTTATAATCTATGATCTACCTTGTCTCAGTGCAATGAGAGATCAATATTGGTTGTTCCATAGATGGTTAAGACACTGTAACTTTAGGAAACTATGTAAACTCTCTAAGAAAAGACTAGTTAAGGATCTACCAGAGCATAGATTTGATTCTTCCAAAGTCTACGATCCCTGTCAATATGGAATGAAATATAAATAAAGTTTTAAATGAATCGGTGAAGTCTCAACTGCTGATGCATTACAGTTAGTGCATCGAGATCTTTTTAGTCCAACACAATCTGGAAGCATTGGAGGAAAATATTATGTATTTGTTTTAGTTGACGATTTAACTAGATTTACATGGGTCTATTTTTTATCAAAGAAATATGAAGATTTTTCTTATTTCAAAAGTTTTAGAGACCAGGTTAAAAATTAGAAAAACCGTCAATTGATAACTATTCAAAGTGCTCATGGAGGAGAATTTCAAGATTCTTATTTTGGATCTTTTTGTAGTAAAAAAGGCATTACTCATAACATCTCAACACCAAGAACAACCCAATAGAGTGGTTTATCTAAAAAAAAGAAATATAATTCTTCAAGAGATAATTATAACCATGTTGAGTGAATATTCGATAGCTAAACATTTTTGGGTTGAAGCTGTAAGTACTTCTTTTTATACTATAAATCAAGTTTTGATTAGAACTTTTATTAATAAAACACCTTATGAGTTATGGAATGTTAAAAAACCTATAATTTTATACTTCAAGGTTTTTGAATTCAAAGTATTCATCCTGAATACTAATGATAATTTACCTAAATTTGAACCCAACTACGATGACGAAATTTTCATAGGTTACTCCACAACCTCGCAGGATTATAGAGTTTTTAATAAAAACTCTTGTACTATTGAAGAAACAATACATGTAAAATTTGATGAAACTGATCCTTTTGTTTTTGAAAAACCTATACCTATATCCTCGGGTGTGTTTTCAAAAATTGATTATCAACCTTGGAAAGAAGATCCTTCTAATAAGGAAAATGCCCAAAAAAATATTCTAAAGAATTTACCCCAGAAAAGTTCCCACCCTATGTTGATGAACTTGTTTTACAAAACCCAAATCAGTTGTTTCTAAGGAATCAACCCGGTGATAGTATCATTGGTGATGTAAATCAACCTATAATAACTATAAGATCCTTAATAAATGAATTAGAACATCTATAATTTCTTTTTCAATCAAAACATAAAAGCACCGATGAAGCTTTAGGTGATGATGATTGGATTAAACCCATGAAAAATGAGCTAAATGAGGTTGAAAGGAATAATGTTTGGACCATGGTTGAAAGACCTAAAGAAACCTATGTTATTGGTGTAAAATGGGTTTTTAGAAAAAAAAATGT
Organism: Viscum album; assembly: GCA_963277665.1. Taxonomy (NCBI): domain Eukaryota; kingdom Viridiplantae; phylum Streptophyta; class Magnoliopsida; order Santalales; family Viscaceae; genus Viscum; species Viscum album. Next base: position 105,173,891 of record OY728143.1, on the reverse strand, counting down.
GATGAAAATGGAGTCATAGTATGAATTAAAGATTGATTAGTTGCTAAAGGCATTAATCAATAAGAAGGAATAAACTATGAAGAAACCTATGCTCCATTAGCTAGACTTGAATCTATTCATATCCTACTTTCATTTTTGACATTCTTGAATTTAAATTTTTTTCAAATAGATGTTAAATGTTATTTCCTAAATGGTTATGCTCCAAAAGAAGTATTTGTTGAACAACCACCTAGTTTTGAAGATACAAAACATCCTGAACATGTTTTCAAACTTACCAAAGCTTTTTATGGACTTAAACAAGATCTTAGAGCCTCATATGATAGACTTACAAGATTTTTTCTTCAAAATAATTATGTTAAAGAAAACGATGATCCAACCCTTTTATAAATAAATATATGAAAAATGTTTTGATTTTTCAAATTTATGTTTATGACATTATATTTGGTTCCAATCAGCAATATTTAACTGATTATTTTGCGGATCTAATGAAATATAAGTATTAAATGAGTATGATGGGTGAGTTAACATTTTTCCAATGTTTTTATATTTCTCAAAAACCAGAAAGAACTTATATATCTCAATAATAGTATATTAAATATATTCTTAAAAAGTATGGATATAACAACACTAAGAGTATTAGTACTCTCATTGGTACCTCAAATTCACTTGATCTTGATGAAGCTGGGAAACCAGTAGATCAAACATCATTCAGAGTTATAATGGGAAGTTTACTATACATGACAACTAGTTATCCAAACATAATGTTTTCAGTATGGTTATGTGCAATATATCAATCCAATCCTAAGGAATCTCATTTAAAGGTAGTGAAAAAAAAATTATCTACTTAAAGGGAACCATGGATTTAGGACTCTTTTATACTTCTAGAAATGATTTTGTTTTGAACATATTTTCTGATGCTGACTTTGGTGGATGTAGAATAGATAGGAAAAGTACATCATGAACTTTTTATTTCTTAGGAGATTCACTAGTTTCTTGATCATGCAAAAAACAACACTCAGTAGCAGTTTCCACTACTGAAGCTGAATATGTAGCAGCTGGAAGTTGTTGTGCTCAAGTGTTGTAGATACAACACACACTCACAGACTATGGTATGAGTTTTACAATAATTTTTTTTTGTGTCATAATACTAGTGTCATTTACCTAAGTAAAAACCTTGAACATCAATCTTGTATAAAAAACATAGATATTAGGGATCACTTTCTTAGGGATCACACACAGAAAAGAGATATCATTCTTCAATTTATCAGAACGCAGGATCAACTTCCTGATATTTTCACAAAATCTATACCCTCTGATAGATTTGAATAAATTAAAAAAAAGTTAGGAATGATAACTATAAGGTAATCTTCCATATTAACTTCTTTTTAAAACCTATCTTCTTATAGTAACAAACTCCTTTTCATAGGGGGAGTACATTTTCTTGTTAATCAAAATTTCTGTAGTCAACATTTTCTATAGTTAAATTTTTCTTTGTTAAATTTTTCGTAATCTTAAAAATTTCATAATGAAATTTTTTAGAATCTAAAGTTCCTCAAGAATAATTTTCTTCATTATATATAATCTTCATAGTAGTCCAAAAATTATGTTTTCATTCCTAAATATTTGTAATCATCTTTTAATTTTAGATATTTTCATTTTTTTAAAATTTTAGGATTCACTTTTCCTTAAATCTGAATGTTTTTCATAAAAACCTCAAAAGACCAAAATCTATCAAAATCCTTCTTGGGATATCATCTCAATAGTCAGATCTACTCAAGTATTTTTCAACCATTAGATCAATTAGGGAAGTTGAATTGTCGCTTCAATTTCCTATATAATGGACCCCTAATGATTGTCCCACATCGAATCCCAAGATCTTGCATACTGAATCTATTCCCTTCCTACATAAGACTGTTCTGAATTTCTCGGATCTTCTTTATTTTCAAATTTCTAAAGAAGCCTATCCTCAGAAAGAAATTTTAACCACAAAGTAAATCTCGGAAAGGAAGATTTATCGTGAAAGGTTGGTAGACTTGGACTTCTTTATTAAGTATGATTCAATCATATCAAAGAACATCAAGTTAAATATATGGGAGAGTATAGATGTATCTAAACAAAAGGTAGAGGATCTGGTGATTCCTAAGTTTCTTGTAGAGTTCTAAGAATCCGTATCTTTTTTCAATCAAGGAGGATAAGAGAAATTTTTTTTCAAGAGTTATGATAAGAATTACTCTCTTTGTTATTCTAAGGTAGCTAGTCTGATTGGAATACCTTACGAAAGAGAAGCTGAATTTTTTTCGCATATGTTACCTGATGTTGAAGGAAGCTTCGATAAGGAGAAGGCCATAGAGTGACTTCGTTTGGTTGAATTCAAGAATATGAATATTCTTCATCTTTTATTAAAATTCTGGATTCTTGAACATTGGGTTCAAGGAATTATCATTCTGAGGAAATGAGATAAAGATACTCAGATGAAAAGTGATATATATGTTTTGGATTTCTTAGTGAACCTCCAAGAGATGAATCTGGTTAAGTATATTTTCATTATGATTGAGAATATCAAAAATGGAAATCTGAAGTCTCAGATTATTATGAATCTATAAATACTATCAAAGATCTTTATTTCTTGTTTAAAATCAATGAAAATTTCCTACAAATTGAAGTCAAGAAATTTTTGGGTATTGTTTATAAGTGATTACAACAATGAAAATTGAATTTTCTGGTGAATTTGGAAAATTCTATTATTTATCATAAGAATAAGTCCAAGATTTAGCAAAGAAACTAGTTGTAGCTGATACTTCCAAGAAGGGTGGAAGGAAGAGAAAGGTGAAGGAAATTGAAGAGAAAGGAAAAAATTCTTTGGCTAATGAAATTCAGTTAGCACCACCAAAGTCAAAGAACCAAAAATATTATCCTGATGAAGTAGTTGAAAAATGGAGAGAGGATATGAAAAAAAAGGGGAGCCTATGTTTGGATTGGACCTTGTTGAGGAAAAATCCTTGAAGATAAAGGCTTCTGAGAATCATGAGAATCAAGAGAAAGAGAATATGAAAAATAAAGAAAATGTATGAGGATGTGATACTGCAATATCTACTTATGGATGTTGAGAAATATTTTGAGATAATTAGGGTACTAGAATCCTTTTTAATAGAATAAATCCCAGAGAATCCAGGAAAGAAGTTGGTGATTTCAGAGTGAGATCAAGAAGAAGAAATAGCAAAAAAAGAAGAAGTGGAAGAAGAAAAATAAGGGAGTGGTGATACCGAGGATATGATAAAGCAAGTTGAAGATTATCATGAGAAGGATATTCCTTAAGAGATGTTATCAATCTAGACTTATGAAGCTGAGTTTTCAAATCTTGTTTTCCCAAGAAAAGATGAGAAGAGTGACGAAGAAGTAAATAAATTGTTTGAAGAAGAAAGTAGAAATCATGATTTTATATAGCCAGAGGGTGTTGAGGCAGGAGCTGAGAAGGAAGAAGTTGATAAAGATAATATTTTTCAACTATCATATAGTGAACATGAACCACCTAAACAAGAATAAATCATTTCAAGAATAGATAAGTGAAAGAAGGTGATGGTTGATACTCCTACCACGTCATTAGTCAGTAAGAAAGATGTTGGTGCTTCATCGAAGAGTAAAGCTGATGTGCTTGAAAAGGAATCCTCATCAACAAATAATTCGAATTCATAATCATCTTCTTCTGTCCATGAATTTGTTGTTCAGTATTTGAAGAATTTGGTTGGTTCTATTCCTTTACTTCCGAGTATAGACTTATGATGTCAGATGATTCAACATTCCTTAAATCAGAAAACAGATTTTGTATCCATGGTGATAGATAAGTGTGTAAAGCTTGAGGCCAACTTCAAAAGTTTTTTCCTTTAATTATGAAGCCCATAAAAGATTTTGAAAGAAGATGACTTTGTTGGTCAAGGAAAATAGTTTAAGAAATGATAATTCTCAATGAGTTTCAATATAATATCAAGGATTCCTTTGAAACTGAAGATGGTAAGTTCAAAGATCTCACCAACTCTTTTGAAGAAAAGTGATCTCTTGAAAAAACTACTCGGAAGAATGAAGTGAATGATCTGAATGGAAAATTTTATTCAGTTTCTCAGAGTTGTAAGAGGGAAAGGGATCTTAGAATCAAACTTAAGTAAAAACATTCTAAAGAAGAAGAAGTCTTGAAGGCTCAGGTTGACATGATTAATTCTCAGAAAGAAAATATTAAATGCTTAGAAAAGAAAAGTGAAGATCAAGATCAGCTACTCAAGCACAAGGAAGATGATCACAAGGAACTGAAGAATATCAAGACTATTGTGAAGAATCTTTTTTTGAAGGAGAAAGAAGGATAATATTTCTCAAATCTGATCTTTTGTTTTATTTCCCTGTTGTACAAATTCTTTCAATGTTAGTGAAATTTTCATTGCACTTCATATTTTTGGTTGTTTAGTACTAATATTTCATGTACCATATTTTCTTTTCCAATCCCTTTATTCCTTTTTGAAAACCACAAAGGGGGATAAGACATTTCCCTATGTAAGGAGGTGTTAATCTAATGGGGGGTTTTTATCATGATGATTTTCGTACATAAGAAATTAAAAAATATCATTTTGGAAATCAAGAATACGATCCTTAGGGATTTAAAAGCCTAAGGGGGAGTTATTCCTATTCATTATGATCCATATGTAAAGGGAGACATGTTTTTTATCTTCAAGTTAAAAAAAATTAAATTTATTACATTCATTTTAGTAAGGATGTTTGTGATTTCCAAAAATGGGGATATTGATGAGTCAATAAGGCTTCCTTATGACTTTTGCATTCCTCTATGTTTTAAAAATCACAAACACACTATCTCAAGGAAAATTTTATTTTCCTTAAGTTATTTTATAAATAAGATTTTCCTTACTCCAGGAAATTTTCTCCTTATCCAGATTTTCCTTAATAATGAAAATTTTCTTTCCCCAAGAAAAATTTATCCTTACATGTTTTTCATTGTTCACATTTTAGTATCTCTGAATCCAACTCTTTTTAGTCATATGTAAAAAAATTTGGTTTCAAATATAAATCATCTAAATTCTATAAATTCTTAGATATAGAGTATTCTATTTTCAGGATCTAAATTCAGGTTCTGAATTCATCAGAATTCAGGTTCCGAATTCTATGAAATTAAGACTCTGAATTCTCTAAAATTTAGACTCTAAATTCTTTGATATTAATATTCAGAAATCTGTGAAATTCAGGTTCTGAATTTCTCAGAATATAGGTTTTTAATTATTCAAAATTCAGGTTTCGAATTCCTCATAATTCAGGTTCTGAATTCTTAAGAATTATAATTCAGAATTTTTATTCCAAATTCCTCTGAATTTAGACCCTGAATTTATTGAAATTATGATTCTGAATTCATCAGAATTATGACATCGAATTCCATAGAATTCAGGTTCTAAATTCCTTAGAATTTAGGTTCCAAATCTCCTTAGAATTCCGTCTACAAATTCTACTGAATTGTGATTCCAAATTCCTTGAAAAACAGAATCTAAATATATATGTAATATAGAATCTGAATGCTTACATTCTTGGACTCTGAACTTTATTTTTCCTTGGACTCCAAAAAATGGATTTGATTAAGTAACCATATTTTTGTTACCTTTGTTATAGTTATGAAACGATGTCATACAATTTATTTCTAACTAACAGTTGTTTGAGTGACACATGTACAGGTCCCTCTGAGATTCAAGGAAGAATATAACCGTTGGAGTAGGGATCTGTCCGTCGGAGAAGTGCCTATAAATAAGAGCTCATTGGAAAGAGCTGAGGACATTTTGTAAAAAGTTGATAACTCTATAGACCACATGTTGTTGAACTGATTTCTAGAGAGAGAGATACTCTCATACTTAGTGGATACTGAACATCTTGTTCAGCTCGATTCGTGAAACTTCAATTGTTGTTGTGTACAATCAAGGGCTTCTGGGGATAGGAAGACAGAGGTGCTGACTACCTTATAGTTTGAGGACTTCTCTGATAAGGAAGACAGAGGTGCTGACTACCTTGAAGTTCGAGGGCTTGCGGGGATATCAAGAGAGAATCCGATATTTCTATCGAGGGCTTACCCTGGTTTGGGTAAGATAGACTTTCTTGAAAGTATACATAAAGGGACCTTTATTCAAGGTTGTTGGACACCCTACTCTTTGGGTTAAAAGATTCTATACTTGTTACTTGTATTGTTTCAAGTTTGTTTTCTGCATTATTTTTATTATTACGGAATGTATAACTATCTTATACTTTCTTATACTTGTATACTCTAATTAGTAAGAATTTATATGCTTTAAGGTAGAATATTTGTCGTTGTAAATTTCACTTAATTTTCATTTTAGGAACCATATTTCAGGAATATAGAAAGGTTGTAGAACTAAGAGGTCCTGTGAATTTACCTTTTTTAACAATTTTAAACAATAGAAAGTTCTATACCATCGTTAAAATTTACAGAGTAATTTTTAATGTATAAAATTCACCCCCACTTATATGTTGAGCATCTTCATTCAGTATTTCAATCCTACAATATTCACCCTAATGTGACCTCCTTAGACCCTTTATTCTATTCGGTATCCTATGACATATGGGGAGGCGCACATGAAGTCTTATGTTCCCGATTTGGCTACCGTCTTAGTGGTTAGTCGGGTCATAACATTACACTCATTGTCCCCAAAATAGATATAATAACGTGAGTATATAATTTCAATTGAAACATTTAGAGCACATATGAAAATGTATTCATAGGTACCAAATTCTCATATATACAATTCATTTTAGAAATTAGGAACTAATCCACTACAAAAAAGAATCATTTTTAATTTAGAGCCACTGATAAAATAAGAAGTCTACCTTGAAAGACATGTAAGGTTTGATTACTAGGATCTAATTGATTCATCAAATTTTTTATTTATATATATGAATTATATCTATATATTAGTGTGAATATATTTGTGAAATTATTTATTAGAAAATAAATTATTTTTATCCTCTCATACTATGGAGTAAATTTCACTCCCTAACTACTGTTCGTAGTGACAATTCACTATTGATCAACTCCACCTTCTAAAGAATAAAAGACTGACATGACATTTCCATAATATAATAAACAGATAATAGAAAATATCTTATCTATTGAACTCATAAAATCCTCAATAATTAGTGTGTTATAGGACCCACCAAAAGGGTAGATATTTCCACTTGAAGGACTTGATGATGTGTTGTTAATTATATTAATAATTTTGATTTCAATATTGAAATAATTATTGCTCATATATTGAGAGAGTATGGTGAGATTATCTGTTATATTTTTATTCTAGCTCCCACTCCATTTGTTTTTTCATGGGGATGGTTATTTCATTCTCCATCACATCCATTATTAACTCAAGTCCTCTGGGTTCTAAAAATCATCTAAAACAAAAATAATTTTGTCTGAGAATTTGGGAATAGTAAAACTAAGATATAATAGTATAAGGAAAATAAAACAAAACATATATTATATTTGGAAAAATTCATTTCAACATATTAATATACGGTTCATACTACATCATTTTTTTTGAATATGTTATTTATGATTATATTATATTTTCCTTCATATCATAATCCCTAAAAATAATTATTCCCTACTTTGATACCAACTATGGCTCTCCATACACATAATTCTAGATCTAGTGTTAAAACACATACATTAACAACTATATTTGATACCAAATGAGATTTATTGAACATAATATACATACATATTACATAATATTAACATTACATATCACTATTCACACAATCTTTAAACCCAAAGGTTTACTATTTTTGATGATTAGGTATATAAACAAATTATTTTACATGATATCCACAATATCCAACATATAATATACACACATGATACCATTTTAGAAAATAATATACTTACTATCATTATTTATTTCGATATCCCATGAAATTGAAAGAATAATATTCATGAGAGTGTATACAACATGCAACAATGGTAATAGATGAACCGTGAAACACTAACAATTAAACAAATAATAATAAACTAGACATTAATTTGGTCAATTTGAATTGGATTAACCACATTATGATATAAATATATATATTAAAATTTATTACTCAATAAATATATATTTACTTATTCTTAGGAAATAAGAACTCAATTATTTTAGTAAAGTAATTTTAGGATTGAGAAATATGTTCTATTACAGAATGGTTTTTATTTTTTCTTATGAGTAAATATTATAATTATATTATGAAACATTTATAAATTTTATTTTATCAAAAGGATTTCATTTTTGAATTTAGTGGTTTAATATTATTTAAGATGATGTTTTTATTATTATTTGAAAGGATTTATTTTTCAATAAATTTCTAAAAAAACAAATTATTATTGAAAGATATCTGTTGTTTTTAAGTATGTAAAAATTAACATAATATATTGTATTATTTTAAAATTAAAGTAGAATTAGTTTACAAAACATAACACAATAGATTTTATTGTAAACATTATTTTAATTGAATTTGGTATAAAAACTTTTCATACTGAAAGTGTATAATTATGAAAATCACTTTTCATCTTGTTTTGTGAGTTCAATTTTAAATTATTTTATAATACTTTTTTGTTTTGAAGTTTATAAAATGGATTTATTTTTTCACATCAAAATAATAAATATTATTTAAAATCTTGAACTTAATTTTTTTTTCAATATGATTTGTTACTGTATTAATCTTTTGGTACTATAGTAAAGGTAAAATTTTCTATAAATACTTCAATAAGAACTAAAAATGACCAAAAACATTCGTTATATTCATTGGATGACTCTAGTTAGTCCATTATAATAAATAGGTAAAATATATTAAAATTTGAGATCAATTATATTTTATTATTAGCTTAATAAATTTATGTAAAATAAAAAATCAATAAGGTCACTCTATGCTTTTAATATCTATACTTTTTTAATAGGTACATAAACAACTTACGTTCTGTTATAAATGGTTATTTTAAATATTGATGAATTTTTTCCATCATGGGGATTTATTTTTCATTTTTTGGGATGAAATTATTATCTTAAATTCTTATGCAGTGATGACATAATGTTTGTGAATGTAGTAGAAAAATCAAGTAAACAATTTTGATAACATTAAAAGTAATTTTTTTATTTAGGGTTTGTCAAATCATTAATAGAAAAATATAACATTTAGATATTTTTAAAGGATTATATTCTAAACCCATTGATTTCATGTTAGTTTCAAATTCATATTATGTGGATAATGTCAAAATTGACATGATATTATATGTTAGATAATAGTTTAATAAATGATTAAAAATTTATAAAAATACTAAATTTATAGGATTGAATGAGATATTGTTTAAAGTATTATCTATGATAAATTTATGGTTCAATTTTAAATTTATAGAAACTTTCTTAATTTCTAATGAGTAAATAACATTGATATCAAAATAATTGTCAAAATGGTTACTGAGCATTAAAAAAAATATTTAAAGGTATAAACATCACCTAAACATATTCAAAATTTATTGTATGAGATAAAATCATCTCAGAAAAATTATGTATTCATAATTATATCAATTTTGAATCTATTATAAATTATAGTTAATATATATTAATTTAATACATTATATAATTCCAAAAGTACTCATCTCCTAATTTATAAAAGGGAATCCCCTAACCTCTCATATACACCGTTCAAGATCCATTTTTTAGGAACAATACCTTACCAAATATATTTTAAATACACTCACCACATTACAGAGGTATTATTTTTTCATAATACCAACATTATAGTTCTAAAGGTGTAAATAATGTTAGTTTTTCTAAAGAAGAGGAATAGATTTAAACCACATTTTTGGTATTTATTCTATTTTATACATCCAAATTTATACTTAAAACAAACTAAAATAATAAAATGTGTAAACTAAATACAATACAATCTTTTTATGTTAATGGAATAACCCATATCCCTCTCCTCCTCCATCAAATGGGAAACAAAACCATCATCATGTGAATGGTGGACTACTGCCTCACAAATCGATGTAATTTATTTTACATCACTACCTATATTATCTAGATATATTTATAGATTTCAATGAATATATATGATATTAATAACATTATTATTATTATATTACAATAATATATTTTTATTGCCCTGACCCAAGATACCCAGATCCAGTGCATTATTTTAATACATTGGCATAATTACAAGGAATCAAATCCTAAACTTCAGTTTAGTTTAGTAGTTTTGGAAAATAGATTACATAAATGAAATCTATATTACAATTCAAACCATAAAATGAAACATAGATATTTCTTTGGGAACACTATTATTATCATAGATTATCCCTACATAACAATCATAAAAAATTCTTGGAATCCTAAGAAAATACAAAATAAGATAGGGATGATATCAGATGCTCAATAAGGATAAAAAATATAGAAGAAGCTATCAAAAATAACCATAACCTTTTATGGAATGGTATAAAAACCAAAAAAAATCCTTTTGAACATAATATTCAGTATATTATAAAAATAATAAATCCAATAAATCCATTTAAAAATTTACATGGATATTCTATGAGTCTAATAATCACATGTAATATCAATTACTAATCATAAAATGTTGAATCCATAATGTTGGACATACGATCAAGGACTCGTTCCAAGACCATACGGGTTAGACGTTAGTCAAAACCCAAATATTTTATTTCATGAGAACTATTGATGCATCGAGGGGATTTCATTAACCAATCCCCAACCGATAGGTCTTTCATTAACTGATCCCCAACCTGTTTCATTCAATGTCCAATGCATTCCTCATATGAAAAGGGGGAACCATAACCAATGTTAACATTCATATTAAAACTAGTATATGAATTGTTTATACTTTAACCATAATCCATGAATGGTATCAAAATAGAAAATCCCCAATCCAACATAATATAAAATATTCAATACAATATGGAAGATTGTATCATAATAAATAAACCTCAATTAAGAATAAAATCCAACAAAGTATGTTGACATAGATAAAAATAATCTTACAAAATCATTAATACTCTTTTGAAGAAATATCTCAATTTTACTTGGAAATCATTTAAAAGCATGTGAAATTATAAAATAATCATTTCTTTTAAAAATAAACTTGTAATATTGTAACAGAATTTTAAAAATTTCAAGGTTTCATAATGGTGAAAAATATCCACTCACAACATATAAATTAAAAAACATTCTTTCATTAATTTTTAAAAAATGTCTTAAATTACCTAGTTGGGAAAATGACAGAAAGATTACGTTCAAAAAATTGTTTAAAAAGTAAACAATGGGTAAAAATGACTTTAATAAATTTTCAATAATATTTTGAAATACATTTGTAATAAACATGTTCATGGATGATAAATGTGTCCTAGTATAATCTTACGTATAAACATGTCAGATAATAATGAGATTGTGAAATTAACCCTTACGCAAAACCCTTACAAGATTGTTTTTGAAAACATTTGAATGAACATAGAAATAGTTATAAAATTTTATTTATAATCCTTATTATATATATATAAATAAATATGTATGATAATATCAAGAAAATTGAAATAGAGAAACGATTAATTCTTTTAATATTCAAAGCATCCCTTTCCACTTTGAACAATTAAATAATAATCCCAATATATTCCAATAAATATTTAAATACCATTAATATAAATTTTTTCATGATATAAAATAGTATAGGGGAAGTACATACACCACACAAAATAAATATGTGGTGAACAAGGCTTATATCTCACGGAAATTAAAAGTGAGATGGAAATTCCCTTACCTTAGGTCTGATACTCACTATACGTGTCCAAAACTCTTGTATAATGGTTTTAAACATAATATTTACTTCTAATATAATCATAATAATATCTATGATATTATATATTATTCATTTATGACTTTATATTACCTATTTATTAATAATTTCTATGTTAAAGAAAAATTTTGCGTAATAATCGCTATCTTTATCGTATGTTTTTTGAATTGTTATTCTTGATTGTATTGCATAGATCATGATTTAATTACTTCAAGAACATTTAAAATGATTTATAAATCATATATATTCAGAATATAAATATATATAATATATAGATATATTAAATGGAATACACCGTTCATGGAGACGGTAGGTCGTACATACGCATGAACGCTATTTCAGTTTTCTTATAATATTGAATATAAGTAAGTGAATGAAATATATGTACATACATACATATATATATATATATTATAGTAGAATTATTATTTCATATAACTCATAAAGATTCATAATATATATTTTTACATCCATTATTTAATTTTGAATGTGGATGATGAATCTCATCGCGTCATGGAGATGGTAAGTCTTACATACGCACGAGGAATAATATCATTTCCTTAATGGTTAAATGGTATAAAATTGGATGGAATATAAATTTTAAAGAGAAACATATCATGTTATATTTATTATTTACTTCCATTATTTTCATCATTATACCCATAGAAATAAAGTGTACATGAAGAATTGTTTACACCATGACGGGGAGACGATAAGCCATACGTACACACACATGGGGATACTATTTTTCATAGATTGGGTCAAAGGAGGAATATGGTTTTCTCATAATCATAACAAAATCATATAATATATTATATTATGGAGTTATTTATTCACTATGGAGACAACTTAGGATGTGAATGTATAAGAAGAAAATAATGTTGAAAGAGTTTGATAAAACAATTATCTCTTTTTCAGGTATCCCCTTTTGATTTACATAAAAGGTTTCCATAGGTTGGATTTATGTCCAAATTGTGGACTCTAGGATGTAGTGAGGGAAGTTTGGAGAAGAAATGGGTTGTTTTTGGACGATCAAAAGGCCTTTGGAGGTTCGAATTAAAGAGAAGTAGAAGTTCACTTTTATAAGTGAGGTGGGGGTACTTTTAGAAGATCATAAAATATTAATTTATTATAAATTGATTTTTAGTTTCTAGTAGATCTAAAGTAATTTTTTTCTAGGATAAGATGATGGTGGGTATAATTCCCATAAAAATGAATTTGAGACATGATTAGGACATAAAATCAACATTATCTTTTGGATTTAACCCTTTGTTAAATAGTTTAACTCTTACAATGTCTTTTTGTATTATTTACACTATAGGGTTAATATAGTTACTATAAAATAAAAAAATATACCCAATTGGATAATTTATGATATATTTGAAATTATAAAAGTTATTTGGAAGAACCATATATATTTATTACTTTTAAATTATTTTATAAAATATTATTCATTTTACAGTATCATTTTTGTCAATTTTAATACTATTAAATATTTTAATTTTAAAAAATATCAAAAAAAACATTATAACATTGAACCAATACTTCCAATATGTTACGAAAATTTCTAAGTTATATATAAAATTATTTTATGTCATTAATTAAGTCAAATTATATTTACTTTAATATTTTTAATATCATTTATTTGTAATCTCAATTAATTACATAATTACTGTATCATCATTGTGTCACAATTTAATTTAATTATTTCATGTATAAAAATTATAAATAAATTATCATGATGTAGATAAATTTATTTTATTTCTAAATAATAATTATTTTCAAACATATCACTATATAAACTGACATTAAAAATAAAATAGTTATTAAAATTTGAATATGAAATTTTTTAAATCTTCTTTAAATAAAATATAATAAATGTATTAATCTAACTCAAGTGGATTAAAAAGGATAATGTTCCTGAACTAAAAATTATTTGGGTGTAAAAATAATAATACAATAAAATTAGGACATGGTTTAATGTAATTATATATTATTATAATATTATTTTTAACTTTAATAAACTTATTTTTCTTTAACCGTGGTAAATTAAATTCAAACATTACTATTCACCAAAAAATATTTTGATCCTATTATACAACATTATTAATACTGATTACACAAATTTTTTTCAGATTTTTTAAATTCAATCCACATAAGAGGTAAAATTACATTTAATTCTAATCTATAAATGTGGTTAGAAGGTGGGTAAAAAGACGTTAAAAAAGTTCAATGGATTATTATATCTAATTATTTTATAAAAATGATTATAATGAACTAAATTGAGTTAATAAATTTATTATTGGTCTATTGTGACATTAAAATCAATTTCAAGTAAAATAATTATCTAAAAAAAGAATTTTTTTAACAATAATGCAATGTTTTTCACTATTCGTAAAAAATTGAAAGTTTTCAGAAAAATACAAAAAATTCATCCTAAGATTATTTTGATATTAAAAATTCAAAAAATAATTATATTTTAGAAGACTAAATTTATATGAGTGTCTAAAATTAATTTTTTTATTTTTCACAAAAGGACATAAAAATTCGTTCCTTTAAGAAAAGAAAATTTATAAATATATAACTATTTTACCGGAAAATATACATTTCATTATATATATGTTTTATTTATGTGAAAAAATTATAAAAAACTTATAAAAATTATTTATTATTATTTATATTACAATTTTTAATTGATAAGTTGTAAATATATCTTTTAAATAATTTAAACACTAATGTGTTGTTACGTAGAAACTGAATCATGAGTATTAAGCAAGCCAAGTTGGGGTTGCGTGCGACACAAGATATTGATCATAAAATAACTTGAAATATTGGGGTGTTAAATTCTCCCCTACTTCAATAAATTTCATCCTCAAAATATATACTTGGAAACAAAATCTATGGGATGGGATTTTCAAAATATATTTATTAAAATCCCACATTGGAAAAATAATTAATGAGACCACCATTTTAAAATTAATAAAGGGAAGTATAGAGTTCATCAAAGATAAAAAATACTAGGGTTAAATGTAGAAAAACATGGACATTAAAGAAAATTTAACCATCATGTTCTGATGGGGAGTGATAGAGATCATGATTAAGAAAAAATGAACAACAACAGAGCTATAAATCTGTGATGATCCAAGGGTCCATTTGATTCATCAAAAAATAAAATACAAGGAAAACATTTTTTATTTTGATATCCTTTACCAAGAGTTTAAGAATTAATTTACTTCATATAATAAGAATAAAATGAATCATAATTACATGACAAGTTGAGTTCCGTCCTTTAACTAATTTCTACCACAATCCCATATTTCTATCCAAATAATAAATTTAAAAAATATAAAATTTATCTTAATCATTTAGCGTTATGAAAATAAATTTATAATTCATATTTCAAACCATTTAAATAAAAAAAACTATGTTAAAAAAACTAGGGAATCACAATGACCAGTGGTAGATAATAATTCCTTGTCTAACTTCGGTTGTGGGTTCGATTCTCGTAGCCTTGTCCAACACGACGAGTTGTCACCCGACCTACATGTTGTCCTTTTAATAAAACTATATTATTATAAAATTCCATAAATAATCTTAAGAAAAGTATTAAACTTAAATAATAATATCCAATGTCCAAATTAATCCATTCCAACCTTTAGGCTTATCCAAAATACATCTGTCCAAACTCACTGTCCAAAAATTTACAAGGAAGGTCACTAAATTTCTAAAATCAACATAACATAATGAATATATCTTTTGTCACATACCAAAAATGTAAATACCTTCATCATCTATCATCTTAAATCATGTTAATACCCTGAATTACCTTTAAACCTTATTGAATACATTCATTCTTCCTTATTCCTTTTGTAAAACATAGAATATTTGATATACTCTTAAATCCAAAATTTTATAAAACACAACTATGATGGAATAAAAAAACTATTATCTAATTACAATGTAGTTGATAATATCCAATATACATTATACAAATAAATCATCTCTTTATTAAATCTTCATTATCTCAATATCAGAAACATATTAAGTGTTATCTTTCCCTCAACCATATATTTTCAAAAAACTTAAACTTCCAACTGTGTCACTTTACTTGGTACCATACAATCTCAAATCCATAATGAAATAGTAATACAATAAAATAATTTTTTATTTACATTATTCATATAACCAATACATCATTGTTGTGATACTCAAATGAAATAATTATTCAGTCCCAACATAAGAACATTAATCATTCTTCTTCATCTGTAGTAGAAGCCAAATCTTGATTCTGACCCATTAGTGGATTTTGGGGTATATTCCTTTTATTATTGGATAATTATGTTGTATAGTTCCCCATATTCTTACAATTGATGCATTGAATATTGGGAAATTATTTTCTTCCCTTACAATCATGTGCACGGTGTCTTTTTCATCCACACGTGAAGAAAACTCTTTTTCCTCTCAATCAGAAACCCTGGTGTTTCATTTCACAATTATCACATGTGGGAAAAATACTTCTTCCCCTTATTCTATTTATCCAAAATTTTCACAGATATCCTTTTATTCTCATTCTTTTCTCTGAAGCCATTATACATAGGGTATTCTTTTCCTATCCCGCTATAACTTGATATTATGTCCTCTTATGTTGAGAATTATTGGGAGATTATTCCCCTTAAAAATATTGGATTAAGACCATGAATGATCTAATCCTTAATACTAATTGGATCATGTGCATCAATCAGGTTTACATTCCTTCTATTTGGAACCATTTCTAAATGAAGAAATATACTAGGTTAGATCATATCATAACTTATAATCCAAAAACTAAAAAAAATGGTTAGCATAAATTGATTATTTACACATATCTAGTATCATAATTATAAAAATGGTTTCATTGGAGACATATATACTCATAAATATTTCATAACAATTTGTAAATAAAATGTGAATTATCTTAAACATATCCCCAAGGAGTGTCAAAATAGGATCGCAATAAGGCTCATAGTCGTGTACCAGATTACCCCGAGTCAAGATCAAAACACCTTGTCAGATTTATTAATCCTTTGTACATTTGTTCCAGAACCATGTCCACTTGTAGTATCCAGATATAGATTTAGTTTCTAGGAATATGAAAATAATCTCTATCTTAACACAATTTTAAGATGTTCCTGTTTAATTATCCATTAAATCTATCTTAGGGTTTTGATCTCTAATCTAGGTTTTCTAAATCTACTTTCCAAGGTTGTTTCTAAACTTCCTTTGATAATGACTGTAATTCCCTAACACCAGATTCTTAGAGCTAGTGCATTATTTTAATACATTGAAATGATTATATGGAATCAAGTTCTGAAGTACCGATTAGTTTAAGAGTCTTGAAAAATAGATTATATACATGAAATTTATGTTACAATTAAAAGAATAAAATGATACATAAATATTTCCTTAGGAACACCGTTATTCTGCTAGTTTACATATCAATCATAAAATAGTTATTGGAATCATGGAAAAATAAAAAATAAAATATGGGTGAGCTCATATGCTCAATATGGATAAAACATATAAAGGAAGCTATCATGAATAACCATAAACTATTGAGGCAAGGTATAAAAACTAACACACAAGCCTTTTAAACATAATATTCAGCATATTAAAGAAATGATATATAAAATAATTCCATTTAAACATTCACATGGATATTATACAAGTCTAATAATCACATGTAATATCAATTACTAATCTCATAATGTGGGAATGCATAATTCTAGACATACTGTCATGGACATACAGGTAAGACGTTAGTCAAACCAAAAATTAGTTTGTTTAATGAGAAAAATCAATGAATCAATGGAATTTAATTAACTATTACCCATCCTATAGGGATTTCATTAACTATTCCCCAAACTATAACGATTTCATTAACCCTTCCCCATCCCATTTATTTTGATGTCCAATGCATTCCTCATATAAAAAGGGTGAAACTTAAGAAATATAAACATTCTTATTAAAACCAACATACAAAATTTTAATACATTAACCATAATCCATGAATGGTATCAAAATAGAATATAAATATTCAAACATAACATAAACTCTTCAATACAATATGGAATATTGTACCATAATAAATCAACCCCAATTAAGTAAAAAATCAAATAAATGATGTTGACATGGATGAAAATAATCTTACAAAGTAATTAATAATCTTTAAAAGAAATATCTCTTTTTTAATTTGAAATCATTTAAAACCCTGTGAAATTATAAAAGAAAACATTTCTTTTAAAAATAACCTTATAATATTGTAAGGGAAACTTAAAAATGTTACGGCGTCATAATGGTGAAAATAGCCGCTCACACCGTATAAGTTAAAATTACATTCTTTCCTTCATTTTTCAAGAACGTCATAAAGTTCCTTGTTTTTAAAATGGTTGAAAGATTCATTTAAAAACGTTTTATAAAATGTAAAACATGGGAAAAAATGACTTTAATTTTTTTGATAATATTTTGAAATAACATTTTATGAAACATGGACATGGATGATAAATGTGTACCAGTAGAAACTTACGTATAAATAACCTAGGATAATAATGATATTGTGAAAATAAACCTTACGTAAAGAAATTAAAATATGTATTTTTGAAAACATTTTAATGAACTTAAAAATAGATATAAAATTTTCTTTATAATACTTTATATACATATAAATAAATATTTAGGAAAATATCAATAATATTTAAATAGAGAAAGGATTAATTCTTTAAACATTAAAAAAGTCCCAAACCACTTTGAAAATTTAAATAATAATCTCAATATATTCAAATGAATATTTAAATAAAATTAAGATAAATGTATTAATGATATCAATTATAATAGGGGAAGTACATACACCACACACAAGAAATAGGTGGTGAACTTGGCTTATATCTCATCAAAATTAGATGTGAGATGGAAATTCCATTACCGTAGGTCTGATACTCTTCATATGTGTCTGAAACTCATGTATAATGGTATTAAATATAATATTAACTTCTACCAGAATAATAATAATGTTTATGATACCAAATATTATTCATTTATGACTTTATATTACCATTTTATTAAAACATTCTTTGTTAAAGCAACACTTCAGGTAATAATCGCTTTCTTTATCGTACATGTTTTGACTTGTGTTTCGTAAACGTATTACATGGAACATGATTTACTTACAACCATAATGTATAACAATATTTATATATCATATATATTCAGAATATAAATATATATAATATATAGATATATAAAATGTAATACACCATTCATGGAGATGGTAGGCCGTACGTACGGATGAACACTATTTGCATTTTCTTATCATATTGAATGAAAGTAAGGTAAGGAAATATATGTACATACATATATATATTATTCCATTATAATTATTATTTCATAAAATTAATAATTATTCATAATATATATTTTTATAATCATTATTTAGTGGTGAACATGGAAGACGAATCTCATCACATCGTGGAGACGGTTAGCCGTACGTACACACGATTGATGGGATCATCTATTTAATGGTTAAATGCTTTGGAATTGGATGGAATATGAATTGTAAAAAAAATATCATGTTATATTTATTATTTTAATCCTTTATATTCATCATTATACCCATATAAATAAAGTTTACATGAAAAATATTTTACACTATAGCGTGGAGACGGTAAGCCGTACGTACGCACGCATGGTGATATTATTTTTCGTATGATGGGTAAAAGGTGGAATATGGTTGTACCATAATAAAAAAAAGTTTCAGAATATATTATATTATGTAGTTATTAATTCATTATGGAGACAACTTAGGAAGTGGAAGTAGAAGAAGAAAAGAACATTGAAAGAGTTTGAAAAAACAATTACCAATTTTTGAGGTATCCCCTTTTAATTTTCACAAAAGGACTCCATAGGATGGATTTTCGACCAAATTGTGGACTCTATGATGTATTTAGGAAATTTTGGAGAGGAAATGGGTAGGTTTTTGGCAATACAAAGTGCTTTTTATGTTTTAATTAATGAGAAGGAGAAGTTCCCTTTTATAAGAAAGGTGGGAGGAACTTTTGAAAGATCTTAAAATATTAATTTATTATAAATTAATTTTTGGTTTCAAATAGGTCAAAAGAGATTTATTTCTTGTATAAGAGGAGTATGGTTCTCAATTACCTCAAATAATGAATTTTTGATATGTTTAGGGCATAAAATTAACGTTATCATTTGGATTTAACCCTTAGTTAAACAGTTTAACTCTTACCGTGTCTTATATATTTATTTACACTATAGGGTTCATATAGTTACTATAAAATGAAATAATAACCCCAAGTGGATAATTTATGACATATTTTATATTACAAAAGTCATTTGGTCGAGCCTTATATTTTAATTACTTGTATATCAGTTAATAAAATATTATTTATTTTAAAGTGTCATTTATGTCAATTTTAATACTATTCAATATTTTAATTTTTAAAAATATAAACCAACATGATAACTTTGAAAAATACATAAAATATGTCAATAAAATGTCTATGTTATCAATAAAATTATTTTATGTCATAAATTAGGTAAAATTATATTTATTTTAATATTTTTAATAACATTTATTTATATCTCAATTAACTAAATAATTACTACATCATCATTGTGTTAGAATTAAGTATAAATATATAATGTCCAAAAGTTATAAATATATTATAATTATTTATATAAATTTATTATATTTCTAAATAATATTTATTTTCCTCATATCACTTATATTACATCATATTAAAAATAAAATAATTACTAAAATCTGAAAATGATATTTTTAACTGTTCTTTAAATAAAAAATAATACATGTCTTAATCTAATAGAAGTGTCTTAAAAATGATAATATTTATTACCTATGGTTGATTGGGGTCGAAAAATAATTATATAATGAAATCAGCACAAGTGTTTGGGTAATATTATACTATTATAATATTATTTTTACCTTTAATTACCCTATTTACCTTTAACCGTGGCAAATAAAATTCAAAAGTTATTGTTCAAAAAAAATTATTTTGATCCTATTAGACTAAATTTTTTATAATTTTTACAAAAATTTATGTCTTATTTTATTAATTAATCTCAAATAAGTGGTAAAATTACGTTTAAGGCTAATATACAAATGTGGATAGAAGCCGGGTAAAAAGAGGTTAAAAAAGGCCAATGAATTTTTATATCTAATTATATAATAAAAATTATTCCAATTAACTAAATTGGGTTAATATATCTATTATTTATCTATTATGAAATCAAAATCAATTAAAAGTAAAATAATTATCTAAATGAAAAATTTGGGTTTTTAACAATAATGCAATGTTTTTCACTATTCATAAAAAATTGAATGTTTTTAGAAAAATACCAAAAATTCATCCTAAGATAATTTTGATATATCAAATTAAAAAATGAAGTATATTTTACCAAATTCAATTTCTATGAGTGTCTAAAATTAATTTTATTATGGTTCACAAATAAACATAAAAAGTAGTTCCTTTAAGAAAATAGTATTTCTAAACATATGATTATTTTATCGAGACTTATACATTTAATTATTACTATGTTTTATTTATTTGAAAACAGTATAAATAAAATTTAAAATTTATTTATTACTATTTATATTACTATATTTAATGGATATGTTATAAATATATCATTTAAATAATTTCAACACTAAAGTATTATTTCGTAGATACCCAATATTGCGTGTTATGCAAGCTAAGAAGGTGTTGCGTGCATAAAAAGATATTGAAGATAGCTTACCATTAAATATTGGGGTTTTATATAAATCATCTATTTTACTTCTTTTTCATACTTGAAAAATCATAACATCGTTCGTTCATACATGTGGATTACAACCTCTATAAAGTGATGTGATTTGTTTTTCATAACCACACCATATAGATGTTATATAAAAGTAAATCTATATAAATTATATGATATTTATAATATATTAATAGTTATATAAATATAAAATAATACTTTCTCTTTATCCATCATATTTAATAGAAAATATAAGTATTACTAATGCCTACGTATGACTTACCATCTCCACTATTGTATCATATTTTATTTTTCATAGCAATCTATCAATGTTAGATTTAAAATAATAATTGATTCAGAAAAATTGTTATTATTGATTTATTATTTTATATAAATTATTTAATAATTACCTATTAGACCATATTCAACCTACCGAAGTCATTTTAGTCATATGAGTTGAATATCATCAAAAAGTCTGACATGAAATTAATTGATTAGGTAATTAAATATAAAATTGTAATAAATAATACAAAAGGAATAATTATAATTAAAAATATTATTAATAAATTTAGTAATTAACATATTTTATTATTTATAAAGATAAATAAGGTACATGATGACTCTGAATTGAGGTATGAGACACTTTACCTTAAAAACCACATGATAATTTTTTTTAAAGATTAATGTTCAAATTTTTTTATTTTATGTCCATATTATTAAAATATTTTTATATATGTATTTTTATTGGAATAAATTAACTCTTAATAATATGTTATGTCACTTTTGACTTTCTTTTATTGTTTTTTATGGAAATAATTTTATTAAATGTTTAGACTTTCTTTTAAAGGAAAAAATGAATATTCAATTTTATCCTATACAACACCAATAGATTTTTCTTACCAACACAACCATTATTTTATATTTATATTATATCATAATATACCATGTTTTCTTTAGGTAAAAATAAATATATTTTTTGGAATTTTAGTTTTGAAAATTGGGGTTTAAATGAAATGGATATATCAATATCAAAAACTGTTTTTCTTAAGGGTTAGAAGTTTATTTTCCTGAGTTTAAAGATGAAAATGAAAGCATTAACGTGTTTCATGAATTTTATGGGTCTTTTAAATTGTTTATTATGATGGGTGAGATCGATATAGATCATTATTATTTGTGAGGCTAATATAGATCATGATGTTGGGTGAGACCGATATAGATCATCAACACATTTTCTAATGATTATGTTCATTAGAAAATTATATTAGATTTTGAAAGTTATGGTTATTCAAATGGTAAGGGTTCTATAGAGAGTATATTTTAAAGAATCTAGAATAATTTTCTATTCATGTAAATTAGTTTTCATGGATGTCATTTGATTTAAAATAAGTAAGAAAATGATCATTTGTTTTAAAAAATAATTATAATCTTTTGGGGTAAAGAGCAATGGTTTTATAAAAACATTCATTGGTTATCATGATGTCTAAGAAACACTAATAGTTATTATTTTTGCATTATTTTTTATTATAAAGTATTCTATGAAACAAATTTATGATGTAAAGTTGACGTCCTGTGAATTTAAACAATTATTTGATCTTAAGGTTTATAATGTTAAATAAAAACTCTCTTTTATGGTGTTATGGTTTTTAAATAAACTAACATGATTCTTTATTAATTTTTATATATCTTACTGGTAAATTTAAACTTATCCCATTTTTTAAATATTTTTAATAGGATTTTTAGGATGAGTAAGAATAAGGAAAATGTCAAGTTGAACATAAAAAACATTTTTCATGAAATAAAACATGTTCATTTTTAATTTTTTTGTATTGGGGAAAATTGGATACTATATTAATGTTTAAAATTTGTAATGCATGATTTTATTATGTAATATTTAAGACCTAATTCTATAAAACACTAAACCAAGAATTATATATGGGAATGTATGAAAATTGAATCCTATTTAAAAATTTAAATTTAGGATTGAATAATAACTAGGTTTGTACTATTAGTATCAGGAAAATGTTTAGATCATGTTTTAGATTTTTATGTTTTAGATAAATATATTTTATTATTTTTATATTCCATAATGAAATATTTGAAGTTAATTTTATAGAACTTAACGATGGACATGGATAATCTATGTTAAACGTAGGGTGATTTAGATTGAAAGGAAGGATGAAATAGAGCAATAAACATCAAATTTATTTCTATGTTCTGATTTACTTAAAGAATTTATAGGTAATTGACTCACATGTTTTTTATCTGGTTAAACACTCTTTAATAAGATGTAAGTATGGAAATAAAATAGAAACATCCTTTCTCGATAGAATGATTCACTTGTAATGACAATCTAAAAAGATACCTCATGTTGTTTAGAAAATTTTTCAAACATTAAAATTTAAAGAAATAAACTTCATAATATATCTCAATATTATTTTATTTTACAATATCATGATGGACTATGGGATAAATATTCATATGTTATACAAAATAAACCTTCCAATATTTCTAATTTTGGGAAAGAATATATGGGAAATTATTGGGTTTTTACTATGGATGATCTAGAAAAAGTGATTGCAGTGCTTTATTTAGTTGGAAATGAGGGTGATATTTGAGTAGAATATATCTTTTTTTATATTTTTATTTTTTGATTATCATAGGTACCATACCTTATTCAAAAACTCAAGTAACATTTTTTATAATATATTATGGAATGCTAGTTATGGTTGATGTTTCAAAACATTATGATCATACCCAGAGATTGATTACAAATTATGGTCTATGTCAACATCATTTTAAACTGATATGTATCAACTATTCATGGATAAAATAAGAAGAGGAACATAGAATAGTTTTGAGTTATTATAATAAAATTGGGACTCCACCTAGAATATCATGGGACCTTAGACTTAAAAATTGGGTTGGGATTGAATAGTGAATAATATTTTTATTGTATGAATTATTTTAATAGTTTTTCAAAAACATTATTTTGTAATCATGATTTAATTGATTCATATTACATATTATATGATGATTTTTCTATAAAAAATGATGAAAAATATTGGTTAATGTTTTAAGAAGGATATTGAAAAATTGACGTGTTTATGTTCTAAAAATTATGAAGTAGTTTTATTTTATAAATGATTTTATAGTGTATTAAAAATGCTATGAGGATCTTGAAGCACATAAGTATTTTACTTCTATAAGTTTTGTTTTCAAAATTTGGAAACATCTGTTGGAAGGAATATATATAATTCAAAATAGATTTAGTTTGATGGTTAATTTTGAATATTATTATCACATTTATTTTTCCATTATAAATGGATTTATATATTTTTTTTCAAAAAAATACATGTAGGTCGAGAGACCACCCATCACATCCAACAAGGCCATGTTTTTTAAACCATTTTCTAATAAAACAGGGGAGATTTCTCCCCACTGTATTATATGATTTCACAGTTAGTATGAATTTATTTTCACATAAACAAATATATATTAAGATGACTTACAGAATCATAATATGGGATTATATAATTTTTATTTTATGGATTTGGATGTGATTAGTGATATATTGGTAGAAATGTATTGAGATTTAATAGATTTTTGAGGTATTTGTAACCATTATTTTTAACATATAAAATTTTATTTGATAAAAATCCATTTTTATTTTTTGGACATATTTTTAATGTATTGATAATGTTTAGGGTTAATATAATCTTTAATACTGATGTAAATATTGGTTACTAAAATTTTGGAACATATCTTTTATCATATATATGATGGTGGCATTGAAATATTTTTTAGTAATTAAGTGATCAATTTTATTTCAGGAAAATATCACTATATTATTTGGGGGAACATCATATTATTAAGGTATACATAATATTATTAAATAAAATGAGATTTTATTTGTAGAATAAAAAATGAATTATTTTTTGGGAGAATATATGATATTAATTTGGAATTATAGTGATTCGGGTTATTTAGGGAAATGATTAAAATATTTTAGAGATTATATTGTTAGTGTATATGGATATTTTTGGTATATGAAATTATTAGAGACTATTTATTATTGTATATAAATGTTAAATTAATCTCATAAGAATATTTTGTCAAATCCTTATGATATTTGGGTTTCTAAGAATAATCAGTAATTTCTTAATCTATTTATTGATAGTAATTTATCAAATGATATAAATTGAAATTTAGGTATTTATTTTAAGGCTTTTCAAATTAACAATTTATGAAGGTTTATTATTTTTCTGGAATTATATTACCATTGGATAACAATTTTCATTATGGTAAATGTCTACAGACTAGAGTAATACCATTATATCCTTTTAATTATTATGTAATCTATTTGAAGTTGATTTTATTTATTAAGGCATTAATAATTCCTCTTCAATACAAAATGTTTTTTGAAAATATGAAATTTTGGTGGGAATTTATTAAAGGATGAAATTATACTTGTAAAGTAAGTATATTTCCTTATTTTCATTATCTATATGAAAAAATAATTTCTCAAAACCATGAAAAGGATATTGAAACAAAAATATTAACATATTACCCTCATTTAAAATAGAAAATGGTATTTTAAAACTAATTTTATATATGGTTTTATGGTTATTAAAATTATATTGATCATTAATTTCTTCAAATCAAAATTCCTTATCACTCTCTATCATTATTTGGAGATTACTTTTTCCTCTATTTCCATATTTTCAATTGAAGTTAATGTTCTCATATTTGGAAACCAATTTTGTGTTATTTATGGTGACCTTTATATTTACCTTTTTCTCTTTTAAAATGGATGTTTTATTAACCTGTTTTGTGATGTGGGATATTAAAAAAGGTATTTTCAAATGTAAAACTCATGTTTTCTAGGACCGAGTTCAAATTGTGGGAATGAAATTTACTAAATGGGGGAGAATTTAAAATCCAAATAATATAAAATAACACTAAAATTGATTGCTCATACCACATAAGACACTAATATTAAACAAAAAATAAAATATGAATCTTTAAATGTCATAGATATAAACTAGTTATTAAATTATAAAGTATTGTAACACCCTAAGATTTTGTGAAATATTTTTTTAATTAATATTTTAGATATTTTAGTTATACACAACACCTTTTTTATCTTTATTTGTATGAAACAAAAATTTAAACATTCATTAAACAAAAAACTGAGTTTTTCTTGCATTACATGCAACACATAATTTATATTCCATTACAAAAAATAATAAGTTTGAATGAAATGTGACTTAATATTAAGAATTTGTTATTTGATATGATTGTTTTAGAATAGCAATTGAAATTATGGGTATTAATAGGATTAAATAAATTATAAAATTATATAGTTTATACATTTATATATAATTAATTATTTGGTGAAACATTAATTGGAAATGAAACTAAAAACCATTTCAAAATTATGGGAATCTTTTTCTGAAAAATTATTTTTATGAAGAAAAACATGTTTTTTTAATTAAATTTAATAAATAAAATTTCATGAACAATTTTATTGAATTTTATATTTTTTTATCCAATAACATGTTTAATATTAATCTTATGTTTTTTCTAGATAAGATATAATAATAAATAAAATTTTATAATTAAATACTACATAAAAAACAGTTTTGTCACATTTTTCACACTTATATTAAAACTAATTTTTTTTATTCTATGATATTTTTAATAAATTATATTACATTTTTAAAATAATTATTTTAAGATTATATTAGGGTTCAATATTCAGATTTTTCTAACAAAATAAGTTTTTCAATGAATAGTGAAAATGCTAGTTTTTATTAAAAGAACTTATTTCTTTTATTGATTTTAAAAATATAAATTTTTTTAAGATAGTTATAAATGAAAAATTAGTTCAATTAAATATCTATTTATCAAATTTAGTTCATTATAATCATTTTATTAGTGAATTTTGTGAAAATATATTTTTAATATTTTGAATATTTTCACTTTCCAACCCCACTTTCTCATTGCGTCTCTGAGATTGATGTTAAGTTAAATAAATTTATTATATGAATGAAATATTAAAAAATATATCCTATATTTGGAATAATAAGATTATATATCATCTTAAAGTTCAGATTACATTTTTTACCATAATGAATAGTATAAATAGTAAAAATTATTTATAGTGTTTATGGTAAAAATGGGTTTATCTTGTGTGATAAACTAAATAGATAAGGGTTGAAAAGTATCAAATAAATTTAAAAACCCAATTTTATTCACATATTTCAACCTCATGTCTTCTATTATCGATAATTGACCTCTGTGGTATCTTTTTCCTTGTGATGAACATGGCTACACCTATTCATTTTAAAAAATTACAATTGTTCCACTCACCTCACCTATAAAAGGCCTTCCACTCCTCTCAACATAACACATTATAAGATATTTTTATTTTAAATTTACAGCCAAATTACTTCTTTAATTCAATAATCTCCTAATATACACATTATTTTGGTCATAAATCAATCCTTTTATGGATTTGGGGCAAACTAAAAGGGTTTTTACGAAGAAGAGGCAACATCCCTAACCGAGTGTTTTATTTTATTTTCTTTCAAAAAAATTAAATTATTATTAAACCATTATGATATAATAACCTTATTAAATTAATTATATGATTTTTTTTATTTTAATGGTATGACCTACAACCATCTTCTTTTCCATCAAATGGGTTGAAAATAGGCCTTTGGGACACCAGTTTGGTTCTCGGGTTTTGTAAGGCTTTCAGGCCACCCAAGGCCTTAGGGCCAACTAATTCTCAAGGACTTCGGGCCACCATAAGGCATTTGGACCACTGCAAGGCCTTCAGGCCACATGAATGTAGTGGTACCAGTCAGACTACTAGGACCAAGTCTTCAGAAGAGGATTCAGGGCAGGCACATTCACTGGAGTCGAGCTAACCAGAATTGGAAGAATGAGAGGGTATGGCTTTGGCCTCGGAACTAGGCATGTGCAGCTTTGCATAGCACAACTAGCCGACTAGCCCTGGGAAGGTGGAGTGCTAATATCATGACACATGCTGGGGAGGAGCAGTTCCTAATTTTCTTGTCTGGTTTATTACCTCGAATACCTACAAGGCATGTAATTTTCTCTGAGCTTTCAGGCCTTGTAAGGGTTCCACATCATCCCATGAAAGGTGGATTATCAAAAATAATAAAAAATGAAGGCCTTTGGGCCATTCCACGAAAATGTGGTTTGGATAAATACCTTCCTCTATTTTAGTTTTATTACAAAATATAATTTACTAAAGAAATAATATATCTATTTTTGAATATTATATTGGGAAGAAGTGTAGAAATATAATGTAATGGAATGAAGTTGAAGAAATAAAGCTATTAGAACATGAGTGAGATGAGGAAATGGAAGGTAAAGTTAGATCAATTCAGTAGAATGTTAGGGGAATGTTACCAAAAACTTTATGATGATAATCATTGATGTGGTCTATAATTTGAATTTGGTGATAGGGTCTTCTTATGAATTTCTCTATAGAAGAAAGAAGGAAAAACCATGCCCTTGGTATATCTGTCCCTTTGAAATGATTGTATCAAGATAGTAGAATAATTCTTTGTGCTTCTAATGAACCCCCTTCACGTTCATGATGTGTTATATGTATCTCTAATAAGTAAGTACATATATGATCTACCAGATGAACTTAACCAATTTGTCATACTGCTAGAGTGCAGTCTTTCTTATGAGTAACAACCAGTGGAGATTCTGGAACAAATAGATAATTTTCAATGAAACAGGACCCCTCACTTGGATAATGTTTTATGGTGAAACAACCACTTTGAGGAAGATTTAAGGGAACCTAAGGATGTAATGATGTATAATTATCTCCATTTTGGTAAAAAAATGTTATATATTTTGAGAATAAAATTCATTTCTTATGATGGTAGAATATAATACCCTTAGATTTTGTGAAATAATTTTTTTTTAAATTTAATCTTGTCCAAATTTTTCCATTACTTGAATAACCAATGTTATCTTGTGTTATGTGTAGCATTGAGTTTTTCTTACATTACAATCAACGTTGAGTTTATATGAAACATTACATACTGTTAAAACTGTTTTATTAAATATAATAGTTATAACCTAGCCATTGGAATGTAGGGTATTGATACAAATAACTATATTATAAAATTATATGGTTCACACATTTATATATACTGAATTATTTAATAAAAAAATAAATTTAAATGAAAATATAATCAATTTGATAATAAAAGAAATGTTTTTATAAAAAAAACTATTTTTTTGAAAAAACATGTTTTATCTCAATAAGTTAAATAAATAACTTCTGGGGAAATATTTTAAATAATTTTATATTTTATATTTTAATAAGATATTTAATAGTCATATTATATGTTTTCTGATCTAGAGACAAGAAGATATCTAATTATATGATTGAAAGTATATTTTTATAAAAAAAAATGGTTTCTCCCCGTTTTCAAACAAATTTTAGAAATATTATTTGGAGTTTTAAAAAAAAATTAATAAATAATGATAGTTTTTAAGGGATCTGGTCAAAATTATCTTATAGTAAATTCGTGACAATTTTCTAAGAAGATAAATTTATCAACGAATAGTAAAAATACTAGTTTTTATTAATAATTTAAAATTCTTTTAAATGATTTTAAAAAATCTATTTCTGATTTTTTTGTTGGGACACCAGTGTATCGCTACGCATGTGGATTCTATTTCCATAGCGTTCCCACTTTCCAAAGGTGGGAGGATTTTTTCACTTTCATTAGTGATGTATGCTCCTTGATCAAAATGGGATGATAAGATGTCACTTCCTCCTTCAATGGATTCCTATTTAGATATTGTTTCCTAATCTATGCCTCTATCATAGATTACATTATGTTTATAGAATTTATTCTCGGTTCCATTTCTATGTGGATTCCAGTTAATTACACAACTTATGTCTCGATAGAGAAGCAACCATCAGTTAGGTGGGTGGTCACTTTAGAAATCTCTATGATTGTCTATGCATTGGGTATTTTGGTAACTTTTTAATATTTTTATTTAGAGTAATATTAAGCACAAAACCCAAGGGATCCCATGTTAATCAGGAGGTAATTATGACCTGAACGTAAGTCTTACAAGTCTTTTAACCTCAATCAATCCATTTTTAATACATTGGGTCAGAATTATGGAATAGGGAACATGTTTAAAGTATTGTGGTGTTAAAAAAAGGTCAATTTATTATAGGGATATAATGGAGGAGTTTGTACTGCATGTATAATGTCTCATGGAGATAGATTTGACATCCTGTGGAGGCAGATCAAGGAGGTGTGTCCCTAGGAGATAATATGTCACACCTAGGTTTACTATTGGTGGGATGTGTCCAAAAGATTTAACATCTAAAAGATATAGAATTAACTCCATGTGGAGTCTGATTAAGGTGGTGTAACCCTAGGAGATAATATTTTACATCTGTATAACACAATCATGTCTTGTAGGTTTAACATCTATCAAAGACGGATCGAATGCCTTGTAGAGGTTGATCAAGAAGGTGTGTCCCAAGAAGAGAATATTCTACATCTGGGATTATTGTTGGTGGTGGGTAGCCCATGATTTAAATGTTTAGTGAAGGAAAATCGAGTTCACACTAGAGTCAGGTCAAATAGGTGTTTCCCTCTGAGGGAAGAAGTCATAGCTAAATAAAGTAAGCATGTCAAGTTGGTTTAACATCAGGCAGATAAAGATTGAACACCCTATGGGGGAATATCATGAGGTGTGCCCCTATGAGGGAAGATATCACATCTATATTTAATCAGATCAAACATCATATCGATGAGGTCAAGGACGTGTATCCCTTGGAAGGAATATTTCACACATGGGTTTACAATTGTTGGTATGTTTCCAACATGTTTAGCATATAGGAAAGATAGATCAAATGCCTTGTGCAAGTGGATCAAGTATCTTTGTACAAAGGTGAAAAGATTTCATGAATGGGATTACCGACATTGAATTACATGTGGAGTATAATAAAGGATGTTTTTTCCAAGGATAGAATAACTCACACCTAGGATTAAAAGGATCCAACACCATATAAAGATAGATCAAGTAGGCATGTACCCATGAAAGAAGATCTCACACATAGGTTTATCAAGGATAAACTCCCTATAGAAGCAGATCAAAGAGTTGTGTCTCTATGAGGAATGATTTTATGCATGGGTTTACCATTGGAAGGATTGAACCCCATGGAGACATCTTACAAACCATGTTCAAGATAAAGGGATCAAAACTAATGTAGTTTAATGTTGTAGTTCAATGGTGTAGTTTAAGGTCTTGTGATAGGTTTTACCCATTTATTTTAACATCATGCAGTAAGGACACTCATGTTATGAAGGTAACATCACTAAGGGATATTGTTTGGATTACATGTGGAAGATTATATATTCAAGAGGACCAATTTTGGGGAATGATATAAGGTTAATCTATGGATTCTTCACAGGGTAGGGGTTTCATACCATTGTGAGGATAGATGGTGTGGGGCATGATTGTGGAAGCTACCTATTTCAGGAGTACATACCATGATGGGGAAGGCTAGTTGAGTGATTATTCATAGATGTTGACAATATATGGGAGTTTCATCCCTAGGGTTAAATATTCATCCCATGGTGGAGAAGATAATGGCATCCCATTATAATCGTACAAAGGGTATCTTGGGTTGATATTATAGGGTAGGATGTGTGGGGTCATCCCTTGTAAATCATACACAGGGAATCCATTGTTTAATTCATAAGATAAGGCTATAGTTTTACATAATGTGATGAAGATGTTTTTTTTTAGTTTAACATAATATGACTAAGACGTGAAGCTAGGAAAATTTATACCAGGCATCTTGAATGTGGATGGGGTCACTTCTCAAGGGGGTCATATAAAGAAAGGATTAAGGTTCTTCATTAGGAATACCACCAATATTGGTACCCGATTTCCATTGAATATTCCACCTCTAGGGTTAATATGACCACTGCTCATGTTCCTAAAGGAAGGATATGGCATTAGAACTACTGTATATAATTGGAAATCAGAAGGTCCAATGTTAGGTTCACTATTCTCCAAAGTAAGGGGTAGTATGGAATGTTTTCATAGAAGAAACAAGTATAGAAATAAACACACGAAAAAATAGGTAACACTGAGATTAAGACTAGGAAGTTGTTGCACAAAACTTTTTTGTGTTGTGTACATTAGCTTCACATGAATAGGTCTCTAGAACAAGGAAATATTATAGAGTAAAGAGTCACAGTTACCTAAAATATTTCATGTTGCACAAAACAATATGAGTTGTACACAACAATGATGTTTCATGAAGATCTGTGTTTCACAAAAGAAAGTTCCCTTTGCACGAACCCAACCATACATATGATTAGTTGTGTAGGATCACTCCACTTAATTACAAGTCATGTCTTGGGATAGATAAGGTCTATTGACAAGATTCACTACCTTTGATGGTTCATGATATATGTTGTTGCATGCTATTAGGAAAAATAGTTAGTTGCACGTAGTAGAGTGATACTTCATCATATGGGGAGCCTCTCATATATGATGGGGTGAGCTTATATTTATATATGAAATCCTAGTCTTGTATCACATTACTTCATAGGTGAATAATATAGTAACATGAATCTCCATCCTTTTCCACTGGGGCTTAGCCATGGAAAAAATCCCAGTGTGACATTGGATTTGGCACGGAACTGAATACTTTTGAGATGGGTTTGTGGGAAGCACTAATTTATTGTATGAATCCTACATTTATTTCACAAATAGGGATTAGTCGCATGTTTTGAGTAAGGGGACCCCATGGAAATTATCATTACCTTAGGCGCACAAGACTTTTGTGCATAGATACATACCTTTTAGGGAAAACATTGATATGTGTGTGAAACCTTCTCCAAGGCCCTATAATTGGCCTTCAGGGTGGGTTTCATGTTCGGTTCATATGTAACTATCCATTTAATGTTATATATGATATTATAGTGCCAAAAAATCCCCCTATGAATTAGATCTGTAGGGGAATGCGAGGTTGGGTTCCAAGGAAAACATCAATGAGTGTGGATCATTACCTCATGTTCACACAACAACCATCCCAATTTTTTCAACTATATTGTTCACAAAAATAAATTTAAGGGAAAATTACATGAGTAGGAGGAGGAACACCATTGTAAATTACTCTAAATTCTCATGTGATAGCGTTTTTATCTCATGAATGGAACTAACCTTTTTCATGATAACTGGATCCTTAACCACTTCTGTCATCAATTCCAACAGTGATGCATCTAATTCCATGTCCACGGGGGCATTTTATGCCGAAACTACCAAAATTTTCATGACTCTATGAATTTTATGCGCCCCAAACCTTCATTTTCACACACATTCCTTAGAACATCTAGAATTATCTGAAATGGAAAATTATCCAAACTAGGCTGAGATCAAAGCTACTGCCAACTTCTGAAGGGATGAAATTTCTGGATACCTGTAGATTCATTAAGTTTTGAGGGTTATCTTTGACAACCATGAACTTCTGAGCATACTAAATTAATCCCATATGAATGATTTTTTGAGAAAACATCAGCAGTTGTATAATTTTTGGCTGATGAATGAAGTGTCCATCCAAGGTATTGAATTCAAAACACCACACTATTGG
Organism: Viscum album; assembly: GCA_963277665.1. Classification (NCBI taxonomy): domain Eukaryota; kingdom Viridiplantae; phylum Streptophyta; class Magnoliopsida; order Santalales; family Viscaceae; genus Viscum; species Viscum album. The sequence continues at coordinate 105,139,507 of OY728143.1, read as the reverse complement.
ATAACATATCAGGATGAGATCATCCTCTGAAACTTCACTCCACAAGGTCATACTTTTATAGAGCTTGGTAAAATCACTGCATGCACACTGATTGGATGTATGATAATGATTAATGTGGAGAAACCAAAGGCTAATGAGTTCTCATCTTTCTATGACATCATTTCTCGGAGTAGTATCTATAAAAATATTAAGAAATTTCCAAAAGACTGGGATCTATGGGCTGGAAGAAACATCATCGATCAATGGGTCTAGATATACTGGGCAAACATCATCTTCTTGTATTATGCGGTTTTTCTACACTATATTAGATTATAAGAGGTAGTGTGGACATCCTAATTACAAATGTACTATAAATAGTTTTTGTTTCCATAGATCATCAACCGTTGGTCTCCAAACACAAACACTTTCAACCATCACCATGGGGTGGTGGGTATCAGCCTGTGGTATGTGGAATAAATTATAGGAATCCCACTAAGTGGATTCCAAAATGACTATATTCTTATAACCCTAAATGTTTGGGGTGATAGTCAATAGACCGTTCTCCCAGTTTAGCGCCCATATGTAGTTCTTAATGATAAATTTGAATCATACTCCACCTTACATATGGAAATCTAATTCAAGATATAGATGGTAATATTATTAAAGAAGGACTATGTTATGAAAATGCTGAGGTGATAGAGGCAATGTCCAGTAGCACCTCAAAGGAGGATGTTGGGATCATTACTACTAATTATATAGGAAGGGAAATTTGAGTAGTGGGGATATAGAATGGTTCGAGACTACGATCAATTAGTCCACTAAATTAAATTCCCCTACACTTTTATCTATATATTTTAGCTTCCAATCTGAGACACGACATTGGTATTTTCCAAGTAATTCTTATGATTGTAAAACCCCTATATTTTTACGATATTCAATTTTAATTTAATTAAATTTTATTTTCATTGATGTCTTGTGTTGTACGCTAATATAAGATAATATTTCACTATACACAACACCGAATTAGCTTGCAGTATATTCAACACTATACTTGTCTTGTGTTACACACAATTTTATGTTCTTTTGATAAAATTAATTTCATGAAAGAGATAATTTAAGTGAACAAAAAAATATTTTAATAACCTAGTCATTATAATGGTGAGTATGAAAAGTATTAACATTCTTTTGAATAAATATTTAAATGAAAATAAATGAGTTTATAAAAAAATAAAATCACTCTTGATATATTTTTTTAATGTAATATATATGTAATATATTCAATATAATGTTTACAATTCATCTTTTATGTTTTTTATAAATGATATAAGAATAAATTATTTTTTAGCTAAAAGAAATATTTTTCATAAAATGTAGTTTTTCCACCTTTTGATGTCACACCCATTTGAAATAAAGTTTTTGACACTTATATATATTATATTTAACAAATAAAATTTTTATTTGGAAGCATGATAAAAAAATTTATACTGGATGAATTTTTTACATTTTTCTGATAAGTTTTAAGTTTTGATGAATAATAAAAATATTCTAAATTTTAATTGAAAACAACTTTTTCATCAAAATAATTTATATGAATGAGTTATATTATTTAATGGATTTTATGTAAAAATAGAATATATTTTTATCAGTTAATATAATTTTGGTAATTGGTATTAATTTTACCACGAATTTTGATGTAAAAACATGTCAATCTTTTGCAATGTTTTAAATTTTAAAAATCCAGTTTTTTATTTCGACAATGGAATTAATTATAAATTAATCACTAAAAATTATACGATTTTAATTTTTAAAAATGGATACCATATATGGAATTAGTAGGTATAAATTATGTAAATATTAGTATTTTAGTTTTGGGCATTATGAATAGTAACTTCAGTAATTTTTATTAATATGGTAAAAAGGTAAATCATGTAATTAAGGGTAAATATAATATTATAAAATTACTTTATAACCTGTCATAATATTATTGTATGATTTATTTCCTACTTAAACCATCTTTATGTCAAAATGATACCATTTTCAATCCACTTGGATGAGATTAGGACATGTAATATATTTTATTTAAAGAAAAGTTAAATATGTTTTACTCAAATATTAATTAATTTATCATTTTTAAAATTAAGTTATACAAAAGGTAAATTCAATTATAAATACTCATTTGAAATATACAATATTTTTATTTATCATGGTAATTTATTTTTAATTTTTTAGAAATAATTAATTACCTTAAATGTTTATATAATGATGATACATAAATTATTTAGTTGATAAAAAATCAATAAACTAATTTTTAATAAAATAACCATTAAAAGATGAAAACACTTGAAAAAATATTATTTTTTAATTATATCTCAATGATAATCATACGAGGGTTGAGTTATTGACAATATAGAACCTTATATAAGAGATTTTGAAACTTATATTATTTTATTTAAAGTGATGATAAACATGTCACATTCATGTTTTAATAAGAATAACATTTTTTTATGTAGGATTTCCCAGGAGATATATTTTTCTATAAGAATTATTATGAAATATATAGGATTTATATTGATCACAATTTTTAATTTTTAATTTTTATCCAACAAATAAGTATATTAAATAATTACACAAAACCGATGTAGTAATTTTTTATTAATAGAAATATAAAATTAATGTTACTAAAAATACGAAAATAAATATAATTTGGGATAATTAATATATAATTATTTTGTATATATATACATTACCCCTTATAGATATATTTAAATATTTAGTTCTAGGTTAACATATTATCTTGATAATTTTTAAAAAAAATTAACTGAATAGTTATAAAATCAAACTGTTGATATTTTAACAAAATAATGTTTTATTAAAATATTTAAAAATCAGAAAGTATTTTAAAAAATATAAAATAAGTATTATTCACTATAAAATGTTATATACTGCTCATTTATGGTCCAATTGACATAAAATAATTAAAACATATTGTATTTTTGTATTGAAAAATTTATTACCGCATTTAAAATTAAAAGATATTAATTAAGGGTAAAACTAAAATATATTGTGTAAAATGAAATAAAAACATGTCTAAAAAATTTTGGTGGATGATATTACAACCTTGTCTCATCTCATATTTTAAATAAGGACATTTTGGATGTTTTTGGATGTGGTTTGAATTTATTTTAAAGTAATATTTTTAGAATTTCCTATTATAAAAGGGAACATACTCCCCCATTTCATTATAACTCATTAAACCTTAAAGAACATTCATTCCCTTTATAATTCACTTCTTAACTTTCCTAGTTACATTCTAGATGTTCTGGTCTTCTCAAAAGACAAACTCTATTAACGTTATGAGGAGATCTAAAGGGAGCTCATTGAAGATGAGGTAATATCCTCTACCAATCCATTCAAACTTGTTTCTATTTTACTTCCTCTTAATGAGTTGTTTCCATTATGATATAACTAATAATATATCAATTATATACTCAGATGTTATTATAATTATTAAAAAACCATATTCCACCTTCTATCTATCCTATGAAAAATGAAATCACGACACATGTGTACATACGACTTACCGTCTCCACATCGTGGTGTAATATGTTTTTCACCACCACTTTACATGGATGAGTATAATGATGGAAATTGTAAATATATATTATTATTATAACATGATATATATTTTTAAAGAAAATATTTACCATCCACTTCCATAATATTTCACAATTATGGGAATGATATCATCGCTCAGGTGTATGTACGACCTATAGTCTCTCTGATGTGATGTGATTCATTCTTCATGATATACATTAAAGAATGATTTTATAAATGTATTGAATTAAGAAATATTATATATATTATATAAATATCATTATGGAAATTATATAACTATAATATAATAATAATAATAATAATATTTCTAAGGAATCATGCGTAAAAAAATAAAGCAGTTAATATCTGATAGATGAGTAATAATGTTATTAACAAACAGATGATAATAAAATCATACCTAATATCATAAAAATTAATATAATTATATAATAAATAATCTAAATTATTTAAATCATTAAAAATTATGTTCTCATAAATATAAATGATATCATACTTAAGGGAAGGGATTATTTTGCCTCGCTTTTATTTCTGTGGGACATATGCCTTATACTCCACCTATCTCTTTTCAGTTCTATTTATGATTCCCATAAATGTTTTTATGATTATTATCATAATTCTTATGATATTAATTTAATTTATTTATTGTATGAGGCATTTAATTCTACTAATTATAAATTTTTAAGGGATAATATCACAATCTCAGTTTTATATGAGATTGTTTATACGTAAGTATATACTAGGGTATATTTATCATCCATGTCCATGATTCAAAAATATATATTCTAAAATATTATTTATATCCGTATAAAATTATTTAAAGTCAATTTTACCCAATTGGTGAATTTTTATTAAATGTTATGACTGTAATCTTTTGTCATTTTTTGATATAAGGTACTTTTTGACTTATCGGACAAAATTACTAGAAAAATGTTTTATTTTAACTTATACAACATTATGTGTTTTTAAGTATTCATAAAACCATATTTCCATGAATATTACTTAACATGATTTAAATTTTATTTCAATGAAATTATTTTATATTAAAATTGTGGGGAATTTTTTGAAAAGAAAATGTTTCTGAAGAATAAAGGATGTTTTCCTCTAAAATTAAATTCAAGTATTTAATAAAAAAAATTCCATATAATATGGAATTATTTAATTGGGTTACTTTTTAAGTTAATATCCCTATTATTCTTATGATTTTATTTTTTTATTTAATTATAATTATAAAATCCATTTGTTTTACAAGGATTATGTTATGATGGAATGATGTTTATGAAACCCATTTTTTTCTTCAGGTTATGAAATGATGACTGATTTATGTTTTTGTGGAACATGTAATAATAATTTCAGTATAATATTGGTGGGACCAATATCTCCCTCCAATCATTGGGTAAATATTCATATTTCATGATATAGACAGGACTATAATGACAAGTAAATCTAGTTCAATCGTATATGGCTAGAACAACAAGTATATATGGTTGAGTAATACAGGGTTGGAATAAAGAGTGAACTTGGATCAGTAATGGAATTTATCCACATTTATGGTATTGGTAATGATACTTGAATAATATGAAATAATTTTCTATGCTTATGTGGATTCCAAAAATTCCTTGTCATATGTTATGCCCTTTGGAAATTTGTTCATTGATTCTTTATGATCTATTATGCTTATTCCAGGACATGATATCATGATATCTGATATACAACAGAATATTTTAAATTGTTTTGTTATTATGTATTATGATTATGATATGATTGATATCTCCCTTTATTACCCATACAGAGCATCTGATCTCACTATTTTTATGTTTCTTTTTCCCCAGGTCATAAAGAAGGGTATTAAGTAAAATGTGACAAAAGGGGTTCTAGTAATGAAGAAAAAGAAGGAGATGATGTAGATGTTTTATAAACCATTTATTTATGTTTCACATTTTTCAAATACACTAAACTAATAATTTTTTGGGTATATTCTTGTGTCATGAATTAAGTATTCTGAAAAGTTAATGTAATGTCTATGTACGTCAAGAATGGGTCATTAAAGTTAGTATCAGAGAAAAGGCTTAGTAATCCCTTGGAAACTAGGTTGGGAAACCATTAATGATATCCCTAGATATATTTATAAGGATATGTATAGTGATGTCCATAATGATAAGTATAATTATAGGTTACAATACTACAATTTTGGTAACGATAATGGAAAACATTGGATTAAACCTATGATGTTATAGAATGAAAATAATTTTCCTTTATTATGTGGTTTTCCAATTATTATTAGTGTTACACACATTTTTATGTTTTATTTATTTAATGGATAGAACCCAAAGGAACCTTGTTAATGGTGTATGTGATGTGGAATGCAATGATTTTCATCCTAAGTTACCAAATATTATGGAATTCGGAATACATAATCTTGTTTCTATGAATCCTAATAGGCTTTCAAATGACCCAAAGAGGGAACAAAGTTCACTTGAATCCTTATTGAGGCAAAATTAACATTATTTTAGTGGAACAAACAATCCCTTATTTTATGAGAAAGGGATCTGTACCATTGAATATATTTTCTTCATTCTCCTGTATTAAAAACATGAAAAAATTATGTTGGGAACTTATCCCTTGTAAGGTAAAGAGAATCTATGGTGTAACTTTATCAAGAATATGAGGAAACAAGATAAAATTGACTCCATGGATTAAGATGAGTTCAAGAACTTATTTTTCAGTACACACCCTCCTTATATTCGTCTTAGAAAAATAGAGATTGATGTTACCCATCTATCTCATGGTTATGATAAGAAAAGAATGATAGAGTTGAAATAAAACTATAAATTCTATAGAGAAAATAAGATTTGATTTTATTTATGCTCAAAGTGTCGAAGGCCACATAGAGGAAATTTTATTAAGGTTACTAATAAATGATTTATGTGTGGGAAAAAGGTCATCTATAATTTTACTACAAAAATAATGGGAATAAACATAAATCTCTATAGAGTTAACCTCCCATAATCCAGTTTTTAATGTGAAAGGAAAATAGGAATTATTCTAACCAATTCCCAAATTCAGGGGTTAATGATGATGACCTACATCAGCAATCACTTAAGGAAAAATAGAAATAAAAGTCACATGTGATCATTTTTGTCATTGTGGAGTATGAAAATAAAGTTGTGGAATGATTGTGTGTTTATGTATTAGAATTCAATAATAATGTTGTGGATGTATATTTATGGTATTATGGAATAATGAAACATCTGTGTATATGCCTGTTTTATTTTTTCTATAAGGATTTAAGAGCATATACTGAATGGAATTGGTAAACAAGAATAATGAATGATGTAATAAGTTGATTTTTTTGGAAAATGATTGATTAAGGGATGGATAACCCTTAATATGAGCATGATGAGAAGATAATTATATTTGGATAATGATATGTTGGATATGAATAAGTAGTTTTATTGTTAATGATTTCCTTATAAATTGTTAAGGATTGTTGAAAAGTGGTTCATGCTATCATAGATGAAGTTTATAGCATTTTGGACTTAAGAATAAGGAAACATTCCTGTTTTCAATAAGGATGTATGGTAAAGAGAATGCATGATTAAGGTATTAACATGTTTGGAATGATAAAACCTATATTTTCCTTATAATATATTGGAGATAAATTTTCATCCGATTTATTTCACCTCTTTCTATAGTTTTGTATTTTCAGCTTTCAAAAGGATTTTAAGGTTATGAATCAGATGAATTTTTTTAGAATAAATTATTATATCACCATAAGTGGACTTATGAATAATTAACAACAATTTATAACTTTTTTGTTGTTATAAAGACATATGGAATGACCTATCATTATATTTATAGATCACATTATCTGTTAAGGATTCAGGAATGAAAAATTCAACTTCATTTCATTGAATAGGAACTGAAGGGGAAATTGGTCAAGTCATGCCCAATGGTGATATTGTACCAAGAACAAGTAATTATATCTTCTCATGTAAATTATTAAATATTAGTAAAAAGAGATCATGATGTAAAAGGATGTCTTATTATCAACATTTTTGTTGATATCAATGACCTCGTACATGCTTCTTTAATTTATGGTTATGTGATTGTTAACTTTCATTGGATCACCAAAATTATTATGATCAATAATATTTATCAATATCTATGATTATTTATGCTTTTAATATACTCCCAATATTCACCTATGTTCTCTTACGCAGAGACCTAGTTATGATTTACTTTTGGTAAATGTTATTTTCTAACTATTCCTTTTTAATAGGAAGTTGTAGTCCTTATTTTTTTAATGTGGGTTTCTGTGAAATAAAATTTCCTGTATTAAATCCTGTAAAAATCCATATAAATTTCAAGGGAGAAATTAATTTTATGGGTGGTAGAATGTAAAACCCTGATATTTTTAGGAGATATATTTTTTAATTTAATTTAATTTTCTTTAATATCTTGTGTTGTACACTACACCTAGATAATATTGCGCTATATGAAACACCGAATTAGCTTGCAGTATATGAAACACTATGCTTGTCTTGTGTTACACTCAATTTCAAGTTCTTTTGATATAACTCATTTCATTAAAGACCATGTTTATGTGAAAACTAAATATTATTATAACCTTGTAATTATAATGGGGAGTATGAACAATATTAACTTTCTTCTAAAAAAATCATTTAAATGAAAATAAGTGAGTTTATAAAATAATAAAATAACTCTTAATGGATTTTTTACTGTAATATATATGTAATATAACAAATATAATGTTTAAAATTTATCTTATATGTTTTCTAGGCATGATATAAGAACAATTTCAATTTTTTAGATAAAAGAAGTATTTTTTTAAAAAATGGAGTTTTTCCATCTTTTGATAAAGAACCCATTTTAAATATAGTCTTTGAAACTTTTATATATTATATTTAGCAACATAAACTTATTATTTGGAATTGGAATATAAAAATTTACTTTGGATGAATTTTTTATATTTTTATGAAAAGTTTTATGTTCTAATGAATAATAAAAATATACAAAATTTTAATTGAAAACAACTTTTTTGTTGAAATTATTTATATGGATAAATTTTAATATTGATTGTTTTTAAGTGAAAATAGAATATATTTTTATCATTTAATATATTTTTTTTAATTTTCATTAATTTTATCATTAATTTTAATTTAACAACATTCCAATATTTTTTAATATTTTAACTTTTAAAAATTATTTCTTTCAATCTGACTATGGAATTAATTTTGAATAAATTACTAAAAATTATGATTTTGGAATTTTTAAAAATTGATTTATTATTTTGAATCAGTTTATTCAAATTATTTAAATAGCATTATTTTATTTTGGGGCATTATCAATATTAATTTCAGTAATTTTTATTAATATGGTAAAAAGGTAAATTGGGTAATTAAGGGTAAATATAGTATTATAAAATTACCTTAAAATTTTTCCTAATATGATTGGATAAGTTATTTTCGACCTAAAATATCCTTGTGTCTAAATTATATCCTTTATAAGCCACTTGGCTGAGATTAGGGAATTTATAATATTTTATTTAAAGAAAATTTCAATATTACTTTTTCAAATTTTAATAACTTTATCATTTTTAAAATTAGACTATATAGAAGATAAATTTTATTATAAATATTGATTTGAAAATTAAATTTTTCTTATTTATCATGGAAATTTATTTTTAATTTTTAGGAAATAATTAATTACCTTAAATTTTGATATAATGATGATGCATAAATTATTTAATTGATAAATAAAAAATAAACAAATTTTTATTTAGATAACAATTAAAATATAAATACACATGAAAAAATATAATTTTTCAATTATATCTCAACCATAATAATCTTATTTTCAATTTATTGAAAATTTGGAGCCTTATAGAAGATATTATGACAATTATAATATTTTATTTATAGTGATGTTAAACTTGTAACATTTTGATTTTAATAAGTATAATATTTTTAATGTAGGATTTTATAGGAGATATATTTGAGTATATTTCTTATTATTAAATATATAGGATATATCTTTATCATAGCATTTTATTTTTAATTTTTATCCCAAAATATATATATTAAATAACTACAGAATACTGATGCAGAAATTATTTTATTAACGAAAATATCAAATTAATGTTTCTAAAAATACTAAAATAAATAAAATTATAGATAATTAAAATATCCAACAAATTTTATTAATTACCTTTAACACATTGAGATATAATAATTTTTTTTTCAAGGTTAATATATTATCATGGTATTTTAAAAAATTCATTAAATAAATTGTGTCAAAATGACACTATTGATATTTTGTCAAAATATTTATTTATTATATTATTTAAAAATCCTAAAATATATTCAAAAATATAAATAATTATTTTTGACTCTATACTATTATATATCGTTCATTTTTTATCTAATTGATATCATATAAGTAAAAATTACACTATTTTAATATTGAACAATTTGTTACCTTAGTTAAGATTTAGAGAATAATTAAGGGTAAAATGAAATGATAAGGTTACAAATGAAATCAAAACATATATAAAAATTATTTTTTTATGATATTACCACCTTACCGCATCTGATTTTCAAAATAGTGACATTTTGGAGTGTTTGAATGAGGTTTTAATTTATTAGAAATTAATAATTTTTTATTTTTCAATGGTATCCCCAACCTTAACTATAAATTGGAACATCCTCCCATGTTTCTTCATAACTCATTGATACTTCATGTTTCAAACATAAACATTATATTTTTCTTCTTAAATTACCAACTTACATTCTAGATGTTCTGGTCTTCTCAAAAGAAATACTTTAATGCCTTCAAGAGGATATATAAAGGTAGCATGACAAAGAAGATGTAATCTTCCCTACCAATTATTTCAAACATATTTCTTCTTATACTTACTATGAATGAGTTGTTTCCATTTTAATGTAATAAATAAAGTATAAATTATATACTTAGATGTTATTATAATCATGTAACAACCGTATTAATTCTTTTATCCATCTTATGAAAAATGAAATCACCACTAGTGCGTACATACGACTTACCATATCAATACTGTGGAGTAATATATTTTTCACCACCACATTTCATGGATGGGTATAATTATATAAATAATAACTATATAGGATTATTATTAAATTATATGAATTCTATAACGAAAAATATACCATACACATACAAACTATTTCACAATTATTGGAATGATATCATCGCTCGTGCGTACATACGACCTACCATCTCCACGATGTGATGCGATTCATTATACATGATATCCATTAAATCATGACTTTATAAATGTATTGAAAGAATCTTTTTGACATATATCATATTAATAACATTATGTAAATTAAATAACTATAATCTAATAACTGGAAGAAGAACTTATCTAAAAAACAAGCATATGAAAATAAAGTAGTTAATATCTGATGGATGAGTAATAATTTTATTGACAAATAGATGATAATATTATCATATATGATATCATAAAAATTAATATTATTATTTAATACATAAATGAAAATATTTAAATCAATATATAGGAGGTTCATATGCATAAAAAGAAAATCAGACCTAAGGTAATGGATTATTTTGTCTCACTTTTATTTTTGTGGGAATATTGCCTTATACTCCACCTATTTATTTTGAGTTGTGTTTATGATTCCCATGAGTGTTTTTATGATTAATATCATGAAGGTTATAATATTCATATTATTTTCATTATTTTATGATTCATATGATTTGACTGATTATAAATTGGTAAAGGATAATTTCACAATCTCATTATTATATGAGATTGTTTATGTGTATATATATACTGGGGTATATTTATCATCCATATCCATGTTTCATAAGTATGTATTCTATAATATTATTTTTATCCATGAATAATTTTTTAACATAAATTTTACCCAATTGGTGAATTTTTATTAAATGGTATGAAATTAATATTTTTTTCATTTTTCTGATACGAGTTAATATTTGAATTATCCGGTAATAGTACGTGATGAATGTTTTCATTCAACTTATACAACATGATAAGTTTTTTATTCTTTCATAACACCATATTTACATGAATCATACTTTACAATATTTCTAGTTTATTTTTAGAGAAATTATATTCTTTTAAAAGTTTTTGGAATTTTGAGAAAAGAAAATGTTTTTAATAAGAAATGATATTTTCCTCAAGAATTAATTTCCAGTGTTCAATAAAAATTATTTTCCATATAATATGAAATTCTTTAATGCAGTTATGTTTAAAGTATACTATCCATATTATTTAGATGGTTTTATTTTTTTTATGGAATGATATTTATGAAATCTATTTGTTTTACATTTATTATGTTATGATGGAATGATGTTTAAGAAACCCATTATATTCATTGGGTTATGCTATTATGAATGAATTTTGTTTTTGTGGAACACATAGTAATGATTTAATTATTTGATGGGTGGGACCGATATCTCCCTCCAATGTATTGGGTAAAGATTTATTTCTCATGATATAGACAGGGCTGCAACAACAAGTAAATCTAGTTCAGTTATACAGGGCTGGAATGACAAGTAAATCTAGTTCAATAATACAGGGCTAGAATGAAGAGTGAACTCGGTTCAATAAAAGAAAATTATCCACTATGATGGTCTTGGAAATAATCGTGGACTAATATGAAATCATTTTCATTGCTTATTTTCATGGCAAAAGTTCCATGTCATATGTGATTGTCTTTGTCAATATGTTCATTGATTATTTGTTATCTATTATGACTTATTCTATGACATGATATCATGATCCATGATATGAAGGAGACACTTTTCAATTGTTATATTCTTATGTATTATGATTATGTTATGATATAAATCTACCTTGTTTACCCTTAATGAGTAGATGAGATCACCCTTTTTATGTTTCTTCCCCCCAGGTTATGAAGAAGGGTATTAAGTAATATGTGATAAAAGGGGTTATAGTAATGAAGAAAAATGAAAGAGATGATGTTGATGTTTTATGAACCAGTTATTTATGTTTCCCAATATCTAAATACACTAAACTAATAAAATATTTGGGATTCTATTTGTGTTAGGTATTATGTATTCTGGAAAATTAATGTAATGTCCATGTACATCAATCAGGGGTCATTATAGTGATGACAAAGATCATAGCGGCTAGAAAGAGGATAAATATGGGGGTACTAATGCTATCATGGTTCCATAGAAAGCTAGGACACGTGACAAGGGGGTATATTACAGTGAGTATATTTAGTCCATTCTTGTTTCTACATGGATAGATTATAGAAAACTTTGTAGGATAATAGTTTTTAAATGTTATATGTCCACTGAATGATGGTATGTGACCCTCTATTCTCAACATTGATGGGGTCCAGAAAGTAGCACATAATGAAACCACAGTCACAATCATTATTGGAAAATTTGAAAATTTAAAATTCCTACTATTGACATCCTAGGTTTTAATAATAGTGGAAAACCTTTAGGGGGGAAATTGAGAAGATGGAATATCATTATTCTTTCCAAGGAGGAGTGTGGGTGGCTAGAACTGGCAGAAACATGTATGATAATTCATACACTCTATCTCGGTTATCCCTATAGTTTGTATGTGTCTAGTAGCCGATAAGTAGAGTCTAAATGGAGGTTCATTATGAGGGGAATACAAGTATCCTTTGTTCACTTATTATATATGTTTATAGGCGACGACTCAGGGTAGACCCTCATATTTCTACCATCCAATGGTAATGGTGGCCTCTCCCAAGATTATGTAACAACTGTGTAGCAGCGTACTTGGGTGTGATCTTGAATCAATTATTGAGGGTGATAACATTGACAATTTAGGTTTCAGAGTAGTAAAGAGGTAGGGTGGATTCTCTTTGAGGATCTATCCAAGCATTTGGGGCATATCAAGTTGTATCTATAGGGGGAGACATAAGTCGATGGTCCAACCATAGCTCTTGGAGGGGAGGATCATCCCTATAAGTAGCCATATGGGCATGTAGGGGGCTCTTTGGTTGGAAGAAGTTGAGAAATGGATCCTAAAAGTAAAATTGAATGTTATCTCATGGATCCTACCATTAATTCTTATTTCCCTATTCATTGTGAGGCCTAGGGAATTGTGTGGATGAACCTTATGGTGGAATATCCATGGAGGATGATAATATGGGAAGGGATCAACCCTTCAAAGGTGTGGAACTCCTAGATCACTACCAATGTGAACTTATATAATTTATTAAAATACATATCATCCATGGATGACTTTTCCCAATTTTGTGGGAAACCAATGCTTCCTCTTATACTAGTGTGGGTGATGTTCAATGGTGAGACTAACCATGAAGAGACACCACCTACTAAAAACTCATGTGAGGAGGTATATGTGATTGATGACACATAGGAATCCAATGATATAGAATCGTGATGGCCATTCAATGATCCAGAGAGCCACCATGAGAGCAGTGAAATCTTCCTTACATATGATTTTTGACCTCATAGACTTCCTTATCATATGTTTTTTTACATACTTTTCTCTTCAAGTCCTTTCTCACTTTTTTCCATAGGCTTTAAATGTATTTTTTATTGTATAATATATATATAAAATTTTAAACGGGACCCATTATAGAGGGGATGAGGGTGCTCCATTTGGTGATGGATAGAGTTTTGTGAAACTTTTTCCTGAGTTTATCATAATTGTTGGGCCCATTGAGGAGGTTTAAGTATTGGCCTGATAACCTACATTCCTCTTGGTCATCTACGAGAGACCACACCCTTAAATACCAATGGTGGAATCCACTTATACAAAATAATATTGAACATAATTGATCATTATTGTTATCCCTCTGCCTCAATTTATGACTAAAATTAAATTTACCTGATCCCCTTTTAAATTTACTAGAGATTTTTCATCAACATATTTGTTTGTTCTACTGTAGCTTATATTGAACCTACAACGGGGGGTCTATTGCGAGCCATAAAAGTGTTTAATTTCATTTAGTGGTCCCTTTTAGTGGATCTCCCTAAGGTTTTGGGACCATTCCTTTCCCAAAAATTTATCCTCTATAAGTCTTTCACTATAACATGGGCCATGTTTTCTGAACATGTTATCATTGTACAAAATGATTAACATGCTATTTTTCCTATAAGATCTCAATAGGTTGTGACCCCAATAGTTGGATATGATAGAGGGATCTAGGTAACCTTATCAAATATATTTTTTTGGCTCTTTTGGATTTGTTCATTCATGCTGACCTATCCATGGTCCTGGGAGGGTATCCTACTGCAGTCATGGGTAACACCACTTGAGGGGAGGATCTTAAGGTTGATGGAGGTGATGATGTAGATGGGGGACTATATTATGAAAGAAGAAATCTTGACATGAATTTTGAATCATATAAATGAATATTGGGGGAAGAACATGTTTCTACTATCCTTATAGCCTTCCCCAAATATGATCCTATGCTAAGAAAATAGCTAGAAGACTCTGGGTTCGACATCACTGAATATAAAATCATTATGAGACATAGGTCATGGGGAAGGATACAATACTTCATTTCCATCACTAAGGACCCATACTTGGTGATCCATATTGGGTATCTTCCCCATTGTATTCTCAACATGGTTTCCATAGAGGAGGATAATCAGGATCTATATGATCTGGTTCATGATTTCTACACTGAGTAGGTGTGGGAGGAGAGACAAGATCACAACATTGACTGGAACAATGGGAAATATTATTAAACCAAAAATCTCCAAGAGGATTATCATGAAATTAAAATTATAGAGGACAAAGTGGATGATTATCCATCCTTAGTCAATGTTCAAGTAGAGGTCGTCTTCCAATTAATGGATCAGTTTGCAGAAACCATGGATTAAGATAAGGTGATGGAATCTCAAATATTTGAGTACCAGGATGAGTATTATCATATAAGGATCATGGATAATGATCTTTATCTAGTAGTTTAAGAGGATAAAGAAGAGCTCTTGAGTCTACAAAAGGAATTGGAGGTGACATGCTAGAGGCTATCTGGGATGGAGCACTAAATATTCGCGGTGGATATGTAGGGGAATTTGTCTGGGACATAAGAGAGTCTCCATTTTGTGGATTATCCTCACACATGACTGAATTATACTTCTTTAAAACTTCCTTGCATGTATGAAAAAATTTATTTCATTTAATTTTTATATTTCACATCAATCATACTCATAAGACAACCAACAAAAAATCCATTATCCTATATGAGTCATGATCGGTGTAAGAAACAAGGCATGAACATGGGATTTATATTTTATATGAGAGTTTCATATAATCATTGATCACTCAGGGTCTGTATTATCAAACTAAAGACTAGGATTGTTCATCCTGAGAGAGGATATGGATAGAGAACCTGGATCATTGAATATCCAACATGAATTTCCAATGTGTGATACCTCATGAATGGGGTAACTCTATTGGCATTGAATTTTACATTAAAAAAGGGGAATGAAGAGCTTAAATCATGACTCCCAATATCTGGAACATAAATGGGTTGGTGTAATGATGGGGGATAATAGATTAACATAATCAAAATACACCATCCCTTACTATTTTACAAGGATGGGTAAAAACAAGTGAGGCTTTACCACTAACAATTTTCTCAACACATGACATCTCTCAAAATGTCATCCAAGGTCTTCCGAGGCATTCTCACAGGACTGTAGGTGAGCTAGTTTTTGAATTCACCATTTACTTTTGGGGGGGGACCGTTTATATGTGGAAGAGGATGGGAATACAAATAAAGGGAGATAAGAAGCATTTATTTGAGGTGATGGAATGTTTGAATTAAGTTAGACCTTCTCGTTATTACAACAATGTGACTATGAGAACATTGGGTAGGTGTATCAGTATGAAAAAGGTTAAAATCATCTTACGGGGGAGAATTATTTTGAATGATGAGGAATGGTCAAAGAACGTGAATGATGCGGTAGGTGACCATAACCGAAGGAAAATGGTTATAAAAAAAGATCTTAAGATGATGCATAGTTTTACATCATGAAATTAGGATGATAGAAACATAGTTTAATGTCATATGGTTAGAATTTTGGACATCCATATTCACATCATATGGTGAGGATGATGTATCAAATAGTTTAACTTCATGTGATTGTGATGATATACATGCAGTTTAACATCATATGCTAAAGAAGTTGAGTCATGCAATTTAACATCATGTGGTTAAGATTTTGGAATCGACATGAATGGTGCCCGCTTAGCCAATGTGGTGGGAGTAATGAAAGGTTATCATAATTGAGTACTCCCAAGATGGTCCTTTAAGGAAAAGGGAGCATAGAACACCCTTAACCGGTAAAAAGAGTATTGGTGAGTTTAACATAGTTTATGTCCATGATGCTTAAACAAAAAGGTTGTGTCTCAAAGGGGATGCATGTGGCATAGCGTAAAGGTAATACAATATGAATAGAGGTTCCTAGAAGGCCACTTGACACAAATAATATCTCAAATACATATTTCATGCACACATTTTAAGGTCATGATGATTTAACATTAAGTGAGAATCCAAATTGGATGTGTGTAGTGTGATGGGGTAACAACCTAAAATGAATTGAAGGATAACATACCAAATACCACATGAAATATTACTAATAGTACTTTCACATGGTTTAATGTAATGATTCTTGTATGTGGAATCATACTTTATGTTCATAGAGTTTGGACCATGGGATCCTAGTTTATGGTCATATTGTTCAAACAAATATTCATCCCATAGTGTTTAGAGCAACACAAAGGAGTAGTAACTCTACATTAAAAGAGGTACAAGGGAGTCCCCACTCCATGGAAAATATAATGGGTAGGTTTCAAAAAGTTTATGGTCATAATATTTGGACCTATGTATAATTGTTTTAGGTCATAGGGTTCAAACCAATGGTAAATAGTTTATGTCCATAATTCTTTAATCATATGGTTGAATTTCATAAAGAAAAATACATGATATAAATTAAAGGTAAACCAACATGAATGTATGTTCCTAGGATGCCACCCGATGTCATACAAAAATGTTTCTAAGAAAACTTTCACAATGTTTATTTATGTGATTCTTCGACTATAACTGATCATCATAGACAAATATGAGTAATGTAGCATAGTGACAACCCTGATATTAATTGAGGTCCTTGGAGGCCCAAATCCACACAAAACAATCCTAATATGCATTACAGATAGTTTATATTCCTAATTCATGGAATTTAGATCCCAATTTAAGGTCATAGAGCTAATAATAATGGTTTGAATACACTAACATGACATGTGAAACAACATGAATAGAGGGACAAGGGTCCCAGCAATACACAACACATTTTGGGGTGACTCAAATATAGTTAAAGTGTTGATTCTTGGTCTTAGTCTCCCATTTTAAGGTCATATTGTTCAAACAATGATTTCACTCACACGTTTCAATCTTACTTGAGAAAAACCCCATATTTTTTTTCTAATACCGCATAATCCATACTCAATGTGGGAAACAAGGATTTTTATGGAGTCCTTGTGGCTTTTAGGTTATCATAGAATGACAGGTGAAAGTGACCAACAAATCCCATGGGTGAGATTGTGACTATCAAGATCTAGATAGTGAGAGAGGGGAAGAACTGAAAGATGGGGAACAACTTTTGACTATGTTCAATACACATGTGTGACACCCATGTCTGTTATATATGGGAAAACACATATAGTATGGGACATTACATTATTTCAAAACATGGGATCCATTATTTGTTGTTGAAGATCCATTGAGTCATGATCACAGAATGGCAGGTGAGAATGTTTGACCAGGAACCATTTTTTGAGGGAGACGATTCAGATCGGGATGATAGAAATTATCTAAATTGTAGTAAGAAATAATTGCAGAATCATAATATTATAATGTATGCTAAAGAATATATGAGGATCCTGGATTATTCCATGATGCTATTGAACTTGATAAATGGACCTATGAGTAGGAGATAATCAAGCCAGTCCAAAGGTGGAAATTCCTCGAGGTGAGTTGATGGTAGGGTTGGGCCTCAGTTGAAATATTCAGGTGCCACTACATATCGCATGAGGATGGGAATGAAGTCCCACATAGTTCTGAGACATAACATGGTAGGAGAGAAATTTCCTTGGAGTACCATCCTTTCTGGGAAGGATATAAAATCATCTTGTATTATGAGGCATCCCAATTTTATATGGTCTAGTGTGGGGTTCATATCTTATTTATCATATGTAGGATCTAGATAATATATGAGGTAAGACCATATTTTAATTTAAATCACTTAGAATGCTGGGATTTTCAGTTTAATGTCATATAACTCATACTTGGGCTAGAAGAGTTTCACCTTGGAGAAGATTCTCCTCTCCCACTGCGATGCCTAGGGTTTACCTTCGGTTTATCTTCCCTTAACCCTCTAGCCAGACTCGGTCCCGAAGGTTTCTACATATAGTTCGGCTCGATGTTGGCGTGGTATGGAGTTGGCTTGACGCGGTGGAATTCTGGCCTGCAACTGCTTCTCTCGGCTCAGCGGGATTTCTACATTGAAGACAATGTGGCTCATCCTGCTCAGTTCAGTGTTGGAAATGTCAAGGTTTCAGTGGTTTCGGCTTCCCGGTTCGGTCTAGTGCGGCTAGGTTCCATTTCCAACTCATTTCCTTTTTACCATGGAGGAAGATCTGGAGTGGCTATGGGGGTCATTGTCTTCATCACTTATGTGAGTTCTATTTAAGGTTTATGATTTGATGATGTTTTTGGTTGTTCGGTTGGCTGGATTTGGTGACTTTGGGTTATGCCGTTCGAACTCATGGATGGGTTTTGGTTGAGGTCGATTTGGTTCCAGTGATTTGTGTTGGTTGGATGATGGAAGAGAAATTTGATTACTATGAAATTTATGTGGTGTTGATTCTGTGATATCGTGGAATGTTTCTGTGTTGGTTGAAATTTTTATTTGGTCAAATGGTTTTTGCATTGATCTGTTTGAGTGGTGGTGCTATGGTTCGCGGTTGATGGAACATTGCATCCATTTCACTTCAAGGGACAGTCGCAGAAGAGGTTCAGAGCAAGGATCTTCCACAGATCTTGGCTATCTGGAATTGGATGTTTGAGAGGGTATGACTTTTGTCATTGGTATCGTGCATGTCCATCCTTGCACAAGACTACTATCCGAACAACGATGAGATGTTGGAAGCTTGTCTTAATGATTTTTAGGCTGGGGAGGGGTCCTTCTTTGCAGTTTTGAATTGGATTTTTTTTGTTTCTGGAATATTGGACTATGGGGTTTGATTGTTTTTATGTCTTTGAAGTCTGTTGGGTTCCCCTTACCCATCAAAAGGGGGTCTATCATAATAAAAAAAATAATTTTCAGTCAACTCATACCTGGGATGAAAATAGTATTATTAAAAGAAGATAGACTATAGTGGGGGAAGAAGGGACCAAAGAAGGATTTTATGGAAATAAATATTTATATAGAGTTGAAAGGTGGGATGAAAGGTCACTATTCCACACAAATCTCGAAAAACTATTATCTAGGTCAACATCATGTCATTGGGTAAGAGATGACACCAGATGAGTTGCTGAAGGGGGCTGGGCATGGTCTAAAATATTCAGGAATCATTATATGTCCCATAAGGATGGGAATTAAGCCACACATAGTTATAGAAAGACATGGTAGGAGACCAGCTCCGATAGGGGATGTCCTCTCAATCATGGATACTAACCCATCCCATTTTAAGATATGAGGCATACTGAATATATATAGGGAACAATTATAACTTTTTAAGTGGATCCTCAATTCTATATGGGGTAAGGAAAAATTTTAAAATCTTGTTATGAGGAAATGTGTTCCAGGATTTTCCATCGAGCATAATTTTCATTTCCCCTACATATATCAATACGAGGGAATCTCAACCCACTAATGGTCCAAGTTGAACTAATGTGGATTATTCCTAAAACGTAGGCCCTTTATAACATTCTAGGGGTGATGAAACCATATGTAATAGAGGGTGTTACCACGAATATATGGTTGAGACCAAAGACTATGATTCACTATATATTCCATGAGGATGGGAATCTTAACATACGTAGCTTGGGAAGGAGGTGCGGGCATAAGATTTTTGAAACACTAGGGATATAGTATCCATATGAATAAGGGGAGAATGAACATAGTTTAGGTTCATCATGCATGAACCATTGGGAGGGGCCGTTGAGGATGCTTATGTGGTGGAAAGTAGATAAAACCCAACATGAAGGGAGCCGAGGAGACCTTGAGATATGTGATGCAATCCCCAAGCCATTTTCCCATATTTTAAGGTCATGTGTCTTGTAAAAGGGTAACAATGAAAAACAATTTAATGTCATGATTCTTGGACTAGGAGGATGCTGGTAGAAATGGTATATGTGTACACAGAAGAGGTAAAACCTAACATGAAATAAGAAAAGGTGTCTCACATAACACATACTCAATCTAAGATAAATTGAATCCATTTTAATGGAATAATGCTTGGATCGTAATTGGGTACAGGGAGATTAAGGGTTGATAAACATGTGGTTGGGCTTAAAGATAAGAAGTTTAGGTGTTGATACATATCCCATGAGGATGGGAGTCAAGCCACACATATTTCTTAAAATTATTTTTGTAGAAGACAAAAACCGACAGTGGGGGAAATCCTCTTTGGTGTGGGAATTGAGACATCCCATAGTGTTTGTGTGGCAACTAATTCTTAAGGAAAAAGATAGGTCCTATATTTAATGTCATTCACTAAGGATCTTGTTTTTGGTTCATCTCATCTCAAAAGAGGCATCCTAGTTTCTTATGGGGAAATTTTTTTGACCATATCATAACAATTACATGTGGAATTTTAGTTTTATATGGGGTAAGATCATCTCTAATTAAGAGACATAACTATCTTAAATGGGGTAAAAATCATAGTTTAACATCATGCACTACGGACATCAGAAATTTTAATTTTAATTCAAACAACTCATACTATAGTGGATGCAAATATTTTACGTTTATGCTTCTTGGACCAATCAAAAGCCGTTTAAGGTTTAATTCCTAGACCTTGTTTTGTGTATCACAACCACATGGTTACAAATACTATCAAGATTCATAATCTTATGTGAGTCATATTCAGTCTAGGAAACAAGAAGTGATGCATGTATTTTCCTAACACATAGAAGTGTATAGAAGGGGTAGAAGATCTATGGTTCAGAATATCCCATCGACAATGACCTTATCACTCAACACACAAAGACGAACGAAGATAAAAAACCAAGGGGTTTGAATTCCAAAAATTAGGGAGGTGGAATGAAAGTAAATCAGGACATCCGAGATCCAAAACATGAAAGAAGGACGATAAAATAGTATTGAACAACCATGGACCATTTTTGAAATAATGGTTCCATAACTACATAAATCATTGATGGGGTGAGAAAATGGAGAATCAATCATTGACCATGTTAGAAACACAAGGACTATAATCATTCACAAGAGAACCATCATGGCATGTGACTGGGATGGGTGGTGAGCCATTTTGTCCACACGACATCACTATTAGGGGGTCCATTCGGATTTTAACGATGATGAGGATCTAGATCTCAAAAGACTCAATGTGTAGAGATGTATATAGGGAATGTTCTTTTGGAACTCCACACTCTAAGTTATATGAAACCACTCAATTAAGCACACCAGTGGGGAATATCAGAAATAGGGGTTAATGACTAGGATATACTAAGGGTATATGACCTAGGTGTCTCTATGTATCATTTAAAACTAGGAATCAATCCATAAATAGTTCTTGAATGTGGCATGATAGAATAATAGTGATTAATATAGAACACTCGTTCATGTGGGGGATCAGATAATCTCATGGTTTTACATCATGTGAGGGTGATGTGGGGTCATCTCATGATTTTCATACGAGGAATATGATTTTTTTTCCATACAGGGTAAGGCTATAGATTAACTTCATGTGTTGAGGATGTTGGTATTATTATTTAAATTCATATAAACTTTACTATTGATAAGGTTCAAGTTTAATGTTGATGATCTTGTAAAAATTTCACATTGTTTAAGGTCATAATTTATGGATAAATTTCAAGCATTGTATATTTATACTACCAAGAAACTTTCGAATAGTTGAAGTTCGTGTTGCATAGACCCAAGATGTTTCAAATTTTAGGTTGTACAGATTGGAACATGTGAATTATTGTTAGTTTAAGGTTATAAATCATGGACCATTTTAAAAAAGTTTATGGTATTACATCCAGGACCCTTTCAAAAGGTTTATGGTCATGTTTCACAGGCCATGTATATACTCATGTGAATTACTACTTGAGAAAAATATAATTGGTGGGAGGTGTGATATGCTATACATCAAAGATGATCAAAGTGTATTCTATATTAGAATATAACTTATTAATGATGTAAAGTCCTTCCAATCTGGGATCCAAATTTTTTGTATTCTTTCTAGGTATCATCGGTGTTCTATGAGCCAATACCATTTCACCTTAGAGAAAGGAGAGGAAGAAAACCATATTTTTGAACAGTCTCAGTCTCCTATTATGGTTCCTTTATAGATTATGAAGGGATTTGATCATTTTATCATTGAGGGTTTCCAAATCAGATTGATGGAATTTTTTCCATTTTATATGGTTTCTTCTAGTAATTAAAAATGGTTTGGAGTGACAAAAATGAACCTCTATGTTCACAAATGCCTCAATTCTATACACTAGGGAAAATGGGGTCACTTAGGCTCAATTATGAGTTTTTGTCTGATATTCCTAGATGGTGTTTGAAAATTTATTTGAAAAAAGTATTTTTTTAGACCACAACATCATATTGGATGTTAGATAGGGCCATGTTGAAAGGCTTAATATTCCAATTTTCTTTCACATGGTAGCCTGAAGTATAGTTGTACTAGGTGTTTTACTTAATGTACAATGTCATCAGCTCACCTACCTAGATGTTATTATCATTGTCTGTGAGAATTATGTGAGGAACTCAAAATTGATGGATGATATGGGATCTCATAAATTAGTTAGTAGATCTTGTTTGACATCTATAAATGGAATCACTGCCTCCCACATGGAGATGAACATTGTTCTAATCAGAATAAACATGTACTAGAATTATTTCACTAGAGGTTAAGTATATATGACATCAATCACCCATATTGAAAACTTCTAAGTTTATTTGATGGTGTGGATAGAATTTGAGAATTGATTAAAAAATTTGGAATGTAGATGAAAAACATTTCACCTCTTGGAAAACATCACGTAGTCATGGACCATGGTGGTACTAAAGTAGATCAACCTCCAAAACTAGCATGAGAGCATTAATCCTATTTGACGAGAACCAAAGTACCTTTCATTTAATTCTTAAAAAAAATTGAGGGATCATGTTTATTTGGATGAAATATTGGAAATTTAAATCAAACCCACATCATTAAAGGGTCTGATTATGGTCGGGCCCACTCTAGAGTGTGAACTGTGTTGCGTGCAAGGGAATTCAATCATGCATGGATAAGTTTGATGGGAGAATTACATAATGGATATACTCAACGAATGGAGTTTTCCAATAAATAATTTGATCTTCTGTGAGGGAAATTGAGGTCCTTAACATAGAAGTACCAGAAACCAGTCATTTTAACAATTGGATATCACCATTATCCAGAATAATGAGGAAAATGAACCTCTAATATTCAACATGAATTAATAGGTTGTTCTTATTAAACTCTTTGAGTGGGGAAACTAAACTAGCCAAGGTATTGACTCAAACATTCCATGATCAAGGGATATGAGTCACCTATAGTTGAGAAGGTAACTAGGTCATTATTTGACATGTTCACTCAATCAGAGACTTAAGATCATTATTCTTGATGATGTAGTCATCATTGATTTATTTGATGACTAAATCAGAGTTTGCTTTAACATGATCATAGATGACATAAATCTAAATGAAAAAATCAAGATCAGTGATGATATCATGATACTCTTCCACATTATTTTGGAAGCCTTCTAATAGTAGAAATGAGTATGGAATAAGATATTATGTTGAGGTGATGAAGATAATACCTAGGTCTACACAGTTGATCTTGGAATTATTGATCCTTCTACCATTCAGATATTAGGAGGATCCATTGAAATGAATATACTAACATGGTATGATATGATACATTGAGAGGATAAAATCATCAAGGAAGTCAACATCTATGGTATATTCTTCAGGTTCTAGATGAACATCCATAAAATCTACCAGTTCCAAGCCTTTGACAGCCATATAATGAATAAAAATTATATCACACTATTTTAGCATCACTACCCAACATTCCATCTATCATATCATCATGCGAGGACTGAGGATACACTTTAGTGGGTCTACTATGGAAACCAACTGTATCTCATGGTGCTGTAGATAATCCCACAACTTTTTTACTATGAAAACATGCGTAAGTAAAATCTTCTCGATAGGAAAGTATATAGTATATATGTCAAGAAGCATGTGACTAATATTGTATAAACTATTATCCCTACCCTAATTATTTTTCTAGATTAGAAGGGTACCGAATGACCATTATAGGGAGGTTTCACTAGGGTCTATTGGATTTCCTGAAACATGTGGCTTCAAATCCAAAGGAATTATTATATACGTTGTGATATCCTCAAACCATATCTCACACACCAAATCCCATTGGTAAATTGTTCCTTTTTCATGGAACATGAAAATGTATTTCCATTTCTATTCAAATCAACAATAAAATGGAATATTTTCACTATGTGTCCATTAAGTCCCCACATCTCCCAGAGGTTTCTCATGTAAGGATCTTGATTTATGTATTTTATATTAATTGAGTAAATATTAATAACTCTGTATCTTATGTAAAATATGATAAAAATCCAAGAGATATCCTCTAATGGACACTTCATCTAATTCATCTTCACGTTTCATGGGTAGAGGAAGCCAAAAAACAATCTCAAGATACTTTAGATAGTCCCAATGATGATGATTTTTTACCATCATGTCATCCTAATAGACTTCCACAAAAATCCTAATAATTTGATTGATAATGTGGTGCATGTCTCACTATTAAGTTGATTCTGCCTTCTTTAATCTAAAGGGAATCACCTGATAGAAGAAAGTACCTTGTAGCACCATGAAGGTGGTGGAATCCCCATCCTTGGGGGTCATCTGGGTTTGGTTGTACTCCAAGTATCCATCCATGATGGAGAGATCCTGAAACATTGTTGAAAAATTGATCATTAACTCTATCACTAAAAGGGGAATTTCATCCATCATAAAATGGTATTTGATGTCCCAAATGTAGATAAATACCCTAATATTGTCATTTTTTTCTTTCCAAGATTATTTTGGCTATCCAACTAGGGTATGATACTTCTCTAAAGAAGTCTTATTTGATAATCTTGTCAATTTTGGCCTTATCCATAGTAATTTGAGAGGGTTTTATCCCTGTGATTCTGAGATAATGAACGGAAACCTAATCTTTTAGTCCTACCATATCAACATATCTCTAGGATAAGATGTTTTTGTGCTATTTTATGAAGGCCACATACAGTTTCTCCTCCGTCGGGGACATGGATGCACTGATTAGTGTCAGCCTTATATCTTCCTCGGTACGATGGTTTTCTTAGGTTAACTCATCAATGGTGGTGTAGAAAACCTCTTTTAATGTAGTTGGAATTTCTTATAAATCCTATTAATTGTATAACATATTAGAATCAGTGGGATAAGGCAACTCTTCTGGGTTAGTCGGCTTAGGGGAAGAATTAGTGCATGCATGCGCCGACATGGACTCCTCTCTGAGGGCTTCCTTCTATACTAAAGTTGTAGAGATAGAATCTTTCAATCCAATTCCATCCATCCTTAGACCATAGGTTCCATTCAGGTTATCAAATAATTGAAAAAAAGGTACCTCCTCAACGATCCAACCCTTCCTTTCAGAACATCTAGGGATATTGAGAATTGGTAGGAATAAGTCAAGGCACTCAGTACTTCACATGAGTAGGGGCTTATTGTATCAATTAATCATGTAAAATATAGGATTACAAGGTATTACTCAGTAATTCCTTCTTCTTAGGGATACATAAACCCTTTTTATTGGAGTCAATAAATCAACCCCCATGTCCAGTGTTTTGGCCTCTTGCTGATGAATCAAGAGAATGAATCTATCATTCATATCTTCCCATGGACTAGCTGTAGTGGTCTCTATATCATTGGGATCATTGATTAAATAAACACCATTAGACTAAACCTTATTCTCATCTCTACAATAATAGCCATAATTCATATAGCTTTCTTTATAAGAGTAAAAGGGGGGTGTGTCAGCCTAATGTACCCATACTCAAACTTTAAGGGAGTATTTGAGGCATTTATGATACAAGGAGGGGATTTCAACATGAAAATTAATCCAAAACATACCAATATGTTTATTTTTAGTAGTATCTTATGAGTCTACCATGAATTCTTTTATTGATATCAACCTTCCAAATAGGTTCGTCCCCAAAAATATTCCACATGGTTTCTACTCCCTCTTATCATAACCCCAAATCATAAAATTGGAAGGATTCATATCTTCAAATTTCTATCCCATAATTTGGAGCATCTAGATCAAGATTAGGTTGATCATAGAACCAATATCCATTTTGTAGTGGTGGATCTCCATGCCATTGAACTGGCCTATGATGTATAGTGGGTGTATGTGCTCTTACTTTAGAGAACTCTCATCTTATCTATAAAATGAGATGATGGCCTAGGGATCCTCTTACATGGACTCCATTAAATAGTATTATGCTATGATAGTGAAATCATATTTGAACTCGAGAGAGATTTCCATGGATTATGTAAGGTCCCCACTCATCTCCATTGATAATTGGAGGGACTTGAAGTTAAAAATCCATATGACTATATTAGAATGGTGCTTCAACAAATCATACATCTGCACCAAGGGGATATTTTTTCATGAATATGGTCTCCCCATAGTAGGGGGAACAACAGATGTTGATGGCAGAACCACTAGGTCCGAATAGCCTAAAGGCCATATTTTTTTATTATTTTGATAATCCACCTATCAAGGGGTGAGGTGGAACCCTTACGAGGCCCAAATTCATAGAGACAAGTACATTAATCGTAGGTCATAGAGAGAATCACCAAAACATGACAACTTGAAAATGATCCTCCCAAGTATATGTCACGAAATCAGCACTCCAACTTCGCAGGGCTGGTCGGCTAGGTATCCTATGAGAATCTGCATAGGCTCGGTACCGATAGAAATTCCATACCCTCTCGTTCTAAAAATTCCAGTTATCTATTCTTTAGTGAATTCACCTACCTTGAATCCTCATCGGGATCCTTGTCCCTTGTAGTTTGATAGGTACATCTACATATTCATGTGGATCGAAGGCCTTATGGTGGCCCTATGGAATTATGGTGGCTCAATGTCCTTGAGAGACAACTATCCCAAAGGACTTGGGTGGCCCAAAAGGCATGCAGGACAAGAGGACCAAACTGGTGGCCCTAGGGCCATGAAGGATGAATAGTTCCAGATTCTACAGTACAGAATAATAATTTCTAAAATGCCTACTGTAGTCCTACTACAATACTTATATAGTACTTGTAAATAGGTCTCCACTCGGTTTTGATCTCGGGTCTCTTGGATGTACTTGTCGAGTCCTCACCAACCGGCTGAGGCTCAGGTGCAATGGCAGAACCAATAGGGTCTAACTATTGCTTGAAGTATTTTCATGCTGACTAGATGACCTTCTCTATAAAACTAATGGATAAATTCATATTGGTGGTGGTTGGGATCTAGATAGATATAGCTCAGAGTAGCATGGACATAGATGAGCTACTCGGTCAACTATCATGGTCAGTGTCGAAGGCATAAATGATGGAGTGAACAGGGAGGATAATTTTGGTCGAGCTCCACATAAGACATGATTCCCTTTCTATGAATCAAGTATGACCTAATTTGATGTGATGGACTGAGAATTATGATGGCATTCATGTCCTCATCCTTTCCTTTTAAAGCATTATTCAAAAGCATTTATGGGGTTTTCATTCTATTACTCACTATCAGACATGGTGAAGAGTTCCACTAACATGACAAAATTCATGGATGTGTACTCCTAATTATCATTTGTGGGGTATTCCAAATATGGGTGGAACATAGATTCACTTCAAAACTTAGGTGGCATGAAATTTTTGAGAATGAAATATAGCTTTGACTCCAATGTGGGACTTTGCGGTCAGTGCATGCACTTTCGAGACAAGTAAAGATATAATTTATATTTGGAAGCAACAACCAAATGAGGTGTAACAACAACATGATGTTCTGGCCAGTTCAAAAAAGCACAGATGACACCATGAGTATGGGATACATCATTCTGGTCCCACCAATCATCATATTTCTTTATCCCATGACCGGGGGTCTACTTCCATTCACTAGAGGCTATCAGGGTTAGCGGTTCCAAGGGTCACCTATGCTGAAACATCACCCATCTTGGATAAGCGATGATACACTTGTTCATGAATCCAATTTTTGAAAATTAACAATTCCTTGATTTTGTGTATGATGATCTTATCATATGATAAAAGATAAATGCAGATAGTGAGTCCAGCCTCCTGGGGCCTCATGAACTCTAACAACTTTATGATTCCATTCTCTAGGGAAGAGATGAAATAAACTAAGATCTATGAATCATTGAAGGAATAGGTGTAGTTTATTTTTTTTAGCTAAGGGACTAGGAGCCTAGCCTTTTTAGGGGTCTTGAGGCATATTTTCTTCTCTAGTAGGATTCCCACAGAAAGGAGGTGTGTGGAGGTTATATGTTGTGTGAGGTTGTGCTTGATAGGGATGCACGTATTGGGGAACATATAGAAAATGATACTATTGGTTCACCTTCTCAGGGACCTCTATATTCACAATGGAGGTAGTCTATGATTTTGTAGATCTTTATGTGAGATCTGGAAGGGGAAATGGGCATGACTATGGTTGAGTCATCTATAAGGCGTCCTACAAATGATGAGGCCTATCAGAAAACACTTGAAATCCACCTAGAATGTTTTAGGTTATGAGGGTAGGGACCAACACATCTTTACTATTCCCCATAAACATCATAATTATTTTTTCTTAAGACAAAAGGTTGTCTAGTGAATACATGATGCATTTCCACTAGGATAAAAAGTTTACTACTCTCTCAATAGGAGTCTTTTTTCACTTGAATATGTCAGCAATACATGTGTTATAGGTGGTGGAGTTGAACTAGTAGAGTAACTATCTTTGAATTTCTTTCCAACCTATAATGGACCATATAGGAACCTATCTATATGATACAAACACATGTCCATACACTATCTAAACAAACAATTTGAGCATGGATGGCTCCTACTATTATAGGATCCCAAACATAGGTCCACACCTTGGAATAAAGTGTTCCATGTGCTATAGAGGGTCGTACATACTATTTAATGGGTATAGTATGGGATCTCCATACTCTGGGGGTGCTCATAAATTGACCATCCATTCCATGTTTGGCTTTCTATTTTATCATATTTCCACCTTCGCATCTCTAGGGCCTAAAGGAGAGTGG
The DNA here is from genome assembly GCA_963277665.1 of Viscum album. Classification (NCBI taxonomy): domain Eukaryota; kingdom Viridiplantae; phylum Streptophyta; class Magnoliopsida; order Santalales; family Viscaceae; genus Viscum; species Viscum album. The sequence continues at coordinate 105,109,259 of OY728143.1, read as the reverse complement.
TGAGAGTATATATAAATTCATCACGGAGGGGATCTATAAAAAATGTGTATATATTATTATCAAATTGGGGAGTTGGATAATCATCTCAAAGAGAATCATGGTCTAGATCCTGAGGAGGATAATGGTGCTACACTGGTAGGTCTGGTGACTCATACCTTGATCGCTTTCCATATCCCTCAGATTCGTCTCTAAATGGATGTGCAGGGAAAACAATCACGACTAAGGGTGCTTGGATGAGGAGGACCTGAGGCCCCACTAAGGGAGAGATAGTGTTCCTAGGGTAATTTCTATAATCCAGGGTCCAATAAACAATGATATTGGTGATATTCTATTTATTCTATTCGATTTGATGGATCAAGGTAGCTACCCATGTTTTGTCTGTTCTTTCTATGAGACCTTAAATAGGTCATAGGGCATGATATGTAACTTGAATTTATCTATGTTCTTATGGAGTGGTAGAAACATCTCATTGGTGGGATCTCTGGGGCCATGTGTCTTCCTCTACTGACAAGTGAGGATGTATACAGGGAGATAATTTTAGTATTATGCTTCCCTTTGAGGAAAATATTCCTGATATTTCCCTACATCGATGCCTTTATTACTCTGATCCTATGTAAAAACATTGGAAACCATATTATCCATGGTGGTGGATTGAGGGGAAAATTCATCATTGGGTGATATGTTGTGCTATAAAAATATATGGATGAAATGGAGAGTAGCATACTATCCACATCCTCTGATCTGCATGTGTGAGGAAACTTCCTTCATAACATGGTAGATCACTGCAAGGCTTTTGAAAAAGGATTATATAAGGGTCTAGTGGTATCCGTATGAATTAAGGAAATATTCTTCCATGATTTCTAAAATATAATCCACTCTACATTGATGGTCAATGGAATTATCATTCTCTTGAATCCCTTAGTAGGAAAAGTGACGATCATAGAGGTGGTGATATGTCACCTAGATATTCTGGTAGCAACACACGTCTTGGTCCTATATGATAGAGTCTAGCATACGATAGTATGATTTTGATATTAGTCAAAACACCACTAATATATCATCGATGATAAAAAACCCCGACATTCCCTCTTTATCATAAGAATGGTCCTTCTCTTTTTAGGCCAATTCCACGATTGGAGGGGTCTGTGATATGGGTGGAAACACTGATAAAGACCAGTTATTCAATTTTTTACCATGATAGGCATCCCCAAATGAGTCAAACATATAGTTCATGCTAGGATATATCTAGGTAGATTCCATCCTCATCATCACACCCTTGTAGATGGGGTGTCAACTACTACCTCATGTGATAGGGTGGTAGTATCCATTTGTAGATCGACAAAGGGATTTCCATATAAAGGCATCATCCCAGACCCCGGCTTATCTCCAATATCTTTGGTGGTGGTAAAGATGAAGAAAACTAATGGTCATAGAGATGGATTTGTCAAAAGCCTCAATAACAGTTGGCAGAACACCCTCTATTTTTTGGTATTTATAGATGGATTTGTGGACCTATGGACCTCAACATATAGGATCATAAATCTGAACTTCCTAGATCCTTCCCTAGACTATGGTAGTTGAGGTGAAGGCCCCCTCATCAATTAGTCCATATCCTCTTAGTTAAAGAGGTAAACAAGGTCAATGATGACATGGAACTTTCTATGGTTTCACCTCTAAAAGGTGAGGCCTATCCCTCCTTACATGGGACGATTATTTGATGAATTATATGTATTTAGCATAGGGAAGGCCTCTGTATGGGTTTATTTTTGAGCTACTCGGTCCTCTACATGGGTTGAATATTGAGAAGGGAGGTCCCCTGCTCTGGTTGATTGTGGAGTAGGGGGTCCTCCACATTGGATGTTGGTTTCAATGGGTTTACCTCTATAATAACCTATAGTGGTGTTTGGAAGACCTTCACTCCAATTATCCTCATCATGGTTTGGACCGTAATGGTTTTCTATGGTACTAGTGGTTGAGAAAGTCAACCCAGCCGACCTAATAGGTATATGGGGTCTCAATCCCAATCAGGAAAAAATGAATCCATGTTTTCATATAATATTGATCTAGTATGAAATTATGATGGTGGTAGGGGCCACAAATTCCATATAAGATTACACTTATCGAGAAATATATTGGGTATGCCACTGATATCTATGTCGGGTGATTTGAACTAGGTCTGGCAGAGTGGAGATGATTTCCACATACTCTTTGTCCTAAATTACTATTTGGTTCTAGAATTCACAATGTAAAGACCCGTAAAATTCAAGGAAATTTTTTTCTCGATTTTCTATGGTATTTTATAGGAACACAGTTTCTTGACGGCACGTGATTCCGAGGCCCGGTGTGCCCGGAATCATTTTCTGAAGTTTGGCTCAGGTACGTTCAGTGAACGAACGAGCAGGATTTTCTATCTTTTGAACCGGTTCTCTGAATTAAATTCTGAGGGCACCGATGGAATCGTAGCGCCAGTTTTTTCTTAGAAACGACTCTTCCGGAGTTGTGTTTGCTCGGGTGTGGTTTTTAAATTTTTGGGGTTAAGTTAAGAAATAAAATAAAGTAGTGCGACAACATTATTTTTATTTCACTTAATGCCACTTAAAAGCCACTTAAAGCCACTTAAGCTAAGTTGAAGCGGATAGGGTGCAATCCAAAATATCCTACCCACTTGGTAGGATGTTTGTGAGGTGGGGCCCGCACGATCCCCACCATTTCTTTTCACCTAAGTAACGCACCCGTGAAAACTCCTCTTTAATGAAAGTCAACTGGGGAGTTTTCTAAAACTCGTTACCGCTCCTATTAAATGGAAATTTAAGTCATTACCATTAATTCACCGAATTAATGGTTCTTTTCTTAACATGTTTTCAAACTGTTGGCATAATAATAAAATAAGACCAACCCCTTTTCTTTTGTTGACGGGTTGATTGTTGAGAATATTTGGGGAATCTGTACCTTCATTCCCCTAAGAAAAGAACACGAAGAACGCGAAGAACGCCGAACCCTCGGAGATCGACGACGCGATGATGTGTTCCGCGACGCCGATGATTCTCCTTCCATGACGCTTCTTCCGCGACATTCTTCCCCGCAATAATCTCTGATCATCAACTGCATGAGGTAGGTTATTTCAGATCTTTTAATTTTTTTCCTTTGTGGATTTTATCCTTAACATGGATTTAATTCGTGAAATTAAATTCTTGTGTTTTCATTAACCCTCGGAGATAGTCGATGCGAAGCCCTTATGCAATGACGCGACAATCCTCTTCTTCCACGACGGTCAATTCCACGAAGAACTCTCGTCCGACGACAGCTACGAGTTAGGGGTTTTTATTTGAGAATAATATTTTTTCCCATGTTTGTTACTTCTAAAACAAAGAACCCGGATCAATGTTCAATTTCAATTTATTAAAATTCTTCCTTTTTTTCATGTGTTGAATATTATTCCCAATTGTTATCACCTAACGTGGAGGGTGCGGGCCAAACAAACACGGTCCGACAACCCTTCGCAATTTTTCGTTTATGCATTGATTAACGGCGTTTACGAAATGTGATCGGAATAGAGATTGGAGGCCTTCGTAGCAAAGTTCGGATCCCGGGAGAGTCATAGGCGCAAATCGCAGGCAAAATGGACCACCGGAGCACGTCTGGTGGTCCATGGAAGTTCCTGCCGGCACACCACGCCGGCACGGCGGCGCTGGTGGCTGGAGGCGGCGGCCCGCAGCAGCCGGCCGCCCGGAAGCGGCAGCGCCCAGCGTGCTGCCGGGATGACCCGCCGCGGCTGCAGCCGGGGCGGCGAGCGCCGGTTCCACGGCTGCGCAGGACCGCGTGGATGGGACGCAGCCTTGCGCCATGTCCGGTGAAATGGAGCGGCCCCTGCGCAGGGGGGAGAGGGCTCCTTGGGTGCGGCCACTCGGCCAGCGCCGAGCCATCAGACCGGCCAGCCGGGTCGCACCCAGGTCGGGTCGACCCGGTTTGGGCCGACCCAGGGGTGTTGGGCCGGGTCGGTCCGGGCCCGGACCCCCCGTTTTCAGACCTTTTCGGTATTTTTCTCATAACCTGAGCTACGGGCCTTCGAACGATGCGTTGTCAGCGGAAATGCGATCCTTGGATCGAGATGGTCGTTTTGGTATACTGCAACCAATGTTTTGGAATACTTTGGGTTCGGCCGGGTTGGTTCGTACACGAAACCAATCGGGCCCTCGGAGCGGAAACACTCATATCTTGAGTTCCGGACGTCCGATTGATGTACCGTCGACTTTGATGGATTCCTATAAGTGAGACAGATCATTTGACTTGCTCCTCCCGAGGTTTGGATGCAGGTGGAGTACGGTCTTGTTGGTTTTGACATAAAAACCAACCAGGCCCCTAGGACGAAAAAGCCAATATCTCTCAGACCGGGCGTCCGATTGACGCGTCGTCTGCAACGTTGAGTTCCTGTTGACGATACATAACTTTTGGATACATCAAATCTGGACTATGTGTTAGTTGATGTATCAGCCTCTCGGCTTGTGGAGCGAATACTCCCGAACGAGCTTGCTGTGTGCGAGAACCCTAGAGCTGGTTGCGACTACTACTGTGATGACGACGACTGTACAGAGATCCTCAGTGGATTCGACGACGATGACTATAGCACTCAGAGATCCTTTGTGGTTCAGTGCTACCGATCCTGTGTGGGTCCAATCCTGTGTGGGTCAGCGCTCAGTCATCCTGTGTGGGCTAGCGCCTACAGATCCTGTGTGGGTCCGATCCTGGGTGGGTCTTTGCGGGGGTTAGTTACCTGTCGATCCTTTGTGGGTCATTGTGGGGGTTAGTTACCTATTTATCCTTTGTGGGTCAGATACTTTGTGGGTCATTGCGGGGGATAGTACCTATCGATCCTTTGTGGGTCCGATGGCTTAGATGAATCAGTGGCAATATCTGGTCATCTTTATCGTCATATGAAGAAGTATACATGTGTGAGATGAATACTTTTTTGCTTTCCTTTGTGGATTGTGTTGTGCTAACCTGTGTGGGTATGCGTTTTTCATTCCTGTGTGGACTGGTTTGTACTTGAGCTTGGATGTTGGATCCGAGCGAGAATTGATGACTTAGTTATATGCATGGGAATATACCTAAGTAGTGTCGAATGTTACATCGTGATTGTATAATTCCTTTGTGGTTTATCCTTTGTGGATTTTATGAGACCTTCGAGGGACTCGGGGTCCCTACTGAGTATCTTATACTCACCCATGCACGGTCTATGCCCGCACTATGTTGTGTTGGTTTCAGACGACGAGCAGCGCTGATCGTCGTTGAGGATTGCGGAGCAGGACGGTACCTGAAGGTGGACCACTGGGCATGATGTATTCGGAGCAGTCGGTGGGACCCGAGGAGTAGTGGAGGCTATCTTTACCCACCCTTCAGGTGGGATATCCAGTGGACAACTCGATGTTGTGGCTTTTCTTTTCAGTTTCTGTTTTCCCTTCCAGTTGTACTTTACTTTCAGTTTGGGTTTGTATACTAGCCCACTTACTTTTCCACACTTACTATTGTACCAGTTTCTACTTAGTGTTTACTTCTGCCTACTTTCTCTGTGGTGTTTGTTGTTTACATTACAAAGAAAATTCCTTCCCTTTTTCCAGGATTTACGCCTTGGTGCTAGTCCCCAGCCCCTGGCCTATGGAAGCCGGGCTTGGGGGAGTCACGGCACGAGCCCCGAGGAAGGGTCATGACAAATTGGTATCAGAGGGTTCAGTTCTACCGTAGACTCTGATCTTTTTCTATTCGAAGCAATAGTGTTTAGCGTATTGGGTGTGGTTATCAGTCCAGGGAGTCCAGTGTTGATGCGGCGGCCGACGTATCCGTACACCAAGACCCTGAATTCTGATTTCTGACATAATGCATGAAAACATTGATTGCATATGTGTTTCAAGTTTTCTTTCTGATTACTTTGTATCAGCTCACTAGGTATACTGTTAGGACCGTGGCACACCTGTTTCCTTTTCAGGATGGCCCCACGATGACAGCCATCTAGGGTTCCAAGAGTTGAGGGTGACGATATCCCACTGAGCGACGAGGCCTTGGTGCAGGGCCCTTTGACAGCTGAGGCACCGACGATACATTTACCCGCCGAGCCACTGATGCTTCCAGCACCAGCCGCTGAAGATGCACGTCGCCTCAGTGCACTGCATGAGTTCCAGCGCCATCGACCACCCAGGTTCCGAGGGGAGATGGACCCCCAGGCAACCGAGGACTGGCTGGAGGTAGTGGTGCGAGTTTTCCGGTTAGTGAGGACACCAGCAGACCTCATGGTGATCCTCGCAGCGAGCCTACTGCACGCAGCAGCAGGCCGATGGTGGAGCTTCATGCTCCAGGTGCACGATGAGGCATCTCTTCTCTAGACATACTTTGAGGGCCTCATCCGCTCAGAGTTTGTCCAGGCCACCCTGAGTGCGGTGCACATCCAGGAGCTTCTTCCGCTGCGGTAGGGAAGCTTGACGGTCGCCCAGTACTCGGCGAGATTTACCGATCTCTCTTGCTACTCGACCGACATGGTATGAGACCTATTCTTCCGGGCCCGGAACTTTGAGCAGGGATTGAGACCTGAGATCAGGGCATCACTGATCTCCCTCAGCATTCCGACCAAGGCAGGAGTACTAGAGCGATCCCTTCTGATCGAGAGCTTTCTTACTGAGCCTTCATCAGCAGCGAGACCTACCGTAGGGCGGCACGTATCAGAGTCTTCTACGGAAAGAAGTCGACGGATGACTCAGGGGTCCAGGCAGACTGGACCCTCACGGAGATGACCTCAGGACACTGGCTCAGAAGTGCGGGGCACACAGCGAGGAGCCAGTCTTTCGAGAGGCAGCCAGTGCTACACATGCGGCGGGCAGGGCCACATGGCTCGTGACTGCCCGACCCACCGTGCCGAGGAGTAGCAGACAGTTGAGGGGCCACCTATGCAAAGGAAGAGGGTCGATCGTGGTGGTCCACAGGGTGAAGGTAGATGAGGTAGAGGAGCTGTCCGAGCAGCAGGTGGTGGGCGACGCTTTGAGGCTCTACCACCACCACCACCAGGAGGTCCACCCCGGCCACAGGGAGCTGGCGGGCCGAGACAGGCACAACTCCAAGCAGCGGAGGCCTATGACCACAGCGCGCCCGAGATGATTCGAGGTACTATCTATGTCTATTTCACCCTTGCTGTAGTTCTTATAGACACAGGAGCGAGTCACTCTTTCATATCCGCTGCCCTTGTTCGGAGCTCGGAGATTCCGACAGAGCCATTGGCTCGATCCTTACGGCTAGAGACTCCTATGGGAGCAGACTCGATGATCACACACTGGTTTCGGCAGTGTGAGCTTACTCTAGGGGTTGAGAGTTTCAGCTGGGATCTTCTTTTAGCGGCGTCGAGGCATTACGATGTCATCTTGTGCCTGGATTGGTTATCTATAGTCCATGCACAGATTGACTGTATTAGGCGCAAGGTGCGATGTGTACGCACCGACGGGAGCAGGATCACCTTCACCAGCAAGAAGGGAGCCTTTGTAGAATAGGATGGACTCTCGTAGAGGAGAGGACGACCAATAACTCATCAGTTGGCTAGCCTCATCCTAGGAGCAGTTGACGTGCGAAGTCCTAGTTTTCCTATAGTGGTGGATCAGTATGCAGACATCTTTCCCAACGACATTCCAGGACTACCTCCTCGCAGAGAGGTAGACTTTTATATTGACCTATACCCCGGGACAACCCCAATATCGATTCCAGCGTATCGGATGGCCCCCGCTGAGCTTCGAGAGCTATGGGTACAGTTGGAGGACTTTAAGGGCAAGGGTTTCATATGACCTAGTGTTTCGCCCTGGGCTTCCCTGATATTGTTCGCCAAGAATGCGGATGGGAGCTTGCGACTTTGTATCGACTATCGTCTCCTGAACCAAGTGACGGTGAGGAACAAGTATCCGCTACCGAGGAATGATTACCTCTTCGATCAGCTCAAGGGAGCACGATGGTTCTCGAAGATAGACCTCAGGTCAGGCTATCATCAGCTCAGAGTTCGGGATGAGGACTTGCAGAAGACGGCTTTCAGATGTCGGTATGGCCACTATGAGTTCTTGGTTATGCCTTTCGGAGTAACCAATGATCCAGCAGTGTTAATGGGCCTCAGGAATAGGATCTTTTATCCATACCTCAATCGATTTCTCATGTTATTCATCGACGACATTTTTATTTACTCGACGACTGAGGTGGAGCACGCCTACCATTTGCGATTTGTACTGGACACACTCCGAGAGAACTAGCTTTATGGAAAGATCTCGAAGTGTCATTTATGGATACGCGAGGTCCACTTCTTGGGGCACATCATCTCTGAGGCGGGAGTTGTAGTGGATCCTGCGAAGATCGAGGCAGTGCTAGCATGGGATCCACCCAAGAGCATGATGGAGGTCCGGATTTTCTTGGGACTAGATGGATACTATCGGAGATTTGTCCGAGGTGGCAAGTTGTCTCCATGCTTCATCGGATCATTCCAGGTCCTCAGCAGGGTCGGCGAGGTGGCTTATCGTCTGGCTCTACCACCTCAGTTGCACCGGGTGCACGACGTCTTCCACGTATCTCAGCTGAGGAGATACGTGCACGACCCGACGCACATCATTGACCATGGGGAGCTAGATGTTGATGATGGGGAGACTTTTGTGTAGGTCCTAGTGGAGATCGAGGATCGACAAGAGCGGGTCCTACGTGGACGATTGATTCCTCTAGTGCGCATCAGATGGCAGCACGGGAACCTCCAGGAGAGCACTTGGGAGCGGTAAGCTCAGATGCGTGCCCAGTACCCACATTTGTTTTCCTAGTTTATGATGTATCTTTATGGGGACGTAAAGCCCTAATGTGGGAGTGATGTACGACCCGTAAAATTCAAGGAAATTTTTTTTCTCAAGTTTCTTTGGAATTTTACAGGAACGCATTTTCTAACGGCACGTGATTCCGAGGCCCGGTGTGCCTGGAATCATTTTCTGAAGTTTGGCTTGGGTACGTTCAGTGAACGAATGAGTGGGTTTTTATAACTTTTGAACCGGTGCTCAGAATCAAATTCTGAGGGCACCGATGGAATCGCAATGCCGGTTTTTTCTTAAAAACACCTTTTCTGGAGTTGCGTTTGCTCGGGTGTGGTTTTTGAATTTTTGGGGTTAAGAAATAAAATAATGTGGTGCAACAACTTAATTTTTGTTTCACTTAAATCCACTTAAAATCCACTTAAAGCCACTTAAGCTAAGTTTAAGCAGATAGGGTGGAATCCAAAATATCCTACCCACTTGGTAGGATGTTTGTGAGGTGGGGCCTGCACGAGCCCCACCGTTTCTTTTCCCCTAAGTGACGCACCCGCGAAAACTCCTCTTTAATGAAAGTAAACTGGGGCGTTTTCTATAACTCTTAAATGCTCCTATTAAATGGACAGTTAAGTCGTTAACATTAATTCACCGAATTAATGGTTCATTTCTTAACATGTTTTCAAACTATTGGCATAATAATAATATAAGGCCAACACCTTTTCTTTTGTTGATGGGTTGATTGTTGAGAGGATTTGGAGAATATGTACCATCATTCCCCTCCACGAAGAACGCGAAGAACGTGAAGAACAAGAAGAACACGAAGAACGATGAACCCTCAGAGATCGACGACGTGACACGATGTTCCGCGACGCCGACGATTCTCCTTCCACGATGCTTCTTCCGCGACATTCTTCCCCGCCACAATCTCCAATCATCAACTGCTTGAGGTAGGAGATTTCAGATCTTTTAAATTTTTTCCTTTGTGGATTTTGTCCTTAACATGGATTTAATTCATGAAATTAAATCCGTGTGTTTTCTTTAACCCTCGGAGATCGTCGACGCGACGCCCTTCTACGACGACGTGACACCCTTCCGCGACTCAACGATCCTCTTCTTCTACAATGGTCAATTCCGTGAAGAACTCTCGTCCAACGACAGCTACGAGGTAGGGGTTTTTATTTGAGAATAATATTTTTTCCCATGGTTGTTCCTTCTAAAACAATGAACCCGGATCAAAGTTCAATTTTAATTTATTAAAATTGTGCCTCGTTTTGTTTTTCATGTGTTGAATATTATTCCCAATTGTTATCACCTAACGCGGAGGGTGCGGGCCAAACAAACTCGTCCCGACAACCCTCCGCAGTTTTTCATTGATGAGTGGATTAACGACGTTTACTAAATGGGATCGGAATGGCGATTGGAGGCCATCGCAGCAGAGTTCGGATCCCAGGAGAGTCGTAGGAGCAAACCGAAGGCAAAATGGACCACCAGAGCGCGTCCGGTGGTCCACGGAAGATCCCGTCGGCGCACCACGCCGGCATGGCGGGGCCGGCGGCCGGAGGCGGCAGCTGGCAGCCGCTGGCCACAAGGAAGCGGTGGCGCCCGACGTGCCTCCGGAAAGACCCACCGCGGCTGAAGCCGCAGTGGCGAGCATCGGTCCCGTAGACGTACGGGACCGCGGGGAAGGTATGCGTCCTTGGGCCGCGTCCGGTGAAACGGAGCGGCCCCCGCGCGGGGGGGCCGCAGCTCCTTGGGTGCGGCCGCTTGGCCAGCGCCGAGCCACCAGACCAGCTAGCCGGGTCGCACCCAGGCCGGGCCGGGCCGGGTCGCGCCCAGCTGGGTCGGACCCAGACCCGGGTTCGGTCGACCCGGTTCGGGCCAACCCAGGGTGGTTGGGTCGGGTCGGTCCGGGCCCAGACCCCCCGTTTTCGGACCTTTTCGGTCTTTTGCTCATAACGTGAGCTACGTGCCTCCGAACGACGCGCCATCAACGGTAATGCGATCCGTGGATCGATACGGTCGTTTAGGTATATTACACACAAGGTTTCAGAATACTTTGGGTTCGGCCGGGTTGGTTCGTACACGAAACCAACCGGGCCCTCGGAGCTTAAACGCTCATATCTTGAGCTCCGGACGTCCTATTGACGTACCGTCGACTTTGATGGATTCCTCTAAGCGAGACAGATATTTTGGCTTACTCCGCCCGAGGTTTGGACGTAGGTGGAGTATAGTCAGGCTGGTTTTGACTTAAAAACCAACCGGGCCCCTGGGACGAAAAAGCCAATAACTCTCAGACCGAGCGTCCGATTGGTGCGCCGTCTGTGATGTTGAGTTCCTGTTGACGATACGGAACATTTGGATACATCAACTATAGACTATGTGTCAGTTGATGTATCAGCCTCTCAGCTCGTGGAGCGGACCCTCCCGAATGAGCTTGCTGTGTGCGGGAACTGTAGAGCTGGCTGCGACTGCTACTATGACGACGATGACTGTACAGAGATCCTCAGTGGATTCGACGGCGATGACTACAGGACTTGGCGATCCTTTGTGGGGCAGCGCTACTGATTCTGTGTGGGTCCGATCCTGTGTGGCTCAGCGCTCAGCGGTCCTGTGTGGGCCAGTGCCTACAGATCCTTTGTGTGTCTGATCCTATGTGGGTCTTTGCGGGGGATAGTTACCTATTGATCTTTTGTGGGTCAGATACTTTGTGGGTCATTGCGGGGGTTAGTTACCTATCGATCCTTTGTGGGTTATTGCGGGGGTTAGTACCTATGGTTCCTTTGTGGGTCCGACGACTTAGATGAATTAGTGGAAATATCTGGTCATCTTTATCATCATATGAAGAAGTATACCTGTGTGAGCTGAATCCTTTTTGCTTTCCTTTGTGGATTGTGTTTTGCTATCCTGTGTGGTTATACGTTTTGCCTTCCTGTGTGGACTAGGTTGTACATGAGCTCGAATGTTGGAGCTGAGCAAGAATTGATGACTTAGGTATATGTATCGGCATATACCTAATTAGTGTCGAATGTTACTTCGTGATTGTATCTTTCCTTTGTGGTTTATCCATTGTGGATTCTGGGAGACCTTCAGGGGTCTCGGGGTCCCTACTGAGTAGCTTATACTCACCCCTACACTGGCTATGCCCACACTACATTGTGTTGGTTGCAGACGACGGACAGCACTGATCGTGGTTGAGGCTTGCGGAGTAGGACGGTACCTGGAGGTGGACCACTGGGCGGGATGTACTCGGAGCGGTCGACTGGACCCGAGGAGCAGTGGAGGCTATCTGTACCCACCCTTTAGGTGGTATATCCAGTGAACAACTCGACATTGTGGCTTTACTTTTCAGTTGATGTTTTCCCTTCCAGTTGTACTTTACTTTCAGTTTGGGTTTGTATACTGGCCCACATACTTTTCCACACTTACTGTTGTACCTGTTTCAACTTAGTGTTTACTTCTGCATGCTTGCTCTGTGGTGTTTGTTTTTCACTTTACAAAGGAAATTCCTTCCCTTTTTCCAAGATTTACGCCTTGGTTCTAGTCGTCAGCCCTTGGCCTATGGAAGGCAGGCTTGGGGTAGTCACGGCACAGGCCCCGAGGACGGGTCGTGACACACAAGGCTTGGTGGGAGCCCTCCTCAGTAGCTCTTGTGCATTAGTCACTATCTGTGTGGATCAAACATCCCCAAACTCCTCAATTGTAGGAGAATGAGTTTCCATATCACTTTGGGGAGAGTTACCCAATTTGGTTCATCATTGTAATGGGAGATGGTTTCCTCCTATGCAGCCCTCAGGGTGATTATTTTGATAAGAAATTGATTCCTATAGGTCCTATAGGGCCATATCGATATTAGAATAACCTCCTCCTACTTGTATCGACATATAATGGTGTCGATCATTCTTTTCTGGATGATTTCAAGGGGTGAGATGAGGTGTGAGGACCCAGTATCAAAATTTAGTGGATAATTCAATGTTGATATATTGTTATGAAGTATTGTCACATTAGTGTTTCTCCATACTTGGTTCATGTGAGCACCAGGTTGCTGATTTTCCATGGAAAGTTTTCATTAAGGCATGTGAATTCTACCCTTAGTGCATGCATATACAAAGAGATTCCGAATTCTACAATTTTATTTAGTATTTAGAAGCAATGAAGGATCCACATTGAAGATTTCATACACCGAGGATGACCAATGCTAACATCCCTGATTTTTAGAAGAGTTTTATATAAGACCGACAATTTTATTGGTGGGATCTGGTGCCGAATTTCTGTATCTGGTGACATGAAAATTCATAGGTTTCCTAGATGAAATTATTCCCCATGGTTTATGAGAAGAGTTACACTTGGGTTTCATCATTTCTACTTATGACACTTCCACCGAGGCATCATTGCATCACTATGTGCATGGCTTATTTTTTCCAATATTCCATTTTTAAAAAGGTGGGTGACTTTTATCACATTCATCAATTATATATACTCATTTATCAAAATGGGATAATAGGGTGTCAAGCTCCCACATACATGGATTCCTCCTTTGAGAGAATTTATTATTTTTGGTCTCCCTCATATATTAAGTCATGTTCATAGAAAAAATTCCCATTTCCATATCTATATGGATGTCAGTTTATTACATTTCTTCTATCTCAACAAGTATGAAACCTTCCATTAGGAGAGTAGTCTTGTTGAGAATCTATGGTCATGTCTGAATAATTTGTATTTTTGGAACCTATGAATCTTTCTCTTATGATTGAATATCATATAAGACATCTTTTTCATTTAACCCATATAATCATGTGTTTATCATGAGGTAATGAAGCTAGGGACATAGGAATTACAAGTTGTTTACCTCAGGAATCCCATTTTTATTTCATGGTTTAGGTATTATGTACTAGGAAACATGTTTAACATCTTGTGCAGATAAGAACAGGGTCAATGTCTTGTAGATATAGAAAGAAGTGTTGTGTAAAGTAGGTTTACCATCTCACGGAGATGAATCAGATGCCCTATGCAGGTCGATAAAGGAGGTTGGTCCCTTAGAGGGATGATTTCATGCTTTGGTTTATAGTTTTTGGGATGAGACTCATATGTTTAAAGTCAAGCAGCCATAGATCAAACTCTTGGTGAAGGTGGATCAAGGAGGGGTATCCTGAGGAGGGGATATGTCAAACATGGATGAAGGAAACACATCTCATAGGGTTAACATCTAGAAGATATAGACCAAACATCATATGGCGGTGTATAAAGGATGTGTTTCCCTATGAGGTTATAAGTGACATCTTGGATTACCATTATTTGCATCTATCCTGCAGGTTTATCATCCAGGAGAGATGGATTGAATTCCCTATGGAGGTGGGTCAAATAGGTGTGTCCCTAGGAGGGATGATGTTGCACCTAGATGAAGGAAGCATGTCCTCAGGTTCAAAATCTAATGAATATGGATCATACTCCATATAGAGGCAGATCAATGAGGTGTTCCACAAGGAGGAAGGATCTCACATGTGGGTTTTCTAGGATCAAATTCCCTATAGAAATAGATCATGGAGGTGCGAACCTTTGAGTGAAGATGTCTCACTTAGGTTTTCTATTATTAGGATGTGTCATGAGGATTTAACACTTAGAAGAGATGGAGCAAATTCCATATAGAGGTGGATCAAGGAGGTGTGTCCCTAGGAGGTAAGATGTCACAAATGTACTTACAATGAATAACCACTCTATATAGGTGAATCAAGGACATGTCTCCCTTGGAGGGAATATGACAGACATGGTTTTATCAAAATGAACACTTTGTGGAGGTGGATCAAGGAGGTGTTCCCCTAGGATGGAATATAGAACACCATGGTTTACCAATATCAGACACCCTATAGAGGTAGATTAAGGAGGTGTGTCCTTAGGAGGTAATATATCACACCTGAGGTTACCATTAGTGGGATTGAACTTCTAGGATGCATCCTACACACCATGTTGAAGATATATGGATAATAATCCAAGTAGTATGATGATGTAGTTTAAGGTCATTTGATAGGATTGGTCCATGTAGTTTAACATTATGGGTTAAGTAATCTCAGGTCTTTATCGAACCATGAACATGGGTTGGGGTGGGGATTATGTTTGGAATCTTTCCTATTCAATGTAGGGTTTAGTCCCATGGTGAGGAGAGATGGTGTGGGACTTATTCATGGATGATTTCCAATATGGGTGTCTCATCCCCTGATAGGTAATTATAACATTGGTAACATGCGTAGAATATTCCCATGCATGGAATTTTTATCCCTAGGTGTGGAGTTTCATCCCATGATGGGTAAGATAGTGGAATCCCATAATGATTGTACATGGAGAATCCTATGTTCTTCAAATGGGGTAGGAGGTGTGGGATTATCCCATGTCAATCATACACGGGGAATCCCGTGTTCAGTTCACAGGTTAAGGCTATGGTTCGACATCATGTAGTGATAAATTTTTCATGTAGTTTAATTTCATATGACTAGGACATAGGCCTATGAAATTTTATGTCATGACTCATGGATGTGGATGAGACCACTTTTCAAGGGGGAACATGTTAATACAGTAGTAATATTCTTCATAAGTAATCTTCATCATGATAAGTAGGAATTCACCCCCCCCCCCCCCAACAATTCCACCTATAGATCTTATGTGACCACTGATCATGCACTTATGGGAAGGATTGGGAATTTCCACTACTATGGAGGAGTGTAAATCAGGGTATCTGAAGTTAGGGGTACTATTATTATGATAAAGAAACATTATGGTTTCTATTATAAATAGAAAAATGTAATTAAATGACCTCACTAGAGTCATATAGAAAATGGGTAGGGGATAAAGAAGTTGTTTTATGAAATATTTATGTGTTTTTGAGACTTGTTTCATAAGAAGATTGATCAAGAACAAGGAAAAATTATCAATTCAAGTGTAATAATAACTTTCAATATTTAGAGTTTCATGAAAAAAATGGAGTTACATGAAATAATGTTGTTGCAGATAGATCCGGGTTACAAAAAGGCCAGTTATCATTACATAAACCTAACTAGAATTAAGAGTAGTTGCATGAAGATCATTGTAATGTTGGAAAGGTCATATTGGTTCCCAAATGATGTATGTCCTAAAAATCCTATACCTTTTAGGGTCAATTATCTCTGGTGTTGTACAATTTCATAGAATAGGGTTGTTGTGTGCAATAGAGTGACACTTCAGCTTCTTGGGAGACTCTCTCATGAATTTGGATGAGCTTTTATTTATAGATGAAATCCATTGATATTGGCACAGAACTTCATGGTTATGAAGAATAGATACAAGGTTATTTATAATTTTTTACAGGGAATTTATATGCAATAATCATGATTTTACATCACCTTTGGAACACAATTGGATGGATTCACACTGGGTTTTCATGAAACAGTTCTTTCATACACGCAACTCACCATTCTTATGTGCATGGGACTTATGAAAAATTTCAGAATAAAGGTAATACATTGAACTCCTCATTTACTTAGGTGGAGAATTATTTTTCATGGCAATAGATACCGTTGTTTTCAACCACTAAACTTTGTTTGAATCAAGTTCCTCATCCCTAGAATGGTCCTTCGAGGTTGGTTGCATGTTCAATTCATCCAAAACATTCCATTTGAAGTTTGATATGTTATTTTAGTGCCAAAAAGAACCAAATTATTTTAATATGGATTTAAAATATATTTTGAATTTTATAACTATTAATCCAATTTAGGTCCTTGGAATCATTTTCATATTTCATTTTTATAGAAAATGTTTTTAATCCTTTGAACATTTTCCCTGTGAAGACCCACATTCTCATCACGTATGTGGGATTAATTTAAAACTAAAAAAATTCAATAATGTAAATGGAATTTGGAATAATTGATTCCTTATATAGATTTATCATGATTTATACTATCTAATACGTTTTAATTAACTTTTTACATTAATGAATTGTAAAAATAGGGAAAATTATTTACCGCGAATAAGGTAAAAATGGGTTTATAGAGGGAGTTAAACAAAAATATAATTGTTAAAAATGAACCAAAAATTTTACAATATGAATTTTCGTATATTATCTCTTCTAGGATCTAGAATATCCTATTTTGTATCATTGTGGGATGTGAAAAACATGGGTACACCATTTTCTTTTCAAAACATTCAAGTGTATCACTCATATCAAATATAAAAGACCACCCCTATCCTTTCTATTCACATTTTCGAAACCCATCAGTTTAGACAAGTAATTACCAATTAATTTTAGTAATTCACTCTATTCATTATATAAGCTATATTTTGGTCATGAATCCATGCAAGTGAGACTTTTGGTGAAAACCAAAAAAGTTGTCTGAAAAAGAGGTAACTTCCATAATCAAGTGTTTTTTTATTTCTTCCTCGACATCCTTAAAATATTATTAAAACATGATTTTATAATAAAATAATTATATTAAATTAATTTATACGTTTCTAGGTTATGTCAAGGACCCAAAACCATCTCCTCTTTCAAAAAATATGTTATGAGGTCATCATTCTTGTGTACGATACACTACCACCTCACTAACCACTGTCACTAGTTTTTCCATTAATCACTATAAAAGACATATATAATGATAAATTTATTATTTATTTATGATATATATGGAATTATTATTCATATTTAATAATGATATCAAATATTTCTTCTTACATTCCACTATCTAGGAATATGATGACGTCGCTTGTCTGTACGACAGACTATTGCCTCGTGAAGCGATGTTGTTATTTTAGAATTTACATGGAATTGAATAAGGAAGGGTTGAATGTATGTATATGATATATATGAAATAACAATTTAATTTATAATGTTTATATATTATTTACCTTTACTTATTTCTTTCAATTGAGAAAATGGAAACAATGTTCATACATATGTATGACCTACATTCTCCATGAATGGTGTATTAAATTTTCTATCTCTACCTTTTATGGATCACTATAAATACCTATATAATGAATATATTTGATATTTATATAATTTTTAACATTATTTATATTACTTAAATATGATCAAAATTATATTAAAAAAAATCATACATGAAAAATAGAGCAGTTATTGCCAGAAATGTGACATTAACATGGATTTTTTAACTAACGGGTAATAAAAGGACCTAAGTAAATCATATATGATATATATATATATATATTTATATTTATGGTTTTTTAATGTATTTATAATAATATAATATTTATTATAAATTTGGGTTTTAATGTGTATAAGGGAATTCTAAACTTACAATAGTGGATATCTATATAAATTTTTGCTAATGTGGGAAACACATCCTAGTAACCACCTATTTATTTTATGTGGTTTATATACTAACCATGAATGAATTTTATTATTATTAAAAATAATATTATGTATATTTATATATCCATTTATGATCTTCTTTTTCATAAGTATTACATTTCAAAAGTTATGAAATTAGAAAGAGTTTTTTGTCATAAATTGCCTTCTTGGAGACCTATGTTATGTAATGAACTTAACATATTATATGATGTGTATATAATAACAATTTTACATGTTCTATCATGAATAATATTATTTTCATAATTTTAAAGTTTTCATTCAGTGTTACTCTTTCATGGATATTATAATTCAAATTTACCAACGTAATAAGTGTTTTATGTTACAATCTAATCGTTTATAGAGATTATTTATGATTATAGTTACAATGATGAAATATTATGATATATCAATCCAGAAACTCATTATTGTTCTTATATAATGGTTATTTATATATAATTCATGTTATCCATTATTTATTTTCTCTTTATGTACTAAAGAGTTCAAATTGATTTTTTTTTAATAAAAATCGTCTTTAATTCTCTCTTTGGCTGAAAACCAATTTAATTTAAAAATAATGTTTTATAAAATTATCCTCAATTTTTTTCTAAAAATAATTAAATTATTTATTAATTAATTTGTTACCCATTTTTTTTTAAAAAAAAAATTATTGAAATGAATCTTCATGTAATTTTCCAAATAATGACCATTTTCCTTTTCAAAACACGTGAAATGAATCATTATTTAAACATGTATGAAATGAACGAAAATTAATGACATCATAAACATTATTTTATTTCAAGATTTTATTACATGTTTTAAAAATTAATTTAAAATAATAATATTTCCAAAATATCATATGAATTTTAGTTTAAAAAATTAATTTTCAATGAAATTTTATTTTCATCATGAAACATTACAAGGGATTTTTCATTCAAAATAATTATTTACATAAGATGACTTACTATTAGGTTATATATGATATAATGGGAATATTATCCAAGGATTAAATTCTTATTCTTTCTTTAAATTGTTTATGTTAATGATGACATGATATTTATAAATCCTATTTATTTTTCCATGGTCTTTACCATGATTGAATTCTTATGAGACCTTATTTTTTCTAAGGGTTATAACCTGATAAAATTATTATTAATACTACATATTTTTCCACAGGTTATACCATGATATAATTATTATGAAACTTTCTTCTTTTCTGAGGGTTTAATCCATGATAAAATGATGAAATGATTGTAAACTTCTTTCTTTTCCGTATGATATGATATGATGAAATGATTATGAAACAAATTTCTTTTCATGTATTCTGAAATTTGGGACGATTTATGATATTCTGGAACACATTTGTATTATTTTCATTATGTGATTGGTTTTACCTATATCTACCACAAAAGGATTGGGTAATTATTAATATTGTATGATCTCCAATGGTACACATGAAGTTTTCCCAAACCAAAAAGAGGGTAAATGAGAGGTTATCAAAATCACAAAAGATGGTACATGAGAGGTATTACCAAGAATAAAGTAGGTATAATGGTGGTCATCTAAATCCTAACATGTTATGAATTTCTTGGTGGGTAACCTTGACAAAAGGATTCCTATGACCACATAGATTCCAATAATATATGTATTATGCCAAAACGTCATGAAAATGGGGTCTTATATGGAACTATAAATCCAAATAATCTTTATAAAATAATCATAAAAGACATTCATTCATGATATAAACACTAGAAAAATGTAGAAAGTTGTGAATATGGAAAAAGTCTCACATAAATAAAATTGATATAAGAAACAATTACATCAAGTTTGACTTTCATTGAAAGAGTTGTAACCTCTTCTTCTTCAGAAGGAATTATTTAGATTCCAATTTAAGAACCCTTTAAATGGTCTTAAAAGAATAATATAATCTCAAATTAGAGTCGACATAAGTTAAAAAGTGAATTTTTATAGGGTTTGGTAGAAATTTATGGCCCAAAGTGGTGTAATGTAAAGATATGGGGGGGGTCCTTCTATAATGTTAGGGGGGGGGGCAGACATGGAATTAAAAAATATAAAAAAATATTAAATTAATTATCAAGAAAATTTATCCAAAATGGAAATATATATGATAAAAAATTGTATAAGGTTTATATACCATCAACTATTGAAATTTAGATAGGATTTAGTGTAATTTTAAACATAATATTTTGGTTTAGCACAATTATTTAGTGATTTTTACCTTAGTTGTGGGGTCACCTTTTTTAGTCTTAATGTTTTAAAATTTTACATATAAGTTAACAATTAGGTAATTATTTTGTTTCGGATGAAAATTTTAACATTTTTAATCCTACTCAACCTATTTAAAATTTATTTATGATTTTTAGATAATGTAATAAAATATTAGATAACATAAAATATCTTTATTGTTATATTTTGTGTTATTCAATTAACTTGACATTAAACACAAGTATTTATAAAAATAGAATTTAAACCATTAAAACATCCCTTAAATTATATATATGACTATAAAAAACATGGAATAGGATAATTCACAAAAATATGATTACTATTTATATTTGAAAAAAACTTATTTTTTATTTCTATGAATTTAATAAATATTATGTTGGCACTGCATCTGAATTAAATATAATTATTCTTAAACTAAAACTAATAAATTAATTAACATAAAAAAATTAATTTCTCATTTGATTTATCATTTTCATATGAAAATAGAATATTATAATTCTTATTTAATAAATTTAGATATATTAATTTCAGTTGAGTGAAATTTTGGAATTTTATGTAAAAATAATAATATAAATTTCATTATCAAGGGAAAATGGAACCATAATTCCATACATTAAATTTATAGACTTATATGGTCAAATTTATTAATCAAAGGAATCAAAGGTAAATGATGGGTTTATATTGAGTGTCCCAAACCCACTCAATGGTGGCCAAGACCCAACTACCCCAAGCCCACATCCAATAATCCAGGGGCTTGTGACTAGCACCAAGAAGTCATATCATATACATTGGAGACATTATCCTCAAGTAACTGTATACAAACCCACATCATTAAGCCAATAAAATTATGAAATAAAAAAAACTAAAAACAATGAATTCATACATGTATACTCCCACAACCATAGAAAGACAAAAAAAGACTAGAATGTGTAAAATGGGGGCAAATAATATAGTAACAAAAAATGGATAGTAAAGTTTTACCTGATCAGAGGGAGGGTATTTCTATCAAATGAAACAACGGTATACACCTAGATGTATCTAGTAAAACTATCTCTTCATTATCCTAGTCCACCAAGAACCCTACAAAGAATGTTTTCCATCTGTTTAAGACATGACACATGTTGGAAGAGGCCTCGTAGGGGTGAGTATAACAATTCCCAGTAGAAAACCCCGGTATAACCATGAAAAGAGCATCAAGATTAGTCATATCATCAATGGATATGTGAATAATAATTTGATACAAAAAATAAACATCTAGATATACTCCTAATGGACATATAGTCCCAAAGTATGATAACAATTGTATGACCATCCTAGGATTTATTCCTTATGGCTCCAAACAATTATCTTTTAGGAGAACACACTCCATGAACATTACCACCATTGAAGACACTCATCCAAGACGTCACACTCATCATGTATCAATATAAAAGAATATGAAAGGGTTTTCCCAAGATACATACTCAATCCAACTACAAATCATTAGAAAGATTAGATCTTGATGCATAGATGTCAGTTAAATGTCAAGGGCTCACTAGGGGTACACACAACTATACTTTAAACATCCTCCTAGATAGCAGATCAAAATGCACATAAATATTTCTCATGTAATTTAAAAAATACCATAAAAGGTAACATGATAGGGAATATGGATCACTTTATCCCTATCAGAGGGACACATGCTCTTATCTTCTAATTTAGTAGTTAAAGCGTTCTTAGTCAATTCAATATAGAACAAGGAAACTCACCCACACTACACTAATCAACAGAAGCAACATTTGGATCACTCTATATAATTGGAATGTGATGCCACACTAAACCCACCTAGTAATTTAAATAGGGTATACACTCAACCTATCCTCTTCTATGGAAGATCACACAAGCTTACAATGAATTTGATATGATAAGGAAGAAACTAACCTAACCTAAAAGGCGTACATGGTGTGTCCTTGGTGGTACATGGTGTGTCTCATTATGTCTATCACTACCTACATATCTCACTCACATGGAATGGAATTTTTCCCAATACAAGGAGTTTTCCTAATGTACACTTAATGTAGACATCTAGGATGGCACTCAGTGTAGAGTCTTCCCATTTCCTTGTTCTTTCCTAAGTAAATGACATGTGGATATCCATATAAAATTTTGCAGGTCAACACAAACTCTTGATCATGCACACACTATGAACACTATGCCTCTTATTAGGATGTAAATGGAATGTGGCGTGGAAATAATGATGTGCAACTCCACTTGGAGACCTGGGAATGTTCTCCCTATAAAGACTAGGATTTTTAGCTATGGGCCATAAGGAATGTGACATGGTTACAATGAATGTGATTCTTTTCTCAACAGTGAAACCCTAGATCCATACATAAAGAATTACATGGTGTTTATTCATTGGAATATACATCATGTAGTCTGTTTTTTTCACAAAAACCATGCTTGGTTCACGTGTCACATATATTTACTATGTCATCCATTAATCACTCCTATGAACAGTAGGTATGGAGTTTACTGTACTTACCATTTGATACTCTCATGATTCTATCCAACAAAATAGAAATAGAATTGTCCGCCGCCTTACATGATGTCATACGTCACTCATAAAAAACCCATGATTCGGTCCCGTTCTTCCATGATCTATCTACCTCCATCGTCTATCCTAAAATTTCATCACCCATCATGATATGTACCGATTTAATCAATTTTTTGAACCATGGAATGATCGCTTGATTATCAGATACTGGGTATTGGATGAACCGTTGGAAAAAATACCAATGATGATCAAATGAAGAAATAGGGGAGAAATCTATAATCCTTGAAATTTTAGGAATGACTCTCGACATTTGTTCATTCGGCCTCAATTATTATTATAGAAATTGAAAATCAAAGAGGAATAAAACACAATGAACATATTATTCCATTTCAACTAAAACTATCAATGACACATGTATCAATTCTATTAAAGTAATTGATATACATTCATCTAGTATTAATGAATAGGATAGAAATAATCAACATCCTACAAAGATTTTGAATTGATCACTGATAAAGACTGTTCATTTTTTTCATCTTTTGTGAGATCCAAGAACTATGATTGTGTAATGATCCTCAGTTGGATCTTGATCCATCGTCGTTATCCAATAATGATCACCTCTAATTCTCTACAACGATCATATAGGTCTCTAGGGTTTAGTGTCCAACCCCAGAAATTAAATCCATAAGAATGTATTGATAATGATCATGGTCAATGTGTTTTAATCAAATATAACAAATATATATTTATTTATTTTATTCATTTATACCTGTGAAAAATCATTCTTGAACATTTCATGCCAAAAAAAGTTATGTCATGACTAGGGTAAACTAGTAATTCTAAACTCAATGGTGCCCTATGATTTCTAATATAGAACTTTATATAATTGTTATTCAATTTTATCTGAAAAAATTGACAAGTGTGATATTTAATACAATTAATATATTTCAAATATTTATTTCTGGTACACTAGGCCTTAGAATCTCACACCGTATTAGTTATTGGCTTTAGAAATATTCCTAGAATTATTCCAAATTATTACATAGAAAAAATTGGGACATTACATTATTCCCTCATCAAGCATTTTCAACCTTGAAAAGAAAAAACTAAAAAAATATGGGGATATTGATACATAAATAGGGTCTCCTACTGCCATGATATCTCCCTATGTTTCCCTATTATTTCAATAACCACATGACCAATGAACTCACATTACCATGAAGGTTATTCCTCCTACCAGTCTTCAACATCACCGTCTCCTTGAAAAGGAAACCCCACTCTCACTTCCTAGATCAGCCAGATTGATATAGTATAATATGTTGTGCACACAACTCCTTACCCATGATATGTAAAGAACACCATGAAACCTAAATATACATTGCCATAGAGTTATGTGATACAACAACTCACTAACTCTATAAAATAGAAATAAATTAATTTCCTAAGATCCTTGGAGATATCCTTAGACTTAGGCTAAGACTCTATAACTCTCCTACTCCAACTATTTCTTTTATCAGTCCTCTAAGGACTCTTGATGATTATCGGGAATTCATTATCCGACCCTAGATTAATAGCATCATAAAAACCATAATTGGAACCCAAACTATTACCCATGTGATGTTACCTATTGGTTATAACCTATATAATATTATCACACAATTTCCCTCAATAATGGACTTAAGAAGGTGATACTTTGGTGGTGGAGTTGTAATAATCAGGATACAAAAACACCAATGACAGCGAATGATCCTACCACTTACATCTCAGCACTGTCATGAAAATATGGAGCATGATCACTAGAAATAGAACAACCCACTTTACCTAAAAATATATCTGGGGTAAAATATTTTGAATATTGAATGTGAGTACCCCAAATAATTCATGCATCCTTTCTTTAATCATGTTGTGATGTAAGTGTCAAAGTCTACCATGATTTTCAATGGAATTACAGGAAGAAATACTCTCCCATGCATGAACATGAATTCCAAATCTCCATCAAGATCTATTATTTACCACATACATATAGATGAACAAACACGAGTTTATCTAAAAACTTTTTATAACTCCTTTGGTTGTACCACTAATGAAAAGACATCACAGTACATCCTCAAATCCACCAAATATTCTACTCAAGGTAAAATAACATCTTTATCACCTCTTCTTGAATCATATCTGGAATCATCATATGTCCATGGAAAAAGGATAATGTTATTCCCTCCTTACAATAATTTCCTTTGGGAATGTATTCAATGGATATCTGGTCCCTCAACATCCCTGATTTGTACATCCCTAGCTCTCAAAAGAAGAATAAGGTAGCAGCTATTGAATGGAGGTACACTGAACCATCCTCACCCACATTGGGTGAAATTTAAAGTGGTAAACTGCTTCATCACTCTGCTCAATAATAGCAGATGGAGAACCATGTTTTGAGTATCTTCTAACATAGAAACACCCTTTATGGATCTCAACCTCATGTATCCTCAACTTATATAGGTTCACTTGACACTAACATGTCATTAGAAGATATATTTGAAGAGATAACTCCGTGATATTTTCCATACAAAAATTACTATCGGAACATGCCAAACACCATAATTCTCTATCATGTGTGACACAAATATGATTCCAAGGACATGAGAATACAATCGTTGAGGACTACCCTGAACCGACCCAAGAATGGTTAAGGATTCAACTCAGAAGTATCCAAAAGTCAAATATGGATAACCCATCCGAAGTTCAAACATTGAGATATAATTTTCCTCATTTTATTGGGTGAAGAGGTATATAATCTTCATGATTGGATACTTTCCCTTGTGTCACCTATTCCAAGTGAAACCAATATACACCCAAAATCAAGCACTCATATTCCTCTTAGATGAACAACATAAAGATTCACTATAAAACCCACTAGGTATTACGAATCCCATTTCATTAAAAGAACATAACTACACCTTCATCTCTTATGGCTACTCAGAGTCATATGATATACTGGCATAGATATCAGGCTATCCCATATGAAAGTATATGAAAAAAACACCTAATGGTGTGGTAAACCTGGAATGCCTTCAAGAAGGAAGCCCTCATACTCCTCCAAGATTGCATGAATTGAAATATAATAGATTCCACTACTCCAAAGGTGTATCTAGTCAACTGAAATGTAGTCGATCATAACATACTCCACATGAGCTCATCTTTCTCTGTCTGGGATCACTGTTTATCAAAGGAGGAAAACCACATCCCAATAAAACAGAAGTAATGCTACTCTCACCAGTATAAAAAATTGATCATGAATAGTAGGAAACCAATCCATTCTTAGGTAAGCATCATAGGGTCTCACCATAACATATAAATGATTCCATTTGAGGCTTGATGAACATTGCCACACATGATCTCAAAAATAATTATTTGTGATTTTACTAAATGCAGTACAATGGCCGACCTAGGTCATTCTCTCAAGGAGGAAGTGAATTAAACAACCCTTAAATAGGCTTTAAGGAAAAAAAATAAGTGAGGGAAAATGAAACACAATATGGGGGGTTTGGTTTTGTGACTTTTGAACAATACAATAAACAAGATATTGAGATAGAACAATCAAAGACACAATTTCTTTAAAAATACTTATATGAGAAGACACAGTTGATCTAATATTAAAACTTAATAATTCATTTATCCTTTTCCCATATGATTATAATTCATTCAATTTTCATTCCCTAACCCTTTCAACCCCCAAACCCTATGAAAATTAACACGATCCAAAATATTGGAAAAATGAGCCTTCAGTCAACTTCGGGACTTCCAATCGCAGCAACCTACCTTAATTGTGATCCAAAAATCCAAATAATGGTCAATGGTAAATTAGGGAAGTATATCCTCTATATATTTGAGAATTAATTGAGTTGTATATGAGACTTGAACCCTACATTTCTATCCCAAGTTGATTGGATTTTACGATTGAGGTTTCACTCACACGGTTTACACAAGCCCGACCACAAAGTCAAATGAAAGTCAATCGAGTAACTTAGAAATTTGAACTAAATTAATTCATCACAATTTAATAATTATAGTATTTTTATGCATTCAAAATAAATAAATTAATGGAGTGTGGATTTGATAAACTATGAAAGAAATCACTCTTATATGGGAGGAGTTGTCATCATGGAGACATTTTTCATAAGCAATTTGTTGATTGGGGAACACCCAATATCATCTCCACTCTTAGATTCCAGACCATGAAGAAAAATAATAAAATTAAAAGAAAAAAACACAGAAGAGTAATTTAAGAAAAATTCAAGATACAAGCATGAAAGAAAAGAAATACAAAGAGGAGGTGGGAGAGGAGAGCCTTCTTGGAAGAGATGTTTGAACAAGGCCTTACCTCTTACAAGGTATTTTAGGGGTTACCAAGATCCACCATTTTGGCCACACCTTCCCAAATACTCAACCAACCCTCCCAAAGAGTTAGAATATCCTTTAAATAGAGTTGGGTAGGTCTAGGGTTACAACAAATTTTAAATGTGAAAGGGAAATTCATAAAAATTGTTTGATTCCACTTTCACCGCATAGTTGACCTCCAAAATACACTAATTAACTAGCCTTATAGAAGGATTACTGGTTCATAATCATGTCGTCGAGATTACCAAAAATAGTTTGGCCCAATCAAAGTCTGAATGAAGAATCTATGACCCAAATGGTGAAGTGAAGTTCAATTGGGATAGTTCAGTCCAACTTTATATTCATGGTACATTTACTCCATCCAATGCAAGATCCACCTCCCATTCCCTAAATATAAGTTGTATCCCATTATGTCAATAAGATAGTTATATAATTTTAAGTCAAAATAATTTACAGAACAATATTTATTCCTAGAATACTACAGTGAAGTTAAAAATGGTGAAACTGGAATTTTCATCAAATTTGAAAATGAATGATCTAATCCCAAATATTCTATAATTGAACATATTTATCATAATGTGATGAAATAATTTCATTTATTATCCATAAAAATTCAATAAAATTGTATTTTATCATCCCCCCACACTTACCTGTTTTCACTCCTAGGGAAAACCTCATTTCATGTATTCGAGAAAATTGTCATCAGATATGCATGTCCATAATTCTCAATACAAAGTGGAAATATAGGAAATATAAAATCCCATCAAGAGTCAATATAAATAAATTTTAATGTAATTGTCTCATAAATTGTTTCAAAAACAATCTAGTGAGATTCATAACACTAATAACAGCGAAACAACTCTTGGGTATATCATGCCTCTAATTATCCATGTGCGAGTATGACAACCCTTACAAGCTCATAAATCCACCCTTTATTCAATACATTAAGGTTATGTAAAATATTTATTCTTGCTTGTTTTAATTCAATGAACATCTTCTACATTCCATTGTAATCATATTTCAAGACCTACTGACTTAAGAATTCCCTAAAGTCAAACCTTAGGCTCCTGAAATAGATATCCGTATATGTTGAACATTTCATAACTCCCCTCATATTTTTTTTTGTTTTTTTAAGTTTAACATAGAAAAAATCTCACACTCAACTCTCAAACCATGGTTGATCTCCTCATGAAACTAATTGTAATAGTTATAACAAGATCAAAAGTTGAGGAAAAGTGGGTTTTGACTTGTCCAAGACACAAACCATGTTTTAAGGGCATATAACATTTGGATGATAGGTACACACACATAAGGCAATTTGGTATAGTAATACAACTACTCGGAAGATAAATGAACTTATGGATCAACCAATGAATTTTTTTCCCTAACTTGAAAATACTTTGAATTGAGTAAGAAAAATTTCGAAAGTCATGGTTGAGTGAAAATTTGTGTGGATAAATCACTGAAACAATTTACCGTGAAAAAATATCACAAATAATAATTTCAAAATATAAAAGGTTTTATAATGACATAACTATTCATATCATCAATGACTTCAATTTTTATAAAAATCAACCCTTGATGATGAAATCTTACCCATGCTTATAATTCTACCAATGAATTTTGAAAACACGAATTTTCCATATGTTCAACATGATAATGTTACATGATATATATATATATATATATTTGATATTTTTGTTTTGTTTTTTTTTTAAAATTTAACCAAAAACGTAATAGAAAATACACACAAAACACACAAATAATAATCCTAAATATCTACCCCAAAATTTTTTCCCCTCCCCCACACTTAAAATTTTCCATTTTCATCAATTAGAAACTATGAGAAGATATATGAACATGAAATATATAATTTTAAATAGGAAAAATAATATAAAAGTGAAAGGGTTAAAAATAGCTTGATATGCTCAAGTGATGGTGGGGTCATGATGTGTAATTAAATCTACTACATCAGTAATAAGTCCCTCAATGTATTTATTCCAACATTTATGGTTGACTGTAAATATCCTTCCAGTGTCCTCTTGTGTGATCTCCACTGCGCCATAAGAATAAAAATTAGATACAATATAAGGACCTAACCATCTGGAACACAACTTACCAGGAATCATCTTTAGTCATGAACTATATAGAATAAATTACTCTCCATAATGAAACTCCATTTTTTGGATGATTCTATCATGAGATTATTTAGACCTTTTTTTGTAGAGCCTCAAGTTATCATATGAAGTCAATTGAATCTCATTAAGCTATTGAAGTTGCAGCTTCTGTTGGATTCCATCTTGGGCCAAATCCATGTTTCATTTCTTTATATCCCAATAAACCTAATGATTGACTTCCATGGAGAGATTTCATGCTTTACCAAAATCAATTAGAAATGGTAACATACCAATGGGTGTCTTGAATGCTATCCTATAAGCCCATATCTCACCATCCAAGCACTTAATCCAATCCATCCTATTCGACTGCACAGTTTTATCCAAAATTTGTTTCATCTCGCGGTTTGAATCCTCATCCAGTCCATTTGTTTGGGGTTGGAATGGTGTTTATGTTTTCTGTTTCACCCCAAACATTCTGAGGGAATCCAAATTCTGATTGCAAAAGTGTATCTCTTAGTCACTGATGATAGCCTTTGGTAATCTAAACCTGCAAAAAATATGTGTCTTGACAAAGTCCATTACAACATGAGAATCATTAATCCTAGTGGCCTTACCCTCCAAACATTTTCTCACATAATAAACAACAACCAAAATATACAAAAAACTAAATGAACTAAGAAAAGGGCCCATAATATCGATGGTTCACACATAAAAAATCTCATATAATAATATGGGTTGTTGTGGAATCTCCTGTCTCCTAGAAATGTTTCCTATGTGTTGGAAATGTGATAATAACTTACAATACATATGATAATAATGTAATAATCTTGGATAGTATAATCTAGAGTCTGAAACCTTTCTCTCTATCTGTTGGGGTCTAAAGCGTCCACAATAAGCAAGTGTATGATAAAATTACAGAATAGTCTCAAACTCATGATCAGGAACACACCTCCTAATAAATTGATATTTACACATGTGCCAAATGTAGGGATCATCCCAAACATAATACCGAGACTCCTTTTTTAATTTTTTGGAGTTGATGTTTCTTTAAATTTGCAGGGATTTCAGATGCAACAAGGTAGTTCACTAAATCAGCATACCAAGGATGCGTACCTAAGATGGAATGAAGATTCTCATTAGGGAAAGTATACTGATGTGGAACCTAGGCCAATGTGTCAGCCTCTAGTGTGTGAGTAATCCTACTCATGTGGTCCGCCACTATGGTTTTATACTCCTTCTTATCCTTTATTTCAAAATCGAATTCTTGAAGAAGGATCATCCATCAGATATGTCTAGGATTTGCATTTGGATTCTTCAAAAGGTACCTCAAAACTGCATGGTCAGAAAAAACAACTAATTTAGAGCCAAATAAATATGAATGTAATTTATATAATGAAAAGATGAAAACATGAAACTCCTTTTCCATGGTTGTGTAGTTTGATTGGGATGAATAAAATGTCATTGAAGCATAGGTAATCACATGTGAATGTCCCTCCACCCTCTACGATAATACAAATCCAACCGCAAAGTTGGATGCATCACATATAAGCACAAAACAATGTCCCATTGTGGGGGATATATTATTGGGGGAGTGGTCAGACACTTCTTAAGCTCATCAAATGCTTCCCTTCACGAATCATCAAACACAAAATCAGAATCCTTTTGAAATAATTGTGACCTAGGAAGAGAAATATTTCGAAAATATTTAATAAAGTGCCAATAAAATCTTGAATTCCCTAAGAAAGATCTAACATCATGCACACATGAAGGATAGGATATGAATGAAATGATATCTAACATAAATATATCATCTACTATCCCATGTTATGAAACTACATACCCTAAGACAATGCCATGATCTACCATGAAATAACACTTTTTAAAGTTCAAGAATAGATTCTTCTCAGTAAAATGGTTGAACACCTTTCCCAAACTACTTATAAATTCATCAAATGAGTATCCATATACTGTAAATTCATCCATAAATACCTTCATGTAGGTCTAAAGATAATTAGAAAAAATACTCATCGTGCATCTTTGGAAGGTACCTGGTGCATTGAAAAGTCCAAATGGAATCCTCCTGTAGGAAAATGTGCCAAAGAGAAAGGTGAATGTAGTCTTCTCTTGATCCTCCAGAGCTATATGAACCTGAAAATATCCAAAAAAATCATCCAAGAAACAATAATGTGTCTTCCCAGATAGTCTATAGAGCATTTGATCAAAAAATTGGATGAGAAATAGTCATTGTGGGTGGAATGATTTAGTTTCTTATAATCAATACACATGTGCCAATTTTTTTGAACCATCATTGGAACTAACTCATTTTTTTCATTTTTAACAACTATAACACCACTTTTCATAGGAACAACCAAAATTGGACTTACCCACTGAGAATCTTAAATGGGAAAGATTATACTTGCCTCGATAAATTTCCAAACTTATTTTATAACAACTTCCATAAGAGTCGTATTGAGTCTTCTTTGTGGATGCCACACCAGTTTAACCCCATCCTCCAAAAAATCCCATGCATGAAAATGAAAGGGCTAATACCTGATATGTCACCCAAGGTCCGCTTAATTTCTCAGATGTTTTCCTTCAAAATATTCCAAAAAAAATTATTCATGGTCAAAATAGATATTGTTAGGAATGATAACAGGTAATCTTCTACCACTCAACATGTATGAGTATTTGAGATTAGGAGGCAATGGTTTGAGTTATAATATAGGGGGGTGTAGTAGGGATGGGGATAGTGAAGGAACTGAAATATGTGCACAAAGTGCATCAGTATCTGAATATACATCATCAAAATCATATAATAGTTCATCAAATATATTATCATACTCAACAGCCATGTCATAATTAGAGTTCACATGATCAAAATCAGAATATGAATCCATTTCAAAATCAAATCTATGAGAGTATTATTCATTAGAAATTGGTTTGGAATTTCTCTTAGACATCAAACTAGAAATAATGCTCATAATCTCCCTAAGCATAGGATAATAAAATTCCATGTGGGTTTTAATTGGTTGTTCAAAATGGGAGATAAAAAAATATGAATGGTATTTTAAGGGGTATTTCATGGAGTCCATATCATTAAATATCACAAATTACTCTCCAAACTCCATTTAATGTTTACCCTCATGGACATTTATGATTTTTTTGTAGTTGTTAAGAAGGGCCTACCTATGATAATTAGAGAACAAAACATACATGATCATCCTCCATGTTAAGAATGTAGAAGTATTCTGGAAAGCTCATGTCTCTTACCCTATCAAGTACATCCTCAAGGAATCCTACTTGATATGCTATAGCTTTATTTTCCATCAAAAACACTACTCTTGTCAGCTTCAACTCCGCAACCTATAAAGTTGAGAATACCGAGTGAGGCATCACATTTATAGAAGCTCCTAAATCATATGAAGAATTAGAAAAGTGTAAATCCTTTATGGTGAATGGGATGATGGATGTCTTAGGATCCTTGCACTTTTTTGGCTTTGCTAAATTTGGTGTAATGAGTGATGACACATTCCTTCCAAGACCGATCCTCTCATTTTCTGTGATCCCTCTTCTATTGGTAAAATGTTCTTTTAAGATTTTTTCATACCTTTGGATTTTCTTAAGGGACTCAATAAGGGGGATGTTTATCTCCATAGACATGAATATGTCCAAAACCACATTTTGAATTTCCTCTTTAGCCATCTTCTTGATTTAAACATCCTTGTTTGTAAAAGGAAGAGATTCAGGAGGAACATCATTAATCTTTTTATTACCTTTGTCTTTCTCATTGGGTTTCTCATCAATCAATTTTGAATGGGGTTTCTCTGGAGTTGAGGTGAATCCAGGTGGAAGGGTAGGTGGAGAAGAATTGGTTTTTTCTTCCCACTTCTCAATGTTATGGCACAATCATTTCCCTTTGAATTTAGAGTAGGTAGGAAAGTTAAATTTCTAGAATTCTTACTTACGAATTCATAGAGGGTGGTTGAAATCTGGCTCATTTGAGTTTTCAGTCCCTCAACTTTGAACCTTGAATCTTCAACCCAATCTTTTGATTAAGAAAAATTCGTTTCAAAAGATCATTAGTATTTGAATTTTTGGTGGGTGATTCCCTTGTTGTTGGATTGTTGATTCTTGGGCTTCAAATCTCCATTGGGGTTGTTGGAAACCATTTGGGTAAGGTGGAGGCTATTGGATGTTTTATTGAAAACGGGGAATTTGTTGTTGTCTAGAGCCATACATCATGTCTGATTAATCCTTACACCCTTGTTTGTATGTTAGAGAAATGGAAACAAAATTGTTTTGGGGATATGGTTGATATTGTTGCTAAATGGTCTCAAAGGAAACACTACTTCACAATATTCTTTTTTTTGTAGCTGTAGGGAATAGTCAGTTGGGTGGCCTGTCTCAGTGAAAATTCCATAAGGCCTTGAAGGAGGGAGTTGGGATGTCTTCTATGCTAATGAATTCTACCTCATAATAGTGGTCCATTCTTCCAACATAGTATAAATTAAATTACTTTCGATAGAAGAAGGACTTACTTGATGTATTCCCCTGACATGTGGTTCACCATGATCGCCAAATTGTTGAGATTTTTGTGCCATCTTATCGATCAATGAACATGCAGCTGCTGGTGTTTTGTCGACTAATGCTCCTCCAGTCGCAATATCCACCATGCTCCTCTCCATATGTGTGATTCCATCGTATAAGTATTGGATGAATAATTTCTCACTGATTTTGTGATGCATACCGCTTGCACACAACTTCTTAAATCTTTCCCAACACTCATACATTAACTTCCCATCTACCTACTAGATCCATGATATTTCCTTTTTAATAGAAGTGGTCCTTGATGCTGGAAAAAATTTCTCCAATAAAAGATGTTTCAAATAGTTCCATCATGTTACATATTTAGTTTTTAAATAATAAATCCAATCCTTAGAAGTTCCATCAAGTGAGAATGGGAATTCTCTATGTTTTATTTGATCTTTAGAGACATTTCTTGGTTTCATTTTTGAGAATACCACATTGAATTATTTTAAATGTTTGTTTATATCCTCACTAAATAATCCATGAAATTTTGGAAAGAAGTGAATTAACCTAGATTTTAGTTCAGAGTCTGATTTGAGAGTTGGATATGCGATGCATTTCAGTTGATAATTAATATCATGTGAACCCAGCTCTAGAATAGTATTGTTGAGTTAATTGTAACTATTTTCAGCCATTGCATTTGTTTTAATATTTTTTTGGAAGAGATTCAAATTTCAAAATTCCTAGAGTTGAAAAATTCCCCAGTTGGGTAAATTTTGACACTTCCCATTGACCGAGATTATCTAACTCAAGACCTAAGGTTGTAGTCAATCTCATGGTTTAGATCAAGGATATCCTCAGGATGGTATCATTTCATAAATCATTGAAAATAGATAAAATAAAAGAAGTGGACACCAATATCATTAAATTATATTTCAATTGGCGTTCCGAAAAAAAGTGGTGAATAAAGAATTGAAAAGAAATGGGAGTAGATGAATATAAATGAAATAAAAATAAGAATAAATAAATTACCTAAAATTGGTTGAATAAAACACTTTTCTCCCCAAAAATGGTTTCAATTTGATGAATGTTGTCGCACATTCTCTCAAAAATAATTATTTTTGATTTTAATAAGTGTCACACATTGCATGAACTAGGTTATTCTCTCAAGGTGGGAGTTAATTAAAAAATACTTAAATAGGAATGAAGAAAATAAAAAAATTAAATAAGTGAATAAAAATGAAACACAATATGGGGGGTTGGTTTTGTTACTTTCGGAAAATACACTAAACCAGCGAATGAAATTGAATAATCAATGACACGATTTCTTTAAAAATACTTATATGAGAATATGTAATAGTTCTAATATTCCCCACTAATAATTAATTTATCATTATAAAATATGATTATAATTCATTAAGTTGTAATATCCTAACCTTTTCAACCCCTGAACTCTATAAAAATTAACATGACCAAAAATATTGAATAAATGAGCCTTCGGTAAACTTCGGGACTTCCAGTCACAACACCCTGCCTTGATTGTGATACAAAAGGAAACATATGATCAATGGTAAATTATATTATTATATCCTACATATATTTGAGAATTAATTGAGTTTGGGATCAGACATGAACCCTAAAATTCTATCCCAAGTTGATTAGATTTTTCAATTGAGGTTTCAATCTCACAGTTTACACAAGCCCAACCATGCGGTCAAGAGTAAGCCGACCGAGTGACTTAGAAATTTGAAATCAATTAATTCATAAAAATTTAAGAATTTCAGTCTATGTATGGATTAAAAATAAATTAACTAATGGGGTGGGTATTAGATATATTACAAAAGAAATCACTCTTCTATGGGCGAAGTTGTCATCGTGTAGATGTTTTTCATAAGCAATGGGTTGATTGGGGAACACCCAATATCCTCTCCACTCGTAGATTCTATATGAAGAATAAAAATAATAATATTAAAATGAAAAAACATAGAAGATTAATTGAAGAAAAATTCAACATACAATCCTGAAAGAAAATAAATACAAAGAGGAGGTGGGAGAGGAGAGCCTTCTTGGGAGAGATGTTTGCACAAGGCCATACTTCTTCCAAGATATGTGAGGGGTTTCCGAGATCCATCTTTTCTCCCACACCTTCCCAAAGCCTTGACCAACCCTCCCAAATAGTGAAAATATCCATTAAATAGAGTTGGGTAGTGATAAGGTTAAAAAACATTTTCAAATATGAAAGGGAAATTCTGCTAAATTTTTTAATCCTACTGAAACTGCATAGTTGATCTCTAAAATGTGCGAATTATTTGGAATTCTATAAGGATGATTTTTTAATAATCATGTCCTAGATCATCCCTCCAAATTTAGGCCCAATCCAAGTCCGGATGAAGAAGATAAGGCCCAAATGGTGAAGTGATGTCCAATCTGGATAGTTAAGTCCGACCTTGTCTTCATGGCTCATTTACTCCACTCAAATGCACAATCCAACTCCCATGTCCTCAATATAATTTGTATCCCATTAATTCACTAACATAGTTACAAAATTGTAATTCAAAATAATTTACAGTGCAATATTTATACCTGAAATACTAATGTGAAGTTTAAAAGTGTAAAACTGGAATTTTCATCAAATATGAAAATGAATAATCTAATCTCAAATATTCCATAATTGAAAATATTTAGTATAATTTGTGGAAATTATTTCATTTATTATCAATATAATATTCAATATTTTTTTTATCAAGGCTCTCTATATACTACCAAATTATTATCACATTTTCAGTAGTAGCATGAAATTATTGACCCTCTATTCTTGATCCTTCAATGAAAAAGTTAAGAAAAAATGGATCAATTAGTATCACAAGGTATCCAAGAGAGGATTCACATGGAGAGAAATTTCTCATAACTCTATGAGAAAACATGAATTTGGGAAGTGATGAAACATATTGTACCTCAAACCACACTCAATGCCCCTATGATCTCATAAAAATTAGGACTCATCCTTTCTCTATCACACCTAATTACAACAACCAAGTCCTACTCCAACACCTTCGGACATCAAAAAAACTAAAACACAAAAAGTGAGAGAAATTCATCCCCCACACCTTGACCCTATCAAATTTGGATGAAACTGAGTCAGCTGCACAGTTTTGGATCACCTGTCAGGAATGCATCTTGGTGAGGGGAATTGCCTCTCCTAATTGTGCATCGAAATTCATGTTAAAAATTGCTAATAAAAGGCTCTACAAAATCTCCATTTCACCCTAGAGAAGTATCTCTACCTAGTAAACCATCATGGAGGGGTATCATTAGAGTGGGACATTCACACCACTTTACCATTAAAGTCCTCAACAATAGGAGAATGGGGTTTGTCCCACCATGAAACTTGGGAAATATCTATCTCTGGAAGTTCTCATTCACACTCAACATAGATGTTTCATCTACCTAAACCACCAAATACAACTACATCTCCATGTAGAAAACGATTCAGAAGAAAAACCATTCGATCATTTGGGATCTTTACATACTCGAAACTTGGAATACTACATCGAGTTAATCCTATACCACCTAAGGGTCTATCTCATCATGGAATATCAACGATCTATGCCACTAGAATTTTCCAAACACTCCAATCAACTATGTACCAACATCATATGCTTTTTAATATATTTAATGTTCAATAAGTGGATGATCATATACCATACATGCAACAAGAACCATGGGCTACTCAATTAGGGGTATCACTTCTTAGTCTACACTTCAATAAAATTACTTCATTAGTGGGTCACTAAATTAAAACCACATCACTTATATGATAATAAAAACGAAAATGTATCATAATCATAGAGGTATCCTAAATGTAATTAATACATACAATGATCTCTGATTATATCTAGAAAGAGGACTCAAGAAGGATATGGAAACCACAACCCATTATAATATGATGTATGTACCAATGTTTTTCCCTGCAACTAGTGACTAAAATAACACGTCAACAAGAAGGTTATCAAGGTCCTTGTGAATGGATATTTCAGCCGACGCACCAACATTGGACTCCCTTTATTAAGATACATACTCCAAAAACATTAACATTGTTGCCCTAATTACCAATCCAATTCTCATAGATAGAAAAATGAAACTCCAAACTCAATCTAAACCCAAGTTAGTTTCATAACACTTCAGCCTGGCTATTGGATCTACTACCATTCCATCTGAACCAGACAAAATGGGGCCAGAGAAACAACCACCTCAATCCCACCTCTAATAGGCCAATGGTTGGAAACCAATGCCAAAAATGTATATCACACACATGTGTGGAGTTATCCTTACGTAAAAATATGCATGAAGGCATCTAAAAGCATATATAATTATGAAATATTAATAAAATAAAAACAATGAATGAAAAAATATATAATCTCACAACCATAGATTGAAAAAAAGAACCGGAAAGTGTAAAAAGGGTCCAAATAGAATCCCAACCAAAACTGGGAATTAAAGTCTCTCCTTCTCAGAGAGACAAGACTAAAAGTATATTACACATCGGTATACACATTTGTATGTCTACAAAACAATATCTATACTTTATCCTAGTCCACTAAGTACTCCAAATAAAGGTATGTCATTTACATAGGACCTTGAAACGATTGGTCAAAGCACATAGAAGGACGAGTATATCGGTAATGAGTAGAAAACCCCAAAATAACCACTAAAAAATAATTAAGAGCAGTCATCTCATCACAGGAAATGTAAATCATAATGTGATACATACAAATTAACATCTAGATATACTCACTGTAGACAC
Organism: Viscum album; assembly: GCA_963277665.1. NCBI lineage: Eukaryota > Viridiplantae > Streptophyta > Magnoliopsida > Santalales > Viscaceae > Viscum > Viscum album. The sequence continues at coordinate 105,070,510 of OY728143.1, read as the reverse complement.
ATAATCTCAATTTAAGATCACAACTATAAAACTAGACCAAGATTACTCCCCAAAGGATCCATTAAACACTCTTATGTGAGAACATACTTCATGATATGTATCAACTCTTATGAATCCAATATTAGATAACATGCTCATGAGGTCTCAACACAAAGGAAACTGAGAGTTTTCACCTAAGATACACAGTCAATTATACTACAACCCATCAGAGTGATCAGATCTCGATACACAGAGAGGGGTAAAAGCCCAGGGTTCACTGGGGGGACACCAGAGCCTAATGGAGACATCCTTCTAGATTTGGGATCAGTTATCTCATTGATTTTGGTCAATGAAATTCCAAAAACTCCATATATGGTAACATGATGGGAAATGAGGATAACTTTGGGCCTTATAGAGGGATAACTTTTCCAATATGTTGATTCAATGGTCAAAGAGATCTGAGTCGCATTACTCCCAAATAGGGAAACCTTCCCACAATTAACTAATCATAAGAAGCTGTAGTTGGATCACTCTCTATGATGGGAATTATATGCCACACAAAACCTTCATAGTAATAGAAAAAGTTTACACACCCAACTGATACTGGTCCAAGGTAGCTCACAAAATCATACAATGATGTTGAGTAGAGAAGGAGGAAATCAACATATCCTTACAAGATAACAATTCATGTACCTAGGGTTACATGTAAGGTATCACTACATATATCACTACACATTTCCCATGCTCACATGACATGTACATTTTATCAATACATGGAATTTTCCTGAGGTACATGTTGTGTAGATGTCTTGGCTATCACTCAGCATGTATCCTACCTATGGCCATGTAAATTCTTAAGTACACGATGCGTGGATCATTATACCCAGCGTGTAGGCCCACATGAACTATTGATAATTCACTCCATGTACATTTTTAGCTTCCAACCATGGTGTGCATGATATATGAAACATGACACATGTCATGAAACTCCACCCATCCTCTTAGGCATGTACTCCCTATACATGCCGAGCTATTAGGCTATAATCCATACAAAATGTGACATGAGTCACACAGTGTGCGATAATCTTCATAGTTATGATATACTAGAGACACACAAAAAGACTAAACTGCGTGTTTTCATAGGAACACACATTGTGTAGTTGGGTTCATCACATAACCCATGCCTGGGTGACATGTCACCTGGATCTTTCACCTTCATCTTCAATCACACCCAATAAATTTGGATCTTGGGTTGATCAGAATTTCTGCCAACTGCTTTCTAGAATGACCACCAAAATAGAATAGAAACCATCTTTCATCATCCTTATTATTGAATGTTGTTCAAGAAAAAATATCACACTTGATTTGATCTCATTCTCCAATTATCTATACATCACTATCATCAATTCTCAAATCACATCCTCATTAATGATCCATACCCATTGTATTGATCTGTTTCTTTGAAGAGTGGTCATGCAATGATCAAATATTAGGTATTGGTATAACCATTGGGAAAAAATTTGAATGATGGTTGATTGGAAAAATAGGGGAGAAATTCATAATCCATGAAATGTGAGGAATGAACATCGGCCTTTGTTTGTTTGGCCATGGTCTACTTTCAAAGAAATAGATAGTTGAAGTTGAATAAAACACAATAAACATAGAAATAAAAGTCACATAAATCTATTGAAAATGTGTGTATCAACTATATTCATGGAATTGATATGAATTCATCCATGATTAAAGAACGTGATAGAAAACAAAAATCCACATCCTTTCAAGAGTTAGGATTTATTGTTGACAATGATTGGTCACGTGTTGCCATCATTGGTGAGACCCACAAACTCTGATTGTACAATGATAATCAATCCAATCTTGATCTATTAAATTTTTCCAAGAACTCTTCCCCCAATGCTATCCAAGGGTTATCTAGGTTTCTTGGGTTTTATATCCAACCCTAAAACAAAAACTTGAAAGTAAAGTCTGACCTGGTCCGAGGGAGGGAATTTTTATCAAATAAAATAATGTTATAAACCTTGGTAGATCTAGTAAAAAATATATCTGCAATATCCAAGTCCACCAAGGACCCTATAAAATAGTTTTTCATCTGTTTAAGACATGAAACATGTTGGAAGAGTCCACATAGAGGTGAGTATGACAATTCCTAGTATGACACCCTGATATAACCATGATCAAAGCATCAGGATTAGTCATCTCATCAAAGGATATGTGTATCATAATGTGATACAAAAACATAAACATCTAGATATACTCCCAATACACATATAGTCCCCTAGTAGATAAAAAATCTAAAACCATCCATGATTAAATCTCTAAGATCCATACAAAGATCATTTAGGAGAACACAATCCATGAACTTTACTTCCATTGAAAAAACTCTTCCTAGACGTCACACTCATCATGTATCAACACAAGGGAATATGAAAGGGTTTACCCAATATACACACAAGATCCTACTAAACATCATTATAAATATTAAATATCAATGCATAGATAGGGGTTTAATTCCAAGGGCTCCGTCGAGGGACACAAGACCATACACGAAACATCCTCCTAGACAGCAGATCAAAACACACATAAACATTTCCCATGTAAATTCCAAAAACCCCATATAAGGTAACACAAATGGGAATGATGATTAGTTTATCCCTCTTAGTGGGATACAACACTTACATAATATGTCACTAGTTAAAGCATTCTTAGTCAATTAACTACAGAATAAGGAAACTTACCCACACTACACTAATCACTAGAAGCTACAATTGGATCACTCTATATAATTGGAATGTGATGCCACTCTAAACCCTCATTGGAGTTGAAAAAGGGTATAAACTCAACCCATACTTTTCCAAGGTAGATCACACAATAATACAATGAAGTTAATAGGATAAGAAAGAGGAAACCAACCTATCCTGAAAAGAGTACGTGGTGTGTCCTTGGGGGTACATGGTGTTTCTTACTAAGTATATCACTATCTGTATCTCTCACTCACATGGAATGTAATTTTTCTCAATATTAGGAATGTCCCTAAGGTACACATAGTGTAGATATCTGATATGGAACTCAGAGTGGAGTCTTCAAGTTCCCATTTTCTTTCCTAAGTACATGACATGTGGATCTCCAAGAACAACATGCAGGTCCACACAACCTCTTGGGAATGTACACACTATGCACACTGACCCTTTTACTAAGGTGTACATGGAATGAGGCACGAAATTCATGGTGGTAAACTCTACTTGGACACCTAGGAATGTTCTCCCAATACACACTGTGTTTTTTAGCTAAGGACCATAAGGCACATGACATGGTCACATAACATGTGATACTTTTCTCCACAATGAAAACCTAGGTCCGCATAGAAATGATTACATGATATTTATTCATAGGAATATACATCTTGTAGTTAGTTTTTTCACAAAAAAACATGCTTGGTTCATGTGTCACCAAGATATACTACCTCATCCATCAATCACGCTAAAGAACATAAGATATGGGGTTGACTAGCCTTACTTTTGGCTACTCTTTTGATTCTATAAACCAATATAGAAATAGAATTTTCCTCCACCTTAAATGATTTCATACGTCACTCAGAAAAAAAAAACAAGCTTCGGTCTCATTCTACCTTGATCTGTCTAACTCCATCATCTATTATCAAATTGCATTATCCATTGTGATCTGTACCGATGTTATCGATCTGTTGCACCAAATAATGATCACCCAAAGATCAGATAATTGGTATTGGTCGAACCATTAGAAAGAATACAAATGATAATTGAATGATGAAATGGGGGAGAAATATATAATTCCTGAAATTTGAAGAATAAACATCAAATTTTTTTCATTCAGACTTAATTAGTTATCATAGAAATTGACAATTGAAGAGGAATAAAACAAAATGACCATATAATTTCATCTCAAATAAATCTATGAATGATGCATGCATCAATTATATTAAAATAATTGATCAGAATTTTTCTAGGAGTAATGAATAGGATGAAAAAGAATCAACATACAACCAAGATTTTGGATTGATCACTGAAAAAGAATGTTCATTTTTTTCCATCATTCGTGAGATCCACAAAATCTGATTGCACAATGATCCTCATTTTTATCTTGATCCATCGTCATTCTCCAAGAATGATCGCCTCCATTGCTCTAAAACGGTCTTATAGGTCTCTAGGGTTTAGTTTCCAACCCTGAAATGAAATCTGTAATCGTGTATTTATAAAGATCATGGTCACGATGCTTTAATCAAAAAAAAATAGAGATATATTTATTTAATTTATTCATTTGTGCCTCTAAGAAATAATTCAGAAACATCTCATGCTAAAAATTATTATGTCATGACTAGGGTAAAATAGTAATTATGAACTCAATAGTGCCCTATGAATTCTGATATAGAACTTCATATAATAGTTATTCTATTTTATCAGAAAAAAATATACAAGAGTGATATTTAATACAATTAATATATTTGAAAAATTAATTTTGGTACACTAGGCTTCAAAATCTCACACCATATTAGTGCTTGGATCCAGAAATATTCTTAGAATTATTCCAAATTATTACATAAAAAAATTGGGACATTACATTATCCTCTCGTCAAGTATTTTCATCCTTGAAAAAAAAACTGATAAAATATGGGGATACTGATCCCTAAACATGGTCTCTGACTCCCATGATGTCTCCCAATGTTTAACTATTCTTTAAATATTTATAGGACCAATGAAATCATTTTACCATGAATGTTATTACTCATAATAGTCCTCAACAACACCATCCCTTTGAAAAGGAAACTCCACTATCACAATCCAGATCACCCAGATCAATATAGTTCAATGGGTTGTGCACACAAATCCTTAACTATGACATGTGAAGAACACCAAAAAATCCTAAAACTACTTTGGCCATGGAGTTATGTGGTGCACCAACTCACTAACCATACACAATAGAAAAAAAATTCTAAGATCCTTGGAGATATCCTTCCTCCTAGGGTTAGACTCCATAACTCTCCAACTCTAAAGTCTTATTTAAATAGTTATCTAAGGACTCTTGATGTTTAACGGGAAGTCATAATCTGACCATGGATGAATAACATCATAAAAACCACCAAGGGAACCCAAAATATAAACCATGTGCACTTACATATTAGTTACAACTAGTATAACAGTATCCCCCAATGTCCCTCATTAATGGACACACAAAGGTGCTACTTCATTGGTGGAGTTGTAATCATCATGATAAAAAAACATCAACGATGGTCAATGATCCTCCCACCTATAACTCAACACCAACATGAAAACCTGAATCATGTTCAATAGAAAAAAAATTACACTTTACCTAGAAAGATGGCTGGTGTAAAATATTTTGAACAATTTCAAGTGAGTTCCCTAAAGGATTCCTGAATTATTTCTCTAAATATGTTTTTAAATAAGTGTCAAAGTCTACCAGGATATTCAATGTAATTATATGAAACTAGACTCTCCCATTCATGAACATGAATTCAAAATCTTTACCCAGATCTATTGTTCATCAACCAAATATAGGTTAAAAAACAAGAGTTTTACACAAAAAATTTCTAAAACTCCATTGATTGTCCCACCGATGAAAAGAAATCATAGTACATCCTAAACTCCCCCATATATTCTACTTAAGTGAAATAAACCTCCTTATTACCTCTTCTTGAATCATATCTGGAATCATCATATGTCCATGGAAATATGATGACACAATTCCCTCCTTCAATATATTCTTGGGAATGTATCCATTGGATATCTTGTCCCACAACATCTCCCAATCAACATCCATGAGTTGTACATCCCTAGCTATCAGTATAAGGATATGGAAACAACTATTGAATGAAGGTACACCACACCATCCTCACCCAGATATTTTGAGGTCATTATTCATGAAAAAGTTTCAATCATTGTATAGTTGTACAACCAAGACCCCTTAAAATAGTTCATGTTCGTGTTTCATAGACCGAAGAGGTTTATAATTTTCGGTTTTAGAGATTGGAACATGGGGATTCTTATTATTTTAAGGTCATAAATCGTGTAAAATTTTCAAATAGTTTACGGAATTACTTCTTGGACCCTTTTAAAAGGTTTACAGTCAGGTTTCATGATCTAAGTGTATACTAACCTGAATTACTACATGAGAAAAATATCATTGGTGGGAGGTGTGATATGCTCTCCATCCATGATGATCAAAGTGTATCATCCATTAGAATAGAACTTATTAATGATGTAAGATCCTTCCCATTTGGGATCCAAATTTTTTGGATTCTTTCCAGGTATCATCGGTGTTCTATGAGGGAGGGATTACAATCAAATGAAACAATGGTATACACCTAGGTCTATCTTGAAAAAACTACCTATGCATTATCCTAGTCCCCCAAGGACCCTGCAATTTTTTTTCATCTGTATAAGACATGACACATATTTGAAGATCCCACATAGGGGTGAGTATAAAAATTCCCAGAAGGACGCCCCGATATAGCCATGTACAAAGAATCAAGATTAGTCATCTCATCAAAGTATATGTGAATCATAATGTGATACAAAAAAATAAACATCTAGATACACTCCCAATAGACATATAGTTCCAAAGAAAGATCATGAATATAAATCCATCCTAATATTAATTCATTAAGGCTCTATACATTGCTCGTTTAGGTGAACACACTTCATAAACATTACCACCATGGAAGATACTCATCCTAAACATCACGTTCATCATATATCAACACAAATGAATATAAAAGGGTTTATCCAAGATACACACTCGATCCTACTACAAATCATTAGAAATATTAGATATAAATTCATAGATAGGGGTTCAATTCCAAGGCATCACTTGGGGGATAGAAGACCATACTTGAAACATACTCCTAGATAGCGGATCAAAACAAACATAAATATTACCCATTTGACTTACAAAAACCCCATATAAGGTAACAAGGAGGGGAATATGGATCGATTTAGCCCTCTCACAAGGTTACATTCTCTTATCTACTAAGTCAGTAGTTAAAGTGTTCTTAGCCAATTCACTACAGAATATGGAAACTCACCCACACTACATTAATCACCATAAGTTACAATGGGATCACTCTGTATAATTATAATGTGATACCACACTAAACAAACATAGTAATTGAAAAGGGTATACACTCAACCCATAATAATCCAAGGTAGATCACAAAACCATACAATGAGGTTGATATGATAAGAAAGAGGAAACCAAACTATGCTGAAAGGAGAAAACAGTGTGTCCTTGTGGGTACACGGTGTGCCTCACTAAATCAAAAACTCCCTACATCTATAACTCACATGGAATTTAATTTTTCTCAATATAAGGAATGTCCCTAAAGTACACATAGTGTAGATCTAAAGTATGACACTTGGAGTGGAGTTTTCCTATTCCCATTTTCTTTCCAAAGTACATGACATGTGGATCTTCATAAATAACGTGTAGGTCCACCCAACCTCTTTGAAATTTACGCACTATGAAAAATGCGTCTTTTACTAGGGTGTAGATGTAATGTGGCATGGACTTCATGATGTGAAACTCCACTTGGACACATGGGAATGGTCTCCCTATACACACTGATCTTTTTAGATAAGGACTATAAGGAATGTGACATGGTCGTCGAGCATGTGATAATTTTCTCCACAGTGAAACCCTAGATCCATAAAAAAAGGATTACACACTGTTTATTCATAGGAATATGCATCATGTAGTCAGTGTTTTTCACAAAAAACATGCTTGGTTCACATGTCACCAATATCTACTACCACATCCATCAATCACACCCAAGAACATTAGATATGGGGTTGACTGGCCTTACCGTTGGCTACTCTCTAGATTCTATCCACCAAAATAGAAATAGCATTTTCAGATGCCTTACATAATGTCAAAAGAAACTCAGAAAAACCCAAGATTCAATCTCATTTTCTCTTTATCTATCTACCTCCATCATCTATTCTCATATTGAATCATCCATCATGATTCTTACCGATGTTATCAATCTGTTGCACCAAGGAATGATCACCCAATGATTGGATACTAGGATTTGATTGAACCATTGGAAAAAAATACCATTGATGATCTAATGAAGAAATGGGGGAGAAATATAAAATCCATTTAATGTGAGGAATAAACCTCGATATTTTTTCATTTGGCCTAAATTAGTTTTCATAGAAATTGAAAATTGAAGAGGAATAAAAAAAATGAATATATAGTTCCATTTCAACTAAATCTACCAACGATGCATGTGTCAATTCTATTATAGTAATTAATCTACACTCGTCCAGGAGTAATGAACAACATGGAAAAAAATCAACATCCTACCAATATTTTATATTGATCACTGAAAAATAATGTTCCTTCTTTTCCATCTTTGTTGAGATCCATGAACTCTAATTGCGTAATGATCTTCAGTTTGATCTTGATCCATCGTCATTCTCCAAGAATGATCACCTCTGATGCTCTAAAACATTCATATCTGTCTCTAGGGTTTAGTATCCAAACCTAAAAAGAAATCCATAATTTTGTATTTATAAAGATCCCGGTGACTGTGTTTTAGTCAAATAAAATAGATATATACCTATTTAATTTATTCATTTATGCATGTGAAAAATCATTTATAAATATCTCGCGCCAAAAAAAGTTATGTCATGCCTACGGTAAAATATTAATTATGAACTCAATGGTGCCTTATAATTTTTGATATGGAAATTATTATAATAATTATTCCATTTTATCAGAAAAATTTAACTAGAAAGATATTTAATACAATTAATATATTTTAAAAATCGATTTCTAGTACACTAGGCCTCAGAATCTCACACTGTATTAGTGCTTGGCTCGAGAAATATTCCTAGAATTACTCAAGATTCTTACATAGATAAAATTGGGACAATAAATTATTCCCTCATCAAGTATTTTCTTCCTTGAAAAGAAAAAACTGATAAAATATGGGGATACTGATCCTTAAATGGGGTCTCCTACTCCCATGATCTCTCCCAACATTTCCCTATTATTTCAAACCACCAGACCAGTTAACTCACTTTACCATGAAATTTATTACAACTAAAATTCCTCAACGTCACCATCTACATGAAAAGGAAACTCCCCTCTCACAAACTAAATCACCCAAAATATAGTACAATGGGTTGTGCACACAAGTCCTTACCAATGACATGTGAAGAACACCAAGAAAGGTAAAAATACTTTTTCCATGGAGTTATGTAGTACACCAACTCACTAACCATAAATAATAGAAATAAAAAAATGTCCTAAGATCATTGGAGATATCCTTCCTCCTAGGCTCAACCTCCATAAGTATCCAAATCCAAAGGATTCTTTCATCATTCAGCTAAGGAAAATTGATGTTTACCAGGAATTCATCATCCGATCCTTGATAAACAACATCATAAAAACCATCATTAGTACCCAAACAATAACCGATGTGCTTTTACCTATCGGTTACAACCAGTATAACAGTTTCCCACAATGTCCCTCATTCATGGAATCACAAAGGTGAAACTTTGGTGGTGGATTTGTAATCATCATGATACAAAAACCCCACTGATTGTCAATGATCCTCCCACATATATCCCAACACTGTCATGAAAATATGAAGAATTTTCATAGGAAATAGAACAATCCACTTTACCTATAATGATGGATGGGGTAAAATATTATGAACAATTTCATGTACCAATATTTTCCCTACAACTATTGACTATATATACAAAGTCAAAAAGAAGGCTATGAGGGCCCGTTTGAATGGATATTTCGGTCGACACACCAAAATTCGACAACCTTTACTAAGATACACAATCAAAGAACAATAAAAATGTTTCCCTAATTACCAATCCAATTCTCATAGTTAGAAAATGAAACTCCAAACTCTTTCTAAAACTAAGTTACTTTCATAACACAACCATCTGGGTATTGGATCTGATACCATTCCATCCTAACCATACCAAATGGGGCCTAAGACGCAACCACCTCAATCCCACCTACAAAATGCCAATAGTGGAAACCAATTCCAATAATGTATATCACACACATGTATGGAATTATTCTTAAGTAAAAATATTCATGAACACATATACAAGACTATAAAATTTTGAAATATGAAATAACTTAAAAAATCCATCAATAAATCTATAATCTCACAAACATAGATCGACAAAAAGTACTGGAAAGTGTAAAAAGGGTCCAAATAGAATACCAACCAAAACTGTAAATTATTGTCTTGAATTCTTAGAGGGAAATGACTATATTTAGATTCCACACCGGTATACACCTTGGTATGTCTATAAAAAATATCTCTACCTTATACTAATCCACTAAGTACTCCATAGAAAGGTCTATCATCTACATAGTATAGGAAACATGTAGTCAGAGCCCATACATGGATGAGTATAACAATACAGAGTAGGAAACCCCTAAATAACCAAGCATAAATAATTAAGAGTATTCATCCCATAAAATATATGTCAATAACAATGTGAGACATACAAATTAACATCCATATATAATCATTATAGAAACACAATCTCAATGTAAGATCACAACTGTAAAACAATACCGAGATTCCTCAACAAAGGATCCATTAAATACTCTTATTGGAGAACACACTTTAGGATATGTATCACCACTTATGAAACTCATATTAGATATCATGCTCATTAGGTCTCAACACAAAGGAAACTGAGGGTGTTCACTTGATATACATAATCTATCATACTACAACTCATTAGAATGAACGAATTTTGATACGAAGATAGGGGTAAAAGCCCCGAGTTCATTGGGGGGACACCATAACCTACTGGAGACATCCTACTAGACAATGGACCAGTGTTCTTATACACATTGGTCAAGAAACATAAAAAAAATCTATCTATGGTAACACGATGGAAAATGAGGCTCACTTCGGGACTCCTAGAGGAATAAATTATCCAATATGTTGAGTTAATGGTTAAAGAGATCTTAATGGAGTCACTCTCGAACAAGGAAACCTTCCCACACTAAAATAATCATTTAAAGTTGTAGTTGGATCACTCTCTATTAATGGAATTTTATTCCACAAAAAAAATCATAGGAATTTACAAATTTTACACACCCAACTAATACTGGTCCATGGTAGCTCATAGGATCATACAATGAAGTTGAGCATAGAAGAAGGAAACCAACATATCCTCAAAGGAGCACAAGGAATGTACCTAGGGGTACATGTAATGTCTCGCTACATCCATAATTACTCATGTCTCATTTTCACATGACACGAAAATCTTGTTTGGAATCTTATTCTCAAGAATATATATCATTTCCTTATGAAAAATCATATACAGCACCAATGAATGAGAAAAAGAACAAAATCGTTCTTAAATTATTCCCATATTGAGGGAATATACTGATATATTACTTGAATTGTTTCAGGGTATTCCTTCTAGATTAGAGAGTGAGTTCTCTATTAATTTTATTCCATGATCTATTACCAAATACATGAATCAAAATATAATATCTAACATTGAATTAGAATAATTTAAGAATTAATTTATAATAGAATCTGGACAAGATTTTTATATGGAAATTACTTAACCTTGGGAAATTACAGTTCTATTTATCAATAATAAGTATCAATCAACGCAACTCATCATTGATTACCATGAACTAAAAAAATAAAAATAATAAACAAGTACCACCTAACACAGATTGATGAAATGTTGGACCAGTTATGTGGATCCATTACTTCTCTAAGGTGGACCTCCAGTCAGGATATCAACAATTAATGGTGGGGTAGGAAAATATTCCCAGTACAACCTTATGATAAAGTAAATAACATAATGAATTTTAGTGAATCCCTTTAGACTCACTAATTCACTATAAATGTTCATAAACATAATGAATAGAGTCTCTATAGATTTTCTTGAGAAATTTATGGTAGTATTTATAAATCATATTATGATATACTCTAAAATAAAGGAGATGAATGATGATCATTTCAGTACTATTCTAAGGAAATTGAATAAAGATATGAAGCATATATTAAATTTGAGTTTTTTCATTGAGTAATTATCATTATTAGAGAATTTAATCACTAATAAAGGGATATTTTTTTATCCTTTAAATATAATTTTAATTGAGGAGTGTACCATACTAATATATGTAATGGAGATGAATAATTTACATTCACTATATAGGCTATATTAATGATTTTTTTTAAAATTTATAATGATTTTAAAACCCACTGACTGAGATAATTTGTATTGGAGTGATTTTTTGTAGGCCAGTTAATGGAAAGATAGCCATAAAGAATTTTAAAATATAGAAAATCACTACACTAGTATATCCACAACCCTTAAGTGGGTATTTTTTTATTAATTTTTTTTATTCTATAAGGATAGTCTTGGGTTGTGTACTAATAAAAAATTATAAATTGATATCTTATCCCTCAAGGTAGTTTAAAATCCTTGAAAAAATCTATCAAACATATGATTTTGATTTATTGACAATGACTTTCGCATTGACTATTCTCAAGAATTATCTATATGGTATAAAGTCTGAAATATAAAGTGATTATAAGAGCCTAAAATATATATACACACATAATAATGTTAATATAATTATTTGAATATGGTTTGATATGATCATGGACATTGACTACTCAATCCATTATTATCTTGGGAAGGGGAATAAATTGTCAGATACTATATGTAGAAATGATCTTGGAACCTTAATTATTATGAGAATTAAAAATGATCCAATATTAATAGACTTTAAAAGGATGGTAATATATTTTATAAGGGAATAATAAAAAGCTTAACTAACTCAAATTATTTTCTAAACATCCATTTAGGAGAAGATAAAGAATGTTTAATGGTGTGGTGTGAAAATAAAGAAGAGTATGGAATCCATAATAAATTAGAAATATTATGAACTAAAAATTTATAAAGAACGAGTTATATTCTTTTGGTCAGGAAAATGTGTAGAATCAAAGATAAAGATAATGAAGGATATGTTATTTGATGCACATAGCTCAACATTATCATTCAATACATGGAGAAAAAAGACGAATCAAGATCTTTGAGATCACATTTTTTGGAAAATATGAGGAGGATATCATTGAATATACATCAATTTGTTTGGTATGTTAGAAAATAAAGCTATAAAGTAAAAAATAAAAATGGGATAACACAATCGTTACCCATAACATGATGGGATTAAGAAAACATCACCATTGATTTTATCAATCTCCTTTATAATAAAACCAAATGTAACAATTTCATATGTGTTGGGTTCATCAAAATTACAAATAAAAATCATTTAATTTCCATTAAATATGATTTTTAACTCAGTAAATTAATAAGGATATATATTAGATAAGTGGTGATTTTCAAGGAACTCCAAGATTAGTTTTTTCTGATCAAAATTTGAGGTTTACCTCGAAACTCAAATAAATTATCCTACATGATCTATAAGAAATGTTAAAATTTAGAATATCCAATCACCCACATACTGATAGAAAATTAGAGAAAACTGAATGGACACTTTTGGATATATTTAGAACCTTTTCAATGGAATAAAAATTAGCCATGGATCAACCTATAACATTGGTATAATTATCAATCAAAAAGTGATTTCAGTCAGTCATTCATGTAGAACATTAAGAATCCCTCTATAGAAAAAATTTAGAACATAATCATATTGGTTTGATGTTAGAGAATAAATCCTATAGGGACCCGAATTTGTGGAATAAATTACTAAGAAGGTCATGGACATTCATAGAAACGTGATATAACAACAAATTGGATAAATGATTTATGCTGATAACTGTCTATGAAAAATGGAATTTGAGGTTGGTGATATAATGTTAATTTTTATATAACTTTGGAATAGATTCATGATGTTTGGGAATAATGGAAAGTTAATTCATGGATATAATGTCCCCTTTGGTATTCTTTATGCCATCAGAGTTGTGACTTTTCGATGTACGCAAACACCAGACATGTCCAATAGACATAATGTATTACATAGATCTCTCTTATAGAAGTGATTCATAATCCCTAACACATAATAAATCAAGAGTTGGTGAATTGTGAGAATGATTTATATTATGAGATGTATCTCCTTAATATCTTGGGACATAGAGAAAACTTTATAGGCATTAAGAAAACTCACCAAGTAAAATTACATTAGAAAAATCCTAAATATCAATAGGAAACATGGGAACCAGAACAAGAAATGAAGTATAAATACCCTCATTTTTACACCATATTTTATGAAATGAAATTTCAAGGGTAAAATTTCTTATTAGTAGAAGAATATAACGGAACAAAAGTTACCTCTATTGGTAAAAGAATTCCTGATTCACTATGATTATTTTATTAACCTTTATAATAAATGAAAAATGAAATAATTTTATATTTCATCAGAACATTACAAGTCATTAAATTATGATGAATATAATTTGTAGGAATAGTATAGGGGTATAAATGAAAAATTATAATAAAAACACTAATGTAAACCCCATGGGATCAAATTCTCCCACAAATATAACTATGGACATTAATCTTGAAATTAGAATGAGAAGAATCGAGAATATGAAAAAGATAGGAAATGTATAGAAACTTATAAGTGATGTTGTAAATTATGAAGTAAGATAATTTTGATATATATATATATATGATATAATGAGAAATATTATGGTTGTAATTCCCCATTACTTAAGCATTGTAATATGATTATTAAATGACTAGTGGAGTAGTAATAGGATAATTATTAATCATAAAATAAATAGTGGAATAATAAATTTATATTTAGAAAACAATATAATTATTTTCCGTTATAATATAATTAAATAAAAATGTTAAATATGATAAAATAAATGTATAAAACATTAAAAAAATAATTATATTTGTGCTAAAATTTATTTGAGTTATATCTATTCAATATAAATTATTATGTTCAATTGCAAAAATATAAATATAAATATAATTTTCCTTTAGTAAAATGATTTCATTAAAAAATATATATATTTAAAAATATGATAATATAATTTTATGAAAGCATATATAATTTTTATAATTTATATAAATATGAAAGTTTTATATAATTCCTTATAGTAACTATGGATTTTTTTAGTAATAATTTTCTAGTAAATGGAATATTATTTTGTTAAAATGGATTCTATTTTTTGAATCATCAGATTAAAATTATATTAGGGTTAATTTTAGTTATTTTTTGATGGTATTTATTTTTTTTGAATATTAATATATGAAAAAATATAGTATTTTATATTATAAGTTAAAGACATGATTAATTTCATAAAGAGTGATGTACGAATCCATTCTCTAACCCTTACATAAACAAATTACTAAATTTAGTGAAAGTATTCATTATTATTTATATTAGTGATAAAAAATTATAACATAATGAATAAAATATTTTAAAAACCCCCCTCTTATACCCTTATAAATACCATCCCTCAATGCCCTGATTCCTCACAACATTTATTATTTCGATCATGCCAAATCGGAACCCATTTATCTCCCCACCCTTCCTCTCCATGTCTAATTAGTTATCATCTTACCAAAATTTTATTCTAAGGATCCTTAAAGGGTATCCAATAGGACACTACCAAAGGAATAGGTAAACTTCTAAGCTAAGTCTCATTTAAAACCATTTATTCTTCTACCTACCTCATATGACTTCCACACTCCTTGAAATATTGAAATCTATATCCTAAATATACTAATATATTATTATTATGATTTAATACCCATTATTTACCCTCACTTATTATTCTCAAATGAAAATGTTGTTCATATTATGGTCATTACATCACCCCATGAATGACTAATTTCACATCCATCCATCACCTACATGGGTAGTTTAAATTCATTTATTATGGATACTACTAAGATTAGTAATTATTTTATTCTTATTTTGGAATAGTTAAATACTCTTAAAGATAAATAATACCAAGTAATTTCATCATGACTTGAAAACATGCCTAAATGAACTGAACATATTACAATAAAAACTATACCATATAATTCATGGTTAGTTTTGAATATGTTTGAATACTAAGATTATTAATACTTATTTAAAATATTTATTTTCATGTCATCACGTATTTCGTCTTTTAGTACCAAAACATTTCAACTCTCATAATTACCAAAAAAATAATAGGATATTCGACACATTACACTAACTACCTAGGAAAATTGAATATTGACACAATAACTCAATTAAATGAATCCAAAATAAAATAAAATCTTAATAATTAATCCAATATATATTAATTAGGCCATAAATATTGATTTTAATAAATATAACATGACCGGTCAGTATTTAATTTGAATGTGAATAACAAATCTGGATTTCACATCATCTCACTATTTCACATGATTTAAAACTTCTAAAATCTTTATATATGTTTATTATATATGTAACTAGATATTTCTCAGATTATTTGTTGGGTTATGTATGCCTTGAATTCATTTCTAAATACCTTCCTTGAAATCAAACACAATTAAGGGGAACTTTTCAATCTCTTAATCGTTTCTTATAACCCTAATTTAAAGTCTATTACTCCTTCCTAATTTCATAAAATGAGATCAATTTTAGGTTAAACCATTTTTTACCTCATTTTTTAAAGATAATTTTATATTCAATCCTTCTTTAATGTTATTTTACCGATTCCTTAAAATATAGTTATAAGGGTTCATTTTTATACCCAATTATCTACACTTTAATAACAATTTTTTTCAAATAAACTATATATTTGAGACATATTATTATTGATTAAAAAATTTTCTTCCAAAAAATATATTTCATTATACTCTTTAGACTCTTTATGAAATACCATTTGATTATTATTGAGGCAATCTTATATAACACAATATATTTAATGGGTATTTTTATGCTTATTACTTATATTGTATTACCTTATGTGTCACAAATACGAATGCACATATTATTATGGGTGCATCCATACAACGATCCAATGAATTAGCTAATGATTATTTATTTTAATATTATATGATGTAATTAGGGAGTAACCATAATCCATTAAGAGAACCTATCCACCATGATTTGATGTCTTGATGGTAACCCATGACATATTATTAAGTTGTCAGGTATTATGATTTGTTATAAAAACAATGATTCCATTATATTCTAATTATATATTATTTATATCATGCTTCCATATGATTATTCACAATACTTTTCTCTTATTATATCATGTTATGTTATTTGTATCATATGATATTGTTTGTTATAATGTTTATTCCCCTACTGAGCGTTATAGTTCCCCCCTTTTTCTTATTTACCCCATAAGATATGTTATGTAGTTTTATAATATATAATTTATCTATGATAACATAATGGAGTTTAAATTAAATAAGATATATTTTATATTCGTGTTTATGTTTTATGAACCTAGTCTCTCAATGACACTAGGCATCTTGATACTTGTGTTCTGTTTGTTGAAAAATTAGGATTAAAATCATTTAATAATAATGGTAAAATAATTAGAACAATATAACTATCTATGAGATCAACTTTAATAATAAGTAATTCACATTAAAATTGAATTTTCTAATATATAGATAAGAATGAAAGAAAAAATATTCCATTCTATTTATTATTTCCAGGGGGAGTTGACATTTCAATCATATATATAATGAATTCAGATGGGAGATTTAGAAATTCCATGGTACAAGAAAATATAAAGGACTGTGAGTAAATTTTATTGAATTTAAAAATTATAGATAATCCAATAATTCTAATACAAGACAAGATTATATTGAAAATTTCACACTTGGTAGGGGATTTCATCATTACATCAGTTTTCCAGGATTAAGATATGACGTGTGGATTAACAAAAACATGTTACACACTCTATAGTTTTTTTCCAAGGTAAATGTTCACCTCTACCAATAAACTATTTTGGTTGAGACCATATAAACTTAAAATAATCATAATACTCTTTGGATAAATTTAGAGAAGAAGAGTCTTTAATTATACTTTGAGGAGGAGAATAATTATAAAAAACCTTAATAAAATTTACACTCAACAACATGAATGGAAAACCATATGGGTCTATCAATGTGGTAGTTTAGTGTTTCAAATATTTCCATACTGATGGTATATCATTTTTCCAGTACTAACCAATGTTGAAATGAATAATTTATAAGGTTGCATCAATCTACTTCATCTACCCTATAGCAATTTATATTATTTTAATTTTACCTCATGTGAACTCCATTCACTACTAATAGAGTATAATAAAAGGTTATTCGCATTATATATAATCTAGCCCTATCTATTTCCACAATCTAGTCCTTTTAAAATACCTTAGAATTTGTTTATAGTTTAAAAATACACCTTAGAATGAATGTTTTGGAGGAGACCTATTTCAAATCATTGATTTATAAATATATCATTTTATTCAATTTTATTTGTAAAATAAATGATACTAGTGAATCAATTAGGATATTGCACCATATTCTGATTGTGCTATTGAATGGAAAGAAACTATAATGATTTATCAAATCTCAGAATATCAAGGTAAAACTATTGAGTAAATAATGATTTAAAGTGATTCATAGCCAACTTCTAACAAATGTTGTCCTAAAAAAATTATTCACATCATTTATAGCATGGTCTATTAAGACTTAATGTGAGATATATTGAATTTTTAAAAAATATTGTGTAATTAAAATATTAAAATATTATTTTTTATTCAACATTTAGCATCCATATGATCCATACATATTTGAAAAAAAATTATTATGGAAAATGATTTCTTAATCATGATCCCTAGACGTAGCCAAACTATGGTTTACACTTTATTGCATATTCTAGAATTTTTAAACTATTGTCTCATTACGTTATTTATCAATAGGTGGATTATCCTATGGGAAATTATCTATTTTCCATCTATTCAATTCATAGGGACTATTGTATAAGGATTAGTTCTATAAAAAATAAAAAAATAATTACAACCCCATTAGACACTTTGAAATAAATGTAAAATCATGTAAAATATTATTTTTTATAGAAACTATAGAAATATCATTAAAAGGAATTAAAGGATGTTTTGGAGGAAATAAGAACCAAAGAAACATATTTTTCATGATTAACTACATGTATTTATGGTCCCCATGACCATACATCAATCCTGAAGGGTTCAATTATCCCCCCAGAATAAGCTATACAGTATATATACATTATTTTCATCCAATTAATACAATATATTATTATTATAATTTCTCTCCACATTTTAAATATTGAATCTAAAATTCTAGGAAAATAACTATATATCGAACATGGTACTAAAATGTCACATTCCTAACATCCCCTCGCAACTCAAGTATTTAAAAAAGTATCATATAAACTATTACTCTATAATTTATCAATAAATTATAATGACCCTATATCTTGTCTCCCCAAACATCCAAAAATAATTAAATCAAAATAATTCTCTAATTAATTTTTTTCAATAAACCCACCCTGGATACACCATTAGAGTACCCGAATCATCACATTAAAAGTATTGAGATGAATTTTTCAAAAAATATTTTCTAGAAACTACTGTTGGGGCATAAAATATACCTTATTGGGTATGATTTATCAAATGAAATAATAAATTATAAATCGAACTTCACGTAATAGGTTATACAGAAGCATTGTATAAGATGTATGTTCAATCATAAAAAACATCTAGTTTCAAATGTCTGAAGTAAACAAATAGATCAAAGCAACACAACCATTAAAAAAATGGATCAATAAAAAAAATAAAGTAACATAAAAAGAAGATATAAATAATCCAAATAAGTAATATAAATTGTCAAAATATGAATAAATTTAAGTAGGCAATGTTATAGGGAGTAAATATTATTGAATATATTAGAGTTTCCAAAATACAAAACCAAAAATATTCAAAACATCAATATCTAATACCCATCCTTTTCTAATAAAGTGACACCATATACCTTTTTCCCTTCTCAAAAACATATTTCAATAGAACATCCAAATTCTCTTCCTCATATCAATGTATTTCCTTTATATTGTTAGACAAAAAAAGGTCTAGATACCTTTGAAGTGTGTATATATTATATAAGAAAAACCATACCAGTAGGATTCTAACAAATAGCCCATGTAAAAACATTTAAAAATAAACCATGGTATACATGTTTAAAATTAAAACATAAAAACAGTTCAATTTGTCTTTTAATAAAATAAAATAACTAAAATTAGTATAGATAAGGTTTAAAGTGAACATATAAAAACCTAAAATGAAATATGTTTAATAAATGAAACTATTTAAATAAAATATTTACATAAAGTACATTATCATAGGGAATTGAATAAAGATAAAGGTTTGGAAACAAATAATACTAATGAAAATGAATCTATAATCATATCCCAATGCATGACCAACTATATTCAAGATTATCTAGGTGAAAAACTATCCAACTATTGTGTGAGTCCCATAATTGGGAAAATGAAAATTTTAAATTCTATGTATAGGTATCACCCTCAAAACCTAATATGGAACATTTTCTAGGAACACCCATTGTACTTAAGGTATTCCCATGAGGTTTTTTCTGGTTATTGTTTTTACATAATCAAATTAAAATACATTAAAACACAAAATTCTATTGAAATTTAAAAATTCATAGGAATCCATATAAGGTTGAAAAAAATACATATTCAAAGAAAATAACTAAATCAATGGTATATTTTATGAATAAAAATATTTTATATTTCAAACATCACTCAATATATGGATGTATTTGGTAGGAAAAAATTAATAAATTCTTGATTTCCCTTCTTATCAATTCCAAAAAAACATTCATTTAAATAAATAAAAATAAGGAAAATATTTTCATTATAAAATTTTTTGGAACATAAATAACCCATGAAAATATTAAATATTAAATAATATATCATTATGATAATTTTTAAAACCATCAATCAGTAATATTATAATTCATAATGGTCATAAAAATCATTGATATAGTTTTAATTCTACTTAAAACACATTTAAATATAGAAAATACTAATTTAACTTAAGGTAAATGTATTTACATAAGGGATCCAACTAGAAAATCATTAAATCTACTGAAAATGGATTTCGTTAATCCAAAATATGAAGGGTTTTATCCTTAGAGTCCAACAATAAAATCAATGATCAAGAATCCCTAAATTAATCCAAAAAAATCATAACAATAGGAAACAATATCTATTAGATAAGAGAAGTGGATAATATAAGGAAGAGGATGAATATTAGAATTCAATAGATACACTTAAAATTAGTGATCTTGAGATATGAATAGAAAATACATGAATTGAATCCTATAGGATATAAACAATGTGGGATGGTGTGGATAGGATCTAAGAAGAATTTTAGAATAATGATTGGAGATAATGGGTTATCCTATATTAAATTGGAATTCATAAATATAATAAAATTATATAATTAAATGTGATTCTTGGTAAATAATCATGGGTGGGTAGACAATGAATCAACCATTAAGTAGATTCTTTCTACCCCTAACCTACTTTCATTGCTTTAATGATCCAATGATCATGCACCATAAATTCATAGACTATGAAATTATTTAAAATTTTTAATTTTCAGATCCAATATAGAAAAAACTAATAAAAAAATAAAGAACAAGTACCTACTATTTTTATCCTTGGTGTTAAAGCTAATAATATATGAATCTCCATTTTACTCTTCCTATGTAATAATCTTGTACTAATATAAATATAAGATACATTATTTAATCCTATAATATTTCCAATAGTGTGTATTCTCTTCACATAGTCATATTCAATAAATGATCTTTTCCTATACACAAGAGTGTGCTTATTTCTTGTATCCATAGTTTTTTTCTTATAGTAATTTATATCATCTGTTTATTGTTGTTTCTATACTACCATCCAAGAACAAATATAAAATTTTCATACTCTAACTATAACCAATATGTCAAAAAAATGTTTTTACCATTATTTCATGACCCATCCTCAGAGAGGTCCCTCTCTAGGCTGGTAACAAAAACATATGTCCCTCACATGACCATCCTTCGAAATCCAACTGATTGGTGACTATCATTGATTATATAAATATGAAAAATGGCATGCATAATCCCTTTATGACCTAGTGTAATACTACTAAGAAACATGAAAAACATACCATCAATAATTAAATGTATCCCTGATCTTCTAGTATTACAATAAAGTATAATGAGTAGATTTTATGAAATAATGAAAGGAAGTAGTTAACCCTTGAGAATTATAACCACAATCCCATATGAGTATAAAACAAAAAACACAATACAAACCAATTAAATATTGAATTAAATTAAATCTCTAAACTCTACTGAACAATAATGAACTAAACTAACACATCCTAATTCCACCATTGGATCAAACTTTAAAACCTATTTTTAAATATAGGGGTTTAAATATCTACATACCAAGTAGTTCATCCCAATGAGTACTATACAATAACAAAAATACAGTTTATGAATAATAAATAAAATAGTGAGATTATAGTACATAGTTTTAAATAATAAAAATCATTTCCCATTTTAAAGGACAAGATAAACTCCCATGTATGGATCACATCTTTATAGGGGTATGTAAAACAAAACATTTTACCTATTATATATGAGAAAAATATAACCAATATCACCAATAATCAGAATCCATAAATATCAAATATACATATTGTATATGGAACACCAAAAAATTATAGAAGGTCCCCTAAATATGAACTCCCATCGACTAGTATCGGTTCACCCAATTAATATCATCAAGAAACTGTCATAAACCAATGCATATCTAAATTGTATTGGCATTGGAAGGTAAAAAGATAAAAATGATATTTGGATATTTCTAGGTTTCCCTAAAAACTAATGTCGTACAACTAGACCTAACCTTCACATGTATATATAATGGTGGTGATAAAAGGAAAATATCAAGACTCGAAGTCAGGTCAAACCCCATAATCCATCTCATGTGGTTGGATGTGTAGAAAATGGTATTTTGATCATGGAATTGACATAAAAATAAATTATGTAAATATTGGGCTATGATTCTTCACAATTAGAAAATAAACCATATCATCTAATACACAAGTCTATCAGATAGGAAAGATCAATTAGCCTCTCAGTTCTTCAAAAAAATTGGGTCACCTAATCAACACGACTATATAATAAATATTATCAACTTGTCCACATGAATACCTAGTAATCCTAACGATCTAGTCCAAATTATTATCTAATAATCTATGTGAACTAATCCATGTCACTACATAGTATACCACTAAAAATAGTAAATATGACTATCTAAACATTTTAAAAAACACTTCCCTCTACATAGGCCAAAACCTATTGGGAGTAAATATTTAAGTTGATGATAATTTGTAGGAAATTCAACATATTAAAATATTGGATTAAAATAGATCACACATGAAGATATATAAATTAAAAAAACTAATAAGGAAATATCACAAGATAACATCATCAAGTAACTTAATTTTATTGTCTTAATGATCCTGTAAAATAATTATTGATATTATTCCATCTTGTGGGTCACATCAAATAGTCACCCAAACATCAAAATTTGTATAATTTTTGTCAAAAGTTAACAAATATGCTTATAATGTTCTTCCGTTTTAAAGTTCCTATATCATAAGGGTTTTAAATCACTAGATGAAGGGCGTTGTTACAATCTACTCATGAATACAAACAAAAAAGTGTATTGATAAAAATTAAAAGGATCGGACACCATTAAAATTGGTTTTAAAATATTATTAAATTATAAAAATTTATTCTCGATGATCATTTTTGGCCTCATAAATAACACCATATTGATGTAAAAAATGATTAAAATATATTATATATATGTTGAATATGGACATTATTTCAATTTGTGATTTACTTTTTTATTTTTAGTCCAAATTCAATGGTTATGTTGAGTATAGTGATGGTATTATATATGGAATCTTGTTTATCATGGTATCAAGGTTTTGACAATATATGGTTCATGAACTCTAATTTTTTTTATGGTTGAGTCTAATGATATATATCCAACTCAGAGTCCATCCACACTTGATTAGCCATGTTATTATGGTCTTATATTTGATATAAGAAATTCTAAATTGAAATAATTTTAATAAATAAAACCTACCAATCTTAGGCTAGGACAATGGGTATCAAGAATAACCATCCCCTTATCTCACCTATTATTTCTCATTGTGTTACGACCATTATTCTCTATATAACTAAATTAGGATATCTATTTCCCCAATACAATTGAAAAAAATTATATTATAGGGCCTATTTAATCTAATAGGGAACCAAATATCTTTCACTATCAACCTCCTACCATGTAATACAAACTACACCATGTCCAAATATTTCCTATAACAAAACATTTACACATCACCTACCATTGACCTTCTTATTGGTCTACGACTTATAAGACATTCATAGTGATTATATATCTAGATTTATATGTGAGAAGTGCCTCTCCATGCATAGATCTAATCAATAATATCCCAGGGTCCATTACCACTTTCACTACCCACCAAATTTATCACCCACACAACCACCACAACATTTAGGGATGGTCTGTCCAAGCATAGACTATATTTTTTTACTTTGGTTGATGTGACCATCATTTCATGTTATGTTTAGTATAATTATGAAATGTTCCACGGAAATGGTGGGTTACATAATTTATTGCGGTCAATGATGAAACTATTTATATGAGAAAAATAGTTCCTAGAATTAATCAAAAAAGTATTTATTAACTTAAAAATTATTGTATTGATTCCCTAAAATTTAAACCACCGTAATTATTAAAGCCATAAATTTAATTAACGAAGTTGAATAAAAAAATACTAAAGAATAATGAAATTTATCCAACTATTTATCAAAATAAAATGTTAGTTTGAATTTCCTTAGGAACCATGAGAATTATGATATTAGATTACACAATTAATTATGTAATTGAAAATTAACCACCATGTCAGACAAGGGTCAAGCATGGATCCCAACATATAATTTTATCATTATAAAATAAAATTTTACTACATGAACAATACTTCATGGTAATATTTTTAATTTGAATTATATTTTAAATTATATAATTGTTTTTCTTCTAAAAAAATTTCTATTAAATTTAGTTAAACTTGTCTTTAAATAATAAATGTGTCAAAAATAAAATCTCATTTTATTAGTAAAAAACATTCAATCAATTTTAATAATAATATTTAAACTAAACTAAACCAACAAAATTTTTAGGGTGTTTTACTAGGGTAAATATCCATATACTATAGATTAGAAATGTACCAAAATTCACTTGAAAATTTTCTTAGTCCGATAGAAAAAGTTTCAATTCATTTTTTCATAATTCAATTGGGGATGTTTTTATTTAATCATACTAAACTCCATGTTAATGAATATTTTCCACAACGTATTTACTATTTTCTCTCTATGTTATTATTATTCATAAGATCAAGAACATTCTTATGAAGTTTATATTAAACTCCCATATTTACTAGATCTTGAGTAGAGGATTGTATCATTTAGTTAACACTAAATAATTATAAAAAAATGATAACAAAAATATATTAAATAATTAATTTTTTTTATTATAAATTTGGATTTTAATTTGGCTGTAGTTTTATACATTATATATGTATTCTATACTTGGATCCCCAACCTATTAAACAAAGAAAATTTTTTATATGTATTTCATTATTTAATTGTATTTATATTTTTAGTATAAAAAGGGTGAATTTACCTGATGACTTGGTTAGTGGAATCCAAAATGAGGAATTGAATAAGATGATAAGTACATGGGTGTAGTTTAAAATATTATAGAACAAAAAGAACCTTTATGGATACTCACTGAATCAATAGTGGGTGAGAAAATGATTTTTTATAGTCATTACATCCACCATAGTTATAGTAAATGTACATATAAATTAAATCAGATAACAAAAAATCTATTAGTAATCCCAAATTGAATTTATAAAGGGATCATATTAGTATTTTTAATTTAACTTTTACTTTATAATTTTTTTGTCTTTCCCCTCATTTGATGTATAGACTGAGTGGGGTGTCTCCCATGGATTCCCCTCAAATCCCTATTTATCCTTAGGCTTTAAATTTTTTATTCAAGGATTTATTCTTGATCTATAATTTTTTCTAGTATTCAATAATTTATATTATTGTGTTTGTTCTCTTCATTTTTGGTTTCAATTGTAGTTTTATTATGATTAATTCAATTCCATAATTTCCCAAATTATTTTTGGATTCCATTAAATCTAACAATATAATTTGATTTGATCATTTTTTATTAATATTAATAACTAATATATCTTGTGATAGTATACCCAAACACCCTATTTTTATTTTTTTTCTATATAAGACTATTATTATGAGTATTAAGGGTATGAATTTGAGTATTGGTAACCTAATAGGGATGTTAATGAAACTATATTTATAAAGAAATCATGACTTGATTTATAAGTGGATAAAATGATTTAATTTACATTAAATACATATAAAATAATATTGATAAGTTTTTGGTTAAATGATAGGGTTGTGATTAAGGTTAAAAATAGTTTTTTTATAAACTATAATCCATATATAAAATGATTTTTTTCACATCGATTTTTGATCATTAAAATTTTTTTTGTGTGTTTCTATTATCATTCATTTTTCTAGTACATTATTTATGAGGTTTGAATTTATATCATTACTAATTTATATGTTTCATATGTTTTTTATGAAAACTTATATTATATTCCCAATATACTTCTTACTCTTTGTTTTACATATTTGGGCAATGTATTTTGGTGATTTTTTGTATAAAATTAGGTTTTAAGACACATTATATGGTATGGAATAAAAAATATTTTGGTATGTCATCATTCTTAGAATAACATGACCCTATTGGATAAATTTTATACTATTTTTGAAAATTACATCGAGGTAATGACTAGAACGAATGTCTTTGAATGTTCAACCTCATAAAAAAATCCTTAAAAGGAAATATAAATGCTAGAGAGACATTATTCGAATAGAATGATCATTGAGTATCTCCATGAGGTTTATTTTCCCATAAGATGGTATTTCATGAGTATTTTATATTAGTTATTCTCTCAAACAGTTCTCTAAGTTGGTTTTACCATAGTTTGTTCTTGGTCAATTTATAGAAATACAAACATGAAGATTTTCATAATATACTTACATCAATGGTATAATTAGTGATGAATTTTGGGTAATTATGTTAATGAAAGCACACTAAAAAATTAATATATGAATAATCATGGTAATGATTTGGGGTTAGGTTGTTACCTTCAATAGAATATGTTATACTCAAACCCTATATTCTTACCCATGGTATACATTTTTTAATTTTGAGTAAATTCCTCATTTAATATTGTTTATTTTGGTTATTTTGGGATGTATAATGTTAATAAAATGGGTATCATCTATTGAAATATTTTAATATTTTCATATATTAATATGGACATAAATATAAACTTATGGTTTCATTTATATTCTTTATAATGAAACTCCATTTCAGGAAAATGAAATTTATATTATTATATTAAAAATTCTCATCTATTTTAATTGATAATTTCTATTATCATTCATTTAATATTAAATAAATAACTACTCAAAATCCAGGTATACAGTCTTCGACACCTTTAATTAGTCTTTTTTATGAATGAATATTTCAACTTGGAATTATAGTTATTTAGATTACATTTGAAATCATAATGACCCAATGTTTCTCATATGAGTTTCTTATTTTATTTCATGTAATTTTTATTCTATATAAATTAATTTTAATTAAATAATTATTCTATAGAAGTAATATATTTAATATTTTATTTTTTTGAAGTAACATATGTTTGGAGTTTAATTCTTAATGCCACCAAGAACCTAGTGTAACTCACTAAGAAAATAGATAGTTATCTAGAGGAAATTCATGATTCTAGACACAACTATTAGAGTGATTATGATTTATTGATAACCTATTGATCCGCTAAAAATTTATTATATACAATTTGGATCTAGGAGAGTTTGAGATAAATCATTTTATTTATGGGATATGTGGTCATTTAAAAATAATAAATCGATCCTTTCAATGTAATTTTTGGGGCCAATTATTGTTAATCCAATAAAATTTACTCCCCAAATTCTATTGAATTATCCCTTATTCTTTTTTTTGTATCTTTATTAATTATTTATAGATTCATGATTCATCAATTTATTTAGACTCAAGAGGGTTATTAAATTAAAAAAACCTATTCATTATTTTAACATAAATGATGTCTAATTTTTTTTCTAATAAATAAATTTTCTAGTTTCAAAGATTTATTTTTTTAGTGACTAGAGAATAATTTAGGTTTATTTTATTTTCAATATTAATTATTGATCACTATTAAGGTGAACTCCAGCATTTTTATGTTTATTATTCCTATATACCTTTTTTATTTTTCTAATATGACCTATATATTTATATGTGTAGAGGATAGATGTATTGAAAATTTAAAGATAAATATATTAAATGGATTAATTTTATTTAATAGAGAATTTTAAATATAAAATATTATTGTAATTATGTGATTATATTTTGAGGAAATTATTATGGATTAGGAAAAAACGATTTAAGTAATTGATTAATACTCTGGAATGAAAGAGAATATTTATTAATAACTTTTTTTTTTCTAAAAAATCTATTTTTATGCTTAAAGTCATTGATTTTGATTTTATAAAGTAGGATTATGTAATATAAAGCCCCTAACAAATTTGGGATTTAATTTTTTTAATGGATATGTTAATGATATTTTACTTATGGATTCATAATTTATGGTATTATAAATAAATGATGAATTATGATGTTGAATTTTATTCGACCATAAAATATTTATAACATCGTATTATGAATTTAAATATTTTTTTAAGGGATGAAAATTTTATTTTATAAGATGAAAATAGTTATTATTCACCTGTTCTGATTTTAATGAATTTTTAGTCAATGAGGATTGATTTTATGACATTAATATGGAAGGTGAATGATGATAAATTTTCTTATTTATTTAAAGATAATTTTTTGTAGGAATATTTTGTAAGAATTGTATTAAATTTAAGAGAGAAATTAAAATGTTGTTTTTAAATAGTGATTGGTAATTTTTAAATGGTAAAGTGTATTATAGGAACTGATAATTTTTTTCATTTCTCATTTTAAGTATTATTGAAAATTTTTATTGTCATATTATATAAAAGTTATAAATTTTATGATGTTTTTCAACAACTATGTGTTTATTTTTGATAAAGGGAAAGTCTTAATTTTGGATATAATGTAATACATATATGTGTTTGGATAATACTGTGTTGGTAAGTGATGAAATAATATATGGTTTTAGATTTGTAATGATTTAAAAAATATAAGAAAATTTCATGGGCATAGACATCTCTTCAGATTAACTATACAGATATTAGTCAAGTGTTTGTAAAAAACTATTACATTTTATCTTATATTTTTTGAAAATATATGTTAAATTGTGATTGAATTCATTAAAATGGAATACATGGATTTTTTGAAATGTTCATAATGCATGAATCCTATAGTATGGATGATAATATGATAATATATTTTGTGACTCTAAAATATACTATGCTTTGGAAAAAGGAGTGACTATTGTGAAAAAACCCTTATAGTAACAATGAATCATTTTGGGGTTGGTTGTGTTTGTTGAAAAATAAGGTTTTCATGGTAAATTTTTGAGTTCTAGAGATATTTTTGATAACCAATTTTGACAATGAACCATGAAAAAGGAATGGAAGATATGGAAGTGCTACAAAAAGAACAGATACAAGGTGGCTCTGTTTTACCAAATTTTTTGTGTCCAAAATTTGATGTTTGGTGAGAATTGGGAAATATATATTTCCTTGGATAACTCATCAAAATATAGAAAAGGCATAAATTTCATGAATAATGGATTCATGAAGTGGATTTCACATAGAGATAAAGAAATATGATGGTGATATCAACGATAACGATGAGTTTCGTGAACGGTAGAGGAGGGGAGCATTGCAACAATGCAGTGTGTTTGATGGAGAGAATTTTGGAAATTGAAAATTTTAGGGGTGCATTTATAATGGAAGGAGTGTTATAGATATGTTTTCAACTGATATGTAAATTGTTCCTGAAGAAGCGTAGTTCCTTGTTTGGTCGTGCCTATAAATCAAAGGCCACCCCTCTTCATTCCACATGAGCTTAAAAGAGAAAATCCAGAATCACTTTGATTTCAAAAAGAGAGGAGTGTGATGAAAAGCAAGTATTCCTAGAGTGGCTTGAGATTTTAGAAAATACTATTCTAGTCTGTACCAAAGTCAATTCTTATTAGTATTGAGAGCTTCGTTAAGATGGGGTGTTCCGCGTTAGCTTAGTGAGCTTCGCTGATGAAGTTGTTCCGCAAAAGCAGTGTGCTTCGCATTGATGATAGGTTCTCCAAAAGAAGTTGTGTTGCATGATGGATTGAGCACTATGAATTCTTGAGCTCTATGAATCAATGTTTCCTATTAAGGTCCATTCTTTGCGAAGAGGTAGTAACTTCATGAAGGATTGTTTGAGCTTTAAAAAATTGGGAGCTTCTTGAAGCAGTGAGCTTTGCGAAAGTTGTTCAAATGGTATTTCCTAGTTATCAGTGCCAAAGGGGTATTAATTAGTGGATGAAAATTGGACTTCAAAAGAGTATATAAATAAAGTGGTGTATGCATTCATTAGTTTAAATTAAGGGACCTACATGTCCAAAAACATTGAGGGGATCCCTTCCAAGAGCTGCGAGCAAAGGAAGAGGAAGACGGTGATCCTTCCCACAGGCAGTGAGTCGGAGGAAGAGACTTGGGGAGTGAACCTTGGGAATGTAGTGACTAGACCCTAAACATTGTAAAGGCAGTGATCCTGGGTATAACGGTGATCTAGTCTGAACCCTATGATTTATAATGATGTTTAGTGGATTTGGTACATCAACACATCGTCGTTATATGCTCCTTGGATGCATCCTAGTGAGGGTGAACCAAGTAAAAATATCTATGTTTGTGTGCTTGAAATCTTGAATTACTTTCAAAGATTCATCATAAGAAAAATAAGAAAAGAAGAGATCGAAATAAACACACAAGTGAAAACAAATTGAACCTTATGATAAAGAGGTAAAGATATAGTTGGACAGTAAGAATTAATAAATGAATATCGTTTCCCTTATTCAACCCATCTCAAGGAATCCATGCATCTTTTGGACTTAAAAATTGGTATCAGAGTGATAGGTTTCTTTTATCAGGTTTTGCTTCTTTGACATGGTTCAGTCGATTACTGACATTAAAGATTCATTCCTCTATTATATTTGTGTTCCATAGGAAAGGCCAGAAAATCAAAGAAGAATAAGATGTCACGTGATATTCCTTTGAGCAGAAGTGTCTACGGTAAGAGTGTGATTCAGTTAAAAGAATAAAGTAGTGAACATAATAATTATTTAGATAAATAATAAATTTAATATACTTACTCACTAAAAGATGTATAATGAATTATCAAATTACATGATATTCTATGTGATGATAGAACTACTGATGATGATGAAATTCCAAGAAGACCTGAAGTGGAATCCATCCAAAAAACAAAGGAATTAGATCATAAAATTGTGGAAGAAATTAAGTCTAAAGATATTCAGATCCAAGTACTGGATATTGAGGTAAATATGCTAAGAGTTTTGAATCCATGGATCATTGATAGGTCTACTAATCTGAAGGAGAAGAATGATTACCAAGATGAAGAGTTGCAAAATATGTCTACAAAGAGAGAGAAAAACAAAGCAGATGAAAATGATGAGAATTATAAGTCAGATGAAATTCAAAATCTAAAATCTTGA
The DNA here is from genome assembly GCA_963277665.1 of Viscum album. Taxonomy (NCBI): domain Eukaryota; kingdom Viridiplantae; phylum Streptophyta; class Magnoliopsida; order Santalales; family Viscaceae; genus Viscum; species Viscum album. The sequence goes on along the minus strand of OY728143.1, from coordinate 105,038,514 downwards.
AATGATGATCTTTCGGCATAGTTTTCTGAACTAGTTTAGCACAACCAAATGCTAGAACAAGAGAATACATGCTGGTCTAATTCTTCTTCTCATGAAAAATTTAAAATAAAGTCACAAAGTGACATTGTGGTTATACTCACATGTAAATTGAAAGATGAGATGAGTAAAGGGAAGGATCTAAATAGAGAACTTAAGTCTCAACTTGAATCATGGGATATGAATATTCAATAATTGATGGAAGAGATTGAATCAGTGAAGAAAAAATTGGAGAAATCAAATGCTAAAGTCAAGCCCAAGATAAAGGATGTTATGTCCTTACTATTTGATAATCATGTAGAAAGTGATAATGAAATGAAAAGAAAATATTCTACTTTAGAGGAGAATCATGAAAGGATTTTTTCATCCCAAAGGACATCTAGTTTGGGAAAAATTGGTATTGGATATGATGAACCCTCTCCCATGAATGAGATGAAAAGATCCATGAATAGTTCTAGAAATTGAAAACATCTAGTAGGTGATAAAGACAGACCTAAAAAAGGCTTTTACATTATGTAATGACATCATGTGCTATTTATTTCGGATGCATGGTCATACATAAAGTTGTTTTTAGATGATTTGGAATATATTTCATGTTGTGAAGGAAAAAATATTTCTAAATTTAAGAGTAAGAATAAGGTTTATGAAAGGTCTGAAAGGAATTCCTATTAGAAGAACACATCCATTAGATGCTATTATTGTTGAAGATAGGGACATAATATGAGTATGTGTCAATAAGAACATGAGATCAATATTAGGGGAAAAATATAATCTATATCAACATATCCTATGAGATATAATTACATGAGGTATGTTTTTAATTGGAGATGTTTTAGAAGTTCTGATTATGGGAATTCAGAAATATATTGTTGGAGGAAGAAAGTGGGGAAGGAAAAGGAACTAGAAAGAAGGCCCCAAATTCCAAAAATGTATAATTAAAAGGTCCATATTGGAAGACAGAATGAAAAGTTGAAAAATAGATTTAAAACATGAGGGGAATCACACATATATCAATGAAAGGTGTATCAATCACCTCCTCTTGTACACTAAGAACAACTCTATAGGAAATAATGTGAACAAATCTAAAAGAAAAAGGGTGGAGATACTCTAGTTGTGAGCAAGAAAAATTCATATGTAGTGAATAACACACCAGTAGTAAGAAATAGTGTGGAGACTCGGATAACTCATATAATAAAAATGAATGAATATTTTCGCCACCATATCACATGTTTCACAAGGAGAGAAGTGAAACAAGGGGAAATATCCCTCCAATGGATGAATAATAAAGTGAATATGGTGAAGTTCCCAGTCAGGATCCAAGTATCACTGAGAGGGGGAGGGGTGAATCAGTGATATATTTTTCTTTTTAGGTTTCCTGTTTTTGAAACAACCTTAACCCCCTGTTAAAGAGTTTCTTCTATACTAATCACACACAACCACATGAACACAATATTTACAAGGTTCACTATTCAACAAGACCAGCTACGTCGTTGGTATGGTATGAAAAAAATCTAGTACCACACAGTCCACTAGAAAACAATCCTTCGATGTTGAATACAATGAGTAGGATATACCCTTACACTTTTGTAGCACTTTGAAGAAAATACAATAGTGTGTGCACACCTTCTTAGAACAAATAGGGTAATTTAATGATTTTGTGCTTCTTAATGAAATTTCACAAATCAAATATTTCAAAACAAATATTCACTTTCCTACCTAAAATCTTGTAATAACATCCAGATGCAGAAAGCTTGCATTCCACTCCTTTCTTGCGCGCCTCTAGAAACATTCATGGAAAAACCTGCGAGGAAAAACATGCACGGCAAAACTTGCATGGAAAAACTTTCATGGAACCCAACATGCATGCCTTACAAATAACTCTCAACTTGAGTGCCACTTCAACTTGTGTGCTGCCCTCTGCTACTTGCCTGATCATAGCACCATCCACTACTTGCATGAGAATAGCTCTAATTTTCTCTTAAGTGTTGAGCATTAGAAAAATGAGGGGGCCAGCCATCTATTTCTATTCATTTGGGTGACTTGCGAGCCACAAACACTTGTGTTTCGTTCCTACTTGTGCGTCACACCATCACTTGCGCACCCTTCCATCACTAGAGCGAAACTTTCATTCCGTTGTCATATTTTTGATATGATGATGTTGGAAGATGACTTTCCTGCAATATACAATTGTGCGCCGCTTATACTTGCACGCCACATTTGCGCATCACTTATACTTGCACCCCACACTTGCGCACCCCTTATACATGCACAACACTTTTTTAATTCCACACTAATCAATAACTTATGCACCACTTTATTTGCATTGTCATATTTTGAAGTGATGATCTTAAAATATCACTTGTGCTCCACTTACACTTGCACACTAGTACTTGCGTGCCAATACTTGCGCACCAATACATTGGCGCCACTTTATTTCCTTTTCCAAAATTTCTTCTTTACTCTCTCTACTCTTCATAAGGCTCGAATCACAAGTTCTCCAAAAATATGATATTTTTGAGATAAAAATCAGCAATGAATCATCATAGTTTACATGTCCTTTACAAAGTGAATTAATTTAGCTTCTTCGACAATAAAAGACAACACTCTGTTACATCAGACTTTTCTTACTTCCTTATCTAACCAACTTTGTCCCAACAACATTCCCCTTTGGATTTTGTTGTCAACCAAGATTTATAAATCAATGAACTTTGTAACCTTTATCAATGAATTAATTATCAACAATTCTAAGCCTACATGAGGTAACTAATTATAGGAAAAAATAATTATTAATAGCCAAAACCATGTTGTCCAAAAGCAGTGACTATGAAATCTCATGAGTATACCTCCTCAGTATTCATCACTTCATCAACATTCCTGGAAAACAACATTGTTTCCTACAACCACTCCAATAAATAGTTATAATAGTTCACACACATACATGATGGATTCAAAGATTACCCACAACTCCCCCCTTATTCATGCTTCCATAAGAATAGATTTATGAAAAAATTATCCCCCTTGACAACACTATCCAAAGGTAAGACGAGAGAGGGGACAAAAACATGTAACTTAAACTTGATGATAAGAAGGTTGGACACCCATGTTCAACCTCAATTTTGAAAATGGTTCCCTCAGTAATGGTTTTGTGAATATATCAGCAACTTGGTCAGATGTAGGAACATACTCCAGCCTTAATTCATTCTTCTCCATTTTCTCTTTGGTGAAGTGGTACATTATATCAATGTGTTTTGAATGAGAATTTTTTACCAAATTTCTTGTAAGATTTATTACACTCTGATTATCACAACCCAAGAGAAGTGGTAGCTTCACTTAAATAAGTAGATCTTACAGCTGAGTCTTCATCCACATTAGTTGAGTTGTGGCTTGAGTAGAAGAAATATAATTAGATTCAGTTGTGCTAAGAGTTACTGAATTCTGTTTCTTGGTATGCCAACTAACACAACTTTTCCCCAGAATGAAAACTCTTCCAGATGTGGATCTTCGGTCATGAACATTTCCTGACTAATCAGCATCAGAATACCCGAATTGATCAATATTTCTTGAGCCATCATACATGATTCCAAATTTTTTTGTGCCTTTGATATATCTAAGAATTCATTTTTCAGCAATCAGATGTGATTATTTAGGATCACTCTGAAATATTGCACCTAAAATGACAGCATAGACAATGTCGGGTAATGAGGCAGTCAGATACAACAGACTTCCAATCAGCTTTCAATACTCTTTCTGATCAACATTATTGCCTTCTCCATCTTTAGATAACTTGGTTCCCACTAAAATTGGTGTGGAAACTGGTTTCAATTTTTCCATGCAAACTTCTTTAGAATATCATTAGAATACTTTTCTTGATACAGGAAAACTTGATTCTTCTTCTGTGAAATTTGTAGCCCAAGAATGTACTTCATTTCTCCCAGCATGGACAACTCAAATAAATTCTTCATCTCCTCATCAAAATTTTCCCAATATTTTTCATCATTTCTAGCAAATATAATGTCATCGACATAAAAAATAATGATCTTTGAAAACTCCTGACATTCCTTGGTGTAGAGATTGCTATCAAATCTCCCTTTCTTAAAGTTCATCTTCCTTATGCAAGTATATAATTTAGAATAAAATGATATCAGAGCCTGTTTTAGCCCATACAAAGCCTTATTCAACCTACACACATAACTTTCATCCTTTCCAATAAAAAAACCACAAGGTTGATCAATGTAGACTTTCTCATCAAGGTCACCATTCAAAAATGCGGATTTTACATCCCTTTGAATGATTTTGTAACCTTGTTGTGCAATAATAGCAAGAAAGATTATGATTGTTACTAATATTTCCACTGATGCAAAGGTTTCGTCAAAATCAATGCCTTCAATTTGTGAATACCATTTACAGAGAAATCATTATTTGTTTCTTATTAATTTTCCTTCATCATTCAGCTTGTTCTAGAAAACCCACATTGTACCAATAATGTTCTTGTTGTACAACTTGGGTACAAATTCCCAAGTATCATTATTTTCTATCTAATCAAGCTCTTCATGCATTTCATGAAACCAATATGGATGCTCAAATGTTCCATTTACATCATTTGGTTCAACTTTAGAATAAAGAGGAGTATGTGATATTGCATTCGCTTTTCTTCTTGTTTGAACCCTATGATGTTTATCTCTAATAATATTAGGAGACTCCATTTGCTACCTCAACCTATGATGAGTTGTTTGAACTCCATCTTCATCACCTGAAATTTCTAAGTCGGATTCGTCTTCTTGAGTAGAATTAACACAATCTGCAACATTATCAGAATTGTTAACAAAATCCTCTCTATCCTGCTCTACTTCCACATAAACATATGATTGATTTTCTTTCTCAATATTTTCAACAAATTTTACATCTGAAGAATCAATTATTCTTCCTATTTCTTTGTTGAGTCATCTATATCCCCTTCCTTCTAGAGCATAGCCAAGAAAAATTCCATCATCTCCTCTTTTCTCAAACTTTCCAAGGTTTCCACCTTTCTTCTTTATAATGCATGGACTCCCAAAAACACTTAAGTGTTTTAGACTTTGAGTTTTTCCATAGAACATTTCATAGGGAGTCATATCTGAGTTTTTTCTAAAGAAACATCAGTTATGAATATACATAGTAGTGTTCATGGCTTTCCTCTAAGAATAATGATAAAGACTATTCATAAGCAACATAGTTCTCCCCAAATCCACCAAACTTCAATTCTTTCTTTCAACAACCCATTTTTGTTGAGGTCTGTACGGTGAATTGAACTCATGTAGAATTACATGCTTCTCAAGATAAAATTCAAACTCTTCATTCTTATACTCACCACCATTATTAGTTCTCAAGTTCTTCACTGAATACTCACATTCATTTTCTTTTTTCCTCCTAAAACTCTTAAACATTTTCAGATAATATGACTAATGTATCATGTACATAACACAAGTAATGTGAGTAAAGTCTTCATTGAAAGTAATGAAGTACTTATATCCATTTGTTGATGTCTTTCTCATTGGTCCACATATATCAGAATGTATAAGTTCCAAGGGTTGTTTTGAATGAATTTGAACTCTCTTATGAAAAGAGTTTGTAATCTTCTCTTTCTCACAAATATTGCAGCACCAATCTCTTCTTCTAGATAAATTAGGCATATCTCGGAAATTGTCTTGCGTTGATAACTTGCACATATTTCTACGACACATATATCCAAGCCTTTTATGCCATAACTGATTTTCATCCACTACACCCATGTAACAAGAGTTCTGTACTTCACCAACATGGAACAAATTCCCTCTTGTACATTGTCCCCTTATAACTATATTTCCATCATTTTCACTTTTCACAAAAAATCCATCTTTTATGAAGATAAATTTTTTCTCTCATCACAGAGTTGTGACACACTAAGTAGGTTATGTTTCAGCCCATCAAAATATAGTGTTTTCCTAGATTTCATATTTTCTTTTCCAATGATAGTCAATCCAAAACCTTTGATCCTTAGAGATTCATCATTTCCAAATGTCAATATTCATTCTTTAAAGTATTTCACATTCTTCAGCATCTTTATGTCTCCTTTCATATGAGAGGAACATCTACTATCAAGAATCCATGGATGCTCTCCTTTTGTTTCTTTCAATTCTTTTTCCACAACAATGATCTTTTTGTCCTTCATTTTCCTTCACTTCCTATTGTGCTTCCTCCAATTTCCTAGCCAGGTCAATGTGTTCTGGCCAGACAACCATGCATTATTTCTTTTCAGACTTATCAGACATGTTCTTTTTATCTTTTAAAAACTATATATTTTGAGAATGATTAATAATCTTTTGTTGCTCTGGTAACACATTGAGGCAGCCCTTGGCAATATGTCCAGTTCGATCAGATTTTTCACAAACAGTTTCTAGTGGTTGGAAACTATTCTCAACTTTCACACCAGTCTTCTCAGATACCTTCAAAATTTTATTTGGAGACTTTCTGTTTTGAAAGGATTGACTCCACCTCAATCCATGTCATCCGAAACATGTGGAATAGTTTTAATGTTGTTGGATGAACCAACACATATTTTCCATGTGTTTGAATCCACCACAATACCAGCAGTAACAATAGAAAGAATATTTTCCTCTGAAACTTCTATACGGAACAGATTTGTGAACACACTTCTCAACAACCTACTTAATAGAACTATGTTTACCATCAACCTTCATGTTTTAATTTGTAACTCCCTTTCTCATTTCAGATTTAACAATATCAGAAGCATTAGAGGTCTTTCTTGACTCATGATTTTTATGCACTTCTTATTTTTCATCATTTCTAACTTTAACCACATACATGGTCTTTCCAGACTTATTGTTATCAGAACCAGTTCTATCTTTCATTTCAACCTTTGAAGGTAACTTTTGTGCATCCTTTTCTAGTTCATTCTTACTGGAACATTCACCAACTTCTATGATAGAATTTTTGAAACTGATATTCATTTCTTATGCTTTATAAAGTTTGTGTTGGACATGTTCCCACACTTCTTCTTTTTTCATTCATCTTTATTTCAAGATGATCATTACAAATATTTGGATTCGCAAAATAATTTTTCAGATCATCAATCTCCTTTTCTATCTTGATTTTTGCATTAGTAAAACCTTCTTGATTACTTAATGTGTAATTTTAATTTATCAGCTTGTTGTTTTCCTACTCAAGTCTTCTGATCTTCCTCAGGAATTCTTTCAACTCTTCCTTCAGATGATATTCAAGTTGAGTTTCTTCTTCTTCTTAACTATAGATCTCGTACTCTTCATTATTCACTTCAGCAAAAAGGGTATTCTCTCTAGTTTCTTCAGACAATAATTTCTTTGATTCATCTTCGTTGTCTTCATCATCATGATCATTAGATAAAAATATTCTTCTTTTTTATTGGAATAACTTTTTATCCTTCCCCTTTGAAAAATATTTATCTTTGTCATCTTGTTTCTTCCACAACCATTTTGGCCTTCTATTTTCATCATCATTGTCTTCTTCATTATTCTTTTAAGGATAGTTAGTCGCAAAGTGACCAACGGATCCACACTCAAAATATTTCAAGGGATGTTTACCCTTGTATTTCCCTGTTCTTCTTCTCACATTATTAGAAAACAAGGATAAAATTTCATCAAAATTTTTACATACCTCAACATCAGAATCAGATTCAATAGAATCATCTTCAATAAGAGTCTTCTTTGACTTATCTCTTTTTGTAGCCTTGAATGAAATTTGTCTTTCAGCTTTTATTTTTCCCGTTAAAGTCTTCTCCCTTCTCATGCCATAAGTATTTAAAGTACTATGAAAATCATCCAAAAATAACATTTTTGGGTGTCTATCTTCTAATTAAGACACTTTAGCATCACAATTGTCATGTAGAATTCTCAATATCTTTTCAACAACTGTAGAATCCTCCAACGTTTCACCAAGATGTCTGATTGTACTGAAAATATATTTTATCCTGGTAAAGAAATCCCCAAAAGATTTAGATTCTCCCATTTTCAAGTCTTATTACTTTAGTCTCTAGATTTGTAGTTTAGCCTTCTTCACTTTTGTATTTCCTTCATAGATGTTCTTCAGTTTGTCCCAAATTCCATTGGTTGTAGAAACACCTTTCACTCTTAAAAATTAACTCTCAGAAAGAGATGAGAGTAACACATTTTTAACTCTTCCATCATTCTCATGATTCTTCTTATCGATTGGGGTAAGAGGAACCTTTTCATCAATATCATGAAATCCATTTGTTGTAGTTTCAAGAACTTCATATCCAAGAGACATAAGATAAGGCATCATTCTGTCATTCCAGATGTGATAGTTCTTTCTATACAAAATTAGAATCCTTTTACTATTCACACAATTTAGATTCTCTATCATAACATCACTTCAACCACTTCAGCAAAGAATAAACGAAGGGAACCTATCCCTCTGATACCAATTGAAGTTCCAAGTCCACATCCAAGTATCACTGAGAGGGGGAGGGGGTGAATCAGTGATATATTTTTCATTTTATGTTTCATATTTTTGAAGCAACCTTCACCTGGTGTTAAATATTTTCTTTCCTGTTGAACACACACAACCATAGGAACACAAGGTTTACAAGGTTCAGTACTCAACAAGAGTCGCTACGACCTTGGTATGGTATAGAAACAAACCAGTATCGCACAATCCACTAGAGAACAATCCTTCAATGTAAAATACAATGAGTAGGATATACCCTTACACTCATGTATCACTTTGAGAACAATCCAATAGTTCATGTGTACCATTTTAGCACAAATATGGTAATGTAATGATTATGTGCTTCTTACTGAACATTCAAAAATAAAATCTTTCAAAAAAATCATCACTTTCCTACCCAGAAGCTGGTAAGAACCTCCTGGTGCAGACAGCTTGCATGCCACTCCCTGCTTGAGCACCTCTGGCAACTTGCGCAGCAAAAATTGTGCAGAAAAAATTGCGAAGAAAAACATGCATGGAAAAACTTGTGCGTAAAAACTTTCCCGGCACCCTACTTGTGCACCTTAGAAATAACTCTCAGCTTGCGAGACACTTCAGCTTGCGCACCTCCCTATGCTACTTGCACGATCAGAGCACCCTCCACTACATGCGCAATCAGAGCTCTAATTTTCTCTTATGTGTTGAGAATTAGAAAAATGAGGAGTCTAGTCATCTATTTATAGGCATTTTGATGACTTGCGCGCCACAAACACTTGCATTCCATTCTTACTTGCGCGTTGCTCCATCACTTGCGTGACCTTCCATCACTAGTGCGAAACATTCATTCCTTTGTCATATTTTTTATATGATGATGTTGGAATATGACTTCCCACAACATACAATTTCACACCGCTTATACTTGTGCTCCACACTTGCGCGCCACATTATTTCCTTTGTCATATTTTGATGTGATGATTTTGAAATATGACTTGCGCGACACATACACTTGCGTGCCAATACTTTCATGCAAATAACTGCGCGTCAATACGTGTGTGCCATATTCTTTCCTTTTCCCAAATATCTTATTTAATCTCTCTACTCTTCATAAGGATCACTTCACAAGTTCTCTAAACTTATGATATTTGTGAGATACAAATCAGCAAAGCATCATCATAGTTTACAAGTCCTTTAAAAAGTGAATTGATTTAGCTTCTTTGAAAAAAAAGACAACACTCTGTAACAGAAAACTTTTCTTACTTCCTTATCCATCCAACTTTGTCCTAATAAATGGCTAATGGAGAGATTCCCTCTCATATAAAGAATCATGAAAAATTGAATTCAGGTGGAACCTCAAAGAAATAATTCTTCAATAGTAGGGTAAAAACCCAAATTTAAAAGAATGATAAACCCATAGAAGATAAATATAAAAAAAATAAATCAAATGTGGTTAAAGAATTATTAATAATATGGATGGAACGGTTGAGGTAGGTTGGGAAATTGGAACAAGCACATAAAGAGTAAAATTAGTTTGAAGAAATAATCGAAGGGTTAATCCGATAGGATCGACCACAATCCTCTTCTTGAGGATTCAAGAGTAACCCCTATCCCTATGTGTATAAATTCCATTAACTGATGTTAAAATGTTTAATTTTCAATGAGAGATATGATCTAAGGGTTATTGGATTCAAAATATGAAAATTAGTGAAATTACGTGGTCTATAATTTTAACTAATTCAAATTAATTACTAGAGTTGAATAATAAATATGGAAAAATTACTTGAAATTAGTTAATGGTTTATGGATTCATGAGTCATATAGAAGTAATTGGGTGTAATTGACCATGGTGGTGATATTAAATTTATCTCCTCTTTCCTACACTAATTCCCAACTCAGTAGTCTTAGAGTTTATGTTGATGAATCATTGTTAAGTGGTATGTTTATACAATGGAAATACCATTGAATGTAGCTACAAATAGAATATGTTAATGAGCTATAGAAGCTTCTCAAACCTATTGTAGAGGGAAAAATAATGATGTACATGGAAATTACATTACTTTTTTGGAATATCTAATACATAACAAAAATAGACACCAAAGGATCGTAATAGTTTAGTGTATTTGGAAACTGGGAAATAAACTTCTAATCATGTTGATAGATCTTCAACATCTCCCATAAAGATCTTCCCAATTTGTTTTCTTACCTAAAACCATTATTTATATCCTGGGGAAAAGAAAACATATAAAGGGTGAGCTCAAATGCTCTGTAAGGGTAAGCATGGTGAAAATAAAACAAACCATATACATTTGAACATAAAGACATGAACATAATGTTTAAACATCAAAATCTTGAGTAATGACATAAAACATGGAAGTACGTAAGGCATAGATCATAATGGAACATCAATAATGATAAAATAGCTTGGAAATAAAACATGTAATTTTGGAAAAACATTAAGCACATGAGATGATTTCTATAGTAGTCATGGCATTGCTGCCAAGACCATCTTAGTGGACAAAGTCCGTTACTGAACTGAGTTCACTCCTCGTTCCAGTCCTTTATCACTGAACTGGATTAACTTGCCATTCCAGCCATGTATATCTCATGAGATATAAATCTTTACCCAATTCATTGGAGGGATATATAGGTCCCACCAATCTCATAATGAAATCATTCTTACTTGTGCCACAATATAAACATAAAACATTCATTATAATCCAAAGAATAAAATGGGTTTTCATAAACATCCTCCCATTATTAAATAATCCATATAAAAAAATGGATATTTCATCATAAGAAAAGTGAAACCATGTAAATAATAGAAAAATTATACATGAAACATACAAATATGAAATAAATTCATCTTAGATGGAAATGGTTTTAATAAAACACTTAAAATGATTTATTGAGAAATTATCCTTTCTTCTTTAAAAATCATTTTCTTTTAAAAATATGACATTAAATTTTAAAAGAAAATATTTTTTTTGAAAATAATAATGAAATCATGTATAGTAATATTCATGAAAATAATGAGTTATAAAACTGTAAAAATCCATTCATTCCGTATAATTTAAAAAAACATTCTCCTCGTACTTTTGTCGGAAAAGTCAAAAAGTTCTTTATATGGTAAACAAAAGAAAGCTTCCTTCCATTACACAAAGTAAAAGTCAAAGAGGGGTAAAAATGACATTAAAATACATGGAAGAATATTAAACACTTTATGAAAAAAAAATTATTGACAAGGATGAAAAATATAACCCCAGTAAATACTTACGTATAAGTATTCTCGGATAAAAATGAGATTGCAAAATTATCTCTTACCTTAGGTCCAATATGCTTCGTACGTATCCGAACCTCCTGTATAATTATTTAAATAATGTCATTGAATTATTAAAGAATCATATTCATTGTTATGATATCATATATGGTTCACTTATGACTTTATATTACCCATTTTTTTTTGTAAATTCCATGTCAAAGAGTGTTTTGGGTAAAATCTTTTCATTTGTCGCCCGTGTTTTGACTTGTAATTATTCATATAATTACTTAGATAATGAATACTTAATTACAGAATATAAAACATTATTTATATATAAAATATATTCAGAATATACATATATATTATAGTTTGATAAATGGAACGAAATACACCGTTCATGGAGATGGTAGGTCATACGTACGCATGAACGCTGTTTTCGTTTCCTTATTGAATTGAATGAAATTAAGTGGATGACATACATATATATATATATATACATAAATAAAGTATCATTATTATGTCATATATTTCATCATTTCTTATTATATATACTTTATAATCATTCTTTAATTGTTAACATGGAAAATGAATCTCATCTCGTCGTGGAGACGGTAATCCGTACGTACGCACGAGCGATGATATCATTCCCATATTTATTGAATGGAATTGGAGTTTATTATATAATATCTTATAATTAGTATGATGTTATAATCATATTTAGTTATTATTTACACCATTATACCCATACAAGTAAGGTGGTGGTGAAAAAACAGATTACACCACGGCGTGGAGACGGTATTCCGTACGTACGCACGCACAGTGATTTCATTTTCCATAGGATGGATAGAATGTGAAATTGGGTTGTTTCATATTTATAATAACATATATTTATATTAGTTATAATTATGTTATTACAATATAATTTAACAACTAAAGAAGAGGAGGTGGAAGAAGAAATAATTTTGAAATAATCAGTTAGGGATATTACCCCTTCTTCAACATGTCTCTTTGAAACCTCCTATTAGGGAATTAAATTGGCCTTTGAAGAAGACCAGGACCTCTAGAATATTTTTAGGGAAGTTTATAAGGTAAATGGGCAGGGTTTTTCCGAGCATGAAGGCTCAATGTTGTGTAAATATGAGAGGTAGGAGGTTCCCTTTTATAAGGGAGGAGAGGGGAACCTTTGGAATTATAAGAAATATTAATTTATAATAAATTCCAACCCCACATAAAAACCTCAAAAATGACTCAAATCCGAATATTAGATGAGATAGGGTTGTAATATCATCAACAAATAAAATTTAGACAAGTTGGGAATTTATATTAAACATTATAAAATTGATTTATCTTTATATAATCTATTTAATTTTATTTGTGGTAATAATATTCTAAATTTTAAAAAATTTTAAATAATTACTTATATGTTGTGAATTGTTTATAATTGTATGATTTAGTACATTTTAGACCGTATAAATTTTAATTTATAAATTTTAAATATTTTTTTTTGATTTTTAAACAATTTTTTTGATCTCAGTCACCAATTTTTCCATCAGAATCAACATTAATTGAATTTCTTCTCATTCCCTCCAATGACTAAAACCTAAAACCATTGTGTAAGAAATAGATAAAATAACGAGGAACCACATAATCATTAAAAGTAACTTATGGGATGTCTAAAATATCACAAATTATTTAATCCATGACACCTTAGGTTCACCATAGGTTATTCATGATCGTCGATATAACTCTAGGACTGTAACCTTTA